>PPKT02000002.1:0-1335981 GCA_003706255.2 Ogataea nonfermentans | reverse complement strand
CCGCCACCCGCCACCCGCCACCCGCCACCTATTTGGTAAGACTACGTTTAAGATGACTTTTGGTTTTCGGAGTTATACTTGTGACTGAAATAAGCCTATACATCTGAGACGAAGGAGGTGTTTTGGCGCAATTGCAAGTAGGTATTGTGAAGATCTAGGATAGTGATCGAAGGCGAGGAGAGAAACATCATGGTTATGTACTCTCTGCCGTAGATTATGCTAGTTATGGAGAAGGGAGGGCGGGTTTACTCATCTACTTCATACGTAGATGTTTGAAATCTGATATGGATAAATTTAAAAAAGTCTAACGTAGGTAAGTACGTATTTGTTTGGAATCGACACTAATAGCGGGATGGAGGTTGTCACCATCCCTTTGACTAATCAAGGATTTAGGTTTTTGTTGTGCAAAATTTATTTAAGAACCTTACGGGTTCCTGAATGCGGTCTTTTTTTATTATTTTATATTGCCCCTCATTAATACAAATTAGAACTGAAGATTGAGGTACAAAGAAAGACCTGTTAATTTAAATGTTAAAGTGTTTTTGCCATCAGAAGGTCATTTGATTCCTGTGAAGTAGTTTGTAATGATGGCCGACGAGGATGTTGGAGTTAGAGAGGTTAAGGAAGGGCTGGTCAAGCTGCTCGTTGTGGTGGAGAAGGTTAATGTACTGGAAGGGTCAGTTACGGTGTGTAAGGAGGTTAAGCTTGATGTTCCGGGACTGGTGCTTGATTGGATGGAAGACTCGGTTGAAACGGTTGTAACGCTTTTAAATGTGGTAGTACTTGATGTTGCAGAAATTTCGTTGCTGCTGGATAGAATAGAAGTGGAGGGCACGGGCGTAGTTTTGGATGTTGAAGAACTCTGCTGTTCGCTGCTTGATATTTCGGATGAGTTAAGGACGCTAGTTGCGGGAAAAGTAGTTTTTGAGGCTGCAGGCGATGATGACTCTGGACTGCTTGGTCCGGGAGTTGTTGTTGATGTAGAGACGGATGAAGTGAGAGAAGTTGATTGGGGTTGATTATCATTGATAGTTGTCTTCTGGGTTAATAGAACTGTTGTTGTTTGCGGTTTGGTAGAGATGCTATCCAAAGTTAGGAGATTGTTTGTACTGGTGTGATAGGCATGCATAGTGAAAGAGTTAGCCCTCGGTTGGGGAGGAGCAATGGTGCAATAAGTTTCGAACACTGTAACCTCCCCGCTGATGGTGACATACTCAGTGACCACATATTCTTCCTCTGCATTGATCATTGTTTCGCGTCTGATGAGTGGTCGAAGGTCGGTGGTTCCCTCTGGCTGAGAATTGATAGATGTAGCAGAAAGGATAGTGGTAGACATCGCCAGAACGATCGGTACATTAAGCCAAAGTTTCATTTCCCAAAAATTAAGAAGGGAAGTAAGTTAAAGATAGAAGCGAATGTAACTTGGGAAAATGATTTATTCAGAATATGTGCAGCCACGCTCAATTTATATTACTACTTGAAGAGCCGTTTTGTTTTTGTTGCTGGAGCGAGGTTAGGGATGTACGAACTTCTGGAAAGAAGTGCAGAATATGCATGCAGTGGAGTAATTTACTTAAAAATCTGACGAGCTCCAGTTTAGGTGAAATTTCATATGCATGCTGCACGCTGACGCATGAAGAAAATTAATTTATGATGTAGTGGAGAGAACGCGCGCGCGATTTATTGTTTTTCAAAGCACGAAGGAAAATGAAGAACTCAAGATTGGAAACGAACTGGCCATTCTAAGACCGTTTTAGGAAAAGGAAATATTATAAATTCCCGATATCAGAGCGATTAGTATGAAACAGGAAATCAAATCGTGTCAAATTGTTTTCCACGCATGAAAATTTACTCTCTAACTACTTTTAGACTTTTATTATTGCTAATCTGCTACAATTTCAGAACTCAAGAGAACAATAAGGCGTATAAACCCTCTTTTCTGAAAGCAAATGAAATTCGAGAATTGGATGTTTTTTATAATCACGCAAATCTTTTGAACAGCTGCATTTTGTTCAGATATTATGGATACCTTAACCATATATTTTGTAGTAATTCGATCTTTTATTGTATTGAAAACTTCTAAATTTATCGAGTTAATTTTTCGGAAATTGAATACTATGACAACGAATACCTTACGTGAAGGTCAATTTCCCTTACCGTTCATATTCGTTCTTAACTTATTTGTTTTTATCACTTAGTAGTGGTCTCTCTATACTATAGGTTACCCATCAGGTGACTGATTGTGCACCTGTGACTGAATTGTTTATTGCCAGAAAATACTTCTATAAAGCTTTAAAAGGTAATATAGAGAATAGTGTCCACATAGAATAATGAGATTGAAGGAGGCCGTACTTAATAGATACTAGGAGTTAAATTTCAAGTGGAACTGAAAGTGTATCGAATGGTTGGTGAATGGCAGCAAATAAATCCAGGCTAGAAGAACCTCAGTAACTCGCAAAATTCAATGAAGATCAAGTTGCACTTGGTAACCGCAATTGTGCAGATTTTTGGTTGATTCCAATAATTGTTGATTAATATCGTATCACTACAGCTTTAATTCTTGTCTCCCTGCTGATTTCTTAAGCCGAAACCAATCAAGAAGTTTTGTTTGAAATTCTACTTAATTGCCGTAATTGCAAGATACGAATGTTTTTTGTCGTGGGAGTAGGTAGAATAGGAGTTTCAGTTTTGCATTTTTTGGTCTTGGACTTCCATTGATCCGGATGTTATATTATATACTGTAGCAAAAAAACCTTGCTCGAATAACTTAAAATTTCGAGGAGAGTATCTTCCCAATAACTATACATAATGTCTTGGGCTATCAGTAGGAAATATTCCATTCGGTACTCAGTGGTATGGAGCTTTTTCTTACGTGGTTTGGCAACTTTTTTTACCTTCCTCGTTGCAACCTTGCTCACACCCTTGCTTGGAAGTGGCATTAAATTGGAGTAAACAAAATTACATTAGAGGAAGGAAAGTTTTGGAATGATTGGTAAGGCGGTACTGTAAATAAACCAAGGAAGATCTGGACCAGAAGATGCAGTTCGGGGTGGCATTTGTTCAATTACTGATCTCTCTATGTAACCAAAAGTGGTAGTTAATTCAAGCGGATGAAACGTTTGCGAATTGATAATCTCGATATTCCCGAGACCTTTACTGCATTAGGACATATTCAGACTCTATTCGGGAATGTAATTGTTCCCTGTAGGATTTCAGGACATATCCATATAAGCGTTTCAAATGTGGCCTCCTGCAGAATCCAGTTCTCTCTCCAAGTTTCATGTTCCAGCTAAGAGATTTATGCCCGAAGATATTTGTTCCAGTTCTAGACCTTTTCTTACCAGTTTTATAATCAAGCCTAACGAGGGCGGTATTTCTGAAATTGCCAGTTAATTACCAAAGTTATGTTTGGGTCACTACCGAAGCTTCACGTGCGGCTTCAACTCTTTCAGAACAGCCTTTTCCAAATTGTTGCCATAGGCCTCCAAATTATACTTTTTTTAAAACCTGCTTACAGTTTAGTGAATTACTATCCCAAAATGGATACGCATTGCATAACTTATTATTGTGAGACATTTTTATTCTCTTCTCAAAAGTGAGCACGAATATTCCAGACATCAGGGCATTACAGCAGTCATTGGTGCACAAATCAATTTCAATCCAGATTCACAGACTCTGCAGTTATACGACTCTACACCTTAAAAGTTAGTGATGCCATCACCAGCCAAGTATCAGTGCTCAAATGAGACCAATATGCACACCTTGCGTCTTGAGATGTCAAATTAGGAAGAGGGTCTCTGTCATTAATCTAGAGTCCGGTAAGATATCTATTTAATTTTACCTTTTGCCTTAACCTAAGCGAGAACTCAAAAATATAACTTCTAACGATCTAGTGATTAGGGTTA
Source organism: Ogataea nonfermentans (assembly GCA_003706255.2). Taxonomy (NCBI): domain Eukaryota; kingdom Fungi; phylum Ascomycota; class Pichiomycetes; order Pichiales; family Pichiaceae; genus Ogataea; species Ogataea nonfermentans. Next base: position 1,332,076 of record PPKT02000002.1, on the reverse strand, counting down.
TATACTTCGTTTCTCAACGTCTCCAAGTACTTTTCCTGTTCATTGGATCTGTAAGAAATCCTTTCTGCAGCCAGAAGAATGTCAATCCTAAGATCTATAGGTACATTATATAACTCACAGACTACAAAATGGTAGAGATTTATATTCATTACTTCATACATCTCTACAAATGCTGGAAGTGCTCGCCCTTTTAAATTGGACTCAGTTTCAAAATACAAAAATGTCTAAGAAAATTTTTTCATTAAACATCACCTTGGAAGCTCTGTAATTATATTCTTCTCGAATTCGGTCATTTCATACGTCGTCCTATCGACTACTACTATTCGTCCCTAGTGTTAAACATTTCTAACCACAACTCTACACCACTTCAGTGAATCTGTCGTAGCAAATATCTTCGGACCTGTATTCTAACAGCAAAATATATATAAGCCCACTTGAAGATATAATGTAGCCAGAACGAATATACTATTTATAAGCCCCACTGTAACCATGCAAATTCAGACTTCACTTTGTGAATTTGAAAGTTAGTCTCAAGGTGCATCTCCATCAACTAGCCTCCTCTTGATATCTATTCTTCATCAGGGTATTGGTATTTTGAGATTCCAGTCGAACATTTTGGCTAAAGCACTAATTAGGTCATGATTACTAATTAGGACCTTTATGCTTCAAAGCCAGCGTTTTTTGTAAATTTTTACCAAGCTATTGTGTGGGTGCATTATCTTCTAGCTACTAATGCGCACTCCGTATTGTGGCAACATTTTTGCATTCCAGATTTTTCAATTATCTCTGAGGTTTGTTTCCCAATTTCGAAATACATACGTAGTTACTATTAAATTGGTGCTTTCCAGGGCTCCTCACTTTTGCATGAGTGACTGATAATTAAGATATTACGAAGGAATGTGCTTGGTTATTTTTTCTTTTAGGAGTCATCTGGAACGACTAGAGTTGGACGAGGTAATGTGGATAAAGTGCACTCAGTATTGTTTTCTGTTCCAATGCCACACCCACTAACGAGGGATAGATAATTGGCACTGGCACAAGCTGTCAGTATAGTTCCAGAATAGTGGCAACTTTGGGTGTAGGAGGATATTGTCCAGGTTGTTGGGCTAGGGTACCGCACTGATATGCTTGTAGAGTTAAAGGAGGTCGAGTTATTGTGACAGGAGGAGAGGTAATAGTTACTGTGAGAGTTTTAGGGGAGATATTTGTAACACTAGCGATTGGAGGTAGGGCCAAAAGGGTCAAATAATTGATGTCAAAGAACTCTGGTATGTCGGTGATTCTATTTAGGTACTAGAGTTTTCTGAAGATCTCACTTCAGTTTCAACATATAAGATTGAACCTGCACTTTTGCTTTGAGTACTTAGCTGTACATAGCTAGTACTATTCGTTAATGTCTAAAAGATTGTATCGGAGGCCATAGTATTCAAAATACATTTTGTGGTTACTCCTTCTAAGTAGTTAGCAGATGTTGACTCAGGATGAGGTATGAATACACTAGACTCGTCACTGGAAACTTGGTAACTGGCAAGGAACACTATGTTGTGTACCCAGTTGTCACACTAGTAATGGTAATATATTCAGTGATCAGGTCGGGATATTGAGACCGAGTTTGCTCGTCAACTGTGAAAAGTTTTACGTATTCGATATTCGCTGAAAGCTGTCAGCTTGAAGAAGCAAACACTTTTTTGGCAGCTAGTACTGCTATGATTATCCCACACAAATCCAAGATTCTCATAAAAAAGTTTGTGCTTCATTAACTTGATCGATAAAGAAAGAACAGTTATTCTGAACTATGAGAACACTGTAAAAAGTTTTGCTCTTATAGTGATGGGAAAAGTAGCTGTGTCACTGTGAATGATTTAATAATAGAAAGTATCATCTTTACGCAAGCTTTTGCAGGATGCTTTTATGGTAGCTTTCACATTACCTGCAAATTGTCGCTTTTATTTAAATTCCATCTAAGAGAGATTGCTTCTGATTTTATTTTTTCTTCACTGGAGCAGTAAGATATCTATTTCCTTCATCCTTTGAACTTGATGGAATAAGACAGTTCAAATACCGGAAAGCTTCTGATCCGTTTAGTTTTTCCTGCCTGATCCTGAACTTTCGTTCCCCTTGAGCGTTCAAGTGTTTACATTGAATACTTCCGTCATGGAGGGTAAGACAGTCTATCAAGCTGTTGGTCCTACTATCGGTGGGTCCGAGATAGTACTCAAGGATGTTTTTGGACGGAGAATTAAGACAAATTGAAAGCTGGAGAAGCAACAGATTGGATTTGCAGTTGAGGGTTGTATAGCTTCCGTGTGACTCTTGAAAAATTATCACGATGGTTCGTATAGTTTGGATCACCCTCCACAGTTGTTCTACGTCAACAGCTTCTGGGTGGTCGTTGAATACTTTAGTTTAAATGATTGCTGAGTGATGAAGCACTACATTTACTGTAGTTATTTACTATGAAGAAAATTGCCTCGCTGGAATCGAACTTAAATATATAAATGAATGACAACGTGAGGTGACATGAATATAATCTGTTTACATAATAGTCCATCGACCAGGAATATCACTATTGCAATCATTTGCATTCACAGTGCTGATCTGATCTAGGGTTATTTGGACTACACTTCTGCATTTTTACGCTCCCATAACAGTTTCCCACCTGACCAGCCGAGTAAATTTGTTATTCTGACTAATTAAGTAATTATGTCTCTAAGCATCCTCTGATTGTGTACACTGCAGTCAAAACACTAGCCGGGTACAACAGTGTGTATAATTCAAACCATTTCTCTGATGAATGTGCTTATCGCTTTTACTGAGGTTATTATTTATATCTGACTATAAATGTTTAATCGGATACAGGTTTTTAAATTTTGAGATGTTCTATTTATTTTGAAAGCACTTGTTATTCAAGTTAGATAAGTTTACAACTTCTAACTCAGGCCTTTTCTGATAACTTATTATTATCTGTAAGTAGTTTGGACATAGTTAGTTTTGGTTTCTCTTTCACTATACTAGCTACAAGTTCCAAATTGGGTGTGTGGCTACTGCTTGTTATTCATTTATTATAGACACCATAGATAATGTACACAACAAATTTGCTGTCGCAAAAATGAGTTATCGCACGAGTACCACAAATACAGATCCCGAAGCAATGAAAATTGGTTCTTTATTAGCAATAGAATACTAAACAACCGACGATGTGCTGCCTCTTATGATATTTTCTAGAACACTACCTGTTATATGGAGTAATCCATTCTACGTTACACGCAACCCAAAAGGCATGTAAGAACTTCTTTTGAGAGCGAGATGATCGTGAACTCCGACGCCGAGTTTCCCAATACTCCTTCAGATAATATTCTGCTAGTAGTTCTCTGGCGTACTCCGCTCAGCATGGTCAAGTGGTCAAAATACCGTGATTTCCTTATATTCATTTTCGGTAATATTTCAGATCGGTGAGAATGGTACTTTGTGCAAGCTTGGGGTTCGAAAGATATATTGACCTGCTTCAAGAGCTCAATCACATTATATTTATAAACCATGTGATAAAAATGATCGGCGATAGCCTAGAATAACCTGAGCAATAATTTATTAGCTTCTATCAAAAGGATGCGGCGCTTGAAGTAGCGATAAAGCAATTTACATAATATATCGTGTGGCAGTTTGAGATTAAAAAAACCCTCCAGTAGTACACCCCTCCGATTGTTTGGTTAGATAGAAGTTAAATTTTGATAATCAATTTTTTGTTACACTCCCTTTTCTTCTTGGTGGCTGACTTCTAACTTTTCATCAAGATCATGAGGCATCTCTGTCTTTGCCATTTTTGCCACCTCAGTTTGGTACTCCTGAAACTTTCTCAACGGTATTCTTTTTGCATACATCTCGTCAATCTCCTCAAATGAACGGTGGGCGGTTTCGGGTTGACAAAAGTAAACATAAACAAGACCCAAAACACATTGTGCTGCGAAAATAAACATTGTTTTGGCTCCTAGATTGGCCTTATCTGGATTGAAAATGTATGGCAACACAAATGACCACATCATTCCAAACAGAGAATTGAAGGTCAGACCAATAGCAATGGTTTTGTTTCTGAGCCTACTGGTGGGGTTTTCGGAACTAATGGTGGTTGTGCCACATCCAAGACCGGCATTACCCGGAAATCCAAATAAAACCATGAACGCTACAGCACACTTAACAGCACTTGGATTTGTACTTGTTCCAGCTCCTGCAATAATGAAGTCAACGACCGTAACTGCAAAAAGACCCCAGAACAACAACGGCCGTCTACCAAACCTGTCCACGACAAACCATCCTAAGAAATTTCCACTGATGGACAAACACTGCGCTCCAACAGTTAGACGGAATGACATTGAAGTAGAGTATCCAGCAAGCTGAAAATAATAGGTTGTGTAACTTATCGTAAAGTACAGCCCTGAGCAAGTCTGCAGGATCCAGGGCATGCATGAAATTACTGTTCGAGTGAGATTTCTCCCTCTGAAACATTCAATGTAACTTGAAGATCTGTTGTTCTCCATAGCCTCCTCAATAGTCACAATTGCAACATGAAGCTGCTGTTCTGCAGCTAAAGGATCTCCTAAAAGTTTTGTATAACATTTTGCTGCTTTCTCTGGTTGCTTGCGCAGAACGTAGTACCATGGAGATTCTGGAATAAGTAATAGAAGTGGAAGAGATGTGGCCAGAAATCCCCATTGTGAAGCAAATATGGCTTTATATGCCCAGTCTGACTCGCGCGAAGACATCCCGTAATTTATTATGAAGCACACAAGAGGGCCTATTGAGAAAGAGACGTTGATCACAGAGGTGATAATACCACGGAGATTTAGAGGTGAAATCTCAGCAACATAGGCTATACCGACTGCTTGCATAGCCCCAACAATGACTCCATTCAATGTTTTGCCTGCTAAAAAAGTTTGAACGTCTTTGGCAGCAAATTCAATCCCGACGAATGCAGCAGAGAGACATACACATCCAATTAAAATCCATTTTTTACCGAGCCTCTCCGCGAGCACAGATGCTATATGCTGTCCAAAAACAGTACCCGCAATAGGAACACCACTGAAGGCAGATTGCCATTTAGCTTCAATAACATATTCAGTTTCCCCTGTACTCGTCAAGTAGGCATGACCAAAATCTTTTCTGAATTCGGGAATCGAGATCACAATTCCTCCAGCCTGGTTTTCGAATGAGATCGAGATGAAAGTCCATATGATTGCAAAACACGAGAAAAGAGCATACGGATACTTCCTAGCTGTTTGCCATTTCGAAAACAATTTGTCAGCCTCCTGAGTAATGGCAGCTTGCTTGAGGCCCTCATCATGGAGAACCTCAGTTTCAACATCTCTAAGGTCTGCTGTAGCAATAGTAGACATTGATTATCTGGTTCCATAGGAGTCAGACGTGTGCTTTTATATAACAACATACTTTGGATAGGAAACTGACATGTAAACAATAGACTTTATTGTCATTATTGTTAGGTTGTGTGGGGTAGTAGACCCTTTTTGGGATTATCCTGCCGACGTAAGAACTCCCCACTCAGAAATGTTTTGCGGCTAAAATTGCAAATTACAGCGAAGGCCATGCCCATTTATGTTAAACCCAAGCTTATTGTATCTAGTAGTTTTCCTGTATTACAAAATATACTTACTGCGCAATGAGAAACAGGAGTCCAATACTTACAGCCCCGTTTGTTGTACGACAAAATACGATCGGTTAATAATCAAGCAAGCCAACCGTACTACTCTTGTTTATGAAAAGCACCATGGGTTTGAAGTCAATTATCCTCTTTTTACCGTTGCCTGATACCATGGGCATATACTCAATAATGTACATGACCACCCTATGTCCTACCAGCCCATTTTGAATTAGCCGCAACGGAATCCAGAACAATGCCGCACGCTGGCCACTAACTAATAAGACCTTCTAAACGCGGAGGACACGCGAAAAATATTCTTGCATGTCCGCCAAGTACTTGCTCTAAACCGTCATTCTTTAACTCGAGTTTTTTTTCGCTAGCAGTTCATTCACACATAGGAACCAGCCATAGTGTCATGGATAATGGCCCGTTAAAATTGCTCTATATTCTCATCTTTCTCGCTAGTTTTCTCCTGGCATCTATTCCTAGTCACCCAATTTTTTTACCCCGCAATCAGTTCAGTTAAGCGCATTGTTTGCCGTACGCTTACACAATGCTCCAGAACGTGGCTTAGGTCATGAGCATTCAATTGAATATTTAAGTCAACAATTCTGCTGCTAACATTATGACTCCCCCATTTAAAATCACAGATTGGAAAGCGGCTTCAGCTGAAAGAAGAAGCCAAATTGTCATTCCTAGGGAATGGACACTCGACCCCAAATACTTGGAAAATGTCGATGAACACTCAACAATATCTGTGCTAGATATTCCCGCAAAATCTGGGATTTTGACTGAGGCTGAGCTCAAGATTACAGAAACAAAAACTCCCGTCCTCCTCAAGTCACTTGCAAATGGTGAGCTCTCAAGTTATGAGGTAACACTTGCATTTTGCAAGCGGGCCGCAATTGCTCATCAACTGACTAGATGTCTTACAGACTTTTTTTATGAGGAGGCGTTGGCAATTGCCAAATCGATTGATGCCGAATTTGCGAAAACGAAGAAACCAATAGGCCCACTGCATGGTCTACCCGTTTCGTTCAAGAATCTGTTCAATGTGAAGGGCAAAGAAACTAATTTCGGTTTTGTTTCATGGATTGGGTACATCGCCGAAGAAGACGGACTCGTGGTCCAGGTCCATCGCAAACTTGGTGTAGTTCCGTTTTGCAAAACTATAACTCCACAGGGATGCATGATTAACGAGGGTTTAAATAACATCTTTGGAACCTGCATGAATCCTAATAATCTATCGCTTACGGCCGGGGGCAGCAGTACTGGTGAGGGTGCCTTAGTGAAAATGAAAGGAACTCCTCTGGGGGTTGGCGACGATGCGGGTGGTAGTGTGAGGATACCATCGCACGTCAACGGAACTTTCGGGTTCATTCCATCTCCTAATAGGGTTACTCGTTTGGGTGCTGGAATGGACCCAGGTCCACTGACTTGGATTCAGCCCCAGACGGGTGTTCTTGCGAACGATGTTGATTCTCTTGAAATTTGGGCGAAGACAATGTTCAACTTCCCAATCCAGGACTACGATCCATGGATGTATGGAGTTGGGTGGCGTGAACCGGTACTAGCAGAGAAGATGACATTTGGCGTGATATACCACAACAATGTGGTTGATCTGACTCCACCAATGATGCGTGCACTGAAGGAGACTGTGGCCAAGCTGCAAGCTGAAGGTCACAAAGTTGTCGAAATAGACGTTGGAGACCTTGTTAGAAAGTTGACCGAGGTTGTTGACCAGTATTTTGTCTGCGGTGGTTCAGGTCTTTATGAGACAAACGTCGAAGCTAGTGGCGAGCCAAAAATTGACCGTGCAATGGGTGCAAAACATACCGAGATGTTGACTATGGAGCAGGTCTGGGCCTTGGACACGCAAGCAAGACAGCTTTGCAAGCAGTTTCTACAGCTCTTCGTTGAAAACAAGGTCGATGTCATGCTTTTGTCTCCTTCCCCCAATCCAGCAGCTCCTCATAGAAGTTCCTCGACAAACTTTTTGACATCTATATTTAACTGCCTTGGTTATACTGCAGGGGTTGTTCCTAGAGGTATCGTCGATCCTGAGAAAGATCAACCGACAGAGGAGTATTTGAATAGTCCGATCCTTCCTGATCCAGACATTACTGAGAGATTCCCGTATGAGTTCCATGACCGCTATGTTAAAAAGGAGCTGTACACCGACGTTTCGAAGTTCAAAAATGCCCCTATCACAGTACAGATCGTGGGCAGAAAGTTCACAGATGAAATAGTCATCAAAGCTATGAAGGTTGTGGCAAACCTATAAGCGAATAGCAAGTTGGTAAAAGAAGTAGAGCTCACAGGGAAAGGGGGATTACAGACGAAGCAGTGTCTCACCAGCTTTGAGAAAGACCAACGGCTGTTAGAAATACGTTTTGAAAGTAGAAGAAACGTTTTGTGTTGCTCTTCAACTGCTTTGGTCTTACTAAAATCCGCCATCTAGCGACTCATCTGATGTCTTAACGGATTTTAAAACAAAACTATCTAGTTATTTGGATAATAGAGTGTTTGCACAAGTGATAATTTGATTACTAATCGTAAGAAGTGCTATTACTGTTTGAATGCTAACCATATCACTCCGACCTGCTCGAAAATGCTTTTTTGAATTAGGTCCAACATCCGTGTATCGGTCATATATATGTATTCCCTCTTCATCTGCTGTTTTGTTATTGTTTTTATTTTTTTATGGACGGTTCAGAATCCCTTCCAAGAAGGATGATGTAGACATGATCGCCTATATGTTGAACCTACTTGCTCTGCTGTAGATAGAAGCTCTTGGTACTGGTCTAAGATATGATTGACCCCAATCGCAGTATCAGTCAAAGTATATACGTACACATAAGACTGGTGGTTTTTAGACGGCTGGAGAGGAAATTCTACTAACACATTAATGGGAATCTTGGTAAAGTCGTACTTATGATCTTTTGTGAGTTCAAGTAGGTTGACCCTGCCTCCCTAAAAAAAGGACTAGTTTTGATCTTGAGCCACATTCACCGTGGAAACCCATTCACAAAAGATGAAATATGAAATCACTTGTCTAATGTTACAGTGATTGCTGCAACTATCTCTACTGGTTTGGCCAGAACAGATGCTGCGCTAATGCTCAATAGAAATGTGTTACTCAAAAAAGTATAACGCAACAAACTTTATCATTTTCAAAAAGATGAGGTTTGGTTGTCAACACGTGATAACTAAACGCAAGGTATCACAAGGGAAAAGGTCCTCTATATGGCAGAGGCAACCAGCATTGTTGTAAGCAAGCCCAACTTCAGTCTGAAAGAAGTCTACAAAGCTGTCCAAGCGTTTTGAACCGGCATTTTTTTGTCTCAGATCTTTGTCAGGGACATCTATCAGCTCACGATAGGTGAAGGAAAAAGGGAGTTGTCACCTTGGCTATGGTAAAGCTTTTCAAGCAAAATAGACTAAGAAATGTCGAATGATCTCAAAAAGAGACACTTGAAATCTATGAACTACAACATTCTCCACAGCTTGGCACACATTATGCGCTATTTGATTACTACTACGAACGCAGGCCCTTGTTTTTTATTATCCTATTACCTCCTTCCGAGCTACCTACAACTTCACAACGTATTTTCTTGCCGAAGCACCATTGCTTCGGAATGTACTTAGCATTTCTTGGATTGAATCCACACCATTCCCAACAACCTCAGGTGATGGAGCAGCGAAGAAGGTCCTTGCAGCAAACGCCTTTGGAACAAAATCTTGGAAAACCTCCGGGAATAACTCAGGGTTTCCGTAGCACTTGAAGTTGACAAAATCTGTAGTGACACCCGCAGGAAGGACTTCTGCGTCGCTCAGGTGTAGCGTGTACGCAACGAATTTCTTTCCGTCCAGAGCGGCAAGAACCTCTCCACAAGGCACCACACTTCCCCGGACTATGGCATACGCACCGGCACACTTCTTTCCCTTGAATGCAGCAATGATATCTTTGACAACAGTTTCACTGTGGTAGTCGAAAACCTTGGCCGCACCCAGTTTTTTAACATAGTCAAAATTTTTCGGTGAACAGGTGGTAATCACCTCATACCCGCTAGCTTTGGCAAGTTGGATGGCACAGCTTCCTACACTAGCAGCACCGCCCCAAATCAAGATTGCTTCCCCGTTTGGAGGGCGGAAAGGCTCGGTTGGGGGAACAAGATTCAGGTACGAGTCCAGGTACAGGCCAATTGCAGCCGTGGCAATTCCGAGGGGAAGTACTGCGGCTTCTTCGTACGGCATATAGTCGGGAATTTTGCACGTGAACTTAGGCAGGCTCAATGCGTAGTTCTGGAACGCCGCATATTGGTTGCCATGGAATATCGCATCGGAGACCGCAAGGACGCGGTCCCCTGGCCTAAAGTCTGTGACATCTGTGCCAACCTTGATGACTTCTCCAGCCATGTCCATTCCGAGAACAGTCGGAATAGAAACCATCGGGAATATTGCAGAAGGCCCCCTGTCCTGCTGGTAGAAGTCAACAGGGTTAGCAGCAACTGCAAAGTTGTGGATTAGAATATCATTGGGGCCAGGGGACGGAATTTCCGTCTGCAAAACCTGTAAGGGCTTTCCGATTTCTGTGAGCGTAGCAGCAAAGTTGTTAGTAGTCATGTTAAGTTCCAGGGCTTCCGAATTATTTTACTTCACGAAATTAATTCGATTCTGTTTCTCTTAGCTTCAAATTTCTGCGGGCCACAAATCAAAAGCGGATGTTTTCGATCGATGGTGCTAGCAACAGGATTTCGGTTGATGTTGCTACGCAAATCAAGAATATTTCAATCAGTTTATATATATAGATTCTACTCATACCTCTTCACCCCCGCCAGCTTGAGCAGCTCTTCCGAGAGCTCTGGCTTCTGGAGCGGCTCCTTCCTTTCGTACTTACGCGTCTTGCGGTTCGACGTGCCGACCAGATCAGTATGTGGCCAGTGCGTTGTTCCTTGCCACTTCTCGAAGATCTCCTTCTTTCTCTGCAGGGCCTCCTCGGTTGCAAATTCTGCGGGTGTGAAGCACGCGTAGATCACCGTGCGGATCTTCGTACTCTTCTCGGTAGGCTCCATACCCCAGTGGCAAGTTCTCGAATCCCAGATGAGTAAGTCACCAGCTTCGCAGTTGACCTTCACCTCCTCACAACCGCGGTCCAGGAACCACTTAAGCTGCTCGTCCGAGACCTCGTAGTAGTTAAACTCATCCCAGTTTTCCTCGCCCACCTCCTTTTCAAAAAACTCCTTGAACAGAGCATGTGTTCCACGGTAAACAACGAGTCCACCGTCGTGTGGGCCATGATCACTCAGACTGATGATGCCCTGTGCACAATGTAGTCCACGCTTGTGTGGCGATTGGTCAAAGTGTGGCCACCGTGGCTTTCTAGGGTGGTCAGGACGATTAGGAAGTGTCACATTTAGCCCATCGAAGGAAGCAAGCAGCTTGTCGGTGTCCCAAATCTTCTCAAATGCAGCCAAAACGCCTGGTTCCATTCTGGCATCCCACATGAACTTCTCGTGGTTTACACCATCCGAGCTGTACACGTTGATGTCTGCCTCCATTGGTGGCAGATTCTCACGTCTCCAGGTTTCTGGCTTGGTGAAATCGAGTTTGTCATTGCCAAAACTTTTCATCCACTTGAATGCCTCCTGCTGGTACTGTAAAGCACGCTCACGTGGAACAACACCCTTGATCACGGCGAATCCATCCCGGACAAGGTCATCGCGCCAGTCGCCATGAGCGTGCTTGAACAACTTAGCCGAGCGTGCTTCAATGACCTCGTGTGGCACGCTCTGCGTCCGTCTCACGTCATACTCTGGTGCATCCTTGTATGTGGTAGCAGTCTTTGTGTTCAAATTCAGTGTTGGAGCCTCGGTAATTACAGTGGTAGACATAGTGATAGAGATCCAGGCTGCGCGAAGACGGAAATTTATACACAGAGCGGGAATTCGCCCGCACCTAATCGGGTAATACCACAGATAACGGCACTCCTGAAAGTGGTGTCATGCCATTTCAGTATAAAACTTTCTTGTTGGGAATATATAAACTAGTTTTTCACTTCTGCAACAACTTCAACCTTCTCATACTCGGATTCAACATCACGAGGAGTGAAATACTTGTTGCCGAACTTACCGTACGGAGCGACGTCAAAAAGATCTTCGATGTCCTCGAGCCTGATGCCCTTAGTCTCGACCCACACGTAGAAGATCATTGGAATGAATAGCAGGTCATAACCAGCATTCAGGAAGTAAAACTTATACGACATGTTAGTCATTGCAATCGACAGGGTAAACGTTGAAACCAGGCCAAGGACATTACTGCAGAAACTGAACCATGCCACGCCTGCAGCGCGGTACCGCGTGGACCACACCTCTGGCGGATACACGTAATTGATTGGAGTGAACGAAAAAGAGTAAAACAGCTGGAAGATAAAGATCATCGCCACTGGACCGTAGGGTGAGATGGACGAGTTGTCGTCCCTGGCCTTGATTAGTCCTCCCATAATGAAGAACGAGATGCTCATACCTAGGATAGATCCTAGCACCATGGGCTTGCGGCCCAGCCAGTCGAATGAGAAGGACCCAGCGATGGACCAAATCAGACACCAGATCGTGGAGACCATACCGACCTGCAGTTTCTGCTTGGTCTCCGTGATACCTGCCTGATTGAGCAGCAGTGACTGGTAGTACGAGCACACCGAGCTGCCGGCAAACTCAATCATACAGCCAAGTAGAAACAGGCTCAGCATCCGGCGCTGACCTGTCTTGCTACGTGCAATCTCCTTCCAGACAACAAAGTACGAGCGGCGATCGGAAGTTTCCTCAGCACACTTGGCCACAATCGCATCGACAACCTCGCCATATTCAGGTGCATTCTCAACCACAGCCAGGATCTTCCTAGCCTGTGCCTCGTCGCCCTTTGACACAAGGAACCGTGGTGACTCGGGAGCAAACCACACGAACACAAAGGAGACCAACAACGGGACGCCTTGAATAATCGACGGCAGGCGCCAGCACCATGTCGATTCAATATTCATTGAGCCGTACGTGACAGCGGACGCAATCAGCGAGCCCAGCAGGAAGTTGGTGAAGAATAATCCAGTGATCACGCTTCTCCACTTAAGCGGCGTCAGCTCCGCAATAAGCACAGGCACAGACACCGTGCCAACACCAAATCCTAAACCAAGCACAATGCGGCCAATGACAAACATTGCAGTGTTTTGGGCTGCGCTCTGCAACACGATGCCCACCACAATGATACACATACCAAAAAATGAACAGTGTCTTCTACCAAACTTGTCAGCCAAGTACTGAACAAAAAACATAGCGACAACCTCACCTATCCACATGGATCCAGTGTTTAAGTTGGATGTAGCGTAATTGATGTGGAAATAGTCCATGTACGCAGGCAGAGAAAGTAGAGATGACATCATGAGCGTGTCGTAGCCGAAGGAGGCAGGAAAAGACACTGCCATAAGCAGCGTCACCGCCATGAGACCTTTCTGGGTCTTAGGAAGACGGGAGGGTAAAGTGAACATGAATTGCTGTAGATGCTTTGCTCTGACATTGTATTTATTTGATATCGATAATATTTCTCATTGATAAGAAGACAATGATCGGGTTGATTTCCGCTCCTGCCACACGGCCTTATCCGACGATCCCCGGGTAAAGTTCCTGGTGCGCATTAGGAAATTTTGTTGATGAGTGAAATTAGAGTCACGGAGAGGGCCCCCAAGTCTTGTGTGTACTGCTCGCGACGCCACATCAAGTGCGACAAGGGCAGGCCGTGTTCTGCGTGCCGTCGTCGAGGTCTTGCTGATGTGTGCACGCGCGAGGTAGTCATTGTCCGTGGACGACTTGTAAATGAGCCAGAGATGCGTGAATTAATGGAGGCGAACACAAGGCTGACCGCACAGTTGGCCGAAGCTGAGAAAAAGTTAGAAGCTCGTCATCGCAAAATTCGCACTGCACCGCTATCGGTGACAGTTGACACCTGGGTCCACCAGCGGAAGGGGATTGTCGATGACTCGACGATCGAGTTTGTGTCGCGTGGCCTATCAAAGCGGCACACCAATGATAGCAGCCTGGAACAGTGTCTCAGTACCCCAGAGACATGGGAAGTTCATACTCCAACACCAAAGCTGAAGACCCATTTCAACAAAGATTTGTACACTTCTGTTTGTTACGACCAGAAGAAGGGCGCGGTGCGTATGCAGCTTGACTCAATTTCGCGCGAGCTATGCTTCGAGATGGTCAGTTTCAGTGTTAACAAACTAGGATTTCTCTACAATACGGTGGACCTAGATAAGTTGATGTCGGAATTGCGGTTCTACTACTCGCAGAACACACGGCTCAATATTCTGGACGAGAATATCCCAGAGAATCCTGCGTATAGTTCACTGCATAGACAGCGGTATGCCTGGTTCTCCCTAGTGTATGCGGTGCTCGCAATCGGATTCTACGTCTCACGTGGACCCAGCGATGAATACGAGGCCAAGTATCCATACACAGACCTGGACAGAAGTCATGCCTGTCTAATCGCGAGCCTCGAATGTATTCACCGCTGCGATTTTCTGGATCATCCAAATGTATATGTACTCCAGGCATTCAGTGCGCTGGAGATGTGTTTGCACACTTTTGGCAACACGCGTCTGATGTACTCGCTGCTGGGCGATATCATTGGAACGGCGCTGGTGCTGGGGCTGGATACTGCAAAACCGGGTCTTGCGCGGCGTGTGTGGTGGAGCCTTGTGGTGATCGATACATTTGAGGTATACGGGCGTACGATTGCACTTTCTGGCGATGTAGATGTTGGCGAGATCGACCCACGATTCACTGCAACCACGTACCAACAGTATATGGTTCGCTTGGCTCTCGTTAAACGGAGCTGCGCAAAACTTGACAGCAAAGAGTCTGCACGTGCAAAGCTTCTGCGTGCAGATGCACAGTACATGGAGTTGCTGACTGAGGCCCAGACACTGTTTTATGCCAACGATCCTATACGTGGGAGCGACGATGCATATTGGATAAGGCGGCACGTGCTACTGGATACAATATACGATCTGATCTCAGGTGTTAACAAAACGTTGGCTGCACACATATCGCGTGACGAGTGGATGCAGAACCATCGGTCGGTGTGCGTGTGCTACTCGAGCCTGACACTTGAGCTATTTCTGACGTCTGCTGTGTCACTACAATACCACCGGATCTGGCTCCTAATCAATCATGTACTAAGTTCGTCCGTATTTTTGGTGGTGGACGTGCTGATGAACATCGAGGTGCAGCAGAACGATCCGCGCGTGGTGCTGGTGGTTAAATGTCTGAAGTTGGCACGCACATTGGGCTACGACCACATGGAGGAGCGTGGGGTCGGACTTGTCAAGGATCTACTTGCCTGTATCACATACAGCACGGAAAGCGGGACAGTCTCGTTTGAGGGCCTGGACTACGACAAGATTCTCGAGTGCATCCAGACGCCTGGCCAGGACTGGGGTGTTAGCGAGAATTCTGTTGAAACACTCAAAGAAGTGATGAAGGGCCAAGAGCCAGAGTTTTTGCCAGAATGGTCTGAATTTCTCGAGTGGCTGAATAGTGCAGAGATGTCGGAGAATAGTTAGTGAAATACTACGATAATATTTTTGACGGAGATTTGTTTGTAGATTCGCGATAACAGTGATCTGGATATATAGAGTTGGGCAGGTCAACATGCGCTCAAGATGAAGCTATCAACACTCTGGGAGCCTCCTGTGGTGAACCCGCGTAACCTGAAAGCAAAGACGATCCCGATCTTAAACCCTGTGGACATTTATGGGCGCAACTTTTTTTTCGCCTGGTTTGGGTTCTTTGTATGCTTTCTGTCGTGGTTTGCATTCCCGCCTCTGCTTCACGGGATGCTGAAGACAGATCTCAATTTGAGTGCGATTGATATTTCGAACAACAATATCTGTGGTCTTGCGGGCACGTTGATCGGACGTTTTGTGCTTGGACCCTTGAATGACAAATACGGACCACGTATGACGATGGTATTTGTGCTTATAGTGGGTGCGGTGCCAACAGCATTTGTACCACTAGTAAACAATGTGTCTGGACTGCATGCTATCCGTTTCTTCATCAGCTTCCTCGGCTCATCATTCATATGTTGCTCGCAGTTCTGCTCTGTGTTTTTCGATAGCAACATTATCGGTACTGCAAATGCGATTGCTGCAGGCTGGGGTAATGCTGGTGGAGGAGTGGCCTTCTTTGTGATGCCTGCAATATCTGATGCACTGCACAGACGGGGTTATTCGCTGCATCACTCTTGGAGCTATGCGTTTGACATCGGTCCATTTCTGATCCTGACCGTGACTGCAGTTGCAATTCTTATTTTTGGGAGTGACTGTCCTCAGGGCCGGTGGTCTAAGCGTAGTGACATTCTTGGTATCGACATGGACAACTCTTTGGTGAAATCTGTTTCTGTGACGCGCAACTTTTCGAAGGAGGGAGAGCTGACGTCTGTGCATGTTGAGCCAGTGAGTGCAATTGACGATGTGGTGATACAGGATGGTGCCGAGATTTTACAGATCGATGAGATTGTGAACGTTAACGAGATCATCGAAGATCCCACAACAATGGATGTGCTGCGGATCTCAACATCACCACGCACGATGTTGTGTGGTCTCTGCTACCTGTGCTCATTTGGTGTTGAGCTAGCTGTAGAGTCCATCGTCTCAAACCTGTATCAGCAGCAGATGCCGCAATGGTCGACATCAAAGGCTGGTGCTTGGGGATCGATGCTGGGACTATTGAACGTGGTTACACGGCCAGCTGGTGGAATGGTCTCGGATTTTTTGTTCCGGCAGTTCAAAACTACAAAGGCCAAGAAATTCTGGATGATTGCGGTGGGACTGCTACAGGGAATATTTTTGATCTGGATTGGGTTTGTGCCTACACTGTCGATATCTGGGTTAATCGTGGCTGTCTCGTTCATGTCTTTGTTCTTTGAGATGGGTAACGGTGCTAACTATGCCTGTGTGCCTGTGATCAATAGGCACCATACTGGTATTGTGAGCGGCGTTACGGGAGCTATGGGCAACCTCGGAGGTATCATGTTCAGTTTGGTGTTTAGATACTCGATATCGAACGGCAAGAACAACTACTTCAGAGGATTCTGGATTATCGGCATAGTGTGTGTTGCTGTCAACGTAGTTTGCGTGTTCATTCCTATCAGAGAGGAAAAACCGCAGGTGGAAAAATAAATAATTGATAAGCGGAGATTACTTGGCAGACGGAGATTAGTAGTGCCAGCGTCAGCTGAAAATAAAAGGTTGGACATTGCCAGCTAGGTCACTATGAGTGGACGCAAACAGCTGGTGATTGTCGGCCTCGGCATGGTGGGACTGTCATTCTTGGAAAAGCTTCTGCTTAATGACTCCAAGCTGGACGAGTATTCGATCTTTGTGTACGGTGAGGAGCCCTACTTGGCATACAATCGGGTGGGGCTGACCGAGTACTTTCAGCACCGTGAGTTTGATAACCTGTTGTTGTCACCCAAAGAGTTTTACGAGGGGAGGGCCAAGAAGTGGAACTACGTGATTGATGAGAAAGTGGTTCAGATCGACCGTGATAACAAGATAATCACCACCGATAAGGGGAATACGGCACATTACGACCTTCTTGTTTTGTGTACTGGCTCGACAGCAATCCTGCCTGTCGACCTGCTGCCACAACCTGCGGTCAAGACCTACCAGGAGATGGGATGCTTTGTGTACCGTACAATCGACGACCTCTACGCAATGATTGATTTTTGCGAATCTGCACCCCGTAAGAAACGTGCTGTGGTGGTAGGTGGTGGACTACTTGGGCTCGAGGCTGCCAAAGCCTTGTACGATATGGGGCAGTTTGAAGACATCACCATCGTGCATCGTTCGAACTGGCTGCTGTCTCAGCAAATGGATGAGAAGGGCGGTGCTTTGCTGACAAGCAAGGTTCAGGAACTAGGAATCACCTGCAGGACTGGCACCACGGTTACTGAGCTGGTGTTTGACAGCAGTCAACAGCTGACGGCAGTCAAGTATAGTAACGGCGAGATTGACGAGTGTGCACTGCTTTGCTATACGATTGGAATCAAACCGCGCGACGAGCTGAGTGTAAGCGGGTTGGAAACTGGCACACGGGGTGGGTTTAAGGTTGACGACATGCTGCAGACTTCTGACCAGTCGATCTATGCAATCGGGGAGTGTGCTTCTTGGAACAACACTACATTTGGTCTGATTGCGCCGGGGTACGAGATGGCACACGTGTTGGCATTCAACTTGACACAGAGCAAGCTCCATGAGCCGATCCGGTTCTCCCAACCGAACATGGGCACGCGGTTGAAGCTGATGGGTGTTGACGTGGCTTCGTTTGGCGATTATTTCGGGGATCGTCACAACAAGGATATACGTGCTCTTGTGTTTGAAGACCCAATTGATCAAACATATGCAAAGCTTCTCTTTACCAAGGATGGAAAACGCCTTGTGGGTGGAATCCTGGTTGGGGATACACGGAACTATACCAAGTTCTCGTCATTACTACATAAGCCGCTGCCTATGTCACCTGCAGAATTGATTGTGGGCAAGGCGGGAGAGGATGACATGGAGCTGCTGGGAGATGACACGCAAGTGTGCTCGTGCCACAATGTGACGAAAGGTGCGCTTGTGGATGCAGTGCGTGGGGGTTGCATAAGCCTGGGGGATCTGAAGAAGTGCACGAAAGCTGGCACGGCATGTGGTGGATGCGAGCCAACAGTTAAAGTAGTCTTTGAAGCCGAAATGAAAAAGATGGGGAACAAGGTGTCAAACAACCTATGTGTGCATTTCAAGTACTCACGTGCCGATCTATTCTCGCTCGTGATGGTCAAGGGTTACCGGTCATTCAAACAGGTAATGGAGAACCTGGGTGTGGACCCAAAAGCAGGTGGTTGTGAGATTTGCAAACCCACAATTGGTTCCATCCTGTCGACGCTTTACAACAGACACCTGCTGAGGAAGGAAGTGCACGGGCTACAGGAGACTAACGACCGGTATCTGGGTAACATCCAACGTAATGGGACATTTTCAGTTGTGCCACGGATGTCTGCTGGCGAAGTGACACCACAGAAACTGGTCTCGCTCGGGCAGATTGCCGAGAAGTACGGGGTTTACACAAAAATCACTGGCGCCCAGCGGCTAGACCTGTTCGGCGTCAAGAAGACCGACTTGCCGCATATCTGGGAAGACCTAAATAATGCCGGATTTGAAAGTGGACAGGCGTATGGTAAGACACTGCGTAATGTCAAGTCGTGTGTTGGGTCGACGTGGTGCAGGTACGGTATAGGTGACTCTGTGGGGCTTGCCGTGCAGCTCGAGGAGCGGTACAAGGGAATACGTTCGCCTCATAAGCTCAAAGGTGGTGTTTCTGGATGCGTGCGTGATTGTGCTGAGTTTCACTCTAAGGACTTTGGTTTGTGTGCTGTGCAGGATGGGTTCAATATCTACGTGGGGGGTAATGGTGGTATGAAGCCTGCTCATGCGCAGCTTCTTGCGTCGAGTGTGCGTCCCGACGAAGTGATCCCAATCTTGGATAGGTACCTGATGTTCTATATCACCACCGCTGACAGGCTACAGAGGACGGCACGTTGGCTTGAGGCTCTTGACGGAGGAGTTGACTACCTAAAAGACGTTATTATCAAAGACAAGCTTGGCATATGCAAGGACCTGGAAGAGCAAATGCACCAGTGTGTTGCAGGGTACTACGATGAGTGGGCACGTGCAGTTTCTGAAGATCGAAACAACCCAATCTTCCAACAGTTTGTGAATACTCCACAAACACAAGAGACTGTGGAGATTGTTCACGAGCGAGGCCAGCCCCGGCCAGCGCATTGGCCAACCACTTCTGCTGACCAGAAGTTTAATGAGATCAGGTGGTCGTCGACACAATGGCGGCAGGTGTGCAACAGTGGTAATCTGCCTTTAGCGGAATCTGGCTCGTCAGCAACTGTGCTCGTGGGGGACACTCAGCTTGCACTGTTCCGTACCAGCGTCGGCGAAGTGTACTGCTCGCAGAATATGTGTGGCCACAAACGCACTTTTGTGCTGAACCAAGGAATTTTATCACAGGATGATGCCCAGCAGTGCTACATCTCGTGCCCGATGCACAAGCGCAACTACTATCTCAAGAGCGGTGAGTGCAAGAACGACGATTCGTTATCCATAGCGACGTTTGACACTAAGGAAGAGAATGGGTACATCTATG
Organism: Ogataea nonfermentans; assembly: GCA_003706255.2. Classification (NCBI taxonomy): domain Eukaryota; kingdom Fungi; phylum Ascomycota; class Pichiomycetes; order Pichiales; family Pichiaceae; genus Ogataea; species Ogataea nonfermentans. The sequence goes on along the minus strand of PPKT02000002.1, from coordinate 1,312,177 downwards.
CAAAACTTCCTCCCACTGCAGAGCTTGACGAAATGCTCGGCACAGCTAGGTGGAAGGTCAAAAGTAGTGAGACGGAAAAAGCCGTGCTCGACTGGTAAATAAAAAATAAATTATATGAGTTCACTAGTATGCGTCTCGTGTAAGACGTTGCGGCGTAAGGACTGCGATGGCAAGACTCCTTCGTGCTCAAACTGTGTTCGACGCCACCGCGAGTGTGTTTACCAGCCTGATAGCGACAAGCGGCGCAGGAAGTATCACATTGACTACATCCAGTACCTGGAGGAGAAGATAATGGTCCTGGAGACGTTTATTGCCCAACATGATCCGGTACTCAAGCGTGAACCACACATAGTGGACAGTGCATTTATGCGGCGACTTGACGAGGAAGCACGCATTTCCACACTGCTTGGGGAGATGGACAACCTGGAGCTGGAACCAGAGTCCGAGCCCGAGCCCGAAACTGAGTTTGAAGACTTTGGAACACTGATTGGTGTTACCGGCTCGCACGTGTACTACATCGACCCAATATTTAAGGCGGAGCTGGTTTCTGCACTGCAAAAATACTGTCCAGAAGTGGCGTACGTGCTAACACTATCTGCGGCAACGATTGCAGAGTGGGACTTCTCGACAGATCCGCTGCCATCGCACCAATTGCTTATGTGTGCATACTATGGTCTTGCTTGCCTCTACTCCAAGAATCCACACGCACACCAGATCAGCCGATTGTTGATACGCCAGGCAGCAGAAATGGCGGTGCATGCATCAAAGGTCAAACTTGACGAGTTTATGTTGCAAGGGCTGCTAGTGTTGTCATGCTACGAGACAGGCATGGGAAATGATTCGATTGCCTACCTGTACATCTCGATGGCCTGTGCGCTGACACAGCATATGGGCTACCACATCTCATACGATGAGCACTCGTCGGCAGCACGGTTTGCGCCCAAGACTACACCGTTTCAATCAGCGCTTTTGTGGTCTATATGTACCCAAGATCGCATGGTAACATCCAAGCTTGGCGTACCCGCGTGCATTCACTATAAGCGAATTATCTCGCCATTTTACGAGGTGCAGGCATCGCCAGATGACCCAAATTACCTCGCTGAGTTGTCATTTTGTTATACCACACGCCTGTGGTATATCTTGGATAGGTTCACCGACCAAATCTGCTCGATTCAGGGTGACCTGGGTGATACCCACGAGCACACGAAGCTGCTCAATACAGCTGAGCGTGCCCTTGGTGACTTGAGATCATCGCTTCCGCAAGCATTCAGAGACCAGTCAGACGAGTACTACATTGCATCTTTCTTGCTGAGTTACGAAGCATGTGTTTTACTGTTACACCGTCACTTTATTGACAATCCCGCCAGTTCGAGCAAATGCGTGGCTGCGGCTGTAGAAATTGCCCGGCTTGCCCACGTACTACTTGAAAACCCCATTTACACATCATACCATCTGGGTTTCGTGTGCTACCTAGCTGCTATGGTACATTTGGTGCTCTACGCAGAAAGAGCAAGACCGAATCACCTGAAACATCTTGATACGTGCGTCGCAGCAATCAAAGCCACGGCCAGAACGTGGAAAAGGTCCGGTCAGCAACTGGACTTGCTGCGTGAGTTTGCTAACCGGCACAGAGTTGCCGCTGCATGCCTGGAATAGCCAAATTTTAAACTGCCAAAATAATCTCCGTGTACTGATAAGACGGAGAATATAACTAGCGAAATGGAAACTCCAGAGGATAAACTTGATTATGACTTCTACCGTCACTGAAACCAACAGCAGGCTCGAGCTGATCAACAGCATCACTCAGCTGCCTTTTCCGGTGAGACAGGACCCTCTGCTCACCGAGGTGCTTGACGTCGACCTCAAAACTAAGGATAATTTTGTTCCTCGAGACCCAGACCTGCTCAGACTCACGGGCAAGCACCCGTTTAACAGCGAGGCACCACTGACCAAACTCTACAATTCTGGTTTTCTCACCCCAGTGAGTCTGCACTACGTCAGAAACCACGGTCCGGTGCCACTCGTCCCAGATAGCGGCGTCCTAGACTGGGAGATATCCGTCGAAGGGATGGTTCAGCAACCCTACAAGCTCAAATTGTCTGAGATCGTGGATGGGTTTGATATCTATACCGTGCCAGTGACATTGGTGTGTGCGGGAAACCGGCGAAAGGAGCAGAACATGGTCAAGAAGGGGACTGGGTTCAATTGGGGTGCTGCTGGGACTTCCACGACGTTATGGACAGGGTGCATGCTAGGCGATGTGATTGCAAAGGCCAAGCCCGCTAAGAATGCGCGGTATATTCTTATGGAGGGTGGTGACTCGCCAGCAAATGGGGCGTACGGTACGTGTGTCCAATTAAGCTGGGCGATGGATCCTGAAAGGTCAATTATGGTGTCGTACAAGCAAAACGGTGAGTGGCTCACTCCCGACCATGGTAAACCGCTGCGTGTGGTGATTCCCGGTGTGATTGGTGGCCGGTCTGTCAAGTGGTTGAAACGGCTTATTGTGAGCGACAAACCTTCTGAAAATTGGTACCACTATTTTGACAACAGGGTGCTTCCAACAATGGTGACACCCGAAATGGCCAAGGCTGATGATAGCTGGTGGAAGGATGAAAGATATGCCATCTATGACTTGAACATACAAAGTGTCATTTGCAAGCCCGAAAACCAGCAGGTTGTGCCACTTAGCGAAACCGAATTTGAGATTGCCGGCTTTGCATATAATGGTGGTGGAGTGCGTGTGGGCAGGGTAGAGGTGAGTCTTGACAAGGGCCGGTCATGGGTGCTAGCAGATGTCGACTATCCCGAAGACAGATACCGCGAGGCTGGGTATTTTCGCCTATTTGGGGGACTCGTGAATGTGTGCGACAGAATGAGCTGTCTGTGTTGGTGCTTTTGGAAAGTCAAGGTTGCAGTTGCAGACCTGGCTGCTGCAAAAGACATTCTTGTGCGAGCAATGGATGAGCGCATGGTGGTCCAGCCGCGGTCGATGTACTGGAATGTGACATCGATGCTCAACAACTGGTGGTACCGCGTGGCCATTGTGAAAGAGGGTGAGAACCTGAGATTTGAGCACCCGGTCGTGGCCAATAAGCCAGGCGGGTGGATGGACAGAGTCAAGGCTGAGGGAGGCGACATTCTGGACAACAACTGGGGCGAGCTCGAGGATGCGACGCAGGCACACGAGCGTAAGCCGCAGGTGGACGAAGATTTGCAGCTGATCTGTAATCCGGAGAAAATGGACTTTGTGATCACACAAGCCGAGTTTCAGTCACACCAGTGGTTTGCCATCAAAGGACAAGTGTTTGACGGTACGTCTTTCCTTGATGAGCACCCTGGTGGAGCACAGGCCATCACGATGGCCAGTGGCCAGGACGCAACAGATGATTTCCTCGCGATACACTCGACTTTTGCGAAGAAGAAATTACCTGCAATGCACATAGGTAAGCTCGAGACGACGACGGTGACTGCAGAAGTTATCGACGACACGCCACGTGACACTCTTTTAGATCCTCGTAGGTGGTGCAAAATCACACTTGCCGAGAAGGAGATCATTTCTGCAGATACGCGTATCTTCAAGTTCAATCTGGAGCATCCAAACCAAACGGCAGGCCTACCACCTGGAAAGCACATATTTCTGCGACTCAAGGATGGTGACAAATTCATAATGAGAGCTTACACACCCAAGTCGCCCACCACCCTCAAGGGACGGCTGGAGATTCTGATCAAGGTGTACTTCCCTACCCCGCGCTTCCCAGCTGGAGGTATTATGACCAACCTCATTGAGAAGCTAGCCCTGGGTCAGACAGTGGAGGTTAAGGGGCCAATTGGTGAGTTCGAGTATCTGGGACAGGGTGCATGTACTTACCAGGGGGTGCACCACCAGGTCAAGCACTTCATTATGATTTCTGGTGGCTCAGGAATTACACCAACATACCAGGTACTCCAGGCCATCTTGAGTGATCCAGATGACAACACTTCTATGCGACTGTTTTTTGGCAACAAAACAGAAGCTGATATCCTGCTCAAACACGAGCTTGACTCACTGTGCCAGGCCCATGAGCAGTTTAATGTCGACTACGCTCTGTCCGACCTGAAGAGCCTGCCTCAAAACTGGACAGGTGTGCGTGGAAGACTTACCTACGACATTCTAGATGACTACATCTCGAATTGGAAGCAAGGCGAGTTTATGTTACTTGTTTGCGGCCCACCAGGAATGAACAAGGCCGTCGAGACATGGAGTACTGAACGCAGTATCGATAAACAATATATAGTCTTTTTCTAAGTAAACTCAAAATCGAAACTGTCAAGAAAAACCGGCACGTTGTAAATCTCTCCCATATCCAGTTCATTTACGTCGCCATCCAGATATGACTGATAGGTGTACCCCTCGAGAGATTGGTCAAGCACCGGCTGCGCGCCTTGCCTGAGCTCGTCTAAAATTCCCACTGATACGTTCCACTGACCAGCAAGACTAACCAGTACCTTTATATCCTTTATCCCACGGGTCCACACATCTGCATACTCGCTCAGTGCAGTCATGAACTTGCTGAACCGTGTATTAGCTGCTGCATGCAGCGCAGGGTCTTTGTTGGCAAGAATAAACAGGTCAAACATCGCACACTGGAACAGTAGGTAGCCGACAAAGTAGGGCGCATTATTGAACCCGTGCAGCTGTGAAAACTGTTCAGCCACTTTCGATGCTGATGTACATAGCTTGATCATTAGCTGAATCATCTTGGCTGGGTTTTGAATCAAGTACGAGCGGTGCAGCAGGAGCAATACCACGTAGTATGAAAGATGAAGCAGCAGGATCCGCTTGTCGGTGGTGTCAGGCTTGAGCATGATGGCATCCGGGAATGACTCATATAGCGACCTTAAGTTCGCAAACCCCTGCTCAAGCAGCATCTGACGGTGTGAGTTGTGCAGGTAGTCTGCGCGGAATGAGTAAATCTGTTGTGTCGACCGGTCATGAAGGTACCATAGCCTTGAGTGGAATGCAAATGTGAGCTCGCTTATGCTTGCAGTGCGTGCACTGTGGAACGGTGTCATGATACGAAAGTACTGGATTCTGCACCCACGTCCAAGCACTGTCGTGATGAATCTATCTTGAAGGATAATGGACCAGAACAGCGCGCTCCGTAGTGGCGAAATTGTCACCAAACTATTCGCTGAAGCTGTCGCCTCGTTGCTCAAATGAAGACCCATATACTGGGCCTGCGAAGCACACATGGCATCGAACAGCCACGAGTTGGAGTCGTGTGCCATGCCCAGCTCATAGCACGACATAATCAGCAGGCCCTGAAGCACATTCTCGTTCAAAAAGTCCTGACATGCGACGAGCGCGGAATCCTCGGCTTCTTTGAGAAAAGCAGCTGCAATCGATGGCCGCACATATGCTGCTGCGTATGCCAGAATTGCATTCGTCAGGAGACACCGATCGGGTTCTGCACATGGGTACTTCCATGAACGTACGGTGTCAAGCGTAAGTTCGGATACGTAGAAGTAGTTTGCATAGTTCTGCTCAAATAAGTCAAATAAATGCTCTCTAAATTGCGCGGACGACAGATTGATATCCATAAACCCTTCAAGGGTCGGCTCATCGTCACCATTTTCAATGACACCCTGACGGCCAGAAAGCGGACCATAGAACTCCGTTTTGTTGCCGTCCGTGCGAACTCGCCATGCAGTGGACACGATCTCTTCCAACGCTGCAACTGTATACTCACTCGTGAGTCCTTCAAGCTGGGCAGAGTCGTTATTCTGGGTAAGCTGTGGCGGTTTGGGCAACAGCACTGAAAGGTCTGTATCCAGTCCCATGCTCTTGATTAAGTTGGCTGCATGTAGTTCCAGCAGGTCAGACTTCACCTCCAGATAATCAATGTGTGCGGAGTCGTACTTCTTCTTACGACGGTCGTTCTCTGAATTGTAGACACAGTCAAGGTTGTTGTACTTGATACAAGTAGCGCACGGCTGTTCGCCGTCACAGCGTCGCTTTCGCTTCTTGCAAAATAAACACGCATTCGACGATAGTTTAGATGGTCGTAGTCCCTGCATTTAAAAAATAATCTTTATTTAACTACTGAGAAGTATTTGCAGCCTCAGCCAAATTTGCCAAAGTTCCACCAGCGAGAGGAGCATGAGGAAGACTGTGGCCAGTCTTCATCACCACATGTGATCTCTCTTTTGGATCACCAAATCCACCACCACCAGGTGTCAACACAGCAAGGTACATTCCCTTGGTCAAGTTGACATCTGCAAACGGTCCAAGACGGAACCATTGCATTGTACCGTCCTCTCTCTTGTGGCCAATACGGTTGATTCCCCGGGCACCTGGCATTCCGCCACACATACCGTACGGAGATGTTGAACGTCTAAACGATGAGACTGTTGCCTGGATGTCTGTAGTGAACTGGATAACTCTCTGCAATCCGTCACCACCTTTCCACTTACCGTCACCACCAGTTCCTGGTCTGATACTCCAGTCCCACAGAATACAAGGGTACCGCTTCTCGAGAACCTCGGGATCAGTAATCTTGGTGTTGGTCATGTGACATTGAGTACCTGAAAAACCGTCGCACCCTTCTGTGCCTCCACTACCACCACCAATGGTCTCAACCATACCGAATCCCTTGACGAGCTTTCCATTTTCCAGACCACCCATACCGAAACTTAAGGCGTTCATGGACCCTGGACCGCTACCAATCACCTTGTAAGCCTTGAAGATGGTTTCTGTCAGGATCTGCGAGCCTCCACCGTTACCGGCATTGACTGCAGCCTCAGGGGACGGATTCAAGATACTTCCCTCCGGCACAATGATCTCAATTGGGACTAGACATCCTTCGTTCAGAGGCACGTCTGAATTAATCAGACATCTCAGACCGTAGATCACGCACGCATGTGTGACGGCAATTGGCGCATTCTGAGGACTATACACCTGCTCCGAAGTGCCGGTAAAGTCGTACACAGCAGATCCTTCTTCTTCATTGATGTGAATGGTGCAGACAATTCTCGCACCAGTATCCAGCACCTCTTCTGCTCTTAGTGGCAGGTTGCCTTTATGCATCTGCGCAAGTTTTCTCAATGCAGAACGCACCGCAAGCTCGGCAGTCTTCTTAACGTTCTTCATGTAAAACAGCACTGTGTCAACACCGTACTCGGCAAAAAGATCGTGCAGCAGGTTCACACCTCTCTGGTTGGCGGCAATTTGGGCCTTGAGGTCAGAAACATTATCCTCCAACTTTCTTGTTGGAGAACAGCCTGGTGCAATTGCGGGAACCTCCATAAAGTACTTGTGCAGACCGTCGTAGTCGAACTGGCCCTCTGAAACAATCTTCCATGCCTCGAACTGTGCACCTTCCTGTGAGAGCGTGACAGCATTACTTGATCCAGAGCCTGGAGTCAGACCTCCGATTTCAGCATGGTGGGCACGCGAAGCAGTGAAGAACCGCACTTTACCCTCGATAAACACTGGCGAGATTAATGTGATATCTGGCAAGTGTGTACCACCGGCAATTGGGTGGTTTGTAGCCAGAACATCACCCTCATGGATGTTTTCGCCCCAGAACTTGATAGCATACTTGATCGAGAAACTCATCGATCCCAGGTGAACAGGAACGTGTGGAGCATTGGCTGCCAGGTTACCGTCTTCATCAAACAATGCGCACGAAAAGTCCATTCTCTCCTTAATATTCGCAGAAACACTAATCTTCTGCAATGTCCTGCCCATATCCTCAGCAATGAACATGAACCTGTTGGCGAACACAGAAAGAAGAATTGGGTCAACATACTCAGTTGAGATAGCTTCCTGTGGTTTTTTGTTGTCCACGTCAATGATAATATGCCGTGGTAAGTTGACAGCCTTGGCACCAGGAGTAACCAAAATAGTCTGTGTCTCGTCAAGAATCAGTGCTGGACCAGCAACAACATTACCAACTTTCAGATCTTTCATAAAGTACACCTTGGACATCATTTTTCCCTCCTCAAATGCCACTTCCTGCTCGGTAACCTCCAAACCAGGAGCCACTGATTGCTGGGTAATGGTCTCAAGGTCCTTGTATGGGGATCTCTCCACCACCTTGGATAATGTTCCTGTACCTCTAACACGTAGGTCGTGCACAATAACGTCTCTTTCGTCGTCCACAAAGGTAAACTGTCTCAGATGCGAAGCTCTGAAATCTGTAAAGAAGTCTGTTTCTTCTGCCTGACTGATCATCAATTTAGTTTCTGATCCGTGGTAGCCCATGTTGAAGTACACTTCAAAGCTGATATCAGATTCCTGTAGGCCCTGATTCATCAGTTTCTCCTTCACTTCCGTTTTCAGCTCCTCGCATTTCGACAACAGTTCCGGCAGCACGCTCTCACTGTACACCGCGCTCGACGGAACCTGAGATTCAACGACGGTATCTGCCAAAGCAATACCATAAGCTGAAAGAATTGATGAGTACTTGTGAATAACAACTCTGTTGATCTTCAGAATCTCGGCCATAGGAGCGGCATGCTGGCCACCGGCACCACCAAACGATGCAAGATTGTGCCGAGTGATGTCGTAGCCCTTGGACTCGGTCAGTGTTCTGATCAGCTTAGCCATGTTAAAATTGGCAACCGTCAGGAAGCCAAGAGCAACTTGCTCCACAGTCTTCGGTGTAGCCTGGTTCTCCTCGTTGATGATCTTGGTCAGCTCCTCGAACATCTTTCTAGAAATCTCCACATCTAGGGGCTCGTTAGCGTTTGGACCAAATATTTTTGGGAACTGTTCGGGAACAATCCGGCCGGTCACCAAGTTGGCGTCAGTAACAGTTAATGGACCACCTTTACGGTAGCACGCAGGCCCAGGGTGCGAGCCTGCGGACTCTGGGCCGACAACAAAGATACCGTTTTTGTAAGACAGAATTGACCCACCACCGGCAGCAACAGTATTGATATCCAGTTGCGGAACAGTGATGTTAATACCAGCAGTGGTAGTCTCAAAAACGTGCTCATATTGACCAGCATAACGAGAAACGTCTGTTGAAGTTCCACCCATATCGAATCCAATAATAGGAACCTTGTAGTCTGCATCATAACAGGTTTCTGCTTCTCCCACAACACCACCAGCAGGGCCAGAAAGCAAGGCTTTTAATCCCGTAAAGTTATCGTGGGTACACAAACCACCATCCGACTGCATGAATTCGACTCGAGTATGCTTTTCGAACCCAGGCTTGAAACCCTTGAGCAGACTGTTGATATACTCCTTGACAACAGGCGTCAAGTAGGCATTGATCACAGCAGACTGGGCACGTGGAACAGCCTTGATCATTGGAATGATTTCGTGCGATGTGGTGATAAATTCAAACCCGATCTCTTCTGCCACCTTCTTGAGCTGTTTCTCGTGCTCCTGGAAGTTGTAACCATGCACCAGGCAGATGGCAACAGATTTGAACCCGTTATCTCTGAGTCGTTGCAACTCCTTCTTAGCATTCTCCAGGTCAATTGGCTGCAGAATTTCAAACACTTCCTTCGTGGTACCTTCAACAATGTTCTCCCCGTTGAGCATCGATCTGCAATCGTCCCCCTTAGGATCTTCAGTGTACGAGCACATTGTCACACGCTCATTGATCTCAACCACCTCCTCATAAAGCATTCCCGGTTTCACAATCTTCAATGCAAACAGGTCGGGACGACTCTGATCGCCGATCCGTAAGAGATCCTTAAAACCTTTGGTGGTGAGAAATGCGCATCTGGCACCTTTACGCTCCAGAAGCGCGTTCGTTGCCACAGTAGTGCCCAACCGGATTGAACTCACAATCGAAGTGTCCAACAGCTCGCCACGTGGAATTGGCTTACCCTGAACATGTTCCAGAATCTTTCTGATTCCCTCGATATTGGCATCCGCGTAGTTTGCTGGGTCGACAGATAACAGTTTAAAGACATAGTCATCTTGGCCCGGAATAATAGCCAGGAAGTCGGTGAACGTTCCACCTCTATCTATAGCGATCTTGATATCAGACATTGGTGAGTTTCTAGGTGGATATCACCCAATATAAATACCAGACGGCAGATCTACTTAATTAGGCAATTTTGGTGCGGAACTAGATCGCGATAAACTTTTTCCTACATATAGGCAACAATAAGCGCGCTGATTAGACTTTGGAGCCCTGACTCCCGTCAACCTCAATAATTTCAATTACAGCCTCCACCTTACCACCTTTTGGAACCTTAATCCCCCCCAGTGCATTTTGAGTCACCTCGTCCTTATCAAAGATTAGAGCAATTTCTTCCAGAGAATGGCCCTTAGTCTCTGGAAAGGTCATGTAGATCACTACAATCATCACAACCTGCACACCCAGGTAGATACAGTAATACTTCCATCCAATAGCATCTAAAGCAATTCCATTCACGAATATGTTGAAAAACACACACGCATTCAGCACAAACATGGCACTAAACAGCCCTTTGGACCGGGTAGCCTGCGGCCACAGTTCTGCAGGATACGCAGTGATCAGCGGAGTAAAAGCAACATCATTGAACCCGTAGCAAATAAAGATGAACGCAATAATACCTTGGCCAATGTTCTTGCCTGTCTCGTTGTAGACGGCCGTGATTGTCGTTAACGGAATGTAGAAGATGAACAGACCAATCATCGAGATCAGGAACAGAGTCCTTCTTCCAATTCGATCTACCATCACTGCCCCAAACACTGCACACATGAAGTTGAACAGCTGCAAGAACCCATTAATCAGCGTTTTATCTAAAGTGCTCGTGATGCCAACCTGTTCCAAAACAGTGCTCAAGTACCACGAAACGATGCCGATTCCGCACCAGGAAGAGCACACCTGAGTAAAACAGCCAACAAACATCCGACGGCGGTTTCCTGGAGTGGCGACCAGCGACTTCCATGTTGTCGTGTTGTTGAGTTTCTGCGCCTCGAGCGATGCAATAATCTCGGTCATCTCAAGATCAACTAGTGGAATGTATGCCTCTTCGTAGTTGGCATGAAATTTCAGCAGCACCTCACGGGCTTCATCAGTTCGGCCACGCGATGCGAGCCATCTGGGAGACTCCGGGGCAATTATAAGAGCGGGCATTAAAGCAAGAGGAAGAAATGCTTGTAATGCCAACGGGATCTTCCAGCTATTGTTACTGTTGAGTGTTCTTGTTCCAAACACAATCCAAGCCACCATTAAAGCACCGAAGTGAAACATGCTATGGTAAAGAGCAGAAAACCGGCCTCGGGTCGTCGGAAAGGCCACTTCGTTGATAAACAGGGATGCTGCATAGTTGCATGCAAACGAGAATCCAATGATGATACGACCCATAATATAGGCAGCTTTGTTGGATGCAGTTGCTGCGACAATTGCTCCAATCCAGATCAGAACTGACGTAGCAAAAATGACGACCCTTCGTCCAAACCTGTCACAGAAGTATGGAACAAAGAAAATGATCGCACATGTTCCGATAAAAGGGCAAGCGTTAATGAAACCAAGCCATGTACCTTTGGGGTTCCCCATGAACTCTTGCCACTGAGGAAGCGCTTGAATAGCATTTGTCAAAGCCGAGTCGTAGCCAATTGCAGCCGCGTAAAGAATAAAATTCAAAATCAAAACGTTCAGTTTTAACAGGTTGGGTCTTTGGTACCATTTACGAGGGTCATCAGGAAGGATAGCAGCAATCCTCTCACCAGTAGAGTCAGAAGGGCCTGCCATGATAGATGGATCAAGTTTTCTCTTGTTCCGTTAATTTATAGAGACTCGCCCAAAAAGGAAATTGATAAGATCATCTCCGATGGATAAGGGGTTCGCGCGCATCTTTTTACCTCCAATTTTTGTCATGAGATGATACGCTTGGCAGATCGTTACTCTTATCTTTTGTATACTACAGTTGCAGCCTACATGTGTTTCCAGGTAGATTACGAACACGGCCGTGTTTATTCCTTATCTTTCTTATCTCTCACCACACTACGGTGGAGGTTTTCTCTTCGGCAAATTCCACTTCCGACAACTCTAAGAGTTCCTTTGTCAGTTTCCAGTTGGACTTCTCATATTTCGCGAGACCGACAAGCTCTGGGCGCCACTTCCATAACTTTTTTGTTTCAACATCTAGAGTATCCTCTACACGAGCAAGAATGTAACCTCCAATGTTTGGTAGAAACTTGAATCCGTGTCCCGAGTCTCCTGATGCAACAAAAACATTGCTGTATCCTGGAACTTGATCGATTATAAAGTTAGAGTTCGAACTGTCTGCTATCCAACAAACTTTGCTGTCAAAGAACTCCTTTTCGGCCAATTCAGGGAAATAACTTGCAAGTAATTCCTTACCTTGACGAATGAGATATTTAGGAATAGTGTCGGTTGGAATATCCTTCTTATATCGTGGAAGAGACGTATCTCCCTTGGCATGTGGATTCTGGATCGTGTTGTTGGCCGCGACACCAGCAATACACACTTTAATCACATGTCTCTCAACATCCGGAGGAAAGAAGTAACCAAGGCCAGCATCAAAGACAACTGGAATATCCTGCAACTTCTTTGCCTCATCTTCGTTCAATTCAATATGAGTGACGAAAATGCCGGTGGCAGATTGAATACCGGCCATGTTTATCACATAACCAGTGCTTGCTCCGCACGCGACAATAGTCTTGTCAGCAGAGTATTTTGCTCCGCTCTTGGTCAAAGCATATACCTTACCATCCAAATCTTCAAGCTTAACGGCTTCACCTGCCTCCCCAAACACAAACTTCACGCCCAGCGAAACCGCAGTCTCATATGCCGCTTTTAGGGCGTTGGCCGAATGAGCAAACCCGGCTCTACCGTTGTAAACATAGACATTATTGTCTGAAAATGTACAGTCTTTGAAACACTCCATATCCTTTTTCAGAAGCTCTCCATCGGTGTAACGTTTGATCTTATCTCCTTTGCCAAGCTTCGTCAACAGAGCAATGCTCTTGTCATCGAATTCGCGTCTTTGAGTATTGGAAGCCGGACATATAGATAGTCTACCACATTCAAAGTATGTTTTGGACAAGGCAGGATCTGTACGCCAAATTTCCATTGCGTCGAGGCTCATCTTGGCATAAAGTTCAGAATCGTATTCGCTTCGAATGATTTTGTTGAAATCATAGGCAGCAGAATATGGCGAAGGAGCCGGATGTTTATCAATAGCGGTAACTTTGTAACCCTTTCGAGCGGCCTCAATGGCGGTAGATAGCCCAAAAACACCACATCCAACAATTAAAAGTGACATTTTACCCAACTTTGATGGATCTCGCAAGCTATTTATCTTATCGTGGTGAACTGCGCACGACTACGCAGCGCGGATTTTTTCACCATCCCCGAAGAGTTTACCGATTATACTACTGAACTTGAAAAGCTGCTGGGGTACCAGAAGATGGTGTGGCGGAAGTGGCTAGCGTTAGTTAGCATGTCCTATTGAATGAGATAGGCCGAATCAGGCAATTGAAGCGGGAAGGGGCGGAATAGACCTACAATCAGCAGACGGAAGCGCCAGCTTGTCTACATTTGAACATTTGTTCAATTGATTGGATGGAATCCACGCGAGATCAGTCCCCGTTTATTGTTATGGTGATCTAATATTCAATGTCCTACTACTATGATTTCTACACCAAGGAAGCTTTTTCCGTAATCAAACTTTATTTCGATTTCTATTGTATATATTTTTTACCCGTACACCAGAGAGACACTCATGCTCGAGAAATACAAATACGAACAACCTCCAGAGAAAAGGCGAATACGAAGCAAACGGGCTGAACCTAAACTTGCCAACCTTGATCCTTCGCTTAGACCGGGCCTTAAGGTGGTCTTTATCGGCTACAATCCATCTATTCGATCGTCTAAGGTACAACATCATTACGCGCACCCCACAAATTTGTTTTGGAAATTGTTTAACGAGACGAAGATACTTGAGGCCGCGACATCCGGAGAATTTAGTCAAATATGCAGCGCGAACGATGACTGGGATATCCTGCAGTACGGAATCGGATTTACCGACCTTGTACTTCGCCCAACAAGGAACGCAAATGAACTGTCCAAATCAGAAATGCTGCAGAATGTTCCAAGATTGTGCAGCGAGTTGCGGACCCACAGACCGCATGTCGCTTGCTTTGTGGGGAAGGGAATCTGGGAATATGTTTGTAGGGGTATCGGTGCCCGCGACGAGCTAAAATCGTTCCGGTGGGGACTACAAGAAATGAAACTTGAAGGCTGTACGGTCCTTGTCATCCCTAGCACCTCTGGACTTGTGACCATCAGTTATGCTGAAAAGAAGAAGTGGTGGCTGCTCTTGCACGATTACATAAGCAATGAGAAACAAATTTGCGGAGGGACAAATACCGATTTCATGGAAGGTGCCAGGAGTATAGACACAGGGTCACTAAGCACCTCTTCATCCTTAATAAATAGTCAGGCAACTCCAGATGCAGTAATTGGTCGAGGAATGGTTAAGGAAGTGCTTGCTACAGATGTTGGCCTGCTCGTTGAGATCTTGAGCGCCCTTTATGAGAGAAAACGCGAGTCAGGTGAGCGTGTGATCGTGGCTGTCTGTGGAGCACCAGGAAGCGGTAAGACCTCTGTGACGAAGACCGTTATTGATCGATTCAATGCGAAGTACGGCCGTGAGGTAGGCATCGTTGTTGGCCAAGATGGGTATCACTACTACATGAAAGAGCTTTTGGCAATGGAAGATCCCACGCGAATGGTGAAGAGAAGAGGTGCAGAGTTTACATTTAATGGCAAGGGATTGGTGGACCTGGTAAAGCGCATAAAGGAGTGTGTGAATAAAACTGTTTATGCCCCCAGTTTTGACCATCGACTAAAAGACCCTGTGGAGAATTCCATTGAGATTCGGCCGCAAGATCGCGTGATACTTCTCGAGGGCAACTATGTGTGCTTAAAGAAAGAGCCGTGGTCGGAGATTGGCCAGCTAGTAGACGCGTCTTGGATGGTAGTTACACGGAAAGAGCTGGTGAGAGAACGCATCATTAAACGGCATTTGGAGGCTGGAATCAGCAGCACTCGTGAGGAAGCAGAGATTCGCACAGACACGAACGATATTGTGAATGGCGAGTTTATCATGGCAAACTCTCGTGAAGTTGATCTAATAATTCATAATGACTAACTAACTATGTTCAAACTAGAGCAAGGTAAAATGATTAATTCTTACATATTTTTATAATCCATCAGCCCTCAATGGATTTGTACTTTGCATCATCAGAACCTTCCATCTCACTCACATGAGGCTTCAAGTTATCTGCTCCACGCAACTCTTCGGGAGCAAACTGTTCGATTTTGAATTTGTTTGTTCTCCATGCGGGCACTTTGTGCTGGAAGATGGCATCGATCTCTTCCAAAGTCTTACCCTTGGTCTCTGGAAACTGCAATAATGTGTGGAGTGACATTGCACCACAGAAGGTTCCAAAAACAAAGTAGGTTTTATAAGTGATATTTCTGAAAGCTGATGGAGTGAACATGGCAAGCGCAAAGTTGAAAGCCCAGTCCATGGCGACGGCCAGCGACCCAGCCTTGGATCTTGTTCTGTTGGGAAGAACCTCTGAAAAGTAGGCCCATGAGGTAATTGCCCAAGTACTTGCAAAAGAAGCGACAAATAGATACGAACATGCTGCAATGGCTTTACCGGCTGCTTTGTTCTCTGTAGGGATGATAATGACCACAGAGCTGTTTGGATCAGGATTTTCCACAGGGACAGAGTAGACCGCAAAGAGGGCTCCCACTGCAAATAGCCATGCCATCATAACCACTCCGCCAATAATCATCAAGGGTCTTCTTCCAGTGTAGTCACTCAGAGGAAGACACAAGAAGGTGACAGCAAAATTTATCACGTACTGAATACTGGAGCTCACCAGATTAGTGTTACCTTCGAATCCGATCATTTGGAAGACATAGACAATGTAGTACATCATGACGTTCATCCCGGTAAGCTGATTCCAAATCTGGGCGGAAATGCCGACAACAGTGGATTGTATATTTTCTTCCTTAAAGAGGTCAAGATAGCCAACTTCGTTTGCAGGGTTAAAGACAGAGGCCTCATGAAGTTGTTGCAACTCCAACAACAGGCTCTCCTCCGTCTCCTTGCTATTGAGCTTGCGTAAAATGTCCTCAGCTTTGTCGAGATGGCCATTGTTTGCAAGCCATCTTGGAGACTCTGGCAATATGAGCACACCAGCAATCAACCCAATTCCAGGCAAGACCTCAATAGCCCAGGCAGCACGGAATGAGTTTGTTCCACCGATAAAGGTACAACCATAACCGATATAGAACATTACCATGATACCGAAGGTAATGGCCAACTGGTACAGTCCACCGATGAAGCCTCTCCTCGAAGCTGGCGACACTTCAGAACAGTAGATCGGGGTGATAGATGAACCAAATCCAATACCAATTCCAGAAAACACTCTTCCAACAACCAGCTGGGCAATATCTCTGGAGGTACACTGAATGATGGCTCCCAAAATCCACATCGTACCGCAGATGAGAAGCGAAGGTCTTCTTCCAATAGGCTCAGCAATAAAGGAAGCGATAATACACCCGAGGAATGATCCGCCGGACATAGAAGCGGTGATCGCACCTTGCGAGGTGGAATCTGGATGGCCGAAGTAATTTTGGTAATCGTCGTCACCAATGAAGACACTCATGGAAGAAACGTCAAAGCCAAACATCATGCCCGAGATAGTGGCAACCATGCCGATAACGAAAATGTTATACGACTTCGGGAACTTATCTAGCCAATTATGCAGAAAGAGAATAGCACTTGCTGGGGACTTCATGATTGATGTGGATGATGGTCAAAGGGATCTCAGATTCTTTTTATAATGCTGAAAAGCACGTACCCCACAAAACTGGACTACCCTCCAGGATACTATTATGGGCCCTAGACATGTTCTCCAGCTTTTTCGAATTGAGTCTGGGGTTTATTATCGGAAGATCTAATGCCGACAATAGATTTGGGGTAAATTCAAGTCGTGCATACCCCACAATTTATGCGGCCCCCTGGCTCCGTCATGCACCCCCAGAATTTGTGTACTTCCATCGCAGTCGCATCGGAAACACTGATCCCGCTCGAAGTCATCAATTTGTTTACTCTTGATCCGATAATCGTTTAAAAAGAGACACTATAGTAGAATAGTGACCATAGATTAATGACCAACCAAAAATTCTACTCCTTCCTGACTCCTGAGGAGACCGAGGTTCCTGCCCAGCCAAAACGCGACTCCAGGAACATTCTGGACAAATTTAAGCTCACTGGTAAAGTCACCGTTGTTACTGGAGCCGCAGGTGCAATTGGGGGAGCCATTGCGGAGGGCTTTGCCCAGGCTGGCGGAGACGTGATCATCATTGATCTGAGAACAACCCCACTTGCTGAGCAGCTTGCTAAACAGTATGGTGTCAGATCGAAGTCCTACGCTTGTAATCTGACTGATGAACAAGCTGTAAAAGATCTCATTTCTGAGATCGTTGCAACATTTGGCACGATCGATGTGTTTATTGCCAATGCAGGCATTGCGTGGAATAAAGGCACGATCCTTAATGAGGATGCTACCAGCTCTGAATGGAAAAAAGTTTTCGACGTCAATGTGAACTCCATCTTCTACTGCTCTAAGTACGTGGGAGAGGTTTTTAAGGCCAATGGCAGAGGATCCTTGGTTATGACTGCCTCTATGTCTGCACACATCGTCAATGTCCCAAACTACCAGACCTGCTACAATTCCGCCAAGGCTGCAGTTCTGCACATGGGCAAGTCACTTGCTGTTGAGTTTGCTGGTTTTGCTAGAGTCAACACAGTTTCTCCGGGTTACACTAATACCCCCCTATCGGATCCTGTTCCACGAGACGAAAGGGCAAAATGGTGGGGGTTGACACCAATGGGTAGAGAAGCGGAGACAGAGGAGCTTGTCGGGGCGTATCTGTATCTAGCCTCCGACGCTTCTGTATTTACTACTGGTTGTGACATCCGGGTCGACGGTGGTTATTGCTCCGTATAGTTTATAAAACATGCAATCTGTACAGAGGTAGTAATTAGCGGACTATGATATTCCGCACCCAAATTTGCAAATTCGCGGGGAAAATTAAATCTCCGATCGGTCGCGCCCCGCCGCCCAAGCTGCATTTAGTTCCCGATTATGCATCATCTCCGGATAGTTGAAAAGCGAGCGAAATATAAAAGGACAGCCTCTGCGACTTGCTGTGTCTCGAATTTTCTCAATGTCTGACCAAATCATCTCTACCATCGACCCAAAGCTCGGCCCACTGCCAACCAAGGCCCCAACTCTCGCCCCAAACGTCTTGGATCTGTTTTCTTTGAAAGGAAAGGTTGCCAGTATTACCGGTTCCTCCCAGGGTATTGGTCTTGCCGTTGCTGAGGCTTATGCTCAGGCCGGTGCTGATATTGCCATTTGGTACAACAGTACTCCCGCCGAGAACATTGCCGAGGATCTTGCTTCTAAGTACGGTGTGCGTGTTAAAGCATACAAATGTGCAGTTGGTGAGTACGAGGATGTCAAGGCCACCATCGAGCAGATCGAGAAGGATTTTGGCACAATTGACATCTTTGTTGCTAATGCTGGTGTCGGCTGGAATAACACCTCGGTCACCGAGTCGTCTCTGGAGAGATACCACAACGTGATGAAGATCAACTTGGATGGTGTCTACTATGCAGCCAAGGTTGTTGGAAAGATCTTTGAAAAGAACGGAAAGGGTTCCTTCATCATCACTGCATCGCAGGCCGGCCATATTGTCACTGTTCCTATTCAACAGGCTGCCTACAATGCCACCAAGGCTGCTGTTATCCAGATTGCCAAATCCCTGGCTATCGAGTGGGTCCGTTTTGCCAGAGTCAACACCATCTCACCGGGTTACATCCTCACTGACATTGCTAAGCACGTTCCGTACGATATCAAGTCCAAGTGGTGGCCTGTCATCCCAATGGGAAGAGAAGGTCTTCCTAGAGAACTGGTTGGTGCATTCTTGTACTTCGCTTCTGATGCTTCCACCTTCACTACCGGTGCCGACCTGATTGTCGATGGTGGCTACTGCTGTCCATAGTTTATAGATATTATACATTTTGGTATTATTTATGCTAAAATAGCATTGAGTCGTCAGGAAACAGTTCTTTGTATAGTTTGGCCACAGGGTCCTCGTCAGGGGAGGCACTCGTATTCATGTATTCTTCTTGCTTGAAAATGTCCATCGATAAGGGTAATTCTTCGGTATGCACATTAGAAAACAGGTTCATTGCCGTCGAGTGGAGCGATTGAAACAGTGCCTGGTCGTCCGAGCCAACACTGGCCTCGGAGCCGTTGGTATGAGTCTGATATTGGTCCTGGTTGTGGGTCTTGCCTCGCACAGTACTTAAAATATCAATTGTGTTGATTAGGTTCGGCACTATGTTGATGTGGTCCCGAAGCCCGTCCAGCGCCTCCTTGGCCAGCTCGACAAAGTTCATCCACATATGCCGTTGGTCGTCTCCTCTTTCTCTATACAGAAAGAGTATGGGAATGAGCACAGCCTGGAATACAAAATAGCATGCATACCAAGAAGCTAGCGTGTCCACCTGGCAGTGTTTCACGAACTTGGAGACAGAAAGAATTGTGTCTTTGGCTGCACCGGCACATATTTCGGTGCATTTTTCAAGCAGGTCTCGAGAATTCTCGGGCATGAACTCGTACTGGTCAGCATTTCGAAGAACATACGACCGGAACATGACAATTTGCAGGTTCTTGTATCTCCAGATGATTCTTCTGCGTGTGAGATGGAACCAGGCGGGTATCATCTTGCTTCCATCAAGACCGATCTTGAACCAACTTGGTGGACAATCCATTTCCAAAACGCTTTCTACTCGCACATCGTCCTCGTTCATATAGTCTGGTAGGCGTTGCACAAACTCGTTCAGTCCCTTGTTGAGCAGCAGCAGGGTCACCATCTTGGATTCGTCACTTTGCGGATTCTTCCGAGCAGCAACCGTGACGTAATTATGAATTTTGTAGGAGATCTTAGAAAGCTTGGCCTCGCAGATCATGCCAGAATAAATAGTTGGGTACTTTTTGACCTTCTCTTCGATATTAATTGGGCCTGATACCAGTTCTATGTCTGAGTCTTCAATGCTCAACGGGTACTTGATGTTGATTGATTCAAGTCTTGGGAGATGCAATGGACGGCCAAAAGTGATGCTCAGTCCGACATCGAAGAAAAATAGACCCCACCAAAGTCGACGCCGACTTTCTATCACTTGCAATGTGCGAGGATCAGAGGCCATTTTGGGATCGCTTTGACGAATCTCCTTGTGCAACCCAAATCCAATGGCCAGACGCAAGGCAAGACCTTGGAAGTTCCAGCCAGTATTAGGCTGGTTGCGTCGCTGCACATAATTTCCCAGCATCACAAGCGCACCAAGCAGATCGTAGCTACCACATTCAAATATATTAATTGTGCGAAGCAGAGACTTGACTCTTTTGTAGTAGAGAAGGTCAACCACCGAGTTCTCGCCCAGCTTGCAATACGCGCCGATCGCTAGCAAGGTGTTCAGCAGGATCACGAAAGAAACCTGCTTAAGGGTCTTCGGCTTGGACTGTGGATTATAATGCTCGAGGTCTTTGTAAAACTTGATCTTGTTGATAAATGGAT
This sequence comes from Ogataea nonfermentans, assembly GCA_003706255.2. Classification (NCBI taxonomy): domain Eukaryota; kingdom Fungi; phylum Ascomycota; class Pichiomycetes; order Pichiales; family Pichiaceae; genus Ogataea; species Ogataea nonfermentans. The sequence continues at coordinate 1,291,544 of PPKT02000002.1, read as the reverse complement.
AACAAGGATGGAATATGCTGAAATACGTCTTCAGCAGATCGCTGCGGAAGCTTTCATCGTCGAGCAACACCTCTGAAAGTCCGCTGTTGATAAAGTTCACGTTTTCTGGGCGGTGCAGATATCCGAGGTTGAGACCAGAGGTGAGCGAGTTTCTGGCCTCGATTGTGGCATCCTGCTGTTGTAAAAACCGAAGTAGACCATTGCTAGAGCTTATACCGTAAAACACATGACCCAGGTTGAAACTGTTGGATCTCAGCAGAGGCAATGCACCCATACCGTCGACAAGTCCGTCCGTGCTATCATTTCCTTCAGGGTCGTTGTAATCAGAGTCTATCATACCGTTCAGAATCTGGCTCTGTTCATGCCAGTTGAGCTTGTCAATCTCCAGAAAATTGTCGCTCAATAAGTAATCATCGGCCTCCGCGATTACAGAATCTTCGTAGCTGCGGGGATTAGATTGGGAAACGGGATCTTGCTGGTTCTCTTTAAGTTTTTGTGCAACTTCAATAAACCTCAAAGCCTCTGATTGAGTCCCTACTGCCAGTTCAAGTGCTTTTCGAAGTATGTCGGCCTGTTCCTTAAGATGTATCATGTGAGCTTTGGTCAACGGTGTTCTAGCAGTTCGTTGAATATAAACACATTTTCCTCTGTATTTGATACAAGTGGAACAACTGGGCAGCTCACGTGAGCACTTGTGCTTGCGCCTACGACAGAGCTCGCAAGCATGCACGGAGAGTGAGGGTGGAGACGTGGACATGAGAATAATAAAGTTTAAACGATCAATATTTAGCGTCGCGACGGCGACCCAGATACTGGGGAAGAATACCGATCGGAGTCAACAATCATGCAATTACAAGGATAACATATATGAACAGAAACTTTCTCAAAGCTGGTGACACTCCTGAGAGAATGCAGAGAGAATCTATCTTATCTTAAATGTTATTTCGCCCAATTCCATCTTTTTTATTCTACATTGTACCGGTTGCTTCAGGTCCCGGCTATTTCCAGAAACATAATTTCCTACCGATTGCGAGGGTTCGACTTTTTTGAAGTGTATTCGCAATAACCATCAAATCAATCCATTAACTTCTTTCTTAAATACGATAACACCGGATATCCTTAAAAAGATTCTCCTGTCATTTCTTTCACCATGAACATTCGCGAACAAGACAGGTGGCTGCCAATCGCCAATGGTAAGTAATCTTCATCTCCTCTAACCACAGTGGGTCGCGTGATGCGTCAAGCTCTTCCGGAGCACGGTAAGCTCTCTAAGCAGGCAAAAGAGTGCATGCAAGAGTGTGTCTCTGAGTTCATCTCCTTCATTACTTCACAGGCTGCAGAGAAGTGCTTGATCGAAAAGCGAAAAACCTTGAACGGCGAGGATATTCTGTTCTCGATGTATACTCTTGGATTTGAAAACTACGCCGAAACACTCAAGATTTATCTTGCCAAGTACCGCGAAGTCGAGCTCACCGAGAGTGAGATACGCCGAGAAAAGTACAAACGGCGCAAGGAAAAGACCAAGGGCATCGACGGTGAGTTTCTGCAATATGACAACGAGCTGGAGTTCGAGGAGTGGTAAGAAACATGTGCGGCTTCGAGGCTCAGGGGCTCCCATAAATTAATATTTTCCCAACCCCTAAACTCATGAAGCTTTTTCTCGTGCTACTGTCACTGATATGCCACTGTCTAGCAGTGGACCTGCTGTTGGAGCTCGATGAAAATGAAACACTAAGCTCCTTCGAATCCAAGTATAAACCGTTGCTTTCGAATTCCTATCACTGCTTTGGAATGCATCATTTCAAAATCTGCTACGGCGCGTTTGACATCAATCTTGTCAAGTCGGCCTATTTTGACAAAACTATCAAGCGCATCTCGCTTGATCGACCTGTCCAAATCGCGGATGTGGAGGAGTTCGCTCCAAAACACCTGGTACGGATTTCTCAACTTGGAAACATCAACCGGCGCCAGCTGATGGACTTCAATTATGAACCCGCTGCAGGAACAAACATCAGTGTTTATATTGTGGATACAGGTATCAAAGTGGACCATCCGGACTTCAATTCGCGTGCCAGACTTGGTGCAAGTCTTGTTGACGATGAATTGTATGGCGATCCAAACGGTCATGGAACCGCGGTGGCTGGTGTTGTTGGATCAGAATTGTTTGGAGTGAGCAAGAAGTGCACTCTAGTCGACTATCGGGTGTTCAATGAGACGGGAACAGCAAAGCTCAGCACCGTTTTAAAAGCTCTTCACCAGATTTATGAGAACGAGACTCCCGGAGTAATCTTGCTGGCTATGGTGACAGAATATAACGAAATCTTTCACAGCGCCTTGACCCAGCTTTCCGATCGTGGCTTCGCAATCATTAGTGCTGCTGGAAACTTCAACAGTAGTGCATGCAATTTCAGTCCTGCTGCGTTCACCCGCGGGCTAACAGTCGGTTCTATAGAGCCATACAGCGACAATCTGAGTTTCTTCACCAACTGGGGAGAGTGTGTGGATGTCTTTGGCGATGGTATCAACGTGTCAACACTCTCTCCAACACCTGATGTGGTTGCACGCAAATCTGGCACCTCCATGTCTGCAGCAATTGCTGCAGGGCTTGTAGCCACATATATGAGCATGAACGACACTAGTGATGAGGCGTTGCTCAAAGTGCGCAATCTCGCTGAACAGGGCTCTATTCCTCTGCGTAGCCTTGAAGGTCGCCCAGGAACACCAAACAGTATCCTGAACAATTATGGTGGCAAGCTTGGTCAAATTTTAAATAGCTGATTTAATCCACTTCTGATCGAATACCACGCTGTCTACAGATCGGACAACTGTTGTCGTTCAGTAACCATTGGTCCACACAAGAACTATGAAACTCATGGGAGCATTCCAAACGGCGACCCAGATCGCCCATCTCGTAGTCAATGAGACAGATCGGACACCTGTCGTCAATCTTCTGTATCTCAAATAGCGACTCTGTATGATTGTCTAAATCGGCTTGCGAGAGCTTCTGGCTGTGGAAAATGCTGAACAAGGAGTCGCGGAAAGAGCGCATCCGTGTATCTGAATGATCGTCCAAATGCGCAAGGGTGATACTACTTGTGCTTGCAACATAGCTGGCCAATAGGCCAATAAATATAGGCATCGAGCTTAGCACTGGATCAGAAACAGAATAATGATGTGCCATCACGATGATGACCCAAGATCGATAACTGTCGGAATCGCTGGTGGGATCATTTACACCAACCACGCCCACTATCAAAACCGGGACCAATCGTTCGAATTCCTGCAAGGTGGAGTTGTAGCCTAATTGTGAGCTGTTATCAAAACGGAAGGCACGGAAAAAGCTCATAGTACGACCTTGCAGTAGCTGGTTACCCAGCGCGCGCTGTAACAGATCCTCTGAGCCCAACCCACGCACGAAACTCGAGAAATCATAATCTGTGCTGCCATCCATATTATCGTCCGGATATATCCTTTCACCCACATAATCCTCATTCACATCAATCAGACGCTGTAAGGTGCTCATGGTTACATTCTCGAGCAAGTTGGAAAGCGTCCGGAACTGCGAGAACATCGTTTCAGACCCTCCCGGAACAGAAACAGGAACTGGAACACTCACGGATTCGGCTTCTGGACTCTGGCGAATCGAGTTCACCTGATCTGTGGAAATGGTTTGTAAAGCACTCAATGATGACCTTGTTGGTGATAGGAGACTCCGACTAACCATAGGGACCGACCGACCCTCAGAAGAAGCCGTCCGCCTTCTTCTTAGCAACCCTGTCAGTCTGCGCCACTTTGCTGGTTCGCGAACCGCCGAAGCATGGAGTGCAGTATTCTTAGGGGTAGGGTTCAACTGCGAGGGATTAGAGGTCGCCCCTGGTGAAGTATGGGGCCCAAATCGCGATATTTGTTGTCCCATGACTTGATTACTTATCGTATTCTGATTAAGAAAAATTACGTAATCTCCGAGCTGCTTAACCTTGAATTCAAGTATGCAAAGTATCTCAAGACCCGTGAAATCTTCAAAAAACATCTACTCATTCTTGTGGTTCCTTCTTACTATCTAGCTATGACTATAAATCTCTAGTTCAGCTTGAAGGTAGTGTGGCACTTACCACAGTACTGTCTGTCCTTCATGTTGGCCATGAAGATACCAGCACCACAGGTGGCAGAAGGACACTCTCTTCTGGTTCTCTCAACCTTTCCGTCGTCGTCAACGGAATAGTAAGACAACACAGCGAGCTTGTTCTTTCTGTGCTTGTGTCTGATCTTCTTAGGAGTGGTGTAGACCTTCTTCTTTCTCTTCTTACCACCACCTCTCAATCTAAGGACCAAGTGCAAGGTAGATTCCTTCTGAATGTTGTAGTCAGAAAGAGTTCTGCCGTCCTCGAGCTGCTTACCAGCGAAGATAAGTCTCTGCTGGTCAGGTGGGATTCCTTCCTTGTCCTGGATCTTGGACTTGACGTTGTCGATGGTGTCGGAAGACTCCACCTCAAGGGTGATAGTCTTACCGGTTAAGGTCTTGACGAAAATTTGCATTGTAGGATTGTCTGCAAAGGATGCTTCTTTCTCACCTACGATGGATACTTTTTTTTCAGAAAATTTTTAAAATTATTTTAACCCTTGCCCAGATACAAATTCACGTGACCAGAAATTACTAGGAGCCTAACATCCCTGCCCTTTTATTTTCTGCAAGTAAACAGAAATTATAAAACCCCTTTTTCGTCCTCTGTTGTATCGGAATGGATAATGTTCTGAGACGCAAGTCGTTGCCTCTCTCGCTAGTCGCTTCAATTGATGATGACTCACAGAGCTACCACACAGCCTTCGGTGATATGCCCCTGGACTCAGACAACGACATAGTCACAGACATTGTAACAGACACCTCCCTTGCAGATGCCGACTCTGTTACCGCTGATGAAGAGTCATTAGTTGAAGATAGAGAGCTATTTTATCATAACTTGGTGATTTTGAGACACACTGCTGGCCATTCAGATGACACACTGCGCGTGAATAGACATATATTCAAAGAAGATCAGCGCACCACTGGATTGGTCAATTGCCTCATGAGCAGCTATCCTCCCACGCCAAACGAGTCAATTGAGTCTGTTCATGTGAGGCAGAACCGAATTCGCCAATTCTTTGCCAGGCTACGTAGAGTTCTGTATAAACTATTGAGACGCAATTAATCTAACAATTCCGGATATATGTTGCATAAAATAAGGTCCAAGAGGTTCCAAATAAGCGATTTGTTTATCAGCTTATATTCCAGGCTGTCCAAGAAAGCATCAACATCAATATAAGGCTTGATTAGGCGATGGTGAGTCAACACTTGTTGTAATTTCTCCTTCGCACAGTTCTTGATCTCATCAAGCTCTTCTCTTGTCTCCGGTACATAACGCGGAGCAGTATTAAATTGTTCGTCAGTGGGGAATAACATGTGGCGCAAAAACTGCACTACACCCGCAATCGCGCTGTCGGTAAAAATGCGATTATAAACCACGTTGTTAACGACGTTGTTCGAGAGATGCTTGAATTTTGCCGAGTAATCTAAAAGCTTACCCAAAGCAACCACTTGCAAACTCAGAAGTGGAAATCTATTGCGAAGATGAAGAAGATGGTCCGCAAAAGGGAACACGGAGTACTGCAATATTGATGTTTCTGGTACAACTCTGATAGAGAATACAGATGTGCAATATGCAATCATATGACCTATTCGACGACTGGCAGCTACTAGCTGCTCGTACACTGGTCTTCTTTTGTTCTCATTCTTGACCCTGACTCTCGATATAGCACCAACCAAATTCCAAAGCATAAAATTGTCTGACATGTTCTCCACCACGTTCTTGATCAACAAATCTCCAAATATAGTCTCCAGAAATAGCCGGCTCAGGTTGGACTCTGAATCCTCAGCCGGCAGTATAAGCACCACTATTTTCTTTGTCAGCACTCGCATGTACTGCTTTTCGAGCTCTGGATTATCCAATTGGATAGCGAAATGGCCATTTAATGATAAGTAATTAGCCACGAATTCATCCCGATCCTTCTGGCTAAATTTTGTTCCCTCTCTTAGCCGAGCTTCCCGCAAAGCTAGGAGATGTTTGTCCATTAGCAGTAAGACATCATCGAGCAAGAGCTTACCCCAATTGATTCGCTGAGATCGCTGCTGTATATCCCGTGTAAGGTGTGCTGTGAGCGCCAGTATCTCGTTGAGAAATTCTGCATCTTCGTCAAATGATACCGATCGATACCATCCAAGTACAAACTGGCGCACAAAGAGCCCAATCAGCGCGTGGAGCTCAGAGTCAACTTTAGAGGACGATGTGAAAGCAGGTAGTGTTTCCTGTTGCTGGCCGTAGATCTGACCAATGAGGCGATGAAGGTACTCTGGTGAGTCTTTCGCAGGTAAATCTATCGTTTCGGGTACATTTTTCTGGTCTTGTCGCCGTCTATTATATTTCAGGCGAGACTTCATGAATTAAATAAATGCGATAATTAAGAAAAATACATTTAGATGCGAGAAGAATAAACAATCGTAGAAAAATAATTATATCAAATTAGATCAACAAATTTCGACACCAATCTAATATGTCAGATTCAGAGTCCCTCCAAGGACTTGAAGATGAAATGGATGATTTCCTGGTACAATATAGAGAACAGCGCATGGAACAGCTTGCGAAGGAGGTCCAGCATGCCAAACACGCGCAAGATGCGTACCAAGAATTGCATAACGAGGGTGAGTTGATGCACAAAACTGCTCAGAATAAGAACGTGGTGATACTGTTTTACAATCCCGAGTTCCAGACATGCCGTCTCGTAGACGACGCGTTGCGCCAGCTGGCTGGCAAGTACTACAACACTCTGTTTTACAAAATTCTCGCAACAGACGCGCCATTTCTTGCTGTCAAACTGCAGATCAAGGTGCTGCCTTGTGTTGTGACCTACAGGGATGGTATAGAGACCGGAAGAATAGTGGGACTAGAGGGTCTTGTGACGGGCACAGATCTTAACAGCTTTAAAGCAGAAAAGCTAGAAAACTTGCTTCTATCACGTGGAGTTCTGCGCAAAAGGGTGCTAGATATGAGGGGAGACGGGGAGTAGAACAGCGGGGTATAGTATTTAAAGGAAGATTTATTCAATACTATCATTTTATGTGCTACCAAAATCAGCCGAGTAATTTATTTTTCATATAATTATCATGTCACTCGTTTTAAGGCCTATTCACAGTCGGCAATTTTTCACTCTGGCACTCGCCGCAAGCTCACAATTGTATGAGAGTATCACTCTGGCCAATCGACTGGAGCGTGGTGAAATCCATCGTCCCGAATCAGCCAATGAGCAGGAGTTGCTGGCCAAGCGACCAGGTCCAAAGTTTGTGCGGCCAGAGCCAAACTATCCACTCCATGTGCCATTACATCCCATCGAAAAGGGAATATTGTTTGTGGGATCTGCTGTTGGAGCGTATTTACACCCAGAGCGCAATGAATTTATAGTTGCTCTTGGGGAATCTACGGCCTTGCCCTATTTTCTCAACCAGCTGAAAGTCCAGATGCTGAACGACCCAACTGGTCGTCAAATCTTAAAAGAACGGCCCTACATCACTTCCGAGTCACTGAACTTGGAAAATCTAAAAAAATTACCTGAACAATCTCTAGGAAGAGCTTATGTTGATTGGCTTGAACGTGAAGGTGTGTCTCCGGACACAAGAGAGCCTGTGAGGTTTATTGATGACGAGGAGTTGGCCTTTATATTTCAACGATACCGGCAGTGCCATGACTTCTATCATGCCATCACAGGGCTCCCGATTGTCCGTGAGGGAGAAATTGCATTAAAATTATTCGAGTTCCTCAACCTGAAAATCCCATTTGCTGGCATGGGTGCTCTTTTTGCTCCAATCCCAATCAAGAAGTCCCAGAGATCACGGCTACTTAATATCTACTATCCTTGGGCTCTGAAAAATAGTTTTACCTGCAAACCATTGATCAACGTCTATTGGGAGAAAATCATGGATCAGGATGTGAACCAATTAAGAGCGCAGCTGGGAATAGAAAGACCTCCTGACATGCGCCAGCTGAGAAAAAAGAAGCAAACTGCCTAGTTCATGCCATAAGAATTCGATTTATAATGTTATATATAATGCCGTGTACTATATATATACAATGCGCCCTAGTCTAGTTATTGAACCACCTCAATGCAGCCCTGAGAGCACCAGTTTTTTGGTTCACCTCGGTTATTACCTCACTGGTCTTCTCATTGACTTCTTCTATAAGTGTTTGAGTCTTTCCGTTGACTTCTTCTATAAGTGTCTGTGTCTTATCATTGACTTCCTCTATAAGTGTCTGTGTCTTGTCAGCAATTCCATTCCATTGTTCTTCTAAACTCTTTAACACCCCTTCAAATCCTGCTTTACCTTTAAGTGCATTTTGGCCAAAACGCTCCACAGACCAATCCTCAATCTTCTCGCAAATGCGACCCAGCGATCCAAAAGCAGTAATCTCTGCAATTTGCTCAAACCGCGTCCGCGAGGAAGGTGCCACTGGATCTGGACGGTAAATAACAGTTTCGTAAACCCGTAAAAGCTTGCACATGGTAAGATTGCAAGATCGCATCGTCAAAGTTTTGTGATTCCGATCAACAATAGACACTTCTCTCACAAATGATCTGTTCTGTCCACCAACAAGAACCGAGAGCCAGCGCGGAATCGGTTGCTTGCATGTGATCAGTCTCTCAGTTGTAAGCGTGCCATTGGAGGGATTGAACTCCCGCCTCAAAACGTCCACACTCACAACGTGTGTACATAGCTCATTTGGATATTTGCGCCAATTTGCAACACTCACATAATCCCATGAATAGTCGAAAAATTGTGTGGACGTAAACACCTTCATACCAATCAAGAACAATAAGTGCGAGTGCTTTTATATAAAAATTTTTGGTGGCGGTGAAGGACGGAAAAGAAAGGAAGCCATTTCTCCCGCATTCTTACGTAAGCCCTCCAATAGTAAATTCTTGGAACCTTGTATCTGCGGGATCGAAAGGCTGACGCAGGGGCAATGTGCTCAGACCGCGCGGCCGGAGCCATTGGCGTCGCCAATTGGCTGCAAGGTTACCAGAATTGAACGGGTTTAGGCAAACATCATGCAGGAAAGTATGTCCCTCGGTCTTGTCAGTGTTGAGATATTCTCTAGTAGTTATGCCAGTCAACCCGAGACAAATGTGATAAAATAACAGCAAACCCGGATAAACGAAACAAATGGCAGAGTAGATGAGCAAAAATAGTGTCATTGGGGTTCTAGCGACGTTTTGATTGGCCAAGCGGTATGCAGTTTGTATGCAGACCAATAAGCATAAGAGCACAGAGAATATTATAAAGCATAGAAAATGCCAGTAATTTCGCTGGCCAACACAATTGGCGAGCCACGGACAATGATGGTCCATGTTTGCAACACAAGCATTACAGCGAGAGCAATGCGAGGCTCTTACAGGTCGCCAAATGTAGCAAGCAGTACAATACTTGAGATGCACAGTAGATTTGGGTCCTGCAACCGGTGCAGTGTTATAATATTCCCATGGTATACCCTCTTTCACAATGTTGTCAACAATATGGATATTCTTGGGAAGAAATCCGGGGTCTTGGAATGCTCCCTGGATAAAACTAGCCATTGTGAGACACCATATGTAGCAAAAGATGAAAACGAGCGCGGGGGAGATATGATTCCAGGTATACTTGGCTTCGAACACCAAATAGATAGGCAACGGGATGATAATTATCACTGCTGTCATGAAAAGAATGGGAAGTTGGAACCTTGTAGATGGTTTTGAGTTGCGCAACCGACCACCGAACAGGAAGTACTGATTATCGGTGTAAGCTTCATAATTGTATCGTGGGGAGGCTGATGATGCAGTAAACCACCACGAAGTAAATCGTCGACCCCACAAAGATGTTGTATCGTTGACAGCCGAAGTGTCAGTTTTTGAACGTTTTATATCCATGCGACATGCAAAATTGGAGGTACAGTCAAATGTTGGCGGATATAATAAATTTCGCTAATTATTTATTTATTTATCATTCGCAATATTTTTCTCCCACGTTTGCCCGGTCCCCGGTGTGCGCGAATTATTGCGGCCAGAGGGGGGCCCGCTGTTCGCCCAAAAATCCGCCGCCGTTCTTCTTTTCACCACGACAACCAAAAATGACTGACGAGGTTAAGAGTGCCAAAGAAGCGGTAAGTAAAAGCGTGTTTTTTCTCTGGCAACTAACGTGTAGCTGGTGTCTGCTCTAGTGGAGCTATCCAAGGCAGCTAGCGACGCGTCCAAAGCAACGTTCCTGTTCTTCAACGCGTTGGAAAACAACAACACTGATCGTTCTTTGTTTGAAGACCTGATGGTTCCTATTGTTGGCCATGACTCCGTCCCCATGCTTGCCAACATGGGCCACCATGACAAGAAGGACGAGAAAAAGAAGAAGAAGATCCCGAAGGACCCTAATGCGCCAAGGAAACCGCTCACCTCTTTCTTCTTGTATTCCAACGCAATGAGAGACATCATCGTCAAAGAAAGAATGCTTTCTGGCGAGAGTAGCCTCTCACAACCGGAGATCGCTCAAGAAACTTCGAGAAGATGGAAGGAACTGAGTGATAGCGAGAAGGCCAAGTGGAAGGAGCTGTACGAGGAGCAGAAAGCCATGTATGAGGAGGAAAACAAGAAATACCTCCTTGCCAAGGAGACAGGCGCTGCATACACTGCTCCTAAGAAACCCGAGGTTGCTCCAACCCCATCAAGCATGAAGAAGAGCGACCACGACAAGAAGAAGGAGAAGAAGAAGAAGAAGAAGGAAAAGCAGCAGCAGATGCTCATGAGCGAGTGAAAGACTTTGATACAGTGGTTGGCCATGACCTGTGGTGTACCCCAAATGTGTCGTATCGCTTTGTTATATTAGTTTTGAGTGTATGTTAGGTGTAAGGGTAGCCCCTAAACTGATGGTCCGTTTGTTCTTATTTTTCGTGCATGTAATTTAAAAATTCCTCAGGATGAACCGATCGTTTGTGCTGGTACAGCGCGGGATAGTTCGAGTACATCTCCTCGCCCGTGCACGCGTCGCACTTGTAGAGGCCAAACTTCGTTATAGAGTATTTTAAAGGTTTTTTTGTCACTGGAGGCACAATATCGTTTGATGTCACAGAACTGGCGGAACTGTTAGAGCCCGCACTATTAGGTGATTCTGAGATTTCTTCATACTTCCTCTTCGCAGCAGAGGGCTGGGGACTGTCCTCTTTGTGTAGTTTTCCGTCTTTGTTGGCCTCCTGGACTGCCAGGAGAGCTCCATTGTCTGTATTTGGTTTTAAGGGCCGAAGGTGACCCCGCTTATCGTTTCCCATTGTCTTGGACGCCCTTACAAGCTGTTCACGAGGAATTTTAAATCGCTGGGCAAGCTGATTGAGCGAAACTTCAGGCCAAGGCTTAACGACCGCATACTTCTTGCTTGGCCGATCCATAATTTCTGATTCCGACAGAGCAGGAGTTCTGTACATTGGTGTAAATCCTATAGGCGTGGTGTCATCGACGGGGAGTTTGGAGACCTTTTCTACCACTAAGCTTTCTTCAGCTTTGGGAGGTTCCTGACTCAAGTTTTCACCGTTCAGGAGTTTATCCAGATTCTCGTATTTCTCGAGCTTATCACTGAGCTCCTTTACTTGGCCTTGTAGTGAAAACACTGTGAGCAGGAGCTTTGAAATGACCTCATTCTGATTTAAGGACGAAACAAAGTCGGGGTCCTTTAGTTTCTCTGGATCGTTGATTTTCAGCGATTTCAGGAACGACATACTCTTGATAGCACAGAAAGCAAGTAGAGGATGCGAGCAGGGTGTCTTGTTGCAACAAAATAGCGTTTCTCCAACAACTAGCAAAAGGGCGAGAAAAAGGGGATATGAACAGGAGGCAGAATTTTTATGTTCACCGTCGCGTCGACCAAGATGGAGATGTATGTACAATAGGATGAGATAACAGGATTAGTGTCATTTTAGAGCTCTTTTAAAGTGTAGAGTTAGTTCATAAATGAATAAAGATGCTTAGGTACGACCAGAATAACAGAAACTCTCACAGTTGTCTCCATCATTACAACCATATCAGTTCTCTACGCCGATCGACCCGGACAAAAAGTGTTCGACAAAATTTTTAACCAAGCATGTTTGGACAACTAGTGCGTCCCGCAGCCAGACATTTTGGCACCTCACGGGTGATGCTCAACAAGGCAAGCCAGCTTAAGGCCATCGATAACAGACTTAAAAAGCTGCAGGATGAGGCCCAACTGAATCCAGATGATCCCTCATTTATCGAAAGACCAGAGCTTTGGAAAGGTCTTCCTGATGAGAAAGTGTTGGAATTATATCAACAAAGGAAGATTATGATGGGCAAGCATTACAAGCGTAGCAAGGAGGAGCTTGATGCACTTGTGGCCACTGCTCCCGATATTTTCACCGCAGAGGTGGCCGCCAAGGCCTACAACGAAGAAGAAGGAGACATGTTCAGAAACGAAGTGGGATTCCAGTCTAAAGTGTACATACAGAAGGGACGTTTTATGTCTGATGAAGCCGAAGATAATGAATACGATGAATACCCAACAGATGTGCAGGAACTGGTGGATAATTTCAGAGACCACCTGGAGTTCAACAGAGTGGCTGCCTACGAGTTGCCGTTCTTGACCAAGTATAGGAAGGAGTATGTGCCTCCTAAGAAGGGAGAGAAACCAATCACTTACAAATACACTAAATATTTCGGTGAAGAGCATCCTGCAGAACGCAAAGTTGCAGTGGTGGTGAAGGTGTCTGATCTGTTGCTCTCCAAAGACGAAGCACACAAGTTCAAGCTTTTAGCTGGAGTCAGATACAACCATGTGACTGATATCTTTAAAATTTCGAGCGATAGATACTTGGAGCCAGCACAGAATGCCTCGTTTTTGTCTGAGGTTATGGACGATCTTGTCGCTGAGGCCAAAAAGAATCCTCACGAATACGCAGATGTGTCGCTTGACACGAGACACACAATGGCCAAATACAGTAAGAGACAACACCGCAAGAAGCGTGTGTATGAGTTCCCGAAGGAGTGGGAGCGTCCGATTGCTCCTGGATCCAAAAAGATGGGCTACAAGGAATTGTTGACTGAGTAGTGTATATAGTGAAAACTCAAGACATCCGTACACCGACATTATATTTTGTCATTTTGCATTAAAAAATAAAACAAGGCTGTTGAACTGAACGATGCCTCCGCGTAACGCTAATCGACGCAAGGGCACCAAATATGCGGGGAAGAATAAGAAATCCGTTGGTGTTGCTCCCGATGAGGAGCAAAAGCTGCCGTCGGAAATACTGCATACACTTTTGACAGAGCTTAATCTTTCGTACGACTCCAACCTGGGGTTATTACAAGGGGACAGTATATTTTCGACTCCTACCGATGCCCAGCTCAATGGGATTAAAACAAATCTAGAGATTCTCATAGGTGATCTTGAAGCAGGTATTCGGAGCGATAAACAACTGATTGCTAGTCTCGACGCAGAGATCACCTCGTTCGAGAGCGAGATTGTGAAGCAGAAGGATGGGAACAACGAGGCCAAGAAAAACAACAATGAAGTGCCTGTGAAGCAGGAAAATGATGACGAAGATGATGATGAGAGTGTACTACAACCTCCAAAGAAGAAACGTAGACGAATTATATTGACGACCAACGGAGAGCGCAAGGAAATTACTCCCGACATGCAAGACGACGAGACTGGTGAAATAGAGGAAGAAGAAGAAGACCAAGAAGAAAATGAGTTGAGCGAATCGGATAATGAGGATAGGCCGTTGGCTTCACTAAATATCAAGAAGGAAGGACCTATTGTGAACAGTAGCCAAGATATCATTAGTACAGACGATAAGAACGAGGCAGAAGACGACAAGTTTGTTCCCTCAGTGTACGTTGACAAACCCAGGACCAATTTTGATGTGGAAAAGTTGCTCAAGTCGGCATATGATGTCTTGGAGCTCTATGATGAGAACAAGATGCATGAAAAATACGGGGATAGTGAGGAATTTTATAAGCACAAGTACGCCGTGGCCGAATTTCCGCATGATGATTTAAAAGACTTGCTCCCTGGCGAGATTCCTCAAACTGACTTTTCCAATGCCAAGCCTGCTAACCAGATTGCTTTCACATCGTTCCAAGCTTATGTTGATCCATTTTTCCGGCCGTTTACAGAAGAGGATGTCCGACTTCTGCGTACAAAATGCAACCTGAGCAGCAATCTTCCTCGTGATTATGATGACAAGAAGACTCCTTATGAAATTCCGCGATTGGGTCCGCATTACTCTGATGTCTGGTACGAAGAGGATTTGCGCAACGGATTAATAAAAGACAGCAGTGAAATGGGTTTTAGTTCACGTAAGCAGCTGGAGATGAACATGCTGAGCCTGGTGGAGCCAAAAATGTCATCGGACAGTTTGAATAATGATGTTCTTGAAACAGAGGAGGTTTCTTGTGGCCCTTTGACCTCGCGTCTTCTATCTGCTTTGATCAAGGATACAACAGATGAAGACAAAAATGATGATAGCCTAGCAGGTACTCCAATTGCAAATGAAGAGAATGGAACTGAAAATGGAGAAAATTTATCCTCATCGGCCTTAGCTGACCAACAGGGTTGGAAATCATCAATTATCAAGACAGATTATAAAACTCTTGATGAGAGGCTCAAGAGAGAGTTGCGGTACATTGGTGTTTATATGAATGTTGAGCAGACGCTTAATGATCCAAATTTCGATCAGGACTGGGTTAAGAACAGGGAAGACGATGAGATTTCAAGCGAGTTGCGCCATTTACAGAAAGAGCTGCGTGCTGTCCAGGCTCGCAACATTAAACGTAAGAAAAAGATCATTCCCATTTTGGAAGAACAGATTGCCTGGCAGGAATATATGTCTATTCTCGAGGATCTGGACAAACAGGTGGAGCAGCACTATAGACGGCGGATCAGTGTCACTCCGAAGAAGGCAAAGAAACGGGGCCCACATCCAGGTTCTAATGGTGTGAAAGAGAAAGATGACTTTGCCAGCCAATTGGTGTCGAATTCCTCATTTATGAGTCTTTTGGAGAAGCGAAATAAGTGGATTACACGGATTGGGTCTCTATTCAAGAGTCAGAAAGAGATGAGGAAAATGCCTGAAGAGTCGATTTTCAAGGAATTGAACATGGCAGAGAACGATGAGGAAGAAGAAGGTGAAGATATTGCCGAGGACGATGTGTTGGACCAGATGGAGCTGGAATGATGTAAAATAGCTAGGTACGGAATTTTAATATACGGAGTAAAAAAATATTAATTATTGCGACTGTTGATGTCAGACATGTATGATTTATCGTTCAATGACTTTGGCGGATGTTGGCGCAAATCCCCCACGGCCTTGAACGAGCTTTTTGCGTTTGGAACTGTTGATGACTACGAAACTCACAGATCTGAAATAGGTCCTTTGAGCGATTCCCAAATGCTCAAATTGCACCAACTTACACTTATGTCGATGGTTATTCATTCTGAGATATCCTTCAATACGCTTACGGATAAACTACACTTGGATAACGTTCTTCCCAGGCTTGTGGAGCTAGCACGGACGCCATTATTAGAATTCGAAATTGATGAGATAGCCCAAGTGATACGATTTGTACGAGCCAATTCTCGCGACATTTGGGTACCAGGTGACCCAGAGCCTCGAATAACCAATCCACTAAAAATAGAGGATCTACAGAGTCAATTGATGCGCCACAAGAGTTTAACACTAAAAAGAAGACTTGAATCCTAACTGTCGAATTTATTCGCTAATAATTTATACCTATGCTCTCCACAACTTCTTAATGATTCCAACCAGTCCTTCTTCTTCGGCTTGCTCAATCAAATAGACACCATAACCAGCAACTAGGGTACCAAAGCCCAGCAGTCCCATAGCAGCCTTGTGCCAAATACCATAAACTCTCACCGGGATGTAATCGATAATACAACTCTCGAAACCAGCGTAACAGTGATAAAGCAAAAGAGTACCCAAAATGGAATCTGCGAGTGGGTAAGCAGTACCAGCAATGAACGGAGTCATCACAAGAGGTGCCATTCCAATGGTAACAATCTTTTCTGCGGTCCAGTGCCACGATCCATGGGCCTTCTGAACAGGAGGATGCACATAAGCATCGTTGACAGTTCCAACAATATATCCTGGGGGCTGAGGGATGGTTTTGATAAACCCGCGCATAGCGAGCGGGTTGACCTTAAAGATTGGTTTCGCGCGCAATCCAATTCTCAACATGATTATGGATTGTATTTTGCACCAGCTCAAATATATATACTACGGTTTTGAGCACTGATGGCTGACAAAATTGGGGCCTCTGATTGCTTGTGCTTCGGAAGAGAATCGGAAAAGGGTTTCCGCGGCGAAATGTACATAATAAACTGAATCACCGCATGCGACGCTATGATACCATTGGAAAAGCGCATAATCGCTGGTCTTGTCGACCTCGGATATCAGCGCAATGTATCCGCTAAACACCTCGCACCGACCCCATACTTCCTACACTTGCCACCAAATATTTTTTCTATCAGCTTATGAGCAAAGGCGACGTTGTCGATGAGAACGGCATACCCTATAACTATCTTGTGGTTGTAGATGCCGGTTCCAAGGGTTCGCGTGCTTATGTTTATTACTGGCGCAGTGCACAGTATCTTTTGGCCAACGGGCTTCTAGACAAGTCTGATTCTCCCGACTCTGTTCAGCTTCTTAAACGAATCGACATAGATCCCGCACATCTACCCCAAGTACACACCGAGCGCAAATGGTATAAGAAGATAAAACCTGGGATATCCGAATTCCACGAGAACTCGGCCCACATAGGTCCCAAGTACCTTGATCTCTTGCTCAAAAAAGTTTACGATATCATCCCCGTGGAACAACATTATCGCACACCACTTTTCATCCACAGCACTGCGGGCATGCGACTTCTAAAGCCAAATGAGCAGGATGAGATTTTAGAGAATGTTTGCTCCTATTTGCAGAAAGAGACTTATTTTTACGTTCCTGATTGCTCCAGTCATGTAAATATCATCGACGGCGATGTGGAGGGTCTTTACGGTTGGATTGCGCTTAATTATCTCTCAGGAACGCTCTCGACTGGTAAGCGGCCTGTGGGACTACTTGACATGGGGGGCGCGTCAACACAAATATCTTTTCAGCCAAATGAGAAAGAGCAACAAGAACATACTAATCAGCTAATCAATTTGCGACTGGCCTCACTCGGTCAGCAAACTCCCGACTACATTTACAACGTCTATTCAACATCATTTCTTGGGTACGGGTTTTCGCAGGTTCGACTGAAATACCTGCAATCTCTGGACAAACATATTGGCCAAGACGGACCATATTTGGAAGATCCCTGTTTAGCGGCAAAAAGAAATGAGGACATTGAATTAGACGGTGAAGAGTTTGAGATCCGTGGAACAGGTAACTTCGATGAATGCAACACTAAGATTTATCAACTAATTGCGAATAAATGTGACAGCAAAGAAGAAGTCTCTACTTGTCTATTGAGCGAATCAAACCCCAGCTTCAGTTTTGATGCGGATCATTTTTACGGAGTATCTGGTTACTGGGACACCATCTCTAAACTGCTTTCATATGACAACCAGGAGGAAGATTACGGGAAGATCTATTCTTACGAGCAGATGGAGCAAGAAAGTCGAAAGGTCTGCTCTTTAAACTGGAATCAGCTTAAAGATTACAAAGACTTAAAGAAACAAGAGCTTGAAGAACTCTGTTTTAAAAGCACATATCTGATAAATCTGTTACATAATGGCTTTGGCCTAAACAAAACAAACCATTCACATTTCCATGTTAATGATCGGGTTAATGGTTCTTCTTTCACATGGACTTTGGGTCGAGCCGTCCTATATGCAAGCGATGAAAGTCTTATTGAGGTACAGAATTACGTGGATAATTATGTGGACAACCAAAAGCGCGAGAAGGTTGGTTATTTGCACAATTCAGCTCCCGGTGTGTTCATTCGTGGAGCAGAAAGTGATGGAGTACCATTGCGACCTGTCTTTGAACGTTTCGAAGAGTACGATGACCCTGGTTTTTTGAAACACTTCAATGACGAAAATGACAACTCCGACGATGTTTCTATGGGAGAAGTCGAGCACAAGTCTGTATTCCGCACACATTCATGGTTGATCGGGCTGCTAGCAGTGTGCTTGGTGGGCATAGTGTTAGTGAACAAATCAAGGTTGTTGAGACTGATGAGCGAATTGGTGCTCTTCGGATCTTCCATAAAAAAACGCTATGTCAAGAACCGTGCAGGGCCGATCCATTGGCCTTTTGTGACCCGCCAGCGTTACAAACGAGCGCGGTCGATGGATATAGATTCGGAGGGACTTGAGTTGGACGACATAGAGACAGCTGAGCAAGAGGACACTGATATAGACTGGGAAGTTGAGGATGGTGACGTGCTGTCTGGATATGAGGATTTTGAAATATCGGAAGAGAGCGACGATGGCATAGAACAGGCAGTTTAATTTTCGAGGTGCCAACTGCGTAAATCCTCGCGGTAGGCGGATTCCACTAGGGGAATACCACCCTCCGGCAGTTTGCAGTCGTGCTGAATAGTGTCTATATATGCAACACCGTCTTCATTTCGCTTCCAACCGTTGCCGTTATGCTCTGTAATATCACTGACACATTCCAATGGTGTAAATTCCTCGTAGTTCATGCCATTGAACTGCCAGGTGAACCGGTAAGTTTTGTTGATGATGTCGTTCAAAATGCACTCACTATCCTCGTTGTGGGTTTGGGGCTCCGGTAGATCATGTTTAGAGTGTTCAATGGAGTCTTTGAGTCCGGTGTATATCTGCTGGGTTGTGCGTTTTGGGATGTTGTAATTATAATCTTGAGCACTGTCTAAATGTTTAAGATATACGGACAATCTGAGAATGGAGTTGGTTTTCGAGTTCTTGAGCAAGTATCGCAGTTTCTTCGGGTCTCTGTCATTTGCATACTCAGTAATGTTAAGTTCCAGAGTGCCTAGACGGTCTCTCTTGCTCGACTTGGGGTCCAAAATGAAGAATGTGATGTACAGCCATTTGTCAGACAAAGTGAAACCATCTTTCGGGTCGGCATATAGTTTGATTTTCGTAGTAAGCTCTGAATCGTGGCCAAACACACATCTGTGGTTCTCAATATCAAATTTGGCCGACTGAATTGTGGGCCGGTGGTGTAATTGCTGTTTGGGCCGGAGACGGTGGTTTGAGATTGTATGGACATAGAAGCATTTGACATGATCAAGTTGTGGGATATTCGAGAGCTCTAAGAGCACAACGTTGAGTTCAAACTCGATGGCCTTATAATTCAGCTTGAGCATCAAATATACTAGGTTCTGTTATCTAAAGCTTTTTACTTTATTTTACCTTAGTTTATTATTTTATTATTTTTATATTTTCTGTTTGCCACTATGTCGAACTGGAAGAAGTTGTTCAACAAAAACCATAAGGTTCAACAGGCTTCCAGCAGCTCAAGCCTGCGTACTACGCCGTCAGTTGATACTACGAAGTCGCAGTTGGAAGAAGAATCCAGAGACTCCCGTAAAACGCTCGTCAACGAGATCGCGTCCGGGGTGGGTAACATCAGCCTCGGAGAACCTCAGGTACTGACCAAAGATCTGGAAACAACGGACCCAGTGATGGAGAAAGAGCCAAGCGAAACAATAAAACTCCGGCCTGGCCTGCTGACCGTGAAAATATACTCTTCTAAGGACCTACAAATACCCATACCACTGAGAATCAACAAACCTATTCTATCGAAGCTTGCCAATATGGGTACCTCTTTAGATGAGGATGAGCTTTTGCGCCGGATAAATGGAATGAGCGAGCAAATGGACGAAATAAACAACACAAACATCTCATATTATCTGCCATCAACACTGAGCATCAATTCTGGAGACGCGTCCAAAAGCATGGTGACCAACTACAGTCTTGTGTATGCAATAGTGGAAGTAGAAAACAGCAGTGAGCGTATTAACTCAATTGGAAATACGATCAGCAATACTAGATTCAACAGCGTGACCACCTTCGATGTGACTTCGCCGAACACTGCCGTGCTCAGTGTCCAGGTCTATGTGCGAGTTCCGGGATCATTACTGGAATCGGAACGACAGGAGGATTGCCTTCTTGGAGTATTTAAACATCCCATCAATTCAGCTGCTCTTCAACAGGAGTCCGGACAGATCCGAGTGCTGAACCACGAATGGAAGTCCCTGTATAACCCGTACACGGACGAAAAGCTACCAGGGGCGGTTAATTTGTCCTTGGATTTCAAGCCGTTGTCATTGAGTGCGAAGAAGGGACTTTCAATTGATGATTTTGACTTACTTAAAGTGATTGGAAAAGGCTCCTTTGGAAAAGTGATGCAGGTGCGCAAGAAAGATACAGGAAAGGTCTACGCTCTAAAGTCTATACGGAAGTCTCATATTGTGAATAAGATGGAAGTGACGCATACACTTGCAGAGAAGTTTGTTTTGAGCAGAGTCACTTCACCTTTCATTGTTCCGCTGAAGTTTGCTTTCCAATCCAACGAGAAACTTTATTTGGTGTTATCCTTCATTAACGGTGGTGAACTGTTTTACCACCTTCAAAAGGCCAGACGTTTCCCCCTTATCAGAGCCAAATTCTACATCTGCGAATTGCTTTCCGCCATAGAAAACTTGCATTCCATGAACATTGTTTACAGAGATCTCAAACCAGAGAACATTTTGCTTGACTACCAGGGCCATATTGCTCTATGTGACTTTGGTCTGTGCAAGATCAACATGAAATTAGAGCAAAAGACAAACACATTCTGCGGTACTCCAGAGTATCTTGCTCCAGAATTACTTATGGGTAAGGGATACACCCGTGTGGTGGATTTCTGGACCCTGGGCGTGCTGTTGTATGAGATGCTAACTTCGCTGCCACCATTTTACGATGAAGACGTCAATACGATGTACGGAAAGATCTTGAACGATCCATTGGTGTTCCCGCAAGACCTTGACCCGCAAACAAAAGATCTGATTACAAAACTGTTGAATAGAGATCCGAAGAAACGATTAGGCTACAACGGTGTGGAAGAGATTAAGAGTCACGAGTTCTTCAAAGACATTGACTGGCACAAGCTTAGTCACAAGGGATACATTCCACCATTTAAGCCCCAGGTCAAGGACTCGGCAGATATCTCCAACATATCCTCGGAATTCACCGATGAAAGACCAATGGACTCTGTGGTGGAGGACTTTTTAAGTGAAAGTGTCCAAAAACAGTTTGGTGGATGGACATACGTTGGAACCAGTTTCAACCCAGATAATTACAATTGAATTTTAAGTAGCTATGATGAATTGATTATCTATCCATATTAAGTTAACTCATGCGAGGATCTGCCGGATCTGTTTACCAGCAGGTGAAACCACCATCAACGAGGAGGTTAGCACCAGTAGTGTACGAGGAGCCTGAGTTGGAGAGCAGGTACAACACAGTACCGATAAACTCCTTTGGCTCAGAGAGACGGCCCATAGGCGTCAACGAGACCCATCTCTGGTACATCTCGTTGTTTCCGTTGATAACGTTCTTCGTGAGTGGGGTAAGGATGTAACCTGGAGACAGCGTGTTGACTCTAATGTTGAATTTGGCCCACTCAGCAGCCAGCGATTTGACCATGTGGATAACACCAGCCTTGGACATGTTGTATGCGACCTGTGGTTGAGGGTCGTTGACAATTTCTCCCGACATTGATCCAATCATGACGGCTGATCCTCCCTGAATCTTGTTCTCAATGAGAGGTTTAGCAAAAGCCTGGGACACGTAGAGCGAACCCAGGAGATTGACCTTCACAAGCTTCTCGGCGTTCTTAGCAGGGTAATCGACAGCAGGATAGTTTTCGCAGTAACCAGCAGTGTTCACGAGATGAAGTGGATATTTACCGAAGTCAGAGGCAATCTTTGCAAACACCTCGTTCACATGATCAGCATCAGAAATGTCACAAACGTAGGAGTTCATTTTTGGAACAGACTCTTTTTTCATTTTTAGCTCCTCAACACAGAATTTGATGAGCTCAGCCTCAGTTTCTTTAGTTCTCTCGAGGTTCATGTCCAAGAGAGCGATTTCCGAGCCGTAGGCCAAAAGACCTTTGATGATAGCGTCGGCAAGACCGCCGGATGCGCCGGTCACAACTGTGAGTTCGTTGTCTAGTCTAAATGTTGGAATAATATCAGCCATGGTTTACAGAATATGATGGCGAATTTGCGCTTTTTATAGTTTCTGATAAGTAGAATTTAGAATGTAAGTCACACAGAAATTTTCCTCGTTGGAACTCCGACATGTGGGGTGTCTAGTCACGAAAAAAAGAAACATTCTATTTCCCGGGGGGTATTCTACGGTAGAAAAACTATGGAATTCCGCAACGGGATTCCGCACCCGGATAAATTTCGAAAAAGAAACACGTTGCCAGGCCACGCCGCTCTATTCTTTTTTTATCGCACCCCTACACTGGCTGCTTTTATATCTTTCAGGAATGGCGCACCTAAACTTTGGGCTTGTGAAGTCGGTTGCTGTTATTGGAGGCGGGCCCTGTGGTGCTGCAGCAGTTAAGGCGTTACTAAGAGAAAAGGTCTTTGAGCGAGTTGTTGCTTTTGAAAGACGTGGCACGTCGGGCGGGCTTTGGAACTACTATGATTCCAAGGGTGGAGCAGATCCAGTGAGGGTGCCATCTTTGGATCCTCACAAAATGGATCTTATCCAGCCAGTTAAGCTGACTTCTGATAATTACATCTGGCCTAGTGCAATCTACGAATTGTTGGACACAAACGTTCCTTACCAAATAATGGAGTATAGTGGGTGTCCATTCCCGAAGAATTCGCCTTTGTTCCCGACCAAAGAGCAGGTGCTGGAATACTTGCAAAAGTATGCGAAGGAGGTGGAGCCTCATATAAATTTCAATACCAATGTGGTGTCGGTAAACTACAGGCCAGACGACGAGAAGAAGTGGCATGTTACTTATAGAAAGGTCTGCGATGCTACTGATGGAGGTCTAAAATACGCCGAGGAAGAGCCTGATGTACTAGAGAAGTTTGATACTGTGCTCGTGGCTTCTGGTCACTACGAATTGCCGTATATTCCAGACAAGTCGGGACTAACTGAGTGGGGGTCTAGATTCCCGGAGTCAGTCACGCATTCAAAATTTTACCGTCATCCGCGTCAATTCGCCGAGGCTACTGGTAACATTCTGGTGGTTGGTAATTCAGCATCGGGTTCCGACCTGGCATATCAATTGGCCACTGTTTTGCGAAGAAACATCTATAAAAGCGGAAGATCTAAGTCCATGTTGCCAGGCGGCACAAGCGATTACATAATCGACGTTCCAGATATCGAACGATTTGAGCCGGATACCAAATCTGTCAGATTCGTTGACGGTACTATCGTCGAAAATGTGGAACATATTGTATTTGCGACTGGATTTTTGCGCCATTATCCGTTTCTGGGTGAGATCAACTCTTCGACTACACCAATTGTCACTGACGGATTGAGACTTCATGGCTTATATAAGCAGTGCGTGAGCTACAATTTTCCTGGCCTGTTCTTCATCTCTGCACCACGGTATGTGCTACCAACCAGATTGAGTGAGACACAGACCGTTTGGATCGGGAAGATATTAAAAGGACAGATTGCTCTGCCCTCCATCGAGGAAATGAAACAAGATGAACTCGAGACAATTAATTCTAACGGTGACTCGCCGAAGTTCCATAACCTCTTATATCCGGAAGACGTGATTTATTCGAAAGAACTGAACAGGCAGATTTATGAAGTCCCGGCTTGGGAACAAGGACTGGTGCCTGTTCCTTGGGAATACCGGGATATTCTGTACCGTTCGTCGTCCACAAACATGAAGGAGGCATATCTCAAGTATCGAGAGCAAAACGAGGGTCGGAGGGTGACAGATGTCGAGGAGTTAAAAAGCGTTGGGTTTGAGTTTAAGCCGATCGAGAAGTCAACGTTTGGATTAGAATAGAAACGGGGTCCTCGCTCGTTTAATTGGGTAATTAAAATGGCCCCGAGACCCGCACAAGCGGGAGGTAATATTGTAAGACCAATCAACTAGAATTTTCATCTTATCTTTGCCAAGCTTAGCCGTAAGAATTTGTTAGCAGCGACCAACAAACTTTCCTTATTAAGCAAAAAAAAGAGTCGCTCTCTAAAATCTGCCAGCGGCTGTCACGTGCCACCTTTCATTCTCCTGATAAGATAATGCAGTCCGTTTTTGACAGGGATTATATGGTTCATGTTCATGTTATAAAACCTTGGATTTCGCTAAATATTAGATCTTTTGAACTATGGGCGGCTACGCAAATTCTGGTCTAGGCTCTGCCGAGCTATTGCTGAAGTCCAAACGTGCCTCTCTTGATGATCTCGCTTCTGAAACAGCCACCTTTGTTGCTGCAGACATGGGTTATGTCATGTTCTGTACCGTTGGTGTCATGATCCTGACACCAGCAATTGGGTTATTCTACGGTGGTATTTTGAAGAAAAAGAACATTATCCAAATCTTGTTCCAGTCTTACATGGTTACATGTGTGATCACTATCCAATGGTTCCTCTTTGGGTACTCACTTGCTGTTTCTGTGTCGCCTTCCGCAGTCTGTGGCAATTTTTCTCTTGGTGCACTTGCCAATCTTGGGGCTGGACCCTACGTCGAGGGAGGAACGATTCCGTCGATCATCTATTTCACTTTCTCTGTTTTTTTCCCTGTTGCTACCGTCCAGATTTTCGTGGGTGCAATTGCGGAAAGGTCGCGTATTCTACCGTCGCTAGTGGTGGGATTTATCTGGTGTACTGTGTGCTACTGTCCTTTTGCTTACTCAACATGGTCCGGGAATGGTTGGCTATATAATCTCGGATCTTTAGACTTTGCCGGTGGCGGCCCGGTCCATATTGCTTCTGGAGTGTCGTCGCTGGCCTATTCTCTATTTGTCGGCAAGAGAAAATATTGGAAAGACCCAAAAACAAACAAGGATTACATGCCACAAAACATCATTTCTACATTCATCGGTGTCTCGATTATCTGGTGTACGTGGTTGTGCTTCAACTCCGGTACCCTGCTTGCTGTCAACACCAGAACTGGTTACATCATGGCCAACACCCAGATCGCTGCATCTGTTGCTAGTTTCACCTTCACCGTGGTGGACTTTGCTCTGGAGCGCAAGTGGAGTCTGATGGCTGCCTGTGAAGGTGCAGTTGTTGGTCTGGTGAATATCACCCCTAGTTGTGGATTTTACACCCCATATTGGGCATTCATAACTTCCATGTTTGTGGCAGCCTGCTGCCGTTTATTGTACAAAACAAATGAGTGGATTGGAATCGACGACACGACACGCTCGTTCGTCGTCCACGGAGTGGGAGGAATCCTTGGATCTATCTGTCTCGGAGTGTTTGCCTCACCATACGTGGCTGGATTGGACGGTGTGACCGAGATCGAAGGTGGGTGGATTCACCACCATTGGAAGCAAATGGGCTATCAATTTGCCGGATGGGTCAGCATCACTGTGTGGTCGTTTGTGGCCACCTACGTGATCTGTTTTGTTGTCGACAAGATTCCAGGTTGCTCGCTTAAAAGAAACGAAGAGGCTGAGGAAATGGGTATGGACTTCTACGAGATGGCTGAACTCGATGGATATTTCGAGCACTCGCAGTTGGACAGAAAAGACTCAGGTGTGTCATTCACACAGGTGGGGGCTGCTACTGGCACTTCTAGTGAGGTTCACGAGAGCAAAGCGAGCCACCACTTCAAGACTGAGGAAGTGTAAAGTTAATAGTAAGCATAATTCTCGTTATACATGACATCGTAAAACCTATCAGACATCGACCATAGGCATGCTCCGCATGTCGACGGTGACATAAGGGTTATCTGGGTTGCAGATCACATCCAGATCGACACCCCAATGTCTGTCGTAGGTGTCTGATTCTTGATCAAAACCATGGTCAGAATGGTCTCTAAGATGGAACATGACTGTTCCATCTTGCTTATGCTCAATCTCAGCCTTGTCGAAGTTATAATCAACCCCAGTGTAGTAATTTATCTCTGACAATAGGTGTCTCCTAATATGGTGGCTGAGATGTCTAACAAACTTTCTCGACCGAGAGTTCATCGTAGGCTTGATTTTCTCCAGATTGTTGTGGATAGTGTTGAGGACAAATGGAGGCAAGTAATTGACCTGCAGATGGTAATAATCGTACTCGTTATCCCAAGTTTCATCCTTCAAGAACTGTTCAAAGGAAGTAATGTCGTCAAATTGCTTCACTGGAGGCTCCGCAACTGACCCGTCAGAACTCATTGAGGACCGTCTTGTAGAGGGCAATGGTGTCAGATGGTCCAAGTGGGATGGAGCAGATTGCGAGAAAGTGGATATTTTCCTAGTCATTTTAGTACTAGTTAATTGCTCCGAATAATGTGCCCCCTTTTATACTGGAAAAAATGGAGCAACCCCGAGTGGGGCCACAGGTACTGAAATGTCAACATGTCAAACAATCCACTGCCAAACAGCCAGTTCTGGTAGCTTTGTTGCCAACAAAATTATCGTCCGATAGTAGTTAATCAACAATCACTCGTCCCTCCGGAATCCGTAGTCGCGTGGTTTTGACCACTTCAATCCTATTATTTTAAAACCGTAAAAATTCTAGCATGTCCTTTATTGGTAACAAGTTCTCCCTCACGCTCAGTTATGCCGTGCTTCTTGTCGGGGGTAACGCGCTCTCTGCTATCATGAACTTTCCGTTGCCGGTGACCCTTCAGCAGGGTGGCCATACTCAGTTCCTGACCAACCTTTCCCTTATGTTGACACTGGCATATTTTTCCTTGAATGTTGTGGTGCACTTGTTTGAGGTGCACAAACTCGCTCACCTACGCCAGTTCCTCAATTCTATGGCCGTCAGTGTCGAGTTTGTGGTCACGGTTGTGTATTGGTCAATCCGTCTTGCGGACGAGGCACTCATCATCAAGGGACCGTCCATCCCGCTCGGTCTTGATCTGGCCATCCATGCGATGCCATTTTTCGCGTTGATCATTGACTACTTCTTCTTTATGGAGCCATGGAATGTGTCCAAAAAGACAGCATACCTCATGACTTGCATGCTCGCTGGTGGATATTGGCTTCATCTCGAGCGTCTCATTGGTGGAACTGGAAGCTATCCATATCCATTCCTAGATGTGGACACTCCATACCGGGCTGTGATCTTTGCTGTGGTGTCGTTTTTGGCATTTGCTGCCTTCTGCTTTTTCAAACAGGTCAGACGAGTGAACACAACGAAGACAAAGGCAAAAACAAAGGGGAAGAAGAAATAGATATTGCCTTACTGATTGAATCCCCCACATACATGCTACACATTACATCTATATTTACTGTTTTCTCATATACATATATCTCACCCACGTAAATCTTATTTAATAATTTTTCCCATGTTATTTCCCGTAGTCTTGACGTTACTGTTGAATACGGTATTGGGGTTCAATTGGAACTTTCCCCAACTGCCCCTGCTCGCTACCCAATCATCAGAATCAAAATTCCTGGCTCTGCTCGACGCTGCAGACCAAGGATCGCTGGATTCTCTGCATTACTCCACTCTAGACAGCACACACTGGCCTATCGACTTGAACCAGTATCAGGGCCAGTACGTGCTTCGACTGCACGGGTGGTCATCCGAGGACAAAGACATGCTGCTTCTGACAGCTCACGAGCTGGATATCCCGATTTGGGAGGTGTCCAGCAGCCACAAGTTTATAGACTTGCAGGTGTCCAGAGAGTCTGGCCTCAAATATCTGATCACACTGCTTTCAAGAAGCCCGCAGATGGTTTTTGAAATGTTGCTATTAGTCGAGGATCTTGCACAGGCCATATTTGAAACTTATCCGAGTGCTAGCGATGACGACGATTTCTCTTTGCAAACAGACTTGTTCTTCAAGAGATACAGAGACCTCAACACCATATATGAGTGGTTCGATCTACTGGTGGATACGTATCCAGACCTATTGACTGTTGAGTGGATTGGTCAGACTTTCGAAGGAAGAGACATTAAAGCATTGAGATTGACAGCCCATAAAGGAGCAACGTCACTGGAGAAGCCACTCAAAACGCTCGTCATCACCAGTGGAATCCACGCTAGGGAGTGGATAAGTGTCACCACTTCATGCTACATTCTCTACCAATTGATTCAGGACTACGAGAAAGGTAAGAAGAAGGCCAGGTTTTATCTGGAAAACATGGACTTTCTGTTCTTGCCAGTCATGAATCCAGATGGTTACGAATATACTTGGTCGACTGACCGACTTTGGCGCAAAAATAAACAACAGACGTACAACCCAAGGTGTGTTGGAATAGACATTGATCATTCGTTCAACTTCCATTTCACTCAGAGTGAGGATTCGCCTTGCGGAGACGATTATCCCGGGGAAGGGGCCTTTGAAACTCTTGAAAGCACTGCATGGGATAAGTATCTGAACGAGACCAAGCACAATCACCCAATCTATGGTTATATTGACCTTCATTCCTATGCAGAGGAAGTCCTGTTCCCATATGCCTATACCTGTTCTGAGATTCCTCGCGACGAAGAAAACTTGTTAGAACTCGCCTATGGTTTGAGTAAATCTATTAGGCTATCTACAGGCAAATCCTACTCAGTGCTCTCCGCATGTGAGGGCAAGGGCTCGGACTTGTTACCTGCGATGGGTGCAGGTTCTGCTCTGGACTACATGTATCACAACAAAGCCTACTGGGCATTCGTTCTCAAACTCCGAGATACAGGCAGCCATGGGTTCCTTCTTCCACCGAAATACATTGTCCCTGTTGGGGATGAGATCTACTCAGCGATAAAGTACTTTTCCACTTTCGTGACTGAGAAATAATGTCGTTACTTTTTGCCCTGTTTGACCATTGAAGTGATTAGCTGGTAGACCACCTCTGCAGCATTAGTTGCAGTCACCTCAGCGTGATCAAATTGTGGTGAAACCTCAACCACATCGGCGCCGACAAGGTTAACATCAATGTTTCTAAGCAGGTAAAAGAGTTCTCTAGGCAAAAGACCACCTGACTCTATAGTGCCTGTCCCTGGGGCAAAGCCAGGATCTAGACAATCAATATCCACAGATAGATACACTGGATAATCTTTTGGTATTCTGGTGTTAATGGTGTTGACAATGTCTTTCAAGCCCTCCACTCCGTTCATCCAAACATCATCTGCACTCACCCTGATCCACCCTTGTTCATCATCATCCTCGTAATCTCCCCAGTCCTTGCCACTAATGCGTGTTCTGAGTCCCACATGAACGTTGAAGTCTTCGCTCAAGAGTTCCTCCTCGTGAGCCATCCACAGCATGGAACCGTGAGTGAACTTCGACTGGTCACTAGACCAGAATGATGGGTATTTGGAAGGCAGCCAAGTGTCTAGATGAGCATCAAAATGTATCACCGCCACTTTGCCATACACTTTGTTCAAAGCCCGCAGATGTGGCAGCAAAATAGAATGATCACCTCCCAATGCGACAAATTTTGGGGGTCCAGAGCCGCTAAGGGCGGATCTTCTTCGAAGTAGCAATTCTTCGAAAGCTTGTGTCATTTGATCCAGGGCAAGCTCGTTGTCCATAGGTGACACCGGAATGTCACCACAGTCTAGAACTTTGGCCCAATCCTGGTATGGGTTGATTCCTGCCCTGGTATTGAAAGCTCTGCCAGATGTCTGACGTTGCGAGCCTGTGCGAATGGCGCGGGGTCCAAACCGAGCGCCGCTTCTGTAAGTGGTTGCAGTGTCGAAAGGCACACCGATAATTCCTATGTCGAAATCCACGTCTGGTTTGAGCAAGCACTTGGTATAGTTGAGATGAGCAAAAGTCTGGATTCCTCCAAAAGGCCACTCTTCACCCCACAGTTGGTCCAGAGTAGGTTCACTGTTGGCATGGAAGTGAAGGGGGCTTTGTAGTTGGGACGCTGCAGCTAGTGCACAAACTAGAGAGGTCGCTAGAGCTAATTTCATAGCGGAAAAATGAATTTAGACTGAATTATTTTATCAGTCCCGCTAAAGATAAGTCGAAATCTTATTCAGGGTTACCCTGCTAGGACAAATTGAACGGCCCTATCAATTATTCTTCTGCAGGCATTCGCTAACGGTATGGAGAAGAGACGGGTGGCTCGAAGTAAGAGTCGAGGTGGGTGTATCACGTGCAAAAAGAGTAAAGTCAAATGTGACGAGACGAAGCCGGGATGCCTACTTTGCAAATCTAGAGGCATCCAATGTGGGGGTTACATGAAAATCTTCAAATTTAAGGAGGTCAATTGGGGTAGTGCCGATTCCAGACTTTCTGATCTCTCTACTCATCAGGATATCTTTTCATTCTCTAATGACAATTCCAGATTGTCGCAGGTGTTTCAAAATGCCACTGAGTCGATCACTGGCAAGACATACCAGCAAATAGCCATCGAGCAACATTTGGCAAAGAAAGGTAAGAACCCGGAACTAGCTACAGAGTTGCAGACAATTTTAAGTGATTTCCGCCGAAAATCTGCTTATGATGGCACCAACAAAACTGAGCAACCTAGAATTCCACGAATAGAGTCATCACCAACGATGTCTCCCAGCTATGTCGTTGGCCAGTTCGTTTCTACCCCAATACCAATATCACTACCGTGCGACCAATATCAATTTGTTCTCAGTTCATTTGATCGATATACAGCAAAAGTACTGTCGGTCTACAATACCCAAAAGCTGAATCCATGGATGGATGTGATTGTACCCCTCATTAAACAATATCCTATTCTGCATAGCTTAATCGGGATGATTGTCTGCTCGCACTTAAGTGGGAAGAAGCCAGACTTTAAAATGCTCGGATTAGAGTTCAAGGTTAAGGCTTATCGGCAGCTGTCTTATGGACTCAAGGCAAATATTTTCCCGACAGAGATTAATTTGGCAAGCTGTATTTTGCTTTCTCTCGCAGAGTTTTGGGATGCGAACCCACGCGTAGAGCTGTCACATTTGAAGAGCGCAACCTATTTTGCTGAAAAGCTGCTCTCAAATCCGGTTCGCGATTCTAAGTTCGACTTTCTGCTCAGTGCCTGGCAATATATGCACGTCACCTCGCAAACAACTCTCGTACGTGAAGAGTTTGGATTGCGACTTTCGAGGCCTCCATCCCTAATTTGTGATGGCAACAAGATAGACCACATATTAGGTGTGGGTCAACAGATATTTTCTCTTCTTGACTCTCTCATGGACCTGATTCAGATTATTAAGGACGTCCCAAACGAGGTGTATCCTGAAGATTTAGTGAAACGAGCCGAAATGCTTCAATTAGATTTGGTCAATTGGTGCCCTCCCGAAGACGGTCTACATCTCTGGACTGTCCAGGAAGTTGCCGAGCATGTCAATACAGCGGAAGCTTATCGACTTGCTACCTTGTTGCTACTCCAAAATGCTTTTCCACAGCTCGGAAGACCTACTGAGCACATTCAGATGGCTGCCAAAATTCGTGGGCATCTATCGCTTGTGGACTATTCTCGTTCGGCGACTAGTATTACTCATCTTTTTCCACTATTTATCGTTGCCTGTGAAGCATATACTCCGGAGGATAAGGCATGGAGCACAACACAGTGGAGACTTCTTTTCGAAGCTATTTCTGCGTACAATATAAAGCCCTTGGAGAAAGTGGTGGAGGAAGTCTGGCGACGAAAAGTGAGTCTTGTGGAGCACTATAAGCTACGAGGAATAATATTAAGACCGGATGATGCCCTACTGTGCGGATTTAAAAGCTTTGGGAGCTGGTTCCGAGTTATTCAAGAATGGGGCACCGATGTGTTTGTGGTGTAAGGATGTAAAACAAAATCTAACGAATAATGCGAAAAAATATTGTGTCGACTGTCGATGGATGACCGCGTCAAGACTTTGCAGAGCTCGATCTCAGAGCTGGAAAGAGCATTGGATGAGGGCGACGTGTGGAAACGTGTAGAGCAGGCTGTGGATGTAGCCATGACCGAGTACCGAGCCATGTTTCTCGAGCGATTGCGTGAGGAATTGCGCCGACGTGTTAGCGAATTTGGGGGTCGACTGGAGGCGGTGGCAGTTCAGCAGAAGCGGATTAAAGAAATGTTAAGCATGATCCAGAGCCCGGAGATCGCGGATGATATGCAATCCAAATCTCTGGAGCTGCGGCGATTAAAGGTCAAATTGGCCCACTTACGGAGGGACTATCGTCCTGTTACGAGGGTTCGGCGGGACAAGGCGGATCATGAATCTATTGTCAAAATTCCAGAGAGCGTGCGGAATTACAGGCTCCCTCGAGGACCCCGGCAGAATAAAAGTTTAAGTTTGCGGGAGCTATACGAAGCATGGTTTGTGGGCAACAGCAGCACGCCGGAAGGAATGCCAATTGCACAACTACTTCGAAAGTATCCTCAGTGGAGTTCTACGGAAACTACATATTTCAACAGGCTACAACGTGTGGCGCGCCTGCTGGAAGGCGTTGGCGGTGATGTGGCTGATTCAGTGGCGAAAGTCGAAGCATACATGAAAGCTGCAAAAATACCAGGTATAAACGCATTGTCAGACCAATGCTCAAAACAAAGGGGAATGCCAGGAATGGCCGAAGTAGTAAGAAGAGTGCTTGACACAAATAAATAGTGTACCTTTCTTTTCATCCATGCTCCAATCAAATACCGCATTTTTCAATACTGATTTTACGTAAAATTTCGGCCCAAAAATTTTTCCGCTTTTATCTACGTATCTTTCTTCCTAGATCCATCTAAGAACCCATAATATTCATCATGGCCTCTACTTACCAGACTCCAAACTACACTGTTACTGATTACGCCAAATTCGGCCTTGCCGGTGCCATTGGATGTGGTGTTACTCACGGTTCTATGACCCCTATTGATGTGATTAAGACCAGAATCCAGCTTGAGCCAACCGTGTACAACACCGGTATGCTTGGTTCTTTCAGAAAGATTGTTGCCAACGAGGGTGCTGGTGCACTTTTGACTGGTCTCGGTCCAACCATTCTTGGTTACTCCATCCAGGGTTCCTTCAAGTTCGGTGGTTACGAACTTTTCAAGAAAACTTTCATCGACGCTCTCGGATATGAGACTGCCGTCAAATACCAGAGTGCCATTTACATGGGTTCTGCTGCTATTGCTGAGTTCTTCGCTGATATTGCTCTGTGTCCATTGGAGGCTACCAGAATTAGATTGGTTTCCCAGCCTACTTTTGCTAACGGCCTTGTTGGTGGTTTCTCCAGAATCGCAAGAGAGGAAGGTCTCGGTTCTTTCTACAACGGTTTCACTCCAATCTTGTGTAAGCAGATTCCATACAACATTGCTAAGTTCTTGACTTACGAGAAGGCTGCTGATGCCATCTACGGTGCTGTTGGTACTCCAAAGGACCAGCTCTCTTCCTCTACTGTTACCGTTATCGACCTTGGTGCCGGTGTTATCGCCGGATGTATGGCTGCTATTGTTTCCCAGCCAGCTGATACTCTCCTTTCGAAGGTCAACAAGACCAAGAAGGCTCCAGGTCAGTCCACCATCGGTCTTCTTGGACAATTGGCTCGTGAGCTCGGTATTAGAGGTTCCTTCACCGGTCTCCCAACCAGATTAGTCATGGTTGGTACTTTGACCTCCCTCCAGTTTGCTCTTTACGGATCTATCAAGACCGCTCTCAACTGTCCTCCAGCTGTCTTGTTGGGCTCAGGTGGACACTAAATGTAGGAATATGTTTTACATTGGTAGAATTAACTTTAAAAACTTTTTATCTAATCCATCATCATGTCTGTAGCCGGGAACGCTGGTGCAGGTTCTCCCTCCTGAACAGAATCTGCCTGTGGCTCTGCTCCCATGTAACTGTTCAACTCTGCATCTAGTTCCTCCACCGTCTTGCGCTCCCGCCTTGGTTTCGGTTCCCGTTTTGGCTCCCGCCCCTTCTTCCGCTCACGTCTTGGAGCGATATGTATCCGTTGTGACAATGGAATGGCATTTTCCACGCTGATCACACGTCCTGCAGCACGACGTCCATCAAAGCGGTCAACTGCAGTCTCACAGTCTGCTGGATTTTGGTATCCAACGAAGGCAACACCCGTAGACTCGCCCCGGGTGTTGTATTCCAATTTTGTAAACATCAGTTCTCCAACACTTGCGAAAAGACTTGAAAGATCGGCTTCTGTCAACTCGGGATGTAAGTTTGAAACACGAAGATACGGACGTCCACCACTTAGTCGTTCAGCCTCCTTGCTGCGCGGTAAAGGCTGCGGTTTTGGGGCCCGTCTGTGTTGCGGACGAGCAGATTTTCCCACCCCAGGAACACTCTTACGTGGAGGGCGGTGCGACTTGCTCGTGCGGCCTGAAGGGGCACTATTTATAATTTCGTCCAGCGATTGTTCAAGAAGAGACATAACAAAACAATTCTCGACGTGGAAAAAATAAGGTCGATCGGGACGGTCGTCGGATCGACGCGTCGATCGACTTGGCCCCCTCTTTCTACACCTCCCGCATTTATTGCGTCTTCTTTAAGCAGCGGCAAAATAGGGGTTTAGGGGTGCAAATGCCTCCCGGACGTAAGCGTCACCGGAAGAAAGCATCTCCGGGCTTAACTCCATCTAGATCAACATCAGATATTGGGTAGGATTTTGGTGCAGAAATAACCTTACTGAATTTCGGCACTGGCAACAAACAAGCTAATAAATTCTGCGGAACCAACTCCGAGGTTGTAGATAGCCGGTAATTTGATAATCTCTCTACTTCATTTTACTTAGTATGCCTCATAGTCTATCCCCGCGTAGGCTACCGTCTCATCCTGTACGAAGCCAGCCGATGTGGGGTGGCAGGTGTGGGGCCGGTAAGTGTGGAGTACTTGGTAATTAGAGAAGCTTTGCGTGCGGCTCCTATTTTTTTTTAGGTCATGTACGCTTGTTGCAAACCGAGCATAATATAAATACGCAGTCTCATCCTGCTCTGCTTTTTACACACCCAAATCACTCATCATCATGGTCAAAGTCGCTGTTCTTGGTGCTGCCGGTGGAATTGGCCAGCCGCTATCTCTCATGCTGAAATTAAACCCTTACATCAATGACCTCTCACTTTTTGACGTGGTCAATGTCCCCGGAGTCGGTACAGATCTGTCTCATATTGATACAGACACTAAAATTTCTTACCATCTGAAATCTGATGACAATAACACTGGCCTTGCTACTGCGCTGAAGGGATCAGACTTCGTTATCATTCCTGCTGGAGTTCCCAGAAAGCCGGGGATGACAAGAGACGACTTATTTAAAATCAATGCTGGTATCTGCTCCGAGCTTGCCATCGGAATCTCTGAAAACTGTCCAGACGCATTTGTGCTTGTCATCTCCAATCCTGTGAACTCCACAGTGCCCGTTTTTGCCGAAGTGTTCAAGAAAAGGGGTACTTTCAATCCTCGTAAGCTATTTGGTGTCACCACACTGGACTCGGTTAGAGCAAACACCTTCATTTCTGAGATTGCCACCGATAAGGCGGATCAGGCGCCGAGCTCGTTCAACATTCGTGTTGTTGGTGGCCACTCAGGAGAAACCATCGTGCCGTTGTACTCCGTGTGTGCCCCGCACGTCTACCTCCTCGAAGATAGCAACAAAATTGATGCCTTGGTGCGCCGTGTGCAATATGGAGGCGACGAGGTTGTCGAGGCGAAGAACGGTGCAGGGTCTGCTACATTGTCTATGGCTTATGCAGGCTATAAGTTTTTGCATGCAGCACTGGCAGCTTCCACCTCAGACCAAGATATTATTGAGTCTAGCTACATCTACTTGGACGATTCGATCCCGGGAGCCAAGGAGACAAAGCAGCTGGTGAAAGGTATCTACGGAGCAGACGCATTGGACTACTTTGCAATGCCTGTGTTGTTGAGCAAAGACGGTGTCAAGGAGATTAAAAGTGACATTCTCGCAAGAATCAACGACAAGGAAAAAGAGCTGCTGCGTATCTGCTGCAAAACGTTAGCGGGCAATATCGAAAAAGGTGTCAGCTTCTCGAAATAGTCCCAGCTAGTATTTAATTATTCATGATTCTGATTAATTCTGATTCATCCGCTATCTAAATGTAACCAATCTTGTTTGCAATGTCGAGAGCATCGTAGTCGGCAGTGAGTCTGATGTAAGCCTTCTTGGTTCCGTTTGGTCTCACCAAGGTGTTAACTTTCTCGACCTCGACCTCGTAAAGCTCCTTGACGGCTTGCTTAATCTGGTATTTGTTGGCCTTCAGGTCAACCTGGAAAACCAAGGTGTTTCCGTCTTCGACCTTCTTCATAGCGGTCTCTGAGTTGATTGGCTGCTGGACAATTTTGTAAGCATCGAATCTTGGGTAGTGAGGCACACTCTTCGTGTATTTTGGCGATCTTGCAAGCTTCAAAGTCTTTGGCAATCTGAAGGTGGTGGAGGTTCTCACCTTGGTGGCCTTGGAAGAGTTGGTACCTTTGGCAACTGCCTTCTTAGCGGCTTGGGCTTTGGTGGCTGCGACGTTAGTCATTGACTCGTTTGAACGGTACTTACTTGGAGCCATGATATATGTTTAAGATATTTTTTCAATTCATAAAATTTTTCAATTGAAGGTCAGGGTCGACAACCCAGAGTTATTATCACGTGATGATATTTTTTATATATTATTGACGTTATCACTATATACACTAGATTCTTCTTCTTGTTGGGCCGATAGTCTCACCGAACTTGATTGGAGTCAGATCTGTTAGCTTAGTAACGTTTTCTCTAACACCGACTCCCTCCTTGCCTCGAAGAGCGTCCAAAAATGCGCGACGGCCTTTACCGTATTCTTTCATCACCACCTCCAAATTCACGTCTCCCTTGAAGAGCTTACGCTCTCTAATCGATCTAAAGAATGCACAAGTGAGCTGGTAGCTGGCCTCGTACTCTCCCCTCTGTGCTCCTCGGAATCCCACGGAACCCGTGTTCAGAGTGTAGACGGTTTTCTCTGGCAATGTAAGATAATAAAGCACTTTCTCATTGAAAGAGAGATTTGGGTTGTTGGACTCGAAGTTGGCATCG
Source organism: Ogataea nonfermentans (assembly GCA_003706255.2). Taxonomy (NCBI): domain Eukaryota; kingdom Fungi; phylum Ascomycota; class Pichiomycetes; order Pichiales; family Pichiaceae; genus Ogataea; species Ogataea nonfermentans. The sequence goes on along the minus strand of PPKT02000002.1, from coordinate 1,254,417 downwards.
TACTCAACTTTAGATAATGTGAGGTGGGAGTTATTCTTGCGGAACAGACCGTGGAGGACATATTTGACTAGTTTCATATCCGGGGCCTTATTTTTCTTTGGGGTCTTGCTAGGCTGTTTCAAGATCGATCCAAGCGTCGATGCTGGATTCGACTCCTGTGATCTGGCAGCCATGGTACCGAATGAGCGCAATCCCGTGCGCAACATGCTGAACGTGTTCATGGCTAGCTGATTGTTATTTTCCAACAATTTTTTTCCTGGTGCAGAGGTGGGTTTCCCACAATCTGCCATATTGCGCGAGCTCCTGCTGTCTAGTGTTTGTTTACGGAGATTAAGGAAGACAAAAGCCAATACTTTGTGCGTTCTATTTGGTTAGCTAAAACGTACAGAGGGGTCTATATAACGCTGCTAGACGCTCTGTCCATCCTTATAGATTACAACTCCATTGGACAACCCTAAAAGCAAATATCTAAACATGGCTGTTGAATATTTAGTTGAAGAGGTCACCAACAACCACACCAATGTGACGAAGCCAATGATCATACGGGACATCGCCAAAATTGGTGAGGGTGCGTTCGGAACCGTGGTTCAGGCGCAGGTGCGAAACGCCACAGCATCCGAGGAACAATGGCTTGGGCCATTTGCCATCAAGAAAGTTCCTGCACAGACAGAATACAAGAGCAGAGAGCTTGAGATCCTGAGACAAACTTCCCATCCGAATGTGGTTTCGCTCAAGTACTTCTTTAATTACCCAAATGCGGAGGATCGTGGCAAGTTATACCAGCATCTGGTGATGGAATCTTTACCGTGCACCCTCCAAACAGAGATCAAACGCTATCACAGCTCAAATTTGATTTTACATGAATCACATATCCAGGTTTACGCATTCCAGATTGCGCGTGGAATGAATTATCTCCACAGCTTTGGCATTTGTCACCGTGACATCAAACCATCGAATATTCTCATCAATCCTGACAATCTTGTGCTCAAGATCTGCGACTTTGGCTCTGCCAAGAAACTCGAGTACAACCAACCAAGTGTCTCGTATATCTGTTCCAGATACTACCGTGCGCCAGAACTTATTGTGGGCTGTTCGGTGTACACTACGCAGATTGATATATGGGGCTTAGGCTGTGTGGTTGCAGAAATGTTCATTGGAAAACCCGTTTTTCAAGGCCAGGACCCAATGCTACAGCTAAGAGAGATTTCAAAGCTATTGGGCCCGCCAGACAAGGAGTTTATTTTTGAGTCCAACCCAAGTTACAATGGGCCAATGTATTCACACAGACTATACACGTCTAAGGTTTCGACCCGGTTCCAAAAAACGTTTGCGCATGCAAGCCCTGTTGCCATAGACCTGCTGATGCAGGTTCTTGTGTACCGGCCCCAGGACCGGTTGAGACCGCCCGCCATCCTTGCACACGAGTTCTTCAAGCCTCTGCAAAGTCCAGAGTTTGTCGTCATCAGCCGCGCCACCAACGCCCGCGTTGAGGTCCATAACATGCTTTACAACTTCAGCGACTACGAGCTACGCGTATTGGGCGATAAGGCCAAAGAAATCCTTGTTGATGAGAGCGACCTTGGTCATTGAGTATTTGCATTACAACGCCAACGAATAATTATAGTCCTCCTCCACGTTTTGGACAACCCATAAAATAATACAGCTCAACGTGATGCTTCCTGTAGCGTAGATATTTTCCAATGCCATTCCCAAAGTTGGCATTTGTGTGTATCCTTTGATGACATACTTTAGGATTACAAGCAACGCGGACCCGGACATACCCACGGCGAGTAAAGTACACCCGATAAATAGCACCAACCGTGCCTGCCATCTAATTGAGCCATCGCCAAAGCTATCTGACGACATCAGTTGCTTTTTATCGATCATATTGACAATCATAGTGCCTAAAGTGCTGCAAATAAATGGAATCCAGTCCACGAAGGTGACGTGGACCACTGACGCATTCACTGTCTTAGAGAAAATTGAGGCATCTACCATAGCCCAAAATCCAATGGCATAAAGCGCTCCTGCCACATATATGGCCGCTGCTTTGGCGGCCTGAGTGTTGGGGAAGCGTAAAATTGGGAACCTAAATAGACGTTGGGAGTCCATTGGAAATGTAATACACTAAGATTTTAAAATACTATTTTTTTAAAAACGTTCTATAGGTTCTGGGATGACCAAAATAGGTTGTCTGGGCCTATTTTTCAGCCAATTTGGCACATAACGCGAATTTTCAAGCTCAATGACTCCATTAAACACTAATGTGCCGTACAGTAGCATACCAAACCCAACCAGTTGTAGACTTCTAAACTGCTCCCAACCGATGGCAAGAGACACCAGCCACACAAGTAGAGTTCGTGAAGTATCAATCGTCGACCGAGCCGTGGCGTTCAGTTCGCTGGTCAATGAGATGCCAAAGAAGTTAAATGACGAAATGCAAAGCATGATGAGCACTGAACTGATCAGAACTCGGGTGTTGACAAACATTAATTTGAAAGCATAGATGATGTCCCAAGCATCGCCAGTAGTTTTGTGAGCAAACAAATGCCCTCCAACCATGAACAATGCTGTAGTCAGGGCCCCGTAAACTCCCTCATAACCGACTAATTGCAATGGCTGCACATCTAAATGCGAAAGAATGTGCTCTTCCCAAACAAATTGCGAAGCATTACACATAATTCCAATTACAATGATGAACATGCCGAAAATGAGGTCTTCTCTATCAGATTCAGTCGTAGCAACATCTGTTTCCGAGTACAAAGAACCACTCAGACCCACGATAAACACACCGAACACCACAACAAACAAACTTAGCCATTCAAGTCTTGTGATAGTGCGACGCAGACCCAAGACAGAAAAAAGCCCCACGAATAAAATGATCGAGCCCCTGGTCATCTGGTAGATTGACACAGGCGTATACAGGAGACCAACGTTTAAAAGAGTTGTGGCGGCAAAATCACACATCGCAGGAATAGCAAGTACCACTGAATCCTTAAACGAAGAGATTCTAGTTCTAGCTAGTAAAGGCTGCTCAGCCAAGGCAGTTTTGCTCTCCCCACGGCCACGAATCATAAGAATAGGGATCCAGCAGAGCATCTCGCCCACAAACATCTGTAAAGTCTGCAAAACAGGCTGTTCGAACAGGACCTCTTGTCCCGGCTCATCACACCCAGAAACACACTGCATGTCCTGGTATTTGGTGATAATTGAATTCAAACATCCTGCTATAATGGTCCCCGCGACGAGAAAAAGAAGCTGAGGTCAGAAATGGCATTAACTCAAACTTACACTAATATTAGGAGACATGGCAAGACAAAAAAATATCTGGTGGCATATTTCTGGGGATACTGTGGCGGTGTCATGAGGCGCACAAGGCTATCTTTGCGGAATTAAATGTTAGTTATCTTTTGTTTTCGCTATGGCCAAACGTAGGTCGTCACTTTCGCAGCTCTCGACACTTGATGATCTCGAAAGTCTCAAGTTAAGCACAGAAGATTCATTCCGGTGTTTTAAATGCGCCAAACTGGTTCCGGTACCCATGGTTGCTAGACGGCGTCGATCGTCTTCTTCTGTAGTGTTCTCAGAGCTGATCACGAATTCGGAACCTCTCCCCTTCACGATGAAACTATCTGTATGCTCAACTAGATCTCACAGACAGCTCACGCTTCCATTTACAGCATCTTTCATGAAGGATATAGCTGATTCGCCATATTTCGCAGAAATAAATCTAAATGACTATTACATTTCAAGGGAGCGAAAAAAGCCATCTCAGAGCTCCAGGAGGAAGTTTCCAGGCTTCGAAGTGCCTCAAAAGGGTAAAATACAACTGATAATATACAACAGTGAGAAGAGTGTCACAACATTACTCTTCTTTCCCTATGATTTAACCGAGTTGGCTGAGAACCATAAGAAGATCATGAAATTCCGCAAAAATAGCACCATATCATATGACTCAGAATCGGACCAGAATCTAAAGATCAACGTAAAGAAGATGCACAACGAGCTCGAAATAAAAGCATTGAATTACAAAAATAAGAAGTTCTATCTATTTGACTCACTCAAGCTCACCTTCGTGCCAGGATTTATGTCCGAAAACCTCAAATTACCCCTTAGCGCTAGTATGTCCGACTTCAAACAACATCAGATCAACCCTAAATTACCCTTGTACCCTAAGATGTTCCAAACCGACATTGAAACAGTCGAATCAGGGGAATACCCTGTCGATCTTTCCTATTATACCCATAAATGCAGCCATTGCAACGACCAAGATGACCAAAGATACATACAGTTCCCAAGTTTCAGATACGCCTAATGACAATGATTTTAAACATATAACTCTTTGAAAAAGAAGTTTCCTGTCAGTAGTTTCTTGCAGTCTTCAGCCACACATCTATTAGGAGCAGAAAACTCGGGATCAGTCAAGTCCAGTTGGTCGACTCCAGCTTTGTCCAGATCAAGTTTTCGTTTCTTTCCTTTACTTTTTGGTTTGCTTCTGGCATATCTGCTTATGTTGTTGATGCATCTGCCACAGTACACGTGCCCACACTTTCCAAAAAAGACCTTTTTCGACAAGTCCTTATCAACAGTGGTAATATCTCGGCTAAATTGCCACGGGGATATAAATTTGTTTTCCACTACCAACTTCCGCTTCAGCTCCATATCAGTACTAGTCTTGAACTCTTCAGGCATACCCTCCGCAAGAGCAACGCCACAAAGAATACAAACTGAGGTATCTGTGGCAGAAAAACCGTTCGAGAACATGCTGCGCTGGTGTTCCGGGATTTCTGCTTTTGTTTCAGATGTAGTCTTCATCTTATTAGCCACGTTCGATCTTGCACGCACGCGACGATCCTCCTCGTCCTGCTCTCGGCGACGAATTTCCTCCATAAACCGCGGCATATCGTCGTCATCGTCTTGACTCGCAAAACTGTCCCCTGCAGTGCGAACAGTAACGAAACTCAACCCGTTGGGGTTTCCAAATGAAGATACTCTGGCACGTAGATCTCTAAGAACTCGAGTTGTTATTGAGCTATCGTTGTCTATGCCGTCATTATCAAGGAAGTTCGAGATGAAATGGCCCCGCAGCACATTTTCGATGATATCGCCAGCAAAATGTGCTCGGCTGTTGGCAGCTGCACGCCGTGGGTAACGAGGTCGTAGCCGGCGACGTGTGCGGTGAGCTGGTGGAGCCCTTTGTATGCCAGCCGTTCGCACGGTGGCGTGGGGCTGAAAAATTGCGCCGTCGGGTTGATATAGAAAAAATCCTTGTCTTTGATTGCTCGCAAAAGCACGTTGTTGTGTGGGAGCAAGACGCTGTTCGCCTGTGATTTGAACATCTCCATCTGAGTGGGCTTCTTCCACATCAGAAGGGATAACTATAGGATCATCAGGGGGCGTGGCAGACCTTGTTTCCTGCCTTTGACGAACACGGCGTCGGCGTGGCGAGCGCACCAAAACGTCGTCTTCGGAATCGGAATTCAACTCTATCACCGAGTTTCTTCGACTCATTACTAATGAATGAATATTCGTATAATGGGGGGTATACTTTGCAATTCTTGAAACTTGCGTTTTAATCTTAATAAATTATGTATAACAAAATACTGGTAAAATCATAAACAGTACCTACTTGCACAGCCCTATTTAAAATTTTCAAACGCACATTATTCTGGTACAAACTACACCTCTATAAGTCTTACAACCCGCTTCTCATGTATCTTCCCACCACAATACAATGGTCTCTCTCGTAAGGCTCCAAGGTGAGCTGCTCGAGAGGCTTTATTCTTTCCTCTCTGAGCTTCTGCACCTCCCTGGCGAAAACTGTCTCTGCATCCACAGTCGAGTCGATACAGTTGGCCTTGATAGAAATGACCACTCCTCCCTTGTCTTTGAGGAAAAGATGCGAGTTCAAAGCAATAATTCTAGCCTGGTCAGGTTGCGCCACATCGGCGAAAACAACGTCCACCATGCCGATCAACATTCTGTATTTCTGTGGGTGTCTAGCGTCCTCGATAATTGGAATAACGTTTGGTCTCTTCTTGGCCATGCCGATCAACTCTCTGCCTGGTCTATGCGAAAACTCAACAGCATAAACAACACCTTCTGGTCCCACAACGTCAGAAACGTGCGAAACAGAGGTACCAGAAGCTGCTCCCAAATAAAGCACTTTCTTGCCTGGAGCAATGAACAGCTCGTCCAAACCTCCCATAATACCAGCAGCAAGCTTCGATCTGAAAGGATTCCAGACTCTGTACTCAACCTTGGTGGCCGGAGTAGACTCGTCAGTAGATGGCTCGTCAATAGTTATTCTCTTTTCGCCGTAAACAGATTCACCAGGTGCAATGTTCTTGGTAACTAGCAAATCTTCTTTACCTCTTGCGATGTAAACACCAGCATGTCTGTGAGGTTCAATTATCACTTTAGCACCTCCTCTGGCGCCTCCTCTAGGAGCACCACCTCTGCCTCCTCTTCCACCTCTAGGAGCACCACGCATGCCTCCTCTTCCTCCTCTTGCTCCACCTCTTCCACCTCTGCCTGCTGGTCCACCACGCATGCCACCTCTTGGGGCTCCTCTGAAACCGCCACGCCCACCTCTACTGCCGCCTCTGCCGCCTCTGTCTGAAAATGCCATGTTTGTCTTGCTTAAAAAATAAATCAAGGTAAAATTTATTTAAAAAAATTTTCCAGCTTCAAGGAGGGTAACAAGCCGCGTGAAGAAAGATAACCTAAGCTATCAAAATTACCTTAACTAGTTATGTTTTCTGATCTTAACAAATCGTACCTTTCTACTTTGGAAAAGCGTCCGCTTGTTACTAAGGCTCTTACAGCAGCCGTGTTATGTGGACTGAACGAACAAATTGCTGCGTTCTTGGCCGGTGAGTCCTCACAGATTCACTTAAAAATCGGTTCTCGCGAGCTCAAATTGTCACACTCGACCTCCAAAAGAGTGCCATTAATGGCTCTCTATGGTTTGCTTATTAATGGGCCGTTTAGCCACTATGCCTACAAGTTGCTGAATTCGGTCTATCGGCCACCACTCGGTCCAAAGAAGAAAGTCGCCCAAATTCTCACTTCTATGGCAACGATCACCCCCATTATTTCCGCTCTGATGGTGGCATACATTTCTTTGATCACCAATTTGGAGATTAAAAAGCTAATGGGTGCCAAATCATGTGCTGCCGTGAAGAGTGCCGTCCGGGAGCTCGTCCAGAAAATCCAGATTTCTCTCAATAAGTCGCTATTTGCAGTTATCCGCTCTTCATGGGTGTCCAGTCCCGTTTTCATGCTTGTTGCACAGAGGTTTTTCAAACCGAACCAATGGGCTGTGTTTTTCAATTTCTGCTACTTCGTGCTGGGAACATACAATAATACCATTATAAAGAAAAAGCAGAACGAAATAAAGAATGAGAGTAAGAACGAAACTGAAAATTAAGATTCAACGAGCCGGTCTCAATTAAGTGTCTGTGTCTTAATCTTTAATCTATCAATAGAATTACTAAATATACAACTTTTAGTCCCCGTCTTCTTATTCTTCGCCGGCAGATTCGCTTCTCCGACTAGCGTCAACTTCTTCACTCTCCTCACTCTCCCCCTTCTCCTTCACCTTTCTTAGTGGAATTACCGCCTCAAAAACTTCACGCCAGTTCTCTGTTTCACGCCACCGAATCAACATCTCGACCACATGCGACGTCGCCAACACTCTCCGGCCACTCATTTGAATGTATTCATCTATTGGGAGACGCTTGGTAGCAATCCCAAGCTCGTCGGCCTTCTGTTTGCACAATAACTTATGTCGACCCTTATCAACAATACCACCTACAATGTAGGTCATCCCAGGCTCCAAAGTCTCTAGTTTATCGTCAGTGTCTGCAGTCAAATACACAGCCTTGGATAAATCTTGTGGTAGCAGAGTTTGTAAACTTTCGCTGGAAAACTTAGTGTGTTCAGGCTTCCAGTTTCTATAATGAGGCAACACTCTCTCGAATCTATCGTGCAACCGTTTGTTGAAAGAAGCAACTGTCAGATCCACCCTATATGGGTATTTCTTGTTATCTGCATAGCTGGTAACAATTTGATTCCCCATGGAAACGATCTCTTTTTCGAGCATCAACTCATCAAATGAACAGTCGACCAAAACAGAGTACCCTGCATCCTGCTGAACTAACTTCTCGCGTGGCGGTTGAGTAGCTTTCTTTAGTTTTTTGGCCTCTTTCACAGCCTTGCGCTTTATTTTTCGCCGCTCCAGCATGTTATCCCTATTTGCATCCCACCGGATCCGTCGTTGCTCTTTCTTCCATGCAGATTTGCTCATCCCCTCAGGGATCACCGGCTTCTGCCTGCTTTCCATGGTAGTAATAGTTTTCAAAATCTTAAATTTTTCAACCCGGGCCGATCGACGCGACGCTACTAAAATTTTTCATATTTTATTGCTCCACAACCATGGCTCCTCCTCCCAGTCCACTCATCATTGATGCACAGGCAGTCAGTGGTATCACGGGCTCGATATCCATCGCGTGCTGGATAATCGTGTTTGCGCCCCAGATCTATCAAAATTTCATGCGCACGAGCGCTGAAGGTCTTTCACTCATGTTTGTCGTCCTCTGGCTTCTCGGTGACCTTTTCAATGTGGTGGGAGCCATTTTGCAAGGTGTGCTCCCAACAATGATAGTACTTGCTATTTACTATACTCTTGCTGACATTGTGTTGCTATGGCAGTGTCTGGTGTACGGCCATGGCAAGCCAGAACATGTGGACCCAATTCATCTTTCTCCAGCCAATCCGCTCAGTGAGCACGAAACTTTGCTCGAAACTGTCATCAGTCGGGGTGAAGATGATACAGCAGATACTACTGGAGATATGGGTAGCTTCAATGACATTGACGGTGTGAATATGAACGTCTCGCCGCAAGAACGCAGCAGAGAGCTCTTTTACAACCTGTTTATGGTTTTGTTAGTCGTTATTGCTGGTTTCGGAGGCTGGCTTTTTGGAGGTTCTAGAGATGAAGATATACCGCCTCCCAAAGATTCAGACCTCGTTTTCAACCCATTGGCCCAAGCTTTTGGTTGGCTCTGTGCTGCGTTGTATTTGGGCTCCAGGGTGCCACAGATCTTGCTGAATTACGAGAGAAAATCGTGTGAGGGCATTTCATTTATGTTCTTCCTGTTTGCGTGTCTAGGAAATGTCACTTATGTTGTGTCAATCCTTTGTGTGAGCACTGGACGCAACTATTTATTGGTCAACTCATCCTGGCTCGCTGGGTCCTTGGGCACACTCGGACTCGATTTTTGCATTTTCGTGCAGTTCTTCCTCTACAAGGCGGAGGATGAGCCAATAGACTTCGATTCTGAGGACGAAACTGTGCCCATTGCGTCCTCAACACGCTCCTACGACGCCGCATGAAAAGTTTACTCCTCGCACCAGATTCACGAACGCGTACATACGAAAAAGTCCTGGCATTTTTCTAGCAACAGTAGCATGTCGAGCATCCGTCCCGAACTCAAATTCAGCGACGATCGCGACCAATCGTCTTTCTATAGCAGGTACTTTCGGCTGCCACCTAAGACAGCACGCACATTGCGTGTTGTTGACAAGGGTGACTACTATATTGTGCTGGATGACGACGCGGAGCTAGTCGCCGATTTGATCTATAAAACGCAATCTGTGATCAAGACTGCCACTGCGGAAAAGCGCACGGTGCAATACATTACTTTGTCGCCTGCCGTTTTTGCCAATCTGCTTAAATTGGTAGTGGTTGATTCAGGCCATAAGCTGGAGATATACTCCAAAAACTGGGACAACATGCGCACAGCATCGCCAGGAAACCTTTCAGAGATTGAGGAATTGATTAATACAGCTGATTTAAGTGCTGTTTCTATTCTTGCAGCTCTCAAGCTCGTCAATACATCAGCTGAAGGTAAGAAAATAGGCCTTAGCTTCTACGATCCAAACGCGAAATTGCTGGGAGTCACCGAATTCTACGATAACGACTTATTCTCCAATCTTGAAGCATTGCTTATTCAACTAGGTGTGAAAGAATGCCTGGTCCCCTCCTCAAACGCGACAGATCCAGACATGGATAAAATTAAGCAACTGATTGATAGATGTGACATTGTGGTGTCAGAATCCAGGTCCGCTGACTTCACCGATAAAAATATTGACCAGGATCTTGGAAGACTGACTGGCAATGATCTTGTATTGTCTACTAACGAAATTTCGTCGCTCACTGTGGCCCTTGGCTGCTGCAACGCTATTATGTCATACCTCTCATTGTTGGCCGACCCAGCCAATTTCGGCACTCATTCTGTTGCCAAACACGATTTAGAGCACTTCATGAAGCTCGATTATGCAGCTGTGAGAGCAATCAATCTGTTTCCGCCTCCTAATTACAATAACTCTATGAGTAAGACCTCCTCGCTCTTTGGCTTGCTGAATAATTGCAAAACGGTCGGTGGAACAAGATTGTTGTCCCAATGGCTCAAACAGCCGTTGGTAGACGTTCAGGAAATTGGTAACAGACACTCTATTCTCAGCCACCTTATTGAAGATATCAATTTGCGTGAGTCTTTGCAGACACAATTCTTGAACGAAGTCCCAGATATTTCAAGATTAGTGAAACGTCTGGCCAACCCACGCGGAACTAAATCACTCGATGATGTTATTAGATTGTACCAGCTGTGCATAAGATTGCCTGACTTGCTGGACATGTTGCAAACTTCAATGGATAGCGTGGCAGGAGACGAAAGTCACGTGATTAAGAAGCTGTTCGAGGAGACCTGGATCGCTCCCGTGACCCAATTTGCCGGTTCGTTGGCCAAGTTCCAAGAGATGGTGGAGACCACAATTGACCTGGACTCGCTTGACAACGCCTCATCCGCTCAGGGCTCAATGGTGGCAATCAACCCGGAATTTGATGCTAGTTTGATGGAGATCAGTTCCAAAATTGACGAAGTGAAGACAGAGATGCACGATATTCATCAGTCTGTAGGCGATGACTTAGGAATGGAGCTTGACAAAAAGCTCAAGCTTGAAATTCACCATGTTCACGGCTGGTGTTTCCGTCTTACGAGAAACGACAGTTCGTGTTTGCGAGGCAACAAGCAGTATAGAGAACTGTCCACCGTGAAAGCTGGAGTCTACTTCACCACCTCGGAGCTGTCTCAGTTGAACAATCAGATCAAATCTCTTGAAGAGCAATATGAACGCGGTCAGAGTGAAGTTGTCAAGGAGATTGTTGCCATTACTTCGACGTACTCATCAATCTTTGTTAAGCTCTCAATTGAGCTTAACAAGCTTGATGTTCTTGTGTCGTTCGCTCACACGTGCGCCTTTGCCCCAGTCCCATATACCCGTCCAGAAAAGATTCACGCTTTACGGAGTGCTGATCGACGTGTTGTTTTGAAAGAGGCCAGGCATCCTTGTCTAGAACAGCAGGATGGCCTATCGTTTATTTCGAATGATATCGAATTTTGCAAAGATTCTGCCGAGTTTCTCATTATTACAGGTCCCAATATGGGTGGTAAGTCAACATATATCCGCACGATGGGTGTTATAGCCCTGATGAATCAGATTGGTTGCTTTGTTCCTGTCTCCGCCGGGGCAGAACTGTGCATTTTTGATTCGGTTCTAGCTCGTGTGGGAGCCTCCGACTCTCAGCTGAAAGGTGTTTCCACATTCATGGCCGAGATGCTGGAAATGTCATCAATTTTAAAGACAGCTACCTCAGATTCGCTTATAATTGTGGATGAGCTAGGAAGAGGAACTTCGACTTATGATGGTTTTGGTCTTGCCTGGGCTATCTCTGAGCATATGGCCAAAGATATACGTGCATTCACTTTATTTGCAACGCATTTCTACGAGCTTACAGCCCTTGAAGACCAGTTGGCTACGGTTAAAAATCTTCATGTGGTAGCACACACAGACACCGCTGCCGAATCGAAAAATATCACTCTATTGTACCGGGTGGAGCCAGGCGTCAGCGACCAATCATTTGGAGTGCATGTGGCGGAAATCGTCAAGTTCCCAACCAAAATCGTTAACATGGCAAAACGCAAGGCCAGCGATCTCGATGATATTAAAAACAGCACAGCCAAAAAACTAAATTTCAGCAGCGACGAGATATTAAAGGGAAACGAGACTTTAAAAAAGGTGTTGAAACTGTGGAAAAAACGGGTGGATGAACGTGGTGGGCTGGAAATACTGGACTCTGCAGAGGTCGAAGCGGAGCTTCGGCGACTTGTCGAAACAGAATTCTCCGCTGAGTTCCAATCCGGCGTGCTTCAAGAAATGCTCAAACTGTAGAGGAACTAGTGGTGTAAAGATTTTTATTATTTAGTGTACCGAATGGGATCTATGTTAGCACTTTAGACATAAAAAGAAACAAAGATAAAGCTCAGTCTGAAGACGGAAGAGGGAGCAACGTTGAGACTTAGTCCAAAACAAAGCTCGTTGAAGTGTCTGTATTGTCCCAGGTAATTTGTTCAAACACAGATCCCGACAGGCGATCCGCATTAGCTCCGATTCTTCGACGTTCCTGATAGTAGGTTTTCCCGATTTGGAGCCACCTTGCATCTTAGCCCGGAAAACCCCGAAAAGCTTTTAAACTCGTTAATGTGCATTCTTAGAGGCCATGAGTAAAGCCATATCGTCTTCTAGAGTGGTGGCCAACGGCCGTTTGGGTCCGGCCACCGTTATATTTTCAGAATACTCAGGAAAGATCTTGACTGTGGTGCCGGGAATCTTGGACGACGGTGATATTCGACTTTCCCAGTACAACGTGGTGTCGTATCGTCATCTTGATCCGTTGGTCATCATGCCAGGTCTGGTGGATGCCCATGTCCATCTAAACGAGCCCGGAAGAACTGAGTGGGAGGGTTTTGCAACTGGTACGCAATCTGCTGCCTCTGGAGGAGTTACTACCGTTGTGGACATGCCTTTGAATGCTGTTCCACCCACCACTACCGTCGAGAATTTCCATCTCAAACTGGAGGCTGCTCAGGGCAAGATATGGGTTGATACCGCTTTCTGGGGTGGCCTGGTGCCTACTAACCTAGACCATCTTGTGCCACTTATTCGGGCTGGAGTGCGTGGGTTCAAGGGATTTATGATGGACAGCGGTGTTGAGGAATTCCCAATGATTGACCCAGCTTATATCGAGAAGGCTTTGAGCCGTGTGCAGGATTATTCAACTATACTCCTGTTCCATGCCGAAATGGATAATGATGCGTCGACCGACACACACCAACACTACGATGGATTGAGCGATCACCAGGCACACCTGCTAGCGTCTTCGCCAAGTTTGCATCCCGTTGAGCCCAGCATGGGAAAGATTTCTAAGATGGCTAAGTCGCCGCAGATTCAGGCGCTTTCTCTTGACGACGAGATCACCCCGCTCGACCAAGCAATTGCAGACAATGAGGAGCTCGAGTCAGTGGATCCAAGAGCATACTCTTCGTTCCTGGCTTCCAGACCTGACTCTTTCGAAATTACTGCTATCAAGAACATCATTAATTGCTCCAAGAAGTACCCAACTGTCCCAATGCATATAGTCCATCTTGCTACCAAAGAAGCACTTCCAATGTTGCAATATGCCCAAACCAACCTCAACCTGCCTATAACTGCAGAGACTTGTTTCCATTACCTGACTCTGCGTTCTGAAGATATTCCTAATGGTGCTACTCAGTTCAAGTGCTGTCCGCCTATCCGCACGGACCAAAACCGTCAAGAACTTTGGCACGGGCTTGCCAAGGGAGTTATCACCTCGGTTGTCAGTGACCATTCACCATGTACTCCGGAGCTAAAGGGGCTTGAGCGTGGTGACTTCTTTGAGGCTTGGGGTGGAATCTCCTCTGTGGGTTTTGGTTTACCATTACTGTTCACTGAGGGGCAGCATTTCGGAGTCACTTTCGAAGACATTGCTAGATGGTGCTGTGAAAATACAGCCAAACAGGTTGGACTGGAGACCCGTAAGGGAAGTATAGCACCAGGAATGGATGCTGACTTTGCTATTTTCGATCCCGAAGCTGTCCACACTGTGGTCAACGAGCGCACCTTCTTCAAGAATAAGCTGACTGCATTTGATGGCAGAGAATTGCGAGGCAGAGTGGTGGAGACTATTTTGCGTGGCCAGTCGATCTACTCTCTGGGTAAGGGTCTCTGTGACCTTCCAATGGGCCAAACATTGCTGGATCCTAGAAAATAGAGCATAAATACTATTCCAAAATTAATATTGTATCGATACTAAATATATTATAATACTCTTACATCATTACACCCCGTACTTCATATTTAGTATTTCCCCAACGAATGGGTCCAGTTCGGCAAGCAACCCGTTCCAGCCTTCGCCCATCCCGTTTTTGAACCCGGAAAGCAACATGTGCAGCATCCTGCCCAGTCTATCCGAAGGAGACTCGTAGTATGCTATGCAATCGATAAAATGTTTGATGGCCGTGCGACCATCAGGATCGTTTGGATTTAATGAGGATGGGCTGGCGGTAATGATATTACACATCCCCTCGAAAGAAGTCTCTTTTTCCTCATTTTCTTCTAGGTACTTCATGAACGAGCACCACGTCACCAAGACCTGGGGAACATAGCTGCCCATCGCCGCGGCGTTGTTGACCCCCATACGGCCGATAGTGATCGAAGTGTTGTCCAAGATTGTTTGTTCGACATCCGTGCTCAAAAGAAGTGGAATCAACACATTCATAAAATTGGGGAGATACTGGTTGAAAGTTTCACCAGAAATCCGTAGACACATTTCTCCTAGTGCCCAAACAGCGTTATTGCATGCTGCACTTGAGTTGAAAGTGCGGTTGGTTATCTCGTTTCCAATACACACCATTACCTCATGCAGGTGTGGAATAACTACCGCGTCCATCAAAAAAATAGACAGATCACCCAACAAAGCATACGCACTTTGGCGTACATCGTCGGTCGGGTCATCAAAACACATGATTACCAGCTTCATCAGCGACACTTCCGCTGTGTCATGTTGTTGAATCAACTGAGCACTGTGGGTGTTTAGTCCCTGCACCAATCCGTCAATCAGATCAATTGAAGTGACAATGAAATCTTTCTCTGGAGCCTCAAAGCCAGGATCATCGTTCGAGAGCTTAACCTGCTCGATACACATGGCAAGAATGCGGAAAGCCCGTTGGTAAACTGGAACAGCATAAGGAGCGAATGACTCGCCCAATGAGGCAGCAACAGAGGACATACATTCCAACAATGGCCAGAGGCCTTTATCGTCATCTGTAAGAAGCTGCCATTTCTCAATAAGTGGAGGCAGTAAGATGTCAATATATTCTAATTTGTAACACAATTGATCACCCATCTTCTCAGCAAATGTTTGAACTGTATCATAAAGAATGATAAGATTCTTCTGCTGATACTTCTTAAAATACTGTTGGAAATGGTGTAATAGAGGCTCCACAAACGGACTAATCAACTCCGGTTTAGCAGAGTCGATGAAATCAGCTAGCGATGAGCATGCACTTTCCTGAACAACTTTTTTGGTGTCCAACGCGCATTCCATGATCGCCTGGAAAGTTGGAGCAAAATAGCTGGCACAGGAACCACCACTCAAAGCCTCTGAACACACCCACGATGAATACCGACCCAAAGTCCAGCACGCAATCTGGCGCACTCTGGTCTCCGAATCTTTCAATCTCTCAACTAGGAAGGGGATTAGAGATGGCAACTGAGGAGAAGCATGATCCAAACATCCCTCTGCTATGGCGCCTAGTGCAAGTATTGCAGCCTCTCTGACGGGCCATTCAGAAGAGCCAATCCTTTCTTTGATCACGGGAAGGGATATCTCCAAAACCTCATATGGGAAATTGGTAGCCAGCAAATCTATCGTGGCAGCGGAACATTTTCGCAAATTCCATTCCATGGAGCCGTCAATATCGTCGTCGTCGTCGGAATCGTCCGTGTCGTCGTCGTCTTTGTTAGACCCAGAAGTAACCGTTTTATTCGCAATCTTATGGGCGTCTTTACCCTTTGCCATTTGCGGCTTGATATCATCTTCCTTATCTTCAACTGACTCGTTTTCCTTATCGTCAGAATTCTCAATTAAAAACACCTCCATTTCAGAATAAACCATTTTCTCCAACAGAACAGGAACCACCATCTGGAGCTTCGACTTAATAATCTCCTCCGGCATATCTGATGTAGCAAGCCCAAGTAAAAACTCGCATGCTTCTAGAGCCACATCCTCGTGCGTATCTCTCATCGAATGAATACTGTAGTTGATCACTCCATCCAAGTGAGGCATCAACTTGTCAGGCCGTGCATCAAGTATGTTGGCAAACGCTGTACAAACTTTTGTTCTCACATTGGAGTCCTCATCGTTAGCAAGACTAAAAAGCCGGGCCATATATTCGTCTAAATGGATTAAAATGCTTTGGGTCTTGATAAGTAGGAATTGGTTCACACAACTTATCGCATCCGTCCTCACTCTAGGATTTGGCGACGTAGTAAGTTCAATAAAACGTGGAATCATAAAGTTCAATGGACGTTCACCGTTATATTCCCGATCTAGTAGACGAGCAGAGTCTTCACAAATCTTTGCTAGAGCGCTCATGGCACCTTCCTGAGATTCAGAAGTACCAGCAACTCCAGATGCAAGCTCCATTAAATTTGGAAGAATATTCGGCCACTGCGAAACTCCGAATATTGAAAATAAAGTTGTTATAACATTTCCGGTGATGTTTCTGACGAGGTTCTGTGAATCAAGGAGACCTTTGGGAATCTCCTGCAGTATATGTGCTTTTAAATCTTGTGACTTGTTCTGTAAGTTCTTGATGAGATCATTCTTCAGCATTAATCCGGCCGAAGCTCTAACTTGCGATTCCAGGGTCTGACCATTGATCAAAATATGTAGCAGATAGTTGTCAAAATCAACTTCTGACTTGGCCTTTTCCAGCGCTTCAGTAGCCTGTAATCGCACACTTGAGTTTGTTGACAGGGTTCCTGCAAGAATTAATACCAGCTGGTCCAGTAATTGAGGATTGGGCGTCCAGGTTGGCATGTTGTGTAGAATAAAATAAAATTGTTTTGTTTCGAAATGGCTCAATATATCGTCCAGTGGCAAGTCAAACAGCAAACAAAAACACAAAACTAATTCCTAGTAGTTGTGAACAATATCAACAATGCAGATTAAGACTCGAAATCGTCTTCCCCAGCTATTTCTCCACTAATTAAGAACTTCTATCAAGTTAATAAAAAAAATTTTAGTTGGAATTTTTTTTTGATGCGCGTGCAAAGATGTAGAATTACAAGGTTTATTATACACTTACTCAGTTACAATGAAGTCGCTGAGCATTTTCTCCAGAGATTCGAGTTGATCAAACAAAGGATTGAACAGTTCTTTAGCCACAGGATGAAGGTCTTCAGGGTTGAGCGAAGCTTGTGGTATGATGGAATCGGTGGAGAAGCTGGTGACATTTTGTGGCTGGGACAAGCTTGATGCTGTAGAATCGGTGGATGCTTCTAGATGGTCGGGTTGACCTCGTTTCTCCAAAAACCGCATTCTTTGTTGTTGAAAAGATAATGTTCTGAATGGCCGGGTCGTTGGATGTGCGCTGTCCTCTATGGTGGTATTTGAGTGATCAGTTTCATTTTGCTCTTGTGCGGAGTCAGCTTCAGACGTACTTGATGGTGAAATTGAGGGAGTAGATTCTGAAGCTAATGGCATATCGGGTTTCTCAGATTCGATATAATCGTAGGCATTGGTGTCGAACGAAGAGAGACTATCGTCATCATCGGTCTTCTCCTGGAACGAAAAGCGGGCATGTTGTACGTAATCGTCGAGGTTCTTCACTAAGAAGTTCGAGTTGCTTACTCTTTTGTTAACTAGTAAGCTTCCTGGCTCGAAATGCGTCTCGCTGTTAACTTCGGATTTAGAATCATCGTGTTCCTTCACCTCAGGTAGAAGTTCAGGCACAAAAGAAACTGTCTTGCGTATCGTCGATTTGTTGCGTTTCAGTGAGCTCTTACGACCAAGCAAAGAGTTATCGCTTTTGCTGCTATCGTTTTGACTCTGATATAGTGTTAGATTTGACCCAGAATAGATGCGTTGTGAATTAGTTTCAAATTCTTTTAAGTCATCGACCGACAGATATGAGGTTTCTTGTCTTTCGATCACTCCATTCTTCCAGCAATTCAATCTCGCAAGACGCTCTTCGAATGTTTCGAGGATCTCTGCAGGAGCAAAGCCAACTTCTTTATCTGTTAGGCGTTTGACTAACCACCAATAGCTGTCCGAATCATTCAATAATTCGACTGAATCATCTTTTGATAGCTCCAGATGGGACGGATCAGGTCCACTAAAGTCGTATAGGGCATAAAGCTTTCCAGGATCAAGCTCTCGTGGGGGGGAGAGGGGTGGGGAGGGAAGCATCCCATCGATATAGTCATTAATATTATTGTCAATATTCGCGTCATCATCGACTTGCTCTCCACCCTCAGCATTATTATCATTATCCAGAGCTGCCATGGTCTCAGCAAACATCTTTTCTGTGTCCAAAGTGCCTGAAAGGTTTTGCTTCAGTCCTTCAACCGTGCGCTTTGCCTCCCCCTGATGGCTCGAATGGATCACAGTCGACGAGGCCTGGGAGGAGCTATTGGACATTTCGTCGGGCAGAAATAGTCTCCGTGATGGAGGAATCTGACGTAGATCTATTGCAAGGGAGTCTTGTTGAAGCCAAAAATCCTCGTCTTGATCCAGATCTTTTCGCGTATACTGTTTTCGTTGATTTATATTCATGGTTCAAATTGTTGCCCAAATATCTCATATACATAAAAACACAAGCACAGACTAGTAAATCTTCTTAAATGCCACAAATTAGCTGGGCCTGGCCAAATGAGTTAGCGTCCAACTGTCTTGTTTTAGTTAGGAATGATATATTTTTCCAAACAAATAAATACAATAAACCCGTACACCGTTCCTGAATACCAGCTATATTAGCGTGGTGACTATGACCAAAAATAGAATTGCGCTGTACTGCAGTATTGATCATACTCTTTCATCCCTTGCTTCCTCCACATTATGGTAAGATCGTGGGCTCATAATTTTCGGAACCAAGCCCAGAATAAGCCTCCTTATAATTATTGTGGCGGTGCCGAACCAAAACCGTTTTTTAAAAAGTACTAGAAACTTTATGCATTAATTAACTAAATCTCCAATTAACTTCACTTCAAGAAGATCATGTCTGATTACAAGGTAAGTCGCAATCAAAATTTTTTGCAAATACTAATAAGCTAGCCACCATCTGGTCCTCCACCACAGGGCAAGGGAGCAGCTGCTGAATATTACAACGCCGGCTCAACGTCATATACTCAGCCACCCCAGGCATATCCCCAGGCTTCCGTCGGCGATAGGGGAATGTTCTCTGGTGGACAACCGCAGTACCACCAGCAACAATATTACCAACAACCACCATATTACCAACAACAGCAGCCGTACTACCAGCAGCCGCAGCAGCCAATGTATCAGCAACAGCCCGTTTATGTTCAGCAACAAAGGCCGAATGACGACGGAGCTGATTGTTTGATGGGATGTCTCGCCGCTATGTGTATATGTTGTACTCTGGATGCAATCTTTTAGGTCATCACGAATGTGCTAATATGGCAATGAATTCCTCCAGAACTCGATTTTCAAATGCAAACAGTTCCAGCTTGGAGTGTTTGTCGAGCGACGTTTCCATAGCGGCTTCATTTAAGCTAACTTTTAGATCGTCAATTTGATTGCGTAGTTGTGCCACCAGCACATCGTAGGCCTTAAGTTTCTCCTCCTTGCTGACGATATCGGCAACAAGAAGCTGCTGTTTGTCCTCTAACCTTTCCTGCAACTCGGCAATCCGGCGGTGCAGCATTTGCACATCCTCCTCTTTCTCGCTCAGCTGTCTTTCCAATTCTGTTACCCTCTTGCTATCTACGAATGCTGTTTCAAGTTCATTTTCTTTGTCGGCAATCAGACTGAACTTCTCTAGTACTTTCTTGTATTCCATTGGAAGATAGTTGATGTTGGTCATAGCCCATGCCATTCTCTTCCCGCGAACACTGCTCACCAACAAAAGACAACAGAAATGGTAGATGGCCTCAATCACAGCTAGGTCCTCCACCGATTTACATTGGATCTCACCTCTAACATATTTTTCTAGCAGACTTGGATCCAGAGCTTCGAGTTCAGACTCTACAACTTGATTTCCGACAAACATATCTGCCAGAAAATTGCACAATTCCTTGTAGTACTGTGTAGACTCATCAATGTTATGCGTTTCCATTGGTCGCTCACCAATAATGCATTCGATTGCCTCGTTGATAAACTTTGGATCCAGCAACTCCGCCAGTTGCGGTTTGGATGAAAGCGCCAGGGTATTGTATTCTTGCAACTATTCGTTAGCATCACAGACGTTACGGCTTACCCATTTTATTGTTGCCTCAATCGTTTTGTAGTGGCTGTGCTGATGGTCCCCCATTTTGCTTATCTTGGTTCGGCGTCTTTTTCTTCGGTTTCCTCTTTTTTTTAGGTTTATCCTCTTTTTCACATTTTCCAACAGGCTCCTCTAATTTTTCAGCTGTTTCCTCAACCTTGGCTTCTTTCTTTGCTTTTTCAGCCTTTTTCTTCTCCTTTTGCTTCTCTTTCTGCTTGAGCTTCTGCTTCTGCTTCTGCTTGTCCTTCTTGAATTCCTCCTTGTCCATTATATTTTGCGGTTTTTCTGGTTCAGTTGTTTTGCTGGCTTCTCCCTTGTCCCTATTCTTCTTCCGTGCCTTTTGCTTCTTGATTTCGTAACGAGTCTTAAACTCCTCTTCAGAGAGATTTCCGGAAATCATCGCCATGTAGTCTTTATAAATTTGAGATTCAGTTAGCGCAACCGAGCCTTCTTGTTGGCCACAAGTGAAAGGAGTTATTCCTTGTCTATATATAGACTCTTTTAATATCTGGTATTGTAGCCCAAGACCCACCCGAATATCCTCAAGATACAGAACAGCAGCATCCATTTGTTCCTGAGATTCCATATGCAAATATGCTCGTGAATTGACTGGGCTTTCGTACAGGCTTGATGAAATTCTCCCCTGGACAAAGTAAAATGATTTGAGACCCTGGATGGATGAGATCATTCGCTTGAAGTCTGCGTACTCCATCGACGGGGGGAGTCTTCGAATTGTAAGCTTATAAGGTTCTGGTACAGCCTTTATCTGCGCTTTCTTCTTCTGACCCTTCCCATTTTTCGCTATTATTTCAGCCGGTTCGTAGAAAATCATAATTAAAGATAAATAAATCGAAAAATTCTTTAATTGATAGAATGTCTGTATCTGATTTTTTGCAATCTGTCCAGAATTCAATAAGCTCTAATACTCTGCATACAACGCTTTCAATCAATCCTACAGCACGCCATGTTGCCCCTCTTCAGGCTCAACTTCAAGGAATTTCAAACAGCCAACTAATGACGGAGATAGAGAAAGCCTCATTTTTTGGTGGAGATTGGCCCTCGTTTGAGACTTTAGTCCAACACTATCTCATATACGTACGTGACTTTGATCCTTGGTCACTTCAAAGATCCATCGACTTGCTGATCAGGTTTTACGAAAGCTTGAGTGTGGCCCTTAACAATGTTCAATATAACGTCAAATTGCTGGTCCTTCTTCGTGATTCAACGGCGACGATAGTCCCACTTACCAAACTTGCAGATCGAAAACAGATGAGCTTGAATTCACGAACTCAGGACTATCCAAGACTGTCGCATATGTCCTCTCTTTTGCTAAAAAGTCTTAACAGCATCAGAAACGACCCAGAACTCAACATTCCCTCCAAAAGATTCAAAATATCTATCCTAATGTTCTTGAGTATCACCCTATGCCGAACATACATAGCGATTGACTCAGTGATGCTCTGCAACAACGTTTTTTCGAATATCAACATTCTTGGTTTGGATAAGAGCTTCATCTCTAGAAAACAGCTTATTCAATACCGATTTGTGCTCGGAAAGTTTCACCTTCTTCAAAGCAATTACTACGTCGCATTCCATCATTTCAACTGGTGTTTCCTTAATTGTCATCAACAGACTCCATTGAAGAATGTGCTTTTAATACTAAAATACTTAATTCCTTCAGCTCTGCTTGTTGGCCGCTGTCCAAATTTGGAGTACTTGCAAGCACAACTTGGTCAACACGACTTACTTCGCCTTTATATGCCGCTTATACGATACTACAAAGACGGCGACTTGTTCACTTTCTCTCTGTTGGTGGCAGCCAATCAGGATTATTTTGTGAAACTTGGCATTTTAGTTGGCTTTCTACAAAGAGTTCGCATCTTGATATTGCGCAACCTTATCCAGCGGGTTTACAAGCTGCAACAAGGACTTACATTTGAATATGTGCGGACCGCGTTGGAAGTGTCATTGAATCCAACTCAGATGCAAGTTGAATTCTCGGCAAAAAATAAATGGTTCTACTCAGTATTAAACGGCCCTTTGGACGAGACTTTTGTGGAATGCCTGCTCATGACTTTGATAGATGGCAACTTGCTGAAGGCTAAATTGACTCCGTCAAAGACCATCATTCTCAGTAAAACAGGACTGTTTCCAGCCGTGCATGAGGTCTATCAAAGCAGCTACAAAAAGAATGAAAAAGAGCAATGGCTTGAATAGTCCCAGATATTCTTAATTTCCCAATCTGGCAACCTTATTACTGCGTTCTATACTCACGTGTTTGTGCCGCATCATTGGATAAAGATGCAGCCGTGACGGCCTAGCTACTCATTTGGAAAAATATAAAATCGCACTAACCGAAAGTAGACGCACCCTCACACCTCTACCCCTTTAAAACCGTTGCGCGTTTCCTCGAGATGCGTCAACAAACGCGTCACAAAATTGAAAACTGAGGATGGCCATACTAATTTGAGGATGATGAGCTTGGTTAACGCGACACAAACGCGCAGGTAAGATCATCGAGATCTACCATATCGGTGGATACGCGCGCATTCCAATTTAGCACAAAAAATTCTCGATTTTTTCCGAAGGAGTTTTAACCAAACATGCACACTCCTGTCCACAGCAATTACTAAATTTAGCTGGTTCAGGATGGTAGCATATATAAATGCGCATGTTCCATCGTGGCCGCTCTTCAGTCAACTTCCGCTAGCACTATGAAATTCACATCCTCGCTCGCTGCCATCAGTTTGGCTTCCAACGCATACGCTGCATATGTTGGCTCTACTTTCTGGACCACCATGACTCCAACCGCCACTTTGGAAGGTGCCATGACCAGCTATTCTGCCACTTTTGGTATTGCTGTCGACCCAATCGCTACAAACTCTTCTTCTGTTGCAGTGCACAAGAGACAGGTTGTTTCTCAGATTGGCGACGGTCAGATCCAGGCTACTACCAAAACTGAAGCTGAAAAATCTACTGCAGCTGCAGTTGTGTCTCAGATCCACGATGGTCAGATTCAGGCCACTACGTCGACTTCTTCCAAGGAGAAGATGGCTACTGCTGATGCTGTCGTTACCCAGATCGGTGACGGCCAGATTCAGGCTACTACAAAGACCACATCGGCTGCCATGCAGACGGCTGCTGCCGTGGTGACTCAGATCGGTGACGGTCAGATCCAGGCTACTACTAAAACCGAGGCTGAAACATCTACTGCAGCTGCGGTCGTTTCTCAAATCCACGATGGCCAGATTCAGGCTTCTACTACTTCTTCCACTTCTACTACCACTAGCGGTGTTATTTCGCAGATCTCGGACGGTCAGATCCAAGCCAGCAGTACCACTGTTTCTAGCGCTTCTGAGACATCATCCACTGCCGAGGCTGCTGCTACTGGCAACTACGTCGACACTGTGTCCTGCTTCAAGGAGGGTGCTCTGTCCATGACCTTGATTGACGGTGTGCTTTACGACTCTGCTGGTAGAATCGGTTCCATTGTTGCCAACAGACAATTCCAGTTCGATGGTCCACCACCACAGGCAGGTGCTATCTACGCTGCTGGCTGGGGTATCTCACCAGATGGATACCTTGCAATTGGTAACAACACTGACTTCTACCAGTGTTTGTCTGGTTCATTCTACAACTTGTACGACGAGTCTATTGGTGGCCAATGTACTCCAGTTCATCTTAAGGTTGTTGAGCTGGTGTCCTGTTAAGCATATAGAATAATGGGTAACATAGCACGGTATTAGAGAAAATTGAATAATAACACAAACAAACAGTCCCTATAATGTAATTCTTTAGCAATACTAGACTTTCTGAGTCAGTTATCGGCTCAAGTCAGGTCCTCTATCCACGAGTACTGTTAGAGTATAGTGTTGGATACTGCCAGCAGATGATGCATAACATACAGGAAAAAATGCAAAATTGGTATCCAATATCCGGCAGATATGTTCATATTCTCTTGAATCCGATAGAATGGGAAGCTCCCTAATTGCAATTTTTTAAGGAAGAGACCTCTTTCCTAATTGAACCCCAGTATATGCACCATTATGCAAGTCCCTACCCACTACTGACACTGATCATTTTCGTCTCTCAATCAGGAGGTATTTTTAGTCCAAAGCTCCATCTAAACTACTTCAATTGACTTCGTAAACGAAGATATATTATTAGCTAAGCAATTATTTGATAACTTATAGTGACGCTTTAAAAACAAAAGTAGATCTCTAGATTCTATATGGAGTAAGTTTTGTATCTATAGATTATGCTGCCCGTTATTGAGGAGTATTACTCACTTTTTGCAGCCTTGCTTAGGATATCACTAATCGACGAACTCTCTTATATCCACCCAGATGAATTTTTTCAGACCTTTCAACCGCTGTTAAAGGACAACATCCCTTGGGAATTCGACCATGCATGTCGTTCGATCGTTCCCTTGAAGCTGTTTATTGAACCTATCCTCAGGATCTTCCAGTTTCTTGATGATGTTTCATTCATTCCGATAGAAGCATACACGACCATAAAACTAATGTACACCTTTATTACATTGATCGTAACTATGCTTTGCATAAGTCGAATGCCCGATCGACGGCAACGGTTCACGGCCTCCTTCTTCACATCAACATCCTACATTACTCTGGTCTATAATTCCCACACGTTTTCGAATAGCATCGAAACGATCTTTCTGTTTCCAACTGTCTCGATCATTAATGAAATGAGAAAATCTGTTGAGGTTCATTCCACCAAGTTAGTTTATTCAAAACCTGTCCATTCATTCAAACTCTTCTTTCTAGGATTCCTGATTTCGTTTGGAATTTTCAACAGAGTCACATTTGTCGCGTGGATCTTCCTACCCTCAATATTCATTCTAAGACACTTCAGACGCTATCCAATTCAAACTTTGATTCTCCCTGCTAGCTTCCTATGTTTTTCATTACTATTCATCGCCATGGATTCCGCATATTTTGCGAACTCTGCCACAGCTTTTGTCATAACCCCTCTTAACAGTCTACTTTACAACTCTCAGATATCAAATTTAGCCAAACATGGATTACATCCATTATACCAGCACGTTCTAATCAATTACCCAATCATGTTTGGACCTGCAATATTCCTTGCATTCCCATTCCAGCGAGAATACATAAGCACAACCCCTTTTCTGGCAATGATCTCGGGTTTGGCCATATTAAGCATGGCACCCCACCAAGAGCTACGTTTTCTAATCCCCATGGTCCCACTTTGGGCTTGTTGCTTGAAAATTTCCGAGACTAAATTCACTAAGTACCTAATAATACTGTGGATCCCATTCAATCTCCTGATGATGGGTTTCATGGGTGTTTTGCATCAGGGAGGCGTGATTCCTGCGCTCGGAGAGCTACAGGGTGCATCACAGAATATCATGTTTTGGAGAACATATAAACCTCCAACTGGATTCATTTACAACCCCGAGTTCACGTTCATCAATAAAGACGATCCTGAGTTTTGGAGAAAAGTTGTTTCGCCCCCCTCCCCATTTATCGTCGACTTTATGGGCTTAAAATACAACGAGTTTGAAGCCACAGTTACAGATCTGCTCAAATCCAATAAGGAGTTACTTCTAGTGACCCCGCAGAATGCTGCTCTTTATTTCCACAATGCTACGTTTCAGCATCAGGAAATATGGTCCTATAAGAAACACTACGACTTGGACCATTTCGAATTTGGCAAACACGGATGGGCAACCTTTAAGCCGGGAATCGGAATCTTCAATATAACAGCTCATTTATAGAATTCAAATTTATCTACCTCGCTGCCAGTCTTCACTTGCGCAGTGTAGGCTTCTTCCAAATCGCTCTGTAGAATCACATACCGGTTCTTCCTAACCGCCCTGAGACCAGCTTCCTGCATAATCGCAGCAATGACAGCACCACTTAAAGGATCGTTTCTCATGATCAAAGAGTCAAGATCCACCTCTGGTGAGAGAGACATTCTGGATGCGATTGTGCTGAAAATTAATCTTCTCTCTCTTCTGTCTCTTAAAGATGGGAACTCAATCTTTCTGTCTAATCTACCTGGTCTTAAGAGAGCTGGATCCAGTGTATCTGGTCTGTTGGTAGCCATAATGACCTTCACGTTTGTCGATTGGTCGAAACCGTCCATTTGAGTCAACAATTCTATCAGAATTCTTTGAACTTCTCTATCTGCACCTGTCTGGGCATCAAATCTTTTTGTGGCAATTGCGTCAATTTCGTCAATGAAGATAATCGATGGAGAGTTTTCCCTGGCTAACCTGAAGACATCTCTCACCATTCTTGGTCCTTCTCCAAGATATTTCTGAACAAACTCAGAACCATTCACTCTGATGAATGATGCAGTCGAACTGTTTGCCACAGCCTTCACCAACATCGTCTTGCCTGTTCCTGGTGGTCCATACAATAGCACACCTCGAGGAGGATCTATACCGATCTGCTTGTATAAATCTGCTTGCGTCAGAGGCAGTTCAACAGCCTCTCTAATTTCCTGTTTTTGCATATCCAAACCACCCACATCGTTGTAGGTGACGTCTGGCTTTTCGTTCTCGCCCACAATGGATATAGACGAATCGGCTTCTGGTGGTAAGATGTCCACCAATGCATTAGAGTGACGATGGAGAGCCACACTAGCAGAAGGCTTCAAGAGCTCCCTGTCTAGAGTCGACAAGATTCTCACAACGTAGTTGGATCCTGTGGTAGATGACACGATACCTGTGTGCTGATCAATTGGTTCCAAGAATTGTCCAATAACCAGTGGAACGCTCTGGATCTTTTTAACCTCTTCCTGCGCTCTAATTAATTCCCTTTTCAAATGGCGCTGCTCATCTTTGATGTAATCTTCCTGCAACATCAGTAATTGTAATTCCTTCTCCAGTCTCTTTAGTTTCAAGTAAACATCGCTGTTGTTCTTGTTCCCATTGCTGTTGCCATTTGATCCTATGCTTTCAACTGGTTGTCCAATATTGGGCGTATGAACCGGGTAGATGCCAATTTCTTCCATGCTGCTTCAATAAGGCTGATTTCACACGCTGGAGATAATTTATACAGACACTCTAGTCGGTGGCAAACTGATTTATTCAAAACTTTTTGTTCAACCAAATACTTTTGGTGTAAGGAGTATGAATATTATAAACCGGCGCGTCGATCGTCTCTATATTATGAATCTAGATATAAGCATGCCTATAAACAAGAACAACGAACTGAAAACTCCAAAAAAGGTTGACAGCTCCGAAGCTGAAACATTCACCTGTGCAGTTTCGCCTGAGAATAATAAATGTCCAATCTTCCTCCCCCACTGTTTTAACGACTCCCATGAGTAGCTTTTTGGTAGCAGTCCTTCAAGCTCTTCGAATTGTCCGAGCTTTTTCTCTATTTTCTCCAAGCCCTCATTCAACTTATCCCACTTCTCCTGTCCATGTAACTCAAATAGCTCCTTAACTTTGCCTTCAAATGAACTTAACAGCTTATATCTCTTCCAGGGCTCAAAGAGTAGTTGAACGAGAAGAACCAACATCAAGTTGACACACATGATCAAGATCGTGCCCCAAGTAGAGAACTGACGAATTTTGTCCGACCAAACTTGTTCTTCATGATACCTATTCATTATACTCTGGATTAGCTCGTTATGCATATCATCCTCTTTCCCCTCGAGCTTGGTTACAATTTCGGACTTCTCATGCACATTTTTCTCCAGAAGATGACTATCTCGGTATAAGTTAGTAAATAGCTCTAATTCATGAGGGCTCCAGCTATGTTTGCGTTCCAATAACTCGTTTATCCGTTTCTGAGCTGAGGTTTGTTCGTCTACAGCCTTTGAATATTCTTGCTTACTCTGCATGATAGCTGTACGGAGGTCTCGAAGATTCTTCTCATTTTGAACTATTGCATTTTGCAATTCAATGATACGAGTGTATCCTGTGATGTCGTTCACCAGCTTTGATGCTATTGATGCACTTTTCTTTAATTCTGTGGCATTTCGGCTTAGCTTCTCACTGAAAGATTTAGAGTACTCTTCGGCGAATTTCGCTCTTTCTGTATTGAATTTTGCAAGTTCAGCCTTCAAACTCTTGAAGTTTTCGCTCTCGACTATGGAATTGATGTAATCTTTCAGATGAGATCCATTATTACCAGGTTTCTTCTCAATATCATTTATCAGCTTTGCGGTTTGTTCGTTTATTCGTTCTGCAAGTTGACCATCAGAGAGAGAATTTTTCGGCTTGTCAGCAATCTGCCGCACAAACGCAACTGCAAATCTTGATCGCGGTATCTTTAGAGATCTCAGGGTGAACAACATAGCGAACAAAGAAATAATTTATTTATTCACTATATTTATTTGAGGGAACATGAACTTCTCGTTGAAAAAACCCGATCAGAAGGTTGGATTTTCCTTGAAGAAGAAACAAAAAACCTTGAAGAAGAATGACCTATTTGATTCAGAAGATAAGAAGCAGACAAAAGTTCAGATAACATCTGTGGAAGATTTGGCTCTGAAAAAACATGAAGAGCAATTGGTGATTGTGCCAGTGGCTAAAGAAACAGGATGGGAGGCACGACGCAGACAGAGAGAGCAGACAAAGGAAACAAGTGACAAAAACGCGGAGCTGAAGAAGCTTACATACGGTTTAAACATAGCGGAAATGGAAACAAAGCCGTCAACACCAAAAGAGCGACTCTTGCAGCCCCTTGACACGCCTATAGAAGATGGTGACGCTCCGACCTTGAAAAGTTACGAGAAGGTACCCGTGGAGAAGTTTGGTGAGGCCATGTTGCGAGGGATGGGCTGGAATGGCAATTCTGGCCGTCAAAAAGTTTCTGCCTCTAAACCAAGAATTCCTTTTCTTGGCTTGGGAGCAAAACCATCTCCCGCGCAACTTGACCGCACCAATCGTCAAGACACAACATACATACCTGTTATAAAGGTGAGCGACAAGCGAGATCGGTCACCGGCTCGAGGTCACCAGGATTACAAGGAGAGAGAGAAATGAAGTCTCATGTAGAATAGTGATATAAATATATATTGAAGGGCCGATCGACGCGACATTAAATTATGGGGGAGATAGACATAGGAGAGATAATACAGTCGGAAAGAAATAGGGATTGGAAACTTGCAGACGCAATGTATGCCACTCCTCAGCAACCTATCTCTGCAGATATGAGTGACGGTGAAGACTCTTTGCGCGAGGAGCTTCGGATGGCCAAATTGCAGGACTTTGACCACCAACGACGGTTTGAGCGTTTTCTGGCTCTTTGTGGTATTAAGAGCAGAGTGATACGTCGGAGCACAAGTCCACGACTGAGTTCATCTTTAAACGGAAATAGCCAGCGCTACAACCTCTTTCCGGACTCGGGCACTGTGAGTGAGAGCGAAGACGACGAGGATTTTGATCAACAGTTGGAGGATAACACATTGCAGCAACTGGTCGTTACAGAGACAAACACACAGGACCAGGATCTATTTTACACAGAAAACCAGCTAGCGTTTCCGCCTCAAGAAGGAGACTACGTGGACGATATTGCACGGGATCGAAAGGGGGCTAGAGAGGGCTCAGAAGGCAACGCAATCTACGTGAGCGATAATTATTACGAACATGCGATGATCGGAGGTCAAGATTTTGTTAGTCCGGACACTGATGGCCATCCCTGTCCCTTAAATTCAAATGATACCTTTAAAAATTTTGAGAACCATCCTACTGACGGCGAAATTGACTTGATGCAAGACTTTGCGAAAACAGACCAATTGGAATTCCCGGTGCGCAATCAACCTGCGAGCAGATTCAAGGACTCACTAAAGATCAAGTTTCACGGATTCAAAAAACTTGAAGTCGATAGACCAGGAAAGTACAAGAACAACATCGCTTGCTGTTCTTCTACATTCAACACAGTATTTGTTGCCATTCAAGCTTCCATTTTTATTTATACACATACAGAGACCAAGTACGAGCTTGAAAAAGTGCCCAAATTGATAATTCGAACAGCACCTGCTACCACCACCAACACTCATCGTACTAATGCTACGATGCCGCATTTTCCTCATACAATCAATTACATGATGATAGATACGTTCAAGGGTCGGGAAACACTTGCTGTTGGATGTGATGATGGCCGCGTTTTGCTTTATGATATCCATAAGGTTCTGGGTACCTATCTTAATATTCCTGGAACCATTTCTTTGCGCGAGTTTCCAGAATGGGAGTTTACGGCTTCCTCATCTGTCTGGGGCATAGATCTGTATGAGAACATGGTGGCAGTTTCAGACAATAGTCAGAGCATTCAATTACACTACATTGACGAGACAGGCCGTAACTATTTTGTCAAAACGCACCAAATCCTACACAATATACCGTCAGTCAGTTTTGTCAAAGATGAATCTGAAGTCCATGTCAGTGCAGCCTCTATCAGTGGTGAGTTAGTTCTATTTAAGTTTCCAATGGTGGTGTATGAAGGCCCATTTAATCATCATAACTCAGACTCTTTTGCACGGATTCGCTTTAAACGGCCATTCGTCGTTAGTCGCGCGCTATTGGGTGACAACGCCTGGACGACGCGTTATGTTGACTCTCGATATTTCAAGAAGGTGGACTCACTAGAACTTATGACAGGTGATCCATGGATAGATCAGCAGAAGATGGTTCTCAACAAGATGCTCAACGAGAGCAAGGTGCTAGATTGTGAGTCTGACGAGTGCTATTCTAGTCATATTGGGATCTCTGCCAGCTTCCATAATTTCTACGTTCCGACTGTTGCCTTGGACCATTTGAACCTGACAACTCAGCCAAAGCCATTCACCTCATTAACTGACAACTATAGACGAATCCGGAAGATATATGATGACTATTATTTGGAGAAACAGCGCTCGAGAAAGAAACAGTACGTTTCCTTCAATACTAAGAAGTACTGGGAGCCCCAAGTAACCACCCCTCAATTTGGAGACAAGTTTCTTGTGGTATCTACTGCACTAAGATTGGGGTTGTTTCGGGCCAATAAACTCATCTGCAATGCTACAGTGTCAAAAGTTTTCCAGTTCAAACCTTTCAACGAGGACTGGTTGCATTCGAACAGACTTTCGTTGAGTCTACTAATTCCCGAACTAAGCTGTTACATTGTGGCGTCGCAAGCAGGACTGGTGTCTATTTTTCGTTTGACCACCTTCCGAGGTATATACGGTTTTCGTCAGGAATACGTGGTACCAAATTACGAGAGACTGTGTCTCAGCAGTGACTTCGGTGTCAGAACCCTGATCGGAATAACCACTAGAAGAATCAACTCTAACAGGTACATTCTGTACGTGATATACATTGACGGGATGTGTCTGACATACGAATTAGGTGACGAAACCGACGAAGAGATATGGATTAGATAATTGTACACTTTGTACTTCAATTAATTTTCTAGCGATTTTTTTTTCTGCACCATGAATAAGGACGAGCTGTTGCAACATTTGCTGAACACTCTCTCCCCTGACAATGCTCTTCGAAGCTCTTCGGAGGCCAGTTTGGTGACTGCCCTCGGTCAACATGGAGTTTTGACAACCTGTCTTGAAGTTGGAACTGACCAGTCATTGCCGTCCCATATTCGGCTTGTTGCTATTACCTTCGTTAAGAACCGGATCCGCAGTTCGTGGTTCATAACCGAACGCTCTCCCCAACCTCTGCTTACCAATTTGATTCCACAGGAGGAGAAAAATGCCATTAAGTATCAATTGGTTCCGGCCATATTGAGCTCTACAGGGAACCAAGCTGTTCTCAAGCAACTGACTACTTCTGTGGAGCATATCATTCGAATGGAGAGTGATTGGGACCAAGAA
The DNA here is from genome assembly GCA_003706255.2 of Ogataea nonfermentans. Classification (NCBI taxonomy): domain Eukaryota; kingdom Fungi; phylum Ascomycota; class Pichiomycetes; order Pichiales; family Pichiaceae; genus Ogataea; species Ogataea nonfermentans. The sequence continues at coordinate 1,222,174 of PPKT02000002.1, read as the reverse complement.
TTGCTAGAAATGGCGTATAATATGTTGAATGAACATTCGGACCAATATGAGTATGTTTACACCAGTTTGTTGCTGGTTTACCAAGTGGCAAAATACCATCGATTTGACTCGAGTGAAAACCGTCAATTTGTCAATACGTTGGTCCAGAAGTTCTTCCCGGCTTTGGAATCCATGCTTGAATCTTATACTCCGCAAATATCGTCGAATCAGCAGGTCGGCCAGCTGATTTATCTGGTGCTTAAGATTTACAAATATAGCACATACACCGAGCTCCCAGCATATTTTGTGGCAGACCTGAATCATTTGAGCAAATGGTGTGGTTACATGTTTCAAATTATTGACATCGAAACGAAGGGCTTGTTACAATTTGATCTTGTTGAGAGATCATCTCAGCCTTTGGTTAAGTGTCAGAAATGGGCATTTGCTAACCTCCACCGCCTCAGAAGTAGACATTGCAGCAACTCTACCAATGAGGTACTTCAGCAAAATCTGATAACGCACTTTCTCCCTTCCATTTTGCAACATTACTGGACCGTGATTGGTAAATGGTCACAATCAAAAACCGAAAATTGGCTAAGTGAGGTGTGCCTGTATCATTTGGTGGCATTTATAAGTGAATGCTTGCAGTTTGATGGTATTTGGGGTTCTATCAAGGATCAGCTTGATCCTATTTTACGTCATGTGATTGTCCCAATGCTCAGTGCTTCAGACGAAACCGTCGAATCGTTTGAAGACGACCCACAGGAATATCTTAGACGGTTTTACGACATAAATCACGATTCGAAGACTGCAGATGTTGCGGCAAATGAGTTCGTGTATGCACTTACATACAAAAGGTTCGAAGATTCCGTGTATGTGGTGATGCAAATCCTGACCGAGATTTTCCAAGATAGACAGCAAAATCCTAACAATAACCAATCAGCATACAAAGCCGAGGCTGGTCTCAGAATTCTGAGCAACACATGGATGAAATTGGGGAAAGCCACGAGTCCAACGAAAGATCAGCTTGACGAGATCACCAAATCTTTCATTTTACCCCAGTTGACGGACTCGAACTATAAATGGCTTCAGACTCGGGCCTGCGAAACAATAGCTTTGACTAGCCACAATTATCAGGATCAGCAGTTGCTTTCTGATGTATATCAAACAGTGATGAAAAACTTCAATAAATCGAGTCCATTACCATTGCAAATCGAGGCCGCCGACGCTCTGAGGTATCTTGTTTCGTTTGCTCCAATTGCTAACGCTATTTCTCCAAGAATCTCACTGGTGATGGCTGAGTTGCTGGAGCTTAGCAACAACTTTGAGTTCGAGCTTATCAATGAAATTATGGACGACATTGTCTCTAAGTTTGCCAAAGATCTCGAACCATTTGCAATTCAATTGGCATCCAATCTAAATTCTCAATTTTTACGCATCGCTGAGGAATTACTCAAGCTCCAGAATACCGAGTCTGATAAACACACTTCGGAAGAAACTGACAAAGAATATCAAGCAGCATCGATTTTGACTACTCTGACCACAATGGTGACGACGATGACTTCGCAGAAAGAGATAACATTTAGTTTAATGAAGACTTTCGAACCAAGTGTGCGATTTGTGCTTGAAAACGGTTTGGCTATATTCCTTACAGATATCATGGATTTGCTAGAGTCAACTAACTTCACACTGAAGACAATGATTCCAGAATCATGGAGTATCTTCCAATGCGTAATGGACTCGTTCGAGAATTATGGGTTTGAATACTTTGATAACTACCAGCCATACTTCGAGACTGTTTGTATTTATGGCTTCAAGCAAGCTGAAATTAGTCAAGATAGGAACCTACATCAATTCCTGACCACGATTCTTCGGCTTATAGAGACTGACGATCTCGAGTCTGATGCTGGATTGGTGGAATTCGTTTATGATCTCCTGTACCTTGTGATTCTCGCTGTTGGATCAAACATTGAGCCTGTACTTCCGCAAATTTTGCAACAGGTTTTACAGGCAAGTGCAAGAATGCAGTCAAATCCAGAATTCGAAGACGTTTATACCGACACTTTGAAACCCTTCTTGAAGGTGTTTATTTCGAGTTGCTACGTTCGGCCGGTCCAGACGTCTCAAATAGTTGGAGAACCTTTTGTCAAGTTAATCGAACTTTGGTTCAACCAGAGGGATTTATTGCTGACCACTGTCTTCGATTTAAAGTTGCAGATTATGGCCCTTATATCCCTTTTGAGCGTGGAATTGGGAGCACTTTCAAATTTCAATGATGTGATATTACACCGGCTGATTTCCTGTTTCGAAAAGCTCCCAGCAGCGATTGAGAAGCGGGTAATGCTCATGAAACGTGACATGGCCATCTCTAAGCTGGTGGAAACGGGAGAATACGACGGAGAAGAATTTGACGAAGAAAACGACGAGGAGCTTGATCAGCTTACCAAAGACTCTCCGTTGGACCACATCAACGTAGTAGATGAGTTCAAGTCCTTTTTTGTTAAGGAGCAACAGAAGTTAAGACAATTTCTATCTCCAGACAAACAGCAGTTCTTAAATGATCTAATAAATAGATGAAGCTGCAAGTTGGCTCAAATTATTTTCCTGATCTCATAATTTACATCTATCCACTAATATACACTATTCGCTCTCTTCCTTGACGTTCTGCTGTTGAAGACGATTTCTGCTAGCTCGGAAGAGTTCCTCTTGCTGTCTTAGAAGCTCCTCTTCTGACAGTCCGCTGTTCTGGAACTTGCTATTCTTGCGCTCTTTGACTTTATTACTTTCCTTAAACTCGCTCAAGCATTTCTCAAGCACGGGCAAGTAGTCTGCAAACCCAAGCTCTGTCACAGCCTTGAGTACGTGGTCGGTTGAAATAGTTTTCTTGAGCTCCTTATCAGCAATATCATTAGACTCGGTGGATAGAATCATGAGAAATTCAATGCAGCACTCAATTAAAGCCTCTCTGGCATCTTTGGTGAAACTAAAGTCTGGGGGTAAAACCTCAGATATTATCTTTTGAACTGTTGCCTTAGGCAACGATAACTCGTCTTGTTGTTGTTGGTTGTCGGACATTTTGCGGGGCCCCCACTGATAAAATAATTTATATGCTAATATTTACCCGCGTCTCTGCCATCTTCTCTTTCAACCGCTTAGGAAAAAACTTGTCTTTTTATAGCTGAGAAATTGCCAACAGAGGGAAACCATAAAAGCAGGGTAACTTAATACCAGTTTTCTCCCTTTTCCTTCTTACATTTCAGGCTGTGTTAGAGATTGAAAAATTTTAGGAATTACATTTATCCATGTCTCTTGTGGCTTCCGCGTTCGATGCGGCAGGCCAGTACTTTGCAAGCGTCACTGTCTCTTTAGATTCTCATATACTCCGTGTACAAAACTCTAGAGGTGCAGGTGATAGTTTCTCAAATGTGTATCCATTCGACAAATCTGTCAAGATCAACTCTTTATCCTGGGTCCAGATTCAAGCAGAGACCGTCCAGAGCGCAAAGAAAAGACGGCTCGACTCTTCGCTTGAAGATCAGGTCATTGCATTGTGCCTAGATAATGGATCCGTGTATATTTATTCCCCAAGCAGAAATGAAATAGTTCATAAATTGGACACTTCCAATCATGTGTCCAGCACAGACTTTCACTGCAATGCCTTCTCAAATGTGGGATATAGCTGTGACTCCCAAGGTAATTTGTTTGAATTTGACCTGAAATCTTGGCAATTAACCAAGTCTCTCAAACCTATAAGCGAGGAAACCACCCTAACCAGATTGGCCAGTGTGATATACGAGGAAGAGCCACATCTAGTTGTCGGATCGCATTCTACTTACTTGGTGGATCCTGCACACGAGTATGCTCTCGTCAAAACCCTTCCTGGCCATATCACTCCGATCCATACTATATTGAGCATTGATCAGGATATCATTCTTACAGCAGCTCAGGGGGATCGATTTGTTAATGCCATTTCCCTCTCTAAGGGTACTACCGTCGCAGTGTTTGTCGCTGAGGAGCCTGTTGTTTCAGTTTCCTATGCAGAGAATGGCTTTGATATGGCAATTCTAGCTGTCACTACTGAAAGCGGGGCAGTAGAAATTTTTAACGGACCTTTACAGACGCTAGACTCTACAACCCAAAATGCAAGTTCGCCATACAAACGCAAGAGAAAGACTGTTAATACTCGGAAAAATGATGCTAAAATAATTTTGAGCCGTCCTGCCGCAAATGTTGCCGAGAGTCTGCCAGTGCAAAATGTGACATTAACACCAAAGCATTTGACATTTAGTTGGTTGGAGGATTCTAGCATTCCATTTTTTGACACAATAGACTGGTGGATTTTGGGTGATGAGGCTGAGAAGCAATATAAACTAGATACAGAGATTTTGCTCGAGAAATTGAAGCCTAACCTTAAGTTTTCACAGTTTGCAAAATATGGACATGACCTTGCCTCTTCCAAAACTTACAACGAGAGCAATTCCATTGTCGCATCTGGAGACAATATGCAGGACCTAGATGTTCCCGATGATGACGACGAAGATGAAATTTCGTTAGCAGAAAGATTACAAGCTATCCAGACGAATAGCAATGGCCATAGCACAGGGAAGAAGAGCAGAGCCGTCACAGGTACTTTAACAACAGTTCTATCTCAAGCATTAAAGTCTAGTGACCACTCGTTGTTGGAAAGTGTCCTCAATAACAAAGATGAAGCAGTGATTAGAAACACCATTTTGAAGCTTGATTCTGTCTATGTTGGTCCGTTGCTTGACAGACTGGCAGAGCGGATTGCAAGAAATGGAAATAGACAAACCAATCTGGTTTACTGGATTAAGCATATTCTGATTTTCCACGGTGGATCTTTACAAAATTCTGCGAATCTGAGTCTTTTGGCTACCACGATGAAAAGAAGAGCTGCCAACTTGGATAGACTTCTGGAGCTCAAGGGGAAGTTCAGAATGATGACCGATCGCCTTGAATTGAAACGCGAGATGGTGAACATGGACGACAAAGATGAAGATGAAGACTCGGATATAGAATACGTTGAGGAGTTAGATGATGCAGGTCTACTGAGCAGTGATGAAAGCGAGGAAGAGGAGGAAGACCAGGAGCTGGATGATGTTGAGGAAGAAGACGGAGAGAATGCAGAAGAAGGAAATGATGATGACGAGTATCTCAGTGATGTGGAGGTTGAGTCGAATGGTAAACGCATAGAGATGAGCGATTCGGAGGAGTCAGACGAATGAACAATAATAGAGCTAACTAGCATATCTAATCACGGCTGTGCAGTGGAAAATAAAATTCTCACGCAACAAATTTCGGCTGTAAGTTGGCCAAAGCAATAAAATTAGGCTTAAAAGAAAATACTAAAGTTTATTGCAGGCAATAAACATGGTCACAGAGAAACAAATTCCACCACAGCATCCGGATTTTTTGACGTATTCGTCATTTCCATCGGGAAAGCACGAAGGCAAGACCCATTTCATTATTGTTGGTGCAGGCATCATTGGGGTTTGTTCAGCTTATTATCTAACAAGGCATCCTAAATTTGACCCAGAAAAGCATCATATTACAATTTTAGAGAGCAAGCGTGTTGCTGGTGGTGCTTCAGGGAAAGCTGGCGGACTGCTTGCTCTATGGGCCTTTCCACAACAAATAGTGCCTCTAAGTTTTCAGTTGCACCAGGACCTTGCGACAGAATATGACGGTGAAAAAGAATGGGGGTATAGGCGTCTGACTACTATAAGCGTGGAAGGTGATATCACAGACTCGCGATTGAATAGTGTGGAAACGAAGAAAACAGTAAGAAATACTAAACGCAGCAAACAGGCTGAAGAGGACGCGAACGATATTAAATCGACGACTATCAAGAAAAACAGTAATAGCATTTCCATCGAAAGCCAACTGTCGCTTTCGACGCCAGCCTTACCCGAGGATCTCTCTTGGGTCGACGAGCAACTCATAGATCATTGGAACCATTTGGGAAATAAGAACACAACGGCACAGGTGCATCCATATCAGTTCACAACCTTCATTTTAAAGCAGTGTATTGCCACTGGAGCAGTAGAATTGGTGATCGGAAAAGTGGATGATATAATTGTTGACGAGGAGACAGGAAAATGTAAAGGCGTTTACTATTATCCTTCGAGTGCTAAAGCTGAGTACGAGAAACTCTCTAACGAGAGGGTCGAACTTTCCGCCGACAAGGTAGTGATGTCTATTGGTCCGTGGACATCGAAGATTCTACCTGACTGCCCGATTTCTGGACTACGTGCCCATTCTATCACTATCAAACCTAGTAAAGTGGAGGAGATTTCGCCGTACGCAGTTTTCACTGAGCTTCGTTTCGACAAGTCCAAGTTTGTGAGCCCTGAAATATATGCCCGTAAAGATGAGGTCTATGTTTGTGGAGAGGGGGATTCGTCGGTCCCGATTCCCGAAACTACAGACGATGTGGAGATTGTTTCTGAAGAATGTGACAAATTGTTTAGCTACATTTCGAAACTTTCAGGAAATTTAAGAGATGGTACAGTGCTCAAGAGACAGGCTTGTTATTTGCCGGTTCTAGATGTCCCATCATCATCGGGTCCACTGATTGGTGAGACGAATGTTGATAACCTATTCCTTGCATCCGGACACTCTTGTTGGGGTATCAATAACGCACCGGGTACTGGCTTAGTAATCAGTGAGCTTCTTTTGGACGGTGAGGCCAAAAGTTGTGATATCAGCGCGTTAGACCCCAGCCTATATTTTGATGCATCGCTAGTCTTTGACGAGGATGAAGGGCAAGACGATGTGGACGACGAGGATGGCGAAGAAGCTGGAGAGGATGAGTCTTATGAAGAAACCGAGGAGTAAAACTCCACACCTCCCGCCTGTCATTTTGCGTCAGCGTGTCAATAAAATTTTTTTAAATGCAAAATAAAAAATAATTGTATGTATTGTTGTGGGAACACTATATATTTTTATCTTTAAGACATGTGGAAACTAGTTCAATCTGGTCTCTCGATGGTTGCGGGGACCGCTGAACCCGAATATGGTCCAGATTCTATCCATCCAGTTTGTTCAGACTTGAAAGATGGCGAGCCAATTTACTCCTCGTTGTCACTGAATGATATGCAATATCAGGTGCCCAGTCAGACCTGTGTGGAAACTCAGACTTTCTATTTCAATGATGATGTATACTATGGCTTTGCTCAGGTGATACACTCAAATTTGGTTGGACTTCACACTACTGCGCAATTCACATTCAAGATCTTCAAGAAGAGCAAGCCTGATGTATTCATATGGACCTCGACGAAGCTCGAGAACTTCCGGGTGGCCGGGGCTAACTTTTATGCTGATAACCTTTCGATCGAGCTGGATGATTCGCTGAAAGTTTATCGTATCAAGTCTTCCGTTACCGAAGATAGTGTCGTCGATTTGACTATGGAGCTGGTTGGTGACGGTGTCAAGTTTGGGAAGGATGGTACTACCTATTACGGTACCGACATTGAAAACCCATGGGGATCGATGAGACATATCTTCTGGCCACGCTGCAAGAGCATTGGTACTATTAAGCTTGGAGGAAGTACTGAATTTGACGATTGTGTGACATTAGGCGGAGGCAATGGAATGTATGTCATGGCTTTACAAGGAATGAAACCGCATCATGCTGCTGCAACTTGGAACTTCCTTAATTATCAATCGGCAAATTACTCTGTGGTGGTGATGGAATTCACTACCCCTAGATCATACAATACTACAACCGTCAACGTGGGTATGGTTGTTGATAAGGATGGTAAGATGTTGTTGGCATCCACCAATAACAAGACATTGCATCTTAAAACATATCAGGATTCTGTTTCAGGTTGGTCCGTTCCAGGGGCGATTGAATTTGATTTAGAAGGTGACCAAACGAAAGTGGTTGTTTCTGGTGAGTTGACACAATTGAGCGAGAGAGTTGACGTGATGAACGAATTGCCCCAATTTGTCAAAAATATTGCTAGCGGAGTCGCTGGAACAAAGCCGTATATCTTCCAATTCAGCAACGAGCTTGAGTTCAAGCTGATTAAAGATGGAAACGTTGAAGCTACTGAGAAGGGTTATGGATATAGTGAGGCTACCTTCATTAGTGAGGTGTCCAAATAGGCGGAAATGTACATGGCTCTACATGGTTCTGCTAACTAATTAATGTAACGAGTTCGTAATATGCTTAACTATAATTAATAGTTTGTAAAGTTTCACAAAAGAAAAGATGGCAGCAAGCAAGGGACCAGTGAAATTCTCTGGGGAACGGATTCCGTGCTGTCGTAATTTTTTTTGCCAGTTGCGGGAAGTGCGCGACACAGGCGGATCTGTCTAAATAAAAGGAAAACTGATAAGACAAGATATAAATCAACCTTTTACAATTTAGAAAGATTCTTTTCAATTTCAACACAGAAACTATAGGCTGATCGTTCTTCTAATCTGTTGCTATTTGAGCATACAAAGAATAGCAGACGTCTCGACTATAAAATGACTTCAAATAACCAATCGTTTGTGGTCAATCCACATACACCAAACAAGCGCAAGTACTCTTCGAACAACCTATCCACGGTTTCATCAAGCTCATCATTGCTATCGATGGGCTCTCCAATAGTTCAACAGAATGTGAATTTGGCCAGATTAAGTTTTTTGCCGCTCCGGCCTGAACGCAACGCGGTCCGCATGGAAGGCCAGAGCAGAACCTATTCGACCGCTGAGAAGGGCATTAGCAATGAAGAAATTGAAAGTGCCCGTGATCTAGGGCCCCAGATCCGTAATACGATGGTCAGAGATCAAAATTCTGGTTCGCGCGAAAGGGACAGCTTTTCTTCTGGAGTCCTTGACTCTTCGAGTGAATGGGTCCTGTTTTCTCCAGACCACTCTGTGAATAGCAAGGAGGTGGATGATAGATTCTACGACGATGTTCTGAGCTCGACTGCAGATAAAACATCCAGTAACGATATAAACGAGGATAGTTATGTTAATGTGGAGGAAGAGGATGACGACGACTCCTTGATCGAAGATCTACAAGAACATATTGATCAAAATATACCCTACAAGAAAGAGGATTTGAACTCAAGGATTGACAGCTGGAGGAGACAGCAGGTTACAATTCTATTGAATGAGCTTTCAAGTGATCATGGAAATCTAGATAATGAGACCGTGGAGCTCATCAGGGCATGGGGAATCGATGATACCAATGTCGGGGATTTCTATGAAAGTCGGTGGATAGCACAGCACAGACCAGTGCTAATCAACAAATTTTACGGTGACGGTATGTTAAAGAGCTATTCTAGCCAGGATCTGAAACTCGTGAAGCGGGTTTTAATCAATCTATCTGGATCGCTCAAACGCAGGGTGAGAAGTAAACGGAGAGTGAGCGTTATTTCACAGGCTCCAACAAGATCTGCATCTACTGCTACTATCACCGCTGTCAACAATCAGCAAAGAGATCCTGATCAATTTTTGAACAACAAGAGCTTACAGAAATATATCCCTTTCTTTTTAAAGAATATGATTATTACTTCTGATCTGTTGCCAGAGTTTCAGAAGCTTGGCGACGATGAAGGAACAGATGACGAGAAAACAGACACTGAAGAGGGGCCAATGGCACCATATATTGCTACGCGCAAAGAGAGCATAATATCTAATTTTTCTGAAGGGGTGGTGATAGGAACGAGCGATGAACGCCGGAGATTACATAACAATAGCGGGAATAGTGGCAACGGAGACAATTTTTGGGAAAATACTGACCTCAAGAGCGTGAACTCTAGCATTTTGACGTACTCAACAGGGAGTATTGTTGGCTTTTAGGAAACTTGGGATATATATACGATGTATAAGAATCATTGTCGAGCAATGGCGAATTAATTACACTGCTTTTAGATTAAATTTTGCAATCCTGTACCTCGTGAGGCAGAACATAACTGTAGCCAGAGTAGATGCTGCTCCGGCAAAACCCACCATTCCATCGTAACCAGCAGACGTCTTCGTAATAGCGACTCCGATTGGAATGCTGACAAGGTTACCAAAGCTGACAAAGAAGTACGCTGTTCCATACCTTTTTCCAAAGTCTCTTGGCTTGGATATCTGCGAAGTGCAGAGGGGTGTCAGTGATAACGTCCCGGCGGTCGCAAACCCATAAATGATGCAAAATATGAAAAATACCGGTTTCACATGGCCAAATGGTAACCAAAGGACCAGAACGGAAAAGGTCATTATCGCTGACACAACTACCATCATGTTGAATTTTCCGTACGAATCAGAGAGATGTGATGGCACATATCTACCAATGACACCGGATGCATTAACCACAGTCAAGGCTATCAAAGATAGAGATTCCGAATACCCCTTGTTAAGAGCATAAGATGGAATGTAAGTAAAGCTCAAAATAAGCGAAAACTCATTCATGAATAATGCAAAAACTAACGAGAGATAAACCGGGTCTTTCAGTGTCTCGAAGTCCACAGACTGTCTGACCTTCTTCCAAACGCCCGTAGTCTTCACCTCGTCATGTTTCTCCATTTCCGCACGACGATCATTAATCAATAGACAGCTGATAGAAAGCAACCCCAAGAAAATGAATCCCAAAACTCTCATAGTCCAAGCAAATCCAATTTTGCCGTATAGGGAGTTGCAAACCATTGGCCAGATCACACCACCAAGACTAGCCCCAGGCATGGCTATTCCCAAAGCTAATCCTCGTTTTTCCTTAAAGAAATGAGGTATACAGCTAACCATTGGAGCTGTCAACAAAGATGACCCAATTCCAGCGACAATTCCAAATGCAAGCACAAATTGCCACACTTCTGTACAGCTACCTGTAGCAAACAGCCCTCCACAAAGCATTATTGCACCTGGAACAACAATCCTTTTCGCCCCAAAACTGTCAAACAATACCCCCGAAAACAAGTTACCTCCAAAAGCCATAAACGAATAGACAGCGAATATCCACGATATAGTCGTAGTGGAAGTAGTAGCAAGGGTGTTTTTCTCCAAATATGACTCGATAGCTCCAACAGTATTCATGATACCGAATGCACAAATTAAACCCAGCAAGGAGGCTAACACTGTTGAGTAAGCTTTGAAACCACCATCTGGATAGTAAACATCTTCTGCAGAAGCATCCTCATTGACTTCCGTTGAGCCTTGCGTCAGCTCGTCATCAGTTGCCATACTGTTAATTCGACTACCATTGCGGGCTTGGTAAGCAGATGAACTTCCGATATGCCTATTTTCCAACTCAATTTGTTCCTGTGTCAAATGTACCGATTCTCGTTTGTCATCCTGTTCATACAGAGATCCTGTTGGAAACATATCAAATAATGTGTAGTTTTTCAGCCTAGATAAGAGAATCCGAATTAGGCAAAAATCAGATTTTCAAAGTTTTTTAAGTCATTTCAATATCACCTGGAATTGTTTCGGTAATTGGCGCCACTTCCACATCGGGGTCAATTTCATCAAGATAGCTCAGTTCCTCGCTATCGCGATACTCACTAATAAGCGATTTAAGAACTTCTCTGGACTCGTCAAATTCCACACTGATGTCCCCATGGTCGAACTCATAATCCCCACGAGTGTAGTTGTTGAGGAAAGCACCACGACTCTTTAATTGGTCGTATTCACTTAACGTCTTTTTCATTAGTTTCAGAATTGAGGTAGAGTTGGCCAACATTAACCCACTGACCTGTTTCTGTGGACTCTTCATGAATGGTGATTTCTTTCCAAGGGCCATATGGATTGCCGATGAACTCCAGGGAACGTAATTTAATCTGGTCCGTGCTTTAACTAATGCTTTCTGCACATCAGACTGCTCAATCTCTCCGATTATGATGTCTAGAACTGAGAGGTTCATTCCTGTATCGCTAGAGCTGCACATCCTAAGTTTCTTGTCTAGCACCTCCAAAATTACATCGTAAGCAGTGCTGCGTCTAATCTCGTTTGCATTCGTAACATAGTCATTTGTGAAAGGCGTGTAGCTGGGTATAAGGAAGTGGAGATCGGGTGTAGGGATCAATGTGGATAAAATACTAGTGAGCGAGTTGTAAGAGTATCCTGGAAATCTGAGAGTATTGGTAGCTGCAGACATCACTGTTGAAATTAGCTTGTTAGTATCATTGTATGATGGACTTGATACCTGTAAATTCGTGGAAGCTATGGACATAAGAGCATTATTATCAAAAACTATGTTTGCGTCAGAGTTTTCAATTAATCGTTTCAACGTGAGAACGGTGTTGTAAGGTTGAACAACAACTTCAGATGCTCCGAACACAGAATATGTCTGGACAAGCTTTTTCGAGAAGCGATCACTGAGTTCCTCAAGTAAGAATGAGCCTATACCGGAACCCGTTCCTCCAGCAACAGAGTGAATCAGTTGGAAGCCCTCGAAAGAATCACAAGCATCTATTTCTCTGTTGAGCATATCGAAAAACTCTTCCTTATGTCTATTTGCATGTGTGTAGCCTTCTGCCCATTTGTTTCCTGCTCCACCACCCTCTGGAGACACATAGATGTTCTTAGGATTGAACATGTTTCCGGTGTTAGATTTTATATTATTGATGACTCGAGGTTCCATGTCAATCAATATCGCTCTAGGAGTGTATCTGTTGTTGTCACTGCGTTGGAAAAAGATATCTGTTTGGTCCTCGCGGGGCAGATTTTCTGTCTCTGGTACAGTCGTTCCGTCTGGGAGTATTCCGTGTTCATTACAGAGCTGTCGCCAAAACTGTTCACCAACCTGATTTCCACATTGGCCTTTATTGTTAGTCCTCAACGAGAGAGTGTATTTACTTACCAGCCTGTAAAGTTATGATTTCACCTGGCATGTTTTGGTCTAACCAGTACTTGTTTATTTATTCAAAATTATATTTCCGCGTCGCGAAATCTTGTCAGGGCTCCAAACTTAGATCCAATTAATTCAAGCTCTTTAATACACTGCCTCATGCATTGGACCCCGATTTTACTGTTATGGTTAGCCGTTGTGCCGACCCATGCTGTAAAGTCGTTTCTATTCAAGAAATGTAGTGAGTCCGGATTCTGCTCGAGGAATAGGCATTTTGCTGCGGAAATAGAAAAGTTAGGAGCTGAGTATGAATCCAGATATTCACTAGACCTTGCCACATTACATGCAGATCATGACGATGGAACGTTGGATATCACACTGCTGAAGATGTTGAATGATGGTACTTTCGTTCCTCTGGACGTGCATATTAGCGTCCTAGTAGACGATAACTTACGGATACAGGTTGACGAGAGAAGAAATGTGACTATAGACCATGTGACGAATCGGAGGTATAACGAGGCTTCTAAGTGGGCACTTGTTGAAGATCCTAAAAGACAGGCGTTTAAACATGCTGTTGATTCGGACAAAATTACCATATTTTACAACAATTACAGTGCTGAAATCGAGATACATTCGTTTAAAATCACGCTGTTTCATAATGGAGCACCTCAATTGGTCCTCAATGAACGTAACTTCCTAAATATTGAGCATTATCGTACACGTGAAGAGGAGGAAGAGCCAGATTCGAAACACGTTTCCCCCGAAGAGTCCACTTTTGATGCTTATGTTGACAGCTTCAAAGATTCGAAGGACGACAAATTAACTTTTGGACCTGAGTCTGTTGCGCTTGATGTATCTTTTGCCGGCTACAAATATGTTTACGGTATTCCTGAACATGCGGACTCGTTATCCTTGAAAGACACTACTGATACAGAACCTTACAGGCTTTTCAATGTCGATATATTTGAATACGAGACACAGAGCAAATATCCAATGTATGGAGCGATTCCATTCATGATCGGTGTTAAAGAAGGTGGAAGTGCGGGATTATTTTGGCTGAATAGTGCGGACACAAATATTGACATCAGGAAAACCGAATCTCAGGTGCAAACTCATTGGATTTCTGAAAACGGTATTATGGACGTGATTTTGTTTGCCAAAGATACCCCAACAGAAGTTGTACAAGCATACAGCAACTTGACTGGCCACTCAACTCTTCCAAATCTATTTTCTCTCGGATATCACCAATCACGATGGAATTACAATGATGAAGAGGATGTTTTGGGAGTTACGGCAAAATTCGATCAGTATTCTATCCCGTTCGATGCTATTTGGCTTGATATCGAGTATACTGATGAAAAGAAGTATTTCACCTGGAAGAAAGAGCTGTTTCCGAACCCAGAGCGGATGATGGCCAAACTTGCGGATACAGGTCGCACGCTAATTGTGATTGTGGATCCCCATTTGAAAACGGGTTACGATGTGAGTGATGCTGTAATAAGCCAGAATTTAGCTGTTAGGAAGCCAGATGGGTCTGATTCATATCGTGGCCATTCGTGGCCTGGTGAATCTGTCTGGATAGATTCTATGAATCCTAACTCTCAGCAGTTTTGGAACGAGCATTTCTCCAATGGAACAGCTCTTCTCGGCAATTCTACCAACGTTCATCTTTGGAATGACATGAATGAGCCATCCATATTCAATGGTCCTGAAACCACTGCTCCAAGGGATCTGCTGCACTACGGCGATTGGGAACACAGATCTGTGCACAATTTGTGGGGTATGACTTTCCATGAACTTACATATGATGCCTTGATTGAACGGAATCCCAACCAACGGCCATTTATCCTTACAAGGTCATTTTTCGCAGGTTCTCAACGTACTTCAGCCATGTGGACAGGTGACAATATGGCCAAATGGGAGTATCTTCGCGAAAGTATACCGATGGTGCTTACCATGAATACTGTTGGTTTTCCTTTTGCAGGAGCAGATATTGCTGGATTCTTTGGAAATCCGGAGAAGGAGTTACAGGTCCGGTGGTATCAAACGGGTATTTGGTACCCATTTTTCCGTGCTCATGCCCATATCGACTCTAGAAGACATGAACCATGGGTTGCGGGTGAGCCTTACACAAGTATGCTGAGAGAAACCATCAAGTTCAGATACAGACTATTGCCACTGTTTTACACACAGTTTTATAGGAACTCTGTGTCAGGAACACCAGTGGTTTCTCCAATGATGTTCTCCAATCCAGAAAATCCCGAAACTTACACGATGGATGACCAATTCTTTGTCGGTCCATTACTGGTTAAACCAGTGACGGCACCAGATACTTCTATGGTGAGACTGTATTTGCCTGATAGCTTGCCATACTATGATTTTGAGAATTTCTCCAAGATCCAAGGAGTTGGATTTCATGATATCGAGGCACCTCTCGAAAAAGTGCCGGTGTTTTTGCGTGGAGGCTCTGTGTTGGCAACAAAGGACAGGCACAGACGTTCCTCTAGACTGATGAAGAATGATCCATACACATTATATATTGCTCCAGTAGATGGAACTGCACGCGGAGAGTTGTACATTGACGACGGCGAAACATTTGGATACAAGAGAGGCGAATGGATGTTGATAAGATTTGAGATGAAGCAGAATAAGATTATATCCACTGTTGAAAATCTATATGACACCAATGTCAAGCTGGAGAAGATAGTCATTTTTGGTCCAGTGGAAGCTACTACTGCCACAATCACCCAGGACGGTGAATCCTGGACAGCTGAAATCATCAACTTCGATACCCATTCGCTTATCAGAAACCCGAAACCGCTGATCTCCAAAAGCTGGACGATCACCCTTAAATAGCATTTAATGACATGCGATTGTACCAGGAATAACAGTGCCCTGATCGTTGAATCCGAAAACATAACGACCAACTATCGAACCTGCAGCAACTGAAGCCATTAGCCACACGTTGAAGGTCATGAAAATCAACATGATCGTGAAGGAGTAAATAACTGAAAGTCCGTAATATATCGAACTCTTTACTTTGAATGAGCGTAGGCCTTTGTCAGACAAAGCTGGTTGCTTGAAAAAGCGCTTTTCCCACCGAAAAATCCAATTCTTGAACATTTCGTAACCAACTGTAAGCAAAAAGATAGCAACGAGGGTGAACGTCAGCGAGGTTAACGAAGTAATTCGCCATGCTGAAGACAGAACGCAGACGTTCTCATAGTCAGTTGTCAATGTCATAGACATCTTGCACATAGGCATTGGGTCCATGTGATGTGGATGATCCATCTTGTTACAAAAAAATAATGCTTATCTTTTTTTTTTAAACTTACTCACATTGACTCTATTATACACCCTCCACATATTTGCTCAACTTCTCGTCTCGAATTTTGTATCGTACTGCTGTTTCGCGCGGCTCAATTGCAATTGACTCAGGGAACTGGTTGATCATCAATGGGTCTAAAGTACAGGATTTCTCTTGTCCTTCCTCAATATCAAAGATGAGGATAAACTTGCAAATGAGTACGTATAGTTCCTTGAAGGCTAAGTTGTTGCCTAGACACATTCGCGAGCCCACACCAAACGCAAAATGCTGCACACTTGGATCCAGCTCACCCGTATCAGCTTTAAGCCACCGCTCTGGAATCAGTTCCATCGGTTTGTAGAATTTGCTGCTATCATGGTTTCCAGCCCACGCATTCATAAACAGAGTTGTTCCGCGTGGAATCACCGCATTGTCAATGACAATATCCCGTGTAGTCTCACGGGGCAACGACATGGGCAGTACTGTGAAGAGGCGCAATGACTCCTTGATGAGAGCCACAATGTATGAACAGGCTGCTTCCGAATGACAATTGTTCCATGCCTCGATGGAGTCGAAATTATAGCACTCCAGTAGTTTACGTCTAGCTTTGCTGGTAATGTGTGGCGATTGACTGAGTTGCAACATCGCATACTGAAAGTTCAGTGGGGTGTTATCGAGTCCAGCACTCACCATAGTCAAACAGATGCTTCCCAATTGGTCTTTGCTAAGTTTGTCCTCGTCTCCGTTCTTATAATAGTTGTAAATTAGACTACGTTGAACATAGTCATCCGGTTCATTGAGCATTGAAGCCGTAAAAGTTTGGAATTTGACCAGGTACTTGTTTCGGCGGTAATATAGCTCTTTAGACACTTTCTGCTTGTCGCTGAAAAGATTGAAGACAAACCTCAGATGCCAGGGCAAATAGTCCTGGACGTTCTGTATATGTGACCTGATTTTGGTAATATAGTTTTCCACATATATCATCTCATCTGCGAGTTCACGCTCTTTCTCATTGCCATGCACATCAATTTGATAGCCATATGTAATAGCTAAGGCCACTGCAAGATGAAAGTACTGACATTCTCTCGTAACGTCAAGCTCGATCGTTTTGCTGGAGGCCCTCATTATTAGATATTTGATTAGCTGGGAGGCCTCATTATCAATTATCACCGAGTTGTACTTCCTGTTGCTACTCTCATTCAGTAATCTGCTGGACATATATTTTCTGCTCCGGAGATAAGACTCGCCAAACGGCGTCGTTCCCACGGTGAAGACCTTGGATTGTGACAAAACACCGTGAAATGTATGCAGGATTGGTCTCGAATTGTTACTTCTTATGTTCTGAGACCAGAGTTTTAAAATCGAGTCGTAGGAGTTTGCTACCACCACAGTTCTCGTGCCAAGTCTAATTTGGTACAGCTCTCCATATTTCTCCGCAAGACGGGAGAATTTAAGACAAGGTGATTCTGAATGGCATTGTGCTTGTGGGAAAAGAATGGAAAGACCGCCCCATATGGGCACCGGAGACCTGACGAAAGGCATATTCTTGATTCTTTGCGGCCTAAAATAGAGATCTTCGAGAAACACCAAGACCAGCATAAGAGCTATGAAATCCAAGAAGGTGGTAAAGGTGACTGTCTGGCGGCAGAGTAAAAGCCAAGTGGAGGTGAATTCGAGTTCCAACATGCCCTTCGATTCCAAGCAAAGTATTCGCAGAAAGAATAGTGGCGGCAGTTCGATATTTGGGCGGTAAGACTTTTTGTCCCGGTGATCTGGCCCACTAAAACGAGAGCAGTAAGCCAATATTATGACCTGCTAGTCTACTGATTAAAGTGGGGAAATTTGTTTTCCGCCCCTAATCCGATCTGGAGAGATATAGAGCAAGCTACGACCAGGACAAAATGTCATTCGTGGGGCTGAATACGGGAGAGATTGAAATTTGCTAATGACAGTAGTCAAATCTTATAGGTTGTGTAGATACACTTGATGTATCGTTTATTGAATTTTCATTAATCTTTTTCAATGATGTATAATAAATTGTCCTGCTTTTATTTATCTTGGCTTCCACATCTGTTTAATATTTTTATTTTCGTGAACTTTGTTTATCATTTCCATAATGTCTCATGCTTCGGATTTAGAACGGTCGCTTGAAAACTATGAGCAGCTCAAAGACAAGATGCAGACCATGAAGACACGTCTTGTGGCGTATCTGGAGCAGATCCAGACCGATCTACTCAGCAAGAAGCGTGACTATGAAACATCCAAAATACATCTTCAGGAGAAAGAACGAGATTTGAACACCAAACTCCGCACATACGAGGATCTTTATAATGAACTGCTGGAAGAACTCAACCGGTTAATAAGCGATCGAGACGCATCTGCATCGCGTGTCCAGCAGCTTAAAATCGAGGAGGAGAAATTATTACGAGACAAGGCAGAGCATGAGCACAAAATCAAGGTGATTAACGACGAACTAGAGGAGAGCTTGAAAGCGATCAGCGCCCAAGAGACGTTTATAAATAAGCAGAGCGATCTTATAGAAGATAAGGCCTTCCAGCTGGAACAGCTCTTGGGTCTTCGGATGGAAAATTCAGGCGTTGAGAACCAAATACTATTTATTTTCCGGAATGTGGACAGTCGCGATTACTCCCGTGAGGTCTCTTTTGTTCTGGACCCCGAGAAATACACAATTGTTGAAACTGATCCTGTATTGGACCCAGACACAGTGAAGAAGGTGATGGATGAATTCATGTCACACCAGGAGATTGGATACTTGTGGCGAGATATGCGGCGTGAGCTCAAGAGGCGCGTGCGATCATAATTGTATAATAGGAAAATAACATAATACTGATTGATTACTCTTCTTATAACTGCATGGCTGTGTAAATAATTTATTTACTCTTCCCATGGAAACTGAAAATGGAGATGGACCCTCGTCAAAAAAGATAAAGACGGAGTCGCCGACGCCACAGCCGATTCCACAACTAAATACTACTGCAGCTGCTCCGCCTAAAGCTACAAAGGAAGTTGCAGAAATTGTCGACGGTTCTGATTTGAGAAAGTTCCTAAATAAGCACTTCACTACAGAACTGATAAGTGGACTAAAAGCAGTCTGGGAACAACACCAGAGCGAGCAGTTGAGTGACTCCGAGGTATTGATCAAGCTCGGAGAGAGGTTGATTGAGTGCGGAAAGCAGAAAAAACAAGATACAGGCCTATAGTTTAATTACATGTACATGTTAAAGTTTCTCAGTGGAACCTTGAGAGTCCTGAGCCAACAGGTTAAGGAAGAATCTTGAGCACAGTCTCACAAGTTGGATCTTCCAGCCCCGGAATATTGCCTCGTAACCCCTGTTTGCCTCGTCGGCGTCTTCAATTTCCAAGACAACTGGTTCGCCAAACGAGTTTTCGCTGCCGTAGTCAACTGGTTTAGAGCCAGTGATGACGTAATATAATGTTGAAAGATAGCCAAAGTACCCACCAAATTTGACACACAGTTGGTCAGGCGTAAGCTTCAGCGATACTGGAAGAGACTGTTCGTTGAGCAAATAGCTAATCTGAGCTCTATTGTACAGAGTTTCAAACGGAAGCCTCAAGAACAATCCGATCACCTTAAGCAACAGCACCAATGTGTTATAGAGAGAAACAGAGTTGTATCTGTTCACTTGCCAGACAACGGTCAAAAAGTATGTCGGATAGTGGTTGGTTAGCGACTTGATAACGTTTGTGACGATATTCGGAATGACAAGTTCCTTTGGAGGGCTGAATATAAAGAACCTGGGTAGAGTCCGTATGATTTCTCTGAAAGAGCGTGTTCCCTTTCCCGAGTTTGTCACAATAAATCTCATCCTTATAAGAGACAGCTGTGCAAGCACAAGTCCTGTAACCACGTCTGCTCCAACACTAAGAGCTAAACTCAAATTCGCGTTAGGAGAGTGCATCATTTCCACATAGAGAGGATCTGGTATTCCCAAAAGCCCGGATACAAACCCACTGACCCATGACCTGATCGTATATTGAAGCGTATTGATCATGAAGGATGTGTTGACTGCCTTGAACACTCCGCGAGGCCCTTCCTTGGAGATTAGAGCAGACATGATATCCAACATGTTGAGCGACACGGGTTCGATTCGATCTACCAAAACAGGTTTCTGTGTATTTCTGGAATGACTGAGTCTTGGCGCGCGCTCAATGTGGGACTCTCTCATCCTGCTAGGACTATCTTCTTCCTTAGTGAAATAATTATTATCATCATCTTCATCAGAGTCGGAGTCGTCCTGCACAGCACGTATAGGAACTCTAGGATGGGACTGAAATGATCCTATCTGGAGCAGGAGTATTGAAACTTCAAAAGGCTGGTTTAGCACAAGCTTGAAATAATTTGTGGCGAAGGATTGAAACAATGAAGATATGAGTTGCTTCAAGTTGTTTAGGTCAAAGTATTCCTTAAATTCCAAGTCCGAGTAGATATTCTTGCTATATGTAGGCTGAGGTTTGGAAACGAGAGGTCTGATCATTTTCCGCGCCGCTCTAACAGGCCCCGCCGCAGAAGACTGACTGATAAAAGGAAGCTCCATCGAGATTGACTGATTGGTTGAGTTGTCAATAATGCCCACATAAGGTTTGTATGCAATGGGATAGTTTAAATCAAACTCATTCTTGTCCTTGTACGGCCTTAAAAGCGTATCATACGACTCCTGAAGACTCATATTTTGGTTAACTAATATTTTATTTTATATACTGGATTTATTTTTCTCACTGATCTGCCACCTTCCAAGTCTTAAGGAGATTGAGATA
This sequence comes from Ogataea nonfermentans, assembly GCA_003706255.2. Lineage (NCBI taxonomy): Eukaryota > Fungi > Ascomycota > Pichiomycetes > Pichiales > Pichiaceae > Ogataea > Ogataea nonfermentans. The sequence goes on along the minus strand of PPKT02000002.1, from coordinate 1,201,307 downwards.
TTTGTAATCGGCATTTGGTCCAGGCATTCCAAAGGTCACAGGCATCAAGAACTTGAAGCAGCCAATGACAAGAGCATACAGTCCAAGGTAAAGAATGAAGCTCAATGGACGGCTTAGAACGTTAGCCAGACGGTAAACTGTGTAGCAAAACACAATCATGGCAAAATACAAGGCAGGCAAATAGTGGTGAACATAAGTCACTCTGCCCATGAGGCAGAATGGGAAGAAATGCAAGAACCAGCCCAAGAACGGATATAATCCACCCATGAGGAACATGTTGAACTTCTCTGGTTTATTAGCAAAGTCGTTAATTTGCCGTTGCCATCTGAGCAAATACCAAGCCAACATAGCCACAAAAACAACAATGGAGAAAGATGAAGTCCAAGTAGTTGCTGGTGAGCCAATCAAGAAATACTTGACGTTTTCATCAGCCCATCCACAAAGTCTGATACCAACGTTAAGAGTTGGCCATTGCCAAGCTTCCGAGGCCAACTCGTCATGTTTCTCAGGGTCAGGGACCAAGGCATTGTTAGTGGCCATCATAGCAATGTTTAGTTGCACAAAGTCTTTGAAAAACGAAGTACGAGGCAGCTTGAACTCTTCTGGAGGATTTGGCAGTTCTGGGTTCTGGTGGTTTTCAATGTTCCACCAAGTACGCTTGTCCCTCTTAAATGGTGACTTCATACAAATTACTTCACCCTGACGGAATCCCCAGTGAGGTAGAGACACACCTGTGCTAGCCAAGTAGCAGCCCAAGGATTCGGACCGCAATCTGAAGGAAGTAGTTAGCGGATGAAGTCTAAGTTTGTCTTCGTCTCCGTATTGGTCAGTAACTTCCACAATCCAGTTATCCTTAAAGTCACCAACCGTCTCGTTTCCATATGCAGAGACTTCGTAGTGAGAGGTTGACACTGGAGCAGGAATCTCGTGGGTGTGTAAATTTCTACCCGTTGATTTGTGGACTAATCTGACAGACATTCCGTCCACAACGTAGTGAGGCTCGACAAATTCTCTGCGTGGATCATCACGCACGAGTTCAAAAATCCAGTCGTTGTTCATGTCCTTGTGACTGTACGTAGTGACCTGTTGTTGGAGAGAACCAGCAGGGTAAGTCTGAATGTGGGAGTGGAGTAAACCACCAGTAAGACCTTGGTTCTTAACTGTCACGACCGAATTGAGCGTCATAATATCTCTGGGTCCGGAATTAAGTTCAGAACCAACGAGATTTGCCTGGAAAAGAGAAGACATAGTTGCATCACCAGGACCAGATCCAAACAGCAAGTCGAAATGGACCTTGAAGCAAATCATAAAAATAGTGAATGGAACAATAATCAACGCAATGATACGGGCCACCCAATGGTAAAAATAGCGTCTCAAAGTCATAGTAGTACGCAGCTGTCCAAACTTAGTCCAGAGATCCACAACAGTATAGATTCCAACCAAAGCTGTAACAAGCAAACCCACCATCTTAACAGAGCATGTGCATCCAACAGAGATTCCAGTCAACAGTATCCATTTCCACCACTTACGCGAGAAGGAGTTAGACTCAAGCTTATTCTGGTTGTGGAATCGGGCCATACAAAAGACAGTGGCAACAGTAAAGAATAGAAGCATGGAATCGAGCAAGATAAACCGTCCCAGGGTAGTGTAGGAAGTCTCCAAGGTGACCATGAGGGTGAAAAGCCAAACGGTTTTCAGGTCAAATCCTATCTCTTTCATAGTAAAGTAGGCGACAGGAACACAGAGGGAACTGAATGTGGCGTTGAATAGCCGCATTTTAACGTAGTCAATATACTCTGGGTATGGTTGACCAGAAGGGAAGTCCCATGAGCCGTTGTAACCAGCCAAATAGCCCGATAGACCCACCAACATTTTACCCAATGGTGGGTGGACGTCATGGTAGAACTCATGGCGCAAATAGTACGAACCAAATTTGCCAAAATGAGCCTCATCCCAAACAACATTACTGTTCGCCCCAATTTTGTACATTCTGACAAAGAACGACGCGAAAGTGAAGAGCACCGGCGCAACAACAGCCTCTATTTTGAGTAGAACAGAACTGGTAGACTCTGCATATTCAAACTTAGGAGCAGGTTTGGCAAGCTCCACAAGCTTAGCCTTCACCTCCTCTTCAGTTATCGTGTCTTTTTCCTGTTTTTCAGCTTGCATAGACGCACTATAAAAGAGCAGTTTATCGTCGACACGTAAAAATAGCGAAAATAATTAGTTGAAAAATATCAATAATCCAGCATCTGACGTTTTATGTATTTTATTCTCTATAATCGTAAGTCGTAAAGCGTGAAAAATCTACATCGAATTTTATGATTCTTGATCCCTTTTCTCATCCGTCTCGTCTGTCTCTGAATCCGCATTCTCCTCAGTAGTGGGCTTCATGTTAGCAGCATTCGTCCGAGTCAAACGATCAGGATATGAGACGTCGACAGTATCCTGATGTATTCCCGCAATATCATTGGAATGGTTTGCAGCCTTTGTGGTGATTCCAGCTGCAGAAAGGCGCTTCTGCATTGCATTCATATCTGTACTGGCACTAGTCGTACTGAAGTGTCTAATGAACCGGTCTCTAAGTGAAATTTGGTCTTGCACCGCCACATCCTGCTGAGCCTCAATATCTGAACGACGACGTCTACTGGCTCTGGAAAGCACTTTGCGCAAGCCAAAGTCCCCATCTGGTGGGTCTGCAATACTCTGTTCACGCTCCAGGGGCTCACCCATGTCATAAACCGGGAAAACGCCACGAGGTGACCGTACACGTGTCACTGAAGGGAATGTCTGGACACCAGGGCCGTCAATGTTCGAAATCGACGACGACAACGAGGTGGTCTCCGCCACCTTTGGCGTCCTGATCACACGCGAGTCCATATTCATTTCTGGTTGTTCGTCCCTCTCTTCATATTTAGGTAGATGTAACTGTTTCATGTCGTTCTCTATCACCACCAAATGAAGATACCATGGGATAGCCATTCCAAAAAACGAGCCACCTATCATGTTACCAAGAGTAGCTGGCAACATCAGCTTCCAAAAGTATCTTCCCCAGCCGAATGAACAATGATTGAAGATCCCGGCAGGTATGAGGAACATGTCTGCTACCACATGTGTGAAGCCCATGGCAACGAAGGTGAAAATGGGTAAAAAAATCATAATTAGCTTAACATGTAGAGGTTTCACCATGATCTGAAGATAGACAGCCAATGACACAAAGAAGTTACCTGCTATTCCTTTCAAAAATGTTTGCATAAAACTGTAAGATTCCTTGGTTTCCGCAATTGCGCGCGATCCAGCAACATAGTCACCAGTGGAGGTCACTCCTGAGACATGGCAGAAGAGAAAAACAACAAAAATTGTGGTTCCTAGATTGACCCAGAACGAAACCATCCAACTGACTATAAGATCCATAAAAGTAACTGCACCCCGGAGCACCCCCACAGAAAAAAATAAGACGTTAGAATTGAACAGTTCCATACCCATAGTGATCACATAAAACAGACCTATGGAGTAGACAGCTCCTTGTAGCAAGCTGACAATGCCGACATAACCATTTTGCATCAGACCTGGATTTAATGCCTGTACCATAAGATCTAGCATTCCGCCAGCAGAGAAGAGCAATGCTCCCATAATAGAGTTGATAACTAGAAGCTGGGGGCTAAGTCTTGACTTTTTCATCGCAGTGGCGACGACTGCCAGAGCAGCCTCGTGTGCACTGATGTAGTAAGTGTCGTCAACCATGGACAAATAATTGGAAGATTCCTAGGATCTGTATTTGCATAATTTTTCCGATTTTGAAGTCCCTCCTAGGAAATATTATCAGCACCACAATCGCGGACCAGTGTCAAACTCCGGCCGACCCGGCAAAAATGATTGGATGTTCTAGGTAAGGGGGTGCCAGTGCAGGGATGTGTCACACCCCTCAAAAATTTACCAGCTCTACATTTAGGAACTAATGCCATTATATTGTCGATTATGTAAGCACCGTTAGAAAGACGGTGAAAACTAAGTTGCAGACGCAATTTAGGGGGAAGATGAACCTCTCGCGCATGTGGAAAAAGCTTAAATATGATACAAACGGCCACATCATGTAGTAGTACTTTAGCGACTGGATGTAGGTTGTTTTCAGGTGTGCTATGAGGTCCTGACGTTCCCAAATGCAATTGAAGAGAATAAAAAGGAACTGAAACAAGATGCCACCAAACATTTGGTCAAAGAGAAAACGCATTAGCTTCGTTTCAATATTGGTGACTAGCATCTTAATCCACAATGTTGTAGCAGTGCCATTGACCATACCCCAGACATAGAATTTCAGGTGTTTGTTTATACTGATAGTGCGATGGTAGAACTGGTTGAGTGTTTGTGCCAGACAGGAGGATTGGCCACCCAGGAGAATACCAGCCAGAAGCGGATGCCATGAGTTTATAGAGTCGTAATATAGGAAAATCAGATATACCAAGAAAACTTGAAGTGCAATAAAATAGCTAAAGCGTTCTCTTACATGGTCATATCTATCATATTCCGACGCTACTCCTTTTTTTTCATCCTTGTGGTAGGGCAGTACCTGTTCTGCCATGAAGAGTTAGCGTGTTGTTTTTGGAGAAAAAGATATCTTTTGATAGCTTCGCCACATGTGGCACAGCTTTCTCCGCTGAAAAAAAAACATGCTCGTTAAAATCGTAAAAATCAGATCATTTTGTATAATATAAACGCTAACTTCCGCTACTCAGACTTCATGTACGACGTGATTGTAGTTGGTGCTGGTGTTGTTGGTCCTTGTATTGCCACGGTTTTGGCAAGACAGGGCCGTAAAGTGCTCATAGTGGAACGTGAATGGACCAAGCCTAATAGAATAGTTGGCGAGCTCTTGCAACCAGCCGGTGTGAAGGCTTTGAAGCAGCTAGGAATGATTAGCGCAATAAATAATATTGAGGCAATTCACGTTGATGGCTATTACGTCTCGTACTACGGTCAGGAAGTTAATATCACATACCCTGAGAAGAGCACATTGTCCCAGATAGATACAGATCCAGTGCCGGGAGCACTGAAAATTGGGAATGAAGATAAGTTGGAGACAGATACAACGTTGAATGCAACACAGTGGGACGAGAGTTCTACCGTGCGTGGAGTTGCATTTCATCATGGGGAGTTTCTAATGAACTTACGAGGAATATGTCTCGCGGAACCTAATGTAACAAGATTGGATGGAACAGTGGTGGAGATGGTGCGGGATGGAGATCGAGTTGTGGGTGTGGAGGTTGCCAATCAGGGCCAGTTTCGCGCTAGACTTGTGATTTGCTGCGACGGAATCTACTCCAAGTTCAGGAAAGAGCTCTACAAGGACAAGCAGCCTTCAATAGGCTCTTATTTCGTTGGACTTGATCTAGTGGATGCAGAGCTTCCAAGAAAAAACCACGGCCATGTGATTTTGGGAACGCATGCTCCAGTTCTTGTATATCAGATCAGCTCACATCACTCGCGGATTTTGTGTGCTTATCGGTCTAAGACTCTCCCTAAGCAAAAAGAAGTATTAGAGTATTTATCAGCTCAGATACTCCCTGCGTTACCGAAATCCCTGCAACCAAGCTTTAAAAAGGCGTTGGAGGCTGACAAAAATGTGTACAGAAGCATGCCAAACCAGTATTTGACAGCCAAACCGAACACGGTGCATGGTCTTGTGTGCATAGGTGACTCCCTGAACATGAGGCATCCACTAACAGGCGGAGGAATGACTGTTGGACTTAACGATGCGGTGCTTCTCTGCAAGCTGCTCGCTCCTGTGTCTAACGAAGATCTCGAGGATGAGGGAGTCATGTTAGAGACAATGCTTACATTTCACGGGGAACGTAAGCAACTGGATGCAGTGATTAACACGCTCTCTATTGCGTTGTATACGTTGTTTGCTGCAGACTCAAAGCACCTGGAGCTTCTACAACGTGGTTGCTTTGAATACTTCCAACGCGGCGGTAAGTGCATCAGCGAGCCGGTGGGTCTGCTATCTGGTGTAATCCAAAAACCTGGTGTGCTATTCTACCATTTTTTCAGTGTGGCATTCTACAGTTGCTATTTGAATTTCCGCGATCGTGGCTTGGCCAAAAGCCCACTAGCACTCTGGGAGAACATTTGCACACTTGCGGTAGCTGCATTCGTGTTACTGCCGTATCTTGTTAAGGAAATGATATAGAGTCTAAAATGTAATAATGTTACGTAAGCAAAAAGTGCAATGGTGGGAATAAATAGGGTCTGTAAGTGTAACAAAAGTCAGCTAATAACGAAAATATGACCTGCTCTTGTGAAACCAAAAATTGCAACTGCGATGGAACCTGTACTTGTTCCCATACTAAGGACACTGCGAAGAGCTGTGCCTGCGGCAAGTGTTCGGGTGAAGAAGGCTGCAAATGTAGCAGCTGTTCTGTTTGCTCTAAAAAGTGTGAATGCGTTGGCGAGTGTGCATGCGGTGAGTGCAAGTGCTAAATAGGATTATTGCTTGGCCAGTAGGTTTTCTGGCCTTATAGTTGTCGTGTTTGTTGCATGGCTGAGTATTATTGAGTTTTGGTGGACAGACCCCATTAGCAACTTAGTGTGAATGAAGGAGCCCTAATTTAATTGTCTATTGAGAGATATATAGCGAAACATAGTAAGAGTATATGATCCATTTGGATGGCTTGGACCAAACCAGTAGTGTAATCAATTTATCTGTCTCTCGCTCGTGCGCTCATATCCGCGATTATTTTTCGGAACAAATGGCAACAAACTTTTCTGCAATGAGTGAACAAGTCGTCTATTCCTCGTCTTTGTTGTTTGGAAAGCCTCCCCAGGAGGCCATGGAGGCCGTCAAGTTACGGCAGGTGCAGCTCAAGACCATCAATCACGAATTGGCTGAGTGGCTGACCGCATACGGTAGGCTAAGACTCCAGTATGTTGACCAGCTCAAGGCACTTTTGAAAAAGGGTGATACATTGTTCAGCAGTCCGGACAACCAGAAACTTCACAATTCTACCATTGACTCGCTTGGTCTTGCCACCCCTATGTGGACTGCCGTTCTGAAGATTGTTTCTAAGGAAGCCGAATTGTTCGACACCAGTACTCGGAAGATGGGCAGGGACATGATTGCGCCCCTTAAAGTCTACAGCCGACAGAACGATTCAAATCTAGTTGAACTTGATGACTTAGTCACTCTGGCTGCCTCCATCGGCAAAAAGGAAGCAGATGGAGAAGCTGGGGTTTTGCGTACGGAATGGAGCGAACGGGCCCCATATTTTTTTGAAATTTTTGAGAGATACGACTATAATAGGCTTGTGCTGCTCAAGGATGTGTTTCTCAAGTACCAGACTGATGTCAGCGACGTGCTTGCGGCCTTTAAGAAAGAGAATGAGGCAGGCCTTGAGCACACCCTGAGCTTCAGCCCAGCGGATGAAATACAAAGATTTTCGGATGCAGCCGCAGCTAAAACATTGCCTATTGAATTAACTAAGGACTCTGTTCCCACCAAAAAGCCACAGGATCAGGTGTTTACGGCAACTCCTAAGCCTTCTCACCGCAAGTCGCGGATCTTGAGTCTGTCCAGCTCGAAAACTGAACCTGCATCACCCAAAATCAAACATTCGTCGGTGAAATCTAACTCGCCGGAGAAAAAACCGAAAGAAAAGCAAAAATTGCGGTCCCGTTTTGGAACCATGCTTCGTGGAGGCAGAAAGAAGAAGAGTGACCTCACAAATAGTACAATTGCTGAAAGCGAGACATCATCTGTTGTTAGCAGTGTGCCACAAAGAGACGAGAGAATTCATACTAGAGGTCTCTCCAGTGAGCCAAGCATAATCGAAAGAGAGCATCCGTCTCACCCAGAGCATATTGCCCAGCCTGTTGCACATACTATCGGTCAACCTTTGTCTGAGCCTGTTTCTTACTATGCTCCTTCTTCCATGCCTGTCGCTCCAACTGCTAACGGATTTCCGGCTATGCAACCTACGAAACGTTCAAACTCGGTGGCCAGCGATTTGACTACTAGCTCTTCAATTCAGCCTTCGTTCCGCGGGTCAAGTAGCTCGCTAGCATTTGCGTCAGCCACCATAGCCACAGCTCCAACGACAGCCCCAGATCCAGTTCAAAAGTCTATTCCTCTTCCTACCGAGATTCCGGTCCCAGCTCCAAACGCTGCTTCGGAGCCAGCTCCTCCTCCGGTTCCTTCTTCAAGAAAGCACACCTCAATTGACCCAGGATCGGGACCTAGACTACCTCACGGCTCTACTCCTGCTCCACCACAACAGCGCAGGATTAGCACCCTTGAGCAGGCTACTCCAACACCAATTTCTGCCAACATGACGGGCTCGACTTTACTGTCTAGAAACACCACCGGAAACGGAGGTCTTTCGAGCGGGCAGATCCACCATCCCTCGCTCATTCAGCCGGGCCTCAATGCCTCAATCGTTGAGATCTACAACGCTTCTTTCAAAGATGGTCAACTTGTTCGTTCGAACGTGATTGGAGAGGTGGCTTTCAGTTACATTCTAGATGAGTCCAGCAAAAAACTCCCATCCAAGATCGAGCTTGCACTCTCTTCGACTGGCGCGTTGCCAAACTTCATGTGCAATACTATGTTCATCCAGCAGAATCAGCAAGAACCTAATCTTTTTACTATTGTCGATCCTGCGCAGATCCAACTGCGCACTGTGGGTGGCCTGAAGTATATGCTTAATAGCTCGAAGCCCCCAATCGTGGTCAATCCGATCTGGAAGCACGAGGAAGCGCAATCTACGGTGATCATTTCCATCAAGCCGTCTGATGAGTTGATTGATTTATTGGCGACTGCACCACTTGAGCTATCCAACCTGATGGTTTCTGTGTCAATCACCGGAGCCCAGGCAGCTTCCGCTGCTACCAAGCCTTCGGGATCGTTCAACAGAGACAAAAATAGAGTTACATGGAATCTGGCTGCTACTCCTTTCATTTTTACTGCCTCTCATACGGAAGAACGTCTTATTGCCCGGTTTATGACTAATGGTGTTGCCAAGGAAGCAGACGCGGGCATCCAGTTAAGATTCACGATCAATAGTGACGCGGGAGCAGCTCTTGTTTCGGAGCTCAACACCAATATTGGCATCAAGGCACTTGCAGACACTGTGGAAGATCCTTTCAGCTCGAACGATAATATCCAGGACGAGTGGACAGATGTCTCCACGCTGAAGACCATCATTGCTGGCAGCTATTCTGGCCATGTATAGATCGGTGGTGTACGGATGTGGTTCCGGCTTCCTCCAAAGGGCATCGCTTTTTTTTTTTCTAGTCTGTGGATTTCTTGTTGGGTCGTGCGCCGCCCGCCCTCCAGCAGGTGAGCGTAGAGCCAACTCAGCTTATAAACATTAAATCAATTATTCTTTCTGTTCGAGGATATATTTCAGATCAGAACCGTGATCCAGCGCAATGAGCAAACACGCCAAATCCCAGAGCACATATGCGTTTGAAAACACAAGCACCAGCGTCGCTGCGTCGCAGATGAGAAACTCTCTCAACAAGATGATCGACGCTGTGGATGATCCCAAAACCAAAGCCAAGTTCGAGCTTGAGATGGATTCCTTCTTCTCGCTCTTCAGAAGGTATCTTGCTGATAAGGCCTCGGGAACCACATTGGACTGGGATCGCATTCGGTCTCCAACCCCAGACGAAGTGGTTGCTTACTCCAGTTTGCAAAATGCTGACAACTCCAACCTCTCAAAGCTGGCAGTGTTGAAGCTAAATGGAGGGCTAGGTACTTCAATGGGATGTGTTGGTCCAAAGTCGGTGATTGAGGTCAGAGATGGTCAATCGTTCCTGGATCTATCAGTGCGTCAGATTGAACACCTGAACACGACTTACGATACTGACGTGCCATTGCTGTTGATGAACTCATTCAACACCAATGACGATACACAGATAATTGTGAGAAAGTATCAGGGCCACCGTATTCGGATCAAGACCTTCAATCAATCTAGATATCCTAGGGTGTTCAAGGACTCGCTACTCCCTGTTCCCCAGAGCATTGATGACAAGCTTGATGGCTGGTATCCACCAGGACACGGTGATTTATTTGAGTCGTTGGTGTCTTCCGGTGAGCTTGATGTGTTGCTTGAGCAGGGCAAGGAGATTCTCTTTGTGTCCAACGGTGACAATCTCGGCGCCACTGTTGACACTAAAATACTCAACCATATGCTTGAGACTGGGGCTGAATACATTATGGAGCTCACAGACAAAACGAGGGCTGATGTTAAGGGAGGTACTCTGATCAATTATGATGGCCAGGTCAGATTACTGGAGATCGCACAAGTTCCAAAGGATCACGTGGAGGAATTCAAATCCATTAAAAAGTTCACAAATTTTAACACCAACAATCTGTGGATTAACCTGCGGGCAATCAAGCGTTTGGTCGAAGCGAACGCATTGGAAATGGAAATCATTCCTAACTCTAAAAGCATTAGCGTCGGAAACTCTGAAATGAGCGTTTTACAACTTGAAACTGCTGTTGGCGCTGCAATCAGGCACTTTAAGGGAGCACATGGAGTTGTTGTTCCTAGATCAAGATTTTTGCCGGTGAAGACGTGTTCCGATCTGATGCTGGTCAAGAGTGATCTGTTTGATTTGCAACATGGTGCTCTTAGACTCGATAGTGCTCGATTCGGCGGTGCTCCGCTTATTAAATTGGGTTCTCATTTCAAGAAGGTATCAAACTTCCAGCAGAGAATTCCACACATGCCTAGAATTCTTGAATTAGACCATCTTACCGTCACTGGTAACGTCTACTTCGGTAAAGGAGTTCAGCTTAAAGGCACGGTAATCATTGTTTGTTCGGAAGGTCAGAAAATTGACATTCCTAACGGCTCCATTCTCGAAAATGTTGTGGTGACCGGTAACTTGACTATCCTCGAACACTAAATACTGAGGTTACAAATATTTAATTGACAAAAAACTCTAAATTTGAAATCTATCTATTGCCGTCATTATAGTTCCGCTCGAATTGCCTCATTTCCTTTCCGAATCTCTTCTTGCGCTTCCGCTCCATCACCTTCTCCCGCTGTTTACCTTTCATGTTTTGGAAACGAGCCACTTGGACCAGTTTTCGTTTGTCACTGCGCTTAACAAATTCCCTTCCTGTCTGTTTTTTGTAGTCTTTAATGACCTGTTTCTCTAAGTCCTTATTTTTAAGTGCATCCAGTCTAGACTTTGTACTTTTGGCGACATACTCCAGTGTTTCTCGCTCATTTTGAGTCAATCTATTGCGATTCTTAGAATCTTTTAGCACGCTTTGCACCTCATTAAGCTCATTCTGTCTATAATCGTCCAAAAATTTGTAATTTCGCCGCACTTCACCCTCATTAACCTTTCCAAATGCTGAATCAAATCGTATATCGTGGTATTTTGTTCTCGCATATTTGGTACCATCTAATAATCCTGGAATCTCGCGCACTTTAGACACAGGCTGTCGAGCTGATGACTCACTAGGGGCATGCTTGTTCTTCTTCTTCTTATGCACAATCCGTTTTTTGTGTTCTTTCTCGAAAAATCCACCATCTGAATCTGAATCTGAAGCGTCGCTCTCTGCTTCTTGTTCTAAACGTTTCTTGGCAGCAGAGATAGCACCAAATGAAATCGAACCCAAAGAATTCTCAGATGCATCACTTGAGTATACTTCCTCATCTTCAGTATCGAGGTCCCGTCTAGAAAACTGTGGACGCCGTGACATTATTATTGATAGAAACAAGTATTTTAAAGAATAATTAAATTTTTATAGAATACAAATTACATTACATAAGCGTGGGCTAACTCACTTACTCAATGAATAGTACTTGTAGATGCCGCGTTCTGTGAACTCTCTAGCAAAAGCAACTTCGTCATCTTTGAAAAGTCCCTGAGAGCAATTGATTTTTCTAGAGGCGTATTTCAAGAAACTTGGTTGTTTGATCTTTTGCATAATTTTCTGCCCGGTAATGATGTCAAAATAAATAATGTTGTTGTTGAAATTCAAGGATTGACCGTTCAGTTCCTTTTTTAACTGTTCCTGGTTCAGCTTGAACACCCAAGCACGTCTTCCGCGCCCATTATCGTTGTAGCTTTTCCAAATTTCAAGCGAGTTGTCGTTGTGGACGCGAAACTCACCTGAGGTTTCGTCGAGCAAGTCGCAAACTTTGTAGTTGACCTCGATAGCCTGCAACTCGGGACAGCAAGTGAGCAAGTGGTGGTTTTCTAATGTCCACCGGGTTACGTTCTTATTCCCTGTGAGATCGATAAATTTGAGATGACGTAAGCTCTGGAGCACAAACAGCAAGTCCTCGATTAAAAGCTGGGAATGAGCAAGCACAAGACTCTGCAGCAAAGGAAAACGCTCTGCAATGATCGTGATATGTTTCGGCTCCACATTTATGCCTGCAAGATTTAGGTACCTCAATTCAGGGGCATTCATGTGCTCAAGCAGGAATGTGAGAGTATGCTGATTAAATGGAGATGCAATAGTGGTGTCCACTTGAAGATTAAGCCAAAGAAGTGAGTCGTTGGTCACTGCTGGATGCCTAGTAAGAAATTCTATTAGATGGCGTGCTGCACCAAGCCGTGAACAGCGTGCTAACGACAAATGCGTTAATCTGGCCGATTCGTGAAGATGCTGATTGAGATTTTGAATAGTAATTTGAGTATGACTGAGGTCAATTCGTTGCAATGCTTTGAGATTCATAAGTAGGTTAGAAAATGACTCGTTCGTAAGGTCTGTACATTCGTGGAAAGAAAGGTACTTAATGCTTGTATTGTTAATGATGTGCAAGTTTTCAAAGCTCTGGGCGAACTTGGTGCCGCTTGAGCCACAAAAGTCGATGCTCTGAAGTTTTGGCAACCTATTGAAAAGTAAGTTCACTATCTCGTTGTTGATATCGCCTTCGATACTTTCGCTAACAAGAAACTCTGTCAGATTTGGTGTGAGCTCTAAACATTCCAAAATTGTTTTATGAGTGACCATTTGAATTTCTCGCATCATTTGCCCAGTTCTACCCAACCCAATGGAGGTGAATTCTGAGAAATCGAGGAACTCGACATAAGTACCTAATATTTGATTTTTGCGTAGAATCTTAAGGAACAAATCGAAAAAGTTGGATCTCGTGAAATTGGCATATTTGAACGTATACTTCAAACTCAACAGATAGAAAGCACTATTAACCAAGCTGATCGAGCGACAAAAGGCCTTCGTGTTAGAGTTTAGAGAATATACATTGTCCAAATCGTTGTAATAGACATAACCTATGATCTTGTCCAGGAGTTCGTAAGGAAGTGGAGAAAGTCTATCGAAATCGTCTAGCTTTTCCTTCTGTGCTAGAAAGAACTCGTTCGGCGTCGCCGAAGAGTCGGAAATCGCTGAAAATATAAACTCTTGTGCGGAGTTTAACTCTAACGTAGTCATAAAGATGGGAAATTTTTCTCTGGGGGAGATAGACTATATATATATATGCAAATAGGAATTATAGGATGTATAGCGAAATAGAATCATTAAACACCCCCGAACCTATACACAGGTTACACAATAGAATAGTTCATTGATGCACATTTGTATACCGCCAGGTGCCTAAACCCCGACCATGGAAATTTAGATTAGTCCGATATATCACAGGATCTGCACAGCCCACCTAATGTTTGCATCAAAAAAAAAAATTACTAAAATCTCTTTTCTTTTTTTGACACAACACCCATACACCACAACCACAGTCGATTCAGTGGTTGCCTGTAAGCCAAAGCAGATGCGGGCTGAGTGATTCTGTGCAGTACTTTTTCACCGATTCTTTGGATTTGCGGTCTGGGGGGAAGTGCTTGTTCAGATATGAGCACTCAACCTCGAAGTAGCAGATGTAATCCACCATAATACGCCAAAGCATCACCTCGAGATCATTTCCAAAACTGTCGTTCTCGCTAAACATTCGGATACGATCACCATTCTCCTTAACAATAAAGCCATCATTGATTAATTCAATTGGTAATAATCTTGGGTAGTTCACTTTGAAGAATAATGCAGACCGTCTTTCTGGTGAATCGTCCAAGTACCTTTGAAGTTCTTCCTCTGTAATCTTATCCGGGTTAGATTCGTATTTTTCCAAAAACGCGTTGACAGAGTAGTAATCCACTGTAGGATCAAATTGAACCATTCCGACTCCACGAAACTCGTTATTATACCAAAATCCCCTAGCTTGCGTAGAGGTTTTGGTCTGGTAATATGGTGATTTAAGAGCAGTAGCAGCAGCAGCAAAAGTTTCCTTTTCAGCAGATTGAGATGTTTGTCCTAAAAGTGGGTAATAAACACCCTCTCCATACAAATTGTAGTAGAGAGCTAGCAACATAGTCTTCCAGTGCTGCTTTTTGTTGATCATCAACACACCACTATCGTTTGTAAGTTCTGGTATGGCGCCTTTACGGTCGTGGAATGGGAATACGCTATCTGCTTTGGATGATGAAATATGTTTCGAACTTGGAAGTTCAAGAACCGAATCTCTCACTCTTGTGTTATCCACAACCGAACCAGAAACTAGATACCAGAATGGTGAAGTCTTCCTCTTCCAGAAATCTGGCCATAGAACAAGTCCTTTTGAATTGAACGGCTCAGAAGCAAACAATGTCTCGTCTAAGGACTTGATGAGCAACGTCTCGCTTTCAAGAAGTAGCACGTTTTGGAAATTGGATGTCAGCAGAGCAAGCGAACGGTACATGTTAGGATTGATTCCAAAATCCGTGAAAAACAGCTCTTCTTCTTCTTCTTGAAAAATTCCTAGCTGTTCAGTCATAACAACACATTTGGCGTTGAGCTGCTGAAGATAGCGATCGCAGATTTCGCGATCTTTGGTGTAATCAGATCTACGGGGCAACATCACTTCGACAGGCAACTCACCACCCATTCTTCTAAACATCCTGGTACATAGCAAAGCAAGCCAAGTCAAGTCCCCCCCACCAATTATGATGACACCGTTGCCATTGTAACGCATAAGGTCTTCGTACTCTGGTAATTGTTTGACTAAATTTGTGTGAGAAGTTTTCACAGAACTTACAAATTCGTGAGAGAACTTCCCAACCTTGGCCAAAATTTTGGAAGTCCAACGCTCATTCGAATCCAGATCCTCTTCATCAAACTCAAACGGGTCCATCTTAATCGGAGGTTTGTTTTCTTCCATAATCTTGAAAATGGAACGATAGAAGTTAATCTTGGCCTGTTTCCTATCCTGAACCTCCTGTAGAGCGTCCTTTGCGGCATTCGATTTGGAAGGCGGCGAGAGGTCTTTTAGCCAAGACGTGTAGTTTGACGGTATGATATTTTGTTGGATACGAGAAGATGACGAGCTATAGACGAAGCAGATAAGAGACAAAAGGCCCACAGCCAGAAGCAGCACCCGTGCAGGATAGTGGTTCCAGTACGCGTGGCCTCGAGTTCTGTAATATCTATAATATTTTGTAATCGAGCCCATGAGAAAACTGGTTAAACAAATCACCGTTTTTAGCGAACGTCGATCCTGATCGCGAATTGGTGACGTAAGCAAAAATGAACCCTGGCCCAACAGCGGGAAAAAATAACTTTGCTCCATATGTACATCCCACGCATCCCGCGCTCCCACTGATAAGTCTTTCTCCTTAGCCAGAGCTTATATATTAGTTCAAATTCTTGCTTATTCTCGAACCATGGGTGTGACGAATGCGTTATAGAGAGACATATCTGGGATTGAAAGCATCGGCCCGACCAATTCTGGCCCATATCTGGTACAAGTATGTCTTGGTAGCCTTGGGATCTGTGCTGATTCTAATGCTTTTGTATGGAATCAACGAGATTATCAAATTGACTACAGTACATTTCCCTGCATCTGTCTGCTTAATGCTAATCATGTTTGCCGGCCTTTGGTTGAGCTCATGGTTTTTCGGTGAGGACAGGACAGCTCAAGTATTGAAATACATTGAAATCCCCTGCGGGTTTTCAATTCGCTGGATGAATATCTACTTTACTCCCCCCTTTGTCACGCTAGTATTATCAGAGAAAGTGAGTGTTGGTGAGGCATTCACCATAGCAGCTGTGTTTGTAGTGGGGTATCTTATTGGATATGGGTTTATTGGCTATTTTACTTGGGGGTTGCAAGTTTTATTGGGAACCTATAATCACGAACGACCGGTTGACGAAGAAAATTCTGAGCAGAAGAACCCACAAGAGGAGAAGGAAAATCAAGTCCAAGACACGGAGAACGATGTTGTGTGGGAGGATAAGGTGCGCGACTTTATGCTCTTTTGGATCGATTTCTTCATCTACGGTCTAGTGTTTGTTGCCGGCATCGCTGTTTATTATAGCACGGGATATGAGATGCCAGTCCAACTTGCAACGGCAGTTTTGTTGTTTCGGTTTGCAATGCTCATTCCACCAACTTGGAGACGGTTTTTGCATCCCATTCTGGTCAGTTTTTCGATCAGTTTGCTGGTTTTCTACATTTTGAGTGTCATAAAAGGAGAGAACTTTTTCAATAGTATCAAGCATTACCAGAACGGGAAGACGTATCTTCACCTTTTTGACACGCGCAATTATCCAGACTGGCCTGGAGCGGGAGATTTCTTTTCTTCCCTTATGGATATATCTATCGTGTCGTTGTCGCTGGCCATGTACAACTACCGCACAGACTTCAAGCGGTATTTTACTTCGTTCATGCCCCCGGTCTTGATAGGCTCCTTTATGACATTTTTCATATATCCACCGCTTTGCTACCACCTGGGCATTTCGGCAGCAAGATCATTGGGTTTCACTGGTCGATCTGTTACTATGGCTCTAGGCATGCCATTAGTTAAAGCTTTGGACGGTTCTACTCAATTGATGGCTGTCACCACAATCATCAGCGGAATTTTGGGGCCTTTGTGCGGTGATTTCTTGCTATTCAAGGTGTTCAGGATCAGAAAGGAGGACTTTGTCACGAGAGCTGTTACTTTAGGGTTCAACTGTGGAGCTGTCTCCACGGCCTATCTGCTGACGGTGGAACCACGAGCAGGAGCAATGAGTTCTTTGTCTTTCACAATATTCGGTACAATCATGATTATTTTGAGCGCAATTAATCCGCTCGTGAAAGTTCTACAGCATCTTGTTGGGTGGTGAAGTTGAAAAAGAGAGCGGGACACCCCATGGCTGCCTATGAGGCGTCCATTTGTGCGTGGCTTGCGAAATTTAATATAGCATGCATCCATTTATCCATAATATTACGACATTCAAGTTTTTGCGGGGGGTGACGTGTGGAGGGCATTCTCTTATTCTTGATTGTGCCAACTTTCTTTTTCGCTGACCTCTATTGGTCACGAACGCTTTTTTCTGTAGTTTATTGTTTCCCCAGAATTTTGCCTAAGTTAAGTTGGGGTGCAGATGACGCACGGGTCGCGATCCATGTCAAATTATAAAAGCCAACGCCACTATCCTTTGGCAATTTGTCATGTCCAACGAACTCAAAAATCCTTGGAACATTATTAAGAATCCGGCTAATGGCCGTACACGTATCTCGCAGGCTTGCGACCGGTGTCGGAGCCGGAAAATCAAATGCTCTGGTAAGAGCGATCAATCTCCGCGCTGTACTAATTGTGAGCGCGACGGTTTTCAATGTGTGGTCAGTGATAAGCTGACAAGAAACAGCTTTCCTAAGGGGTATACAAAGAACCTTGAGAAGAGACTACTTGAAGTAGAGCTTGACAGGAACAGGCTGATGCTGGAGCTTAGAGAGATGAAAAAGAGACAGAAGTTGACTCACTTGTCGGAAGATGAAATTGACATAAAACTAGAGGGATCGGTTTCTTTCGATGTTGAATCAAAGCCGTTGGTCGACAGCTGGGGAGCTCTTGTGATCGACCAATTCATGGTTTCTCCTCTCCAACGCTATGTTGATAAGCTTCAGCTCAATATATTCAACGGTTACGAGAAACTACCTTCGGGAGCTTCGGATTCCGAAACCAGGATGCTAGCTAACTACCACATGAACCTCAACAGATATCTTAACTTGATATTGTACAAGTTGGTGTTTCCGCTGCTAGCTGACAAATCTGAGCGCAGCCTGGACCATCTGGTTTGGCTATTTTTTAACGACCTGAACAAAATCATTCCTATTCTTGACTTTGAGCTCTTCTACAACGACTATCTTAATTTCATCAACAAATTCACTCCAGAAAGCTCTACTTATGTGGAGAATGGTGAGAACAAGAAGAAATATCATGAGTTCTTGCCCTCGGAACAGGACTTTCTGGTGAAGCTCATTCTTGTCCTCAAGTTCTCGCTGCCATCTTCCCGCACAATTGCAAACTCATCAATCCTCAACAAACAGTCTCTAAACCAATTTGATGAATCGATCAAGCTCGTCAATACTGAGAACTTAATGCTGTTGTTCCGTAATATCAACTTCATTATCGAGCCAACGCTGGATAAATTTGAGATTGTATTGCTCATGTTCTACCACTTGCTCAGATCGGAGAATTATCATATTAATAAAGAGGATCCGCCACCAGTCAGCTTCCTCAGAGACATCCTCAACATGTGTATGTACCTGAGTCGTGTTTTCACTCTCAATAAGAGTACGGATGTGGTTTCTTTTAAGACAGAATTGGCCCAGATCCAGATAATCCATAGACTCAAACTTTATTGGAGTCTTCATTGTCTGGTAAAGCTCTTCCAAATATATTTTAACATTGAGATCATGTCAGATGAGATTGGTCCTCAGTCACTCGAAACAATTCATTCCGTGGCCAACGACGTTGGAATCACTGTCAAACTAATCGAACTACTTGAGATCGTGCCATTCAATTTCATGCAGCTATCAGTGGAAGAGTTGATTCCCCTTGATACCAAACTTGATGCGTGGAACGATTTGGACACGCTAATCTCAAAAGACAACTCGGTTGCCGTGAACAAGTTGAGAACTTACTACTACTACTTTAAGTTCCATATCCATATGAGGGCTGATACTCCAGAGAACCAGAACGTCTGCTCTGATTTAGTGCAGCTATCTGCCGATATTGTTGGTAACGACCTTGAGCAGCTTTCCCTCAGCAGCTTCAACTTTCACCTGATAACACTGTTAGCTCTCACTGTTTTGAAAGATTCTAAGCTTTTGCAAACAGAGTGCAACAGGCTATGCTCTTTGTATTCTGATTTGATCTCACAAAAACATTGTGACCAGGTCATTGTACAACTTGTGAAACACATCTCCAATTCAGAACAGCCAGAAGATCTGCATTCTTTCGCTTATTCGCACCCTCCCTCGTCCTTATTTAAAAGGAAGGATACCGAGTTTTTTGATCTGTCAGCATTTGAGTCCTCGTCAGAATTTCGGTCTTTGGCTCCTTCGACAGATCCAAATGTAGACAAGAAGAAGAAGAAAAACAAACGGCGCAAGTCTGGATCACCATCGTCACCGTCGAGTGTTTTTTCATCTATGTCCCGAGATTCTTCGATATCTTCGAACAGACAATCCGTGGGGTCTGTCGATGTACCCTCCTGTCTATTCCCCTCTGCATTGGCCCCAAAGTCGAACGATGACTCAACAATGAAGAGAAGACGTGGTTCACTCTATGAAGCTTACAGTCAGTCGGCCGCAGGAACCTTCAACCACAATTTACGGAAACCACGCCATGAGGGCCGTGCACGCTCAAAATCCGTGGTGGAGAAGACGGTAGACTCTGACCTGGCAAAGCAAGAACCATTTGATTTCAAAATCAGCTTCAACGACCATGTACACCTGGATGTGGCACAGGATCAGATTGGGCCATTGGACCAGCTTAGTTGTTTGGTAGAATATGATCCCATGCTCAGTTTTACTTTTGATGAACCAAAGAAAAGAGCTGCTTCCTTCAGAGATGATGATGACCTTAACAAATTGAAGGAAAAGGTACTAACCATGAAATATGCCGCTACATAATATTCAATCCAACTATTTATTCTAGCATGACCATCTCGTTCACCTTCTCGCCCTTTTGCACACGTCTCAGGTCCCACTTGCTCTTAGCAAGCACGATCTTACGTAACCCTAGATGCAGAAGGAACGCGAATGCACCCAAGAACCGGAACAAAGCAAAGCCAAAAACACTCCATAAGATCACAGCAAGATACTTGTTGCTTTTGATGGAATTTGGTCCGTAAATCTGAGTCACCGTCATCACCAGAATCATGTTGGCAATAGACCAGACTAAGACCACCCGCGAACGCACATCTCTGTAGTAATCTTCGGCACCAATCGTCTGTTTCTGAACTCCTCCATCCCGCATGTGCACAGGAGTCTTTCTTCTCTCCTTCAGCTGGTAAAGATTCTCAGCATACATAGAATCAATATCTCTTTGGTTGCCAACGATTTCAAGTTTGATTATTTCCTGACCCTCCTCGTTCGTCACAATTGTTGCAGCACCGAGATTTGAAATAGGCTGGTTCTCACCCTTAGTACCCCAAGTAACATCGTGGGTATTACAAAAAGCGTAGATTTGAAGCAGACAGGTATATGCAGGTAGCATCAAGAAGTATTGCGCTGACGAAGAAATCAAATGCCATGGATCCAAA
Source organism: Ogataea nonfermentans (assembly GCA_003706255.2). Classification (NCBI taxonomy): domain Eukaryota; kingdom Fungi; phylum Ascomycota; class Pichiomycetes; order Pichiales; family Pichiaceae; genus Ogataea; species Ogataea nonfermentans. Next base: position 1,180,762 of record PPKT02000002.1, on the reverse strand, counting down.
TACAGACAGGACATCAGAACATAAAGTCCATAGGTCGATGCCAAGCTGACACAGATGGAGGCAAAACTTAGGCCTCCCGCATTTCCAGCGGAATTTTCACTCAGCATTAATGCTAGGTAATAAATTCCTGTGATCATAGCATAAGTTCCACAAATACTTAGCAAAATGACGGCAAGAAGGAAGAGTTTTGGTGCACCTTGGGGACGATTACCCATAGCAATCACCAGCATTCCTAATAATGTGCAGATGCACAGGTAATTCATGATCTCAAATGCGATTTTGCCTCCTTCTCCAGCCAAATTGATCAATGATCCCGCCAAATAGTAGAATGTCAGATAAAAGTTTCCAATGGAGAAGAAACTGAATATCAAGGTAAGGAATTGGTATAGGAACTCCACATGGAGGAACATTTTTCTCAGAGCGGAGTGGTCAGTTCTCCAAATATCAAAAAACCGAGTTTGAGAATAGACAGCAGCAAAGAATGCACCGTTCAACCATCTTCTTCTCTGGGAAATAAATTCTGGCAATGATTCTGGCACATCGGTTTCGCCCTTTGCATTCTTGACGTACTTCAGCACCCACTTGGCATCCTTCTTTGCGACTAGTTCCCAGGCCAAAATTCTGTCTTCTGCAAGGTACATATTGGCGGAAAAAATACCTGCATCCACTGCATCACCTTTACCTTCACCTCTAAAGTATGCATCCAGTGGACCAGTACCATCTTCGTGGTTCTTCAGTGCTGCATATCTGTAAGCAGAGAGAGCACCAGGAAGCACGCTCACGTACCCAAAAACAGACTCGCAAGGTTTGTCCAAGATGTTGGACATTTTGTACTCAAAATTCTGTGATGCAACAAGTGGATTAAGAACCTTTGTCCAGTACTTGCCTTTCATTGCCACAATCTCTCCGGCTGCACCAGCAACATTGGAATCGTAATCAAAAGCCTTCCATAAGTTGTAAACAGCGCTTTCGTTTGGGCGAGTACCAACATCCAAAAGAACGCAAACCTTTGGGTCAAGCACGGGACAAATTCCATTGAACAGCCATCTATGGGAGTTGATCTTCTTCGCGTTCTTCTCTTTGAGGCAGAATATCAATTGAACAGGAACCAATCCCTTCTCGCTACCGCTGAACTTCAAATCTTCATCAATGGATAGCTGTGCAGTATACTCGAACATGTGGGCTTGAACTTCCTTCTGGTTGACGAAGGATTTTGCAATACCTTCTTGGTAAATACCAATTGCAGACAAGATTTGCAAAACTCCAGGCTTGATCTTGTTACGACCATCGGCGACAATCATCACCACAATCTTCTTCCATGAGTCTTTGCCCCAAGTGCTGCTGCCGTGTCTCCTACTCAAATAAGCAATATTTCTAAAGACCGCATGCAAGGTCCTCGTCAATGCGACTTCGTCTTCGTTGTACATGGTAATACAGATAACGATTTCTGTTTCTCTTCCCATCTCATTTGTCCTCAAGGTGAAACCCTCATCAGCAAACTCGTCTGGACCTGCAGTAACGGCAGAGTACTTCATGTAGTCGAATTCATCCTCTCCTTTATTTGGAAGGAAATTGTACAACGTTGACGGAATTGGATTGTCCAGAATTAAATTACCATTCTTCGATCTGAAGGTCTTCTGGGTGGTTCTATAATTGTTTCTTCTTGGTTGGAAATCCTTTGGAAGCTCTTCAAAGAGTTTACCGTCAAGACTCGTAGTGAAATTGTAGTCCTCGTCAATAGTTTTTGATCCAATGGTATCATTATCAAAGAACGATGGACCGGAATCTTTCTTTGTCAAATCAATCATCCCGTGGTTGAGAGTAGATTGAGAGGATTGAGATGAACCTCTAGAAGGACTGAGACTCGGAATCGGGCTTTTAAATGGACTAGCATTGGCAGCCGTATACGCAGAGGCGGAAAAAATTGGCTTGGGAGTTTCGAGAGTTCGGTTACTGCGTTGGGATCTAGTAAGTTCGCCATTTCTGTCTTCTTCGTCATCGGTGTTTGTGCGGATCAAGGCGGGCCTCGATCTGGTTGGAGACTCTCCAGAGGTGTAAGCTGCTCTTGGAGTGGGTCCCTTCTTCTCAGCAGCAAAAATAAAGTTGTTAGCAGTGCTACTAGTAAACAAACCAGACTCGCTCCGACCAAATGAGATGGCTGGGGAGTACTTTAGTGCTGCTTTAGATGGAGATTCTAACTAGTTAGTAACCAATTGGGTGAAACGTACGCTTTCTGGGAGATGAAATCGGGGTATAGACATTTTCCGGCCTCCGTGGAGATTCCGGAAAATCGTCAAAAGGATTCTCTCTGAAGTTCGACATGGCTTGTAGTCTAAAGAACTTTCAGTTAGAAAACTTTATAGAGTCCCATTTGAAAAGTCAATATTATTATGTTTTCAATTTACCGCATTTGGAAATCGATAGTAAAATTTCATCGAGAGGTTGAAACGTGTAATTGCTTACATCATCGAGCATTATTTCGTGGCCGCTCAAGAATATGCAGCTAATGAGTGGCATCACCATGCATTGTATGTAACAATTGCGTTGCGTGCGTGTCTCTGCGATTATTGGCAGACAATTAACAGGTGAAAAAAATATATAGTCAAAGTTTCGTAGGCATCCCTTTGAGATCCGAAAAGGGTAATCTGATAATCTCACGCTAGTAGTGCTTATAAGACGGGTTCTCGGCTTCATATAGTGTTACAAAGGTGCGACAGATCAACAATTCTAAAAAATGGTTTTAATGCTTGTACTGGCGTGTCTTTTGGCTACTTGCAGAGCAGTGACAGTCACCACGACCGTTGCTTCTTCTGACGCGGCCATGTTGGCCATTAATATGGATACCGGACTGATTGGGGCATTCCTCAACGACTTCGCAACCAGGTATGATGTCTACACGTCGTATATGAATGCTAATAGCATGGCTGTTCCTGGCGGTCTTCTTCAGTTTTATCTAGAAGCGGAATCTAATACTAAAACCGATGAGGAGGGATTATCTTCATTGATCGTTAATCAATTCCCGTTGTCTGTGTTCAAGACTTATATCACAGCTTTCCCTTGGTATACATCGTTGCTATCTGATGCAGCGGAAACGACGTTCTATGCTGCTGAAGATCTGGTTTCCAAAACAGCTGTAGTGGTCGTGGAAACCGATGCTACTGAATTGCACATTTTAGAAGCATCAACTAGCGATTCTGTCAGCTCTGCAGGGTCTGCCAGTTCCAGTTCATCTGCTGGTGCTAGTAAGTTATTTGTTCCTAGTATTGGTCTTCTGCTGCTTGGGGCATTGCTATAACTATCTATTATTTTTTGATAATTCGATCCAATTTTTGAAGCATGTAATTAAAATTCTCGTCTTTTAATTTTCTCAGGATATAATTTGACAGCTCTTTATCGCTGAGGGCAGAAAAATCAATCGACGTAACATTTGTGGACGTACTCAGATTTCCAATATCTATGCTTGTGTTATTGAAGCTCAATGAGGTGTTTGCTTCGTTACTAAATTCGTCTTCCTGGAGGGATGCATAGGTCACAGAATTCAGGAAATCAAAATTAGGGGCTGCCTCTACTTCAGGAATCATGGGGATTTGACTCATAGCCTCCGTCATATTAGGTGTTCGGTCTGGTTTTTGAGACCAAGTGTCGATCATAGAACTTTTGTATGATTCCTCGGGCTTCTTCTCTCTTTTTTCAACCTGCGAGCTTTGTGAAAAGACCATCTGGCTACCAAAATCAATTTGTGATCGCAGCTGACTTCCTTGAGAGAAACTTGCCTTCTCCTGTTGCTGAGTGGGAATTCCATGAGCTTCGAGCAATTGAATACACTTGTCGAATTCAATTTGTGAAGCGAATCCGAGCTGCAGCTTCTTACAATACCGAGCATTCGGATAGTATTTCAAAGCAATGGACGGAAACTTGGTATAAGCCTTCATCATCTGATTTGAATCAAACAGTAGTCTTTCCAAGACCTCAGCCTTCCACATAATTTTAATCAGTAGATTCTCCCTATTTTCATCCTTTTCTTTGGATTTACCTTTCTGTCCAATATTAAGAGACAAGTCTGATCTGTACGGGAAATGGATCCATTGATTTTGGTCGCTGATATAGGAGAATTTCCTAAATGATATCGATGTATAAAGCTGTTCCATATTGAAAAAGATGATTTTGCTCCCAATTTACTTCTCCCTTTTTTCCCCTTTTGTTTAACACCGCCACACTCGCCACTTCTTATCAATATTTGTTTTCTACTATTTTTTCAGATGGTGGATGCTATGGAATTGGAGGACGAAGACACACGTCCGTTAATAACGTCGGACCCAAGCATACACGAGACTACATTGGGAACCATACAAGACTCTTCATATGACCCAATTACGCGTCCGCTCGCCCCAGAGCTCGTGCTACAGCAGCACATGATCGATGAGATGAATTATCTTCAAGAGCCAGAGGATACTCCCCATGGCCGTCATATGGGCTACTATGCTGTGGTAATGATGATTCTTCAACGTATCATTGGGTCAGGCATTTTTGCTGTCCCCGCATTGATCTACCGAGATCTTGGAGGCTCACCAGCTCTATTTTTCACAGTGTGGCTTATTGCTGGCTATATGAGCTTCGCGGGACTCGCATGCTTCCTTGAACTCGGAAAGGTAATTCCCAGAAGTGGTGGGATGAAGGTGTTTCTTGAATACATTTACTATAAACCACGGATGCTTATGAGTGTGCTCTATAACACATATTCTGTTGCGTTTGGATTCACGATTACTAATGCTATAATATTTGGTGAATACACCCTTTATTCGCTTGGATGGGATAATGTGGACGGTATGGCCGCTAAATATGTTGGATGTGCATACGTATTTGTGGTCTGTGTGGTGGTTGCATGTTCCACCAAACTCGGAGTCAGACTTACGAATCTTACAGGATCGTTGAAGCTAGTTTTGCTGGTCATCATGGCTTTCACAGGACTCTATGTACTGTTATTACCTTCGAGTTGGACAGGTATCACCAACAATCTCCACTGGAACGAGTTTTTTGCGGTCAAACGGCCAGTTACCCTCGCATCATTTATATCAGGTCTACTCAAAGCCATTTTTTCCTTTGGGGGCTGGCAGACTGCCCACATTGTAACCAACGAGATCAAGGACCCCGTGAACACTCTGAATGTTGCAGGACCTACTGCATTGCTTATCATTAATCTGTGTTACCTCCTTGTCAATTTGAGTTATTTGGTGGTGATTCCAGACTCAGAGCTCAACAATTCAGGTGAGATGGTGGGAAGCTTACTTTATGAAAAGTTATTCGGGTATAGAATCGGGCGTCAATGTATCACAATGACGGTTGCCCTATCTGCCGCAGGGAATATTTTAGCCGTCACTTTCCATCTTTCAAGAATGAATCAGGAAATTTTCAGGGAAGGATTTCTGCCTTTTAGCAGATTCTTTGCCTCCAATTGGCCATTTGGTGCACCATTGAGAGCTTTAGTGTTTCCTTTAATCATCTCTTCGTTTTTCCTGCTCGTGCCAACTCCTGATAATGTTTACGATTATATCATCAACTTAGAGAGCTATCCACTTCAGATCTTTTTAGGACTGACCGTGGCTGGAGTGTTTGTGCTTAAAAAAAGGATCCCAGATTATCATGCTTCCAGCAGGCTTCTACCAGTTCACGCAACGTTTATCATATTACTTTCTGTGTTCTTGTTCATCGCACCACTCAATCCCTTCAAACACTCAGAGTTCAAAGGATACCCAAACTACGCATATACTTCACTAAGCATCCTACTCTTGTGTATACTTTACTGGGCATATATGTTTGTATGGGCGCCAAAATGGTACAGATATAGTCTGTACACGGTGCAGGACACCCTTAGCGATGGACTGGTTGTGAAGAAGTGGGAGAAAAAGTACGAAGAATAAATATAAATGAATAACATTAAAATGGTGACTGGTAACTTATTTTTTTAATGACTCTTTGGCCAGGCGAACAAGCTCATCAAACTCGCCTGTGTCCATGCACATCTTGCGGAACTCGGATTTCTTGTCGGTGATAAGCTTGTACGGATGGTCAAATTCTTGCACCTTTCCATGGTCGAGAAGAAGAATCTTATCGTAGTCAATAATGGTCTTCAATCTATGCGCAATGGTTAGAATCGTGCTATTCGAAAACTCCTCTCTAATGGTAGTTTGGATTTTGGCGTCAGAATCGTAGTCAATCGATGCAGTCGCCTCATCCAACATCAAAATCTTCGGCATCTTCAAAATCGATCTTGCAAGACACAACAGTTGTCTTTCTCCCTGCGACAAGTTGCCACCACCCTCAGAAACGGTAGAATCCAGATCCAAGAACTTGTTAAGATTTTCGCCATGACCCGCAGTCTCGTCCTCAACCGTGGCACCACCGTTGTCCAACACTCTCTGGTAATCAGAGGCAGATATGAGATTCACTCTTTTAAGAGACTCAAACATTTGTAGGTCAGAGTACTCATTGAACAAATCCAAATTAGAACGGATTGTACCAGTAAACAGTGTTGGATCTTGAGGAATAATAGTCAAGCCCTGCCTGAGCGTCTTCAGACCAATTTTTCCAATATCTAGACCGTCAATCTTGATAGTTCCGGTCTCGAGATCCACGAAACGGAAGAAACTTGTGATAATTGTCGATTTTCCAGCACCAGTACGACCAACAACACCGATTTTCTTTCCAGCTTCAACGTGGAATGAAACATTGTCAATCACTCTTGGAAGATCCGGCGCATAACGGATACTAATGTCTTTGACGTCGATTACTCCCTTAGATGGCCATGAATTCACTGGATCATGAGGTAGTTGTGCTGGTGGCTCTTGAGGAGTGTCCTTCACGTACTCCTGAATTCTTTCGACGGAGTTCATATTGATTTCCACAGACGCATACATTCTAACAACCCAAGTAGCAGTCTGTTTGAAACCCACGGCAAATGACAAAGAGATACCTGCCAAACCAGCATCCAAATGTGACGCATAAGCAACAATGAAGGCTGAAGCGAAAAAGGTAATGAACGCACCAATCATGTCTGCTCTGAATGCCAACCATCGATTGTTGACCCAAACGTACCAGAATGGACGATTGTTGGTATCAATCTTCTCCAAATTCTGCCTTAAGAATCGCCTTTCATCTCCATAAGCTCTGATGGTAGTGACACCAACCAATGTCTCAGAAAAGTGTTGATGGATAGGCGATTTCGTGATGGACTCGTACCGTTTCAAGTCTCTGGATAGATTCAAATACAACACTCCCATTGCCACATACAAAAGCAGTATCAACAGTGCAACGACCAAGAATGCAGGAGTGATAGCACATATCAACACCAAAGTGCTGATACATGAAATTAAACAACTGACAAAAGCCTCTGCGCAAGGCGCGAGTTCTTGATCGATACCCTCTATGTCTTTCGAAAATCTGTTCATAATACGACCAATTGGGGTTTGATCAAAGAATCTGAGTCTTGCATGAAGCATGCTGTCCAGAAGGTCTCCGAACATTTTTCTGGAAACGTTCAAACCACCATAGAAAGTAAAAATGATACGACTTGATCCAACAGCTGAGAACAGGGCTCCAATAACAGCATATATGCTGATGTAGAATAAGGTACTCCGTTGCTTCAGTGAATAACCATAAACCTGAAGAACGCTTTCGGCGATTGGTTTGTGCCAGTCAATACGCTGGATTAATGAACTGGTGTATTGCATGAAGAAGCTTTGAGATGTGGCATCAATGCTGTAGCCATCTGTAGTGTTCAAGACAGTATACCTTCCGTCTTCCTCTGAAGACCAGAGTCTCAGCCAGTAGGATTGATATATATAGATAGATTGAGTCAAGGCAAACGATAAGATTATCATCGACCATAAACCGAACTTTCCAAAATATCTGAAATATGCGTAGTAAATTTCCGGCTTAACAGAGCCATCCGATTTAGTCTCTTCTTCCACAAGCTTTGACTTCTTCTTCAATTCCATGTCCTTGGATGGTTCATCCAAAGCTTCAGACACAGCTTCACCTGAGATACCAGGTTCCACCATTTCCGTAAGATTGGCAGATGAAGCAGTACGAGATTGCAAAACACTTTTCATGGCCTCATCAGTCAGTAACTCTTCCTGCATCAGCGAATCAACAGTTCCTTGAGCCTTTATACGGCCGTTCTCCATCATAACCACAAAATCTGCTTCTTTTATTGTCAAAGCAACATTATGAGAAACTAACAGACAAGTACGACCTTTCATGAGCTCTCCATTTATGCAATGCTCATATATGTGCACAGCAGTGTGGGAATCAACAGCGGAGAGACAGTCGTCCAATAGCAAGTAGGATGCTGTAGAATAGAGTGCTCTTGCAAGAGAAACACGCTGTTTCTGACCACCTGAAAGAGTGATTCCCTTTTCACCAATCTCAGTTTCATCACCATTGTCAAGAATCTCGATATCTCTTATCAGACCACAGGCATGAATAACAGCATTATACCTATCTTGATTGAAAGGGGCTGCAAACACAATATTCTCCCTGATTGTGGCATTTAACAACCACGCAGTTTGTGAACAGTAAGCAACCGATTCAGTTAGACCAGTCACAGGATTTGGAATAAGCTCATCCCTTGGAATTGCTCCCGGAAGATAGACACTTCCTTTAGTAAGATCCATTTCTCCCAGCAAAGCAAGTAAGAGGGAACTCTTACCAGAACCTGTAGGGCCAATAATTACGTTCAATTTTCCAACCTTGAAATCCACGTTCAGATCCTTAAGGGCAAACTCGCCTTTATAATTTTTGGACCAGTAGAAAGTGGCATCTTCAAATCCAACCAGTGGAGAATCTGGACCTCTTTGAACTGAAAGCTGTTCGTACTTTGTAGTTTCGGGATCATTCAAAAAGTCTTCAATTCTGTCCAGCGACACCTTGGATTGAATTGCATATGAAAGCATATCTGCAAATTGATCTAGAGGTGTTCTTAACAAGTTAAAGAGCGAGAGAGCAGTGAAGGCAACAGGCGAAGTCAATGGCTTACCTTGAACGACTGCGTAAAAGTAGAATGCGACCAAGGCCACCACTGTTGGTGCGATGAACCACACAAATACAGCCAGAACCCAAGCATAACATCTGTACTTCAAAAACTGTAACTCCTCTTCTCTAATATCCAAGATCGACTCAGCAAATTTGTTCTCCCAGGCGAAGAACTTGATGATTCTGATGTTTTGAAAAGTTTCATTCAATTTTTGAATACGCTTGTCAGTGATTTTCAACATGTCTTTCTGATATTCACCCAACTTACTAGCCAAGTGGTAGTTTATTGGCATCATCGACACAATGGCAGCAGTTCCCACAAGAGCTGGCCATCCAAGAAGCTGGTACAGCAAAGCAATAGCAACCGCAGCCATAACAATAGAGTTGGCAAAGTAGTGCAAGTAACCACAAATCTCAGAGACCTTAAATGCGTCAACTGCCATAAAGTTGATAATTGCCCCAAGTTCCTTACTTTCAGACCCAATTCCGGTGTCCTCCGACTTAATCTTGTCACCCTTGTCATCCTTGTCATCTTTTTCTTCATCCTTCTTTTCACTGGCTCCAAGACGCCTCCTGAGAGCTTTGGCATAGACTTCACCAATAAGAATTGATCTCATTCTCGTGCAGACCCTTCTTCCAAGGTAAAGTCCTCTTCCTGCAAAAACACATGCTATGGCACTGGAAACAAACATGACAATAACGTATAGCCATGCCACACTGGCAGGAGAGGTATTTGGAGTCTCAACAAACTCCAGTATTTTCTTCAAGATAACAGCCGGGACAAACATCAAAAGTGCTTCAAAGGACGTAAATAAACACTGCAGGGCTAACTCCACTTTAAACTGAGCAAAAAGACGAATTGTGAATCTAGCCTTAGACTTTGCTTGATGGAATTTAGTGAGGACTAAATGCGAATAATCGTCGTACCTGAGCCCCCATATATCAGCCATGGTGATTCCTTTAGAATAGGCATTGAAGACCATTTTATCAATCCATGCATAGCTCACAATACTAAAAACACAGGTAGTTGGTTCATAGGAGGAAATAACATCATCCTCCTCGTAGATAACTGCTGGTTTATCGGAAAATCTTTCAAAACCGTTCACCAGTACCAGAACAGTATTAATCCCAAATTGAGTAATATAGTACCATTTTGCAAAGTCGCTAGTTGCGTGGCCAAGAAGAGCCGATCTGAAGAGTAATGCTGAGATATACCACTGCAAGTGATATAGTGTTAAGCAATGGTACCAAAGGTCCAATCTGTTGGGCGAAAAGCCCTTCGACACGTAAAGAAGTCTGAAAGATGTTATGAGCAACAGATACAACCAGAGCGCTGGGTTGAAGTACTTCACATACCAGAAAGGTGATGAACTATAACCACCAATTTTCGAAAGGGCTATAACTGCTAAGGTTGCTTGTGGAATAAGAAGAAGTTCTTCCAACGCAACTTTCAGTTTCTCGCTTGTATCGCGATATAATACATGGAGAGTTCCCATTGGTTTACCATCATCTTTGGTAGGCTTTAGTAAGGAAATATCAAATTGTCGGTGAAAAGGAGTGCTATTAGAGTCCGTATTCTTGACAGCGTCGTATTCAGTCACATTAGCTGCAAGTAGAGGTTGCTCCTCTGCATCAAGTTTGGACTTCGGGTCGGAATTCGCAGTTCCAGAAGGTGTATTAAGCAAGTTGATTGCCACTAACAAGGCACAAAAGCCCAACGGTAGAACAATCCAAGACTCAACCAGTAACTGCCGCCCGCATACAGAAAAGTCATCAATAAGCCAGTACGATTGGCACAAAGTGCCATTGGCGTCTGGAATATCCATTTTTATGCGACTAGCTGTTCGAGATAGAGTAAAGGATTTTTAAAAAAAAATTAGCTATTTGGTAATGCACCGATGTAGGAACTGGCAGATAACAAAAATTCATTGTGCATTTTCGGCAGTATGCCGTGTCAATACACGGCGAGGGATCCGTGTGACTTATCCAATTAACGAACCAGCTATAAATGTTTAAATTTTTCATTGATGCACGTAGTAAAGACATAGATAAATATACACAGCAAATACACTCCAACAAGTGGATATTAGGTCTGATCCTGATGATCAGGACAGGTCCCGATGAATGGAATGTCTCGACGTGCCAAATGCTTAATTTTCCTTCTCCTCTATGACCGATTCTGATTCAGCTTCAGCCGCGGAATCGATGGCCACCGTAACATTGAGCTTTCTGCCCTTGAACTCCTTATCCTGGAACTCCTTGAGGGCCTTCTGTTGGTCCTCCTCGTTCTTGAATCTAACAAAAGCAATACCCTTGTTGTCGATCTGCACATTCTTTGCCTTGAGTTTCAAGTAAAGGTTCTTAGGCAGCTCTCTTCTTGGAACGCGAACCCACGTAGGCTCATATTCGCTAAAGAGCTCTCTCAAATCCTTGCTGGTAACTAGTTTTTCAAGATTACCAAGGAACAAGGTTGTCTTAGATGGAATTCCCTCTGAAAGCTTCTTTTGCTTCTCCTCCTTCGAAAGAGTTGGCTTTCTAGGCTTTCTGACTGGCTTACTAGAGTCCGCCTCAACATCTGGTGTCTGGGAGGCCTCAGAGGATGCCGTAACTGCCTCCGAATCTGCGGACTCGGCCTTAGCCTTCTTTGCCTTGGACTTCTTCTTAGGCTTCACACTCGCACTAGAAGCCTCAGATCCTTGCGCACTCTTCTTTGGCTTTCTCTCCCTCTTTGGTGCAAGACTTGGAGGGAGCGCAGCTCTGGCGTAAACCTCTCTTTCACCAACTGTCTTGCCGCCTATAAGCTCGATTGCCTTGGCAGCATCCTCAGGGGTCTTATAGGTAAGGAACCCATGGCCCTTCTGAAGTTCAACGGTGGTCTGGTCTGCTTTCTTAACAACGGTTCTTGTTGGCAACTCAACATCGACAATCTCCAGATCTGGAGTCAATGCCCTAAGTTGGTCAAGTGTGGCGTCGTAGGGCAAGTTTCCCACAAAGACTTTGTTCGGATCAGCCTCTTCAGGTTGTTCGACCTCTTCAGGTTGTTCAACTTGTTCGACTTCCTTCGATGGGGATAGTTCGACTTGCTCGGTTTGTTCTATTTTCTCGGCAGACATGTTCAAGTTTTGAGGCTCACCAGGATTGTTATTGCCAGGCACGGTGTTTCCAAGAGATGGAATGATGTTTAATAGAATTGGTGTTTTCGGTGATTGAGAGTGGGCTTGAAAATTTTTGCCGAGCGGAGGGCAACTGACGGGGAATCCGCCAAAACCAGATTACCCGGCTCAAAGGAAATTTTCGACGCGTCTTTAGTGGACCAATCGACGCGGCGATATTATCCACCAATAAAAAGGACAAAAATTGAAATTTTTTGGTGTAGAGTGTTTTTGGATAGTTCAAAAAGTTTTATACACTATTCACTCGAGTTGATTTGCCATGTCCCTACTTAGAGATTTCATAGAAGCCATCACACCAGTCACAGCCTACGCCGAGGAGCCTGAAGAGGAGCCAGTCGAAGAGGTGGAAGCCAGCGAAGACTCTGCAGATGCTGAAGATGATGACGAAGATGATGACGAAGACGACGATGATGAAGACGACGAAGAGGCTGGCGACCAATTGGACGCATTGAGAAAAGAATGTTCCGATACTAAAGACTGCGCACACTATGTTCATCACTACCACGAATGTGTCGAGAGGGTGACCAAGGAAATGGAAGAGGAAGGATATGCCGACAAGGACTACAAAGAGGACTGTGTGGAGGAGTTCTTCCACTTGCAACATTGTATCAACGACTGTGCTGCTCCAAAATTGTTCTACAAGTTGAAATAGCATAGATAATGCATTCTTGATGCGAATGGTCAATAGACAGCGAAACTAAAATAAGCCATAGTAAACACTAGTACTGTACGATTATATTTCTTCATCACTATTTATGCCTCAACTCTTCTTGGAGCAGAAGCGGCGACAACAGCAGCAGCCTTGGCTCTCTTTGCGAGCTTAGCAGTCGTCTTAGCTCCCATGATACCTCCACCCCAGTGTCTTCTCTGGTCCTCGAACTTGTCGGTGAAGTTGGCATTGATGGTAGACACGAGTTTAGCAAGAGCAGCCTCATCCTCTGGTCTCACATCAACCAAAGCGGCAACAGCAGAGGTCTTCTGGTGGACAAGAGTTCCGAGTCTAGCCTTACCCTTGACAATGGCGTAAGGAACACCCATCTTTCTGCACAAAGCTGGCAGGAAGACAACCAACTCAATAGGGTCAACATCGTTGGCAATCAGGACCAACTTAGCCTTCTTGTTCTCAATAAGGGAAACAACATGGTTCAATCCATACTTGACAACAAATGGCTTAGAAGAAACGTCCTCCTTCTTCTTGCCTTCAGCAATAGCAGCAGCCTCCTTGGTGAGTCTCTCTTTCTTCTCAGCAGAGGTCTCTGGTCTGTAGTTGTTGAGGAGCTTGAAGACCTCAGCAGCAGAGTTTCTGTCAAGAGTGTTAGAGAACTGGGAAATAGCTGGAGGAACCTTCAATCTCAAGGACAAGACCTTCTTCTGTCTCTGGAGTCTAATGTATTCTGGCCACTTGACAAATCTGCTCAAGTTTCTCTTTGGCTGGATGGCCTGACCAATACCGAAGTTTCTTGGGGTTGATTCAATCAAAGGGTTCTTTGGACCAGAGCTCTTAGCAGCCTTGTTGGCCAAAGGAGCTGGTGCGACCTTCTTTCCTTTAGGAGCCATCTTGTTGTATTATTATAATTTTTCAACCTTGAAAATTTTTGAAAAAGTTCACTCTACAAAGAATCTCTATAATCACGTGACAAGTACCCGTGTAAATTAACCCTCTATATATTCAGGCATCTTCATCATTAGAACCACCATAGACGTCCATCCTGAGAAGTGTCGCGTTCGTTGGCCGGCACCAGTGGCCTCGTTGTACTGTTCCCACGTATAACCTGTTTGTTCGTACTGCTCGTACACGTTGGTAACAAGGTTTCTCCTGAGCGACGTATACAGTTCGCCTATCTGCTCCCGTACCTTTTGGTCAGTATCCGGATGAGCTCCGTAGTATTGTAAGCTCTCTAGTACCAAGTAGTTGATGTTTATCCAGATGTGACCGCGCCAGTAGTCCTCGTCTTTGTGGAAATAAGGATCTTTTTTGGACAGCGATCTGATTCCATAAGGTGACCATAATTGCTCGGGGTCTTTTAGAACGTCGATCACATCCTGGATATGTTCTGAGGAGGGCGGAACCAGACGATGAATAAAGGGCATAATTGAGACGTATCCAGTGTGACATTCGAGCATATCTTCGTCATCTTCGTCGACCGTCAGATCACAGTAGCTTTTATGCTTCTCGCTCCAATGTAGATCATCCATATTTCCCACTATGTTTTCGTATATCTCGTTGTAATGCTTCGCATCCTCATACTTGCCCAATAGAAATGCGATTCGGTACATTGACCGTGTCATGACCCCCATCCACGACAGAAGATCAATATGGAGCTCTGCAATATCAGGAGCAGATCTTGGATAGTCGTCAAGACCACTGGGAAGGCAATGATCTTTTGTACGACCCTTCCAGCGGAAGACATCTAGTGATGAATGACATTTCCTTTCAAACAGTTTTGTCTCGCCCCGTTGTGTCCTGCGGAACCAGTTGTAATGTTTTTGAAGCTGGGGGTATATTTTGTTAGCGTAGTCCACCAGTAGTTGTGGATTTTTCAGATGCATATTGCCTAACTGGGTGGATTCGAAATCTCCAAGTTCCAATCCATGAGACTGTTTCTCACTTTGGCTTTTGGCGAGGTCCAGTAGTTTGGTAAAAACCATCATCAGAGTTGGAGGATTTGCAATATTGGGGTTTTGAACAGTGAACTCAGCTGGAACCTTGCTACGAGCCTCATCTCCCAGAATTTGCTCTCTGGCAATCCAACCATCCTCATCTATAAGCGAAAACCAACTTTTGACGATTTCCAATGCAAGGTCAGAATCGAAATCCAAAATTGGCAGCAAATGGAATCCCTCATCCCAATAAAATCCCCTTGGAAAGAACGGTCTGCTTGGCACAGCAGTAAAAAGAGTGTATGGACCTTCCGATTTGCCGTCAAGGTTGGCATGGCTGAACTCGATATCGTCAATTATAGCATTGCGATCTACCATTTGATCCCCGTGGAAATAGTTCAGTCCGCCTAAAAGCTGCGATAACATCTCTTTAGCGAACTGGAAATAGTTTGTTTGGGTGAAAGGAGCGGCAAGTTGGAAGCTCTGAGCAAATTTGCTATCAAAGGCCTTGCTCATCTCGTTAATCTTATCTTGCAAATTCTCCGACGTAATTGTATCCTGCTCTAATGCGTTGAATAGTATATCGAATTGAAACTCTCCTTCAAATGTCTTCTGAACAAAGTGAAGGTTACCTTCAAAATTATCTAGGTTACGCATCTGAAACAACTGTTCAGGTGGAACCCTTTCATCTTCTGCCAGGTTCTCTTGCAACTTCCGGATGTTCTCTCCCAAAAAAGTCAGAAAAATGTCTTTCGCCCGCCAAACGTTGCCAGTAGGAACCATCAATGATAAGTGACGTGTATACGACGGATCGAGCCCCCAATCGTTCAAATGCGAGTTTTTAACATACTGGTCCGGGCTGCCCCTGGTTATGTTCAAATCGAAAATACCTCCCAATCTTTCAGAGAAGCCAACAAGCTTAACATCTCCATCAGTCACATCGCCCGAGCCTGCATGTGTAAGTTGGCCCTCACCTTCCAAGCCAGCATAGAACACAACTGACGTTTTGGTCTTCTTGTTCTTCGGCTTTCCATGTATCCTCAGGGCCCAATTCCCATTCTCTGTCTTGACAAAGTCCGAATCAATGCTCAATCCGAACTCAGTATCTTCAATGACTTCGTGGCCCCCAATCCGCGGATCGTACCTCGTCCAGCCGAACTTGTCCAACTGGTCATCCTGACGACACTCATGGCGAAGTTTACCAACCCCTTGATAATCGTCTACGTTGAACCACATCAGTCCGGTCATGAGCGAGTCTGGAATTCGAGGTTTCACTCCGAGGTACAGATTTGACCTGTATGCGCCCCACAAGAGTGATTTTTCATTGGCAGACTCATAATCGGCGACCATAGCCTCGATGTCTTCGCTATCATTGCCAAGTACATCGTACTGTACACCAGTCGCAGAAGCTGCCAACAAATATACCGCAATAAGGGCATAAAAGAGCATGGTGAAATATTTGTTCTAAATATTTTATTTAAGCTAATATACAGATTCTAATAATATACAGATGCCACCGATCTCACATAAATCCACCCATTTTCCGCTTTTTGCGTTTTTTAGATTGGGACTGATTGCTTTGTGATACAGGCTGAGATGATCTAATGAAAGAAGGTTGTGTCTGGCTGGATTGTGACGATCCAGGGGCTTGGGAGTTGGGTTGGGAGCTGAGCTGGTAATTTGATTGAGATTGCGATTGGGAACCGACTCGAGGTCCAAACTCGGAACTGCGCTGAGAAATCCCCCATGCGCCACTTAGCCTGTGTGATTGTCCCTTTTTCGCCTTTGTGTTCTTCTTGGTCTTGCCAACACTTATCATTGGTACTTGACTCGACTGAGGCGATGTAAGGCTGAGAGGTGGCTCGTGTGGTCTCCATTGATCAAGCAAGGCAGCTAATTCCAGCGGTAATTGGCTTCTGATTTCAGTTAGACCACAATCGCCAATCTCCTCCTTATGCACTGAAACTAATGCAGGTCCTAGTTTATTGTTGACAGCCGCGATATGTGGATCTTCTTTGTTTTGCAATAAACCCAATAAGCCACCACTATGCTCGGAATCAAATGGCTTGAGTAGGCTCATTAGATCGTCTGGAACAGTGTGCATGATATCGCAAGTGCCAACGTCTGAAAAAAGCCGTGCTGACGACTGGTAGAATGTGAAATCATAGCGATCCATCAAAGTCGTCAAATTTTTGGGGACCTGGCTCGGATCAGGAACTGCTACATCCGATAAGCATAGCGCAAAATCAGAACTCTGTTCAAAGTTTGCCACTTTGGTGTCCAAATAATCCTGAGTTTGTCCGTCTTCTGTTTTTACCTCCTGGTATTCCAATAATTTGCCAACAGCAGGGAAATTGATTCCGACACCCTCGATATCGCGTTGTGGAACTTTGATTTCCCCTCCATCACGTCTCAAATCAATTTTCGAGATTTCAAGATCCGATGAGAGCTGGAAACAGGTAAAATTGTTTCCATATGATAGGAAACAGATAGATTGTAGTGGCGATGAAGGATGTGGAACGTAAAAGTAGGGATCACCAAACATTCTAGCAAGTCCTCTCTCAACTCCAAACACAGTAATATAAATAAATGGTGTGGTCTGAGAAATAACGTAGCACTCCATTCTGCTACCATTTCTTTGCACCAGTAGTTTTAGGCTAAGATCTGTTTCATCAAGCTGATGTGACCACGCTAGCACAAGCTCAAATGTTTCGAGACTAATCAAAGATATCTCCCTGGTAGTAAGTAATATAGCAAATTCATTCTGGCCTGCGGGAACGACTAAATCCAATAATCTTGACCATGCATTTGCTACCACTTTGCAATTTAAACCACTGGCTGAGTAATGATGGATAGATGAGCGCGATACAATGAAAAGATCGTTTGGCGTTTTTCCAAACACTATGCGTTTGAAATTAGAAAGCTCTGCTGGATCATATATTGTTGAATGATGAAGTCGCTTAAAGTCATTAAAACAACTGTCCTGCTCTCGTTTTAAAAGTCTGAATATTCCAAAGTTGCCCTTAACATCCACCAGAGCAATGCACGCATTTGTGTCGGGACACAAACACACATCGGCAAGAGCTTCATCTAGCAGACTTTTCTTCTGAATCTCCACTAACCGAACTACCTTAATAGCAAATTTGCTTTCGAGATGGACCCCAAATATGCGCACCGCTAAGTCTGTGCGAACACCAAATGTATTCTCGTTTGGGAAGACAAATATCTGCTTTATGCGAGATTCAAACTGAATGGCTTGAGTGGAAGAGAACGGCGAATCAGGCGAATCAACCAACAATGTGATTGTTACTAAATCTCCATATGCTCCTGATGTAGATATCAGCAGCTTCCGACTGAGCTTAGGCGAGTTGTATTGGACGATCGCCATTAAGTTTCCGTAGGTTGGATCATACACTCCATTTTTTTCTGCTGCCAGTGACTCCTGATTACAACTATGAATCACAGACTTGGGTACAAAATATGAATCTGTATTCACCTGTTTAATGTCTGATACCACTCGTGTGTCAGATGGATCATTGATCGTTTCATTTGATATGAGTTGAGCAGAAACTAGCCTCTTGAACGAGCCATCCACCGGCCGCACCTGATTTGTTAGTTCCTCCCTGACCCGTGGAAAGTCGAACGAGTCTGTGCGCGGTCGATAAACGCACGATCCGTCGATGCCATAGGTCAGATGTACGGTTTTTCCAGGCCACATCGCGGTCTAAAAAAAATTCATAAAATCAAAATCCTTTAATCTATTTACTAGCATCGTCAAAAGATTCAAATCTCAAATCCCAGCCAATTTTAGGACCAAGTTTTGGTAGAACCTCTGCCACACTTTGAACGTCTTTGTCTCCACGACCAGAAACGTTGATCACAACGTGCTGGTCCTTAGACATCTTCTTGGCAGCTTGGAGAGCTCCATAAATAGCATGCGAGGACTCCAAAGCAGGGATGATACCTTCGTACTGAGAAAGCAATCTAAAACCTTCAAGAGCTTCAGCATCAGTCACAGCAATGAAGTCAACACGGCCACTATCCTTCCAGGCAGAAAGCTCGGGGCCAACTCCAGGATAGTCCAAACCAGCAGAAACAGAGTGCGTGTCGTGGACTTGGCCATCGGTGTCCTGCAGAACGTATGTCTTAACACCATGGAAAACACCAGGCTTTCCGGCAGTCAGTGTAGCTGAATGTCTGTTGGTGTCAACTCCATCTCCACCAGCTTCGCATCCCAAAAGTTTGACGCTAAGATCCTTCTCAAATGGTGAGAACATACCAGTTGAGTTTGAACCTCCACCAACACAGGCAACCACAAGATCAGGCAACTTACCGCTGTTAAATTTCTGGAACTGCTCCTTGGTTTCATTTCCAATAACACTTTGGAAAGTTCTCACTAAAGTAGGGTATGGATGAGGACCAACGGCTGATCCAATAATGTAATGAGTATCTGAGAGGTTGGCAACCCAGCTTCTGAAAGCCTCAGAAGTAGCATCTCGCAGGGTCTGGGTACCGTTTGTAACGGCCACCACATTGGCTCCTAAGATACGCATCCGGAACACATTCAGTGCCTGTCTTCTGACGTCCTCTGCTCCCATGTACACCGTACACTCGAGACCAAATTTGGCACAAGCAGTGGCAGTGGCAACTCCGTGTTGACCTGCACCTGTCTCAGCAATAATCTTGGTCTTCCCCAGACGGCGAGCAATTAAGATTTGTGCCAAAGCGTTGTTGATTTTGTGCGAGCCAGTATGGTTCAAGTCCTCCCTCTTCAGCCAGATTTGCGCTCCACCAGCATATTCCGACAATCTCTCTGCACGATGCAGTGATGATGGACGACCAATATAGTCATATAGCGACCGGAACTCGTCCCAGAAAGCTGGATCTGCAACGGCATTCTCGAACGCATCCTCAAGCTCCTTAAGACAGCTAGATAGCGCTTCTGGAACATACTGGCCACCATATTCCCCGAACCTAGGGTTATGTAAATGATTCTCCTCAAAGGACACCTCTTCTGGAAGATTGACCTCTGCGGTGAAGAATGATTCGCCAACTTGATTGTCTCCCTCACCAGTCAAAATGGACTCGACATATTTCTTGGCAGCAGCAGCTCTCTGGCCCTCCGGTGCTTGGTCAAGCACTGTGACCAGCTTCGAGCCAATCACAACACCATCAGAAGATGCACCAACTTGCAAAAAGTGTTCTCTCGTCGACACACCAAATCCAACAGCCAGTGGAGCTGCACCACCGGTAACTCTACGAACACGGTCCACCAGCTGACCAACAGAAGCACTCACTGAGATGGACGCACCAGTAGTCCCCATTCTGGAAACAACGTATATGAACGAATCAGCAATCTCTCCGAGATGTTTGAGTCTCTCGTCACTGGTGGAAGGGGCAACAAGTGGAACATATGACATGCCCTCGGTTCTGCAAATGTTTCTGAACTTGAGAGCTTCTTCAGGTGGGAGATCAACCACAATAAATCCATTGGCACCCGCAGCGCGCGCATCTCTAACCATTTCCTGCTCGCCGTACTGCAGAATAGGGTTGTAGTAACCCATGAGAACTACTGGCACCGTCAAACCTGCTTCACGAGCCTGCTTCACAAGATCCAAAACCACCGAAACGGTGACTCCGTTGTTCAAAGCAACAGTGTTCGAGCACTGGATCACCGGGCCATCAGCCATAGGATCAGAAAAAGGGACTCCAAGCTCAATCACATCGGCACCACCAGCCTGTAAGCTCTGCAAGATGGGCACGGTTTCAGCAATAGTTGGATGTCCCACTGTGACAAAGGTCACTAAAGCGGTTCTTTTCTCGGCCTTGGCCTTCAAAAATGCGTTTCTTAAAGCACTAGCCATACTGTTCTCCACTGGAAAAATTAGTCATTGGAAAATTTAACGGTAAGGAGGACTATACCGACGCGTCGATCGACGATTATCACTTTTTCTTTACCACAGGCTTTGGCTTCGGTGGCCTTTTAGCATTGCTGTTCTTGCGTCCTGGAGATACCACACTACCAGAAGATGATGGAGCTGCCATCTCAGCTGATGCCAATAACGTATTCCTTGAAAGATCCACCTTGTTTGCCGACTGATCATTCAAGAATTTAGTCTCCACCTTCACCTCATGTAGAGGTACCTTTAATTGGTCCTCTGGGTTCAATCCCCTTTTCAGTTTTGAGTATCTGATCAAAGGGAATAGCCTTTTGTATGCATTGTAATAAGTGTCTAGATTGGTTTTCAAAACCCCGATTTGCGCTGCAACTTCGTGGTAGAATGCTGATGAGGCAGTGTCCTCATCAATGGTTGCCAATAATCGTATATATCGTGCCATTTCATATCGCAATCCCGATATTTGAGACCGTAGTTCCTGTACTTCCAAAATCACAGAATCGACATTCAATTTGCCAGATTCTATGTCTTCAATCGCGATAGCCTCCATACCAGGCGTTCCCACCCCATTGATACTGGCTAATGGCCCAGAAGGAGTGGTGTTTGTTGCAGGGGTAGGCATAGACATGTGTTATTATCGCGCAGGATAAATTAGATATTTTCCTCTATAAATGAAAGTGTTACGTAATCACGATTTCCTATGGCGGATGGTGACTGTACTGTTATCCAAGGACCAGCCTGGATGGTAAAGCTCAAGGAGAGTGTCCCATGTTATATCCAGCATTTCCTCGAGCACTTCCTTCTTCAGCACGAAATACGAGGAATTGATAGAATTTATGGCAGACTTCCTCAACTGGTATGATCTGAGATCCATTATTGCCTTGTAGCCCCGATTATGTTGTAATTGACTGCAAAATAATGACCAATCCTTAAAATTGTTTGTAAGCATTGCATATATCGCGTAATATGCCCTCTCTGGATCCGATAAGGCGGGTGACTTAAAGTCTGGAGTCAGGTCAAAGTTTTTGAGCAAGATGCTGAATGAGGTTTCGAACCGGTTGGCAAAGTGAGATTCGTGAAGAACAAGGTACAACAATAATTCTTCCCGCTCTATCTCGCTGAGATATTTGTGTTTTTTTTCGGCCTCTATCAAGTGCATAATACTAGGTATATATGATTGATGGTGGCCAATCGACGCTGAAAATCGAATCGAGGATAAAAACACAGTTTTAGAGAAGCTTGAATGTGGTAGGGCCAGTAAACTTTCTCTTAGCTTGCGATAATCCATTAGAATGACATCCTGATTGAAGTTTGATTCGATATTTCGATTGATCCTTTCAAATAGAGCTAATCTATCTCCTTCATTTTTCTGGAGTCGAAGATCTTCTCCACGACTGATCAAGCCATAATGATCATTCTTGGAGCCATCAATTCTTTTCTGGTCATTTGCAAACCTATTTTTTCGCCTTTCTAGAACAGAGGCATCAATACTGGGTATCTTGACTTTCTGGTTAGCAGGCCTTTCTCTTCGTTCTTCCATAAATAATTCATTAGGAAAATATTTTCGACGCGTCGAAGATTGATGAATGATTTGAAGAGAACAGCAGATGATGAAACGGTCGATGGGAAACGGCAGAAGATAGATTCAGCTACAATCGCCAGTCTGCAGAGCATAAATTTATTCCCAGAACTATACGAACAACCTCCTGTGGACCAGCCTCTTCCCGAACAGATCCAGTCTAAAAACGAGGTAACTAAAAATCCCAACGAACTGGATATTACGGCAGCCACAGAAGGTTCTGATGAAGAGTCTGAGGAGGATGTTTCGTTAGTTACAAAATCCGTGGCTATTCCGGGTACTAATATAGTGCTAGAGTCAGAAGAAGATATACAGAAATGGATCGAAGAGCGGAAGAAAAACTGGCCAACAAACAAGAGGATCCAAGAAAAAGAGGCAGGCAAGATAAACGAGACCTCGAACCAAAGGACCACTGAGCCAAGAAACCGTAGAGTGTGCAAATTTTTCCAAAACTCTGGAAAATGCAGAAATGGAGATAAGTGTAAGTTCCTACATGAAGCAAGACCCAAACAACCACGTCAGCTCCCCAACCACAAGCTGAAGCTTGTTCATGGCATCCGTGTACAAGTTCCGCAACGTTTTACTCCAATGGTTCACAAAGGGCGCTCGCTGCACAATCTGGTAGCCGAAAGCACAATGCTTGACGAAAACGTCAAGTTATTGCAAGTTTTCAAAAAACTAGTGGACAATAACCTTATTGAAGGCTGGGAAGCATTGAAAGAACGGCTCGGGTTGGAAACCAAAAATGCATAAACATACTCTATCTCTTGTATAATTAATAATGACAAATAATTAAACTCCTAGTATGCATATTACATACCTCTAAACACATTCTTACTGGCCCTTCTTCTACCGTCGTAATTCTGTTTGGTCTTTCCACGATCCAGTTCACTCTCAATACGAACAGACTTCTTCTTCTTCTGTGGCACGTAGCTAATCTCACCTTCTCCATGGGCTGTCTTATGCACCCTAACACCATTATTGCGTTCTCTGTTTTCTTTTTGCTGTTCGTTAACTGTCTCCAAACGTTTGGCAAATGATGAATCCCGACCACTACTCTTTCCTGTCAACTCCGCAGCAGCATCCAGAGGTTTCATTGAAACTTTTTGCAAGTTCTTCAAATATTCCTCCTTTTCCAGCTCCTGCCTCAACTTCTTGTCTTGATTCTTTCTTAATTCTTTCTGTTTCTGGACAACTTCTTCATCTTCCTCGCTCTCACTTTCACTCTCGCTCTCACTTTCGCTCTCGTTTGGATTCATCCGTTCCTCATCAGATTCTTCCGCAGCCGTCAAGGCTTTAGTGCCTTGAACCGGATTCAATTGCTTGTAATCATGACTCTCAACATCAATCTGGAACATAGGGTCTTCAAACATTTCTTTGAAACGATCATCATTGACCACCTCTTCTGCAGTGTCTGTACCCAGCTTTTGACTAAGCTTAGTAGCATAATCCTTGTTGACCTTGACCTTCGTCTTAGTGACAGCTCCAGTGCTACGAATCCGTGACTCTCTCTCCTTCTCAAGCCGTTTTCTGATCTCACGTTCTCTCTGGTCTTGCAAAGCGTTTGGATTGGCAATAAGATTGATTCGATCGTAGAGTTCCGTGTCGACGAAGTATCCATGCATGTATGCACGCATAACTTTGGTGCCAACCAGATGAGCAATATTAAGACGAACAACGTCTTGTTTCGTGATAAATCTGTAATTCGAGTAAACTGTGTCTGACGGCTTTTCCTCCAACTCCTCGGTAATATTGTCCAGGAAAGAACACCATCTAGGAGCAGGACCAAGAGCTGGAATATAGTATGTATGCATAGGAATTGACTCGTTGGCCATGAAAAACATACCAGTCTTGGGAATATACTCCACATCGTTGATATCCACGCTCGGCTCCATACTTGCAAGTAAGTCACCATCATTACGATCCCAGATCTTGGCAATCTTCTTATCTGCGGTCATAATCTTGTTGCTCACACTCGAGTTATCGTCAAGCCAAATGATCTTGTTGATAGGAAAGCCATATCCTTGATCTTTGGTCATCAAAGGCTGCGATCTGCGCAGATCGTATAGCACAGAGACTCCGTTAGAAGTTCCGACAGCCATATTAAGGCCATCCTGACGAAACTTGAGACTACTCACTTGCGTAGAAGCCATCTCTGCTCCGTCAATCACCTCCATCTTAACCACTCTTTGCCTTGCTCGATGGTCCCAGAACTCTACAGTTCCATCTTCCAGACCAGCTGCGACCAGTCCATGCACTTCATTAATGTCTAGACTATTGACCCCAGTCTCGCTTTCCACTTCGAAAGGTTGCATAAATCGACCTTGTTCAAGATTCAACCTATAGATCTCGTTTCCCGAAGCCCCCACATACAAGTCACAATTGACTTCATTATATGCCATGGTGCGGCCAAATTTGGGGATCCGCGTGCGATAGTGTATTCCACCCTTGACCTGGAATTCGATCGATCTGTCGTTCTGCAAATGAATAGACTTTGTCCAGTCATCGCTCAGAAGGAGAAAGTCCACATTCTCACAATCCGTGTGCCGCTCAAACTTTAAAGAAAGGTTGGCGAAATCATAAACATGGATCTGTGGTTTGTATGTGCCGGTAGCCATTGCATATTGACCATCACGAGTAACTTTGATCTTATTTGAAGCCTCACTAAACTCAAAGTCCTGGATCAGCTCAACACGGTTCTGATAATCAATGTCGTTTTTCAGGGCCCGCTTACGTTTCCGAGCTATCCAATCGGGCAAAGATCTAGACACATTCGTGCCCGAAATCTGGTACACAGAGACGTCGTTTGCAGTAGTACTCTTTAGAACCATTGATAAAAAAAATCTTCTTAAAAAATATTTTTATTTTCGTCTGGTCGATCGTCCAATTGACAACTTAAACTACTATTTATTATTCATGGATATCACTCAATTAAATAACCCGGTGGTAAACGATGTCCCCACAGACTATGGTGCTTCATATCAAAACCTGCTGCAGTCTTATGCAAAACTACATTCAGATGCATTAAAACTCAAACTGAAGCACAATAATGTCAATAAACTGGTTAAGTACATGGAACTTAGAAATACCATGCTCTTACAGTTATTGATGCGTATTGAATCGCGCAGACTGAATACAACAACTATTGATATTTTGCCAGAACAGGAAGTTGCTAATCTACAGGCAATTATTGCACAGAAGCCGTATTTGAAAGATAAACTCGGACCCTTGGTCGAAACCTCAGGATCCGACGACTTGGAATCACTCCAAACTCCAAAGCTTACCGAGTATCTTGAGGTGCTCGAGAGCAACCGGATTTCATCCGTAGTCGCAGACCAATTCGACAGTTTACTAAATAAACACAAGAATTCGGATACGTCTTCAAGTACTCCATGATAAATTACAAATTATATGCACGTCATTCTATCACCACCAATTTCTTCTTAGGTTTGCGCGGCTTCTTGACTCCGACAGGTTGTGGTTTCTGCTCGAGGTCTTCAAATTCGCGCCTCATTTGCTCAACCTCGTCGGTTTTATCTGGCTCTTCAGGGGACTTCGTGAGATCAAAGTTTTCAAGAGTCGATGAATCAATAACCAGCATGCTCTTGTTCTTTTTCTTGACTGAAACCGGCTCATGAATGGGTTCTTCGTCGCCCAAAATCAGTACCTTCTCTTTCCGGATCTTTTTCTTGCTTGGCTTTTTACGCCTCTTCTCAGTTGAAGGTTCAGCTGTCGAGATACTGACCTCGTCAGCTGTACTCGTGTCCATCGAGATATAGTATGGGTCATTGGTTTTGTCTGTGCGCTCTCTTCTCAAATCAGTCTCCTCATCCGTCAATTGATCTCCCTCAAACAAAAGCTCTTCTTCGTTTTCCTCCTTTTGTGCTTGTTCAAGCTCTTTGGTCACAATAGCTGAAAGAGTCTGCTGGAAAGTCGTCATAGAATCTTGATTAATCGCAGAATCCAGATCCAGAGCGACCGGAATACGTTGCTGGGTCTGGTAGCCGACGGGCTTTAGTTGGTAGTGTTCGAAGAGCTGCGAGTAGCCCGAAACTAGGAAGTTAGGCATTCCCTCCTCTTCGTCTTTCACGGACTCCAGAGCTAGTTTAAGTATTTCTGTGAATGAAATGCTTCTTTCTTGGACCTCAAAATTGGGAGATTGATGGAATTTCTCCAGCCATCCAATTAATGTCCCACAAACACCAACAATGTGCTGGTGATCCTCAGGACCCCAAAATTCGCCCAACGAGAGGCAGTATTTACCAAATAGCTTGGCCATTGATTGGATATACACGCTGAGCGTTGGATCTGCAAGATCAGAAGCTAAGCTGGCCAAGGATGCTTGTTCAGAAATTTGCCGTATAATTTGTGCCCCTGTCATTTTTGTGTTCTCCTCATTATCGCTTTCAGCTTCGTCATCGTCATCGTCTAAAGTCCGGATGTATTCTGTATAGTACTCACCAACAATCCAAATGCAGTTTTGAAGCCCGCCCTTAAATTCCAGTACTTTAGGATCATCCATTAACAAATCCAAGCATCGTTGCACCAACCTGCTTCTAATACTCGGAACCCTCAATCCCAAACTCACAAACTGGTCAGAGATTAGCTTGTCAACATTGGACAGTTTATTCTCAGCATTTATGTTCAGTATATCGCCTAAAACACCCAAGTACCACTGGAAATTAGGGATGTACTTGTAGTTTTCGAGCGAGCAGATTTGGAGAATCTTGTTGATCACCAGTAGTCTGTATTTTTCAGTGACTATGAGTGGTTTCTGAACCTCGAGTTCAGTTTCAAAGTTGATTTCATCCAGTCTGGTAACCTGTTCTTCCATCGGAATTAACTGTACCAAGAGTCGTGTCACAATTGGTACAATGTTACGGTCGGTGACCAGTGAATCTATCAACTCCAATGACTTTTCACGGATTGTAAGGTCTGGGTCATATGTAGAGGCCAAAATAACTTTCTCATGCTTTTTGATAAGATCTTTGTGAATTTTGCAAGTTTTAATAAATGCCAAGAGTCCAACGTACTTGAGGTCTTGGTCTTCGTTTTGGACGAACGACAAGAGTTTATTTATGATAAGCTTTGCAACCTTGGTGTCCTCTGGCGCGAGCATCTGTCCATTGAGAATGCAGTTGATTGACTCGTACACCAACGACAACGCTTTGGTCGTGTTCATGAGATCGACCACTTCTGGCAGCAAAATATAACGTAAACGAGGTTCTGTAAGACATAACGATGATAGCAATTTAAGAAGACGGATCACCATCCAATTGTTGTTTGTCTCCTTAAGTAATCCAAATAGTCGTGGAGCTAAGTCCACGTAATTTTTCGGATTATTATGTGCGAGCTCGCAAATAACGTTGACGGTAGCAGAAACAACAGAGTTGTCTTCGTCGTCCAATCTATCAACCACTTTATCAAAGTTGAGTCTTAATGCCTCTGGATACTTCAGAAAGATTTTGTAGAGAGCCAAAACGGCCTTTTTTCTAATGAATGGTTTTGAATGTGACAGCATTCGCACCATATCATCGCAAATATCCTGGGCCAAGTCTGTAGTAACAATCGATGCAATTCCACCAATTGCCATCCCGGTCTCCACAGAGTTGCCAGAATTGATGTCTTTTTTCAGCAGATTGGTCATAAGCATCAATGCGTCATCATTATTCTGCCGTTGCAATAATTGCATTGCGGCAAGATACCCTATACGTTTGTGCTGGAATTTGGGCGACGACATCACTTCAAGAACATGAAATGAGCACCAGCCCATGTCGAAGCCATACATCTCCAAGTAGGCAAGCTTGAGCACAGCCATCGATTTGAGCTCAAGATCATTTGTTTTTAGTTCGTGACGACATTCTTGGATTGATTTGTCGAAAAAGGCAGCAAGACGTTCTGGATCGTAGTTATTGGCACGAATCCCCTTGATGAGATCGGTCAGCGATTTTTCAAAGGAGATACCAAACGGTCTGAGCCGAGCCTTGACCGTTTCTGAGGACATAGTGGGAAAAAATAAAATTAAATTAAATATCTGTCTTATTTATGAGCCATGTTGACGCTAGTAGTTTCGGAGTTGACTCCGATTCCGAATCATATACCAACACTACCACCGAAGAAACACCAATAGAAGAACGTTCGAACTTTAATGCAATAGATTATCTGATTGGCTCTCTAAATAACTCTCTCGATTCCGTCCAACTGGATAGGTCTTTGGTGGTTCAATCACAGGTGTCAGGTACAATTAACAGCACGACGCAGGACATTTTGCGGACGATTGATGAGGTGAATGAGAAGCTGGAACACCATCTACAACGTTTTGAGCAGCTGAAACTGCAAATTTTGCCGGAATTGAGCGCCAATCTGGCAAAGAATACGAAGTTGTGCCAAAAAGTGGGACATAAACTACGCGAGCTCTACCCCGTGGAGTACTCGAAAAGTAGGGACAAAGTACTCAATAGAGTTACGAATGATGAAGAGAACGTTTACATTTAGACATTATCGGGATAATTCTTAAATATCATAACGGGCATAAAGTGTATATAATCGTAATCTAATTATTATTGGATAATACTGATTGATTTCGTTTTCATCTTATCGATACTGGGATGTCAAAAACCAAATTCTTCTCTCCGTTGTAAAGAACATCGTTAGGGAGCTTTATCGTGAATCGTAAAAAATAGAAGCGGCCACAAAATGGAAAATCAAATGAGGGAATGACCACATCTTTCTGGGACTTGCTGAGGGTAATCTCGTAACACGAAGGACTCTTCTTTTTCAATTTAAGGACCTTGGGCATTTTGGAGCTAAAAAATTTGAGAGTGCTTATGGAATGAACAAGGGTCATGGTGTCTTCGTCCTCTGATTCCTTCAACAATTGCTCAAGCTCCTTAAATTTAGGCCTAATAACAGTCTCAAACTCGACGTTGTTCATGAACCATTCGGGCATCAAAGTCACTGGCAACTTGTGTTGGGAATGGTAATTAGTGGCATATAAATCCACGCATGAGACGTTCAAATCCTCTTTGAAGTTGATGACTAGTATTTTGGATGAGTCAAGGAAAGCAGAATCCAGGGAATAATTCAAGACCTTATCAATGAAAGTTGAGGGATCCTTTTTGAGATGTAATCTGAACACCTGTCTTTCTCGTGATACTCGGAAGAAATGACCGGGAGGTCTAAGATTCTTATTGTTTGTCTCTGCATCCCTTTCTCCCATGGCCCGCACTTGGTCTTCGAGAGAATTCACCAACAAATGTAGTTCATCTGCAGGATCAAGATGACTACATTCTTGCTGCTTGATCGTGGGTTTAAAGGCAACCATGTGACGACTGTGTCTTTGGATCAGTAATTCGGATTTCGTCTCGTTGAATTCGAGCAAGCGTGCGTTCACGCAGTAGCTTATTGAAAAGAATTCGCTGCTATAGTCACGCTTGACGTAGCTGTCCCTAAGAAATTTCGCATCTTGTATGTGTGGATGTATTTTATGTCTCAGATGAAGATCTCCTACACTAGGAGGCAAACGTAAACCCTGTTTTGAGAACTCGGGTATCTGGAACTTAAATCTGACTGCATAAGAGGTTGTTGGCCTCAAAATCTTGTCTAATGGCAATCCCGAGTCCGGATCATCATACAAGCAGCTTGCCTCAAAATCCACCATATCAAGAAAGTTATGGATCACCATTTTGGAGTTGGACTTGATTGCCCAAAAGTACCCTTCGAAGCTCACGAAGATGTTTTCGAACGGGACTGGCCGATTACTGATATTGTGCACACGCACCACTCCACTCACAATGTCGTCACTGGTGAATGGGACGTAATGTAAGTTAGTGAAATTATCCAGTTGAATATCGATGAAGACAGCATCCTGATCCAGGTACTTGAGACGATCAATTTTCACCCAGATCGAGTTATCCTCATCAGAGGTGAGCGAGGCAGTTCGGTCCACATGGCTGAAAGCCGTTTCTGCAGTATCTTGGGAGCGAACAGCATCTAGAACCTTAATCTTGTTATACTCAGGCGGTGGGTCAGGTTTGTGATCATTCAAGATCTCATCAAGATTTCTGTTGAGATACTTGTGGAGCTGGTATGAAGGTAAAAAGTCTTCCACAGTAGTCGGGTCGGCTTGCTTTCGAGCCGATTTGAAAAATCTATTCGCGGGGAGTTTCAAGGCAGGTGTGGCCTCTTCTTCAGAACTGCTCATTATGCTGCGATGGGTGAGGAGCATTCCTTTACTGATATATATACTATGGGACTTCGTTTTATTATCTGATGGTGAATGGATATAATTATTCACTCCGGATGCAGAACCTTAACTAAAACAATAGATTCTCAAAATAGCACTTGGCGTTCTAGATGGCACAAAACACTACTTTGAATCAAAAAATAGGATATAGTCAGAGTTACTTAATTTAATGAATAAAGACACCAATCGTATTGGTGGGTCCTATCGACCAAGACTGCGATGATCACAAGTCTTTCGATTGCTTGATCAATCAAAGGGGGTGGGAATAATGCGAATATTCCATCTGTTGCTACCCCCATCCTAGAGTGATCTCTGCAGGTTTCTAAAGATACCTGCAGAATCTACATAGACATAGTAAGGCTATTTTTAGTCAGCCGTATAGGAGACATACCGTGCAAATGCGCATCTGTCCTAATACGCACAGCTATGAATGAGTCACTCTAAAGATTTCTGAGAACCTTTACACCGCCCTGTACGAACTCGGAATCTGCGAAAACATGGCTGTTCCAGCGGGCGCGTCAGGTGGAACTTGTAGCCAGTTCTGATGATCGTAGTTTGCTGTGCCCTCAATGACATGAAACGTGTAGGCATTTCTGGACATCTTCGACAAGTTTCTCTCTGATTTGTGAACTACTTTGTTGTGGATTAGTACCAAGGTCCCAGCAGGAATTTCGACATTTTTGAAATGTGAGTCATCGAACGCCGTGAGAGGAGCCTCAAAGTCCGTGTTCGTAGCTGGATTCACAAATTTGGTTCCTCCGTTATCGAAATCTTTGACAAATCGTCTATTGATGCCGTATATTTTATGCGATCCCGGAATGAAACTGAGGCATCCATTGCTGAGGGTACAAGGTTCCAGAGCAAACCAGAATCCGATGCAAGATTGCGGTTCGGTGTACAGAAACTCTCCGTCCTGGTGACTGGGAACCTTTCCACCAATTTCTGGCTGTTTAATAATGATCATGCTTTGAAGAGCTCTTGGGTCCTTAAAGCCAAGTTGTTGGCAGATACCGGAAATATCTTCAGTGAGAGTTATTCGTCTGAACTTCTCGTTCTTCATGTGCAGTCCATGCCCAATCTTGTTGATTGCTTTTGGTAAGGGCTTGACGAGTTTCCCATCTACAAATGCATCAACCTCAAAAAAGTACGAAATCTTGTCCGATGAGTTGATAAAGTAATCGTCTCCAACATGCTGCTCATCTTCGTCAGTAGTGAACTTGGTGAGGGGATGAGCATTCAGATCAATCTCGTTCAGTAATACCTCAATCTCCTTGTTCAGATCAGAAACAACATCAGTAGAGAGATAGTTCGGAATTGCCAAACAGCCTTCGTCATTGAATTGCGCAAGTTGTTCAGCACTTAACATGACGATGATGATGAAGATGCAAAATCAGTTTGTTGTTGCCTTATCACTTCGACGCGACGAAAACTTTCAGCGACGAAAAAAATATTACCATGGCAGACATTCCAGCGTAAGTATATGGAAACAAGGTGCTAACAGCTCAGTCGTGTGATCAAAAAGCTCATTGTGTGCACTGCACTTATGATTATTGCCCCATTGCTCACATTTTTCGTGAGTCGGGCCCTTTTTGATAATTCAATCGTGTCCGGTGGCCTCGCCGCCCTCGTGGCTAATATTGTTCTAATCGGCTACGTGATAGTTGCATTTAATGAGGACATCGACAAGGACACGAGCGAAAAGAAAGTGGAGTAGAAAAGGAGGTACGAGAAGCTATTTAATAGGTGTATGTAATTACAACATGATTCGGCTGAGAAGGAATAATCCACTACTATCATAAAAGTAATAACGAGCACGATGTCTATTTCTATATTCAATGATATTCACAGCATCTGCTTATTGACCTAGTTGTTTGTCAAAATGCTTAAACATTCACTCTAGCCAGCTCTTCACGACCAGCCTTAGTGTACAAGTACTCGTTGTAGTCTCTAGCCCACACCCAGACTTCCCAAACCATCAGAGCAGGAACAGTAAGGTAAAGGAACTGAGCCTTGGTTCTTCTGAAAGTGTTGAAAAAAGCGTTTTCAAGGGAACCCTTCAAAGGCGATTGAGCGTACGGAGAAACCGTGTATTGAGCAACATATTTCTGTTTTGGGGAGCCTATTATGTTAGTCAACTATGAAATCCGTCCACTTTACTTACCCAAGTGACCCCACCATCCCATATAAGCACCTGGATGTCCAGCCATTTTGATAGTTTCTTAGTAAAGTTTTTATTTTCGAAGAAAATTATTGGTTGAATTGATGGTGCACAGGTGTTTTAATAAGTAGTGATATTTAGTGGGGGGCACTAAACACCATGAATAAGACAGCATGAGAACTGAATTCAAGCAGAGAGAGACAGAGACAGAATCAACTCAATGGTTGTGGATAATCAGGTTGGCTATCGAACTTAGTACGAAGTCTTCCACCCTTGCTTACATAAGCGTTCTCTAACTCTCCCCATAAGCACCCCATCCTTCTCCCTTTTTCTTTATGCAAAAGCATTCCGAATTGTCACAAGATGGTCTCACCGCGTATAATTTGCCCACACTTATTCCACGCTCTTACCAAGATTTGCGAATACTCAACAATATCGATAATGAGGAGTTGATTCCGGCTGTCGATTTCCATGATCTGTTGGAAAAGTTTCGTGTTGATGAAGAAGATGGCCTCTCCAAAGTTTATTCCGAGACTGACAAGGCAAACTTCGATCGTTCTGGTCGCCGTGTTTTACTCAGTCGAGGAAGCAGTCACGGAAACATCCGCTACAACAATTCGCGAGATTTGCAAGGAGTAGAAGATGAGTATGTTCCTGGTTTCGAACACTTCAATTTTCAACATTGGGGCGTTGAATTACTGAATGAGGAGAGGATTTTAGACGAGCTACATTCTAGAGTACAACCGATATCTATCGAGCCTCCTGAAAAACCTGCATTTCGTTTTGCTGGATCTTCAGAGCTAGATCGTGATCGTTATGTTCTTTCCAATCTGCCGTCAAACTTTCTTTCGCTATCGTTTAGTGAGCGTCGGAAAGCTATCAATGATGCTCTTCCTGAGTCTTTGCAACATGATCTAGACTACAAGAACCATCTTACTCGACTTATTAGACGCAATTCCGTTTCCAATTCATCTCCAGCACATATATATACTAGCCCATTTTCCAGACACAATTCACTCAAGGGAACGAAAGTTGCGGAGAATTATAACCAAAAAGACTCAGTTGTACTTGGAAAATGGCGACTTGGCCGAGTTATTGGTCGTGGGGCGTACGGTATTATTCGGAGTTGCGTGAACGTGGAGAACTCCAAAGATGTCAAAGCGATGAAAATTATTAGTGTTCACGGGTCTGCTGAATTTGTCAAGAGATTCAAGACAGAGACAGTCATGTGGTCGCTACTGAACCATGAAAATATCATTCCATTGCTGGATTATAAGCTTACAGACAGACATTTCTTTCTTCTGACACTCAAGTCTGAGGGCGGCTCGCTCTTTGACGTGGTAAAAAGCTGGGAAGCCCATGGTGAACCTGAAAGGCTACAAAAGATCTTCGAGATGCTTCGTGACATCTGTTTGGGATTACAGTACATGCACAAATTGAGTATATACCATGGAGATGTTAAACTAGAGAACTGTCTCGTGGATAACGGGAAAGTTGTTTTGTGCGATTTTGGAATGGCAAACTTCTTTTCCAGAGATACAGGATCGCTTATGAAGCTCCCAGAATTGGCACGACGTGTACTGGAAGAGGCTCCAGCGTCGAGTCCAACGTACTCATACACAGACTCGCCTATTTCAGCTCCTGCGTCCATAACTCGCTCGCCCACCTCGTCCAATTCATCCTACATGGGCTCCACCACGCGTCTTCCTGATGCACACATTGGTTCTCTACCATACGCTTCACCAGAAGTTCTCATGCCCAATCCTGCGAACTTGGATAACTTAACCGATTCTTGGGCGGTCGGAGTGCTGTTGTATTGCCTTGTGACCCTCAAACTGCCCTTTCAACACAAATTCGAACCACGTCTTAAATTAATGATTATGAATAACGATTACGATGCGAACCGCTTTTACGCAGAGACCGATGGGTTTAACAATCAGTCAGTACTCAGATCAATTCTCGAAGGGTGCCTGCAAATTGACCGCACTCTACGATGGGATATGAACCAAATACTCTCTGTAATGGATGTACAATAGTCTATTCTAACGAATTAATTGTCTCGAAAAGCATAACATGACTGAAGTTGTCGGCGTCTACAGTCTGGTAGGCGTGCGGTCTGCGGTCGAGCAACTCATCCAATTCCTCTTTGGCCAGTTTATTGTCGACAATTTCGCGCTTTCTGAACTCTTTAGCACCCAAAAATTTACCCAGATTGTCCAGAAGCACATCTTGTGTTTTGGAAGAGGAATTGCTGCCGTAATTTAGCAGGTTTTCAAAATGACCTAGCTGTATTACAAGTTTCTCCAATCTTCTTTTAGAGTCTGCTTTTGCCAGCATAATTTCCTCTACCGTATTAGCCACCACAAGCCGATAGACAATCACAGGTTTAGTCTGGCCGATCCTATGCACTCTGTCCATGGCCTGTAGATCGACCTGAGGATTCCAATCTGAATCAAACAGTATAACTGAGTCTGCAGCTGTGAGATTGATACCCAGACCACCGGCACGCGTGGAAAGTAAGAACACGTCAATTTCTTCGCTGTTGAAGCGCTGTATTTCGGCCTGGCGATCGGCCTGATCGACCGCTCCGTCTATTCGACAGGATTTATACTTTAGTGTGTTTTCCACGTACTCTTCTATCAGATCAAGCATGGATGTAAACTGGGTGAAAATTAGTACTCGGTGACCCTTGGAGCGAAGAGCTGGAAGTAGCTGATCAAGAATCTGAAATTTTGCAGAATACTCTACCAAAGATCGGTCTGCATAATCATTCCACGGATAGAAGAAAAGATGAGGGGAGTCGCACACCAGCCTTAGTTGCATCATCAAGTTCATGAGCTTCTTTGTTCCAATCTCTTTCTTGACAAATTGATAATGCTTGTTCAGTTTATGATTAGCTGGATTTTCCTTCAAAGCCATGTACTCATCAACATCAAACCTTCCTAGTCCGTTCACCTTGATGTACTCCTTAAGCCCCTCGACTATCAGAGTTTCCTTGAGATTCCGCTCGAGTGTGGCGCGATACAGCAACTCTTGCTGTTCTGTCAACTTAGCATACACGATGTACTCTCGTTTAGGGGGTAGACCCTGGATCACATTCTTTTTCAGACGCCGTAATAAAAATGGTTGCAAGATGGTGTGCAAATTTGTGATCAGAGTTTTATGAATCTCAGCATTAATCAGTTCATTAAACTCCGAATCTTCGTCTTTCATCTCTTCAAGAGCGGAGAAGTCAAACCACTGTTGAAACATATCAACGTCATGAAAGATTTCTGGAAGGATGAAATTTAAGAGTGACCAGAGCTCGTTCAAATTGTTCTGGAGAGGAGTTCCAGTCAAAAGCAGCCTATTGGAGGTATTGAGTCGTTTTAGTTGGCGAATCAACAGACACTCACTGTTTTTCAACCGATGTCCTTCGTCCACAATAAGAAACTTCCACAGTTTTGCGCTTAAGAATCGGAAATCTCTGATACTGATCTCGTAGGAGGTGATCACCACAGATGAGGATGAAAACTGTTTGCGCAGCTTCTCTCGTTCTGACTTTGTGCCTACGTACCCGATAATACTGATTTTGGGCGCGAAGTTGCGAAACTCGTTGACCCAGTTGGATACCGTGGACAATGGACAGCATATTAAAAAGGGGCCTTCAATACCCTGCTCAATAAGAAAAGCTATCAACGCTATGCTTTGAAGAGTTTTTCCAAGTCCCATCTCATCTGCTAGAATGCCGTTGAGCCCATTTTGATACAACGTGATCAGCCATTCCATCCCAGCAATCTGGTAGTCTTTCATCTTGCAACCGGAAACGAGCTTCGGTTGGGCAGACAGCTCATGGTCCGCTGAATCCTTCTTAGTCCTGCGTCTCTTTTTGGACCGATCCACGGCCTCCTTCTTGGTGCTTTCCAAAAGTGTATCTGCAATGATACTACTGAAGACTTGTGATCTTTTAACCAAATCTGTGAGTTTTTCGAGTTTACGCGTCTTTGAGAGTTGGTTAAACTCAGCTTGTTCTGGAGTAGGTGTACGAGTCTGCTGCTCACGTAACAGCTTCAAAATACGGTCCTCCTCTGTGTCTGACTGATCTGTCCAGGTCATTTTGAATGCGAAGCACCCGTACACCAAAAGCAAAATTTATTGCGACGATTAAAAACCAAAAGAATAACTTGTTTTCACTTTTCTAATGTCTGCAGAGGCCGAGGAAGCGATCAAATTAAAAAACCTAAACGACGAGGCGCGCGCATTTGTGGCCAAGCAGGCCAAGCCGGTTGTTTTACCGTCGTTTGCGCGCTGGTTCGACATGGAGACTATCCACGAAATTGAAAAACGGTCGTTGCCCGAGTTTTTCAACAACGAGTCCAGATTTAAAACTCCAAAGGTTTATAAAGAGTACCGGGATTTTATGATCCACACATATAGGTTGAATCCGGTTGAGTACCTTACTGTGACGGGTGTTCGGCGTGGGTTGGCGGGCGATGTCGCCTCGATTATCCGCGTCCACGGATTCCTGTGCAAATGGGGACTGATAAACTACCAGATTGACCCTAAAACGAAGCCAGTGCTAATGGGACCACAATTCACTGGTCATTTCCAAATCACACTAGACAAGCCGTCTGGTTTAGAACCATACATTCCTGTTTCAGACGAGAAAGAAGGTTCCGAAACGCTCGAGGAGCAGGAGCAAGCAAATAATGGGTTCCCACTGAATTTGGAGATCAGACGCAACGTCTACGATACGGCGCAGGATGCGTTTGCTCTCAGAGGTGAAGATTCGGCAAAGAATGGCCTCAAACAGCTGTACTGTAGTGTGACTGGAAACGGAATCACTGAATCTAGATATCACAATCTCAAGACAAAGCAAAACATCTCCTCGCAGGCTTTCGAGGACGGCCAGTTTCCTGGTGCGTTTAAAAGCAGTGACTACGTCAAGCTTGAGAAGACGTACAATTCGGCAGATTCGAAACCATGGAGCGATCAGGAGACACTACTTTTGCTTGAGGCCATTGAGATGTACCATGATGATTGGACATCGATAAGTGGACATGTTGGTTCGCGCAGCAAAGAACAATGTATCTCACGGTTTATTCAGCTTCCGATTGAGGACAGATATTTAGAGAAACAGCTTTCCAAGTCCACTTATCAAGAGTATTTGAGACAATCTGCCAGACAATCTTCTGTGACAGACACTGTCAATGAGACCATCAAGGTGCTTTTGAATGGCGACAAGGGATTAGACAAGGTCGTGGAGAACTCTAAGAAAGAGCTGGAGCAGCAAACTGCCGAACAGGATTCGCTGATTACACAGATTATGGCACTTTCATTAAAACAGTTTGAGCTGAAATTTACTAAATTACAGGAGCTGGATAATAAATTGCAGGCCGAGAAACGTCAGCTGGCACTGGAAAAGCACAATCTGGTGGTGGATAGACTTGCGCTCCGCAAACAGACAGCGTCGGTGCGCAGCAAGCTGCTAAAGGCAAGCGAACTGGGGGCAACCGACGAGGGCCTCATGTTGTGCGAAGAGGCAATGATGGAGGCCACCAGAGCTCCGCGCGTGGTGGTTACCAAGAAAACCAGTGAGCTGGGTGCGGTGAACGGGGACAATATTCCTGAGAAGGCCA
Organism: Ogataea nonfermentans; assembly: GCA_003706255.2. Lineage (NCBI taxonomy): Eukaryota > Fungi > Ascomycota > Pichiomycetes > Pichiales > Pichiaceae > Ogataea > Ogataea nonfermentans. The sequence continues at coordinate 1,142,461 of PPKT02000002.1, read as the reverse complement.
AGCTTAATGAGTCGTTCGAGCCCATCAGTGTTAAGGACCCCCAGGCGTACAGCTTTTGGTCGAGCTAGTGTATGTATGTATTATATAAGCGCTGACAAATTATCAGTCGAGTGGTAAAAACTTGTTCAGGAAAGGCTAAGCGGAGTAAGGGTGGAGATAACCGAAAAAAACACAAACGCAAGTCTTACTGATTCTTCATGTCTACGGCACGTCCTAAACCATGGGAGACCGGTGCAGCACCGGCAGACAGTACGGGTACATCTGTAACAGATAACTCTACAGTGTCTGAGATTTCTGGTGCTCCCCAACTGCCTGAAAAGCCCAGTTCTATGACTACGACCAATCCTGTGAATTTGAACGGCGGAAGTGTTCTCTCAAGAACGTCTCCATATTCTAGTGGATATGGAAGCTACAGCGGTATGTACGGGGGAAGTGGAATGTATGGAAGTGGAGGAATGTACGGGGGAAGTGGAATGTATGGAGGAAGTGGAATGTATGGTTCTTCCATGTATGGTTCATTATATGGAAACGGAATGTATGGCTCAAGATATGGTGGAATGTACGGTGGAGGAATGTCTGGTATGAACGGGATGATGGGCCAAGGCGCGAACCAGGGCCTTGTTGGATCGTTGACTCAAGGAACAGAAGCTACTTTCCAATTAATAGAGAGTCTGATAGGAGCTGTGGGCGGTTTTGCGCAGATGCTTGAGAGCACTTACTATGCCACACATAACTCGTTTTTTACGATGGTGTCTATGGCTGAACAATTTTCACACCTAAAAAATGCCATGGGATCGCTATTAGGAATATATGCTTTGATCAACTGGGCGAAGAAAGCCTTGAGAGCTATCAGGGGAGTGAAATCGAGCATATCCGTTGACGAATTTGTGAAATATCAAACAAAAAGGCTTGAAAACACGAAGAAAGACAAAGAAAACACAAAAGATCGTATATCTTTGAAGCCATTAGTTTTGTTTTTGGCCGCAGTTTTCGGACTACCGTACATTATGAAAAGACTTGTCGCTCATATGGCTCAACAGAATCAACAGATTCTTGCACGGCAGAACGAACCGAGCCAGGCAGTGATTGCAGCCCCAAATGTTGCCTCGACACAGGTGGTGGATCCTAAAAAATTGGAGTTTGCTAGGGCATTATACGATTTCAATCCTGAGAATGAGGATATGGAATTGAAGTTGAAAAGAGGCGATTTGATTGCCATTTTGTCAAAAACAGACCAGTCAGGCAACGTTAGCAGCTGGTGGAAGGGCCGTACAAGAGACGGACGCATAGGCTATGTGCCCTACAATTACTTGGAAATTATCAAGCGGAGCCCATCTGCAATTAGCGCGATTGAGACGGTCAAGCCCGATGTGGAGGAGTTCAAGAAGAGCACGGAGTAAATTCATCTTAATGAGTTTCTAACAAATATTTCTGCTTACAATAGTCTCACTAATCGCAATCTTATCAGGGGAGTAGCTGTTTCAAGGAGCGCACAATAGTCATCGCCAACAGTAATTATCTGATTTCAGTAGGTTGCAAAAAAAAAGAATACATTGCCTTCTATCTCACTTTAAGAGAATGCAAAAGTTCATCCTAGACTCTTGTTACCAGCTTTGCACTCTGTCATGCATTTGGCTCTTCCGATACTGAAGCTACTGTTCTGGTTACAGAACTATTGCTCCCCTATAAAGGACCTGAAAGAGTGCCATATAGCCAACCAGAACTTTATGTAATTACTAAACGATTACATAAGTATAAATTTATAATTCGTCTGATTTCTTACTTTTCTCTTCTTGTTTTATCATGGAGTATAATATGGAACAAGGGGCGAGCCGCTATGGCTTTCCGCTAGACTACAACTCGCAGTATCAGATATCGAAGAAAGATAAAAGGCGACAACAAATCCAAATGAAAATGAGCAAGGTCCAGGACCAGTTCCAACACGACAAAGACTATTTCTATAGAGACTCGCTTATCCAACTCCAGTACAAGCTCAGCTCACTGCATTCGGGTGACAACCCACAGTATATGCAGCAGGTTAGGGACTATGAGGAGGCGCGGGACGCAGAACTTGTTAGATTAAAACTGGGCGAAGAATACCAGGTGCAATTTATTAACAAACAGTTTAAAGAAGATTACGACCACGCTGTAGAAGAACGGGAGAAGCTGATTCATTTGGTCAAGGAGAAGTTACATGAACGTATTCTCAAAAAAATAAAACAATTGAAAGAGGATAAGGCGTTGATCGATATTGCCACAACTTCCTCTTCGCATACCGCAACAAGATACAGTGCTAATGGAAGCGCGAACAAAGATAATGGATACAACTCTGGATTCGAATCTTCCACATCATTTTTTTTTCCAGGGGAGAGACGCTCTCGCAGAGCTCATAATAAACGGTACGACGCAGGTTCATTACATCTCAGCAATGGCGAGGAATCCTATGACTCTGGCACAGGTACAGGCACAGGCACAGGGTATGGCTCTAGTACGGGCCGTAAAAGACAGAAGACGAGTCGGCATCTGGTTGGTTCTGGTCATGCGAATGTCGCACGCAGTGGGGACATTTCATCTGCTGGTGAGGAGTCTGGCAGCTCGGTCCGGCTTTTGACTGACAATCCTGAGCTAAACGAGTTTCTTTATGGTGAGGAGCTCATCAAAAGACAAGACAAGACAAATACAAGACATTCAACCAAAAGTTATCAGGGTTGTCCTGGTCTAAAGCCAGAAGAAATCAACGAGGACCTAAACTTTTTACGAGGAGCAATCGGTGCGATCCGAAGTATGAAGAGGAAATAACTAAATTACCTCTTATAAATAATGACCAGCAAGCTGGCAAGATCCTTGAGTTTTTGAGAAGACGATTCCTGTGCTTTTTGATACACAGTTGAGCCAAGTTCAAAAACTCTGGAATCATAGCAATCCGCGTTCCACCCTGCTCCGTTTGCAACATCAAACACCAATCTGTTTTCATTGTTTTTCTTTGCCAGCACAAATGGTAGAAGGTCAGATTTGCTGAAAGCTGGATCCTCGATCTGCAATTCCAAATACGAATTAAAGTTCTTGGAGTTTTCATAGAGTTGAATAAGTTTGGTGCAAAGTTCAATCTCGTCTTGCGACACTTGAGCTTCCCCAATTTTCTCAAGAACTTCAATTACAGTTTTGTTTAGTATAGGCGTGCTTGACAGCTCCATGGTATCCAAAATGTCTCTGATCTGTGTTTTCCTCAACCTGCTAAAATGGTTGCCATGATTTTTTATGTTGGCTTCAATGAACTTATGCAACAGAAATGGAGTTGGAACAACCGGATACAACATTAAAGAATGAGGTTGCAAAACTTCGTTTACATGTTCAATTCCACTAATCATGGTACGACGGTTCTGGATGCTGTAAAGTCCTTGATCTTCGTATAAGCGAGCATCTTTGATATAGGGCTGCCGTTTTTCGTTACGATGAACTTTGAATTTCTTATTTCGTTTCGCTGGAGAGCCCAAAAACATCGCATCTAAGATTGGCTTAGCAACTAAGTACTCATCGAAGACCATTAACTTGACAAGGACTGTCGAGAGCAGCTCAGAGTCGAGATGCATGCGTTTCAACTTGATAATATCAATCACATTAAGTAATTGATTGATGTCAGCGGTTCTATCCAATAATGTAGAAATAAGTGTTCTGTCCAAGGAAACTCTGGAAGCCATCAGCTCCAGCAGCCTACTTGTATGCTGCGGATATGTCTGTAAAAGCAAATTCCATGTATGCGAATGAAAGTATTGTTTTCTCATCACTAGACTTACAAGCTGCTCGAAGTCCGCGACTCCATAAGTCTCTAGCGTATTTGTGCTGTCAATCTTAGAGTAAAAATAAACAAGTTTAGTTTGTTCCATCGGCCCCAATGGCACCCCTTCAGCTTCTATATCTTCAAGAATTTGAATTGAATGTTGAATAAGGTCTACTCTTGTGGTCTTTAGTGCTAAGATCGCAGAGATTAACTGTTCAAGTTGTAAAACGGTCAAATGCAAAGGTCTCGGTGTAGGGATATCGAAGTAATGAGTAGTTACCCCGAACAGGTCTTGCTTGACTAATAGTTTGTCAAATAGCTCAGATAGATGGTAAGGAAGCTGGTACCGTTTCAGAACAAGTCTCTGCGCCTGCTCACGATTATAAATACTAGGGGTTCGAGAAACTGCACTTTTTGAGAGGGGAGGAAAGCCTGATGATTTGCCGTGTTTACAGATGCTCGAGTAGATGTCCTTGAATGACGGATGTGGTGGATTCGCTATGCCATGGAGTAGTTCATTTTGTAATTTTGCTAGTCTTTGGCCATTTTGAGGGGTTGATCTGGCGAACAACGAAAACCAATTTTGAGGTTTAAGGGGTAAAGCATAAGTGGGTACGGGGGTCGCGATGCATCGGGATTGTCTCGGAGAGAGCCTTCGGAGGAAATGATGGAAACTATGGAGTTCAATAATGGGGATTTGTAGCCTGGGTCGGAACATATGTAAAAAGGTCGATCGACGAAAAATTTAGTCTAGGACGATTGATGGATCAAGCCAGAAATATAATATAGTGAAACTAAACTGAGATCCTCAGGCCTGAAAAAAGCAGGCACATCGCGTTAAAGCTCTATCCACTACAATTGTTTGTGATCTCACAGTGTATCCCTCGTGTTTCAGTCGAGCCGGCGATTTGAAGTCATGCGTATCTTCCCTCAAAATGCCTTCGTGGGCTGTGCAAGTTTGGTGGCTGCTGAAATTTGAAATTTCGTATAAATAGTACGTTTCAGTTGCCCCACTTTGCATCTTTTATACTCTACCAAAATATGTCTAAAGAAATTCTTCCGGTTTGTGAGGACGTCGTCTTGCCCAAAGCAGAGGTGGACGAGCTCTATGAAATCAAGAAGAGGTACAACAGACTCCGGATATTGCACGGTATTTTGATAGGTTTTCTCGGTCTTATCTATGTTGGCTTACAATTTTACCTTCATTTTCATAAGAACCAATTACTCGTGGAGGATACTCACAGAATACTTCCTCAAAGGGGTGCTCATGCAGTCCAAGAGCCTGGTGATGTTGATCATCTGTACATTTCGGTTCATGAGGATGCTGAGAATCGGGCGCTTTTCACTTTTACCACTGAAGATGCAGCACCAGAACAGAGGGTGCGTTCGGAATCTCACCCAAAGCATAAGGATATGAGACACAAGCTAAAATCTTGCAAAGAGAAGGGCAAACATCATAAGGCGAAGCACCATCCCGTGGCTTTGAAGGTAATGGAAACCTCTAATAAGGTTCACTCATCAGGTCACAGACCTGTTAGACCTGCGAAACAGATTAAAGACAAGCACGCAGGATTATCGGTGGAAGATGAACCAGTGAGGCTAGTGGCGCTAGAAGTGCCCGAAGAGCCGATTCAGCACCTCCACTATGAATTGGACAACTAAACTGAAGGCGGAGACTCATTACTCGCAATTATGGCTATATATTAATAACCGTTATTAAACAACCATTTCGACAATTCAGGCCCGAAAAATTCCGCGACAGTCTCGTGGTCGTAATCAGACAACTTAGCTACCATCTGCAGCAAGTCGTAATTGATCAGTTCACTCACAATGCTATCCTTCTTATAATCAGGATGACGAAGGACAAAATTGCGAATAAATTGGGCCGTGGATGGGATCTTGGCTGCAGCTCTATAACTCACTAGTTTCAGATATGTCTCCAGTTTTCCAGACGGCTCAGGCTCACCAGTTTCCGACAAATAACGCCGCACGATTTGCAAAAGTCCCTCAAAAGAGGCACAACCGTTGAATATCTCATCCATGGTCAGTTTTTCTACTTTAGCATCTCCTTCCTCCCAAATATTCGTCCTGAAGTGGAATTTCTGCTCTGAAATGGCATTGCGACGATGAGCTGTCTTCATATTGTCCTCCACTAATGATATCGGGAGATAAAAGTTAGGCCGGTACTTAAGTATAGCCATCGATAGCAATATAGAAAAATCCGCGTAAGCTGCGTTCTCGAAGTCTGTTATTGAAATCTCCATTGGCCGTAGTTCAACACGCCATCCAGGAACATCATTGTTACCGGGGACAGCAGATTGTTTTGGAGGTTTGAAACGCAATGTTTGCCAGTTTGTAGATTGTATGTTCTCGAAATGATCCGTTTCCGTCGCATTATCCTGGTCTATGAGCTCGCTGAAAATCACTATTGGGTCGCGAATAAACAAATGTGCAAAATGCTCTGCCAGCGTCAAATCAAACCCGTTGGCGATCAACTGGTCTAGCACTTTGGTATTTTTCGGCGATTTTAGGTCGTTATACTCGCTTTTGAAGTAGTGGAATTGGCCTTGGGTTGAATCTAAATCTCCAAGATACTGGTCAACAGAGTCGTAACGGGATTTCGGAATTCGCTGAAGTTCGACGTCATCTGCAACATTTCCTCTCTCCTTATGACCCTTTAAAGGTTGTTCTCCACGTTCATATGGAGTACGATCATCCACTGCACCTGCAATCACGTTCCACCGCACGTCCTGGTCAGCTAATTGACCTCGGAAAATTGGTGCTGCAGCCGTCACCGCTAACATCAACGGAGCCACGTTAACCAGTGAGTCATACAGGTATCTGGCGTGGTAGACGTCCGGAGCCTGCATGGTAACCTGCAAACAGGAAGCACCCATTCCAAAACCCATTGAGTCCATATAGATGTGGGCAGGTTTTGCTGCTCCCAAAAACGGCTCAGAGTCATGGAACGGATAAAGATTCCGCTTTGGTATAGTAGGATCAATTCCGGTCAAGTTAGTGTTTTCGTCCCTGAAGATGGGAATATTGATAGTCACCTTTTGATCCCTCCGGCGTCTTATGTTAGCTGTCAATGTCGGAAACCGGACGTGCCGGTTTATGATCTCATCTGGCAAAAAGAGCGATTTAGATGCAGCTCCATTAGCCTCGGCAGCAGGTGAGGTGAAGGTATCCACACCCATTCGCGGGAACGACGTTAAGGTCAATGGTAATATTGTTGGATCTGCGATTTGCTCCTTGGCAATCTCACGCCGCAACCGCATGTTCTCCTCTACGTAGAGGTAATCAGCCATGTTGCAGCCATTGTATGGCCGAAGTGGTGTTGCTTCGATCATAAACCGTCCATATTCTGGATGGAATAAGACATCACCCTGCTCCGCACGGCTGTATGCCTCACCATCCTCACCAAGCCTTTGTAAGATGTAGTCCTTGTCTATGGCGAGACGAGCATATTTTTCCACTGGGTCTAGCTTCACCAACATGTACTCGACCTCATCGCCCCACAAGAAAGGGTCGTTTTCCCGAGCCCGGGCAGCATTGAAGCAGTTGATCAGCTGAACAACGCCATTGGAACGCACATGCTCGGCATGCTCGCGTGATTGCATCCAGTGCAGTGGGGTGCCCAGAGACAAAAGGCCCATGTTGTTGTCGAACAAACGAATTTTCAGTAACTCTTTTCCTTTTTAGGTACGAGATTTGTCAGCACCAAAAAGATGTAACTTGCGGATTACGGACTACCAGGAATGCTTTGCGTTACTCTGCACTATCAGCTTCAAATACTTGGAATTAGTAGATCATTTGAGAGCTTTTTCAGCTTCTCGTTGTGGATCTATTGACTGTGTTCAGTGGCAACGAGTACGTCGATCGGCGCGTCGGACTAAAATATCTATGAAAAATTATATAGTACTATTTTCTTATGTCTCTTGTTCTTCCTGGCGATCAGATCCAGTTGACCTCTGCCCGTGAAATAGTTGTGGGCCCTCACATTTTAGTCGAGGATTCTGTTGCGTACCCATCCACTGCAGGATCTCTTGTACAATCCGACTCGTCATCTTCGTACCTCTGCTATCTAGAGGCGGACTCCAAACGGTACATTCCAGCTGCACAAGACTTTGTCCTGGGGACGGTGGTGGGTTCATTTGGCGAGTCATATCGTGTTTCATTGACGAACTACTCCACACCTACTGTTCTTGGATTCTATGCTTTCCCTAATGCCAGTAAGAAAAATAGACCTAGACTTAAGACAGGTGACTTGGTGTATGCACGAGTCGCAAGCGTGGACCCTGATTTAGACGTTGAACTCGAGTGTTTTGATTCAACAACTGGTAAAGAAGGTGGATTTGGGTTGCTTGAAGGAGGGTTTGTGTTTGAAGTGCGATTAGCCTATGCAAGATATCTCCTCAGAAATCATGATGCCCCTATACTAACTACTCTAATGAAGAAGTACCAGTTTGAGCTTGCTATCGGTGCTAATGGTCGCATTTGGATAAAATCGGATACACTCCAATCAACGCTCGAGTGCGTCAATGCCATTAAAAATGCACAGTATACACAATCAAAATTCGAATCTTGAGCTTGTTTCTAAAATGTCGTCGAAAAACAGCTCATTGTTCACACGCCACCGAGTATTCATGCTTTCCTCATACAATTTGCGGTTTTCATCTAGTAGAACTGGAAACTTGTTAGAATATTGGTTGCAAGCTAACAGGAAGTCAGTGTTATGGGTCTCAATCGAGCTCTGATATTGTGACCTAGCATCCGAGGCGCCTAGAAGTTCATTTGTTGTCAAATCGATTACTGGCAACTCCCCATTAGGTTTCAAATAGTCATCCACAAGATTGTTAATCTTGTCAATATGCTGGGTGCGTTCGTTGTCGATCAGTTTTAGCTGTTCAAATTGGTGTTTGAAAAAGTCTATTAAGTTGGCTGTGTCGTCGTTTTGCGTCTCAGGCTCCTGCAATTCATCGGATGAGGCTTCCAAATCCAGAAATCTTAGCTCCCTATGGGGCTTACGTGATTTAAAAGGGGACACGTAGCCATCATATTCGAGCTCTGACAGATTTGAGTTGCTATGCTTTTCGGTTAAGGTTAGCATCTGGATGCGCTGTTTAGCCTTGTGTCTTGTGTCTTTGACCCTGTTGAGGGTCGAACTTGTAGAGGCCATGGACATGGTGTCGCGTGGGGGTTGTTCGTCGTTGAAGCGTATCGTTGAATTCATATTGAATTCAAAGAGATCACTGAAACTTGTCAGCTCTCGAGCAACATATTTCACGCTCCAATAGTTGTCAAAACAACCAGGATATGGGTCAATCTTTGACACAGTTAACCCATCATCTTTCCCGCAGTCCTCGGGCTCCAAGTTACAATCCGAGTACCAGTGAGTGTAACTTGGCTTATAATTTAGTAGCAAACCAATATAATCATTGTGAAGATAGTAGTCTGTGTTCAAATCCCATAGCATGGGAAGCCCTTGTTGATAGACGTAGTTTCCCAGAAAGAGATTAATAGCTTCCTGTCGTTGAGCGTCCACGAAAGAGTTGCTATAAAATCGTTTCACACTCTCAATCATATCTCGTGAGTGGGACGTCCATTGGTTGATTTTCCGATAAGTCTGTAAAGTGTTGACAAGATGAGAGCCTCCATACTGCAGCGCGATAGTATCTCCATGGTCGTGGAACATTTCAGTGAGAATATTGATTGCATCTGAGTCATACTCCAGATATTTTTCCTTGATTAACCCCAAAGCATGTAGTTGATGGCCCAGAGCACGTTTTCCAATCACAAACTGTGCGGTGTTTGTTCTGTCAAGACAATCGATACAATTTGTGCGGCATACTCCCCGTTGTAGTTGGGTTTGTGGAAGACTCCTCCCGTTGTGGAAAAAACCCGTCGTTTGAAGCGTTTGCTCACTGTAATTTTCTAGCCATTCGATAACGTCTTGGCCATGATTCTTGGATGCCCTTGACATATCCCAAGCAGTATAATCGAGTTTAGATGTCTCTGGCAAAAACTTGTTGAGATAGTCGATACATTCTTCAAATGCTCGTAGAAGCTTCGTTTCTCTGGGTGTCTTTTCACGTTGTTTAATCAGATTTAGAATCTGAACTGGAGAACCATAGCGTTCAAACAGATTATCAAAGTGCAAGGCAGATGCGGAATAGAACGGGTCTGCCACATTGATCTCTATTGGAGGCTTCGTCATTCGTATATTTGGAGCTGTCTCTTGCGACCAAGAAAGTGGGATTGACCCTCGATGCTGCACAAACGATGTATAACGTGGATTGTTATAAAATCCACCGGTTGGGTCGTGAAACGAAGTGGTAAGCATATCGCTAACAATCTGTTCAGTCTCGACTTCATTAGCAACATCCCCACGATCATTTACTCCTCTTTTAAAAAAACGTGCTCCGGCGAAGTGATGAGAGCGTCGGGCAATGAGAGTGACGTAGACTTGAACATCGAATATGGAGATGCTAACTTGATCAATAAAACCATGTATTATTGGTTGAAACCAGTCATAAACTCTATCAAAAGACTTGAACACAGGCTTTAGCAGAAAAGAGTTCCAAACAAATCTGTCATGGTACTCGAATGTTTTTGCAAGATCCTGCTTGTTCAATCCAAGTGATTGCTTCTTGTTTTTGAGAAAGTTCATTTGAAGCGTATTGGTGAGATCATAATTGTAACTATAGTAGAAAGTCTTGCCAAGATCAATATTCTGAAACGTGGATATGTAGCGTGCTTCCTCCGAGTTTCTATCTGGCCGCTTGGGATTATTAGCGACTGCAATTAGTTCCGTTGCATCAATATGATACAAGTAATATCCTCCAAGAATTGCTACCGGCCGACGTTTTGTCACCACGCAAAGATAGTAGTGTTTTGTAAACTTGATAAACCCAAGAAGCCCAACTGCTGTAATCTTCTTGGTCAAGCCACCTTCACTGGTCTCTTCTAGGCCGTTAAGAACGTCCATGATCTCGTTCCTAGTGAAGTAGACGTTATCTTCCATAATCACAAGCTTTTCCTGCGATGTCAGATCAATCTCCAGAATCCTAAACACTGTTTCTTTCCCGTTGCTGCCAACAATGTACATCCGTTGATTCGTGACATATATCGTGTATTTAGTTAGTGTGATCTTGCGTGGCTTAGTTGTAACAGGAGGTGAACTAGGTGATCCATGTTCAATGCGATCGTGAGGCTCACCAGCAAGTTCTGGTGCCCGTGGAAGTGCCTCGCCTATCCGTTCATTTGACATCACTGAATTAATTAATCAATATTTGTATTTTATTTATGCACAACATTTGTCTACTGTTCAATAAAGTAAATATGTCCGGTAACCTTTCCTTAGGATATATACTACCAATAAATACTCACTGTGCAATGTTCATTCTAGAACAGAAATAATGCGCTTCTATCAAGCATCCGTCACACATCCCTTCGACGCGTCGGAAACGAGTTTGCTGTATTTGTACAACGTGCCTCTAGTGTACCTAGGGGCAGGCCTCTTCCAGAGTTTTCTTCTCTCGGCAAGCTCCTCCTCAGAGACCTCAATATCAATCGAGTTGTTATCTGAGTCGATGGTAATGACGTCGCCGTCCTTCACTAGAGCAATTGGTCCGCCCTCAACAGCTTCTGGCACTATGTGTCCGATTAGGAACCCGTGCGAGCCCCCAGAGAACCGACCATCAGTCAAAAGGGCAACATCATTACCCAGTCCGTATCCCATCAAAGCGGACGAAGGCTTCAGCATCTCAGGCATACCTGGTCCACCCTTAGGGCCCTCATTCCGGATGATACACACAGTCTTCACACCCTTTTTGATCTCGCCACGCTCCAAAGCTTCGATGAATCCTTGCTCTTCGTCAAACACTCTGGCAGTACCTTGGAAGTAGGTACCTTCCTTTCCAGTAATCTTGGCCACTGCTCCTCCAGGAGCAAGCGAACCCTTGAGAATCTGTAGGTGACCCCTTGGCTTGATTGGATCCGAGACAGGACGGATAATATCCTGTTTCAATGGCAATCCTGGCAACTTCTCCAAGTTCTCCTTCATGGTCTTACCGGTCACAGTTGGCAGATCACCATTCAAGATGCCTTCCTTGAGCAAGTACTTCATCACGGCTGGGGTTCCACCGAACTTTTGAAGATCTGCCATCACGTATTTTCCAGAGGGTTTGAAATCACCAAGCAACGGAGTCTTATCAGAAATTCTCTGGAAGTCGTCAATGGTCAAATCAACATCTGCAGAGTGGGCAATGGCCAAAAGATGCAAAACTGCATTCGTAGATCCACCAGTTGCAATGACGTATGCGATGGCATTCTCGAATGAGGCTTTAGTCATAATATCACGAGGTGTCAAACCAGAGCGCATCAAAGTCTTCATAGCCTCTCCGATGTTATCACACTCAGCCATCTTTTCGGCAGAAACAGCAGGAGACGACGACGAACCAGGTAGAGTCATACCCATCACCTCAGCAGCTGAAGCCATGGTGTTAGCAGTATACATTCCACCACACGAACCTGGGCCGGGACAAGAATGTCTCACAATGTCAGATCTCTGTTCTTCAGTGATCGATTTATTCAAGTACTGGCCGTACGACTGGAAAGCAGAAACAACGTCCAGTTGTTCAGGGACACCAGCACAGGTTCCAGATCCCGGTAAAATGGTTCCACCATAAACCATGATGGACGGTCTATTGTGTCTAGCAAAAGCGATCAACACACCAGGCATGTTCTTGTCACAAGAAGGAATTCCAATGTTGGCGTCGTAGTATTGGGCCATCACCATCGTCTCAAATGAGTCTGCAATGACCTCACGAGATTGTAAGGAATAACGCATACCAGCAGTACCCATACTGATACCATCCGAGACACCAATGGTGTTGAATTGCATAGCCTTCAGACCGGCCTTTTCGACCGAAGCCGAACATTTGTCGTTCAAGTCCATAAGATGCATATTGCAGGGATTTCCAGTCCACCACACGGAACCCACACCGATCTGAGCTTTGGAGAAATCATCATCAGTAAATCCAGTTGCATAGAGCATAGCTTGTGAAGCACCTTGGGATTTCGAATCAGTTAAAAGCGAGGAATATTTGTTATATTTCTGTAGAACATGAGTGCTCGTACTGAACTGCCGACACGAAAGTGTGCCGGTACTATAAGAAAAGTGTTTAAGCATTAACAAAACTGTCAGGGTTGAAAAAATTAGTCAAGATATATCAGTAAAATTTTCGGGCCTGTACAGGCGAACAGGCCAATGAAAAATAATCATTACCAAGCATAGGAAAAATACTTTGTAGCAATTAGAGTTCTAGAAACAACTATGAATGTCTCATCTTGCGGCTGTATCTAAGACAGTAGTTAACTGAAGCATCCAACATACACTGGCTAACCTTGCGAGAGCGCTCTGAAATGTGTTCTTCCGCGTCCAGTTCTCCCGAAACATGACTTTTATTATGGTAGATGTTGGCAATGTAGTCCATTACGTTGCGCAAAAACACAATTCGCACATTCGTATCAGCCTCACTGATAGTGAGTCCCATAGAGTCTTTGTAAACTGGCTCGCCTGGTAAGCGCTCGCCATCTTTAGGAGGATTGACGCTCCAAAATGAGATTCCATTGGGGGTCAGAACATTAGGTTCGTTGTCGCATAAACTACCCTGTTCATTCCAAGATAGAACAGGAAGTCCAAAATCAATGCTATCAGTCATCAGCTCCAGGCGGAAAATTCCATCCTCCTTGACCAGAACCATCAAACTTGGTCTATACATTGTCTTACCGCAACCACAATTGTTGAGGTGTGTCTTAGCAAAGCCAACCCACATCTGAACCCGATTGTTAATGTCCCCGTTATTAAGATTACGCACTAGCTCCCGTGGAACAGGAACGAGTGCTGTCCCACCACGGATGAAGGCCTTGCCCTGCTGCGAATATGAAGAGTCATACACGTTGTCTTGTAGTTTCTCACACCGGCCGTTGTCCAAACTACATTTGAATACAACCAATGGATCCAATGTGTACAGAAACTGGACATAGCCTTTACTCTGCTTCGAGTCTCCAACTCTGATCGAATCAAAGAAAGGAGTCCAGTTTTTCTCCATAAGTGAAGTTGAAGAAACAGAACTTCCTGAGATCTTAAACTCAATTAGATCCCGCTTGCCGCTTTTCGGATTAGGCTTGCGGAACGGAAGAACCGCGTGCATCTTTCTTTTATTATCTTTGAGCATGTTGAAAAATATCACTGGTTCACGTGTGAATTCCCCATCTTTAAATAGGATCCTTGGGTCTTCAGGTCCGAGTAGTTCCTTATTTTTCACTCTAGGATCAAAAGGAATGTCTAGCACAGTTGGGAACTTGAGGGAGATACTATCAAGCAACTTGTCATCCCTATTTTCATTGAAATCTCTAAGAACTTTGTCAATCTCCTGTGTCGTAATGTCGATGTATCGAATACGCTTTCCCACAATCTCATTCCAATCCGAGTCAAACACTTGAAGTCTTAGGAACGAAGCCACAGGATGATTTTTGGCTTGAGGAGCATATTCGATTCTACTGACAAGTAAATGGCATCCTTCCTCAGGAAGCCACACAGAGGCACCTGAAAATTGGTGCCAATTATCTTCCACTTTTTGGCCAACTTTGTCACCCATAGTCACGAGAGCTTTGTACTCAGTTTTTAGAAGATAATCACGAACACTCTCTAGATTGTCATTCAATAACATAGGCTCAGTATGTTCGATCTTCAACTCCTCATCCCCTGGATACTTAATCTCGTTGCAACTAAGTTCATAGTAATTTTTTTCCACTGGCTTGCGTTTGTTTGCAACATATCCGTTTAGTGACTCTATGGGTTTATAAGTTTTATTAATGACGAAGTCCGACACCATGCGGACTTTCTGAGCCTCTGGAACTGGATTCTGAGGATCCCTTGTTTTATCTAGTGGTTTCAAGTTCAGCAAAGTCAAAGCCTGGTTCAATGAGTTGATTTCAATGACAGTAGGCATCTCAAGCTCGTCTGTGTCCGGATTGAAGCTGACACGTAACGGCTTTGTACTCACCCGGTATACTCTATCATCGTACTCTTCCGTAGACGCGTCCAAACTATTGGGCACGTTACGGGACCCGCTCTGCACGGTCGACCGCTGCACAGAGTCAGACAGTTGTTCAATTTGGTCGACAGGCCAATAATAGTAAGTGAGGAATAATACCACCACCACTAAGATATAAAACCTGTATCTAGATCGCGAACGAGCAAAGTGAAGAGCCATGCGATCGGAATAACGAGAATAAATGAAATGTGCAATGTTCTGCGAGAGGCCTAGTCGGTTGTTTTCGCTCCTATTATATTATAATGCGGTGCAAGGATGAAAAAATATATGGAAGGTTCAAGCAGGGTCTGGGCAAGGAGACAATTTCAAATTATTATGCCAAACGAGACTGGTGCTTAGTATCCTGGTCACTTTTAAGGTATATCTTTATAGAATCATATTTCCTGTATCTTTGCTATGCTACGGCTCGGAAGTTATGTATCAATTTTTTTCAATTTATGTGTAAAACTAAGCGCCTAGAGAATGCATTTTTCCTTCTTTTCATAGATGAGCCAACGATCAGAGACAATTGCCATACCTTCAGGGCCACCACCTACTGCAGCTACATATGCAACTACCAATCGTGCTGTTTTGGTGGCTCAAGAGCGTGACAGAGAGCAGGATGAGCGGGTGGCCCGTGCTCTCGAGATTATATCCTCGTCCATGTTACCCCCTCGACACACGGTCGATGATATTCGTAAATATGTCTATGGCTATCTGCTAGGCAGACAGAAAATCAATGTCCAGCAAATCGAGGAAATTGACAATATCCCACGTTGGAAACGTGCCGTCATCTACGGATTGGGCCCTCCCCTAGACTCGATGCGAAGTTTTAGCAATTACGTTCTGCTCCAGGGACACATATTGTACAACGTTGGACTTTTAATGGCATCAATTGCTGTCACACCACCGGTAATCTTCTACATTGTGGGTTTTATACTCTTTTGGCTCAAGGTACTGTACGAACTGTACAGAGACGTTGCACACCGTGACGACCCGTTCCATACGTCATTTTTAAGCCGAGAGTTGGCACTCATGGCAACATTATCTGCTTCTTATGGTGTTGTCATGAAGTTCAAGACCGAGGCTGGAATTCTAACAGAAGCATGGTGGAACACCTTGAGATAGATATAGAAATGTAAGATTGATTAGGTAAGAGTAAATATTATTATTTATTGTTTCGCGTCATGGCAAGAAAGCGGTCCGTGAAGAGAACTGAATCGCCTAGCAAGCGCAGGACACGTGCTACTGAAGTAAGCGAAGAAGAGACTGAGCAAATATTAGAGAAGGTTGGGGAAAAAAATGAACAGGATAACGGGAAAGTTGAAGTACCATCAAAGGAACAGAAAGAAAACATAGAGCCTAACAAGGCAGATCTCAATACCATATCGCCGGCTGCCGCTGCCTTGAAGCCTAAGTCTACTTCTGATAGTATGTTTGCTTCCTCCGTTCGACTTTTTGATACTCCTGAACGAAGCAGTCTTCTATCTCCCGCCAAGGCGCGCCCCGATATCAAGCTACCGTCCGAAACAGCCATTTCGCAGCTGTTCCAGCGCAAAGATATCAAGACTCTCACTAATATTCTTGGTGATCTTACTACATCTAAAACAGAGAAAATGTTCCAGGAGTACAAAAAGGTTACTGAGCGTAAGCAACAGGCTAGCGACACACTTATTGCCAATCTGACCAAGGAAAACCAGAATCTCCGGACCAGCTTGAAGGCTTCAAGGCTGGAAAAGCAGGGTACAAAGGAGGTGGAAGTCTTAAAACGACAGTTAGAGTCTTTGAAGAAGGAGAACGCGCGTTTGGTAGCAGAAAGAGAGTCGCTGGGCGCACAAGGTGGCTCAAACCAGGCGAAAGTAGACGAAGCTGTTGCAGAGCTCGAATTAGTTGGAACCAAGCTGGAGATAATGGAACTTTTAACAGGATTATCCTGTTTGGATTACACTGAAGATTCGGAGAGTATGATCTTTAAGATGCAGCAGACGGGAGAAACATGTTCCTTGACCTACCAATTGCTAATTAGCAAAACTGGAGTTGGGGAGATTGTATACATTCCTATTCTGAAGCATGAAGATAGCCAGTCAAAGTCAGATGGTGTCGAATGGGCAGAAAATCTAGACAAACTAGGAAAGGTGTTACCAGATTACCTCCTAGATAACCTGACATTCCCATCAAATACCTTGTACAACTTCTATAGCAAGCTCGGTCGGTCGCTAAATAAGAAAGTCGAATAACGGAGTATATTACAAGATGTATATCTATTCACAAGGAAACGGTGATTGTGCCGTCCTCGTTTTTCGTGACCTTGAGTAGTTTCAGAAGCTCGGATTTGTCTTTCTTCAGAGCCTTGCGAGCCTTTTTAAGGACCTTATAAAGAGAATCCGACTCAGAAGCAAACGAAGAGAGAGCTGCGACGCTAGCTTTGGATTTTTCTGATTTTGAGCTTGACTTTGATTCGGACTTTTCAGATTTGGACTTCACCTCCTTCGTATCAAGCTTAGTTGAGGTCTTAGGCTCAGAAACCTTCTTCACGTCCTTCTTTCCTTTCCATCCTTTCTCATATTTGTCTGCCTCGGAGATACAACTAGTATGTGCGACGTGCTCGTTGTTGTAAAAAGTCTTGTTGCAATCAATACAAGTAAAATAAGAACCTGGACACTGCCTCTGATGCACAGCCAGCTTCTTCTTGATCACAGTATCGTTGCAGACCTCACACGAGAACGAAACCATAGCCAAATTATTTTTTCACTGGGTAAAAAAAGTCTTAGCACTGCCTTACCAAACATTTTCAGATTCTCCAGGCAGTCTTTTCACTCTTTTAGGTTCCCAATTTTCGTTCTCATCAACTAACCCTTGCAGCTTGTAGTACTCTTCCTTTATGTCAACTTTCCGTCTCTTTTGAGTAGCCAAGTTCAAGGACTCCTGTTCGTCTAGTTCCTTGACTTTCTCATCTCGTTGCTCGTACCGCAATGCCGTAAAATTTGATAGAATAACCGATCCAAACGCCACGGATAACATCATTGGCAAACCAAAATACAGGAACGAATTTTTCTTAATCAGTTTCTGGTATCTGCCCATAAATGTGCGCTCATATTCCGCCTGTTCACGTTTCGACCGAAACGTTTTATTGTCAAAAACACCCATGAGTAAGAAAGTAATCTGAAATCAATCCACTTAAATCCTCCGGAAGTACAATTACTGCTTATGTAATATAAAATTACCTGTCCTCGATATATGTACAGCGTTACCTCACGAGCACGATTAAACTGAACACTAGTTCCACTACTCTACCCACGAGTTTGGAATTCCTACAAAGTAAAATGTGATTCAGTAACCATTAATTTAGTTTCTTACACGATGATTTTCATCACTCTATCAAATAGCACCTCCACAGGCAATCCTTCCAAATTCTCAAGGATAGGCTCGAAAATTTGGGAGTTTAGTACTTTCTGGTGTCCATCCACTTCATTGTGTGTGTTTTTGATCGTGGCCATCTGCTTGGCATTTGATAGCAACAGATTGAGCTCGTAAGCGCGATCAAGTTGTTTCTCTTCTTCGAGCACTGGAATACCTGCCCCTAAAATTCCAATCCTGGCATCTGTATCCACCAACACAAATGATGAGGTTCCAGAAGAGTACCGTATGCTCGAAATCGCAGTATCATGCTCTGTCACGTAGACAGGTTGCAATTTTGCTGGCTCGAACACAAAAATCCGCGACCTTAGTAAGAAATTACGTGAATAGTAGTTCACAGCAACACAGATAAGCCCGCGATCTGTGTCAACAGTAATCAAGTTCCGTCCACCAACCAACGAATTCAGTCTAACCGCAAGTTCTGTGGACTCGAAAGTAAGCAGATCAAATGTAACAAGCCTATCCTTAGCGAGAACAACAAGATACTTATCAACTATGCTTAAGAAACGCACTCTGGAGCCTGCAATGGAAGGGATCTGTACATCTGTATCTTCAAATGTATTCACATCAACAAGAGTAATGGTGACATCCTGTCCTAACGCAATAACGGAGGAATCAGGGGCCCAGCAAACACTGACGCACTGGGTTTCTGCGCGGCCACTTCCATTCCGCACCTTCCTCAATGTCCACGCAGTTTGTAGAGATTTCTTGTCTTTAGCGAGTTTGGAATAGATTTCCTTTGGTACCCGAGGCCGCCAGAGTCGCAGACCACCTTTACTGTCTGCAGTAACAAATGCCAATCCGTCGTTGTAAATAGATGGAGCAGCTATTATTGCCACTACAGCCACACCCGGACCATGGGGATCAACGATCTTGGTTGACAATGACCAAGAGCCCTGGTCTTTACTATCCACGTAGTTCCAGAATTTTAACGAGTATTGCACATCGTTATGAGAAAGTAATTCGTCTATCTCGGGTGGCTGGACGCGATCAAAAGTGCACATCCATTTTCCATCGTGGGTGAAAGCCAACTTTTCTATCTCAGGATCCTGGATTGCTGTTTCATTTCCAACTTTACCTGCTTGAATTGTGGGTGCGGCAGTCATTACACTCACCTGCTCATTTCTGGCTGCATCATATGCCTGCAGTTGTGGACCGTATGGAAGATAGAGTAGTTTAGAGGTTGGATGAACCTCGAATTGAGATGAGAAATCATGTCTGATCTTAGTCAAATTATCTTCGCTTAAAACTGTATCTGTCTTCTGTAGCATTCTGCGATCTTTCTCCATAATTTTAACATCGGTAGCAAATTTCGGACGAACTCCATTCACATTCAATCTTGAAGTAAGGTCGACTGCACTGAGTACCAGGTATTCTCTCTCTGAACCATTAAGTAGTAAGCTCACACCATAGAGTTCTTCAGTAGCTATCGATAGCTCAATATCCACGATTTCACCGTTCAGACGAGGCAAAAATTGTTGACTGTCTGAATTGAGGTGCCAGAACACAAGTACTCTTTCCTGCCCTCCAGAGAGCAAATAGGCACCATCTGCACTAAATTGGACACTATTGACTTGTCCAATATGCCACTTGAGTAATCTTTGTGGCTTTGCTGTGTTTGAGACGTAAATAAGTTGGATGATTCCTGATACCGTGCCCAAAGCTATCATTGGAGATTCTGCACCGGTCACTGCCAACGATGTGATAGCAGTTTTGTATGATAAGTTAACCACTTCAAGAGGGCCATCATTAAGTTGGTAGTACAGTTGGTTCTTGTTTGTGAGCAACGCCAACGCGGATCTGTCCACAGAGATAGCAAAAAGTACAACATTCTTCAGTGTCACTATTTCAGTGACAACAGCCGTCTTGCTAGCTCTGAGTAGCGTTCGTGTATGAGGATGATTTTTGGTAGTGCTTTTTCCTGTGATAAAGTAGAACTCGTCTTCTGAGGTGCCAAATCGCACAAACTTAACAATCTCTGCAGGAAGTTCAAGCTCGTATTGTTCGACTACTGGTGAGGCGAGCTTTTCTTTCCAGTTGACAACCAACACAAGGTTAGTTCGTGTAAATAGATAGACAATATTTGGATCCTGTTTACTGAGTGCAGCATCCACAAGGGTAATTAGATCAATGTCCAGCCTAATGCTACGCACGGACTGTCTAGTGTCCAGCGAGTATATCTTAATTTGGGACTTGAAGGGAACAATAGCATACTTTCCATCAGCAGATATGAGCTGTCCACAGCCTAATAGCCGCCCACCGGCAGAGAAGTTGAGATTCCAGTCAGAGAGCACCATGCAAATAAATTTTAGAATTTTTTTTAATATTGAAAAATTTTAACAACATGATTATTCCAGTGCGGTGTTTCTCTTGCGGCAAGGTTGTGGGTGATAAATGGGAGACCTACCTGCAGTATCTCCAGGAAGATAATATGACTGAAGGAGATGCTTTGGACCGCTTGAAATTAAAGAGATACTGCTGTAGACGGATGGTGCTGACGCATGTGGATTTGATCGAGAAGTTTCTAAGATACAACCCTCTGGAAAAGAAGGAAATCGAAGGAGAGCAGTACTAAGCGAACGAGCTAGTGGAATGAGCGAACGAGCCCGTCATGAGCGAAAATATGGAGAATTGGGGTGCAGAAGTTGAAGAGGCGAGATTCGATGGCAATCGTAAACTTCTGAATTGAAATTTGGGCATATTACAGACCATTTTAGGAGTGATATGTCTTCTTACTTATACTATACAGTCGCAGTAGGACACGAATAAAGCAAACCTGAAAATACATAGAACTTTAATTAAAATCTTTTTCATGGAGTCTGTATACGAGGAGTTTAGCAACTATGATTTTGACTCCAACAAGGAGTATCAGGATGGACTGGAACAAGTTATGCAACAGTTTCTGATTTTACAGAGCGAGACGAATCAGGAGGTAGCTGTAGACCTTGCTAAAGGTAAATTGGACACGAACAAAATCGAAAGCAAAGACAAGGAACAACTTATTTTGCAGGCCAAGGTGTTCTTCTTTTGTTCGCAGACGGGTCACATATTGGATTTGGATGACTATCTTAGGTGGAAGAGCGAGAAAGTCACCAAGCCCGCAGATATTCCGTATTCATCCAACTACGAGCAACTAGTTGACCTGATAGTCAATAATAAGCCGATTCCAGGTATCAAACAAATCCCCGATACAGTTCTAGGGCCAGAAGTCGCATCTACGAGTGTTTTAGGTTCACGCAAGAAGCCTTGGGAGGCAGAGTTGGAATCTGTTATAAAAGATGTAGTTGCAGATTAAAAATAAATATTTCGCGTATGGAGGTTCAGGATAAGCTTGAGGAGATAGCGTCGAGTTTTGACTGGTCCGGTTCGGATGATGAGGCGGCGTTCCTGGAACGACAGGATATTGAATATCTGAATCGCGAATTTCTAAGAAAGAAGGACGTTCAGATGCCTGTTCACAGTGCTGAGTGGGAGAACGATTCTGATGCAGATTGGATAGATGATTCCCAAGGGTCATTAGAGTCGCTTGATGAGACAATTGTTGACTCTGAGGATGAGAAGATTGTGGAAAGCAACGTGGAGGATACAGATGAAGTGGAGCCGCCTGCTTTTCTTAAGTCTATGACGATAGTATATGTTATTAAATCGTTTCCGGCGATTGTTATATTTTTGTTCCTGATGGTTATTGCGCGATTGGCGTCTACAAACAGTTTTTATGAGTCTACAGTGGACATGGGGGTTGTCCACCATCGGTTCCGGGTGTTTGAGAGAAAATTAAATGAGGTCAACGAGAAATTGTCTGGATTGTCACAGGAAAGAGAGACTATAGTCAGACCAGATCTGGAAGCTTTAAGACAACTCAGGTCTGACATGGACAGTATGAAAAAAAGGGAAGAAAATACTGAGGAGGTGGCCAAGACTTTGGTTGATAAGTACATGGGAGAATATCTTGGTGATCATTTGGATGTTAAACTTGAAAAAATGGTTGAGGACAAAATAGAGAGTCTTGAGCTCGAGAAAGTGAAGCTTGAACTTGGATCTGAGCTGAGGAGTGCCGTTTCTATGCAATTGAAATTGCTTGAGTCACAAATTTCGTCTTTGCAGCAATCAGTTGCCAATGTGTCTCCCCAGGAGCTGGAACATAGTCTGTCAAACATAGTACGTCGCGAACTTGGACAACGACTTGAACCTCGTATTGCTGGAACATCTAATTATGCTAGCTATGATCTGGGTGCTCGTGTGATGAAGAAGTACACCACGCTACCCAAACTAAAGCGCGTCCGCACCAAGGTATCGGATCGTATTTTGCATGGCTGGCTCGATTTTCTAAAACGACATGTGTCTGGTCACAAACGTACACTTACTGGTCTCAATGATATTGAGCTTACGAGTTCGGAAAACTCACCCTCCAATGCTCTCGTGGATAACGCGCAATATTGGCAGGCCTTGACACAGGATCTACCAATAACATTTGGAGTACGACTCAGTGAACCTGTTTATCTACGACAGGTTGGGATTTATTATCCGCGAATTACGTCGCTCATGTCCTGTGCGCCTCGGCGAGTCTCTCTACTTGTTGAACCAGCTAGTAGCAAGCATTCAAAAATCCTCAAAGAGAAGCTCACCACTCACTACAATCAAGACCTAATTTTTTCGCATCTTCGTGGATTGGCAAAAGTGAGCGAGTTTGAATACCAGGTTCAAACCAGTCAGAGTTATCAGACTTTCCCACTTTCGCGTGATATACAGCTGATCTTAGACGAATACCCTATCAAGAGCATCGTGATAGTGATCGAAGATAACTGGGGTCATGAAGACGTTCTGATCCTTCATGGAATCAAGGTGTTTGGATTGACAGAATATGAGATGAAGAACACTCGTCTTTCCCGGCCAGTGGGTGAGCCTGTGCTAGATCTTGGCGCGGATATTGTATTTTAGTGTAAAATAAATTTCAAAAATGACTAATAAATTAGTTTATCAGATATTTAACACTATGGATTTTGTGATTACGTCCTTATTGGACACAGATCTATACAAAATTACGATGCATGCAGCAATCTACTCCAACTTCCCAGATGCTGGTAAGTGAAATCTCTCTCTCCTAACTCAAGTTTGTGAATTCAAGTACACCAATCGGACCCCGACTAAGAAGCTTAACAAGGCTGCTGTGGAGTGGTTAGTGGCCCAAATTGCACATCTAGGCGATCTTCGCTTTAAAAGGGAGGAGATTGACTATTTACGTAAGGAAGTTTCGTATCTCCCGGAAAGTTATTATGACTACTTAAAGGAGTTTCATCTGGACCCTGCTAATGAGGTCAAGATGAGTAATATTGACAATCCAGAGCAATTCGGCCTTGAAGTGACAGGTAAGTGGGCTGCTACTACGCTTTATGAGATTCCATTATTATCACTAGTATCTGAAGCGTACTTTCGATTTGTTGATACGAACTGGACAAACGATGGACAGACGGAAAAGGCGAAGACTAAGGGGTTGACACTAATTGCTAACGGCTGCGCTTTCAGCGAATTTGGTTCCCGAAGGAGACGATCTCTTGAGACGCAGCGGGCCGTGATGAAAGGCCTTTGCGAGGCGGCTTCAGAGTCAGGTCACAAAGAGCTATTTCTCGGCACATCAAATGTGATGTTTGCCAAAGAATTTGGCGTGAAACCAATAGGAACAGTGGGGCACGAATGGATGATGGGAATTGCTGCAATCACACAAGATTACACGAACGCGAACAAGTTTGCCATGGACTATTGGATCGGTACTATGGGTGCTAAAAATGCCGGGCTGGCATTAACTGACACGTTTGGAACAGATGCCTTTCTGCGTTCGTTTATGCCTCCATATTCTGACCACTATATTGGAGTCCGTCAAGACTCTGGGTCACCTTTGGAGTACACTGATAAAATAGCTCACCACTACTTTGATATGTTGAAGCTTCCGAAGTTCTCCAAGATTTTGTGCTACAGTGACTCGCTCAATGTTGAGAAGTGTTTAAAGTACAAGCAGAAAGCTGAATCAACAGGTCTTCGTGCTTCTTTTGGTATTGGCACCAATCTAACAAACGACTTTGACAACTCTACACCGCTAAATATCGTTATCAAGCTCAAAAGCATGAACGGTCAGCCAGCTATCAAGATCAGTGATAATATGGGCAAGAATATGGGCGATCCTACCACTGTGGCACGTGTCAAGAAAGAATTGGGCTACGTTGAGCACGAATGGGCAGAAGGAGATGAAACTCACAGGTGGTAAAGCTTCTTCGTATTATCTTTCTTATTGCTTCCAACATTTTTGTGAGCATGTGATTTTCTAAGATATATTTATAAATTTGACACAGCCGATACAAGATATAGAAAAATCGTAATGCCAAACGATTCAGGCCCAGAAATTCCAGACCCTGACTTTGCTGAGCCTACTATCAATAGCTCATCATCGACAGTGAGCTCTACACCACTCTTAAAGTCCATATCAGACTCAGAGTCGCCTTTGTTGCTGGCACTGGATGGAGACAAGAAACGCGAGTCGGGTCGCCGAAGTTCAACCAGTAGCCTTAATGCCGACGATTTGACATTTTTTGATCTTTTGAACCCTCAAGTGCTATCAACTGAGATCCGGAAGAACCGTACTTATCGCCGAGTCAAAAATATCTCCTCTGAATCATTAAGGAAGTTTAACGAGAAGAAAGTCAGATTCAATTTGAACAGCGAGGATTTAAAGCACCTTAAAAGCCATTTAAATGCAAGGATTGACAAATTGTACTTGCGAATTGACAAGACAATTAAAGCTTCTAGAACAGAGAAACTATATTATTCGGCTTCCGTCTATACCATTTTCCTGTGTGGAATTGTGATCGGAAAACACCCAGAATGGTTCCACATACTTTATACAGCTCTCTTTGCGGTCCTCATGCCCATTCGATTTATTACCTATTATAAAACGGGATGGGGGTATTATCTCGCAGATCTATGCTATTTTGTTAATGGTCTCTTGATGCTATTTATTTGGGCTTTTCCTAACTCCAAACTACTTTATGTCAGTTGTTCAAGTTTTTCATATGGAACTCTATCTTTCGCCGTTATCACTTGGAAGAACAAACTGGTGTTGCATTCAATTGAAAAGACAACCTCAACATTCATACATGTTGTTCCACCAGTGGTTATTTACGTCATCACACATCAATTGCCCATGGATTATAGACAGAAGCGATTTCCTGGATCCACTAAGCTTAAGAATTGGGAGATCTGGAATGGCATTTTATATACCTCGCTTCTATACTTCGTCTGGCAGTCTTTATACCATTATTTCATAACAGTGAAGCGTGCCGAAAAAATCAAGAACGGCAAAGTGACCTCTTTTATGCACCTACGTCAAGCTTTTGCGAACAATCCAATAGGGAAGTTTGTCAACTCGTTGCCTGAACCATTACCTGTTTTTGCATTCATGATCATTCAGTATCTTTATCAGCTTTTCACGATGAGTATCTGCCCGTTGGTGTTTAAATATAAACTGGTGGCATCTGTATATGTCTCTTTTATCTTTTGCATGACAAGCTACCATGGTGCCACATACTATATCGACTTCTATGGCAAGAAACTCCAAAGAGAAGTGGAAAGGTTACAGAAAGAAATAGACGAGTTGCAGTCCAAAACACGAGAAATGGAAGACCATGATATGTCACAGGAGTCATCAGCAACTACCAAGAGCTCAGTCGAGAGCCCAGTGGTGGTGACTCCGGTTTAATTAAGTCTAATGTAGTTCAGTCATAAGTACTATTTTTCACTGCCTTGCATCAAAAAAATTTATTTCGTTTTGAATAATAATCCGGTTGAAATGTCTGAATCTAGACCTAAGCGTCCGCTTGAGGACGAGGACGAAAACGTCCATTCATCAGTCATTGAACGATATAATCGTACAATGAGTGTTCAGGCTAAGTTAGAACCACCAGAAACGGTAACACAGGCTCCAGAAACATCTAGCACCGAGATGGATGTTGCGCCATTACCTCAGCCTACGTTGCCTAAGGATAAATCCCTACACTCGCATGAGCAGAAGCACAAGAACTTAAACTGGCTGTCCACTCCTGAATATCACAGCACCACACAAACTAAATTATTCAGCGAGTTTCGTCCTTCTCTAGATCCTGCTATTCTGCAGAATCTTGAGTCTAAATTTGGAATCACCTCCGCATTCTCAGTGCAAGTTAACGTTATTGAGTCACTGTTACGCGATATTGCTGCCAATAAACTAGATCCCACGGCATTCGGAGATTATCTTGTTAATGCTTCTACCGGTTCAGGAAAAACACTTGCGTATCTGATTCCAATAGTTCAAAGTCTGATAGGCCGAGTTGTTCCGAGGGTTCGTTGCATTATCCTTGTTCCTACCAAACCATTAATTGCACAAGTCTATTCTACCTTGCTTCAATTAACAAAGGGAATAAACATTAATTCTATGGCATTAAGAGGCGATGTCAACGTGAAAGAAGAGGTGGAGAAGTTAGTTTCTCTGAGGCCTGACATAATTGTTTCCACTCCCGGTCGTCTAGTGGAGCATCTGGCAAATGGCTTGGATCTATCACAGCTTAGGTTTCTTGTCGTCGATGAGGCCGATAGGTTGTTGAACCAGTCATTTCAGAACTGGTGTGACTTGCTAATCTCCAAACTTGAGCAACAGCAGCAGTTTGGACCTCGTCAGAACTTCTATAACACCTATAACATCAAGTGCAACAAACTGATATTCAGTGCTACCCTGACCACAGACTCGGAAAAACTATTCCATCTGAAGCTATTCAAACCAAAGCTCATAGTCATCAACAATTCAGACCAGCTGGTGAATGAATTGTACCAACTTCCATTGCACCTAGACGAGCTGTATATTCGTGTCAGCGAAAAACTTGCATTTTTCAAACCTATGGTTTTGCTTCGCTTTTTGCAACAGCCCAATTTCAACTCTCACGGCCTTGTTTTTACCAAATCCAATGAGTCTGCAATTCGGCTTGCACGGTTACTTGCATTGTTAGTGGAGAAGCTTGGTCTAGAAATAAATATTATGTCTATCAACTACAGTCTGAAATCTCAGGAGCGAGACAAGTTACTCAAGAAATTTGATGAGGAAGGCGGGATTTTGGTGGCTACCGATCTCATTGCGCGCGGAATGAATATCGACTCCATCCAGTTTGTGCTGAATTACGACTTGCCGTTATCTACCAAGGAATATATTCACAGGGTGGGTCGTACTGCCCGTGCCAACCGCGAAGGAAAAGCCATCACCTTTTGTTTTGGAGAAGGGGAATTTAAGTGGTTTAAACGATTGGTTTACTCCGGAGGTGTCACTAATAGAAACGGAAAGGAAATCACCGAGATTCATGCCATTCGGGAAACCGACGAAGCTACTGAGAACACATTCGTTCTGGAACTTGACAGAGAAGTCTATGATACTTGTTTGGACATGTTAGAGAACGAAGTGAAAAACAAAATGGATGTTGACGACTAGATTAATTCTCTTATATATGTACATGCTACTCTTTCTTTGCAGGCTTCTTCACTCCGTACTTTGATCTCGACGTGCGTCTATTGGCCACGGGAGCAAGATCCATGGCTCCGCGAATCAAATGGTACTTAACACCGGGCAAATCTTGCACACGCCCACCTCGCACATACACCACCGAGTGTTCCTGGGCATTGTGACCAATTCCAGGTATATAAGCCGAGACGACTTCTCCGTTTGTAAGTCTGACTCTGGCAGCCTTTCTTTGGGCAGAGTTAGGTTTTTTAGGTCTAACAATCATGACTCTAAGAATAACACCTTTTTTGATTGGATTCTGTTTGAGATGTGGTGCCTTGGAACCTCTTTTCTTCTTGGTGATGAATTCGTCTCCACGATTAATTTGATTGATCGTGACAAATCGTTGTTGGGCAAATGCCGATGGAAAAAGCGAAATCATAGCTGGTCGAGCACTGAACATTGGTTTCATGGTACGCGTCAGCATTTTAGGAGCAGCAGCTCTGAGCACACTGGCTGCTAGCGAGCCGAACATGATGAACGAAAAATGAAAAATAAAATAAATCCAAGACTTACCCGGAAGAAAAGTTGGAGTAGTTAGTTGGGGAGACTCACTATTGAGACAAAAAAACATCATGTTGAGACTTTGCGGTTTTGGACAAAGAGGGTATCGTGGTCTGACTTCGATTGGCCGCCATGGAGTCTTGTCAACTAGGAAGCCTGTCTTTGCATCTTCAGTCAGATTATACAGCCATGCTCCGCCTCTTACTAGGGAGATAGTAGTGGACAGAATTACAGAAATGCTTGAGTGCTACAACAAAATCAAGCCAGGCACACCTCTGACAGAATCTACATCACTATCTAAGGATCTGGGACTGGATTCTTTAGACGCTGTCGAAATCATGATGGAACTAGAGTACGAGTTTAGTATTCATATACCAGATCATGACCAGGACAACATCAAGACTATTGGCCAGGCTGTGGAGTATATTGTTGCTCAATCGGATGCCTGTTGAAGGAGATTAAGCCAAAGAATGAGCTCACTCTCTGATTATTTATTGCTGTTTATCAGCTGTTTATTATGTAGCGTAACATCTTAGACCATGAATATTTATTACACAAAAATCTTCGTACCGTTCGTAATTTCTATTAAACCAATGTGGCTGATGAGTTCAATTCGTTCAAAGACTCTTCCGAGTCCGTCTTTTTCTCCTCCACCTCCGTATTAACGTGGGTCAAGTTCCCATCTTCATTCTTCTGTAGTCTTCCGAACCTCAGCCACCAGATTGCATGGCTGGTGAAAATTCCAACTTCCAAGACTGCGCAAATAGAATACAGAACACATCCCATGATATCAATCTTTCCCACTGCAAGCGAAGCCAATGAGAAAACGGCCCCACTGAGATCTGTGGCCAGAAACACAAAGTTAATACCCACCACACGGCCACGACGTTTTGCTAGCTCGAAATATGGTGGAATAAGTCCCAAGGCCAGCAGAATCGAGCCAATGACTCCGAAGACAATTAAAGGCCATGTTGTACCTCTATCGTAAGCTCTGCGAAGTGGAATAATAAACCCGACTTCAACGGCAGCCCAAAACACCACAAAAGCCCCACCATATAATATTATCTCCCGCTTTGGTTTACTCACCGGTGGATAATAAAGCACTTGCAGATAGACAATCCAGCAGAAGAAGCCAAACAGATGTGGTTGGATCTGGATCGGAATCGAACTCTTCTCGGAGACAAAATAAATAGCAAAAAAAGGAGCGCATAAACACCAAAGGAGTACCATCCACTGACTTAGTCCCTCTGTGTCCTTATGTCTATAGTTATGAATAATCTGAGGTATCATCTGAATGCACCATAAAACTGTGCCTATAGTGGCCAAAACATTAGAAGTGGTAGATGACATGGTAAAGTGAAAAGATGGTACCACAAAGGAACCCAATGGGCTTTATATAGCACGAAATCCTCGTGTTCGGGATGTCAAAAGGTATAAGGAAAAGCACAGCCGGGAAAAAAATTTCTAGCTAACCGTTTTCTTATTGTGCTAACAAGAGCCGCATAGCGAGACCTCAGTTTCGTCCTTCTCTTTTCGGCAGGAAATTCCCCGCGTTAACCACGCGTCGGCGTCGCGTCGATATATGCGAGCCCTTGTTCGAATCATCCGAACTAGCAACACACTTTCCAACATGCTCAAGTTCTTCTCCCAATATTCGACCTGCGACATTTCTGATGCACTCGTGAAGTTTGGAGTTGCTAATGGTGGCTCTCTACCAAATCTGACAAGATATAGTACCAATGGATCCACTATGGTGGGGAAAGCATACACCGTACTTTTCGCACCAAGAGACGATCCGAGCTACACCGAAATCAAGGGTGGCTATATCGATGATTTGCCTCCAGATTCCGTTTTGGTCATTGCCCTCACGCCAGAATTGCAGAAGTTGAATGCACCATACGTGAAAATCAATAATGCTCTGTATGGAGGCCTAATGTCCACCCGAGCAAATTTCCTTAAAAGCTCTGGAACAGTTGTATTTGGACTAATCAGGGACCTCCAGGAGCACCAGGACTTGCAGCGAAATGTTTTCAGCTACGGAGTGGGTACCGCAGCACACGCCCCAGTGGTTAAACTTGCCGGAATTAATGTGCCTCTCAAGATTTTGGTGGATAGCCACCCAGAATCTTATCAGGAAACTGTACGCCCTGGTGATTATGTAATTGGAGACGAAAATGGCGTTGTCAAAATAGATAGTTCGGGCGATTTGGCTTCTCGGTGCATGGAATATATTCCCAAACGAGTTAGCGCCGATAATCTAGTTGCCAAAGACATCAAGAATGGGCTTAGATGCGCAGATGCTCAGAAACACAGACGTGCTGGGTTGTAACTGGTGTAAGGATGGAAGAAAGGTAAAAAAAATATTTCCTAATTAATAGTGTGCAATGGTTGTTGACACTACTTATTATGACCTTTTACAAGTCGCTCCCACAGCTACGGATCTGGAGATTAAGAAAAGCTATCGTAAACTAGCCATCAAATATCATCCTGACAAAAACCAGGGCAATGAGGAGGCTTCTGAGATTTTTAAGAAAGTCAGTGAGGCGTACCAAATCTTAAGTGATAAGCAATTAAGGAACACATACGATACGCATGGTCTCAAGGATGCACGGGATGGCAGCGAGATTGCTGATCCGGAGCAATTTTTTGATCAGATTTTTGGAGGCGAGGCGTTTTTAGATTACATTGGCGAGCTGACCTTATTCAAGAATTTGTCTAAGCAATATGAGTTGGAGGCAGAAGAAGATGCTCGTCAGAATGGGGCACCAATTGGAAGCTTGAAGTTGGATGACGGAAAGTATGCTGATCTGACAGACGAGGAGAAGCTGAAGTTAATTGAGAAGGAAAGCGAAAGAGTTAAGAATGAGGAACGGGACAAAATGGAGGAGGAAAATCGGCAACACAAAGCGCAAATAAAGGAGGAACTTGTGCTGAAACTTGTCTCGAAGTTGTCTCTGTATACGGAGACTGATAAATCGAGCGACATTATTGAGTCATTCAAGGCAAAGTTTCAACTCGAGGCCGAGAATATGAAGATGGAATCTTTCGGATTGGAGATTCTTCATACCATAGGCTCGATTTATATTAACAAGGCTAATATTTTTTTGAAGTCACAGCGGACGTTTCTTGGACTTGGCGGCTGGATGGGTTCGCTGAAGGAGAAAGGTGGCATTATTAAGGATACTTTCAGGACAATCAACAGCGCTTTGGATGCACAGAGTACGATGCAAGAGCTCACAAAATTGACTGAGAAACGTGAACAAGCGAAGAATCCTGAGCAGCCTTCCGAAGGTGAAAATAAAGATGAGAAAGAGCCGGAAGAAATTCCTACGGATGAGGCTGTAGCAGAGCTTGAGAAGCTGCTAATTGGCAAGATCATTGCTGCTGCATGGAAGGGTTCGCATTTGGAAATCTCGTCAACAGTCCGCGATGTGGTGGATTCTGTGTTGTACGACAAGAGCATTGAGACTTCTAAAGCTGTGGAGCGTGCGGAAGCATTGATGATGATTGGCCAAATATTCAAATCCGCGCAGCGGTCGAAATGGGAGACCGAGGAGGCACGGATCTTCGAAGAGCTTGTGGCCGAGGCTACACAAAAAAGATCAAAATAATCAAACGTTTAATGAGCTAACGTTTATACTATATACATCACGATGCCGAATAATACATGCCTCTAAGGTCCACCACCTTCTTTCCACGCTCAGCAGCAATCTCGGAAATTGTACGCTGAGTTGTAAGTGCCTCAGTCACACATTTAATAACGTTCATCTTGTTTCTGGAACGATACACCTTGGCACCTAAATCCTTAATTCCAGCGCATCTTGCCAGCTCGTAAATCACCGGGTTGCACTTAAGACCAAAACCAGGAGCTGCAGACCGCAAGTGCACCACTGTTGAAACGTATTTGTGCTCGATGTTTCCATAAATGGTTCTATTCTCCAACATTGGCACTTTGGCCATGTTTTTCACAGCCTGCCAATGGGCCTTGAAGACGGCCATTAATTGATCATCTCTGTCCTTCGCTTCACCAACACCCAGCATTCCTTTTCCATCTCCAACACAAACAACCGCGTAGAATGAGTTGATTTTACCCTTTGAGGTCTGGTTTCTCACAGTCTTTAAAATCAGAGTCTTGCTGATGAGCTTCGAGATGTATGCTTCGTCAAAACCAGTCGACGCAACCAGGTCTTGCATAATCATCGCTAGTTCAGACCCGTCACTCTCACCCACAAAATCATTGACAATACCCTTGTACCCTGGAGGAGGATCTGGTCTATTTGGCTGTGTCATCCCCAGATAATCTTTGTGTTGTTTTTCGGGCAGATGGTCAAAATATGGATCTTTGCGCATCAGATCATCCAAATAATGCGGACCAAACTGTGTAGTGGCGAATTTGCGGCCTTCAAAGTGCTCCTTGTTGATCGACGACTCGGCAAGCATGATCGATTCCACCACTTTTGGTTCGTAATATTGCAGCAAATATTGCATATGTTTCACCTTCTTCGGATCTAAACTCGACGACGGCGTGTTCAACACGGCCCGCGATGTCGAAAAGAACCGTTTGAACATGATATCGAGAGTCTCTTGTTGCAACAAAATATAGTCGAAAAATTTCTCTTCTTACCCGGAATATATCGACGCGTCGATATTTATTTTATACATCTGTCTCTTTTAATGTCTTCGCACAAAGCCAACTACAACAAACCACCCGCGATGGGGAAAAATGCGCCTGTAATTACCACTCCACGAATATTTGAAATACAACTACTGGAGAGTCTCAATGCCCGCACTGCTGTCTTAGACCAGCTCTGTGAGCTGGGCCCCCCGGATCTTGTCCATTTCACGAAGTACGACAAATCTTCTCATTCAGATATCGGTGAATACCATTACTGTATCGGAATCAACACTATATCCATGGTACAGCCATACATGTATATGCAGACAGTTCAATTAAACGATACAAAGCCTGCAACTGAAAAACATCCCGTGACCGGGCTTTACTGCTCGTACAATTGCTTCAGCAGAGGGGATCTGCGCATACAGCGTACATTCCCAGACACGGGTGAGCCATTGGCAGAGTTTGTGCCACAGAGCACCAAGAAAAAGTACGAAATTACAGACGAAAAATCCCACCTATGGTTAGAGTCGTATGTCTCGTGCGCTGTGAGATCTCTCCTTTTCTGCGACGATGTGGAGCGTCAACTGCCAGGAATGTGCAAATACAATCTATTTGAAAGCAAAAAGGATGCACGTGAGGCTATTGTTGCAATGGTGGCCATGATCCCCAAGGGTGTGCTTTGCGGCTGCTCTAGCTTGATCAACCAACCAACCATCATGAATAACAATCTGATTGACGCACTGCTAAAACTTCTTAAACTAACGGATCTTTATGATCTGGCATTTAAGGAGGTGGAAAACCTCGAGAAAACACACAAGGGACTGAATGCAAACGTTCTCAAGGTGAAAATTCTACTCCAAAATAGAGAACAGATTAAGGCTGTCAAATTAATGCACCTCTCGATTCAGCAGCATCCACGTGATGGCCTCATGTTGATGGAGCAGGCCAAATTTTTGATGTCACAAAATCGTGCAGATCTAGCTCTCGCTTCTGCGCAAAGGGCCGTCGAATGCCTGCCAACTGAGTTCGAGTGCTGGAAGATCTTGATCAAAGCTCATATTCTTAACAAAGACTTCTACAACGCCCTACTAGCTTTGAACTCGGCTCCGATGTACACTAACAAGAAGAGGGATGTTTTCAAGGCATTAAGACCAAAAGAATTTGAGTTTCCGCTGCCATTAGAAGGAAAGCTGGAGAAAGTCTGGAATGACAGCGAGATGTTTGGTTGTATTTCAGGTTTTGGAGGAATTGTTGAGTTCTCATCAGTGAATCATATCGAGAATGTCGCCCCACTTCATTTGAATCTATATGATGAAATAACCAAGTTGCAAAGCACCTTCCGCGAAGCATATGATCTCTTGGCCATCATGGAACGTAAGTTGGGGTGGTCGGAGATACTAAAACTTCGATCCAGCATATTTGTGATGGAAAATGAGTATAATGATTCCCTGCTTCTGGAACAGCAAGAACAGCAGCGACAATGGGAACAGATGTCTCAGGGTGACGAGAGCTCGTTGCAAATCCCCACAGAACAGCTACGCGGCCGGTCCAGATCGATCCGATCCCGTAATGGGTCTGTCTCCTCGAACTCGCGCGTGTTGAAGTTCCGTGCGAAAAGACTCAGTGAACGGTGGTTAGACTCTCTCTTCTTGATTCTGTATGACAACCTAAAGTCTGTTCTGATCTGGGAGAGTGAGAAGATGAATAACACTGAGACGCCAGTTCAACATATAGCCTTAGAATGGGAGCTCATTGCAATGGAGTGTTTTAATATCCATCGTTTTGAAACCAGTCTGGTTCCATTCAAAACATGTCTGGATAACAGATTCAGTGTCTTTGCTGGCTACGCTTTGTTGGAATACTTCATGAACTACACTGAAAACAGTACCGAGTTTTTGAAGCTGAACGGAATCAAAACTCAGAACTATAAGCTGACAGATGAGTATATCTTGAAGCTGTGTTGTAAGCTTTTAAGCTGGAACTACAGGTATTATGGGGAGTTCTCAGTGGTTTGTCTCGAGATTCTAAAATACCTTTTACAGACTCAGGAACCACTTTTGCTGAAGAGCCAGATAGAGTTGCTGTTTGAGAACGAGCCTGAGATCCATGGACTTGTGGGGCTCGTGGACCGGCAACTACGGTGGCTGGAACAGTTCGAAACGATAGATTTATAGAGCAAGAAAATTCGCACTGCCAGGAATATTACTCAGAGACTTTTTTTTATTAGGTTTACCCGGATTTGCTGCTGTCGACGAGAGTAAAAAGGTTGTCTGGCGAAAAGACAAGAGGAGTTTTGTTTTGCGAAAAACGGTGAGCTATCACGACAAGCCTGAACAGAGTCAAGGTGGGGTGACTCGGTTTTTCCACAAACAAGACAGCACATAGCGTTTTTTGAAGTGGTTAAGTAGCTCAACTGACTCAAAACTACAAGGTTTGAGCGAAAACAAGGAGATTTAGGAGATCAGTGTTGGAGTTGCTGCATTTGTCATTTTCAGGTTAGCATCTTGAGTTTCTGTATATATACTCATCAAAATTGAGCATTGAACATGTCTGGATTTTGGAAGTTCACAAGCAATTATGCTTCACGTGTGACGAAGATCCTCGATCAAGAAGATTTCACATTAGAGGAATTATTGGACGAGCAGGAGACTATTCCCGAGCTTCTTGCCTCAAATGCAAAGCTGGTGGAGTACCTTCGGGAGCCAGATATTCTGGAGTCGCTGGTCAAGTACATTGTCGAGGACGACGAATACCAACGAGAGTTGGAGATGGAAGGCGAAAAGAATGAGGCGGAGAAGGAAGGAGATGATCAAGTGGAAAAGGAGGAAGATATACTAGAGAAAGACATACAAGAGGTGACACAAGAGGCACTAAAGCCCAAAACCGTTGATGAAAGCGATTCTGAAAGCGACTCGGACTCAGAGAGCAAAGATGATAGTGAGGATGAAGATGTACTCGGGGATGACGATACAGAATCGTTTGGAGAGATCAATATGGATGATGATGATGACATCAATGAAGAGGAGGAAGAAACTCCGGCAGAAAGACATTCCAGAAGAGCACAAGTGGCTGCCGAAATTTTGTCGGTAGATGTTTGGTCGTTGACGGACGCATTTATGGAGGCACCACATCTCAGAGAGCAGTTATGGAGTATCTTAGACAAGCCTGCACCGCTGCCGATCTTTCTGGCGACGTATTTTATGAAAATTAATGAGCATTTGTTGGACATGAAAATGGATGAAATGATACAATTTATTTTACAGGATCCTAATCTGATAGAAAGATTCATGAGACATATAGACACTCCACCATTGATGGATTTCCTGCTTAAGGTTATCTCTACTGACAAGCCGGACGCATCCACGGGAGTGATTGATGTGATGAAAGAACAGAATTTGATTCCTTCACTAATAGCTTTTTTGGGGCCTGAAGTGCCGTCCTCTATCCAGAGTGCCGCTGGTGACTTCTTAAAAGCATTCATCACTATATCAGCTAACAACGCCGAAAACACGACAATTGGACCAAATGAATTGAGCAGACAACTAGTTAGTGAACCAATAGTCAGGGATTTGGTCAAAATGATGCTTTGTGGTGGAACAGGTTTATCTAACGGTGTTGGAATTGTGATTGAGATAATCCGAAAGAATAACTCTGATTATGATGCTATCCCCGTGGTTTATATCACAATTGAATCACATCCCCCAACGCCACGAGATCCAATTTATCTGGGTACACTTGTTAAAGTTTTTGCTGAGTATATGCCGCAGTTCATGGAAATGCTGGAAAGGCGAGTGGACAAGGTGTTGGAGACTCCTTTTGGTCAAATAGAGCCTCTTGGATTCGAACGATTTAAGATTTGCGAGCTCGTGGCCGAATTGATCCACTGCTCTAACATGGCTTTGTTGAATCATGAAAAGGGTGAGGATATTGTGCGAGAGCGTGATATTGCGAGAGAGCAACTCATTCAACAGCAGAAAGAGCTCTTAGAAAACGCTGACAGAGAATCTTTGGACGAGGTTGATATCTCTAGGGAGGTTGGAAATCTTAATCTTGAAGAAGAAGAGTCCAACGAGGAAGAGGAAGATAATGTGGAGGATGTGAACGAAGGGAATTATGATGAGATGAACGAAACCAACAAGTTTGATGAGAACGAGGAGACTTTGAATCCTGATGACGTTGACGAAGATGAACAATTACTAAGACAGAACCCTGTGGTTGGTGATCAGCTTAAGATTGCCCTTTACGAAAACAATGTGATTGTGACAATACTACAGATGTTTTTTAAATTTCCGTGGAACAATTTCTTGCACAACGTTGTTTTTGATATCGTCCAGCAAATTTTGAATGCATCGATGGACATTGGTTATAATAAATACCTTGCAATTGATTTGTTTGGTCGTGGAAATATCACCAAATTGATAATCGACGGCCATAACAAATGCTTGGACTATGAGGAGCAGACGGATTTGCGTCTTGGCTACATGGGACATCTAACGCTCATTGCAGAGGAAGTCGTGAAATTCACCTCTTTGCATTTGCCGAATGGAAAGTCTCTTGTGATCGAGGAAAACATCTTGAATCCTGAATGGA
This sequence comes from Ogataea nonfermentans, assembly GCA_003706255.2. Taxonomy (NCBI): domain Eukaryota; kingdom Fungi; phylum Ascomycota; class Pichiomycetes; order Pichiales; family Pichiaceae; genus Ogataea; species Ogataea nonfermentans. Next base: position 1,104,881 of record PPKT02000002.1, on the reverse strand, counting down.
CTCATTATGTTAACGAGACCTTAGTGGAGACACGAAACAAGTATAATGCCGTCTTGGGTAATGACGAGGAACTGGATGATGAGGAATATTCTCAGCACCACCATGAATTACAGCTAGATCCGAATCAAGACAATGACCTCTCGCTTTATCAACGGGACTATGAAATCGAAACCGAAGATTTAGATGGGAAGAACGAAGAAGAGGAGCTGGACTCAGACCAGTTTTCGCGCTATATCACCCAGCAGATGACGAGCAATGTGCCAGACAAATTTGGATCGTCTGATGAAGACTCAGAGGATGAGGATGTGCAGCAGGTAAGCAGTGAACCGGACAAGAATCTTGTTAGTTCGTCGATTGGGGGCCATCCATACCATCAAATGGATGCGAAGGACGATTTTGGGGAGGACGACTATGAGGACCCGAACGACGACGGGCAATCTTATGTGAAGGAGAACCATCCGTTGTACCAGGCGGACGGCTCATTGAATTATCAAATTGGAGCTCCAGGAGTGAGTGAGCTGCCAATGTCTGACTCGGATTCCGATAGCGAGGATCTGATTGGCGAAGGCCACGATAACGAAGTTGACGACTCTGAATACACGGAGACACACCGACTAGGGCGGTCTTCGAGTAGATTTGAATAGAAATGAGGAATAATATTATTTTGCTCTACCCAATTGAAACAATGTATATTTGCAATTGTACGGATAATATGATGTTTGCTGGCTTTTATTGGTTTTTATAAAATCTTTGAATCATAATATGTCTTAGCTATTGACTATTTTTTCTGCGCTCCTAATTTCTTATTATTCTAATCCTTAAAATGTCGACTCCATCTTGGATTGTGAATTATAACATAATCTCGGGTGCCTTATGGTCCTTCGTGTTGGTCAACACTTTGTTAGTGGCCTTCATGTACACAGGCTATGAGATATTTGATCTGACTGCGACATGGAACACCCTAATCCAATGCTGTGCGGTGGTCGAAATATACAACTCTGCTGTGGGAAACGTGCGGTCTCCTTTGATGACAACCATGGTCCAGGTGGCTTCGCGTCTATTACTGGTGATTGGTATATTTACTGTTCTGCCAGACTCTCCGGCCAATGCCCATTGGTCTTACGTTAGCATGATCACAGCTTGGGCATTCAGTGAGATTTTTCGGTACTACTACTATGCTGCAAATATTTTGTCAGAGGGGAATCCACCACCTGCACTGAAATGGTTGCGTTACAATGCCTTTTTGATGCTCTACCCAATTGGAATCTCCAGTGAATGCATCATGATCTACAAGTCGTTGAACGAAGCAGTTCTTGCCGTTGGTCAATGGTACAGATTATTCTTGATTGCTTGTTTGGTGATTTATGTGCCAGGATCGTATGTGATGTACTCTCATATGCTTAAACAGAGAAAAAAAGAGAACAACAAAGCCCAGCAGGCCAAGATACAAAAAAAGGAGTAATGTAAATCAAATAGGTATCCACTATTAAACATTGAAAAATAAATTATATATTTTTGCTGCAAAATTTTTCGACAATGCTTAATAGACTTGTGAACACCGGTCTTCGCAGTGTTCGTGCTGGAGTCTTTTCGCGATTCCAAAGTACCGTTCCAGACCTCACACCGCTCAAATTTGAGCAGAATCTCTACGCCTCTCTGCGCGTTCACAACAGACCATATCTCGTCACCAAGGGAGATGAGATGATACTGCCATTTCGCCTAAAAAACGCTGAAGTCGGCGACGTGCTTAATTTCAATGATGTCACAACTATTGGATCGCGCAACTATACTTTCAACGTCACAGATGCTGTCGATCCAAGCATCTTCACGATCAAAGCAGTGGTGACGGAAAAAACGAAGAAACCAATGTATGTCAAAGAAATTACAAAAAGAAGAAATAGAAAGGTCAGACACGTTAATGTCAAACACGACTATACCATTTTGCGGGTGTCAGAGCTCAAGTTGAACATATAATATAACCATGTACATATATATCTTGTGGACGAACACCTGTACACCGGGCTCTCCCCAAATCAAATATAAATTATAGTAAATATAGAAGTTGTAAGTTGGGGCACAGAAACTAACATGTCCAACGACAATGTTCGTCTGCCGAGGTTTCTCTACGACCAAATTCCTAGCGAGATTTCAAATCGAGGAGCACTGAATAGCAAAATTCAGTCCGCAAAAGATACTCCATATTCTAAAGCTATACCTTCGAAGCCTGTCAAATCCCAGAGTAAAGCTCCCTCTGCCCTTACTCTGGATACCACTTTGAATAATTCGGCGCCTTCACAAATTCCGGTGAAGGTTTCTACCAGTGTACAGGCTCTGCAAGTGCCGACACAAGAGTCTAATGTTGAAAACTCACAGCTCTATGGGCAAGTCAACGAGAAATTGTCCGCCATTTTGAGTGCCCCTGACGATACAGATAGCAAAGAGTTTTCGTTTGAAACTAGTCAGCCTGATTCGAATCAAATTCATATTTCCCGTCGAATATCGAGAGGATTTCAGTCGAATAGCTCGTCTACTTCATGGGCAGTGAATAATCCAGAGGAATGGACGTTAGAGAATGTGGTATTTTGGCTAAGTGAAAATATGTTCAACGAGAGCTGGATCTCGCTTTTCACCTTTGAACGCCTTATTCAAAGCGATTTTTTGAAGCTCCAATCATACGATGAATTCAAGAAATATGTGCCCTTCTTGGTCACGGATGAGTATTCTACGCCAACAAGATTCGTCCAGCTTTTACGCAAAACTCTCGGAAAACCGTCCGTTTCCAAACTTGAGGCTCCAAGTCCATCAATATCTTTGATTTCCAGTTCATCTAATGATCTTCCGTTGGAAAGTACAAGTTCTATCAAAGAAACTTTTTTAGAACAGCAGCAGCATCTCACCGTTGGTGAAAAATTGGTGCCTGTGGTTTCCGCTCCACCGCTAGCAGCTGAGGAATCCCAAAATACCAACATGCTGTCAGATGATATGGTGGCGGCTAATCAAAGACCAAGGCCGGTGTCCACAATAGAACATTCTTCCACACAGTATTACGCACCGTCGTCACCCTCCTATCACTCCAAATCCTTTTTCAAAAGACACCAGAAGAACAACTCTTCAGAATCTTCCCTGTTTGCATCGGTGTTTGGAGGGCATCCTACAGTGCCTGTGAGTTCCTCTTCTTCTTTGCAAACTCCCAACACGCAGACAGTCGATAATTTTGTCAAAAAACACGAACGGAACAGCTCTAGAGGCTCAATAACCGATTCTGCTACCCCGAAGGGAATTTTCAATAAGTTTTTTGGCAAGTCGCGTACGGATTATACATTCCCTAAAACCACTAAAGGCTCTATCTCTCCGGTGAGTCCGTCTTCTGCTTCTGGAACCTACAAGAAACACGATCGCAAAAATTTACATGAAAAGTCGTTTATGGTTGCAAACCCAAAACCAGATCCAAAGTTTGAGAAACTTGGTCCTGTGGGTAAGAAACCTTCGCCAATTGGAGTCACCATTCCGGTGGTCACAAAATCAACTCTGCATTCGAAAGACTCTGTACTCTCTTCGACTACAACCCTTGCCCCCCCTGAGAAACAATCATTTATTTTGGACACTAAATTCAAGCCTGTGCCTCGTAACAACCGGGATGTATTTGTGCTTGTTTCGCGCGACAATTTCACGTTCACGCGCGTGGATGTGGCCAAGTGCGGGTCAGCTGACGCCTTCAAAAAGAAGCTCATCGAATCAATGAAGATGAAGGTTTTCCTAAAAACTGACTTCTGTCTTACGGGATTTAACAGTGATCCTGGTCAGCCCCTAGACGATGTCACAATCCAGGAATTAATCAAAAGTAAGTTTTTTGGCGAAACGATGAAAGTCCTTGTTGTCCAGAAGGGTCTGGAACGAATCAACACAGCAATGTCCGTTTATTCTTATCAATCATTGAACAGTGATACTTCGTTGGAACGAATTAATGAGACTCCAAAGTATCTTCTTGAGATGGGAAAGAATGGTGCCTTGGACTACATCAACTTCAAGGACTATATTCAGCAAGAAGCAATAGGCAATTATGCTGAGCCAAAGAGGTCCACCAGCTCTTCACTAACTCGTGCAAGATCCATTACGACTACATCCAATCCTGACCAGCCTTCATTCCGCGTAATTCGACCTGAACTACGCGAGATTGATTTCGACAAACGAAGAGACTCTCCGTTTGCTCGTCGAGATAGTTTGATTGCGCATCGTATTGCTCCTGCTCCACCAATACCAGGTGCTTCTCCTAGCTCTATAACTTCTAGTGGAAGCTCCAAAGGACTGCGTAAACCACCTCCCCCATATCCAGGATCGGAAGATTCAGATGTGGAGACTGTTTCTAGAACAATGACTATCAAACGGAAAGGAACCACAAGAAGTGCTTTTGATCCTTTCAAGGAAAACGTTATTAATTTTGAAAATGCTCCGGAGCTTGAAGAGAGTGATGAAACTGAGTCTGTGGACTCAGATGATGGTCTCTTTGCAAAGGCACCATCAAAACAGGGAGCTGAGAAGCCTGCTAAAATGCCTACCAATTTCACCTACTCTTCAAGTGACTCACTTCTAGATATTCGTCCTCCAGCAGAGGTCTTGTATGACAACTTAGAGGTTTATTTCCCAAACACAGATCTTGATAGACTTATTATTGATGAAGTTGTCTCACCTCCAACGTCTCCTGTTGCGGAAGAAAAACATGCATCAATCAAGATGGACCGTTCGACACAGCAGCTACGTTCACCTGAACCTACAGGAAAAATTCATCGTATGAAAAGTATCCGTATAGTTGCCCAAGAAGCGAAAAAGGAAGCTCAACGCAAACGCAGAGTCCCAAATCGACCTTCTGGAAGTCTTATGAGAAAGACGAGCACTAAGATGTGGGGACAGCGTGTCGTTGAGGTCACCCCAGGCAACCGTGCCAGCTATGTTAACAAGTTGAAAAATCATAATGGCGAATACAAGGAGTTTGCCTGGGTGAAGGGGGAATTGATAGGTATTGGAACTTTTGGAAAAGTGTATCTTGCTTTGAACGTCACTACAGGAGAGATGATTGCTGTGAAGCAGACTCTGATATCTTCCAGATTCAGTAGTCAAAGGGAGACAAAGGAGATCATGGAAACTTTCCGTGCTGAAGTTGATTCGTTGAAAGACTTGGATCACGTCAATATTGTGCAATACCTCGGCTTTGAAAAGAAGGATAATCTTTACAGCGTTTTCCTAGAGTATGTCTCAGGTGGTTCCGTTGGCCATTTGATCAGAAGTTACGGACAGTTCCCTGAAGATCTGATCCGATTTTTGACTGAGCAAGTTCTTCAGGGATTGAGTTACATTCATTCGAAGGGAATTCTACATCGTGACTTGAAAGCAGACAACCTGTTGCTTGAGATGGATGGGGTCTGCAAGATCAGTGATTTTGGAATCAGCAAAAAGGCAAAGGACATCTACTCGAACGAGTCTGCGATGTCGTTCCAAGGAACTGTCTTCTGGATGGCTCCCGAAATCATTGATAATACTGTTCACAAGGGCTACAATGCGAAGGTGGATATCTGGTCTTTGGGATGTGTTGTTCTCGAAATGTATGCTGGACAACGGCCGTGGCATGATTTTGCCATTGCTGGAGCCATTTTCAAGTTGGGGACTAAATCTGCTCCACCCATTCCCGAGCAGACACGTAAAATGATGAGCGATACAGGGTCGACCTTTCTGGACAGTTGTTTCCAAGGAGATCCAGACCGCAGACCTACTGCATCAGAGCTTCTGCAGCACAAGTTCTGTGAGAAAGATGAAAACTTTGATTTTTCCAAGACAGAGCTTGCTCGCAAGATGAAATTCGAAGATACTCAGGAGCAGAAGAAGGCAGATATGATGAAGCAGAGCAAGGCTGTGTAGGCTAATTCAAGAAAAATAATGTACTATAGAAAAAAATTTAAAAAAATTGAAAAAAAATAAAACAAATATATGGCTAAAATCAAGAAGAAGCATACGCGGGAGGAGCAGAAACGACTAGCGGTTGTTTTTGCGAACGAGCTGGAAACTCTGAAACAGAGGATTGCAGACCTCACAGAGGATCAGACCAAAGCATATACAAAATTTGAGGAGCTTCCCCTGACCACTAACACATTGAAAGGTGTGAAGGAGAGCAGCTATGTCACAATGACACCTATCCAGCGTGATTCCATTCCCTTATCATTACAGGGTCATGATTTACTTGGTGCTGCGAAGACAGGCTCAGGTAAAACACTAGCCTTTTTGATTCCTGTGATCGAGAAGCTTGCTCACGAGAATTGGAATGAATTTGATGGAGTGGGAGCCCTAATTGTGTCTCCAACTAGAGAACTTGCGATGCAGATTTACGAAGTTCTGCTCAAAATTGGAAAGTACAACTCGTTTTCTGCGGGTCTTGTGATTGGAGGCAAAGATTATTCTTATGAGAAAGAGAGAATTGGAAAAATGAATATTTTGATCGGTACCCCAGGCCGTCTTTTGCAGCATATGGATCAATCCGCATCGCTTGTACTTAATAATTTGCAAATACTTGTTCTTGACGAAGCAGATCGAATCCTTGATTTAGGGTTCAAGAAGACTCTGGATAGCATCATTGGAAATCTCCCGACAGAACGTCAAACCATGTTATTTTCTGCTACTCAGACAAAATCGGTTCAAGACCTTGCTAGATTATCTCTTGTGAATCCAAAATACGTCAACACCGGTGCAGACTCTGCGTCTACTCCAGAATCTCTGGAGCAATCGTATGTCGTGATTAGACTTCAGGATAAGCTGGATGTTTTATGGAGTTTTATCAAATCGCATTTAGATAGCAAGATTTTGGTGTTTGTTTCCTCATCGAAACAAGTCCATTTCATCTATGAGTCGTTCAGAAAATTACAACCGGGAATATCCCTTATGAAATTACATGGACGCCAGAAGCAGAAAGCCAGATTAGAGACTACGGTTAAATTCACAGAATCGCGAAATTGCTGTCTTTTTGCTACCGATATTGTTGCCCGCGGTCTAGATTTTCCCGCCATTGACTGGGTTGTCCAGCTGGACTGTCCTGAAGATGTGGCAACGTACATTCATCGAGTTGGTCGGTGTGCGAGGGCAGGCCGCGCAGGTAAGTCAATGCTCATGCTAACTCCCAGCGAAGAAGAGCCGTTTGTTAAACGGTTGGAGAGTAAGAAGATTGACGCCAAGAAACTGAACATCCGCAGCACTAAGAAGAAGAGCATTAGGGACCAAATACAATCTCTCTGTTTCAAGAGTCCAGATCTTAAATATTTGGGTCAGAAAGCGTTTATTTCATACTTCAAGTCCATTTACGTCCAGAAAGACAAGGAAGTGTTTAATGTCAAGGAACTTCCGCTGGATGAGTTCTCACGATCGATGGGGTTGCCGGGGACTCCAAAGATTAAACTATTGAGTCGAGATCAGACTGGTGAGGAAGAGCTCTTGAAACAGAAACAGAAAAAGAATGCCTCACGACAATTGCAACTTTTAGCTAAAACCGACGAAAATGGTGAACTCGAGGCCAAGAAGGTCCGTACTAAATACGATAAAATGTTTGAACGGAAAAACCAGTCTGTTTTGTCTGATCATTACTTGAAGCTGAACGTGGATATAGATGATGCTAACGATGAGGACGACTTTATGTCAATCAAGAGAACAGACCATGAGTTGAGAGACGTTCCAGAGTTGGACGAGAATACGTCGAAACGGTCGATGAAGAAAGCTCTGTCGAAAAAGCTTGCTGCCAAATCTAAAGGGGCAGGCACCAAGATGAAGTTTGACGACGACGGTGTGGCACATCCAATTTATGAACTGGAAGACGAGGAAGATTTCCACAATGAGGGCCCTGCAGACAAACTGAAGGAGGAATTCGTGACCAAGGAGAAGAAGGTTATGGAGGAAGCAGATGTTCAAGATAAAGACACAGTGAAAAGAAAGAGATTGGAGAAAAAAATCCGTCGTAAGGAATTGGAGAGAATGGATGTGGAGTCTGCTAGCGAGAGTGAGCCAAACCTGGAGGCTGATTTGGATGCGGATCTCGAGGATGATCTGGAAGACGAGCCATCGGCCAAAAAACCGAAATGGTTTGAAAACCAGGAGCAGAAGAGTTTCCGCAAGGAGCCAGAAGTGATCGAGTACGAACAACCAGAGACAATGGAGGATCTGGAAGCCCTGACGGAGAAGCTAATTCGCGGAGAGTGATAAATAGAGTAATTGTATTATCCACTACATCATTGATCTAAACAGAGGACGAGTAGCCGTACGCATAACTCGCATTCTTGCGTCTGAAGTACTTGCGAGTCTCGTCGATGATCCACACAGAGCTAGTAATCATGATTAGATACATCAAGTCACCCAGACTGAGCGCCTCTGTCTGGAAAATAGACTGGAAGAACGGCACATAAATAGCGCATAGCTGACCCAACAGCGAGCCACCCACAGCATAGTTGAACATGGAGTTCTTCATACCAAGTTCGAACACAGACTTGGAATGAGAACGGCAAGCAAGCGCGTTGAACATGTCAAAGAGCACAAAACAAGTGAAGGTCATCGTAGTATCTCTTCTTGTAACAGCATCTTCCATTTCCCTCATGTACACATACATGGTGCCCACAATGACCACCGAGGCAGAAATTAAAACTCTCTTGAGTACAGCTGCAGTCAATATTCTCTCACTTCTAGATCTTGGTGGCTTCTGCATCACCTCCTGGTCGACTGGCTCGACACCCAGCGATTGCGCTGGAGGGCCGTCCATTAAGATGTTGATCCACAGAATCTGCATGGCATTTAGGGGGTTTGGAAGATTGAACAGTGTCGACACAGCAATCAATGACAATGCAGCAACAGATGTCGACAATTGGAAAGTAAGGAAATTCTGGATGTTGTAAAATATGCCCTTACCCTCTCTGATTGCGTGCAATATAGTGCTGAAGTCATCGTCTGTCAAAACCATGTCTGCTGCCTCCTTGGCGACATCTGTACCATTCTTACCCATTGCAATACCGATATCGGCCAGTTTCAAGGCTGGAGCATCGTTCACACCATCTCCGGTCATAGCCACAATGTCTCCACGCAGTTGCAACGCACGGACAATGGCCACCTTGTGCTCTGGGGTGGTTCTGGCAAACACAGAAACATACTGGATAGCTTCTGCCAGGGCCTCTTCCGACATGGCATCAATCTTCTCACCTGTCAAAACACTGCGCTCGTTGTCATTCAAGGGCATACCAATCTTACGTGCAATGTTAAGAGCCGTGGTCTCGCTATCTCCAGTTATCATGATAACGTGAACACCTCCTCTAATGAGCGACGCAATGGATTTGCTAACTTGTGGTCTTGGAGGGTCATTCATTCCCATGAGACCGCAGAACACGAGGTCAGCTGGCTCTTTTTCAAAAGCCTTGGAGTTTCTGGCAAAGGCTAGCACCCTGAGTCCGTCAGTGGCAAGATCATCTGCCATTCTGAAAATAAGCTTTGAGATCTCCTCCGTAATTGGCTTAATCTCACCGTCCTGGGTGTAGTACATCTTGGACATAGTAATAACTTTTTCAACAGCACCCTTGACATAGGTCTCAGATTTGGACTTGTCACCAAAATGAGAGCAAATGGCCATGTATTTTCTAGTGGAATTGAATGGAAGTTCGTTGGAACGGACCCTGGTGTTTCTGAGATCATCCATTCCAAAGCATGCTAGGGACTCGATGATAGCGATGTCGGTTGGATTTCCTAGGAACTTTTCCTTCTCCACTGAGTACTTGGCGTTGTTGCACAAATTTCCCGCTTCTAACATGTATTTAATATCTTTGGTGAGCTTGCTGGACGAGTCGTGTTTCTTGTCCACATCAAGGTGAGATGTTTTCATGCCGACAGTCCAGACCTTGTTCACGGTCATGTGGTTTTGAGTAAGAGTTCCTGTTTTGTCCGAGCAAATGACGTTCACAGAACCCAAAGTCTCGACACTAGGAAGTTTCTTAACGATAGCACGTTGCTTGGCCATTCTCAACACGCCCAAGGCTAAAGTCACGGCAACAATAATGGGCAGACCTTCAGGAATGGCAGCAACAGCGAGACACACAGAAATCTGGAACATATCAAGCCAGGACCGGCCTTGAATCACACCAATGAGTCCAATCACTCCTATCACAGCAAAACTGAAGAAAGAAAGCTGCTGGCCTAATTTTCCCATGGCATTTTGAAGTGGAGTCTTTGGTTTTTCAATAGTGGACAACATGGAGAAAACGCTACCCAACGCAGTCTTGGAACCAGTGGCAACCACAATTCCTGTACCATGCCCATCTCTCACAAGCGTTCCCATGAACGCAATATTGGTTTTCTCATTGATACCCGGCATTGGCTTCGAAACAACGTCCAGATTCTTAGAAACGGGGTTTGTCTCTCCGGTCAGGTTGCTCTCATCAATAGTCAAATGCACTGCTTCCGTAAGTCTGACATCTGCAGGGATCCGATCACCAACTTGGAAATGCACCAGGTCGCCCGGAACGAGCGTTGACGCCATCACGGTTTCGGAGGTACCATTTCTAGTCAGATGGGCCTGTTCGGGGACCAGCTTGTTGAGTGCCTCCAGAGACTTCTCAGAACGATATTCCTGCACGAATCCAACGGTTACAACAATTAGAACTGCCGCAGTGATGCTGATAGCATCATCTAGATTGCCCATGTAGAAACTAACACCAGCCGACCCAATGAGCAACATGATCATCGGATCGCCGTAAAAGGTGGACACGAACTTAATAAGAAGCGACTCTTCTTCTTCGTTCTCAAGCTCGTTGATACCATGGACAGATCGTCTATACACTATATCATTCTGATTGCAAAGGCCTTTCGTTTCATCTGTGTCGAGTTCTTGGACTGTTTCTGCCACAGATTTCGCACAGTATCTGCTTGAAAGGCCATCATCAGACTGATCGTGCGATGTAAGCTCGACACCTGTGCCTTCGTCCGTCAATTTACTGGCAAAAGGATTGTCCGAAGTCATTGATCAACGTAAACAGATAATTTTTCGTGCCAATATTAGGGTTAAAAATAATTATTCCTCGTGCATGGTGGCTACATTTGCATACATACTAATTTCCTTTAAGCTCTTCTTTTTGGCCTATCACCGTGTTCTCGATGGAGCGCAAATATAGCTTCCCTCGTTTCTCGTCCTTCGGTCCGCTGAAACCGTTGATGGTATCTCTGACACGAGTCGATTGTCGAAGCGCACTGATAATCGAATCTTTGCTCTTGAGCTGCCGTTTGAGATCCGCAATCTCTTCACTCCTATCTTTCTCAGCGGGCTTATCACCGCCGATTTGTAGCTTCAATTTGCTTTCCAAGTGTGATATGTACGATTTCATCTCCTCAATCTGAGAAATCTGCATCTTGTATTGTCTCTCAAGACCAGCGACAACTTCGTGATACTTCGCATCCGGCACTTCAAATTGAATCAATTGCTGGATATTTTCTTGAGTCTCCATCGCAGATTGTACGTTTTCAGTATCGTGCAGCCGTTTTAGATGTTCCAACCTCTCGTTCAAAATAAGGTTCTCGGTCGTCAGTTGTGTCAGCTCGTCTTCAGGACTGCTCCATAATCGCTTTCCAAGCTGATCACGTTGAAGTTTTTCGACCTTCAAGCGCAGCTGCTGGTTTTCGCGTGTAAGCTGCTCTAGTCGGTCTTTATCTAGATCTTGCTGCTCGTTTTTGCGCACGTTCATTAGAATGTTCTTTGCACGAGCAGCAAAACGCAAAGTATTAACAGTTTCCGTCATGGTATTGCTCGAAAGATGAATTGTGCACAAAATAGAGACAACTGAGTCGCCACTTAGCGACGGCTGTAATAATCGCGTCAGTTTTGAATCCCTGTACGGAATATGGTTGAATGAGCCTTGTGATAGCTTCTGAATCACCGTACTAAGTGCAAGTAACGACTTGTTAATGTAGGATCCCTCTTTCCTACGCTCTTGCTGCGACGAGGCTTTTTCCGAACCTGCCAGATCACAAAGACACAGCGTCGAGTGTCTAGTGTTGCTCAGCTGCTTGGTTTCCACCCTCATCAACAGAATTGCATGCGACCGGGATGACCGGTCATTGAAGTTGGTGCATCCAGTCTTCCGCACAGAGTCCCCTCGCTGAAATATCTCAATAAGTTCATCTTCGCTTGAAACCCAGTGCTCGCTCAATCCAACCACTCGCACTCCCAACTTCGGATCGTCCCGAATTCTCAGCTCATCTATTGTAGGCCCGTCGAAGTTCAGAAGGTCTATTAATTTCTCGTTGTAAATTTCCAAATACGAACATCCAACTTTGTAGTCTCTCGAACTTGCGCGCAACTTGCTGAACAATTCGCTAGCACATAACTGTATAAGACCATTCTCCTGGTTCGTTCCCTGCATTGAGTGTGTTTTTCCAGATCCTGTCATTCCGTACGCAAAAACCGTTCCATTGTAGCCCTCCATGCATTTTGCAACCACAGGCTCAACCACATGAGTGTAAACCTGCTGGTTGTCTGCTGAAGGCTCAAAGACGGTATCGTACTGAAACTCTCCGGCTTCACTATTTCCTATAGTATTTGCTATCTTGTCGATATTCCAATTTCCGCTTGTAGACTTACCTGAGCTCTGAAATGGGCGAGGCCGCACTGAAACTTTGATTGTACCTTGGTAAGTCTGCGATCCCTGTAAACTAAGTGAGCTTGTAGATCTATTTGGTGTGCTGAGATTTGACATAGATGATCTGGCTCGCAACCCAGGTCCTGGACTGGCCAAAGACGTTCTTGGAGTCATGGGACGACGAAGAGATGACGAGGTTGCAGAAACTCGAGGACGAGTTGTCGATGATGGTACTGGGGTTGCAGCCCCCGCAGAACTCAGTGACGACCTGCTTCGCGTGGGCGTACTAGCCATTCGTGGAGGAAGGAAGGACATACTGTAGTAGTTTTAGATCGGTGTTTTGTAAACAAAAAAGTTCCTAATTGGGGAAAATTAGTTAAATTAATTATTTTGTGGCTAATTAAAGCACAGCCACCGAAGTCCATTCAGCGAGATAGCAGCCGGTGCTAGCAACGTTTCGAATGATAAACACGGACTGTTGCACTTTTGCCAGCTTGCGGGCTACTTCGACGTCTATGAATCCAATTCCAGTGCCCTTGCCGGCTGTCAAATTAAATGTTGCGCTGGTCACATATCCAATGAGATGCTCTTTGCCCGGACAATCGATATCTAATGGCATGTTTTTACCACTAATAGTCTTTTTGTGTGCTGCTTCAAGCCATTTCGAGTAGTCTTGAGACGGTATTTCGTAAATTCTTGCGTTGTCTGCCGGATGTCCTCGGTTTATCATCACAAAGCTCACTGGCATCAATGGTAGCACGGAGTTAGATATCTCACAATCATCGTAGCTATTTGCCAGTCTGATGGGTAGTTTCTCGAATATAGGCTTTCCTGCTGCCAAATATTGTTCATCGCGCTTCTTTTCATCCTCGATCGCCTCGAACAGATCATGTTTGTTCTTTATCACCCTTTCTTGAGTGGCAGTAAATTCTGTGCCTGTGAATTCTTCAACTTCGGGTAGAAGTTTCAGTTTTGTCCTTAGTAACTGTAAATATCTCCAGTCACAACCAAAGGGGGATCCCGGTTCATCAAGCTTAAAAAAGTTGACTCTCTTGCTTTTTGGCTTTTTTGACCATCTGGTGGCTAGCTGGTGCATTTTTACCTGACCTTCCACAAAACCGGCTCGTGTGAATACATAATCATTAAATGAAAGTTCGCCTTTCTCAAATCTCAGCTGACTGATCTGCTTTAGACCTCCCATAGTGAAATGAGGAACATGGACCAGATGGTGCCAAAATGGCAACACCCAATGCCATGGAGCCAGTAGAACCAGTCCGTGATCTGTCTTGGTCACAGCAATGGGTATCTTTGGATCAGATTCTCTCTTAGGAATAGGTTTGCCAAGCAAATCTGGCGTTCGACGGCGTCCTAGCTCTTTAAGTGTTGGTTGTCCCTTGTACGATGCAGTCCGTCCGTCAACCGAAAAAAGTGCAGCCAATGCAGATTTTTCAATTCCCTCACCTGCCTGGACTTTTAGTATGGCCTCCAGCGTGTCATTCTCCTGAAACCGTGGTTTTGTAGGGTTTGGCCATAGTCTTGGATCGTCAACAAAAAAGCTCAGTGTAGAGCCGACAGGTAAGGTGGAAATATCGATCAAAGGCGCCAGCTGAGAGAATAATCCTGTGGAGACTGTTTGTTCACTTGGATGTAAAACGGCAGCCAAAGCGCACAATGATTGTGGTCCTGTGACGGTTAATGAACCTATAGAATATCTGCAATCGTGTATATCCACTAGCCCTCTTTCTTTCAACAAATAATCCATCACTCTATCATACGCTGCAGGATGAACTCTCAGCATACATTGCTGGTTACTCTGAATCCACCAGACCATGGAATGGCAAATTATTTCTTCCTGTAGGTGGAGAAATCCTTCCCAAATTCGTCCCATTTCAGTATATTTCTTCCGAAGTGCCTTGCCATTGGTAAGTAGCCCTATAATCTCAGTTAATCTATCAGCATCATGTTCACCATCGAGAACAATAGTGTTCACGTACGATGTATCAAATCCTATGCAACCTTTAATTCTGCTCTGTCTACTTGTTTGACGGAAACATTTCATCGTTGGCTCATAGGCAATACTCCAGCCCCACCTTTTTATCATGTGGGCGCGCTTTGCATGCCACACGTGTGTGGGAAGCCATTTGTATTCTCTCTGGCGTGAAGAGTACCGGATGGTAGAAATTCTATCAATGGTAGCTTTGGAATTTATTCCCGTGCAATCGTATGATCCGCTCATATTGTTCAGCTCTGGGCTTTGTTTGTTGCTTAACTCATCTATTTGCTCTCGAATGGCTTTCAGCTTGTCACGCATTTTGATACTTCGAGCGCTCACACGCTCACCATCTATTAAATGTCCTGATAACTTAAGTCTTGCTCCGTATCGCAACAGTTTTTCCTGCCTGCGCAAGCGATATAGTTCTCTTCCGCGCGAGTGTTTCACTTTTGAAGGTCGTCCTTGGTGGTCGACACCCTTTGTTTCGCGTCCGTTTCCCCCCTTTATTGTAAGGCCCATCTCTCGAAGGGCTCGTGCTCGCAGCCTTTTGGGAACTCTTCGCACATTGTGGCTTGCTGTACGACGTCTCATAGCACGTGGTAGACTTTGAAAAACCCTAGTTGCAGACGAATAGCGAGAACGAAGCTTTGAGAGCTCGAACTCTCGGATCTCAAATTCTCGAGATTGGACGAATTTTTCAACATCAAGCTTGGCAGTTACCCCAGTGGTCGCATCCTGGCCAGTAGTAAAAGCAGGGTCTGTGGTCTGCGAGCGGATAATCCGCGAATTGTACAGTTTGGTCCGACGTTGATTAAAATCAGCCATGCTTGTATCTACCAGGAATTTTTTTTAGCTTCGTACATTTACATAATGGCTGTGCTATGCATATTAAATCAATCATTAATTGGTGGTGTTTGAAACTTGGACACCTTCAGTTCGTTTCTGTTAATCTTCATCAACTTGTTTATTCTTTCAAATTTGTCCAGCTGCTGTCGTAGGTCCATGTTTTCTGCTTCCAGTGTCTCTAGGCGTCGTTGTAGCTGGACCAGAGATCGATCCTTCTCAAAGTTTTCGCTCTCCAGAAGTGATATGCGCTCAATCAAATCACTCAGTTGTGTGTTTTCTTCGCCTCTTGTAGCTTCTAGAATTCGTAGATTCGATTCCAGCGCGTCGTTGGCCACCTCTGTGTCTATCACCTTCCGTTCGAGTTGTTGTATTCTTTCGTCCATCTGTGCTTGGTTTGCTCTCTTATCTTCTGCCATCTGTTCTATCTGTCTGCTCAAGTCCAAAAATGCGCTCTGTTTGGTCTCTAGTTGCAGTCTTAACTTATCCTTCATTTTACCTAAGTCTGAGACCTGTGCGGTCAAGCGGTCAACCTCCGACTCCAAGAATTCTTCCAGCTCTTTGGATTCGCTCATGTATGTGCTGAACTCTTTTTCTAGCGTGGCTAGTCGCTTCACAACTTCATCTCGGCTTAGCTCATTATATTCATTCATAAAGTAAAAGGTAAATAAAAATAAGATTTCGATTACTTTCGCTCCATTATTTATTTTTACTTTTATTTATTGATCTATATAAACTTTGTAAATCTAACCCTTCATTTCTTTGATAACACCCATGCGTATAGCCTGGTTGATAACACTTAATAAGGAGTTGAAACTAGCAGTACTGACATCCTCGTTGATACCAACTCCCCAAATCAGATACTTATCATCCACCTTACAGTTGATGTAACAGGCAGCCTTGGAATTAGAGTCAGAGCCCAAAGAGTGCTCATGGTAGTTGATGACCTCAAACCGAGATTTGAACTTGCTGTTCAGACTATTGGCAAATGCAGAAATAGGTCCATTACCTTCACCAACCAGCTCGTAAGAAACAGTTCCGGCGTAGTTGGAAATCTGGACCATCAGTTCCCTAATCTTCGTGGTCTTGTTGGTTAGCGAGTAATTGTCCAGCTTGAATAAATGGCCTGCAGGCTCCAAGCTTTCAGTGTCTTCGTAGTTATAGAGCAAGTACTCAGTTTTGAACAAGTCCATGATCTCTTCCGCCTTGAGCTCTCTACCCTTCTTCTCGGTTGCTTCCTGAACGACTCTAGAGAAGCCAATTTGCAACCCACGAGGAAGATCAAGCTCCATGTTACGTAAAATAATCCAAGAAGCACCACCTTTGCCAGACTGCGAATTCACACGAATGATAGCTTCGTATGTACGACCGATATCCTGAGGATCCAATGGCAAATACGGGATCTGCCAGTATCCCTTGCTATTCTTAGTCTTCTCAAATCCCTTCTTGATAGCATCTTGATGTGATCCAGAAAAAGCACAAACCACCAATTGACCTCCATATGGTGCACGCGGATGCACAGGAATCTTGTTGCACTTCTCCACCACGTCAATCACAGACTTGATATCTGAAAAGTCTAGTTTTGGATGTATCCCTTGCGTATACAGGTTCAATGCCAAGGTCACAAGATCAACATTTCCTGTACGTTCTCCGTTTCCAAACAAACATCCCTCCACACGGTCTGCTCCTGCAAGTTGTGCAAGCTCTGCTGCTCCCACTGCACATCCACGATCATTGTGGGGATGCAGAGAGACACAGACTTTACTCCTATCCGAAATATGGGTACAGAAGTACTCAACCTGGTCCGCATAGACATTTGGGGTGGACATTTCCACAGTGGCTGGAAGGTTGAAAATTATAGGGTTGTCCTCAGTTGGTTCCCAGGCAGCCTTGACAGATTCGCAAACCTTCAGAACATACTCTGGGTCACTATCACTGAAAGTTTCCGGAGAAAATTCGTATGACCACACAGTTCCTGAGTGATTCGGATCGTCCTTAGTCAAAGTTTTCACGAGCTTCGTGCATTCGGTTGCCAGCTCCAATGTCTGCTCCTTCGTCAGCCCAAATACGATATTACGAAAACAGTCAGAGGTCGCCAGATACAAATGGATGGTGGCACGCTTGGCACCGGCGAGCGACTCGACTGTACGTCTGATCAGTTCCGGCCGGCAAGGCGACAGAACCTGGATAGAGACGTCTTCCGGCGCTGTCTCAACACAATATCTAGTAAAATCAAAATCAATTTGGGAAGCAGATGGAAAAGCAACCTCGATCTCTTTGAACCCAATCTGGAGCAACTTGTTGAAATACACTTTCTTCTCTTCCACCGACATTGGGTCCGGCAAAGACTGATTTCCGTCTCTGAGATCCGTGGAAAGCCACCGTGGTGGTTTTTCAAAAGTTCTGTCGGGCCATTGCCGATTTGGAAGTTTCAGTGGCACAAATTTCTTGTATTTTTCAGCAGGATTGGAAAGCATGATAAAATGAAATAATTAGTCACTTATTTTTTCCTGTGGGGAAACATCCGTGCACAGAAAAAGTTTTATCACCATGCACGCTGTCACCGTTAATGTTGAGTTTCTGTAAGTGAGCAACCAGAGCAATCTAACCATCAGAGGAGGTCTGGACGTAATATTTGGCGGTCTTAGAAAATCCGTCTGTACGGTTTCTACCGAGCATATTCCCACAATCAAAGATTTAATGTATCATATAACAGAAACGTTGTTGGTGGACCGCAAGGATTTTGACGTTTTTGTCGAGGATGATACAATTCGGCCGGGGATTCTGGTCCTGATCAATGATACCGACTGGGAGTTAGAGGGTGAGGATGAGTACGAGTTACAGGAGGGTGATACGATAGCGTTCACGAGCACTCTTCATGGAGGTTGAAAGGGCCACTCGCAAGCCGCATGGAATAGGAGCTTGGCAACGGCAAATGTCACTAAATGTTACATCGTTAAACCCATGCTGGAGTTTACCATATGCATGTACCGGTAGTCATTAATTATTTTTGGGTTAATTTACAACCGAGTAGACCCTGGCCTTCCCAACGTGCTGGAGTAAGCGTTAGTTCCACTAGATCTTCATCCCGTAGAACTATCACCTTTACAGGAACACCCACCACGACATTGCTCACGATTGCGCGCAGATTATTATGGTTAGTTGCATTGATCCGACCAAATGCCACCAATTCGTCGTTCAGCTGTAAACCTGCTGTGGAAGCAGGACTCCCAGGTATCACTTGTTCTACCAGAGCAAAAGGTATGCGCGAAAACGGCGACACCACAGAAGGAGCTTTAAAGGTCTCAGCCAGTTTGAGTGGAAGAATGTCGCTGATAGATGCCCAATCATTACGGAGGCGAATGATCTGAGTTCGCAGAAGTCTAATCTGAACCACATCTATGTCTTCACGCGGAAAGCCGTCCGAGGTGAGCAGCGGTGTGTCCATGCTGGCATGGAGGGCGTCCAAACGGACCGAAAGGGAGTCGATCTGGGCAGCTATCTTAGATCTCATCAACTCAAGCTGAGCAAGGTCGTATGTATGAAGCTCATCGATGTTGATAGCATGCTCAATTTCTATATTGAGTGCACTCATGGCGTGCTCAAACGACATGGCAGGTATCGACGCAAAAATAGAAAGGACGATTTTTGCCCATTTTTTTCTCGACAAAAATTATAACATTAAGTCATGAAGCTATTGTCGGTGCTGGTCTCCCTTGCGTGTGCTGTTTCAGGTGTGCTCGCAGACACCAAAGAGAAACCTGATATTGTCAAGGGCAAGTTCACTCCTACGGCTGAAAAGCCATTCGACCTTAGAGTTGAATATGTCATTAAAGATAAACAAGACACGCCAACAGCCATGGTGGACGTCGAGAATGGTGAAACCATCGCTCTCGATTACCAATTCTACAATGGTGAGGACGAGGACTGTACTATTGTGGGTGTCGGTGGAAAGTTGATCTCTCCAGTCACCGGAGACGTGTTGTACAATCTCACTGCTTCGAACATTGGTCCACTCACTGTGGAGAGTCAAGATATTGTGCCATTTGTGCAGAACGTCGGCATTGATCTTAACCCTGACTCTTACTTGATTGTTCCTTCTATCTATGTTGTTTTCAAAGAACAGTTAATGATGCTGGGTGCCAGAAACCAATTGATCCAAGTCGAAGATCCAAAAATCTCCGTGTTCAACCCTAAATTGCTCGTGTTGGAGATTATTCTGTTCGGTACAGTTGCAGGTCTTGCATATTTTGCTTACACATTGTTTGGAGCTCAATACTTTGGCACCTTGAAGAAGGACGCCAAGAAAAAGACACTGCCTGCCGCAAAACCAACTAAACAGCAGGTCAAACCTGCCAAGGTGGATGAATCGTGGCTTCCAGAAACTCATCTCAAGGCCAAGCGCAGAACCACGAAGAAGAACTAGATTAATAAATGTATTTTAGCATTTAAATTACCTAAAAGTGATGCTGTATCTATGCATTCAGTCCTAGCTCCTCAAGAACACTGTCCACCAGCATGATGTCCGCTTCATACTGCCGTACACGCTCCAGATACTCGTCGGTTTCCATATCTGCCATGGTTGGGTCAAAGGCATCTTCGTCTTGGTCGATAGCGTATTTCTTGGATAGATTGAATCGAATATCATCGATCAACTCGATTGTATCAAACTCTTGCCGGGAGCTGATACGACGCGATGATTGAGATATGATCTCCTTAAATTGTGGATCATGCGCGAATGACTGTAAATCTTGTGCAATTAGGTATGCAACGCGATCCTCTAGTCGATGAACCTTAAACTCCCAGGCCACACGCAGAATATCGTACACAGTAACAGATACCGTTGAGAAATCTTCAATTGAAGTCAGACTTATGGCTGCCATGGTCTTGAGTCGTTCGATGAACAGTGAATCTGCAAGGACCAGAGTTTCCAACGCCAAGTCCGGTGATATTGTAGCCTCATCAAAATACAGAAAACCAAGCAAGATTTCGACCACCTCTTCAGATATTGCTAACATGTCCGACGATGGTAAACGAATCACTGGAATGGATTCCGGATCTGCCAATAATCTAGTTATATCGACAATGCCATCATCCTCGAGTTCCTCGAAGATGGCGGTATCGTGGAACGCAGATACAAATAATGTCAAGTAATACTCTGACCGGGACAAAATGGCCCTATGGACGGGGTAGTATAATGCGGTGGAGCCGACGTCGACACGCAGAATTAGATCAGCATGGCAACGTTCGATGATTGTTCTTTTTTCGTGAGCTGTGAGCTCCATGTCCCCATCCTTTTCCAGCCGTCTATCAACTATACGTTTCACCAGATCCTTCAACTGATTGCGTGCAAGTCTATACATAGTACGTTGGACGGCATTCTTTACTTTGTGAACATTCGCGGCCGATTTTTGCTCAAGAATTGCCTTCACAGCATCCTTCATGAATGGTAGGTCTACCAGATCTGCAATAAAATATAGCTCGTCAATATTGACTTCCTTCAAGTCCAAAGAGGGTATCATATAGATAAAGTTGAATAAAAATTGAAGAGTATGCGCAGAGTAATTATCAAGATCCGTTTCCTGCTTCATGAAATAATCTGACACTGCTGTTAACAGAAACCGGTGCAGTCTAAATTCATTGATCTTGATATCAGCAGTGGGGAATCGTGGCCGCTGCAACAGGGCGGAGATGTGTGATGCAAATGGTTGAGTGATATCCACTGCTTTCGTGATGTCGTAGGATACTAGAAGTGATCTGATAGAGTCTGTCAGTGCACCGTAGATAGCTCGCGTCCCTTCAAATGTATCTCTGTTCACAATTGAGCCCTTCTCTAGCAGTAATCGCACCACATTCTCGTGACCACAAATGGATGCCAAAATCAATGGAGAATAGTCAAATTCATCCAATTGGTTCACCTGTGGTTAGAATTTTAACCCAAAACTTACATTGACACCTCGCATGATGTAGTTGTCAACCAACTCAACATCGCCTTTTCGACAAGCTTCGCACAAATCTCGGAAATCTTGAGAAAGATCAGTCATAGTAAGCAAGAAATTATTTTAGTTCTTTATTTCTAAATTAAACCTTTTTGTTCTATTAATGAAGGTCTACTTGAACAAAACCCCCAGATCGGTAGCCATTGTGGCGAATGGGTTTGCTCTACTACTTAGGGATATGCGTGGTCAGGTCAGTAAGGGATCCCAGCCCAAGTGTGTGATAGAGTTTGTCGCTGAATCCCTGGTGCCCCTTAGCAAATATGTGGAGGTTACATGCCATACCGGTGGAGAGATCCACGCATTTCTGGGAATCATTTCTGTGAAGGGCTATGTGTTCCTAGGTTTTATTACAGAACGGTCAGAGGTCGGATCGGTGCGCATCAGCGAGAAGATCTTCAAAATCACAGCCACCACATTTGTTTGCCTCAACAGTGATAATTACGATTATATTTTATTTGACAACCGCATCAGAAACCATGAGGATTTTCCTGAGAGTCCTCTCTACTCAATCTCAAAGTTACTAGCTACAGGGACATTCTACTACTCGCCTGATTTCGACCTTGTCTCTAGTCTCCAAGAACGCGGAGTGCGAACCTCAAAGTCTTTTTCTTCGCTGACCTCTGTTGATGACTATGATGGCCGCTTTGCATGGAATTGTAACATGATAGGGAACCTACTGTCGTTTAGGAACAGACTGGGCAAGGAAGAAAGTCAAATTTTTGATGCAGGCCAATTTTTGGTGCCAATCATTCGAGGCTTTGCACAAACTGTGACTGTAAACGAGAACGGGGGATTACTCACTATTATCTCGAAACAGAGCTGTCGCAAGAATGGGCTACTTTTTGGACCTTACTGTGCTGATGACGAAGGAAACGTTACCAATTTTGTCGAAACAGAAATTATACTCAACAACAAGGACTATTGCTACGCACTTGTCCAGCTAAGTGGAAACGTTCCAATGCTATGGAAACTGGAATCACAACTTGTATCAACAAAAATCGAATTTCCAAAGTCCGAGGATGCCTCCAAAGTTACGTTCAATAAGCATTTCGAATCGCTTATTCATCAACACGGCGCCGTGCATGTGGTGGATGCGCTTTCCAAGAGCAGTCATCAGCCAGAACTCAGCCAAAAATATGCAAACATGATTCAAAATTCCCAATTCGCCGGGGACCAGCTTACTTACACAAAGATTGAGGTTCCGAACTCTCTACTCTTCAAATCCAGCTACCATTATTTGTCCCCGTTATTAAATCAGATCACAGAAATTCTGCGAACCTTCGAAGCGTTCTGCCTGGATATGGCTTCGCGAACATATGTTGGCAGACAGTCAGGAGTCATCCTTGTCAACACACTGAACTCAACCGAGCGTTCGAACACCATCCAAGCTGCAATCTCGGCAGAGATGCTGGACTATTTTTTCAAATTCCTGAATTTTACTCCTGGATCTGAGTTTTGGGCTAAACATCATTTCCTTTGGAACGAAAATGGGATAAACTTACATAGGATGGTGGAAGGATATGTGTCAAGCAAGACAAAGAACAAAACTGGGGGAATAATGGGCAAAGTTGCGGAACAGTCCAAAAAATACGTATCTTCTCCTTCTGCTGTTTCAGTAAGCAAACAGAATCAATTTGACAAACTTCTGGGGCAGAACGATGCCCAGTATGAGGTTGAGCTTTTTGACCCTATACATGATTACGTGATGTCAGAGATGGAGAAGCGGGCTAGCGAATTCACCATGTGCAAGACCCTACATTTATGGACCGGTTCTTTCAATGTGAATGCTATAGAGTATGATGGAGACTTGACAAGTTGGTTATTTCCGAAGCCTGACGAATATGAGGAGTACGACATTGTCGCAGTCGGATTGGAGGAAGTGGTGGAGCTTTCTCCCGGAAAGATGATGAGTATCGATGCATCCATCAAAATATTTTGGGAAAAAAAAATCAAGGAGACATTAAATTGGTTCAAAGAGGGTGTGAGCTATACCTTATTGAAGAGCGAGCAACTCGGAGGAATATTGAACATGATATTTGTCCAAGAAAAGAATGTCGAATACATAAGCAATGTTGAATCTAGTTTCAAAAAAACAGGATTCAGGGGGATTTCTGCAAATAAAGGAGGAGTGGCTATTGCTTTCAACTATTCTGCATCAACAAAACTTTGTTTCATCACTTCTCATTTGGCAGCTGGCCATCACAATGTCGAGGAACGTCACCAAAACTACAAAACAATAGCCAATGGACTGCGTTTCAAGCACAATAAAGGGATCAGAGATTTCGATTGTGTTTTCTGGATGGGGGATTTTAACTTCCGTATCGATTTGACAAATGAAGAGGTTCGAATGAAGCTGGATGATATCAAGTATTCACCGCTATTTGAATTTGATCAGCTTAACAAGCAGATGGCCACCGGAGAATCATTTCCTTACTTTGATGAGATGGAGATCAAGTTTCCGCCCACCTACAAATTTGACCGAGGTACTGACACTTACGACACTTCTGACAAACAGAGGATTCCTGCATGGACAGACCGGATTTTGAGTCTTTCACGGAGCAAGAATCTTGTGCTAAAACAGACAGATTACAATAGTGCGAGCGAAATTAAATTCAGCGATCACAAGCCAGTATACGGCATCTTTAATGCACAGGTCGACATTGTGGATGAGACTATTGAAACACAAATCGAAAAACAACTCTATGAAAGCAGGAAGCTGGAACTAGTTGGTGTCAATTCGCTGGTTCTGGCGTTGAACATCAATGAATCAACATTCCTACTGACCCATGGCCTTCCTGCGCCATCCGGAGAAGCTACGGCGTCACGTTGGTGGATACCTTCAGGATCTGCGGGAAAGATCAAGGTCAGCTTTCCAGAAATGGAGACGGGTGAGTATATCATCAACCCGAGACTCCCTCCCAATCCGTTTACCAAAACTACAGAGGAGGATTTTGTCAAAAAAAGCGAGATCGATGAGGCATGAAGAATATGTTTATTGCGTTAGACGGCTTGTAATTTAATAATGTCTCCTTTCCTGATTGTTTGAGAAGCCTTCCAAGACTCTCCAGGATTGAGATTCACAAAATCGTGCACGTGGCCTGGCTCTATACAAACCATTTTGTGGAAACCATCCTTAGGTTCGAAGTCCGCCATTCCCGCAGACTTGTCCACCCAAGGGTTCCAGACAACCACGTCGGGCAGATTGTCTCTCTCGATGTTATGGGCGACCTTTCCGAGCTCAATGACCTGCAACAATTTGTTGCAAGAAACGTTCTTATAAATTCTATCTAGCTCGCCATTGAAATCGACTGCTGGAGCTTTCTCCTCATACGATTCACCGAGAAGCTGATCATAGCATTGTTCACCTGGAAGGTTAGTGACCAAAGCATCCTCGATGTCATTGATAGCTAGATATGTGTGGAACAACCAGTTGAATTTCCAAGACTTCGAGTCCGTGTTAACAACCTCAATGGAAGACTTGAGAGCCTCTGGAAGTAACTCAACAGTCAAAAGAAGTGTGAAATCATTATCGCCACTATCCCACTTGGAATAGACGTCCTTGTTGGCAAGCTCTGGACCAAGGCCGAACTGGACAGTTGGCGGGTTCTCCTTGGTCTGTCCGAGGAATTCCCAAGTGGAATTTCTGGCGAAACCGTGTTGGGGCAATTGGTCGAACCCTTTTGCTGAGGATTTACCAAAGACAGGGAACACTAAGGGTATACCGCCCCTGACCGGCTTGGACCCGTCCAGCTTTGCTGCTGATGAGAGCCAAAGTTGCTGTGCGCCTTCGATACTCCAGGAGGTCACTGTTGCTCCATAAAACAGTATAGACGCCGTGGTATTCGGATTGTCTGGCGAAATGAGCACAACTTTGTCTTCGGTTGCTTCGATTGGCATGACACGTAGAAAAATTCAGGATTAAATTAATGAATAATGATTAATTAATTAATTTAGCTAATTAGTGTCCGACATACTTTATATATCTTGGCTTTGATCGTCGGCCGAAGTAGTGGTCTTGGTATCCGGTTTATTCGTGTCCCCAGTTTCTTGTTTTATCTCGTTTTCGGAAGACAATTGCTCACCATTGCGTTCCAACTCGTCCATCCTATTTTCTATCTCGTCCAAAAGTCGTTCCAAGTGCTGTCGTTAGTCGATCAGGCAAATATCACTTACTGATGCAGCAGCCTCGGCTTCGTTCAGCCGTCTGTATGCCTCCGCAAACTCCTGGTTCTCTAATGTCATAAGCCGCGAACACGTTTTTTTTTCTTCCATGTTTTTTCTCTTGTTCCTCTTGACCCCCCTGGCATGGGCGTTGTCTTCTGCTTTGCCAGACTCGAGAACTCTGGTGGTTTACGATTCAACACCTGATGAGTTTCAATCGCAATACTCCCAGCTTTTTCAAACTCTCACAGACAGGAACTTGGCTCCAGAATTGATACATGTCAATTCAGAATCTGAGCCTCTGGAATTGTACAGAAACGGATTTAGACGGTACCAGAACGTTTTGATCTTACCAAATACTGCTAGAAATCTCATCCAGACAGAAACATTGATCAAGTTTACCGAGGATGGTGGAAATGTTTTTGTTGTCTCGGACAGTAAGGGCATCCAGACAGACGTGGTGCTGTTCTTGAATGAATTGGGAATCTACCCAAGTCCAAAAGGCTACAAATATATTGACCATCATAACGGTGACACTCTTGAAAACCCAGAAGTGCTCAATAAAGTGGTCTTGCCGTCTGAATCTCCTTTTTCGTACACCGAGGGATCAGTTGCTCTGCTTACTAACAGCGAGTATCTCGTGCCTGTGGTTCGTGCTCCTCCCACCTCTTATACATATAACATTGATGAGGGCCGTGTCAACTCCGATTCTACATGGCACTCCGGTTCCCAAGGCTACATACTTGTGGGCTTCCAAGGATTAAACAATGCTCGTGTGTTCTGGACAGGTTCTAGCTCTAGCTTCCGCGACGAGTCGTTCAATGGGCCATTAGTGAGTGACGTGATCAATTGGACATTCCAAATTTCTGGAGTCATTAAATCCACATTCGTTAACCATTTAAATGAAAATGGCGACGCAGGCTACAAAATTAAAGACACAACCACTTTCGAGATCGGCCTGACCCACTGGGATGGTGATCAGTGGACGCCCTACAAAAATTGTACGGATATTCAGCTTGAATTCATTATGTTGGACCCCTATTATAGACTTACTCTCTCTCCAATGCGTGTTGAGGGATCCTCCCAAATCTATGCAACCACTTTCCAGATTCCTGATCAACATGGTATGTTTACATACAAGGTTCTCTACCAGCGTGGAGGGTACAGCTTCATCGATGAGAGCGTGACAGTGCCGGTGCGGCATCTGGCCAACGACGAGTATCCGCGGTCCTGGGAAATCAGTAACTCGTGGGTGTACCTGGCTAGCGCTCATGCGGTCGCAGTGGCATGGTTTGCATTCGTTGTTGTGTTTGTCTATTCTGGCAACAAGAAACTTGTGAAAGAAAAGACAACTTGAGAGCACAAAATACTTGTATAATAAATGTCATCTCTAATTTGCCTTGACGATCTTGATATTATTTTTCTCTTTCCACTCTAGGAACTGCTCTCTCTGCTTCTTGAGCTCTTGTGACA
Source organism: Ogataea nonfermentans (assembly GCA_003706255.2). Classification (NCBI taxonomy): domain Eukaryota; kingdom Fungi; phylum Ascomycota; class Pichiomycetes; order Pichiales; family Pichiaceae; genus Ogataea; species Ogataea nonfermentans. The sequence goes on along the minus strand of PPKT02000002.1, from coordinate 1,077,777 downwards.
GCGTTCCCACAGAATTTTTCATTCCCTGAAGGTTTTCATCCAGTACTTTGGCGGCGTCGCCAGCGCGCAGCTCTACAAGCGATCCACCGATCATACGGAAACACTTGCGATCAACTGGTGCTTCTTTGAGCGTTTCGAGGACAACACCATGTTCCTCAATTTGTGATTCCAATTGCACCAATTTGGAGGTCAGAGACTCGATTGTCTGTTGGAATTCGTCGTACTTGGCTTGAAGAGACATGAAAAAAAAAGTGAAAAATAGTTTAATTTTCTATGTACAAGCCAACACCTTCACACACCTTTTACAAAGCTCCGCAGAATCTTCCACCGCATATCTCCAACACCTAGGACATTTTCCAAGCTCAGTCTTTTGGATTACAACATGAAATTTGTCGTTCTGAAGTTGTTGTTGACCGTCGAATTCGATCTCTCTTTGAGGGACTGCTCGGTTAATGGAGAAATTAGAAACCATTAGATATTCTGCCAGCTTGGCTTCATATTTGGAAATCAGATTGTAGATCTTGGTGTTGATATCCATCGTAACGTAGATATCAGTTTCTGCAGAGACTTTTAGCTCGCTGCTTCTCAAGGCTTTGTCTATCGCTGTCTTTATTTGATGATTGAACTTCATCAACTGCTCAACCTCGGCCTCCAATTCTGGATTGGAATACTTTTCTGGAACTCTATACCATCCTTTCGCAAATGACGACTCGAACTCACTCTTCACTAATCTTGGTGAATGATTCCAAGCTTCTTGGACCATAATCGGCATAATTGGAGCAAGAACACTAGTTAAAACACGCAGTATCTCGACAAACACAGTCTGTGTTGCACGTCTTTTCACACTATCAACCGCTTCCGTGTATAGACAGTCTTTCCTAATATCAAAATACAATGCAGAAAGCTCCACATTGACCAATTGATTCATATCCTTGATTATCTTGGCATAATTATGAGACTGATAACTTTGATAGCAGTTTTGTTCAAACCTAACCAATCTTGCCAAGATAAACCTATCCATTTCATCTAGTTGGGAGTCCTCCACAGACTTGTCTAGATCAGCAATATTCCCAAGTAGGAACTTGAAGGTGAAGCGTAGTTTCTTCACTACATCTGCAACCCTGCTCAAAATCACAGGGCCAAGAGCAATATCTGACGAATAATCGGCTTGTGCAACCCAAAGTCGCAATCCATCGATTCCCAGGGCTGGGATTTTCTTTGCTTTGTTTCCATGAATGATATCGAGAGGTTCCAATGTATTTCCAAGAGATTTTGACATTTTGTCTCCTTTCTCGTCTAGCGTAAATCCATGAGTGATGATTTTCTTATAGGGCAAAACTTTGGGTTCCTCGGAACCTGTAGCACCAATTTTTGTCAAGACACTCGACTGAAACCAGCCCCGGTGTTGATCGGACCCTTCAAGATAGATGTCTGCTAGATATCCACGCTGGACAGCTGTGTCAAGCAGTCCCTTCTCACGTAGAAATTGTTCTATCAGTGTCCAACTCGAACCAGAGTCGAACCAGACATCCATTGTATCTGTTCCACGAACGTAGTCATCGGGATTCACGTTACATTCTGCAGGGATCCATTTGTCCATTGGCGAGTCACCAAACCAACTCTCAACGTCTTCCTCAGAGATAACCTTAGAAATGCGCTCGATCACATAATCATTCAAAAGTGGCTCTCCCGTACCTCTGTGGTATACCACAGGAATAGGAACACCCCAGCTACGCTGTCTGGAAATACACCATTCATTTCGGAGATTGACAAAGGAAATGAGACGGTTAGAACCATTTGGCGGATAAAAGTCAACTCGATCTGTTAATAATTCGGTCGTGGTCGATTTGATCTGACCAACATCAATAAACCATTGTGGAGTCGAACGGATAATAATTGGTTTCTTCGACCTCCAGTCATAGGGATACGAGTGGATGTAGTTCGGGTCCAGAAAGTAGCACATTCCAAGTTGCTGTAATTTTGCAACCATCTTCTGAGTGCCTTCTCCAAGCACACGGAGACCAACTAGATCCTGCAAATGGTTGTTTGGAAGCTCTGTAGTATATTTTCCAAGCTCGTTCACAGGAGAATAGGGCATTATTGCATTTTTCAGACAAACAAAATAGTCGTCCTGTCCATGGCCGGGAGCAGTGTGAACCAGTCCTGTACCTGCCGTGTCGGTAACATGATCACCATGCAAAAATGGCAGAGATTTCTGGAACTCGCTGCCATCATAAAGTGGATTCTTGTATTGACAATTTAGGAGGACTGAGCCAGCAACGATCAGCCCAGATTCTGTCAGATCAGGGTCAACTTGTTTCAAAGAATCCACCAATTTTAGACCAACGAGCAATCTCTGACCTCTAGATTCAATCACAGTATACTCCATGTTCTTATTGACAGCAATAGCTCGGTTTGAAGCCAAAGTCCATGGGGTAGAAGTCCAAATCAATGCAAAAACAGGATCAGGGCCAAGCAAGTTTGGCATGTTGGTCAATGGAAATTTAATATACATTGCAGTAGACTTGTGAGTCGGATTGTATTCAAGCTCTCCTTCCGCCAAAGCTGTGGCATTTTCACAGCCCCAATAAACAGGTTTTTCCTGTCTTTTAATAAGATTGTTATCAAATAGTCGTTTAAAAACCCTGAGTTGACGAGCCACAAATTGTTTGTCCAGAGTCATATATGGATTCCCAAAATCACCCAGTATTCCCATCTTCTGGAATTGCAGAGATTGCGATTTTTGTGTAGTGAGAGCATGCTGTTTGCATAGAGTTATAATATCTAGAGGACTTAATTTGGCCTCAAGTGAGTGCAATTCTTTCTCGAGTTCAGCAGTTGGACCAGTCTCTAGGGCCTTCCTAAGCCGCTTTTTCTTGTCCTTGTTCTGTTTAGCGAGCTGCTCAAGCGCCTTGAGCTCGATGGGTAGTCCATGACAGTCCCATCCCGGCCGATAATGCACTTTTTTACCTTTAAGCAGCTCAAACCGCACAATTATGTCCTTTAAAATCTTATTCAGTGCATGGCCAACATGAAGATCACCATTTGCATACGGTGGACCATCATGTAAGATAAACAAGTCCTCTAGTTTGTCTACACTTCGACTCTTGTTCCAATCGTAAAGTTTGGAAGTGGTCTGTGGAAGAAGCTGTGATTGGACTAAAGCGGGATCTGTTCGGGTAGGAAAACTAGACTGCGGAAGGTGCAGTGTAGAAGCAAAAGTCGACTGTCTGCGTACAAGTACGCCGCGAAAATGGAGAGACATGGGCCACCTCGAGAATTTGAATATATTATTTTCTAATATTTTTCAATATTTTTGCTTTTAAATGTCTGCCATAGAGAGCCCCTCTCTAAGTCCTACAACAAGTCCTCCAGACCTTCTGTTCTACCAGGGGTCTCGGAGAAGTTCCATACTGGACATTGGTGGAGAGAACTCCATAAACAACTTTGCATCATCGCTCAGACGGTCGGTCAATTACTTATCGTCGTCGGTTGGATCACGCACAACATTAAACTCTGAGCTTGAGACAACACCCCGAAATACGCCCAAAATTGTTCCTACAGTGATTGTTAATGAAGAGACTCCGCTGCTGGCTCTACCAAAGGACGACATATCGGAAATCATTCCCATTCTCAAATCTACGCCAATTCAAACAGTCTTTAACTCTATAAACGTTTTGATCGGATTGGGCATCCTATCGATTCCTCTTGCCTTTAGACTCTCGGGCTGGATCCTGGGTCTGATTATATTATCGCTGGCCGCTTTGACCACCCGATATACTGCAGTCTTGCTAGGAAAGATACAGGAGCAAGATAAGAGTCTCAAGACTTACCATGACATAGCCAAACAAGCATTTGGAAGCAAAGTGAGCTTTTTCGTATTTTTTGTGTTTGCACTTGATTTGTATGGTGCCAGTGTCACAATGGTGATTCTATTTGCCGACTCATTCAATGCTATGTTCCAAAACTTCTCAAAGGGATTCTTCAAAGTGGTTGTTTGCTCGATCCTGCTCGGTCTCAACACACTTCCTTTGAGAGTACTCTCGGTACTCAGTTTTGTTGGAATTGTCTGCACATCTACAACGTTCATTATAATACTAGTGGCGGGGTTGCTCCAGAAAACCCAGCCTGGATCCTTACTGCCTCCAGCGCCAACAAATATGTGGCCAGAATCGCTTCTGGATCTGTGCTTTAGTCTGGGCTTGTTTCTTGCTCCCTGGGGTGGCCATGCAGCATTCCCAGAGGTGTACACCGACCAGAAACTCCCAGAAAAATTCACCCGATGCATGGACACTGCGTTCTCGTTCAGTTATTCTATGGACCTCGCAACCGGAATTATTGGATTCCTAATGTTCGGCCAATTCGTCCAGGACGAAGTGACAAAAAACGTCCTACTTAATAAATCATATCCAATGTGGATTCCGCACTCCATTGTCGCTTTGATGGGAATTTTGCCGCTATCAAAACTCCCGCTCGTCAGTCGGCCAATTCTGTCTGCTTTAGACTCGCTCGCACCACCATTAGTGGGCCGACTGGCAATAAGCATCGTTCTACTCATCTCATCGTTATTGATCACTGACTTTGGAAAGATAATGTCTTTACTTGGCTCTGCTATCTGTTTCACAGTTTGCATCACTTTGCCGCTACTGTTCTACCTGAAGCTGCATGGAAAAGGACTTTCTTCGCTCAAGGTTGCATCCCTATGGTTGATAACTGCAGCAACTGTGGTGCTCACGGTAGCTGGCTCGTTGGCAGTGCTATTGGCGTGAGGTGTAGAGGGATCTATACCCCCAAATAAATTATCCTGTACCAAAAAGCTCCCCATTTAAAATGCTTTCTTACGAACATGGCGAAGGATTGGCCACTATATGGTAAGTAATCACGCGTATCTCTAACAATCGAGGCTTCTTGCGACTCTAGGCTCTAAGAATTTGCATTCGAAGCTCACACGACGTAAAATTGAGCAGGTTTCGATTCCTGATGCGTGCGAGTCAATTGCTAGCCCACTCTTTGACGCTCCTCTCCGTCAGACATCCAATCTTCTATATGGAGTTACACTTGTCTACAAACAGAAGACAGAATATTCATATCGTAAGTATCATATTCGCTATTCTAACAAAAAGGGGAAGCACACACAGTCAAGGCACAAGTTGCCAGGCATCTGTTAGCTGCACAGGCTGAGCACTCATACGAGTTGAGTCGAGGATTTGAAGTTGATCTGCGATCTAGAACTCTTAATTTACTGGGCGATGACCCTAACTTCAACATTGAGGTTGGGATGCTTTCGTTGGGCGATATAGACGACGAGCCTAAAACTAGTACTCTAAATAAGGGCATTTACGAATTTGACAGGCTCAACACGCTGCTACCAGAGTCATCATTCTCTGACGCGTCCAGTACCGTTTTCACCCGCGAGTCTGTACACACTGCTACAACTGCTTTCAGTGACGGTGTCCGGTCATCTGTTGGTCCCTTGGATGACATTATGAATCAGAGCCTAGGGCATCTGGATTTTTCGTTTGATGAGGAAGGAAACGCCGTTGGTGAAATTGTGGATGTGAATTTAGACTTCGATTTGGAGGAGCAGGATTTTCCTGAAAACATTGAGCCTGAGCAGTCAACTGTATTAATGGAGACACCTAAACGTACCAGAAGCGATGCAGGAAAGCTGAAGCTACGCAAAGTCGCAATCGACGGGGATATCTCAATTACCACTGCAAAAATGAGAGAACATGGTAATCGATATGTGGAAATGATGATTTCAGGCCGCACAATACCCAGCTTGCTTACTTTTAAAGAGGTCATCGATACAGAAATGCACAAGTTGCCACCATTTATGCAGTCAGTCTTGTATCCGGCAATGGCTCCGGATACCCATCGTCGATACAGCAGGGCTTCGAGCGTGTCCTCCATCGAAGAGGCGAGACGGGCTGCTTCAGGACAGTCTTCACGTCGTGAAAGTATATCGTCTGCACATATTCACTTTTCCGAACCAATCCAAGAAATGAGTCAGCTCAAGTTCGATGGTGATGACGCAATGCTCGACATTACATTTGATACCAAAACAGAAAATGATGTGTCAGACCAGATCGAAACATTCTACGCATCACTCTTAGCACGTAAAGATGATATCGGTCGCCCACTAGATGACCGGTCTGACCTGATGCAAATTGGATTCGACGCGCTTACAGAAAATTGTAGCAGGAAGATCGCAGCTGAACAATTCAACTTTCTACTTCAATTGAGTACCAAGGGCATGGTATATTTAGAGCCAATTGGAGTTATTGGAAGGTCCAAATGGGAAATACTCAAACCCGAAAACATAAGCATTCTTACTCAGATTGGATGATTTATGTTACAAAACGAAAAATATTGGGTAAATTATTTTTGTTTGCAAATTTCGCTATGTCACTTCCAAATTACGAGCCAACCAGCTGGACATGCTCTTCGAACGAGGTCCTCCACGTGTCATTGGCCGAGCCAGAAGGAGCATTTACGTTTAATCCTACGTTCACGTATCCCATATTTGGCGATTCTGAGCAAATATTTGGCTACAAAGGTTTGCGCATTGATCTAGCATTCGACTCAAAATCGATGTATCCATTTTTGGGCGTTAAATACGATTCAAAACTGTCTGACGATGTTAAGGATGTGGAAAAGATACTGCTAGAATATCTTCCTTCGGAAACTGTGCTAAAAAATGAGCCCTTGTGGTTAGACAAGGTCGAGGAAGAGAAGTTTGAAATTCCAGGGAAGGTCGTTCACACTTACAGTGTGGATTCAGATACATACAAAATCTTTAAATTCAACCTTAATGACCCGAATGGATTGAAATTGCATTTACGAATTCAAATATTCGTACTTCTTTTCATCGAGGCTGGGTCTTATATTGACTCCACAGACAAAGTTTGGGAGATCTATGCTATTTACAAATGCCCGGATGGACAGAAGGAGTCATTTGTTGGATTCAGCACTGCTTACTCACATTGGAAACATCCAGGAACCGCAATTCATGACGCGTCAGAAACTTTGAAGTTGCAATATCGCAAGAAAATTAGCCAGTTTATAGTTCTTCCTCCGTATCAGTCTAAGGGGCATGGAAAACATCTATACAATAGCATTGTGGAGGAATGGTTACAGGATGAGCAAGTGAAAGAGATTACGGTGGAGGATCCAAGCGAAGCATTCGACGACTTGCGTGATCGTTGTGATTTACAAAGATTGACCAAAACTGGTTTCTTGGAAGGTTTGCGTCTTCCTGTTGACCAAACGTGGCTCGAAAATGAGCTGACTGAACAGAAGATGGACAAAAGGCAATTTGAGAGATGTCTCGAGATGTGTTTGCTATGGTTGCTGCAAAAGAGGAAAGGCGGAGTGGAGAATTTGAGCGAGAAGAATGTTCGGTTACAGATCAAAAAGAGATTGTACTTAAAGAATAGAGACGCGTTAAGCGAGTTAGAAAATGCTGATAAAATGGACAAGCTGCAAACAGCTTACGAAAGGTTGAAAGAAGACTACGAGCGGATCCTTGAAAAGGCTCATCTTGACATTGTTGGTAAGAGAGACCTTCCAGACTCATCATCGGCTAGCAAACGTCTAAAAATTGACGCGGGTATGACGTGATGATTAGCTAATCACACATGGGTTCCTAATAAGGCAGCAGAAATCTTCCTGAAAAAGAACAATTTCCTTTTGATTTCGCAACAGCAACAAATGTTACGCCCCTTCGTCCCGATTAGGAATTTTATGGTTGTATCTGGAAATCAAGAATTGAAATTTGACTTCCTTTTCTAGAGTTGATAAAGAGTCTTATTTGCTTAAACTTATCAATTTGTTGCTTCAAAAATGCACAGAACTTATTCTTTGAGATCTTCCAGAGCCCCAACGGCCTCTCAATTGGCCACTCCGCCACCACCACCTTCTACCACCAAGTAAGTTTTCACGCGACTGTTTTTTCAACTAATCGATTAGGGGTAAATTCTTTGGTACTTCTTCTATTGCTTCGTCGATCAGAAAGTCTGCCGCTGGTTCATTTGGTCCCGAACTTTCAAAAAAGCTTTCCCAGCTGATTAAAATTGAGAAGAACTTCGAGAGAAGTATTGAGCTTGTTGCAAGAGAGAGAAGAGTTGTTGCTAAACAATTATCTTTGTGGGGTGAGGAGAACGACGACGATGTTTCCGATGTCACTGACAAACTCGGTGTTTTGATTTACGAGATCGGTGAGTTGGAGGACCAGTTCATCGACAAGTACGACTTGTACAGAATTACGCTCAAGAGTATCAGAAACATTGAAGCTTCTGTCCAGCCATCGAGAGACCGCAAGCAGAAGATTACTGATGAAATTGCACACCTTAAATATAAGGATCCACAGTCGCCAAAGATTCCAATTCTTGAACAGGAATTAGTCAGAGCTGAGGCCGAATCTCTTGTTGCTGAGGCTCAACTGTCGAACATCACCAGAGAAAAGCTTAAGGCATCATTCCTTTACCAATTTGATGCTCTTAGAGAGCTTTCTGAGAAGCTTGCGTTGATTGCAGGTTACGGAAAGGCTCTGTTGGAGCTGTTGGACGACTCTCCAGTTACTCCAGGTGAGACCAGACCGGCTTACGATGGTTACGAGGCCTCAAAGCAGATCATTATTGATGCCGAGAATGCTCTTGCATCTTGGACATTAGACAACTCTTACGTCAAGGAGCCGGCTCTTTCTATGCATCAGACTATTGATGATGTGTACGAGGAGACTCAGGCTGAGGATGCTGAGGCCGAGTGGGCCGAGCATGAGGGCCAGCAGTGAAATATTTTGCTTAGCTGTGTAGTAGTAAAATGATTGTTCATTAGCCAAACAGGTCGTAGATGTATGCAATTGCATATGGTAGGTTCAAAGTATGTGGTTTTCAGAAAAGAAAAAAAATGGTTCCTAGCAGGATCGAACTGCTGATCCCCGCGTTATTAGCACGATGCCTTAACCAACTGGGCCAAGGAACCTGGAACATTAATTAGGGGCTCTCTAGATTAAATCAAGGGGCATTTAAGTGGAGAGATCAACCACCAGCATTCTTGGAGACGCGATAAATTATTTCGCGTCTTCTTATGACTACTGATCAACATCTGGACAAAAAGCAAAAATTAGATCCTACTATGCAACCTCTGAAAGTGTTTTTGCGGTCTTCAAAGGCCAAGGCCCCTACTAGGGGATCTGCCCTTGCTGCCGGCTATGATTTGTATGCATCTGAAAAGGCTGTGATTCCAGGACACGGCCAAGGCTTAGTGGCTACTGATCTGAGCATTATCGTCCCAGAAGGAACTTATGGCCGTGTTGCCCCAAGATCGGGACTAGCTGTGAAACATGGAATCTCGACGGGTGCTGGTGTCATTGATGCTGATTACCGTGGAGAGGTCAAAGTTGTGCTGTTCAACCACTCCAATAAGGACTTTGAGATTAATGAAGGAGACCGTATTGCCCAATTGGTGCTGGAAAAAATCGTCATGGCTGAGGTGAATGAGTTGAGTGCTGAGCAATGGGAGGCTGAGACTACTGAAAGAGGCGAAGGAGGTTTCGGCTCCACTGGTGGATTTGGCAAGAAGTAAATAATTACGTTAGTATAATGTGTTCGTGGTATCATAATAATATAAATTTGAGCAATTTGAAGACGATCAGAACAATGTACTTTCCTAGTCGCCAGAATTCCACAAACACCCACACAACCCAGAGAACCAGCACAATAAAACTTTCCAAAATATTGTAAACCAGATGAAATAACCAGTCGTCGTTTGAGTTGGTGAGTTGGTCTCTTTTTTCCTGGATATTGCGGATTCTAAGTGTGATGGATGTGTTAATCTCACCGTTTGTTCTGTCACAGTAACCGAGCAACTCCTCGATTTTCACAGACTTGATATTGTTAAATTGGTTGAATTTATCAAGCGTCGTGTCCACCTGGTTTATGATTGATTGAAGGTTCTGCGAGATGTTTGTTGTTTCCAGCTGTAGTGAATCAAATGTTTCTAGCTTGTGTTTAAGCTCTGACTCCTTGGTAGTTAAGATATCCTCCAGCTGGAGATCGTTCATATGCATGCGTAGCTCGGCCATCACCAAACGGCTTTTGAGACCCTTGACCACCTTGATTTGATCATCAGCATCTTCAGGACATCCACTATCCTCATCATCGGTTTGATGAGCGATTGCCAAAGATTCTGACGAGCGACCGACCAGGGAAAGAGATGTCAACTTGTCCATACTTGAATGTCGTGATCCTGTAATATCGGGATCGTCGTCGCTTTTGAATGACTTGGTCTGGCCTGGTGTGCGCTTCAAACTGTTGAGTCTATAATGTTCCTGACGGGCAAGAGAAGCCGAGCTCTCGTTGATTCGTGGCAGCGAATTTAGCCGACGATCTTCCCCTGAGCTATCTTCTTCTTCCTTTATGAACTCTCCGTCAAAACCAACAAAAAGCTGTTCATGCAGACTTTTGAGCCGCCGTGACTTAGGCGACGAATGCTTGTGCGCATCTGACCGGGGGAACCATAACTCCCCACGCGGATTTTTGAGCTCGTTCCAGTGATTTTCTCTCCAAGCAATATCGTTATGATACTCGTTGATATTCACTTGCCAGATCAGATGCTGGGTGCGATATTTGCTGAACACGCGTGATGGAGGTTTGTAGTCTCCTAATGGAAGCGAAGTAAGCTTTTCACTGTGCTTCTTTCTAATTCTCCTGTTTCTTATGATCTGCAACGGGTTGAACACTCCCTCTACATTTGGATACAATGGTATTTGGGGCTCTTTCTCATCATAATGAACATTGTTCTGGTAGCGCTCTATGCAATGGTAGTAGCTTTCGATGATGGTTTTGACCCGTTCTGCTCGTTTTCTGCTCACCCGGAACGCCCGATCCTGTTGTCCACTAAGAATTTCACTGCTCTCAGATCGGACCATACTCGGTAGCTCCTGGATGTGGTCTCGATCAAGTTTGAGGTCGTGCATCAAACTTCTCCGACTTTCTAACAGCTCTTGTGTGTCCTCTATGAACACCTCATACCCACTCGAATCGTCTGTCAGGGTCGAACTTAAGAGACTGTTATGCGAATCGAATCCATTCATAGATACTTCCGAGTCCTGAGGTCGGTACTTTTTCAGCTTTACCTGTGTATCCAGTACAGCAGTCATTGCATTTGATGTAGAAGATTACTATTTTTATGTATTGGCTTTGAAGGCACACCCAGACACCGAAAAAGTTAATCTACTTATGATATGTCCTACTATTTTGCAATTGTAGGAACGAACGATAGTCCAATCTATGAGCTCGAGATTGGCACGTACAAGCAATCTGGTGATGGAAAACCGAACTTTCCAATTGAAATAAAGGAACTGCAACAATTTATTGTTAACTCGTCGCTTGATATTCTTCAAGATCAACAGTTTAAGAACAATCGTATATTCACGAAAGACCTGGATTCGTTCTATGGCTATCAAATCTACTGCTATTTAACACAGGGTAACATTAAGTTTTTGGTCTCCACCAACGCTAAAAATCAAGACGAGAGCATACGACAATTTTTGATTGAAGTTAATGAGCTCTACGTGAAAAACCTGCTCAGCCCTTTCTACAACGTCAACGATCCGATCCGTAGCGTCGGCTTCGACTCTAGAATAAGGCTTCTCGCGAAAAAATACCTTTGAGCAAACCATTTACCATAGTATACATTACAGTCCACACATCTAATATACAATTACCCCAGCTCCGAAAACCCCTTGAGCAGGTCTAGCGACGAGATTTTGTTGCCCTCGTTGTCATGATCGATCAGTTCAGTCATTTTGCGCGAGATCTCACGAATTTTGACCTCGGTCAGCGTATTAACCGCATTCTTGGACTGTTTCAGCTTGTGTACCATTAACTTGATATTTTCCAAAACACGCACTAACCTCAGCTTATCCAATTGCGTCTTGTACTCTTCTAAAGCTGTCAACTGACTCATGATTTTTTCTAACTTCTCCTCAACCATGTCTTGATGGTCTTTACTCTCGTCTACTTGGATCTTTGGTGGCATATTTGTCTTGCCGATCTCAATCCAGTAGGCCTCTTCTTTGTTTAACTCCCCGAGCTTCTGCTCAAATGCTTCCAAAGTGTGCAAATTCTCCTGATTAGCCTTATTAGGTTTGACCACTATCGGCCTGTTCAGGTCAACATTACTGCTCTGCTCCACCTCCATCTCGTCCTCGTCGGCCATCCACCAACTTGTGCTGATTTTGCCGTCCATTAAGTCTCGTATTATCTCATCCTTGATCACGTTCGCTATACTGTCTGCTGTACTATTTTTCTTCTTGGGGCCAGCTTGTACTGCTCTTTTAGCACACCACACCAGAAGTTGGCGCATCTTATGTGGATCAGGTAAGTCTTCGGAAACATGTTTATAGAGCTCCTCAACAGGGATCTCGCGATGCGGTTCTGCAACAAAACCATTGCCCACCGAAGATAATCTCTTCCCTCGGTTGCTCAATGAAGACCTGCGTTTCCCATTTTTGGGTTCTGTCTTTGAATTAAGGCCAGGCACGATTTTTTGCGCAACCTTTGCCGAATCAGAAGTTGGTACAGACTTCCGAACTGTCTCCAATTGGTCATCTTCTTGTACAGATTTTCTTGGTCGACCTCGTTTTCGGGGCTGCTTAGCTGGCTCTTGTTTTACCACTGGTTCTGCCTTTTTCGTCTTCTTTTTGGGCTTCACAATTGATTCCATGGAAAATACACGCTCCTCCTCATCAGATTCATCAATCGGATCCTCCTCCAACTCATCTAACAAGGTCTTCCGCACTGGCTTTGGTAAATTCGGTGGCTTTGTTATCGTTGTCGATTTTTGTTTCTTCCGAGCAGCGTCCTCTTTGGCCTTTGTTGTTTTGTTTTTTGACCCTGGTGGACGACCTCGCTTGGATTGTGTAGGCTTTGTTGTCTGCGATCCTCTCTTGAAAACAAATCCATCATCCTCTTCTTCAAACTCCCCCTTAGTATGTGGTAGTGCAGATTTCTCAGCTGAATCTTGCGATAAAAGCTTCCCCAGTTTGCCTGAGCTCATTTTTTCTAGAATTGTTGAGGAGTTCGGCTGAACTTGCGACAAATCGGCGCTTTTAGGTCGGTGCTTCCCAGACATTTCTATGTCAATAAATTATATAAACAAATCACGGTCCCCTAAAAGAAATGTAATCCCGCGTTTTTAATGCTTGAAAGCCCCAATCTGCTTTCAACTCCAGTGGAAGTCTAATTATACATGAAAATGAACCACCAATAAGTGCTCAATTTTCCACAAAGATAAATTTGTATATCCTCTTACTCGTCTACTTATTTTTCTGTATCGTCCCTGACTGGGGCTTACTGACCCGTTATTTATCCCGACAGACTATAATATATTTGGCTACGGACTCTGAACTGGGAAGTACCCGTCTGATACCTTAGGATCAGGTGACTTTGAAGACACTGGTGGAGGTGAAAGTGACCGATTTCCAGCTCCACTACCCGGAAACACGTCTCCAATGGAATTTGTTGGCAAGACACCTGGTGTCTGCGGTAAATTTGACGGAGTTGGTAGCTTCAAAGTATTTTGCGAGTCAGCAGGGTTACCAAACTGTAGGAAGACGCTGCTCAAACTATGTGACTGGCCCATACTGTTGTTTGCAGCTGCTTTCTTCAACTGTGCCTGCAATTTTTCGCGGCCCCTAACCAAACCTGTGTTTGATGGGATTGAGGTCGCAGCAGTAGATTTCATCGAAGACATTGACGAAATAGGGGAGATTTGTAATGAAGAAGAAGATACTTGCTGACCTCCTAAAGTGCTCCGCACATTCGGTTTATTGAGGAAGTTTGGAGATGTGGCTCTCTGGATTGGTTGTCTTGCCTGAGAAAGATGTGATGGTGAAGAAGGTCGTAAAATTTGAGGACCTTGCTGGCCACCAGGAGAAGTGACCTTGCCAGATGATAAATTTTTAGCAAGTCTTGGACGTGGAGCTGTGTAATTGAAGTAGTCTCCTTGTTCCTCAGATGTTCCCGAATCTGGAGAGTTAATCACGACTCTAGTTCCACTCATAGGAGCGTTGTGAGGAGATGTCGGGGTAGTAGATTGAAGTGATATACCTTCGGAAGCTTGTGAGGTTGAGCTTCCCGAAGAACCAATCCGCTGCAGCCCAGGCATACTGGAGCTCATAGCCGGAAGCGAAGTGAGGCTGCTTCCTCTTTCGTGGCCGCGTGAGAACGCCGGCTCTTGACTGGCAACCTTCTTGACCGAATGGAAGGAGGGTAAATGCAAAGAAGATGAAGAATGGTTGTTTGCCATCAGCTGTGCCTGTAAAGTTGACTCTGTAGATGTTTGGACGCTCGTGTCATCCTTGGTTGAAGCTCCGTCTCCTATGGTCATATTGAGCACAGAAGCATTCTGTGGGTAAGAAGTGATGTACATGCTGTTTGCAGAATTATTTCTGTCTAGTGGGTTGCTGAGAGAGCATAGATCGGTAAGGTACTCAAGCCATCTCGAACAGACTTCCTCCGAAGGGCATCTAAATGTAAATTTGTTCTTTGTTTCGGAGTTTTTGTTCGGTTGAATGCGGATAATGAACTTTCTAGCATCCTCGGATGACGCACTAACCTTCAATTCATTCAAACTGTAAGAATTCAGCGGGTGTCTCTCTTTCTTGCGATCATCTGTTTTGAACTCATGGATAAAGTTGAATGTGAGGACGTAGAAAAACTTAGAGTAGTTTCTCAAGTATTTGGATTTCTTTTCCAGATAACCAGATAAAAGACAAGAGCTGATCGGTTCCTTCTGGTATGGATAGTAAACGTCGGACTTTTTCCTGATTTGTTTAACTTTCATCATGGAATCCTTTGCACTGAGCTTCAACAAGTTCTTGGCATTGTCATTGACAATGAAAAAGTCCCAGTCAAGTCCAAAATCATTTTTCAAAAACCCGTTCAAGAACTCACTGACCATAGTATCTTTGGCGGCATCAAGCTCGGAGTTAATCAGGGTCACGAAGTTTTTAACGCAGTTTTGAACCTCGCTGTATAAGATGCTATCCAGTTGGACACTTTTGTGCTGCAACTCATAATAGCTTTCCTTGAGATGTGCCTCCGTGTAAAGCTGATCTTTGAGCTGTAAATCTAGTTTCAGTCGGAGTAGGTAAGGATCTTTCTTGGGCTCTAGTTTCGAGAACTTCAGGTGCGACCCTAAGCATGTGGTGGTTTCTCCTTTGGTAAGAAGCTCCACAGATGTAATGTAGTCAGCTAGGATAGCTCCCGTCTTCGCGATCTCATATTTCAAATCAGCAGTTTTGAAATCGTGCGACCCCTTCAGAGATGCAATTTGTTTGATAGTTTCGTTCAAACTCTCCTTCAAATTCTCCAAACGTGGAATGATTTTCAATGTCAATTGATTGTGCGTGATCAGCTCTTTCTCGGCCAGGCTGCTGTGGTAATTCGACAGCGTAGTTGAAATGGATAGCACTGACAGGTCTCCAACAGGCAAAAATGACGTTTGAACAAACTTATTCAACGCTATTTCTTGCTGGGTTGACTGTTGATCATACTGAGACAAATTGTTGGCACTCAAAGACTGTCTGATATTTTTTGAGGCAGAATTCTTAAACTTCATCTTGCCATTTGTCTGTCTTTTCAACAATTCCAGGTTTTCCAGCATGGCCTTGTTACCAAGATATGTTTGTTTCTTGAAGATACTAATCTCCTTGAAGTAGAATATGAGTTGCTTGATGATCATCTTCCAGATTGAAAATCGGTTGATGAGTTTGTCTACCGGTTTTGGCTCCTCGCTGCTAGTCAATGGATTGTAGTAAGGCGAGTTGTAGTTGTCCGGAGGTAGAATCTTGCTATTGAATTCCAGTAGCTTCCTGGACACATCATATGGGTCACTCTGTCCAAAATATGAGCTCTGAATATCCATTGATTCGTCGTATAAGCTCTGGGACGAGCCATCTGGTGTAGTCGCCGTTGACATGGTTATCGTTTGCCCACAGAATATATTTTTTATTATAACTCAGACTTAAAGGAGTCTATGCAATAAACGCAGCTTTGTATTAGTAGCAGTCTAGCACAGGTCCTTGTAGGTTTATGGGTATATTCTGGTTATTTCTAGGCCACAATAATGAACCTTAAATTCCGATCTTGGGCAAATCTATAATATACAAATTAACGTGGGGCTCAAACCCTTGCACCAAATATAACATAAGAGTAATTTACATCGTGAGGCGGTTTCTCAACCCGGCAAACGTAACTTTCGGAAACAATTCCACATTGAATATCGTGATCGTGCCCTGGTATCCATCTTCGGCATCATTGAGCAATCTCGATTGCTCAGTCAAAGTTTTTGGTGGCTCATGATTTTTGGGAAAAAAGATAAGACTGTAAGTGACATACTGTCCCAGTAGCACGAAGAAATCCAGAACGAGTACCGCTACCCGCGTGGTTGACTTTCCCTCTCCGATGAGATTGATGAATACCGAGACGTAACTAAAACTGTCTTTAGATTCGTAGAACTCGATGCTATTTTGCGTGTGCTGATTCAGATAGGACGCAATGGAATCGAACTTTATGTCTGGGAGATGGGCATAGTTTTGAAACCAGATGAGGTGGTCCATGAACGTTAGAATATTGATGAGGAAGATCTCGGCGAAGATAGCCTTCGTAAGGTATTGCATTTGACTAGAGATTGCCTCCTCAGTTATCGGTTGATTCATCGAAATCAGATTGTATTCGATCCATTGGTGTAGTGTATGTGTAGTGATATTTGCAAGAAACAATTGAAGCGTAATCCGGATGGCGAGTTTAAAGAACGACTTATCAGTCAAATAAATAATAATGAGTTCCAACAAAAGAAGGAGATTAAGCGTGTTAGTATACTCCATTTTAAGGCTGTTCTTTATCTTCATCATTCTTGCAGGCCCAGATGGTATCTCATCCTCGTCATCTGTGGCCCGATACGAGCCAGGAAACGACCCGGGCATGCTATTGTTCATGGTCAGAGGAAGAAGGAATATTCTGTAGCAATTCAAATACACCTTGCACCATCTGTTCGGAGATGGGGTGTCAATAGATTGACGTTCAGACCCCCCAAATCGCTATCAAAAGCAAGAAACGAAGTACGATTAGATTCCTGGATACATATGGAACAACACTTGTGAACTTGTTGATATCTCTCAAATCCGTGATCGGGGTCACACAGGAATACCGGGCCTTGTCCGGAGTAAAAAAAAATATATCAAAGTTAATATACTATTAAATATGTTGAAATTGAGAAGACTTCCTCTAGCGCGGTCTGTGCGCATGGCTAGTCCATATACAGCTCACAGCCAAGTTTATTTATATCGAGCCATTCGTCACTATGCTGCCGACAATAACGACTCGACGCCTAAACAGGTTGTCAAAGCGGACGACCCGCCACCAAAACTCACACTCGGTCAGAAGATAATGAAAGAAGTGCACCATTATTGGCACGGAACCAAACTTTTAGGCTACGAGATTAGAGTCTCGTCAAAGCTTTTGATCAAGATGCTTGCTGGGTACGAATTGACTCGAAGGGAGACTAAACAGCTTACAAGAACTACCACGGACATTATTCGCCTTGTGCCGTTCTCGGTGTTCGTGTTGGTTCCATTTGCTGAGTTATTACTCCCTGTGGCTTTGAAGCTTTTCCCAAACATGCTACCGTCCACATATGAATCGGAAAAAGATCGTAAAAGGAAGACATCCGACCTGGCAAATACCAGGCAAAAAGCTTCTGGTTTCATTCAGAAAACGTTTCGGGAAAGCGGACTAATTCTTCCCACGAAGATTGATGATTCTGATAAGGAACTTTTTGTCAAGTTCTTCAAAACGATCCACAGAGGTGCGAAGCCTAGCCATGAAGAGCTAATCAAAATTGCAAGATGTTTCAAAAACGATCAGGTTTTGGATAATCTCTCGCGGCCACAGCTCATGGCGATGGCTAGATACATGGGTCTCTCAGCTTATGGAACGGATGAGATCCTTAGATACCAGATTCGGTACAAGCTGATGCAAATCATTAGAGATGACCGTGCTATAGATTATGAGGGGGTGGAAAGTTTGACAGTGCCAGAGTTGAAAACCGCCTGTGCTTCCCGAGGTATCAAAACAATTGGCGCGTCTCCAGCTAGACTTCGAGATGACTTAAAGATCTGGCTAGATCTTAGACTCAGACAAAAAATTCCATCATCTCTACTCATTCTCTCGTCGACATTCACTTATGGAGAGCATGCAGACAATTTTGATAGTTACTACGATGCTCTCCTTGGTGTTCTTAGTTCGATTCCTGACGAGTTGTATAATGTTGCGAAGTTGGAGATGTTCCAAGATGACGACGAGTTGAAGTTGAGTATTTTGAAGGAGCAAGACGAACTCATCAAGGAGGAGAACTTGCAACGCAAAAACGTCAAGAAGGGAGTTAAGGATGACTTGAACTTAGATGAGTTCGAGGACAAGAAGGAGGAGGATAAGGAGGAGAAAAAGGTGGAGGAAAAGGAAACAAGTAAATAAATTAACCATCCTTGTGCATGCTTGGGTCTTACACAAGTTATATAAAATCACATGTAAAGGCGCAAACCTGATAGTTCAAGTCTTATTAGTTCAGTCGAACAAGTCACTGATGCTGGAAGGCATCTCGACAATTTGGGTGGAGTAGAACATCTCGATTTCTCTGAGCATCTCGGTGTCCTCTCTGGTGATCAAGTTGATAGCAACACCCTTTCTACCGAATCTACCACCTCTACCAATTCTGTGGATGTAGTTCTCTTTGTTGGATGGCAAGTCGTAGTTGATAACCAGCGAAACCTGCTGGACATCAATACCTCTAGCCAACAAGTCGGTAGAGATCAAAATTCTGGAAGAACCAGTTCTGAACTCGTTCATAATAGTGTCTCTGTCCTGCTGAGACAAGTCGGAGTGAATAGCAGAAACAGTGAAATTGTTTTCGGTCAATTGCTGGGTCAAGGTCTCAACCTTTCTTCTGGTGTTACAGAAGATAACAGCTTGGGTCACAGAGATGGAATCGTAAAGATCACACAAACAGTCGAACTTGTACTGCTCCTCATCAACATCAATGTAGAACTGCTTGATACCTTCAAGGGTCAGCTCATCCTTCTTAACAAGAATTCTGACTGGGTTTCTCATGAATTTAGTAGTCACCTCCAAAACATCCTGGGGCATAGTAGCGGAAAGCAACACGACCTGAGTGGTGGTTGGTAGGAAACGGAAAACGTTGTAAATCTGTTCTTTGAAACCAGACGACAACATCTCATCAGCCTCATCCATGATGAACATCTTGATAGCATCGGTCTTGAAGTAACCTCTCTCGATCATGTCGTAAACTCTACCTGGTGTACCGACAACGATCTGAGCACCGTTTCTCAAAGCTTCCATATCTTCCTGGACAGCTTTACCACCAATGGAAGCGTGGACAGTCAGATCCAAGTGCATACCAATGGCCAAAACGACCTTTTGGATCTGCAGGGCCAATTCTCTGGTTGGAGCGAGAATCAAGGCTTGGGTCTTCTTCAACTTTTCGTCAATTCTTTGCAATGCGGAGATGGTGAAAGTAGCGGTCTTACCGGTACCAGACTGGGCTTGAGCTAAAACGTCTCTTCCCTCAGTAATTGGCAAGATAGCTCTCTGCTGAATGGCAGAAGGCTGTTCGTAACCATAAGCAAAAATTCCTAGTTTTGTTAGACAAAAGGGCATTATAGTAACACTTACCTCTAATGATTTCAGGCTTAAGGTTCAACTCGTCAAATGTGTAAACCACATTGTCGTAGTTGGATTCGATAAGGTTGGTGTCAACGTCTTGAATACTGTCAGATGCCATATTGAACAGTAAAATTTATTAATTGAAGGAGTAAATTTTTTTCAATATCCTATATGCAAACTTCCAGATCTGTTTGCTGGCCAGGAAAATTTTTTAAGCCGGGTAAATAAGGGGGCATCTAGTAGGAAGTTAAATATGGTGATCTCAATACGGTACTACTGCTACAATTAGCTTCAAAGAGCCATAACTCTATATCTCTTATCACTGGTTTCTTATTAGTTTGTACATATCTGCTTAACGGGAGTAAGACCAGACGTTCTTAAGGAGACCGTCCTGTTGAGCAAGTCTGTTCAAAGAGTCGTCAGCTTCACCTCTTCCTCTGATGTATCCACACAAAGCGTAGGTGGTGTAGGAGCCTGGGATGGCTCTTCCCTCCTCGTCAACGTTGGCAACGTTGATCTGGACAGAAGCGTGGTCCTTAGACTTGATGATTCTGTTGGTGGCAGAGCACTTTCTTGGAATGTACAATTCAACCTGAGAGTTAGTCGATGATAAGGTGGAAGAACATAAACGATGACGAGAAACTGTAGGATATCGACGGTCTTTGTTGCGTATAGAAACATTTCTCAAATGTACATTTCAAATGTATTGGAAAGGTAGCACAACATGGACCAGCTCCTATGACTGTGTTTCTCACACTGCCTCGTCCTCCTTCCTTGTATTTTTTTCACTTACGAGTTCACCTTTATCGTTTTCCATTTTGCTGTTGGGTAAGTATGTTTGAAGGTTTAGTTTTCTCTAAAAATTTCGGCACCATCCAGGTGAAAAGTTCAGACCGCGAATTATGGTTCCTCGCGGGGAATTTAATGGGGAGGTGTGAGGTGTGGTATTTTCACAGTCACAAATTATTAATGTCTTATAGTAGCTGCCATTAAGTCTACTTTTAGTCTATAAACTCAGCCTCTTCATCACTCCTAAATTGCCAGCCCCAATGCCTCGTAAAGCACAAACATCCACACAGCTATAATTGCTATGCCGCTGTAAACTGACAGCCTAACAAACAGTTCTAAGTTGTAGCGTGGCTTAAGAGCAGCACAGTCTTGAGGCCTGTCTAATTCAGTAGCGAATCCTGCAAACAGCTTCTTGTGTATTGGTCCGATAATCTTAAAAAGAATTGGTTTTGCCTGGGCTTTCCATACGGCTAGCATAATCACCCCCAATATCACTCTCAACACAGTCTTGAGCAGTCCTAGCTCTTCCAAGGAGAAAGCGCTGACTCCAGTGTAGTCCAGGTCCTCACTGCGATACTGCGAGTTGGCGATAGTCCAGAACGCTATATCCATACCCATCAACACGCCTATAAATGCAACACTATCCTCAAAGCAAGGGCAATGATCTATAGGACGTGGATGTAGATAGATTAAGAGGTAATAGACGGACAAAATGATCAGAGGTGCTATCACAGATGCACTTCCGACGAATGGATCCCAGAAACTCTTTGTCAAGTACCTCATGATCAGGACTCCGGTTCCGATCATCGAGCCAACAATGACATCAACAAAGCCATGCATTCCACAGTATATCCTGCCGAACACCATCGAAATCAGATACAGCACCAGTGTGGTCAATAAAATCGCTCCCGTGTGGCCGGAAAAACTAGACCAATTGTTTAAGATCGCGTATGAAAGCAACCAAAATGCACCAAAAGCATTTGCCGAATGACTGGAAGGACATCCGTACTCTTCAGAAGTATAATGGCTCATCGTCTTTCGAACTAGCGGAGGTGACTTGGGTCTAGGTAAACATAGATAGTCCTTGATTGCTCCTGTAAAATATATCCCGAATCCAAGCACGAAGACGACGTCTCTGTATGGCAAACCGAACCAAACAGGTACCGGAAGAACCAGCACATAGAACGTATGTGAGCCTAGATTTGCACTATAGGTGAAATATTTATCAAGCCATGAATTTGATACCGATGTTTGAATCTTGGCCAACCATGGGGCTTCCTGCTGCACAAGCTGCACAAGCCGAGACCTTATCTTGAATCGTAAAGGGCTCATCTGGCCGCGATAGAAGGATTCATCCTGTAAACCCGCGTCATATTTGGAAGTGTTTTTCAAATTTTCATTTCCCATTGCTCAACTATTTAGATCATATGCCAGAAGACGTGTTTACTCGGTTTGGATAGTTTGCAGACAGGCGCACGGCTGGTACCGAGCTGGATTTTTTTTACTGCTTATGTAATTATCTGTGTCCATTGATTCTTACACTATAGTACAACACGAGGATTGGTCTGACTCCACCGACATCACAGGCCGAATAGCATTATGTCCCGTGGTCGCAGTACTACCTATTCTAAAATGGCCTTTGCTAAACCGTTTCGAGTCTCTAGCAGCTGACTGCTGCGCAGCATGATGCCGATTATAAACCACATTAACGCAAGTGTTAAAAAGCTGGTCAACGTTATGCATTTTTTTCGCAGAGCATTCCAAATGTGCTACAGCACCAATCGTCTTGGCCACATTGTATGCCTGTTGAGGATCCACCTCCTTATTCGGAATATCAGACTTCAACCCAACCAGCACTATTGGGGTTCCATCACAGAATCCCAAGATTTCAGGAGCCCACACCTCGGGAATATTTAGCAATGAATCTTTGGCTGCAAGGGAGTAGGCTAATATGATCAAATTCGAGTCTTGGTAGCTCAATCTCCTCAATCTCTCGTAATCTTCTTGTCCTGCTGTATCCCACAAATCAATTGTGATGATATGTTGTTGTGTACTGTCCTGTAAGAATGCGCGGTGGTTCTCGAAAATGGTCGGTTCGTACTCAGTAGGGAACGATCCGCGAATATATGACGAAAGAAGCGATGTCTTTCCGCAGCCCGAATCTCCAACAATAACAATTTTGAATTGCAAACTCGGATCAGGAGTCGGCAAATCAGACTGCTCGAGTAATCTGTATTTGGTCCCCTGTCCTATAGGGTCAACAAAGTACGTAGACATTAATAGAAGTATGTGTTTATCTTCAATGATAATTGTGTTGATACTTCCAAATATAGGGTGGTCGTGTGATACTCAGAGGTTTTGTAAGATTTGAGCACAGCCGTGGAGCTAAGTTATAGGGGACATCAGAAAGATAACTTGAAAAGCATAAGAATCAGCAGATAACAAATCAGGATCTAATCAATAGCAGGTTTGTAAATTTCGAGCTTGATTGTGGCAAAGTTGCTTTTCCGTTCTGTCTCTAGCGTCAGTTAATCGCCTACTAGCCCTTATGCTGTGTAAGGGTGTTTAGTCCCTAGCCAGGCAAAATACAGTAAAAATATAATCCCAACAAGCACACTAGAGAATCATTCGTCCAGCTGAAAATTGACATGGCAGCCTCCGCTTACAAACTGCCTGCCACTCTGGAGTCGTATGTTCAAACAAAGGCTTCCAACGCTCCAGCAAAAGAGATCAAAATTGTTATCATTGGAGATTCTGGATGTGGTAAAACATCGCTGTTGATTAACTACAAAGACGGCAAGCCCGCCAATCATAAGGACTATGTTCCGACAATCTTTGAAACCTACAATTGTTTGATCTCAAGTGACACAAATACGTTTAAACTGTCGTTACACGATACTGCTGGACAAGAAGATTTCGAGGGTTTGAGAACTCCTATCTACTCCGACGTGGATGTCGTTGTTGCATGTTACTCGGTGGATTCGCAGCCTTCATTGGCAAACATCTTGGAGACGTGGATTCCTGAGGTTCAGAACTATCAACCTGATGTCCCAATAATCTTGGTTGGAACAAAGTGCGATTTGAAAGACCAGCTAAGTCCGGAACAGCTTGTGACGGAACAGGAAGAACTTGAAGTGAGCTCGCAGATTGGAAACACAGTAATGGGACATCTGCAAGCGTCGGCGATCACTGGAGAGAATGTAAAAAAGGTGTTTGATGTTTGTGCGAGCGTGATGGCAGAAAAAGACTCAAGTGCAGCCCCAGTCAATGGCAAGCCTACATCCAGCGTTGTTGCTGACAAAAAGTCGTCCGCCATCGCAACAGAGGAGAAGAGTGGCTGTTGTGTCATTGTCTAGACATTGAGGATTAGATCAAGGGAGACGCTCGTGGGTTCACAAAATTTGCTTTACAGCAACTGCAGCCATATAGTAGGACTATATTTAGGACGCTAATTGTATCTACTTAGTGTATTTATGATATTCTTAGTCGCAGACTGCTCATTGTGTTTTACTCCAGAGCTCTGTGTTTGGCTAATTCTGCTTGCACTGCCTTGGCCCGCTTGAAAAAATTTTTAGATTGATCCTAGATTATGCATCTAGCATTCAAATATTTGCCAGTGAAACGGATAGCTATGCCCACAAAAACTGCATCCACTTCTGGTCCACGTAAGATTAAGAGACACAGGGCCAAGAAGCTGAATCCTGAGCCAACCACTCCTCTTGGAGTACTATTGAACCATGAAATTCCTGATTTATGTAAAGAGCATAATCTGACACTAGAACAGGTTACCAATCCATTGAATAAGGTACTAAACGATACAGATTTGCGGAAACAGTACAACAGAGTTGTTGAATCTGTGGAAATTCTCAAATATTCTTCAAACGGGGAAGGACTTGCGTTGCTACCACACCCAGAGATACCAGATGGGAAGCAAGTTGCTGTAGTGCCATTTGCTATGCCCGGCGACATTGTTACGGTACGCGTATTCATGACAAAAGAAATGCATGTTGATACAGATCTGTTGTCGATTGAAAAGTCCTCACCGTTGAGAAAACAGGACCTAATTAAATGTCGTTACTTTGGAGCATGTTCAGGATGTCAGTATCAACCAATTGAGTACGAAGAGCAGCTTAAGTTCAAACGTCAAACCATTGTCAACGCCTACAGTTATTTTGCTCCTCGTCTTAATTCATTGGGCAAGCTACCCGAGTTTGGGGCCACTGTTGCCAGTCCGCTGAAATATGGCTACCGCACCAAGCTCACACCGCATTACCAATTTAGTCGTCACGCGGACGCGAAAACGCGGCCAAATTTTGGATTTGGATCGAAGGGTAGACCTTCATGGCGCGAAGTGCCTCAAAGAGAATATCCTGGTGAGGTGATGGACATTGAAGACTGCATTATTGGAACAGAGATAGTGAGACAGGGTATGAAAAACGAGCGTGCACGGTTGGAAACACAGATCGAGACCGGACAGCTGAAACATAAAGGTGCTACTGTCTTGTTAAGGGAAGACACGCGTGCCGATAAGGAATCATTGAAAGGATCCGTTGCTGAGGACGGTAAATTAAGTGTGTTGGAAACTGAAGGGAAGTATAAAACTTGTGTGACAGACAATAACGCGATCGTGAGCGAGTATGTGAACGGTTTGCGTTTTGATTTTGTTGCTAATGAGTTCTTCCAAAATAACAATTCTATCCTGCCCAAGGTGTTGGATTACGTCAAGTCTAATTTGGCTTTGGACGAGTCCGGAGACAGTTATCTCGTTGATGCTTATTGCGGATCGGGATTATTCAGTATTTCATGTGCCTCATCTGTGCGTAAGTCATTGGGGGTGGAAATCTCAGCTCATTCCATCAAGTTTGCCAAAAAGAACGTGGAGCTGAATAACATTACCAACTGTGAATTTATCGAAGGAAAGGCTGAGAAATTGTTCGAGAAGATAGACTTTCCTGAGGAAAAGACATCTGTGATCCTCGATCCACCACGGAAGGGCTGTGATGAGGTGTTCCTGAAGCAGTTAGCTGAGTTTTATCCGAAAAGGATCGTTTACGTCTCGTGCAACGTGCATTCCCAAGCTAGAGACCTAGAATATTTCCTCACAGAAACAGAGAAAGGCAAGCAATACAAAGTGGAAAGCATCGTTGGATTTGACTTCTTCCCACAAACTCACCACGTAGAAGGAGTGGCGGTCCTAAGCAGGTTAGCTGAAAATTAATTTAAGTGCGCTGAAAAGTATATTTGTGTATAACTCTAGAACGCAATATAGTAAATTGTAAGACAAAAAAGAATAGACACTGATCCGATACACTCCCAAAGCCATCATAACAACGGAACTAATATACAGCTGTGAACCGGGTCGGGTTCAATAGCACACAAGGAAAAATACACGGGAACCAAGCACCATCCTTAAGCCTGAGATTTTTGGTACTCGCTCTTCTCCAGCTCGTATCTCTTCTTGTCTGCTTCTGCCTTAGCCTCATATGGAGCCTTTCCGGTCTCGTCAAGAGCCTTCCATTTCTCACCAAGCAGCTTACCAATCTGGCCAAAAGCAATACCTGGGTTCTCGGCTCTAACAACATCTCTCTGCTCATTGGCAAAGAACATGTAAGCGGACAACGATCTCTTTGGAGCGTTTGGGTCCTTCTTCTTTCTAGCGGTCTTCTTAGCAGCGGCCATTTCCTAGTTTGTTAGTTTATTTGACAAGTCAATTGCAACACCTCCATTTATAAACAAACACGCACCGCACCGCAGCAACCCCGCCACTGCCACCGCGTGTCTGCCAGGAAAACAAACGTGCACTTTTCTGGGGCAGCTCTTTTGTGTCATTAAATGCACCGCCATAAAAATACAGCTAGTCATTCCCCTCCAGTCACAGTCGGAACGGGATAGCAATCATCGCATCCTAGTTGAGGCTCTTTGCACACCTTCAAACTAGTGAGGTGTTTGTTTTTATTGAAATGTCGATTTTTCTCCCTTTCAAATCCCAACCGCGATCCCTTCTCATGCCCTCCAGAAGGTAGCCAGGACGGCGTGATTGCTCTGAAACAGCAATTGAACACGTTGATGTACTCAATTACGGTGGGCAAAATGTCCTGCGTATTTGTTTTCAAGGTGATGTGTCATAATAATAATACTTACTATTGTATGCTCTGTAATCACTAAACTAGAGAAACGAAGCACTAATAAATTTGTTAGAGGAAAAATATATGGAGTTTATAGTGGGAATTAGCCTCCTAGTAAAAATTGCTTGCAAAATTTGTGAGGGAATAATAGTAGAAATAACTACGTTGGTTGAATATTACCCGGTCTTGATGTTTTTTATTGCATTAGCTTTTTTTAGCATCTCTACACCAGCTCTTTTAAGCTATGCTGACTTATATACATCTGACAACCCAATGCTGTTCAACTAGAACCAGCCCTTGGAGTTGTTGCTGTAATCACCTGCACCAGGATACTGGTATTGGTTTTGGTAGTATGGGTAAGCCTGCGTGTTGGAAACACCGGCAGCAGCCGAGGCACCAGCAACGCCACCGATCTGGGAGCCGGCAGCCAGACCTGGAGCGCCTGAAGTCTGCGAAGCATTAGCCTGAGGCTGATACTGTGCGTACTGTTGCTGCATCAGCATAGCAGGGTTCATCTGCTGTTGTGCAGCCTGTGCTCCGCTAGCGGTGCTGCTCTCATCCTCTGTTCCATTTGCGGCGGGCTGAGGGTGGCCGTAGATCTTGTTCTGGAACGACGAGTTCACAAACGAGTTCTGCTGCTGTGGAGCAACCTGCGATGGAGACTGTTGAGATTGGTAATTCATGTAAAATTGGTTAGCAGCTGGGTTTGGCTGCTGGTAGAATGGCAGATAGTAGTTGAAGTAAGGGTAGTATGAAGCTGGCATGCCCATCATTGGGTTGTTCATGTCTGGGGCAACCTGGCCAGCAGCAGCAGCGGCTGCTGCTGCTGCCTGGGCCTGTGCAACGGCCTGTGCCTGTGCCTGTGAAGACTGTGGGTTGGCTTGGTTAGGGATCATGGAGTTAGCCACTGGCGACTGCGAGTTGATGTCGATCGATTGAGAGCCGGCAAGAGCCTGCTGCTGTTGCAAAAGCTGTTGCTGTTGGTTGAACAGCTGCTGGTACTGTTGCTGGTCGTACGATTGGCCATTAGCTCTAGGCGATTGCAAGTAGTTGTTGAGCTCCGAAAGGCCACCGTAGTAGTTGGATCCTTCGTAGCCCTTTTGTTGCTGCTGCTGCTGCTGTTGCTGTTGCTGTTGCTGTTGCTGGTAGTTGTTGTAGTTTCTGTAGTTCTTGTTATACTGCGACTGCTGCTGTTGCTGTTGCTGCTGTTGCTGAGGTTGTCTAGGCTGGGAAACCGAAGCATCTGGAGCAGCCGGAGCTGGAGCCTCCTTGTCATTCAAGGTCATAGAACCGAACGAAATTCCATCCACAGATCCAACTTGCGTAGCAGATGATGGGAGCACGACAGCGGCCTCCGGAGCAGTCTTCTTGAAACCTTTATGCACTGCTGGCACTGAGGTCTCTTTAGGCACACCATGCTCGGTAGCACCTGCCTCTGGAGCAGTCTTAGACTCTGGCACAGGCTCCTGAGCGGCAACAGGTTCCTCCTTCTTTTCTGGAGCAGGTCTTTTAGCAATCTTTGGCTTAGGGGCCACAACTGCAGCCCAGCTCATAGGCTTGGATTCTGTAGCAGGTGCTGGAGCAGTCTCCTTCTTCTTGCCAGGCTCCTCAACCTTAGCCTCAACAGGCTCATATTTAGGCTCTTCTTCCTTGGCAACCGGCTTAGCAGCCTTGGCTGGCTTCTGGGCTAGCGCACTGGCCCAAGAGGAGCCTTCAGATGGTAGATTGGAGGCGGATTGTGAGGCTGGTACAGTAGTATTTTTCGATGGCCTTGGAGCCGTTTGCGTCGAATCTTTCTGTCTATGCACTTGTCTTGGCTTGGAGTTAGCAAATCTTGTTTGTTGGCTCGCCCGAGAGTGTTCTCTCTTTCCTGAAATCGCATGTGTGTTTTGTATTTGAGCAGATGTAGAAGACTCTTCGTGTTCTTCCGTCTGCTGGAGCTTTTTCTTTTCGTCCTTCTTCAACACTTGGTCCCACTTTTGGATCTTTCCTGTGAGTATGCCTTCCGAGATCTCGGTTATATCCACATTGGCGATTTCTTCCTGAATTGTAACAAAATCCTGGAAGGTCCAGTCTGGGAAAAACTCAGCCAAAGTCTGGAATTTCTGTTTGAGCTCTGGTGAAAGCCCGCTGCCATTTGCCGCGCTGCTATTCTTCTTTGAGCTGCCTCTGTGTTTCGGGTTATTGCCCCGTTTAGCTGTATGTTCCAACGCGGTCTCCTGTGGTTCCGACATGGCTATATATGTTTATACAATTCGACTCGTGATGATTGGACCAAATAAGGAATCTTTTAGTGTGAAACAACCCGAACGCGCTTGAAGAAGTGCACTTCTAATTCCCAATAATTTCAATCACAAAGTCACGTCAAATAAATGGTAATTGCCATCTTCTTTTTGAAAAATTCGACGAAAACCAGTTTTGGCGGTACACGACCAAAAAACAAAGAAAATCTAGGTAGGCTTTATTTTAAACTCCAGTGATCGAATCTACTTCGAGCTACATCTATACACCAAGTCAATAATTCTTAAACTTTGTTCCCACCAAATATATGATTCCTATAACTGGTTTTCAGTGTGGAAAATCTTCAAAGCCTCTGTCACACGCTCGCTCATAGTCTTCTCTCCCTCTCTAACCCAAACTCTTGGGTCAAAGTATTTCTTGTTTGGCTTGTCAGCTCCATCAGGGTTACCCACCATGGACATGATGTACTCCTTCTTGTTCAGGACATAGTCTCTAATACCTCTCAGATAAGCGTACTGACAGTCGGTATCGAGATTAACCTTGACCACACCGTTAGAGATACCAGTGTCATACTCGTGTTGCGAGGAACCGGAACCACCGTGGAACACCAAAAACAGTGGCTTTGCCGATTTAGAACCGAGCTGCTTTGCAGCGTAAGCCTGATGCTCACCAAGAATCTCTGGTCTCAACACAACGTTACCTGGCTTGTAAACACCGTGAACGTTACCGAAAGCGGCAGCAATAGAGAAATTTGGCGAAATAGGAGCCAATGCCTTGTAAACGGCAAAGACTGTCTCTGGCTTGGTATAAAGTAATTCCTTGTCAGCACTCTCATTGTTGACACCGTCTTCCTCGCCTCCAGTGATACCGATCTCCATCTCGAGCCACTGGTTCATTTTGGACATTCTGGTAAAGTATTTCACACAGGTGGAGATGTTCTCCTCGTCGTTCTCTTCCGAAAGGTCAAGCATGTGCGAAGAGAACAATGGCTCACCGTGAATCTTGTAGTACTCCTCGTCAGCGTCGAGCATTCCATCGAACCATGGAAGCAACTTCTTGGCACAATGATCCGTGTGCAAAATGACAGGAATGCCGTAAATTGGAGCCACCGATCTGATGTAGTGGGCAGCAGCAATTGCACCAGCAATAGAGCCCTTTTGGCCATCGTTCTTCACACCCTTTCCTGCAAAGTAAGCGGCACCTCCATTGGAAGTTTGCAGGATAATTGGCGAATTGTTGTCTCTAGCAGCCTCCAAGGCAGCAACAGCTGTCGAGGAAGAAGTGACGTTGATGGCCGGAATGGCAAATCCCTTCTCCTGTGCATACAGGAACAAGTTTCTGACGTCGTCTCCGACAATCACACCAGTTTTTCTTTTCAAAAAGTCCAATCCCATTGTATATTTAATTCACTTATTAAAATAAATTGCTGACACCTGCTTCTTTATATATCACGTTGCCAACTGGGGTTTTTTTTTTTGCCTGACCATAATAAAAAAACTCCGGGTCTCTCCCAAGCGCACAACTAAATTACACTACGCACCAGTTGCTATTCAAAAAAAATTACGGGCCGCCCTTTCGCGAAGTCAGAGTGGGCTGTTTGTTGCAGCCGGCTACTCCACTGAAATAGACTAAGGCTGTCCCGGAATTTTCTCGAGTAACCACTTATGTAACTGAATGCTAAGCTACCTCAGTTCATCTGTTGAGCTCAATTATAAGCTCAATCAGGCTGTGTGCAAGTACAAAATGAACATACTCCTCTCCTTGCGGCTCACTTTGTGAGTCCCTGATGGTCGTGAGCTTTTCTCGCAGGTTGCTGAATTGCCATCCGTCTTGTTGATCGTACACAAGCGGGTCTAGTTCTGTCACTTCCGCATCTTCAGGTAGATATTCGTCCCCAGAATCGATCATAAACCCAAGTAAGCTCCTATAGCATTCTGGGATCTTGATCAGTTTTTTTACTATCTGAGATTTATTCTGGTAATTGTTAAGATCAAGCAAGCCAACATCGACCACCACCTTTAGGCTTCCTAAATGCTGGTCTTTGTACTTGCTTTGGAAGAAGTCAAATAGTAGCTGTTCCTCAATCTTCTCTCCCATTTGCAACACCAAGAAGGTATCGTGGTTGCCTGTCGTCTCCACCTGAGCCACTGAGCCGTTTTTGGTGATGGTTAAAAAACTGTGCACGAAGCTTGAAGCATACATTGCCTCCTTGCCCTTATTAATCTCGTACATGTCGAAACTGCTAACTTGGAAGCCGCACGGATATGAGACACCGGATACAAGTTCTCGGTGCAGCTGACTTTCCAGCAATGTTGAATCCACCAGTCCTAAACAGCACAGATCTGAAAAATACTGTGGAGATATGGTGTTGGATAAACTGACTGTCAAAGGACAATATTTGGCTAGCTCGTGCATCATTGTTCTATAAAGTGGCAGTCCATAGATGACTTCCTTTGTGCATCGAATAGAATCTAAAGTTTCATTATAGTTGGTGCAATTGGCCCGCATTGTCAGCATGATAGAATTAGAGCTCTGTCTCTCCTCGCTGTAGACATTTTGCAATGTAGTCGCCAAATTATCGGGGACTTGCTCTGTTTTTGGTACTTTAACATCAAATTGGCGCTTCCCTGATATCACCGAGATCCATTGCGCGCAGTGTTTGGCTTGGACCGGACTTTTGATGATGGAAGGTCCGGTGATGATCAATAGATTGTGTTTATTTGAGTTCGCTGGTACATTCATTAACTTGTTAACTGCTTCACGATAACTCAAGATTTTGTTTGTAAGTAAGTCACTGATGGGAAACAGATAGTTCTGAAGCACTTCGGGCTGGGCGATCGCCATTATTCCGTGTTCTGAGTTAGAAGCTATAGATTTTACGTACCTCTCAACATAAGTCCGGAAGAGGAGCTGGCAGGTGGATAGCTGTTGCTTGTGGTTGTACCATAGTCCCACTGTGGAATCTCATGATGGGAATCCTGACTTTTAACCATAAGAAGGTTAAACGATACAATTTTACACGGCGGTACAATTAATAACAGACGATTATAAAATAGAAAAATCAGCTACTTTTGCAAACTAAAAGCGTTCGTCGTAAGTTATCTAAAGCTTATCACAATGTGTACAAACACAACAAAAATGTGTACTCTCGTATTCTCACATGTTCTACCGTGCTTTTTTATTCTCTCCCATTTGGCTACCAGTATTTTTTGCAACCTTTCCAAAATTTATTTAATTTATGTCTCGCAGATTCACGTCTCTTCTCTCTCGCGTAGACAACAATGTTGAGCTCATTCTTCAG
The DNA here is from genome assembly GCA_003706255.2 of Ogataea nonfermentans. NCBI lineage: Eukaryota > Fungi > Ascomycota > Pichiomycetes > Pichiales > Pichiaceae > Ogataea > Ogataea nonfermentans. The sequence goes on along the minus strand of PPKT02000002.1, from coordinate 1,045,570 downwards.
AAGTTTCACGACATGGTGGAACTTTCGTCAGTCCAGGTCAAGTCACAGGAGACTCTAGCAATTGAAGCCTTGCAAATTGAATCCAATGCAGCGACGATCGTGCGACTTACGGAGGAGTTGCTAACCATCACCCGACAGCTCAAAGAAGCGTGGATTTTGGGGCAGGTGCCGGCCTCCTCAGACATGCAACAGGATGAACAACTTTTGCAGGCAAAAGTCAACAAACTACTAGAATTGGTTAGCGGAACCAAATGACTACAGCATATATTTGAACTAAGTTAATATACCAGTATTTTTTCCTTCATTGACTCATCACACATAACTATTTAGAAGTGTCCAGAACGTACCTACCAGCAATCTTACCCTGCTCCATGAGTTCAAACACCTTAGGAAGCTCTGATAGACCAACGATCTTAATTGGGGCCTTAACCTTACCTCTAACGAAGAAATCAATGGCTTCGGCAGTATCCTGTCTGTTTCCAACATATGAACCTCTGATCTGAATCGACTTGACCACATGCTGGAAAACGGAAGACTCACACACGGCACCTGCGGGAAGACCGACCAGAACAACCACACCAAGGGTTCTAATGTACTCACAAGATTGCTTAATAGCAAGTTGCGACACGGAAACATTAATTGCACCGTGAGGGCCACCATTGGTAGCCTCCTGCACAGCGCTCACAATGTCCTTCACTTTAGTGAAGTCGATAAAGATCTCTCCGCCCAACTTCTTGAACAAAGCCTCCTTCTCTTCACCACCGTCGATACCCAGGACTCTCAGTCCCATGGCAACAGCGTACTGAACTGCAAGAGAACCCAGTCCTCCACCAGCACCGGAAATAGCAACCCATTGGCCTGGACGAAGATCTGCGGTCTTTAATGCCTTGTAGACAGTAACACCAGCGCAAAGAATTGGGGCAATTTCAGCAAGATCAGTGCCTTTTGGAATTTTAGCTGCTTGCACAGCGTCAGCAGTAGCGTATTGCTGGAAAGAACCATCATGGGTGTAGCCGGAAAGATCGGCATCAGGACAATTTGGCTCGGCACTCTGTTGGCAGAACTCGCATCCCATACAAGACCCGTTCAGCCACTTGATACCAGCCAAATCACCAATTTCAAAGTTAGTGACGTTAGCACCCTTGGCGACAACGACACCAGCTCCCTCGTGGCCACCCACTAATGGAAGCTTAACTGCTAATGGCCAATCGCCCTTCCATGCGTGCAGGTCAGTATGACAGACACCGGAGTACTTGACGTTGATCAGAATCTCATTTGACTTTGGAGTAGGAACAGCAATGTCCTTGTACTCGAGAGGTCCACTATGAGTCTCGAAGACGACAGCTTTTTGTGTTTTTGGAACGTTCGACATGTTTTGTTTATGAAGATTACAGGGAAAAATAGCTGGTATTTATACTTTTGCTTTCGGTCGAGTGCTGATGCAGAAATAAATATGCAGGTAACCCTGTGTTGCCTTACTCCGAAATAGCATCACACAATCTCCGAGCAAGCACGTACTTTTACTGGAAGAAGTGGAGCAAGAGGGGAGGCGGCCGGATAGCCGTCGCGGGGCGCACGCACCCCATGACGGGGTGTGGGCAATTAAATATACATTATCTGGGTATGATTGAAGAAGCTCAAGACATTATGAGTTTCTAATTGACTATTATGGAATCTACGGTATGTGTGGTGACTTCCAAGCGATTGACTTCGGTTCGAGCATTGCCTGATATAACTGTATTATGCAGCAAAGTACCGGAAAAACTATGTACAAGCCGCACCACAGCCTAAGAGTACCACACCACCGCAGCGCATCTCTCTGCCGTGGTCAGTCCACCTACACATCAGTGCACCCCCTAAAGAATTCTTGCTGACCCCTACACGAGGTGCAGCACCCGATGACTTGAGTCAGGTGTTTTTAATGCGATCGTCCGAAACGAGCTTGCCAGCGCATACTCCAGGTGCAAAGATGTATACTACTTTAATTAAAAATCAATATATATGGCTAGTGCTGAGGGGTCCTATCCGGAGCAGCTGAGTGTAAAAGCTGAATCTCATAAAGTCGACATCTCCAAACTTCGACGTACAACACGTATCTCCAAGACATGTATCAGTTGCAAGAAGCGAAAGGTTAAGTGTAATTTTGAGGTTCCATGCGACAAATGTATTGCCAGGAACCGTGGTCATCTTTGCAGTCGCGAGCCGATAATTGTTGATGGAATGGTGGTCAATGCAGGAGATGAAGTGCTGACTGAGATGAAGTTCTCGCGCGAAAACGAAGTGTTGAAACAAAAAATTCGGGATCTAGAAAAGACCGTTCTCACTTTGCGATCAGAATCGACACCAAACGTTGAAAAGAATGAGCTGGATCCCAGACCTGCAAAAAAGCATAAATCTGACGGTCCGATTCAGGTTGCAGACTTGTCGAATGCTGCTGTACCTGAAGAGCTTGAAATGTCCCGCAAATGGGACAGTTACAGTGTGGTGATCAGTTTACTCAATAAGGGTCTTGCTGAAGGTTTGCAGGATGACGACGACAAAAATTTTGATGCTAACACAGAGGAGTGGTCAAGAATCCCGAATAAAGAGCTCATGAAACAAATCAGATGCACAGATGAGAAATCTGACGTTTGGAATTATCAGCTAAAACTTGTTGCGAAATTACAGAAAAATCAGTCAGATCTTATCTTGAAATCAGCCTTGAAGTTATCCTTTTTGCACAACGTGATTGAAAACGACAAGTTCCTAGCAGAGTACGAAAGCTACTGGTCTGATGACACGATTGTCGAAAAACACATCACCGCATACTATTCCAAACATAGCAAGGAATACTTGTATCTTGCACAATATTATATGCTACTTTGCATCGGGATCTACTACTCAGACGAATTCTTGCAGTCGCAGCTGGGATTCTCGGATGAAGAATGGGATTTGTACTCGCGGGCTTTTTTTGCTTGTGGACTGGAGTCTTTATTCCGCGGTCGCTTTATGACATTCCCCAACGTCAAAGCAATCCAATTCTTCTCGCTTTTAAAATTATGTGCACATCCTTTGGGAGGCATTCATTTGCAAAACTGTCTGCTCGGAACAATGTGCTACAGCGCTCGTAAGCTCAACCTGGATACGGTCGACGCGTCCGTTGACGATCCCGAAACTGAGTTTAAATTACGTTGCTGGTGGTCGCTTTTGAATGTTGACTGGTACGAAGATCAGTTCCGTTATTCAATCATTGGCCCGGGGACATTTACCACCCCACGGCCTCGTCGATGGCTTATCGAAAATCAAGTTCTCGACTGGAACAACTACTATCAGAGATTTGTAACAGATCTTGCTACCATCAAGAGAAATTACTATTTTGACGATACGGTCTTAAAAAATGAACTGACCCTAGAGTCTTTAAGAAAAGCTGATCTTGAGCTACGTGTTCTCGAGATCACAGTGAAGAAGGACTTCCAGAAATACATGGACAATGATAGACTCAACTCTGATCGTGAGTTCTCAACCATTGTGGAGTTTGTCAAATTTCTTACCGACTACATTCTTCTTCAAGAACGTCTTGACATAAACAGCAAGATGTCGCGATTTATGACATACACCGAATGGACAGAAAACTGCTACGAGCTGTGTTGTAGTTGCGCAGAGTCCATCTTGTCGGACTACGCAGACCCCGAAGTTCCAGGATTCTTCAAAAAACCATGGTTCGTCTGTGAAATTGCAGTTTCTGCAGCTGTATTCTTGCTCGTTGACACGATGTTGAACAGGCAAACTGCCAGTCATCAGAAGTCGGTCATCTCGCTGGTGCAAAGAATTTTACCTGTGCTAAGTGCTAATAAATTGATCGTTCGTCCAGCTGTTCGAGGTATTTATGTGCTCCAGTTACTTCTCGGTCTCATGTGTGGTAGGGATAAGTCCAACAATATCCATAAGCTGAAAAGTATTACCAAAAACAAACAGGATTCTTCTGCTTTGTCAAACTTGAATCTACATCCAGAGTATGGCAGACCTACCAAAAGACCATCAAAAATACAAACACGAGCACGGAAAGAGCTCAAGTTTATCAACTTCTCCTCAGAGCCGATTCCTGCTCCGAAACGCGCACATGCTGTGGCAAAACCAGAATACAATCAGCCCTTTGCTGGCCCTCTCCCAGCTAGCCAGCAACTTGAAGGTTTGAATCACAATATTCCTATTCCTTACGCTTCGCTAGAACCTTCCAGTCAGGTTCCCGAGTTGCACGCTGCAATTCTTGATATTCTGGGAGACCATGGTTGGGATCAATTCCTGGACTCTATAGACGTCTTCTCAGACACATTCAGCTTTCCATAGATAACAATATTTCGGAATGTTAAAAAAATAAAGGTTGGTTCCTAGCAGGATCGAACTGCTGATCCCCGCGTTATTAGCACGATGCCTTAACCAACTGGGCCAAGGAACCTAGAACCATGCATTTTTGAAATGAAAGAAACTAAAAGCACAAACTCTTTAATCATCACCTCGTTAAATAATTATAAACTACACAATACGCTTTTGTAAAGCCATCACGTCTTCGATCTTAGACAAAGCAAGATCTAGCAGCTCCTTTCTCTCCTGCAACTCTATGTGCTTTTTGACCTTTGGATCCTCCTTAGCGAACTGTTCAATTTGTTCTGCCGTCAAGCCCTGGCCAAGCTTTTTTTCCAATTCCCTTGGGAAACTATAATAAAAGTCACTCAGTAACTCCACATTTAAAAAAAGCACTGCTGTTTGAGTAAGTTTCTCTGCCACAAGGTCCATAAAAACCTCTGGACATTTGTACTTGTTTTCCTTAGATTTGCAAGTGGACGACTCCAGAAACTTGATTCTCATCGCCAGCAAATTGGCTCTATCTTTCAAGAACATCGCTTCACGGCCCCGCAACAACAAACCAGAACTAAACCCGAGATTTTCTCGAGCAATCGTTTCGCCTAAAGTATTATTCTCGTTCTCCAAATATGTGGTAATCTGCTTCAATTTATTGCCTCCTAAAGTCTTCTTGAGTCCATTGTAAGCAGAGGCGCATTGTTTTAACTCTTCTTTCAAAAGCATAGTAGCATGTTGTCTGCTTAAACTCCACTCTCTGTCATCAACTTCAATTTCATACTTGTACGGCTTAATACAATTTTCCACTTGCTCAGAGGTAGAATTGTACCGCGTCGTCAAAACAGATACTGCGGCATCCTTAATCGCATCTTTGATCATAGGATGTGACCGTAACTCAGTATTATCAACAAGAACTTCAATTTCAGTCAAAATTGCATCTGAAATTAAAGAGGTGGCCAATCTTCCAACCCCAAGCTTTGTAAGACTTGCGGTAGCAATGTCTAGCTTTCTATGCCAAAAGGTGTCATTTGGGGGGGCTGTTGCCAGCTCGTCTAATGTGGGTTCCAAGTCATTCTCCTTATTTGCTTTATTGGACTTTGTCAGCATCGGAGGCTTATTCCAGTATCTCAATGCTATCTGATCCAATACTTTTTGATCCAGCTCACTTCTTAGTAGCGAACGTAATTCTGGTCTTCCAAATCGTTCGCTGAATTCCTTGATTGCAATTTTCAAACTGTCTATGGTCTGGGCCATGTATTTCTCACTGGTCAAATCCCTGTCGTTAAATTCAACTTTGTATTTATAACTAGTCTCTTCCAGCTCGTTTGATACCAATACGTGCATTGGTTTCAAGCAATTTGCCATGGATCTCTCCAAAACTCTCATCAGCTTCTTTTTGAGAAGTTTGGTACCAACTGTAGTACCAACAAATGAGTCCTTGTGCTCTTTCAAATATGCCTTTTCAAAATTTTGTTGCGCAAGGAAGGCTTGGGCACCTGTTTGCCTACGGAAGAGGGAAGAGGATTGAGGTGACCTAGTGATCACACCAACGTAGCCCATCCGAAGGGGATACTTTTTATTTGTGAGCATTTTGCGTGCCGTTTCAGAATCAACAAGATCCAGTTTCGTAATCACTCCAATGGTTCTCTCCCCTTTGGGATCGGATCTTTTTGCAGCCCGCAACGCAGAAGAGTTTGCAAGATCCACATCTGCAGCACTGATGGCAAGAATTATATTTGGCTCCTCAAGATACCTATCGCAGAGTTCGCGTATCTTGGACTTCAGTGTAAGTGGTTGATCTGCAGCTTCAACTTGGATATATCCCGGAAGATCCACCAGAGAGAGATCAGGAACTTTGGGTGACTTAATAGTGAGTTGAATTGGATCATTGGAGACCGCCTCTGACTCGGGAACAGCCATGTTTAAATCGAAAAGTACTTTCTGAACCTGTTGGAAATCAGTCAGATTGTACATTTTCAAAGCTGGAAACTCGGCCACTTCTGCTGCCAACGAGTTGTCATTCACCAAAGTCAGCTCAATTGGTCTTCTCGTCACCATGTTTGTTCCCTTTGGAAGGAATTCACGCCCCACAATTGACTCCAGGACAGAGGACTTTCCACTACTTTGAGATCCGATCACCACGATCGATGGTAGTCTTAGGGCATTTGATCCACCGACATTCAACAATATACTTCGGATTTCAATCATTTGTCGCGTGAGGTTTAGCATTGCGTCGTCCGTGGTATCTGTAACATCTTCTTCTTCATCTTCTTCTTCATCTAAGTCCTCCAATTCTTCTATCTCATCTTCATCACTGTCCTGCGATAAACCGATAGCTGCTGCCGCCCCAGAGCCACCAACTACCATTCCTGAATCGCCCCCATCGTCTCCTCCAGATGATCCATCTGAGTTGTCGAAAATTCTATTAAAGAACCCGCTGATCTCATCTGCCCAATCGCCTGCAAGATCTCTGGCCGAATCAAGGCGCGACTGAGTATATGTTGTAGCCTGATCCACCTTATAGACCACATAAGATCCCGCAGCTGCTAATCCTCCCCCGAGATATGCGGGCACACGGACAATCTTGCTAGCCACCTTGCCTAATCCAAATACTGAAAAGTATCTCACCTGACTTGGAGAGAGAGCAGAAACAGCCCTCCGATTAGTTCGTGAAACCAGATACAAATGCCTAATACACTGCGCAGTGCTCTTGGGCAGATATTTGCTTCGCACAAGCGAAATAAGAAGGTTGGAACGAATCATTAAATATTTGATGTTTTTTTAAATAGCTTTAATTATATTTTGCCTCCGGCGTCGGTCGACGCGACTAGGGAGGGTTATTCTTGAGCCAGTCCAAATGTTCTTTAAATTTACCCTCACAAAATTGTGTGCGAGCAGTTGGATTGTTCAAATCGCCACTTCTCTGAGTGTATGACAGCTCAATACGGTCAACGCAAAGATAGTCGTACATTACCTGCCAAAACGTGTACTCGTAACTTCCAGGAATTTCACCAGACTGAAGAACTCTGATATGTTCGTTATTGTCCCTCACCACGAAGCCCGCTAACATTTCGTCGGGAAACAATTTAGGAAAATTACAGTGAGCAAACATAACACTGTTTCTAATGTTATCGTTCATGAAATTTTCAATGTTGCTTGCCTCAAATTCTTCTTCAGAGTCTTTGTGAAGCTCTGAAAATTCCAGGAATCCCTTGTAGTCCACGATCGGATCATGTTGTAACATTCCAACGCCACGGTAGTCACCTCCATACCAGAATCCGTTCGCCTCAACCGTCTTCTTCACCTGGTAGAATTCTTTCCCGAGAACTGTAGCAGCTGCAGCAAAAGTCTCCTTATCGCCCTCTCCCGCAACACCTTGGGAAAGTAATGAATAGTAGCCATCCGGACCATATGCATTATAGTAGAGAGACAACAGAACAACGTCTGCTTGATACTTCTTGGAGATCAACAACTGCCCAGACTCAGTACTCCTGCCAGGAATGGCTCCCTTTCTATCGTGAAAAGGAATCAAGGACCTGGCATCTTTTGGCCGCAATTGGGACCACTGAGATGGTGGGTATTCTATTTGACAGTCTCTGACTCTTACATTCTCCACATTGACGCCCGCAATTTTGTAAAAAGTTGGACTAGTAGTTCTTTTCCAGAAATCTGGCCAGAAAACCATACTATAATTGAGGTATGGCCCTTCCTCAAATAAATTCTTCGTGACCGGAGCAACAGGAAGGTCGTCACTGTCCAGCAGTAGCAAGTTTTCAAACGACGAAGCAAGGAGAGCAATTCCTTTGTATTGATATTTATTGATCTGAATCTCCTCCTCGTAATTTTCGCCAAGCAGATCTGTCAAGAAAACACATTTGGCATTCAACTCCGGCAGGTACTTCGAGCATAAATCTGGTTCGGAGTCACTGCGACGTGGAATTATAACTTCCACAGGCAGATTTCCACCGTTTATGCGCATAACTTTTATTGAAACCAGTGTCAGCCAAGAATAATTGTCACCACCGACCATAACGACTCCGTCACCTTTGTACAACCCCTGAGGAAACTTGAAATCCCTTATCTTAGTCAGGACATCCGCATGGCTCTTCGAGAAACTGGCAACAAATTCCGGACTAAACTGAAGGAATTCTGATAAAAGATCTTCGGTCAACAAATTATGAGATATTGGAGAATCGTCTCCTCTATTTGATTGACGATCGTGATATGTTTCTGTTGGGCGCACAGAGGAAATGAGTTTAAATATGGCCTTAATCACATGTGCCCGACTTTTCTCGTATTCCTCCAAAGAAACGGAGGGTTTGTTTTTTGGCTTGTTCTTCGGCTTGTTCTTCGGCTTGTCATCGCTCTTCCCATAAACAGGTAATTCTGTCACCGTATCGGGTATAGTCGTCGTCTCTGTGGTGCTCTGTGGGGGACCATGCTGAAGATTGTTAAGAATCTGATCAGCCTCCATCTCTTGAGTCTGGTTGGTACTATGCAAAATGTCCCTGATGCGGGCATTTTCGTCAGGAACAGGCTGCCGCGTGGAAATGTTGAACACCACTAGCATCAGAAGAACGGCAATCAATATCACCACATAGTTCCTGCGCAGTCTCAGCCCTAGAAATTGCATGGCTCAAACAATCGCAACAATTAGAGTCGTCTTAGATGAAAAGGACAAATGTTATTAAGGTCCGTTTAAATTACCCACGTCTACATATTCCGTGCGGCTCAGAAGATCTACAAAAATTTTCCAAACTCAGATATAGCCATCACCTCTACCTATACAAACTCTTCTATTGCATTACTCAACTCTTGAGCGCTATCCAACGGTAACAGTGGCAGCTCCTATGAGTATAGAATTCTGATGGACTCCATCTGGTTGCTGAATGTACATCATTTGAAACAACCGAAAATCCCCATTGATCAGCAGTGAAGCCCTGAAAACCTAATCCTTTTCTGTGATCTAAGCGCTTACGTGATCAAGAAAGAAATGCTTTCCCCGTTTTTTCTGTTCCACAGTAAACCATAATCACTCCATGTCCTCATCGCTCTCAAACTCGTCGTCGTCAAAGTAGTACTGTAATCGGCTTGCAGAGCTCCCACCATCGTCATAATAGCTCGTGCCTTCGGTCGCGTCACGACTAGGAGTCCCGCTCCCGTCGTACCCACTGAACATATTATTCTCGGCTCCCTTTGATGGAGAGCTGTCTATTCTTACCGGCTGGTTGTTGCTCTCACCCAGGTACAGCTTGTATCCATCAATACCGTGCGATAGGTTGTTTAGGTCGAATGACGAGTTTTTTTCTATCATTTTGTGCATCACGTTGTTGTCACCCAACCACGTTCTGACGTTCCCGATCGGGGTGAACTGGATGAATCCACCCTCTGGGTGGTGAAATTTGGGATACTCGTTTAGATCAATATTCTCCAAAGTCAATTTTTCACCACGAATGGGGCTCGAGGACGTGCCTGAACCCTGTTTCACCTTCTTGTAATTGTCCTCATAATCCGAATTTCTTCTCTTCGACCTGCTCGGAGTCGAAGCTGGTGTGTAGGAGCGGTACGCGTTCTGCGGGCTCGGGGACTTCTGAGAGTCCTGGTAATTTATTGCGTAATGGGATAGCATCGAGGGATACATCATGCGGGCTAACTAAGATGATTTTGAGTAAAATAGCAAATTTCCCACTTATGAAAAAAAACAATCGCGCGATCTCCTTGCACAGTTCTCTTCACACGATATTCTTCGCGATTTATAGTATATGTCAAATCGTGTCTCACACAGCTGGTGCAAAAGTTTCTCAGTCTAAAATATTTTTTCGATTTCATTTGTACATCCGTGCACAGTTTTGCTGATTTCTGACATGAGAAAAGCTGTTGCGGTACATTTTTTTCGGAATAAATACGTTATCTTGTTAAATGGATCTTTCTAATTTATCCTCTAATCTGCCGCTGTCGCATCCGATCGATGACGAGTCGATTGACCAAATCAATAGGGATCTTTCAAATGAGTTCAAGCTGGGAGCGCGCTCTATTGCTGCTTTGTATCGGCTTTCGAACGCAAAGAACTCCTTGTTCAAGGCAAAAGGGTATTTGAATTGTCTAGATGATATGCTTGCGTTGATCGACAACGACAGATCGATTACGACACTTGACCAGCTCAGAGGTGTTCTGGTTTCCAAAAAGGCAGATCTGATTGGGAACCAAGAAGAGCCAAAGGAGACCAAGGAAGTAAAAGAGACTACACAAACTCCCGCCATGCCCCAAGTTGTGGATGGCAAGATCTCACAGGATTACAAGTTTCATTTCTCTACAGAAACACCATCGCCACATTTCCCACCTTCTAAACTGCCTCTATCTATTCAGCATTCTAATCTTAAACATGTGCATCACCACAACTCGCCACAACAAATTTCCACCAAACTGAACAAGCTTAAAGAGAATTTCAAGAAAGCAGTTGGAGAGTACAACGATGAAGATGACGACGACACTGAACACAACGAATCTGATGAGTCCATGACCGTAGATGACGGCCTAAAACGTCGTTTGTGTGATACCCGATCCGCAAAGAAACCAAAACCCAGCTTTGACGACTCATAATGGCATATATAGCACTATTTTATGATAATGACCAGCCCGCCACTACCTTCTAAACTCCGTCTCCAGCTTTGATATGCAGTCGGCATATCGCTTACTGGCACTGTAAGAGCCTGTATTTCTGTGGGACATACTTTTTGCCACGCTCTCACTAAAGACAAGTCTCACCAAATTTTTGTATTCGTTTAGATTGAACATTTTCACACCTTCCTGCTGTATTCTCTCCATAATTCCTTGCTCAGTGCTGCTAAACATCTCGAAGTATGTCAGACTCCTGCTGAAGTCCACCAATTTTGGATCTTCCATCACATTACGCAGCATCTGCTGTACCACCCGAATGTTCAGGAACATCTGTCGCATACCGTTCTGGTTCATTTTGATTATTCTTGTCGACTCGGAAACTAATAGAGTATCTATGAGCGTTGGAATACCGCATATGATTTCCTGTTTTTCGGCTGGTCCAAGGATTAGGTCCAGTAAGTTGCTGGTTTCAGCCATCTTCCGATTCAGAGTAATTACCTCCACATCTATCTCCTCCGTTTCTGCACTTGGCATCCAGATGTTCTTCTCCAGCATTGTGATAATGTGCCAAATAGTCGTGGTCTGAATTGTGTACCTGAAGAAAAGTTTATTTCTAGTACTGATTTCTTGCAGACTAGACACAATGTCGTCAAACCTTTTAACAGACTCTCCACTGAGGGCCAAAAATGATGTTGGTGAAGACCTCTCGACTGCAGAAACGCTAGTTCTGTCCATAAACTGCCAGTTGTCTTTCAATGACGTCATACTAGTTCCACTAGTATCAATTTGAGAAACTTCACGCTTCACTTTCGGCAACCACTCAAGCGTCGATTCCAATCTGGAAAGCAACTTCGCGAGTGACTCGAAGCGGGTCTGGTCCTGTGGAACGGCCAATTTAAATAGCTTGTTGCCATCTTTGATTTGTTGAGATATCTCTTCCGGAATCATCTGAATGTCTCCAGCCAATATGTCTGATGAAATCTTCACCAAATGAGAGTTGCCCATCCAATGAGATAATAATGTCGATCTAGAACTCAACGTATCCGGAGAAACGCTTTCGTCAAACAAAGCCTGATATTTAGCCACCATTTTGGTCATGATTCGCAAAATGATGTGCACATAGGGTCTTCTGTAGTACACTGAGGTGTTGAAAATCTCGAACAGATGCTTAAAAAAACTCTCAAATGACGACCTTGACTCATTTATGTCCTCAAACTGATACACAAGCGTGTTTTCCAACTGTGTCATAAAGATCACGTCCATGAACTGATTAAAAAACTCTAGCGCACTTGTGTCATTTTCCTTGGGGAATGTATGATTTGCTCCGCCAATGAAGAACAACAACTCTTCCATAATAACACTCATGTTGAAGATGTTTGGAGCAACCAAGATGTCGCGTTTGGCCGTGCGGTCATTCTCGATATATAGCGATCCGCTGTCGGCCCGAACGGTCTCCAATTGGCCTGGAAATAAATCTTCTAAAACTGTTTGAACCTCACTAGTTGACAAGAGCTTGTCATCTAAGGTCAGTTTGGCAAATTGAATAATGGGTTGTGAGCTGTTTGCAGTGAAACTTTTGGGGAGTCTGGCAAAAGGATGAGAGTCGTCGACCTTAGATGCGTTTTCAACGTTATCCAGAAGGCCCTCATCTACCAGATATGCAACTAGAATTGAGCTCAAGTGTTTTTCGAGTGCAGACCAGACTTGCTGGAAATCGTATTGGTAACCGTTGGACTTGGAAACTTCTAGGATGACTCTATGTCCCTGCAGGGAAGACAAACACCTTTTGAAAAGTAGCGAGAATAGCTCTTGTAGAATCGTTCCACTCATATTGCTGAAAATTGAGAAGTCGAAGAGGTCAAACTCTGTCGTCTTAGACAACTCCATTTGCTCGGGATATTTAATTCGCACTTCTTCCGAAGAGCTGTTGATCATCTGCCTAAATTCGTCGGAGCCCCGCTCCACCAAAATCTTCAAGCACTCATCCATTCTTCCAAGCTCATTTGTAAGCATCAAATATTCTTTGATCAGTTGGAACGTATGAACATCTTTGCCAGGAGCTGCACCCTCTTCCAAATGGCCATTCATTTCTCGGATAAACTGGAACAGCGGATCGTTAATTGCAAGTGACACGTCATCAATATCTGTCGTTGACATTTTAACAAGCCGTGTTTTGACATGCTGATCATAAATGGTCTCTCGGGATCCATCGATTTTGAAATAAATGAGTCCGTTTATTTCCTCCAAAATGGAGTCAAACAAAGTTTGCGATTGAGTATGCAACGTTTGCTGAACTGACTCAAGTGACTTGATCTGCCATAGGCCATACTGTTCGGCAAGTCTTGAGGCAACATTGACCAGCTCTTGAGCTCGTTGGAAATTCTTCTCGGCAATATATATATCGATCTGGTCAATCTGTTCTCGTAGTTCGCTTATCTTCTCGAGTATATCAATCACTTCACCGTTCTGCTTCTGACGGTGATTCAGTTCCCGAAGCACCTCTGACGGCGAGCTCATGAGCCCAGACGCGGTCGCCAACTCAGAACGAATTCGTTCGAGATTTGACTGCGATTCAAAGATGGTTTCAACAGTGATTCCGTATGATCCTATACTGTCATTAAAGGCTTCAAAATGCTCATTCACAGCCTGCTTCAAAATCTGATAGAACGTGCTTTTGAGTTCTACAAACTCCGGCTGTTTGTGTGCCATACCCACTGACGAACTATCGAGAAGAGGCATCACAACCTCCAGAGGATTGCATTCTGACCGTACTAGCTCAGGCCATTCCTGCTCAATGTACTGTAAACAGCGTTCGAGCTCGTCTAAACTGGAATCCATGAATCAAAGAACTAGTAGCTGCTGTTTATTTATTTAATTTATTTAAACCACTCCTTACACCTAATTGATGGCTAGCAGTATATTACTGGGTCGGCTACAAGTGCTCCATCACGGCCTCATAGCCTGAGACACTAACTCCTCTGCTCACTTCAACACCAACATAGGTCACAACTCCGTCCTTGACGATCAATGCATATCTCTTGGTCCGGAATGGCATGTATGCATCGCCCTCGATTGCAAGACCTAACTTAGCACTGAATTTGGCCATTGGGTCACTGGCAAACTTAACCAAGCCCTTGGTGTTACCCAGAGCCTTTCCCCAAGCTGCCTGGACAAACGCATCGTTGGCAGTGATCACAACAACCTCGTCTGCTCCTTTCTTCTTGAGCTCGTCAATGTGTTGGACGAAGGCTGGGATGTGCTGCTCAGTACATGTTGGTGTGAATGCTCCAGGAGCAGAAACAATGACAATAGTCTTGCCAGCAGCCAATTCCGCCAAATCTAACTCTTTTGGAATAGCAATTGAGCAAATGTTCTCGTTTTCTGGGGAGTACGGAACATATCCAAGCTTAATATCGGTAGGAATCTTGTCAGAGACTTTAATGGAGCTCATTGTTATAAGAAGAAGAATTGGGTAAACTCTAGTGGAAAGAGATATATATTTTAGTTTATATTTTAGTTTATATTTTAGACTTGCTCGGTTTAAATCTGGAGTCCGAAATGCTTAATTTGTTAAATTCACTACCTCTATTTATAGATCTAAACCCGAATATCTTCCAATCTGTCCAGAGCAGCTTTGGTCTTCATCGAGACTCTTGTGCTCAGCTCGTAATCATCGCCACCATATGCCTGGGATTTCTTCAGCCACTCTTTAGATTCTTCTAAACCCTCCACGCCTTTCAGCTTCCAGCAGAAGAGTGCTTTTTCATACAACGCAGTTGGATAAAGCCAAGGGTTCTCCGTTAATTTCAGAAGCTTCTGATTGCACGACACTTTTCCGGATTCTGTAATATTGCTGATTACCTTAGAATCCAGCAGTGTCCTTCCTTTCTCGACTTTACCTAATCTTCTCAAAGAAACGGCTTGTAAAGTATGTCTTATCATGGCCTCTTCCTTGGACTCGTTTATCTTGCTGTATGGCTTTTTGGTCTTTGGATCTTCCAGATCTAATTCTGGATCATCAATTGTATCGGCGGAATAACCTAAAAGCCTAACTGACAGTTTGAGCTGCTCCTCGGTCATTCTATTGTATCCATTCCAGAAATAGACTAATTCGTGTATCAAGGAAGTTCCAATGCAATCCAGTAATGGTAAGCCAGTACCATTTTGGGTACGCTGTATCTGTTTGATTTTCCTCGAGATAAACTTCTCAAAGGGAGGAATCTTCGACTGGAACTTCTTCTTGCCAATTAAAGACGGGGCAGCTAATAGATGCTTCTCGGCCTGGGTGCGATAAAACTCCTTCTTTGACAGGTCAACTTTGTCTGGAACATCAGACTCCACATTGTAACCTGTCAAACACATCCGATAGCATTCAAGATAGCATGCTCCCGCAAAATATGTGTAGAGGCAATGCGAATACGAGTTGATGTTTAGGAGCTCCAAAAACTCTCTACCCGCACGGTCAAACTTGTGCATAAATGCAAGCATCATGGCTCTGTCATATCCAAGCAAAGCATCAACTTGTTTCATCTCACTTTTGTGAGCAGAATCCATCAACTCCACAGCTTCTTCCAATCTTCCACGGCTGGCAAGCATTCTGGACTCCTGAAGGAGCCATAGATTTCCATTAGGGAAGAGAGCACGGGCATGTAACAAAGTTGAGACTAATTTAGGACCCGGATGCAGTAAAGTTGGCTCTCCATCGCCTGTAGTTGCAAGCCTCTCCAAGTCCATTCTCTGTTTCGTCCGTTCCTTCTTGGAAGAGCCACCTGTTTTCACGGAAACCAATGTGTTGGCATGCGAATGAAGTTTCTTCAGCTCATCGGTAGAAGGTAGATCAAAGTCCACGTCTGTGAACTGGAACGGTCCATCATAAAATACCAAAAGAGCAAGTAATCCCAAACCGCCGTGGATATTTCTTTCCTTGGCAGCCTTCCAAACCATCCGTAATCCATTTTCCCTGGAACCTTTGAATCCAACAACAGAAAGTACACGGCCAATTGCTGGCGGAATCAGCGATAAAACGACTTGCAAGATTCCGAAGCATAAATTCACTCCAGAATGAATAAATTCATCGATGGTGGGAATATCAGAATTGCCATAGTCAATAGGGTAGTTCAGGGTATCACTGTCGTTTGAATCTTCCCCCTCTTTGAAACCAAGCTTGCTTCTAAGCGTCTCAGAAACCGGCGGGTTTCCAATGTGCTCGCCACCAATCCGGGCTTTTCTAGTTTGGTACAATTTTTCTAACTTCTTGATAAGCTCTGCATCTTTCAAGTTCTGATCGCTTGCCAGCGACGGAACATCTGCAAATTTATGTGATGAGGCAAGACTTGTTGTTGATGAGTCACTATTCAGTGATAAGTTCTTCAAACCAGATATGTTTGCCTGTCTCTCCATACTTTTGCTAATTTCATCTAAGGTGTGGTAAGCTCTCCTCAGCTTGAGCAACGCTTTAGCACTCTCCACCACACTCTCACTGAGCAACATCAACAGTGCGCTCAACAGGTTGGCCTCAGCATAGGTCACTGCCCATTCGGTGCCTGGCGGATAAATTGCTGAAGTATAAATTTTGTTCTTCTCGGCAAAGGTCTTCTCCTTCCAGGACATATTCTCCGCCAAGACCAGAGCATCGTTGGCCTTCTTCATAGTCTTTGCCTCAAACCCAAGAGTAGCCTCGATGAACTGGATCACTCCAAAAGCCAACTGTGTGATTGCGGATTGGTCGCGGTCCTCCAATAGCTTGTATCCTTCAGGAGACCGGTCGTCTAAAACATAGTCCATTGCTTTAAGCGCATTTTCGTATTGAAGAGCCTGTGAAATGACTCGGTTCAGTTTCTGGTCCTCAGAAAGCTGGCCAGAACTGCGCAATCCCAAAGCTTGTAACATTTATTTAGTTTGATCAATCTGATCCGAAAAAATCCGAAATATCAAAAGCAATGCTTAGATCCAGTCAAGCGATAGAGCCAAGGCTTTATAGTTGCAAAGTAGAGTTCTGAGATATCCCAAGAGGATATTTGAAATCACGGCCCGAACAAAAAGATATTCTATGGCTGACAAGATTACCAACAAATAAATATACTCGCTTATCTAATCAACACGTCTGCTGGGAAGAACTCAAATTGCTAGATGCTAGATAAGACAACATATAACATATATAAATTATTTTTATTGGAAATGTATGGCGTATT
Organism: Ogataea nonfermentans; assembly: GCA_003706255.2. Lineage (NCBI taxonomy): Eukaryota > Fungi > Ascomycota > Pichiomycetes > Pichiales > Pichiaceae > Ogataea > Ogataea nonfermentans. Next base: position 1,028,423 of record PPKT02000002.1, on the reverse strand, counting down.
CCAGATCGTCCGCGTTCAAAAAATCAGAACCAGAATCCAATATTTGTCTCCATGTATTCGTTTGTTTCTCGACGGGCCACCATGGAGTATCCCAAATTCTGGTCAAAATACCCTTGGCATGTGCCTCGCCAATTATGTTGCCAAGCGATTCAATTTGGCTTGAATTCAAGCCCTCAACTCCGTCAATCTCACCAACAAGACCCTTAAGTGAGGCTGAAGCGATTGGAGAGATATCCGAGGTGTACGAATCATTGAGCCCTCCCAGTTTCCCGTCAATAAAAATGTCCCTCATGGTCAAATTCTTGACCATGTCGTACGGAGTGTTACCGGTACCGATAACTGTCACAGGACCTTTCACAACCGTGTTATTGGCAGCATTGTAAGTGGTGAGATAACCCTTTTCTCTCAATGGTCCTAGCGCCTCGTAGATGTATGGCCATGTAGCCATTGCGTCAGTCTTGAAATCAACAAACAAATATAGCGTAGCAGAACTATCTGTGTCAAAAACGCCATTCAGCTCCGTTGATAAGAGGGTGCGCTTATTGATTGGGTTAAAGCTATCAATTAAGGTAACCAATGGATCCACATACAAGTTCTCGAAGGTCCGGTCGGTGGTCAAAGAAGCCGTATTATGTCCAACATAAATTCGAGAATCGTTGAGCGCCGGAAATAACCAAACGTCAGCTTCAACAGACTGAACACCCAAACTCAAAGCTTCTAAAAGAGGTGGACTTCTCCAATAGTCATTGTGAGAATGGATTTGCTTGACAAAGACGTTTTTTGTAAGTTCTGGACTAAGTTCTGGACGCAAAAGAGTGGTTTGTTTAATGGGAGCACAAATTGCTAAACCAGCAAAACGAACGAGTTTCGCAAATAGCATGGCAAACTATACCACCCAAGGCGTAGATTAGTGGCTTTTTATAACGTTTGAGTTTTGAAGATCGGCGGTAATTCAGTAGCACGTGGATCTAGAAATACAATACTTATTCCATTTTAAAATATATTAATTGGTTTTTCGATGTTCTACCCTATGTCTATTATATTCGATTATGTAAGCCGAGTCCGAAAAATCCAATTACATTACCGTATGAAGTAATTGAACTTTCCCTTTTGCTTTCTCGTGTCGATCTCTCCCGCGGCCTTGAAGTCCCATTCCAGCTCAACGTCGAGCTCACGATTGTTAGTCACATTAGGTCTCGATGCAAGTGAGCCCTCGACGTATTCGCCTTTCTTCAGGTCCAGCACCTGGTCCAAGTAGAAGATGGTCTGTTGCCAGTGAGTGTAATTAGCATGTGGGCCCGTGGAGAACACGACCTTATTCTGTGGAGTATCGGAGGGAAATTCAATATCGAACCATGCAACGAGCGCATGTGCCAAATCGTCTCTTGTTGCTTTCAGGCGGAATTGTTTGTGGAAAGCCAGCTCCTCGATGGTGACCGTATTAAGATCGAACTCCACCAACTTGTAATGGTTTGTCACCACGGTTTTGTTTTCGACCGTTTCAATGAGCGGTTGGGTCATAACGAGCGGAATGAAAGGAGAGTAATCAAATCCGTACACATCTTCCCAGTAGAAGATTTTCTCGTCCTTGTAACTTCCATCCTCAATCAGGGCGACTTGGATGTTGGCCTTATCAGGGAAAATAAGTCCATCAGGTTTCAAGTAACGATCTCTGGCCACCAACACAGTGTCCAGCATAGATTCGTACAACAAGAAATATCCCATCCATTCACTTATGATGATGTCCACCTTATCATAAGGCATCTCAACGTCTTCCAACTTGCCTCTAAGAAGAGTGATCTTGTCAGAGAAACCGTTGATATCCACAATCTTCTGAGCCATCTCGATGATATTCGACATATCAACAGCAATAACGTGCTTGGCACCTGCTTTTGCTGCAAACATAGACAAAATACCTGTTCCGCACCCGACATCCAGCACAATCTTGTCCTTGAACAAATGCTTATTTTTCATTATAGCATTCCTGTACGAAAGCGTACGCACAGTATCCTTAAGCATCTCTTCGTGAATACCGAAATGGTCGTACGAGGAGAAATAGTGCTGCTCGGAGAACGGGAGTGCCTTTTTATCTGTTGCAAAGTTGCCAATCGTCATTTGCCTGATGGGGATACTTGAATCAGATTTTTTTAATTTTTTCTGAAAAATTTGCGTGGCAGTGTGATAAGGGAGATGAGCCAGAGGGAGTCAAATAGAATGATACGGACCTTACCAATGGAAGAGATAGAGAGAGATTCACATGTTTATAGTCTACCATATGGCTCTCTTTTGTTGTTTCTTAGGCTCTATCTTGGAATGCTTCCAGTCGTGCTGCTCTCTCTCTCTCTCCTTTCATCCTTTGCCCTATAATCAATCCTCTTACATAATCACAGATATTATTAGCAAAACTATTTTAGGCGATTCTTCTGAACTTCAAACCCTTTCATCAAAACAGAATTAACTGTTGGAATTTGCATCAGCTCGATCTGATCTATACTTCGCTGCATCCATGAGTACAGATTCGTCTCTGGCTGCACGAGCTGCCGTGCGAAGGCAATCTGCACCAACAGTACCTGTAAGTGAAGTTGCTGCGCAGGCCGCCGCCAGGACGTTTAGAAAGACCAGTCCACAACCGGTATTGTCTCCAAAACCAATTCACCGCAACTCTTCTTACATACGAAAAAGTGATAGTGCAGCGTCTACTATTATAGCTTCGAGAACCAAGCCTCCTTTGCTACAGCCTCCAAATACGCGACTATCATCATCTGCGGAGTCTGTTAAACGGCCATTGACGCCAAAGAAGTCCCAGCCACGCACAACTTGGGATTCTGTCAATAGCAACAGCTCATCTGCAGCCCTTGCTGCTGCCTCCCTAGTAGCCAAAACTAGACCTGACATGATGGTTTCGACTGACCAGCAGTCTCGGTCGGCTACCAGCATACCTGAGCAGCTCAAATCCGCTCCACCTAGCGTTTCGTCATATTCAGTCCCGACGCTCAAGTCGCCGAATTTCGGGATTCCAACCGCAGAATCACTCCCGCAACCGCCAGAACTTTACACAGACCCGCTTTCTCGCAGCCCATATAACTCTTCGCCAAATCGATCGCCCAGATCATCTGTCCATAGCTTTACTTCGTCCTTTAAAGATGAAATCAAGCTACTTTCCCCCCCAAAATTTGCCCATGGCTCTATCAGCACCTCCAACTCCTTGTCATCTCTCTCGTTGCCGATGATATCTGAGGACGAGGATCTTTATTCCCATGATGAGGCAGAGAATGGGGAAAGGTTCTCCAGCTCTAGCAACCTCGATTTGTCTTATGACTTGCCACGTTCCATGTATCAGCAATTGGCAAATATGAGCGTGACAAGCGGAGTCAGTGAAGATGAACAAACTCAATTCGATTTGGAGAAGCATGACACCAAACGCAAACTCACGCGGAAGCCTCCACCTAATTTGGAGGCTGCTGATTACTCTCCGAAAACTGTTGAAGAATCTACAACAGACGAGCAGGTTTCAGATGCAAATATTCCCGATGATATCCAGCAACTACCCCAGTACCCTATTTCCCCTGTAACAGAATATCGATTACCTCATCATCATCATGGTCCTCTTCGTGGAAAACACGGTAAGAAATTCCAGCGCATGCTTGGGTTACAACGACTGGACTCGAGTCAGAGCGCCTATGGGTCGTCTTCCGAGGTGGATCAACAACTTCGATTCAAGACTACTTTGCGCAAGGAGAAACGTCAAAAAAAGAGTTTCAATGAAGCAAAACCGTGGAAGCATCACAGTGACGCTAATGTAGTGACGGAGGAGGAAAGAAAACGATACGAAGGAGTTTGGGTGGCCAATCGAGGCACTTATATTACTCGAGACGACGACGAATCGGTGGTAGATGAGGGTGAGAACGCTCAGTCGCAAAAAATACATGGATTGGTGGTCCGAGAGCTTTGGCGCCGGTCCCAACTCAGCGACGAGACTTTAGAAAAGATTTGGAATCTACTGATTGACTGGCGCAAGAAAGAGTATTTCGCTTGCCATGAGGATGATGCAGGCGAACTGAAAGACGAACTCGAGTTTGACGACGGTGTTTTGACTAAAGAGGAGTTTATTCTAGGCACATGGCTGGTTGATCAATGTCTATATGGTAGGAAACTGCCAGCATCGATCAACGATGACTTGTGGTCCAGTGTTGAGGCACGTACTAGAGTCCAAGTGAGACCAAAACGACGCAAGATTCGACTACAAAGAGAAAAAATGCTAAAAAAGGTGGGCATTGCATAGCGTCGGAGATTCTTCGGACAATTGAATTCTCGAAATTTCTCCACGGAAAATTTATAAGCTACAAGCTTTTGACAGGATAGTATTGCCAAATGGTAAGTATTCTTGGAGAAATAGACTAACCTTGGTAGTCGTCGCTACTCAAGTTGACAGCTGTGAAGCCGCTTTTTGACCGTGTCTTGGTCCAGAGAGCCAAGGCCGCTACTAAGACTGCCTCCGGTATCTACATCCCAGAGAAGAACCAGGATAAGCTTTCGTTTGGGACAGTGATTGCAAACGGGCCTGGTGTGTTCAACGACAAAGGTGACCTGGTTCCTACCATTGTGTCGAAAGGCGACAAGGTTCTGCTTCCTAGCTACGGTGGTTCTCCTGTGAAGATAGATGGTGAGGAATACTTGCTTTTGTCTGACAAGGAGATCCTTGCCAAAATTGACGAATAGTGTACATAGGTATAATGAAGTATTATCGTACTATAATATTATACAAAAGCTAAAAGTATCGTTCATGGCTATTAGAGACATCTCAATCGGACTATTGTGATTGCTCTGGGGATTCGTGTTGGCGGTTCTTGCGTTCCTTGCGGTCCTTTTTAGGTCCTCTGTAGCGTTTGGGCATGATGCTTCTCTTTCCTAGAGAAATATAAGCCTGTTGAATAAGAGCAAGACTCTCGTCATAGTTCGAAATATCTCCAAATAGTCTGGGAGTATCGCCTACAATTTTGGCTAGATTGGCCAGCTCCTCATCGGTAGCACGGTTTTCCCGGTCGGTAACCACTGCAAGGATGCCATCCACATCAATCAAACTCGAAGGAGTTTCACAGTTTTTGCAAGTAGCCTCTTTGGTAACCCCGACGTACATCGCGTCCGCGCTTCCGAACAGGGTTGTAACTAGTAGTAATGTGACAGATACCACGGAAGAAAACATACTGAGTTTCATTTAGTTATTTTCTCCTAAGGCGTATTGAATACCACACGCCTCAGGTAAATATTAATTATGCAGGAGAGAAACGCGTTACCCCATATATAATTTCAAGCTTGCGCATACAAAATTCGGTTTAATTTAGTTTAGCGTATTATTTCATGTTTCCATGCATCATTCTTGAACCGAAAATCCTACTAATTTAGTAGTACATTTAAACTTGTTCCACCCCCAATCCCCTACCCACCCTGCTCCCTGTGTCAAATTTTTTTGATTTTGCCTCACTCTAAATATTTCTTTATCTTCGCGAGAGTATCGAGGTTATCGGATTTCTTTGACATGTCCTCCAGCATATCAGCGCAAACGACGCCGCCGGCGACGCGATTTGCACAATTCAAACTGGTTCTACTGGGTAAGTATCTCCTCATCCTTGACTAACGTTTAGGCGAATCGGCTGTGGGAAAATCATCAATTGTCCACAGATTCGTGAAGGACTCATTCACCGATATGCGGGAATCTACCATCGGGGCGGCATTCCTTACTCAAACTATCCAGCTCGACCCTTCTACTAGCGTCAAGTTTGAAATCTGGGACACCGCGGGCCAAGAACGGTACCGGTCGCTCGCTTCAATGTACTACAGAAACGCACAGGCTGCTTTGGTGGTGTTCGATATCACACAGGAGTCTTCGCTCGACAAAGCTAAATATTGGGTAAAGGAATTGCAAAAACAGGCCAGCTCAGAGATTGTGATTGCTCTGGTGGGTAATAAACTAGACTTGGAAAGCGAAAGGAAGATTGGAAGAGACGAAGCACAGGCATTTGCAAACGAGCTCGGCCTGATGTATACAGAGGTGAGCGCGAAGACCGGACAGAAGGTGAGGGACTGCTTTAGGGACATTGCCTTAAAGCTGCCGCTAGAGGAGAAACTGAATCAACAGAACCAGCGCAGAAAACGCGCGATCGATCTGAATCAACGGCCCAGTACAAATGAGCAACAGTGTGGGTGTATGTAGGTTGTCCATAACTGAGATTTAATGCGTGTATTAGAGTAGGCTGTACACCTGGTCTTAAAGATTGCTTAGCTAATCGATTTTTTCTCACATCCAATCACCTGTCGCGAGAATAAAATTTCGTAAAATTATTCTTCCAACAAATACCATGGCTTCCGTTACTAGCATCAAGAAGGCTGCTGATTATGTCCTCAAGACTCCAATGTTGAGGCAGATCATGATGCCAGCTGCCAAGACCTTCTCATACTTGTCCGGTTACAGAGAACTCGGCTTGAGGTAAGTTTTCAATTTGTGTTTTTTGCTAACTCCAGACTCGACGACATGATCATGGAAGAGAACCCAATCATGCAAAAAGTTATCTCTAGATTGCCAGCTGAGGAGTCATACGCCAGAAACTACAGACTCATCACCGCTCACCAGCTCTCTCTTTCCGCTAAAATCTTGCCACCTTCCAAGGCTTTGAAAGTTGAGGAGGACGTTCCATACTTGCTCCCATACATCCTTGAGGCTGAGGCTGAACAGGCAGAGAAGGCAGAGCTCAACAGTGTTGCCAAGGCATAAACTACCAACTGTATAGATGAATACAATGATATTTACAGAATTTAGTTTTAGCCATTGCTTATTCATATTATGGATTAGGGTTGCTAGTACCCATACTCGTCATATTTAGGCTTGTCGTCGTCCGTGGCCATCTCGAAGCCACATTCGCGCAACACTGTACCCACTCCGTGGTGCAGGATTTTCGATTTTACTGTTTCATCTTTCATGCTGAACAGTCCCATAAACCCAAGCGAATTCTGCCAGATTCCGTCGTAAAAAGCGCGCCGGCGCGGAACTACCATCATCCAGTTCTCCATCATCAGGAAGTTGTAGCTGACTTTTGATGAGTCAATCTCGTGCTGCTTGAACACATTCAACACTCGTTTGAATAAATACATGTACATCAGCGCCAGTGTAGTTTTCTGCTCCTCTTCGGACTTGAACTTAGTTGGGACTTTAAGCACAAAATGCTTGAACGTCATGTTCTTGTTCATCAAGGGAGTTTTTGAAGAAGCCGTTTCCGTCGGGATGTAGAATTCGCTGTTTTCAACCAAAGATTTCTGGTAGACAGGAAATTCCGGAGGAAGCTTCATGAATTGGATGTGCTTGTGGAATTGAGAGTATCCACTCTCTGGCCCAGAGTTGAAAAAGGCAAAAAACTTAGACGAATCTGGCCCATTCATATTTGTCAATATGGTATGCATCAATTGTAACTCAACAGGCTTCAAAAGAGTATCCTGTTGTACGAAGTCCTTAGTCACCATCAAGAAATGCTCTTCACTGTTGGGAAATTTGTTTAAGATCAACCGGTAATCGTCAAGCAAGTCACTAATAACAGTCAATTCGGGCTCGGGTTTCATAAACGGATTCTTTGCCTTAACTTCGTCGATCTTATCGCTTGAAATCTTTTCATCTGATCCCGGTTGGGTAGGTCTATTTATGGGTCTCTTCGAGAGCCCTTCCACTATCATTAGCTCGCACTTCATTCCTGTCTCATGATCCTCATACCGTTCGTGTTTGCTTGGCACAAAGACCAAGTCACCATTCTTGAACGCAGTCTCAAACTTCCTTTTAACCTCCTGGGCAAGTCCTAGATTGACCAACTCCTGGAATGTCCTGATGGTGGTCATTCTCGAAGAATTATGACTGCCACGTTGAAAATCTATATCGGCCAAAATAATTATTTTTCGCGATTAAATAACACTCTCCTCATTCACATAGGTGAAGCCTCGGAACATCTCCTGCATGGAAGGCGAAAGTATACTATTAACGGGTGTCAACTTTGCGGTCTGTGATGTGAACTCCTCATCAAAACACTCTGGTTTGCGAGGATCTTTGATCTCGGGAACATATGGTGGTGTCACCCGACAGTGCAGAATGTCATCAAAATTGATGTTGTCAAAGTACGGATGAGCCATAATTTCCAGCGCATCCGCCTCTCCAGACCCAAGACGTTGCACAGGATCTCTGGTGAGCAGTCGTTGTAAAATATCCACTGCCTCTTTCGCCATGTTGATAGGATAAAGTGGCTCATCTGTCAAAATAGCATTGAACACTTCGTCTTCATCTTCTCCCTTGAATGGCGACTTAGTCAACAACATCTGATAAAGTAAAACTCCAAAAGCCCACCAATCGACAGCCTTGTCGTATCCTTGTTCCTTTAAGATTTCTGGAGCCATCAACTCTGGTGTACCACAGAATGTAGATGTTTTGTTGCCGTACCACATATTCTCCTTACAAAGACCATAGTCACCAAGCTTGATATGACCCGATTCACTCAACATAATGTTGTCAAGTTTCAGATCTCTGTAGATGACGCCGTTCTCATGCAAGAACTTGAGAGCCAATAACACCTCGGCAGCGTAGAATTGTGCTCTTCGTAAAGAAAAGCGTTTCTGCTGAACGTGCCACATCAAGTCTCCACCAGTTATGTACTCCATAACAAAATAAACCCTATTCTCCGTCTGAAAGCATTGATGCAAGTTCAATAGGAATGGATGTTTGCCTCTATTAGCAATCAAAAACACTCTTTTCTCCGACTTCGTGCTCTCCACCTCATCATTTTGAATTATAAAATCTTTCTTTAACACCTTAATTGCACAGAGTTTCTTGTTATGCACAGATTCTGCTAGCATCACCTTACCGAAGTTACCTTTGCCAAGCACAGCCACAAAGTTGAAGTCGTCCAGGCCGTATCTGTGACGATGACGACGTTGTTTGGAACGATGGTGTGAGATTGAGCCGTCAGATTTACTGATCGCTTTTTTCTCAGTAACAGCTTCACTAGGTACAGTTGGCAAAGATGTTTGTTTGATCTCTGTAGTTGGAGGAACCTCTGGAAGCCGGCGATCCTCCGCATATCTTTCTGGAACAGCTGGCGGTTGTTGTCGTTGGTAGGCCTGTTTGGTTACAGCAACCACTGGGTATGAATACTGAGAAGCAGGGGGAGTCTGGTCAACTTTAGTCTGCTCAGATGCTATTGATGCCGCCATTTTACTCGTAATAGTAGTGAGCGTAGCTGAAGACTGGGTAGTCTGTGGCTTTGGTGGTCTCCCCTGGATTTTACTTTCCTGAGACGACTTGATTGCAGATAATATCTGGCTGGCTTTTTCGATAGACATCCCGCAAAAGTCTGGCACCAAATGAGAACAAGTAGCATGGCAAAATATGCCACATTCAGAGCACTTTCTAATGTTCCTCTTACCCCACGGAAGGATGTAGCCACAGTGGCAACACCATTTTGTTCCTCTATTGGTAACTTGTTCAAATCTATGAGGAATTCTATGGTTGAGTTTAGTTTCATCCGAAGAGGTGTCAGTGCTTGTCCTTGAAATACACTTATTGATAACATTCTTGTAGCACTTTTTGTGGCAAAGAAACCGACAGTCCTCGCACTGGAATCCTGTGTATCTGAGAAAGTCACCGCAGACTGCGCAGCACATGATATTGTAAAATTGTTTCTGAACGAATTTGTGACCATGATGCTCGTAGATCTCCTCTTTTCTTTGACGGATAGCACCATGACGCCCCAGACCTCCACCAAATGCGTACCGTTCACCCTCGTGATTTTCACTAGCTTTGGTAAATCCAATGGTCACCAAAATTTGTCCTGTCGGCTCCAGCTCAAACCAACAAGTTGAAGAAATCGAGCTATTGTCCGTAGCAGAGTCCGTAGCCGAATCGTTCATGGAACTAGACGCATTGGTGGTAAAATCAGTACGGCTCGTGCTGCTGATATTAGAATTTCCCGAGCCGGCCTGACTTTGGGGACCCTGTTGCAAGGCTGATCCGTACATCCAATCACTTCCACGTTCTTGAGTGACTTTCTTTCGCCTGATCTCCTCAGCAATGTCTGACAATGGTAACCAAGAAAGTCCCACAGGGATGAGTTGGTCACCCGACTTGTCATAAACAGTGATTGCGACCTCATTGGCTCTCTCAACGTCGATCTCAAAAGATTCATTCCACCTGTCGTTCCTCGAACCCCTGGTACGGCCGCGCTCTACGTCATCAACATTCACAGTCACGATCGACTCTGGATTTCTGGTGAATAATGGTGAAGCAATATGGTCAACATTCCGTACGGTTGTAATGGTGATGGAAAAAACACCGGTGAGCGGGTTTTTTCTGAACGTATTGATAACAGCATTTTCTCGCGCCACCTCATCGATATCGATGAACATTGACTGGTACTGCTTCAAAGCCTTTCGCATAAGCTGAAGCTTGCGCTCACCCTCAACGCGACCATCTGCTGCAGCTGCAATGCTGCGGCGGTCTCCTTCCAACTGATATAGCTTGTATATTTTTTCGTTAGCCTCCCTGTATTGCTCCTCAACTTGAATCTTAAATTCTAACTGTTGCAACATATACTGGATCCGATGTCCCAAAGATGGGCATTCATACTTGAGTAGATCCAAAACAGTAAAGGTTGGTTTGTGGATTTGAGTTTTCGATTTATGCGTCCGCCCGTTGGCCGGATCAGCAGACTCCACAGAATCTGAATGAGCAGAGTTGAGAGCTGACCCATTGCCAGACTCGCTCATTTTCTGAAGACGCAATTTCTTCAATGTTTGCTCCAAATACTCAATATTCTTCTGCGCCTCTCTAATGGAAGTGTTACATTTCTGAATCACCAACGCATTGGACGTTTCCTTTCGTAGATTGCTGGCTCCTAACGCAATATTTCTTTCCCGCTCAATCTTGCGCAAGATGTCGGTAATCACTGGATCTTTGCCGTCCGACATGCTCAGAACGCCAACTTTCGATCCAGATCACTTTGTTGTAATTCAGCCTCTAAATATACGCAGGTGGCCTCGTTTCGTCCAGTCAAAAGCAAGATCGTTATAGTTTCCCGCCCCAGATGCTCGAATCAGCCAATAATACACCTCTTTGCTTAAAAAATCAGAGCGAGTAAACTGCTGTTTTCTCTTAATGTATTATAAATAAAAAAAACGCTTTCACTCCTTTCCATAGGTAAACATAGAAGCTGAAATTTATCCAGTTTATTAATAATTATATAAACATCCTTACACCGATTATCTATTATTACATTTGCAATCACAGTCGGGAACCGGACACACATAGTGTTTAGAGAACCACTCTTCCGCATGTCCGGCATGCATACCGTGGTTGCACGAAAGACAGAAGCTAAACCACTCTTTGAATTGCGTTTCCAGAGTCAAATTGTCGTCCAATCCGTCGTTGTCAACTCGCGTCATTTCCTTTGGAATAGCAAGTCCCTGGGTGATCAGACAAATAGAGCATCTTGGTAATGGATGGCCACAATGAGGACACGTATGGAGAGGCAATTCCTTTTGCTGAATAATTCCGTTTTTGTACGACGGCATTGGCTTGCGTTTCTGTGAAATGTTCTTATGACAGTTTGTGCATTGCAAATAAACTTGTCTAGGAACAGGTTTGATTTGAGTTTGGCCATTGATCCTGCGCGAAAGTCTTGTTCTGGCAACATCAAACTTCGCACGCACCTGGAATAAATTCCAGCTATTCAGCAAATAGCGATAACTTTCTACCCAGTCTTCAACTCTAGGGTCTTGGAAATACTTTGGACACCCAAACGATGCGATCAAACAGGCACTTTGGACATCACTTGCACGATCCACAAATGACTGTAAAAGATCTATGCCTTTTGCGGTGACTCCTGTCAGAATTATTCCCTCTATTTCACCCTTATTGATCACACTTTCGGCCAACCTAGTCAGATAGATGTCCAATTCGTTATCCGGAAGAAATCTTAAGGCGACACCCAGCTTCTCCCGCAACGGCAAGAAAGAGTCGTCCAAAACATCCCACCAGTTACCATCTGCAATGTATGCAAAAATAACTCGTAAATATGGATCCTCTAGATCAGAAGCAAGCTTTCGACACTGATCTTTCCAAGTGGTGTTCATCTGCGAGTCCTTGAAAGCGAAGTATCCTGCAATGGCTGTCGACATGATCCTATATGACTCTTTCTTCGAATTCCCCAAAATTTCAATGGCCCGTGCAATGTCTCCATGGAAAACAGCCCAGCCAGCTGCTCTCTCGTAATTATCTCTAGCCATTAAACTCCGATATTTATCCTCCAGCTCCTTTATTCCAAAGTCCCATCCAATCACATACATGGCCAACTTCCGCTGAATTTCCTTGTCACTAGTACCATTGAAACCTATGAGCGGAGCTGCAAGAACCTTCGTCTCGTTTGAACGCTTCTCGACAATATTCCGAGCAGCGTTGAATAGCTCTTTGGAGGTAAAATGACCTGCACCACTATATCTGTTCTGCTCGGCAAATCCTTTCTCCATATGCCATATGCCCAGAACTCCCAAGTATCCGAAATCAAAGTTTCCAGAGATCATCTTTCCAGAAGAAACCAGATCGTGGGAAATAGAAATCCATTTCCAGGCATTCCGCAACTGCAGTGTGGTCTCTAACCAGCTCATATTCTCCAAGATCGTCATGTTTTTATCTGCATCGGTCCCATAATTCAGTAATGCTCGTCTCCTGATGGTCGAGCATATATCATTTTCAAGTAAAGACTTTGACTTGAGTCCCATACTGTCCTTGACTTCATCAAATCTGATTTCTTCATCGTCGTCATCAAGCTCTGAAACATCTTCCTTGTCGCTGGCATCCTCACTCAGAGTCTCCGTGGTCTCTGCTGGGGATAGTCTGTTCCCCTCATTGGTGCTCCGACGGCCCTTTTTTTCTTCTTCCTCCTCCTCAACAACATCCTTCACCATCTTGGAACAGGTACCTTCTGGTCCACAGAAGGTCAGATCATTGAATGAATTAAAGATCATGCTTGTCGGACTTTCAACGACGTGCATCTTGTAGATGCTACCAGATTGACGCATACACACCAGATCAATTCCTTGCGACGAATTTGAACTTGGAGCATAGTCAAAGGAAACCACACGTTCGTATTTAGTACGAACATCGCTCACCTTCGATATAAAAAGAGAACTGGTTGGCCGAAAATTAGTAGCTATTAGCGTCCCTTCGTTTCGACTTCTACTCACCATGTTCTCAAATTTGGCAATTTCTGACTCTAACGGAGGAACCACCCCAACCTGCCACCGCCTGACAAGATCTCCGTCAAACAGTGCACCCAGCTCGCCGCTGACAACCGTGGAATAACGATATGGAGATCCTCCTGACTTGCGCTGGTCGCTCAAAAGTTTGTTGAACATCAGTAGGGGACCATCTGTAACCACTCCAGGTCCCTGATTGGGCAACAACTGGGAGCTCTCGCCTAGTTTTCGTCGATCCCAAATAGCCAAAGATCCATCCTCGCTAGCAGATGCAAAAAAATGAGAATTGAATGGATCAACGTTGATGTGCATCGTACATTTAGTGCCCAGTTGGTAGACTGGCTGAGTTGAACGGATATCAAATTCACGTAGAAGCTTGTAACTGCCTGCAATAACGTTACTGCCCTCGCAGAAACTCAACGACGAAACACTTTCGTTTGGGAGGAAAGAGACGATCGGTTGACCAATGTGTTCCGTTTTGCCAGCCCTGGAGTAATTTTTAAGATCCCAAACCTGAATAGAGTGATCCTGACGTCCACGGTCATATCCCAAAGCCACCAGACCTTCCTCGTTGAAAGATATGCTGTTGCAGGACCGAGCCTGACGAGGTTTCAAAGTTAACGGTAAACTTTGCGGCAAAGTAATGTCAAAAATATGTGCACTACCATCTAATTGGCCCACAGCTGTGAGTCCATTTTTCTCCTTAGAGTATTGTAGACATTGGATAGTATCAAATCCTCCTTTTGTATAGAGCTTAGAGATCTCATCCTCCTCTGTTTCGGCTTCCGCATTTGTTTGGTACAGTGTCACTGTTTCCCCCGTCGGACTGACCCCGAGAAATCGCTCCTCGCCGCCAAATTGCCAATCAACTGCTCGAAGAATACACCCAGACATAATCAAGTAAATTATTTACTCAAATTTAGTTCTTTATTTCCTAGTTTCTTAGCTAATCAACTTTTATTTTCAGCTGCTCTCTTTGCAGATGCTGCTGTTTGAGCGAGATCAGTTCGCCGTCGTAACCTTCCATCTCATCGAAGATGGCACGCCACTCATACTCACCTTTTTCAAGAAAAACAATACCCAACTTAAACTCCCTGGTGTCGTTGGGAGTTATTGAATTTTCGATGCTGAATTGCAACACTCCGTTGTACAACAGCTTCTTTTCCACATTTCCGGTGGATGAGCGACAAATTGGAACATGTCGTAACATTCCTGTCACTGATTTTGAGTTTCTGTTGACAAGTTGTAAACGAATGGTATAGAATTCGTTCAGTTGCAAGGATTCAGGGTCTACCTTATTCTCATAGCTGTCCAGAATGTCCAACATTAGACCAATCTTTTCAACCTCCAAGGCGTTCACCATCTTGGAAGAGAACCTAATGCTGCGAAGATCTATGATTCCTCCTCTTCCAGCATAGATAGACTTGTAATTGGTGTTTGAAACCTGCCAGCGAGCCCGGAGTCGCTGCAAGAGCTCGTTGCGATACCAGAAAGCGTGTTTGGCAAATCGCTGTTCAGGCTCGGGCGTTTTGGTATCAAGTATGAATTGTTTGTTTCGAAGACTAGGAACTCGCTGGTTTAACTTGTCGTAACTGAAATTGATTCGTTTAACAGGAATCAAGAGACGGGCATTTTTCTTGCTCTGTAACACAATCTCAGTACTGAATGTATCCTCTGGTGGATCCTCAATGGCGTCATTCGACTGCTGGAACTCTGGATCAGGCGAACCTTCTAGAAGGCACTGCGATGTCACTTTCATTTCCTCAGTCCATGAATTCATAAGATCCAGAGCAAGTAGGCAGTAGTCTGACATTTCATGTCCCTTAGACACCATCGTTTCTAAATACTTCCAACAGTCACCCTGGTTTGTGTGAGATATCTTAGTACTCGAAGAAAGCGGGATAATATCGCATCCCACAAGCTCGATACTGGGATAAACCGTAACGTTCACTGGGATCGCGAGTTTCCTGAAAAAAGTAGTCGGAAGAGTAGGTTTTCGATGTGAATACTCTAGGATCAAACTGGCCTCTTTCACTCCACGTTTGCCCCAAATTTCCATTTCAAGCTTGAACTCATCATTTGCGCCAATTTTCTCCATTGCATGTTTGTTGAGAATCTTAAATGGTTTCTTCTTTATCAAGTAGTATTCTATTTCGTAAACCTCGTTTGGCGGCAAGTTTCTGTTCTGGAGAAGCTGGTTAAGAGGCTCAATGGTTGAATCCAGAAACTTGGTTGTAAGCTGGTTCAGTTCGACATTTGATGAGTTCTTGAGCAAAATATCAAATTTCTTGCATTCTCCTTCCAATAACATTATCCATCTATTGGGCAGTTTGACATCTATCAAGCTTAACAGTGGTTGCTCGTATAGTACCGTAACTGCTAAAGTTTTTGGAATGTATTGGGGAGCAAGACTTTTCGCTGTTTCCGATAGTTTGTCGTACCAAAGGAAGGTCTGCTCAGTACAGTTGCTCACAGTAGCAGTGACTCCCATAATAGTCATATCCCCATGATCTGAAGGTACTATGAACAATGATATCGGTGTCGATGAACGTGGTTTGAGTACGACGGACATATTGGAAGCCCCAGAGTTCTTGTTTCTCAGGTTGAGCTGTGTTTTCACTGGAAAGTCTTTGGTGGCTATCTTTATGTTTGCAACCTCAATGTCAAAGAGATAGGGATTTCGCAAGGTCACTACAGCCTCACAAAGTTCGTCCTGAATCAATTTATCTTTTTTAAGGAGCTCCAGATTTTGCAAAAGGTGAATGTCCCAATACTGGTAGCTAACTTTGAGTTGGCATAGAATGCTGTAAATTTTTGACTGTTCTTTCTCCACCATCATTGGATGAAAATCACGAAGTAGAATCGATCCATATTTGTAAATTCCTGTTGTGTATTGGATCTGGAGACAGAAACGGAATATTGTTATAAGCACTTTCTTTTGTAGCAAGTTTGGATACAAGGTAAGATCTTTGTCGATGCCGTAGATTTGAACAACTGAGTCAATTAACTCTTCCAAGTTTCCATCGTAAGCAGTATCAGCAACCAAATTCTCTCGTAGAATAAGCTCCAGGAGCTCCACAACCAAAAATGCGCGCTTTCTAGTCATTCCAAGTTGGCCATAAACGGTAATCATCGAATTGTAAATCTGATATTGTTGCTGTGGACCGAGCTGAGTGAACATTTCATTGAAAATCTCGCTCGCAATACTAGATATCACACTTATGCTGTCTTCGACACTTGAGGTGCTCAGGAAATCAATGTATCGCAAATTAGCCTCACATAAAACTATCTGCGGCACGTAGTCCTCGTGTGTTCCCAGGCTGCGTTTGTAAGATGCAAGCGCCTTATTCATAGATCTTGTAACAAGATTTTGCACTATTTCCTTGGAATATACTGCCGTCATTGGTTGCAAAGAGCCGAAATTGGCCGATTGAAATGACGGACGTGGCGATCCACCTGGAGACGATGTTATTTCTTTAGACGACTCCAAATAGTTTTGAATTTCCGAAGGAAGTTGGAACGGTAGTTCCAGTTTCATAAAGAGTACCATGCACAATGCCAGACCTTCTAGACTTGATGCGAGCCACAAATGATCGTTAGCATAGCGCAAATTGATTATACTCTCGCAGTAATCCGATAATGCACTTTTGAGATTTCCTGCCAAAAGATAGAAGCCTGCCGACAGCTTTTGGTGTCTGCCCTTGTTTTTGTATATTCGGATCTTGTCTGCATTTTCGAACGAGCTGGAGATTCGTTTTTTCCCAGTCCCATTGGTTACACTGCCACTTGCTATTCCTGGTGATCTGAGAGTCACATGCTGATATGCAGAAACGTAGACAGACAGGTTGGTTAGGAAAATGGAAGAAACGTCGCAGATCACGGTTTCTATGTTGCTGTACTGCTCGTCAACCACGAAAACTCCAACCACTTCAGTTTGGTAGTCTTTTGGAGCGTCAAATATGAGAACGTGATGATCAACTGTATTTGGATGATTCGTTTTCAGATCCTGACGCAGCTTGTTTAGATACGCGTCGTCGATGTCCTTGTGCCATTTGGTGACTCCAATGGTTCCAAACACTTTGCGGTATGGCTCAAAGTCCATCAAAAATAATTGAGACGGGTCCTCTTCCTTGGTGCAAAAGCTATACATTAGACGACCTTGTGGGTAAGCCTGAGGATTATATAGGCCATTGCAAGGTGTCATGTCGACCAATCGTACCTCAGCGACCCGTCGCAGGGTGGACAGATATTGTGCGAAATTTGATCCATCAAGATCGCTCACCGGAACCACCTGGACCTTGATCTGTGCCGGCACAGTAAAACTGTAGGCACTCATTTAGATGGTCCTGGGAATTGGGCTTCGTGAGATGCAAAAAGACTGAGAGTCAAGACTTAAGTTATACAAACAGATGTATTTCAAAAAAATAATGCCGGAAAAATACAAAAAAATGGACGAGTTGGGAGTCGAACCCAAGACCTTTCGCATGCTAAGCGAACGCGCTACCAACTACGCCACACGCCCAGTTAACACTCATTTGAAGTGGCACTAGTATAGGAATTGGTACAACAGAGCTAGATAGGCAAGATCTCTAAGATTCATGCGATATTTTAATCTTTGAAAATCATGATATGAGCACCTTCTGTGGCTGTACTATTGAATTGGTTTTTTTACCACTTAACCTGTCGTTTTTATCATATTTGTTCTGCCTATCGCTTCTCTCATATTTTGATTCGATCCTTTTTTATTTTCCAGAATTTTTATTATATTTTCTATGAATCTAGATATTGGCTCTCTTGTTGTAGTGTTAACTACTGCAGCAGGCAAGGAACGCGGAGCTGACCAACAGGCAGCCGAATCCCAATTGAAACAATGGGAGTCTGTCCAGGGCTACCATTTTTTGCTGCAATCTGTCTATACTAATATTGAACATCCATTGCAGATTCGCTGGCTGGCGATCATTTGTCTCAAAAATGGTGTAGACAAGTACTGGCGCTCATCACGGATTAATGCAATTAGCAAGGATGAGAAGGCAGAGATCAGGCGGCATTTTTTTGATCTTTTAGACGAGTCCAACGATCAACTAGCTATTCAAAACGCACATGCTGTTGCCCGTGTGTGCAGATTTGACTTTCCCACTGAGTGGGGTACGGTGTTTGACCAGATAGCAAACATACTCGAGTCCAGTGGCGGAAATATTGTTCGAGTGCACAATCTTTTAATTATCACCAACCAGGTTCTCAAAGTCTTGGCCAGCGTGAGGATTGGACGCGCGCGCGCAGCAATGCAGAGTAAGATATCGGTTCTGGTTCCTCACCTGGTTCGTTTTTATAGACTGTTCTTTGAGCAATGGACAACCAACTCGAACTTCGACACGGCTACCATGGAAGTCGGATATCTGTGCTTGAAAAACTTACGACGGGCCATAGTGGACGGCTACGAATATCCCCACAGAGACAGCATGATTGTGGAGTTTTTTGAGTCCTCTTTGCAGGACTTCCAGAAACTACTGGTGTTACACGAAACTTCGCAACTGGAGCTGCTTGAACGGTATCTGAAAGCCTATGTCAAGTTGTATGCCAATCTTATCAATGAAAATGTCACATCACTTGTACTGATGCCAAACTCATACCAGATATTTGTCACCTTGCTTTCTTTGCTGGAAAGCAAAGCCCAGGATATTTATAATAGCGATGACAACGAGTTTTGGGAGCAATTGGCCATAAAGATTATTCTGGTTTTGAAGAAACTCACAGCTTTTGGATACAAGAAGGGAGCTGTGCTGCTAAAACAACGAAATGACAAGGCTGAGGTTGAAAGAGCAGTCAAGCTTGTCACCGAACAATTCTTCAGCCCACAGTTGGTCGAAAGTCTTGTAGACCTTCTAATTACCTGGTACATGAAGTTGAGACCGACTGACCTAGAAGCATGGGCTTTAGAACCAGAGGAATGGGTGAATGAGGAATTGCAAGTAAGCTGGGAGTACCAGATCCGACCTTGTGCGGAGAACTACTTCCAAGACCTGGCTTTGTATTTTAAGCCTCAATTGTCCGGCTTCATTTTGCGCAAAATTGAAACTTCTCTGTCTGACAGCTCGGTCGACTTTCTCACCAAAGATGCAATTTTGGCCGTGTTTCAGCTTAGTGCTAATGCTATTAGTGAAAACTGCAACTTCGATCAACTATTCAATAACTATTTCCTCCCAGAGGCCCTCAAAGATTCCCCAGTCGAGAATAAACTTGTTATTCGACGTGTTTGTCTAATAATTTCTGAATGGGTCTCTATCCAGTGCTCGAAGGAGACCAGGGTGGAAATTTACCGTTTGATGCTTCGCTTTTTGCAGGATTTGGAGATCAACGACAAAGTGGTCAAATTGACAGCCATCCAGACATTACAGCATTTGGTAGATGACTGGGAGTTCCGAAAATATGACTTTCAGCCGTTTTTGACGGAAACTGTTGCTAAGGTGCTTGCCTTGCTAGAGAAATTAGAGTTCACAGAATCCAAAATATTTGTGCTCAAGCTGCTGTCTTTGCTTATAGAGAGAACGAATCCTCTAGTTTCGGAGCAGGAGCTTATTGATATTATGACCATGGTCCCGCCAATGTGGGATAAGTCGAATAATGCAAACGAGATGATTGTTAAAAACTCGCTCATGAGAGTTCTTCGCGATCTTACTGTTGCTTTGAACGAGAACAGCGACAAGACACATCCAATAGTGTTGCCACTTATTTCACTTTGTTGTGATGACAAGACAGAGCTGTACTCTTTACTATGCGAGGACGGACTTGAGCTCTGGGTGGCAGTTTTGAAACATTTACCGACTAGTATCTCTTTACCAGATCCACTGATCAATTTGTTCCCGTTGACAGTGAAGGCACTAATCAACTGGACGGAAGTATTGCCTATGGTGCTACAACTTGTCCGCTCATACAGCATTTTGAACTACAAACTATTTGAGTCCGAGACAGGCCTAGAAATATTCAAGATCCTGGGTGGATATCTGAATACCATGAGAGACGACTCAATCTATATCACGTCGTCGATCGCAGAGTTGCTGTTGATCCAAGTCGAGGACCCGACACAGTCAGCATTGGTCGCCAATATGGCCGAAAGTGGACTGTTTAGTGAGCTCGTCAACTACGTCACGAGAGAATCCCAATCACCTAATTGCGAGATCAAAATGACACTTCCGTTGCTCAGACTCATTCAAAAAAACCCAATTTACTTCATTACAATGCTGGACCGGGTGATGGATACTAATATTGCCGTCCAACTCAATAAAGTCATCGAATCGCTCATCAATTTATTGAAACTGGTATACGATGCTAAAATCCGGAAAATCTTTGTGCTCGCACTGTTTGCGCTCTACGAACCGGCAATATTTACCCTATATCAAACGCCCGAGCCAGGGATCGAGCTAGAATATCAGCTACTCAATTTGCCGGGCCAAAATGCAGTGTCATTGGTGCTGAGCCTGAACTTCAATAAAATCATGTTTCTGCTGACTCATTTGCTCGAAGAAGTGAACGAGAATGGAGACGGCGACTGCGAAGCCTACCACAAGCCTTCTTCGTACGACGACGACAGCCTCACACTAATAGAAAACGAAACAGAGGAAGAAAATGAGTACGCTCGCGAGTTCAAACTTCCTCCTTCTGCAGAAAAATTGAGGTTCAACCAACTAGTTTTCAAGCTTGATCCAGTGCACAAAATTAACGTCAAACAACTCGTCAAGTACAAGATGGACCAACTGGCGACAGCTGTGACCGGTTACCAGGATCTTGTGGCATCGGTCGACAAGCAAACGTTGGAACAACTGGAAATGATCATGAATAAATAATGTACATTATGCGAACCTAAACTGTAATCACTTAGTCGCTCTCCGAGGAACTCGAGGAGTTTGCTGGCCTCGAGTAAGGATGAGTTCTAACAGATCTTGTTGAACTGACTCTTGTTGGACCACCTGAACTCGTAGTCCGTTCAAGGTTCTGAGTTGTAGAGGTATCGACATCAGGCTGCGTCCTTGGAGCTTCCGGCCCGGTTCTTCTACCCATAGAAAAACCTTCACCCTCTGCAGGGAAGTTAACCGGTGGATCGCTTAGACTGTAACCGGCCCGAACCGGCCCCGTCCAGCTGATCGGAATGAAAACTTCAGTAAGCGCAACTGGATAGAAAACGAGATTGGTATTCGCGCTGGACTCGGTCATCTCCGGAGCGATCTCACGGCGACACAACGGACATGTGACGTTGGACTTTAGCCACTCTGCAACACACGACTTGCCAAAAATGTGGCCACATTGACCCAATTTGACTGGATAGTGTGCATCCTCTAGCTCCACCTCTTTCTCTGTCTCCGTGTCGGGCTTCGAAGTCTCTATGCTTGGGGTATAGGTTGTTTCACGAGTTGCGGTTTCATCGGTCGGGAACGATATAGCTGGATCGGAAGCGTCGTATCCATCGAACATCTGTGGCAAATCAGAAGAGGCTTTTTGAGGATCGGGCTTCGATTCTCTCGGTTGTCGCTGGTACTCCTCGAACTGCTCAAAACAAATAGGGCATTGTCTTTCTGTTTCAGACAGATCAGCTAGTGGGACTGGCTCAAGTGATGCGATTGCATCTTTAGTTGCGTGTTTGTGTTTGGAAGGTCTGTTGAGGATCTGAACAAAGTTGCGCATCATCAAAGCGATGGGCGATTCAATAAGTCCAGAGCCGGAACCTGGGCCGGAATTCTGTCCTTGAGTTGTTGCATCTGTTGGGAAAACATCAAAGGCAAAGGAAAGGCCTGGTATGGCACTGACCAATGGTGGACGTGGGTTGTTGTTATCGGAATTCATAGATTACTAAAAAAAATACAAATCATGCTTTATAATTATAAACCCTGTCAACCGTGACTTTTTCTAGAAAAAAGCGCGTCGACGCGTCGAGAAAAATTAGGCCTACCATAGCTATATTAACTAAATAGTTGCGAAACAATCGGCGAGAGGTGTAGGCGAGCTATAAGTACTGAGCTCTGATCTGGTTGGCCATGACACGCTCGTTGTCGGGCAGAATGTCGATTTGCTGCGGAGTTAACTTCAGCACCTGGACAATCAAACTGGCCTCCTGCTCATTAATATGCATTAATTTGTTGATCGTCTCCTGCGGCAACCCGAGCCAATCTGGATTGACCTTGTCGAGGCTGACTGGGGACGGGGTGCTTGCTGGTCCAAGGGCAGAGACCGGCGACGGCGTGGACTGGTGCGAGGTTGGGTTGAACGGAGAAAATGCAGACGGCGCGGCGCTGTTGCTGGCTGGCTGAGCTGGTTGAGCTGCTGTAGCTGAGCTGGTTGATGCGGCTGCAGACTGCACTGCTGAGTTTGCGGCCGTCTGAGGATTAGACTGTGTCGACATAGACTGGTTAATCACGTCGAGGTCCACAATACCCATAAGCAGTAGTGACTGTGCAGCTGCCACGGCCAGTTTGGGGTTTGAGTGCAAGATCTGGGCAGCCTCGGCGTAGTTCGGAGAAGGCCCAGAAACAATGAGCTTCAACTTGGCGAGCAGCTCAATTAAAATTCCCGGCGGAATAGTAGCCAGGATCTCTGAGACTTTGTCCTTGGCGTAAATTGGCTGTTGCGACTGTTGAGGAAGAGGCAGGAACTGGGAGGCCATGGACAAGTTCGTAGGCATGGATGGCTGCAGAGGGAACTGCGAGCCGTTGGACGAACCGTTGGCGGGAGATTGCTGTCTGTTAAACTGTTGGACCACAGACGAGATCTGGGTCATATCCATGCCGTTGGAGATCATCTGGCTGACCATCTGCTGCAACTTCGGGTTGGAGGAGATGGTGGCAAGCAAGTCGCTGTTCTGGCCCGCAAATCTGGAGCCAAAAGGATTGTTGGCTGCATTGGAAGGCGTAGAAGCCGAGGACGAGGACGAGGCCTGAGATGAAGGCATGTTCTGCTGGTAGGTGTTGTACTGAGGCGGCAGATTAGGGTTTGCCGTCAGCATCTCCTGGGGCAGAATCACGTTGGAGGGGAGGAAGTTGCGGGTCAACTGAAGCTCTGGCTTCTGGCCCGGAACAGGGTTTCTCAGCCCCTCTTTAGAAAGCTCGATTCTCAGCTTTTTGCGGCCCTCGATCTTGATCTTGGACAGTATCTGCAAAGCGCGCGCAGCAGCGTCTGGCGTTGCATACTCGACAAAGCAGAAACCTTTGTTTTTCGAGGCGTTGTCCATCATGCATCTGACATCAACAACAGGACCGGACCCGCAGACCACAGACTTGATGATCTCGACGTCCCAGTTGTAAGGAATGGCGCCCAAATACAGCACACAAGAGCTGTTGTTGGCGGTGGGCTGCGCTGGTTTGGTCGACATGGCGAAGGCTGGTTCTATGTACAAATTGGCCCTCCAGGGATCCCCTCGCAAAGAAGTATCGGCGTTGGCAATAATGTTCTATATGTATTGATGGCTTAACAGTGAGTCGTGTTGGGTGTCAGTATGGAAATGTTATCTTGTTGGGATCAACAGTACATCTCCTTTTCACGCTGACTATAAACTCTTGTCACTGGTTTTGTTTGTAAACTGAAAAATTTTTTTCAACTGAAAAATTTAGCGAAACCAGCTCCACCGAGTGGACCCGCGAAAACGCAACCCGCAACAAAGTGACTGTCATGGTTCGAGCATTTTTCTACACATACGGCTTGTACCGTTTTTGAATCTCTCTGTAAAGTTGTTGCTGGTCGAGGGCCACACTTGTGATCTCGGCCTCACTCATCGCACAGATCGTTCTGATCGCCTGTATCTGGTCTTCTCCGAGCGAGCTCAGCGGGTTTTCTTTTTCCTCCACAGGTGGATTTGAAGTTTGCTCCGGCTCCGCAACTTTTTGCTCCACTAAAATCTCCTTTATCTGTTCCGCGTCTGCCAGCCCGAGCATCATTGTTGCCTGGACCAATGCAAATCCCAACTGCGGGTTCTTCTCCAGCAGTAGCTCCATAAGTTGCGGATGACTCTCCGACATTTTTTTAGCATCTCTTAGTAGGTTTTTGAGCCTCTGGCCGTCCAGAGTGGCCAAAGCAGCATTGATTTGCTGGTTCAGTGCCTCCATGCTTGCATTTGCCATCAACATCCCCGGTGGCAGAGGAGGAATCTGCTTTTCCAGGTCGGCCCACTCAGACGAAGTCTGCGACTTCATTGTGTTTATCACCGCCTGCTCGCTCGAAAAATTGCATTTCAGATATCTATTACCAATTGCGTAGTTGTTGAGGTTGCGCACCGCAGATTTTGCAGTCTCAACGTCGTGATATTCTATAAATGCATAACCCTTGGACTTTCCGGTTTCGCGGTCGAAGAGTAGCTTTGACGACACAACAGGCCCCACAGATCGTGCAATATCCAGAATCTGGTCCTCCGTCTGGTCGTACGGAATACCTCCAATATATATCACCCGGCTAGGCTCCATTCCAGAATGGATATCTACCATTTAATATTATACAAATGGGTGCACCCTCGCACCACATTTTTTTTTGTTTATACTGATTCCATCCAGAACAAATTATTACCTACTCATTATTTTGTTACACTATGTCTTTGTCTGTTTCAGAGGTGGTAACTAAGCCTTTCACTGATCAAAAGCCAGGAACATCTGGACTCAGGAAAAAGGTCAAGGTTTTCCAACAGCCAAACTATACTGAGAACTTCATACAGGCCGTTCTAGATTCAATCCCAGAGGGCGCAGAGGGTTCTACTCTGGTCGTTGGAGGAGATGGTAGATACTACAACGATCACATTGTACAATTGATTGCCAAGATTGGCGCGGCAAACAAGGTGAAAAAGTTGATTATCGGCCAGAATGGTATTCTCTCAACACCGGCTGCTTCTCTGGTCATTAGAACCTATGGTTCTGATGGAGATGGCAAAGAGGTCACCGGTGGTATCATTTTGACTGCATCACATAACCCAGGTGGCCCAAACAACGACTGTGGTATCAAGTACAACCTCAGTAATGGAGGCCCTGCCCCCGAGTCCGTGACAAACAAGATTTTCGATGCATCGTTGAAGCTGACTTCTTACAAGATGATTAAAGATCTGCCAGAGGTGGATTTGTCTACAATTGGGTCAAGAACATATGGACCTCTGGAGGTGGATATTATTGACTCCACGGCCGCGTATGTGGCCATGATCAAAGAGATTTTTGATCTGGATCTGATCCGTTCGTTCATTGCGAAGAAAACACCCCAAGGTTTCAAACTTCTTTTTGATGCGCTGAACGGTGTTACAGGTCCTTATGGAAGGGCCATATTTGTGGGAGAGCTGGGATTGCCGGAGTCATCGGTGCAGAATTGCTATTGCAAGCCGGATTTTGGTGGATTACATCCAGATCCAAACCTTACCTATGCAAGAACTTTGGTTGACAGAGTCGATAGTGAAAATATTGCCTTTGGTGCAGCCTCAGATGGAGATGGAGACAGGAACATGATATACGGTGCCGGCGCATTTGTCTCACCTGGCGATTCGGTGGCTATCATTGCTGAGCATGCATTGAGCATTCCCTACTTCAAGAAAACGGGTATTCATGGTCTTGCTAGATCAATGCCAACTTCAGGTGCTCTAGATCTGGTGGCCAAAGCAAAAGGATTGGACATTTACGAGGTGCCTACTGGATGGAAGTTTTTCTGTGCTCTATTTGATGCTAACAAACTGTCGATTTGCGGAGAGGAGTCTTTCGGTACGGGATCCGATCACATCAGAGAAAAAGATGGTCTTTGGGCCATTGTTGCATGGCTGAATGTTTTGGCAGCTTTTGAGGAGCAGAATCCCGACGTGGAGCCTACTATTGCCAATATCCAGAAGGCTTTCTGGAGGAAGTACGGAAGAACTTTTTTCACCAGATACGACTACGAGGAATGTGACTCTGCTGATGCGGCAAAAGTGATTGATTTCCTTCAGGGCAAGGTTGACGAAGGTAGCGCGTTCATTGGCACTGAAATTGGCTCGTCAGGCAAGGTTGTCGAATCTGCGAACTTCTCGTACACAGATCTAGACGGCTCGATTTCGAGCAAACAGGGTCTGTATGTGAAGATGGATTCTGGCCTAAGGTTTGTGGTGAGACTTTCTGGAACAGGGTCGTCTGGAGCCACCATTAGGTTGTACTTGGAGAAGCATTCTTCCGATATCAGTGACGACAATTTGGCCAAATCTGCATCAGAGTATCTTGATTCTGACGTGAACAATGTGGTGGAGTTCCTGAAATTTAAGGAATTCATTGGAAAAGTGGAGCCCGACGTGAGAACATGAGAACATGAGGTTAATTAGTGCATTCATTACATTACCAGTTACAACAAAAATGCTAAGATCGAAATCATAATGGACCCTGCTCCGAGAGCAACAGTACCTGCTGCTCCAGACGAGGACGACGATAAGCCGTCTGTAGCTGTGCTTGCACACACGGTTCCTGTTGGAGTAGTCACGTAGCTGCATACACTCAATGCTGATGTTAAGGACGATTCAACGTCATCCCAGACACAATTACCGCAGTCTAAACAGTAGTAGACATAGTAATTAAATGTTGAGTTCGAGCTGCACATACAAGAACTCTCACCAGAACAGTTCTGGGCGGCAGAGATTGCCTGGTCGCAAGCAAAATAACAATCGTCCATAATTTGAGTTTGAGATGGAGGAGCGACAGTGGTGGTTCTTGTGGAATGCTCAGCGCCGGCATCAGCAGCTATAACATAGAAAGGGAGCCAGTGGTAACCTCTGTAGATTCCACTGCCTCCATAACCACGATAGCCATTAGTATTACCGTAGCCATTATATCCACCGTAACCCCCATAACCTCCATAACCAGGGTTGTTCTTAGGATTGCCGTTCTTGGGACTGCTGCCTCCACTTCCCTCATTTGACTCACTACCTTCGTCAGATTCGCTTCCGCTTCCACCTTTGGTGCTGGAGCTGCTACTAGATCCAGACTCTCCTTCTGATGATCCTTCGCTTTCTCCTCCAACGTGCCCGCTGCTATGACCACTGCTATGACCACCACCATGCCCTGGTCGCGGTAAACACAAACATAACTGTGCCAGTAGTAAATAAACCAGTAGCATTTGGAAATGCAGGTGCAAGCTCGGAATATTTTATACGAATAGGGCTTGGCGCAGTTCTCAATTGGGCTTGGCAGATCTGAAAAAAATACATGACTACGTGGGCGGAAAACAAGAGTTATGACGGCAGGGTTATTATAGAATTGATGATCTCTATGTGGCTTTGCTGAAAGGTCAGCCGATTACGCTAATCAGTCCATAACCGTGCTGTGTGGTCAGCTCCAGAAGAAAATAGCCAAGGCTGTGCAGGGTGCCAACAAACGTTCAGAACACCCAAGTTCTGAACCACCTTGTGGCCAGTGAGCTTTTTCAGTGGAACCAGCAACGGGTTGCTCATCAGATCATCGTAAATAGTGCCGTGGAAAACGTGGATAGAGCCATCATCGGCCGCAGAACAGAATAAAGGCAGTCCACCCTTATGGAAGGCCACAGCTCTAACAGCCTTGTCGTGGTACCGCAAAGTCTTGTAGGGGGTGGAACTGAGATCCAGATCATGCCACAAAACTCTTTTATCGTAGGAACCGGCCAAAATATGGTCACCACCTCTAGGATGGATATCCATGCAAGATAACCATCTTGCTCCCGGTAGCAGTTTTTTCTCAAGCTGCTGCTGCTGCAAATTGTAGATACGGATATAACGCTGCGACATCACCACGAGAATTGGCTTGGATGGGTGGAACTTGGCATCCATGACGATTCCCTTGCTCTTGTTGAATGGAGATTGCGAAGCGTGTCTGGACAACTGGTGGATCAACACCGAGGTCTTGTGACCTCCCTCTGGAGAAACAGAGACAAAGTAGTCACCACGACGGTGCCAGGAGATCCGCTTAACACTGGCAACCGAGGAACCACCTCTGGAAGTGCGTATAACGGCACCAATGTTGTTTTCGACCTGTTCCTTTGTAGGTTTGGCCCAAACAGCAGATGGAGTCTTGCCGCTATCCTCACCGTCCTCGCCCTCCACAGTATCATTTCCTGTCTTGGCGTAACCCCATCCGTCCTCAATGAGCAGCTTGGACTTGTTCTCCATTTCAAATCCGAATATGGATGGAACAACCAAATATATGCTATCTCCACAAGCAATGGCCAAGAGACCGACCTCAGAGTTTGGATTCCACTCCAAAGCTTCGATGTTGTCGTCCTCGTCCTCTGCAATATGAATCTTGTACAACTCTCTGCCTGTCAACACCTCCCAAACACGGACGGTGCCATCGTCAGAGCCGGTAGCAAGCCAGTTTCCGCTCGCGTGAACGGAAATCGCACGTATCCGACCAGTGTGGCCTTCATATATCGTGGATGTGCGCACCGGGAACGGTCTCAAGTCCTTAGGAGATGGAAGTTGTGGAATCAGCGAGTCAGGATCAATATCAAGCTTCTGTTTACGGACTCTTGGCGCAAGATACAGATCCAAACACCGTTCAAATCGTTCCCTAACACTCTCTGAGTATCCAGGGACTTTGCGCAAAGCTCCGTACTTCTGTGGAACAAAGTTCTTCTCTCTTTCGCTCGGATCCATCTCCTCCCATTGTTTGCGTTCCGCTTCAGTCATCAGATACTCCTCTGGTGGGTTGTAACTTTCCTCGTTTGTAGGTGGTGGCAGTTTAGGAGCACGCAGAGTCATGACATGGTCTTGGGTTTTGTCGATATCTCCTCCCCAAAGATCAAAATTGAGCTCCTCCTCTTCCTCCTGCTGTTTTCTGAGATGAGGAGGCACAATACGGCCCTCTCTAATGGCCTTGACGATCTTCATGATCCGTTTGGCTTCGTGTTTGGAAGGAATAAATCTTCTCTTAGGCTCAGGAACAGCAGTCAAAGGCATAACCTCAGTCTTGCTGGTAAACCACTCAATTGTTGGCTCATAAGGATTAATAGAATCGTCGGTATTCTCGTTCTTTTCAATTTTTCTGATGAGCTCAAGCTCCTCAGGAGTTATGTTCAGAGAGCTACCAGTCTCCTTATCCAACAAACCGGTCCATCCCTCCGGCAGATCAATACTTTCTAACAACTGGTCTAAGGCGGAACCTTGAGCCGGTCTCATGATTCTCTTACCGTTGATGTCGTATCCAATGTGCGGATACTCATCGTAAGCAGAAATAGGCACGTTTCCAATAGTATTTATATCCTCATGATCGGAATCGTCAGAATCATAAACTGGCTCAATTTCAGGCCTCAGGATTCGCTCAGTACCATCGGCATATTTGCTTCGCACCTCAGAGCTCGAGCTGGATAGAGTCCGGATCTTAATACCCGACAGCTTGTCGGTGATAGAGGGTTCTGCAGGTTCATCTTCCTCCTCCTCACTCGAACCTTCTGCCAGAAGTCTGTTGAATTCGGCATCTGAGTCCTCTTCTTCTTCCTGGCTTTCAATATCTTCATTTTGTTCACTTTCTTCCTCTTCATCGCTTTCATCACCATCAAGGAGTCCTTCAACCTGGATTTCATCATCTGATGACACCTCTTCAGTTTCTTCAAGCTGACGCTTGCGTTCTTTCACTGCTTCACTCTTTATTCTAGCCATAGTGAAGATCAAATTTTCAAATAAAAAAATTAATTTTTTAATGCAAGTAGGATAAAAACTAAAAAAAAATAAAAAAAGTAAGCCCGACGCGGGGCTTGAACCCGCAGCCTTGTGATTAAGAGTCACACGCTCTACCGATTGAGCTAGCCAGGCAATTACGTTGGTATCATCTCTGCAGATGGTTATGTGATAACTATTTGATAAAAGGTGATAACTGGCAAGCCACCACAACCTGCTATTTGCTGTATAGAATATACCCACACTGTCTGCTATTGCACGAGCTTGTGTTGATTCTTCAAATTTTGGCCCCCTCTTCACCTCCCCCAACTTGCTATATTTGCGTTCATCTTGCATGAAAAAAAATATGTTTAATAGACTTGCCAGGAGCGTTCAATTTCGGAAGTATGCTACGCTGAATGCCGGCCAGCCAATACATGAGACTCGTCCTCACACGATTCGTCCCGGTGAGTTATCGGTGGGAATAACTGCGATGGAATTCTACAATAGACGGCACAGGTTGGCCCAGCAAATGCCTGCAAATTCTCTGGCCATAATTCCTGGAAACACCATTAAGTACGCCTCAGGTTCTGTGTTTTACCATTTCCAGCAGGATAACGATCTCTTTTACTTGACTGGTTGGTTAGAACCGGATTCGGTTTGTTTGCTTGAGAAACGAGGAGAGGATCCGGATTCGATGGTGTTTCACATGATTGTTCCTCCTAAGGATGAGAATGCCGAGCAGTGGGAAGGAGAAAGAACAGGGGTGGATGGAGTGCAAGAGATTTTCAATGCGGACCAAGCCACAGATAATCGCAACCTGTATACTTATCTGCGGCCATTATTGAATAACTACAAAAAGGTGTTTTATGATTTTCCAGATCAGAAGAAATCTCTGTTTAGTCGGGTTTTCAACTCGCTAGATAAACAACCTACTAATCGTGAATCGATAGAAACGCTCTTGCGCGACCAAAATTGTCAGATTCATTCACTGAAAAGCTACTTGACAGGAATGAGAGCAGTCAAATCCAATGCTGAGTTGAAAGTTATGCGTCTGGCAGGGAAGATTTCCGGCAGAGCATACAACCAAGCCTATGCCAAACGTTTCCGCACCGAAAAGGCCCTCCATGCGTTTCTCGAATACCGCTTCATCTCTGGCGGATGTGACAGAAGCGCTTATATTCCCGTGGTCGCAGGTGGTAGCAATGCTCTCTGTATCCATTATACACGGAATGACAACGTTTTCAAGGATGACGAGCTTGTCCTCGTGGATGCGGCAGGAAGCTTGGGTGGATATTGTGCAGATATTTCACGGACATGGCCCGTTAGTGGAAAATTTTCCCCTGCGCAGGCCGAGTTATACCAGGCTGTCTTAAACGTTGAGCAGAAATGCATACAAATGTGCACAGAGAATTATGGCACTTCGATCAGAGACTTACATGATGTGAGTGTCCGGTTGATGACCGAGGAGTTGCGAAATTGCGGGTTCCATAGCGTCACTAGTTATGAAGTTATGCGGTTCCTGTATCCCCACTATATTGGCCATAATCTTGGACTTGACGTGCACGATCTGCCTTCGCATCCGCGGGGTTCTCCGCTCGTGAAAGGCCAGGTCATCACCATTGAGCCCGGGGTGTACGTTCCAGACGACACACGGTGGCCCAAGCATTTCCGCGGAATAGGAATTCGCATAGAGGACGATATTGCTGTTGGAAAGGATAATTATGTGGTGCTGACTGCAGAGGCAGCTAAAGAAATTGTAGATATTGAGACCATTGCAGAGCACGGCGTCACCACCAAGATGGAGGACGAGGTCGTCGATGTGTGGTCAGTTTGAATAGAATCAAAGTTATTTTTCAAAAGCCTCCGTTACCATTCTGTTCACCTCCAATGCACGCAGCTCTGTCACCACGTTTGCATTTAAAGCTTGGATCTGTTTAAGAACAGTCTCTGTACTATCTTCTCCCTTAAAGTATTCCAGAGTGCCGTTTATTTGATCGATTCTGATGTTTAAACGGAACAGACTGACAAGTTTCAGTATTTCTAATTCCAATTCCGGCTTCTGCACTCCAAATACACTGGCCATGTGTTCATAGCTGACACGCTGGACCATTGAGAGGTAAAACACATACATCTTGTACTGCATCACCTTGCGGAAGTATACATAGCTTTGACTTAGCTGTTCGTCATATTTGAACTCCAGGTCAAAATAATCAAGGCAATTTTTGACCTCTTGAAATTTGCAACTGGTATAGCTCTTCAGCAGCGATTTCAACACCATGTCCGTAGAGATTATGTCTTTCAGCATTCCTGTCCATCGAACCTCCAGATTCTGGGCTCGTTCCACCACCAAAACGGAAAAACACACCGTCCGGAGCAGATACTCTTTCAGAACCAGCTCGTTATTAAAGTCCTGCTCCAAAACGGTCTGGGCCGTGAGACCGCCTACTTCCGGTTCAGAGATGAGTCTCTCAAATCCTTCCACCACGCCGTGGTAATCATTTCCCAAAAATGAAGCGTACAACAGATACCAGCGACACATCCAGTAAGCAACTGCTTCCTCTCTGTCCAGCCCACGCTCATCGACCACCATTTTATCATCCTCGTCACTTTCGTCGTCACGCTCGTACTCCAGTACTTGCTGGAGCTTGCGGCACAAGAACACCGCCGAAGATGCTAGATTGCCGTCGTATGCTTTGTAGATGATGAGTTTTTCCAGCTCACGAAGCGATCTTTTCTTAAATAGGTTCAAGTACTCGGAGCTCAAATTGTAATAATAACCCAAATTATCGCCAATATTGTCGCTCGATCCCGTCACCATTAAAGTATCGACCGTGCGCCTGCGCAGAAGATCGACAATCTGCTCGAAGTTGGCCCGAGTTGCATCCTGTCTGGCCAATTTAGCCAGTTGCTCGTCATAATGAGACCCAAAACTTGTGTTTGTTTCAGTTTCAAGCACAGGTCTAGCCAGAGTAGTGTATCTGTCGAGATACTCAGTTTTGGAGTCCAGCAGATCGATCAGTTTGGGGGTCTCTTTGAAGTATTTATAGGGCGAATTGGGGTCTAGGATCAGATCCAGAAGGTCGCAAACGACTTTCTGGGGCACATCAAAGTTCATGCATATGTAAGCTAAGCGTTTCACATATAATGGCCCCTTGTTGTATTGACTAGTATAAATCTCCAATGACATAAATAAGCATAGAAACGATTTAAAAAAAATTATATTTTCATGTTACGACCGTTTGGAGGAACTGCAGTTTTGCAGGCGATGCGAACGAAAACAAAGCTGCTGACGGCTCTGCGTAAAAACAGGGTACCAGTAGATGCTCAGAAATTAGAAGAACGACGCCAACGTGAGCTCAAGAAGAAGTACCAAATGCCTGTCAAGAACCACTCTGCCAGCAAGTTAGTTGCCCAGATGCTCAAAAAAACCATAGAAGAGGTGCCAGAAGTGGGTCCATACACCAAGTTCAGCGATAAGGAACTGCGGAAGCTGTTTGAGACGCGGATCAAGCGGCTCAAGTACAATTTGCTTGGGACAAATGGTGTGCAGATCAAAGATTCCAAAATAGTGGACGAGAAAGTGACCAAGTTTCTAGAACGAGACGACGTAGACCGGGCGATTGAGCTGGCACGGCTGGCCAAATACAAAGGCGTGTTTGCTTTCGGCTCGATCCTCAAAAAGCTCTCTGAGCAGGGGAAATTGAACGCCGTATGGGATCTTTTCAACAAGGTGAAAAAATGGGGGCTGACTCCAGACGGGCGGATGCTGACTATCTTATTCAACGGATTTGCCACTGGCACCGACCCCAACACCGGAAAGCCCAAGATAACCTCAAAGCAGGCTGACAAGCTGCACGAGTATCTGGAGTACGAGCTCAAGAAGGAAGACTGCTGCATCACCATTATACATGTCAATGCTGCATTAAAAGCATTCAGACGTGCTCAAAGACCAGAATTGGCCATTTCCATCTTTGACCAGCTTAAACAGCGTAAGATCAAGCCCGATGTGCGCACGTATACCGAGATTTTTTCATGTCTTCGGAGACACAACGATTATCTCGAGGCTGTTACCAAAACTGAAAAAATATTTGGAGACATTCGTAGGAACAAAGTCAGATTAGACGTGCAACTGGTTCAGGCCTATTCTTCAGTTTTTGTGTTTTCAGACGACAACCGACTACGAGCTCACGGATTGCAAATACTCAGGCATCACTTCGATGTATGTCCGGAAAACCAGATATCTGAGCCCATCGATTTAGACAATACCAAAGAAATGGAGTTTTTGAATAGTGGCGAACAGGTGCCACGAGTGGTCCCCGAATCCGCTAATCTTGACGCCATCCTTCTTCGCTATCATGAAATGAATGGCCTGCGCGAAAGGTTTGCCCCTACTCCGCAAATTACTAACCGTTATGCCACGCTTTGTGAATACTTTAATTGTAAATAGAGGATAAAAAGATAAAATAATTATTTCCCCATTTTTTTTCTTATCTAGCTAAATGATATTTGGGGCTCTGTTGTTTGGTGTCATTGCGGCCGCCTTTCCCATTTTCGAAAACGATTTCCGAATTGTCTCGGTGGAAAGAAACCAATTGATCAAAGTTCCAGAGTCAGAACGGTGGTATTTGAAGAGCAATAATGTTCCCTTCATAGATCTCACAGAACAATATCCACAGCTGCTGGATACTCTGGGAGTTGGCGAAGGCGTTAAGATTGCCTTGGAGAAGCCTCAACATGTGTACAGTTACCCCAATGCCTCAGATTTCCACCCCGATGAAGTCAATTCGTTGATTGCTAAAATTAACACCCCTCGGATATACGACACATTGCATACCTTCAGCTCGTTCAAATCGAGATACTACAAGTCGGAACGGTTTCTGGACTCATCTGTTTGGGTTTATGAGAAGCTGTTGGGAATATCGGCCTCTAGGGATAATTACAATCTATCAGTGATAAACCATGTGAATTGGCCGCAATCATCTTACATCCTGCAAATCTCGGGCTCTGAAAACTCCACCGATGCCGCCACTATCATTCTTGGAGCTCACATTGACTCTTTGAACCTCGTGCTGCCGTCGTTTCTTTCTGCTCCTGGCGCTGACGACGACGGCTCTGGAACAGTGACTCTCCTAGAAACCCTTCGAATCATCGCCGAGAACGACATCAGCTTCAGCAACAACATCGAATTCCACTTCTATGCTGCAGAGGAGGGTGGGATGTTGGGGTCACTAGACATTTTCAATAGCTATCCTATCGATGACTCGAAGAAAATAGTTGCAATGCTGCAGCAGGACATGACAGGCTATACTGCAAAATCTGTGCAAAAAGGATATCCGGAGCATTTCGGACTGGTTACCGATTTTGTTTCAGTGTACTTGAACGGATTCTTGCGGTCTGTAATTGAAAACTACTGCTCTATTCCGGTTTACGAAACACAGTGCGGATATCCTTGTTCTGACCACTACAGTGCCTATATGAACGGATTTCCC
Source organism: Ogataea nonfermentans (assembly GCA_003706255.2). Lineage (NCBI taxonomy): Eukaryota > Fungi > Ascomycota > Pichiomycetes > Pichiales > Pichiaceae > Ogataea > Ogataea nonfermentans. The sequence continues at coordinate 993,059 of PPKT02000002.1, read as the reverse complement.
GCCGCAATGGTGACGGAGTCGAAGTTCGAGCTCTCTAATCCGTTTGTGCACACTTCTGCCGATACAATCGATAAATTAAACATGCTTCATATTGCTGAACACGTTAAATTATGTCTCGGATACATATATGAGCTTGGACAGTTCTCATGGAAAGGTCAATAGATAGGTATTTTAATGTTCTTTATTTTTCATTCTGCAATCGTTTCCGCCTCTTGGCAATCCTGTTCGTATAGCTGTTCATTGGTTTTGACCCGGAAGCTCAAAACCAAAGCTCCAATGCAGACAATTCCCCCGAACCGGAAGATCCAGCCCAGCGAGTCGTCATACGAGTCCTTGTCACCGTTTTGGAATATCTTAAACAGCAATGACGAACCCAGAGACGAGAGCATCTGCGGTGCAGACACAAAAACGTTGTGGATGGCTAGCAAAATGCCCGAATCGTACTCGACGCGGTCGTACTTGGCCTCCATGATGTTTGTGAGGTAAATGTCAGAGTTTGAGTCAATGAGCGTGTAGTCTGAGTCAGCAGACGTTGGGGCACCCTGTTTTTGGTGCTGATCATAGATCTGGACAGCCTTGATGTCCTTGATTCTTGAGATTTCTTCGCTAATTAAGGCAAATGGGATCCAGACAGCACAGCCCCAAGGAATTCCTAAGAATGCAAACAAAACGATGGCTTCCGTAGAGTTCGCAATGAAGAACGTAGATAGCGTAGCGAGAATGAATACCACGTGTGAATAGATCCAGAGTTTGCGCATGTTGATCCACCGGTGGTTTTTCATGTTTTCGACGAGGTACGGGAGCAGCAGATCGACTGCGAGGGTAACAACTGCATGGGCAAGGAGAGCAAGCGTTCCGCGGCGAGTTCCCTCATCGAGCAGTTTCTGGCGTTCATCAGGTGGCAGACTGTGGGGGTCATTATATCCGTTTTCAAAGAGATACAACTCCCCCACGTAGGTAGAGGTATAAAAAAGCATGGGGAAGTATCCTATCCAGGCAAAGAACTCAGCATAGCAGACTACCTTGACCTGCTGCGGGAGTCGATGCATCGACCGGAAAACCTGCATGAAAAACGACTTGGTCACCATGAAGATGTTGGCATTTTCCTGGTCGATGCCCATGTCTTTGAGTCTTTTCTCCTGTTTTTTGCGCTCCATGCGGATAGTCAGGTCGTAGCGTGGACTGCGTTCTTTTATTACCACGCACGACATTGTAGTTAGGGCCAACATGAAGATTGCAACGAGCCAGCTCAAAACTTTGAACTGGGAATTTCCTAGCCACGGGAACAACCGTGCCAGGTCTAATGCACCGACCCAAAACCCAGCAATATTGAATATTCCAATCATCCGGGCAGCCCAAGCATTGGCAATTTGCTGCTGTTGACTGGAAACCACATCCACGATCAATGCTCGACACGAAGCTTGGATCACAGCGATGGAGAAGTCCAGAATGTAGATTCCTGCAGCCGCAAAGGGAACAGTGTACTTATTGATCACGTCCTGGTTCGAAGTGGGCAAAAACCACCCGATTATGGTGGCCGAATGCGAAAGGTACACCAGCGACAGCACGGTGGCCAGACATCCACCCATAATGAACGGCCGTCTTCTACCCCAATCTAGATTGCACTTATCACTAAGTAAACCGACTATTGGCTGGCCTAAAGTTCCGGAAAGAGGACCTGCCAGCCAAATAAGCGCAAGGGCATGTTTTGAGACCCCTAGCGATAGCAGAAATGGAGTTGCCTCGCTGAATTCGGTGGACCATGCCAATTGAAGGGCCCCCACAATTAATGTCAGAACTATAATATATTTGGTGGATCGAGGCGGATTGTACAGCTCTTTCACTCCACTGTCTACTTCTGATCCCATTGAAAGTATAAACGACTGTTCGAGAGTGTGATCGTCCTCCAAAAGCTGCTCTGAGAGCTGGTTGTTTTGTCCGGTCATAGCAAGGACAAAAATTAAAACACGGGGATACAACTTTACACGGGAAATTAAATATTCTACGCGTATGGAGAGAAAGAGACGAGGCGACGATACAGAGATATTTCGCGAGGGGAGAGAAGGACACATAGTAGGCGACGATGCAAAGAGCAAGACAAACATGCGTTTGGTGTTTGCGAAGAAAGTCCAGCTCCGAAGGATCACGTCCGAAATACATGGTAAGTAGAATGATTTGGATAACTAACACCAGACCGGACTATCAATTTGATGATGGCCGCCTCCAGAGAGCTGAGTCGACGTGACAATTCCAGAGATAGCTTACAGGATGGAGATGCTTGTCAAAATGAGCCGACCGAGTCCATTGTTAGCAACCAATGTACAGTAGATGAAGATCATAGAGACAACCAAACATACTATCAACGACCATATTGGTGACGAACAGGCAACAATTGGGGAAACGACATTCGGGCGCAGAACGAGATCGCCTACGTATACCAAAGACCTGATTTGAGCAGCCTGCTTAGTCTTTCCCTTATCAGATTCCCATCTGCGTGCACATAACCAGAAAATCTTGTTTATTTTTATCCGGACCATCAATTATACTGCTTCCAATGACCACTTACGAAAAAATCGTCAAAGGAGCAACGAAAATCAAGCTTGCGCCGCCAAAGCCCAAGTATATCGAGCCTATCTTGATGGCAACATCAGAGGGCCCGAATTCCGAGAATTTTCGGGTGGTGATGCGCACTTTGGCCACTCGGCTCGAGGATTCCGCTTGGTCAATTGTGTACAAGGCCTTGATAGTGGTTCACATCATGATTCGTGAGGGTGACGGCGATACTACGATTTCATATCTGGCCAAAAACTATCATAATTTGGAATGTCGCAACATCTCGAAATCGGGAACATACATTGCCAATGGGGGCGATCTTAAGACGCTGAAAAACTACGCAAAGTACCTCACCGTGCGTGCGAAGGAGTATGCCAACATTCACCACGACTATATCACCGAAAGCAGAAAACCTTTAACTTCATGGTCGTCCAAGACGTCTGGTTCGAGGCTTAGAAGCCTTTCCGTCGACAGAGGTCTGTTGCGGGAGGTGGAAAGTGTCCAGAAAGTGGTCGATGCTCTGGTGCGGTGCCGTTTTGAGGAACAGGAGGTCAACAATGATGTGATCATTCTAAGTTTTAGAATGCTTGTTAACGATCTGTTGTCAATTTACCAGGTGTTGAACGAGGGAGTGGTGAATATTCTTGAGCATTATTTCGAATTGAGCAAGTACGACGCTGAAAGAGCATTTGAAATCTATAAACGTTTTACGAAACAGACGGACCAGGTGGTGTCGTTCCTGCGAGTGGCTAAGCATTTGGAGCATGTTACCAAGCTTCACATCCCCGTTATCCGTCATGCCCAAACAGGTCTTACCGATTCGCTGGAGGAATATCTGCATGACCCGAACTTTGATATCAACAGAAGACAATACTTGGCTGAGAACGAGGGTAAGAAGCAGTCCAACGGGGACGGAAATCAGAGCCTCTCACCGGCACCGGCATCAGCACCGGCACCAGCACCAGCACCAGCTCCTCAACAGGAATCAAGGCCCGCCCCTGTACAGCAAGTTCCCCAACAGCAAGATGGCCTGGTGTTCCAACAGACTGGTTTCAACCCATTTTCGACTGGATTCGTCCCAATGCCTGTGGGTTTCAGCAGCCAGCCTGTGCAACAGATCATTCCTCAACAGACGTATACTCCAATGCTACAGATCCCGGAAGCACAGCCGATTCCCGAACCTCAATATCAACAACCGCAAAACCAACCATTCCAACCTACTCAATCATTCCAATCCCCACCGATGTTCCAGAGCTCTCCATCTATACCTCCTCCAATGGCCTCTACAGAACAAGCTATGACTCCTCAGCTGACGTCTTCTTTCACAGGAGCTGGATTTGGTGGCTACACGGCGCAGCCGCCGTTGCAAAGACACACCACCTCATCTTTAAGAGGAAACATAAAGAGACAGTCGACCAATCCGTTTGCTGTTGACAGTTCGAGCTCGACAAACAATCCGTTCTCGAGCGAGAAGATGGCCCCAACAGCCACAGGAACCAATCCTTTTAGAGCCTCAGTCAGTGTTCAGCCACTGCAGAGTCAACCGACCGCTGGAGGGCTTGAAAATCTGCCCACCGTTCCTGTTTTCCCAGAAACGAAGCAGGAGTACCATCAAGAACAGGTCCACCAACAGGCAAAGTTCCAATTGCAACAGGCAGCACAGCGGGCAGCACAACAGCAGCAGCAGCAACAACAACAGATGCAACAGATGCAAAACCAGATGGCGGGAATGCAAAACCAAATGACAGGCATGAATCAAATGAACGGCCAAATGACAGGAATGAATAATCAAATGACAGGTATGAACCACATGCAGATGCCAAATCAGATAACAGGCCAACTGCAGCAAAACCAGACAGGCTACAATCCTTTTGGGCAACAAGGTCAAGCCTACAACCCTTTCGCTCAGGTTTACAACGGTCCAAACCTAATATAATCGTAATATGTCATTAATTTATAAGCACTGTTATATGTTGGCCCTATACTGGCGTGGCTTGCCCGATCCAGTCTCAAGATACCTTTGAAGGAGGTTGTCCTCAGCTGGACTTGGTTGATAATATTCGGTCTTGAAGTCGTGTTTCTTCTGTGCTTCTATCTGTTCTTGATCCAGCTTGGATTTGATAGCATTTGCGAACGTTGGCCTACAGACAACTGATGTGATTCCTAAAGGAACTGCAACAGCTGCAACGGCGCCGAAGAATTGTAATGGAGTGACAGGCATGATAGAATGTTTTTTTATTAAGTGAATAATGTAGCTACAAATATTAGCCATACTTGCTATTTATATGTTCCCCACCATCGGTTGATTCGTGGCCCCACTTATCTGCTTGTTACCCAATTTGTACCAGGGCGCACACCGTTGACCGTTAGGTCATGAGATTTTTTATCGCGCACCATAGATAGTTGCTTAATTTTTTGGAGTGGTGTGCTTTTTTCACGCCAAAGTAGTGTAAATTCGTTTTCTAGATTTTTCAGCCACCACTTCCGAATCTCCAAATTCGTGGCTGTGTTGATTGTGCCATTGCGTTTTAAGGAACACCAGTCCACTGATATTGAATCCAACTTCTGAATTTGTCTGTTTCAACAGGGCTCTGAGTTGTTGGCGCAATTGATCAAGTTCTTTGCGTAAGTCCACATCTTTCTGACTCACGAGCTCCATCGAATTTGAACGAAGCACAAAAAACAATGTCCGACAAATGACCGAAGTTGCTGTCAAATTCTTTTTGAAATTGGATTGAGCCGTCCAAACGCGGATAAAGCGCAGTAGCTTCACCGTGTACGAAAATGGTAGCACGATAAGCGCATCCTTCAATTGGGATGACTTAATTTTAGTCAAAACGTCCAGCACGTAAGCATCTGCCGAGATGCCTAGAGCCTGCAAAATAGCATTGCGGGCAGGAGCCACAGGTTTTTGAGTGGTTCTCTGAAGTTTAAATGCTTGCATCTCCCGCTCGTATTGCTGGGTCTCCTCGAGGTCCTTAGTAGCCAAATCCAGCGCATCCATCAGTTTCTCACCTGCCTTTAAGGTCTCCATCGTCTGTTTGGTGACCTTCTCCACATCGTCGTCACCTTCTTTTGCTGGCTGGTCTTCTTCCAGTGATGCCAAGAGTTCTCCCTCGTATTGCTCGTCCATTTCCTTCTCGCGCTCTTCTTCAATAAACACCTGGTCGTCCGTCTCTTCCCAAATTCTGATACTATGATCGTGCGAAACAGAAATTAGGAACTCTCCTGTAGAGCTGACGGCCAAATTCCAAACCTCGGACTGATGAGCAGCTAGCTTTTGAATGTTTTCGAACTTTGCACCGTCCCAATACTTAATCAAACCGTCTTTGGAACAACTGAAGAAGTTCTTAGATTCCGGAACAAACTTCACCTTCATAATCGAGTCCTGGTGGCCGAAAATAGACTTGTGACAGTCTCCGAAATCCAAACCCCAAATTCTGATATTCTTATCCGCCGACGACGTAATAATCAGCTTGGAATCAAATGAAATATCAATGGAAAGCACAGGTAACTTGTGACCGTAAAGACTCAAGTAGAACTTGAGGGTGTCAAAGAAGAATATCTTGACCGTGTTGTCCAGCAAGGCAACGGCCACGTACTTGGAATCCGGTGAAACTTTGACACTTAGCACGTCATCACCCACCTCCAAAGTTCTCTTGTGGTCCAATTGCAAAACATTCACGTATTTGTCAGCTGTTCCTGGAACCAGTTCCTTCTCCACCAAGATCTGCCAGAACTTGACAGACTTGTCTGCTGAACCGGTCACAATGGTCTTTCCGTCAGGAGTCAGGTCGATCGACCAAACAGCCCTGCCGCCATGCGCGTCGTCAATCGAGTGAAGCACCGTTGAGGTGGTTAGATCAACCAATTTCAAAGAGCCTTCTTTGGTTCCAATAACCACTAATGCACCACCTGGAAGGAACTTTGCAGTCAAAACATAGCCAACCTTCTCAAAAGTTCGAATGCACGATTTGGTCCTGATATTCCAAACCTTGAGCTCATTGTTCGAACCGGTCACTAACAACTTGTCGTCGTCAGAAATATCAACCGCACGAATATCCTGTCTGTGACCGGAGAGATAAAGCGAGTACCTTTCTTCACAAAGCTTGTCTGAAGGCTTGTGTTTGCGAACAGTTTCCGGAAGAGGAATGTGATAATAAGCAACAGCGTTGTTAGTCAACGTCACCACAACGTCGAGTTTGCGATTATTGACGATGGCCCAGGTTGTCGACCTGACCTTCGACTTGTCTGCATGAATAGTGGTGAACGGAGCTATTAGCATACTGATCTTTGCCTCGTCTAAAGCGCGCTCTATTTCTTCCGGACTCATGTCCTTCTCTTTCAATCTGGATTCTCTTCTTGCAGAAGCCTTGCTAATCTCCTTGTCAGTTCTGAAGCGGAAAAGTTCCACTGTTCGGTCTGTGTTCGATAGAAAGAAGAATTCGCCTTGAGTCGTCATTGTGAAACCAATATCTGTGCATCGACTCTTACTCTGCTTGTCAAAAACTCCTTGCTCTATTAATTTTGTCTCCTTTGACAAGTCTATGCTCCAAACCTTGAGTTGTGTATCCATGCTTGAAGTAATACAGACCTCTTTTGTTGTACTCAGTCCCAACGCCCAACACTCACCAGTATGGGCCACGTGGGTCTCAATGCATTGCTGTGATTTCAAATCCCATAGCTTGATCAGTCCATCTTTGGACGTACTCACAAGCCAATCCTCCATCTCATCCACATCTGTATTGTCAGGCTCAATCAACAATGCCATTCCAGTGATCTGATCTCTGTGCCCTTTCAACTTGAACAGCCCTGTCTCACCAACCAAATCCCAAATAATTATCGATGTGTCTTTGGATCCAGAAACGAGTCTCGTGCCAGATCTATCAAATTGAAGCATTGTAATGGCAGACTTGTGGCCTGAAAACTTGATCACCACGGAACTAGATGTCATATCCCAAATCTTGATACTTCCATCACTGTAACCTGCAGCAAGAATGTTCGACCGTGGTTCATGTTCAAGACAAACCACTTGAGGAGGAGCCGACTGAGTTGATGAATCGAGAGCACCGGGATTTGACCCATCCTTAAATCGTTTTACCAATTCTCCTGTCTTGATATCAAAGACTAGAATATCTTCCAATCCTCCGGTGATGACCTGTCCAGCCGACTTCCTTGACACTCCATCTCCAATAAAGATTGAGTTGCACTGGGATGCAATCACACCCATCCAATCGGCCTGCTCGTACCGCTGATACGACTTAACCATAATTGAAGCTAATCAATATTTTTTTTTCAAATTTTTTTCTTCGTATGCATGGAAACACATCTGTACACCATCTACGAACCCTCTTCAGACAGCCAGTCGTGGAACTCGTCCATGAGCACTGGCCACGACTGCGACTCGTCATAGTTGGTCAACTTCGAGTCTTCGTGGAACGTTTTCAAAAATGGATACAACATATTCCACTGGTCTTTGGTGACTCCCTGGTGGTTCTTCTGCTCCAAAAACGAGATAAAGATGTTGAGTTCTGATTCGTACTTCGAGGGGATCATGAGCTTCCAGTACTCGATGGCGGTTTCAGTGGGGACATTGCGTTCATTTTTTTCGATAATGAATTTGTAAGTGAACTGATAAACCTTTTTGAAGTATTCCTCGTCCTCGGTCATATTAACTGAAAGCACATTCTCAATGTAATTGCGCATTTCCTCAATTGTATTACAACCCGCCTTCGACCAATTGGTCAGAAAAGGCTCCTCTTTAAAGACTCCCATCGAAGGGGACTCCAGGAATTCTGCTAATGCCAACATCACCAGATTTTCAGGTTCATACCCCAGATCAGAGATGTATTGGACCGTTCCATCGATACCAATATACGACTTTCCCAACACATCAGGAGTGTCTAGAGTTAGTGATTCAAGTCAGATACTTACCCTCTTTGTATTTGACAAACAGAGTCTTCAGGCTGTTGTCTATTTTCACATCTTTTCTCTCTTTCTTCACGTCTTTAACAAGATGAGGGTTCATGAAAAAGTCATTTATTGCATGAGTAATCTTTTGCTGGTTTCTCAGCAAGAAAAACTTAGCAACATCTTCAGAATCAGTGCCAGTGACTTCCAAAAACTTCTTCACTATTGCTGGTTTGACAGACATGGCAAGGGAGATTATTATATATATTTTTTTCTCTTGATATTTACCTTTTTGTTTATTGTATGTCTTTGTCTTTGAACGCGCAGAACTTTCTGGAGGTGTTCAAGTCACCTGCAACAGGTTTTCCGCCTACTGAGCAGGACGATCCGTCCTCCAGCTTGTCCTTAGTCTTGGATTGGGTTGCTGAGTTCATCGGTCAGCCAAACCAAGATCATATGGAGCCACCGCTGAGAGTGCGAAACTCCCTTAGAAACATCGGTGTGGGCAACGAGCAGCTATTTGATGGTTTTCTGAGACTAGTGCGCAAACAATTGAATAGTCAAGGAATCCAGATCGCTACTCAATTAGCCCAAACTAGTGAAAAGTTGGCTTTTCTCCCCTCCCTATTTGAGTGGATTATGAACACAAAACAGAAATTACTCTATTGCACATCCCTCATGACGTTGATACCCGACCAGGTCAAATTAGTATTTCGCTGTGCTAACGCCGTATTTCAAACAACAGCAATGGAGAAGAATGTCTGGGCCGCGGTGCGTGAATGGTACAACACTGGTCTATTCTCCGACTCAACTCAGATAACTCACCAACAACTGTGCGAGACAACCCAGGTTTTTATTCAGGTCCATTTTGAAGACGAGCTCTCGCAGATGATCATTGAACTATTTAATTTAAAAATAACTTCGTATGTCGATACGAAGTGCGCCAAAATATGGAATCAGCCTCTGCTTCAGGATCTTTCGAACTGGACCCACCAAGTGCTTGTCCCGAAGCTCCAGGATGTTCTTCCTTACCGAGACTTTGATTGTCTAGATGAACTCGTCAAGAACGAGTTGGTAAAGCTGCGAGTTGCCGAAAGTTTCGACATCGTGGTGGATTATCCAGATTCAGCATTTGCGCTGCAGGAACTACGTGAATGTATGACCACTGGAGATCAAAACTCCCATCTAGTCAGCAAATTTATTGCTTTATCGCAAAAGAGATTGCTGCACGCTGGAGTTAACACGATAGACATCATCAAATGCTACATCTCGACAATTCGCTCCTTCCTCATCGTCGACCATAGAGGAGTGCTACTCGACAAGGTGTGCCGCCCAATCAGAGCGTACCTGAGAGAAAGGGAGGACACAATTGAACGTATTGTTTTTGCATTACTCGATACCTCACCCGAAAACAAGCTGATTGAACTTGCTATTGAATTAAGACAGTCAGGTAAGAAACAGCTTTCTTTGGAGATGGAAAGAGACCTGAATTGGACACCGGATCCTGTCGATGCTCTTCCTGATTTTAGAAAGGGAATAGTGGAGGATGTAGTGGAGTCTCTGATATCAATTTTTGACTCAAAAGATGTGTTCATGAGTGAGTTGACCAAAGTTTTCTCTGAACAATTACTACGGATCACCAATTACGATGTTCGAGAGGTTTACACTAAGTTGCAACTGCTCAAGTCGAGATTTGGCAACTCCGAGTTCAGTTCTTTGGACGTCATGATGAAAGACATCATTCAGAGCCGAAAGCTTGATAAACTCATCGATTCGGAAAGAGTTCATTCTTCCATAATATCACATCTATACTGGCCAGAATTGCCAGAGCAGAATTTCAAATTACCGCAAGAGATACAATCCAATCTAGATGAATATGAGATACACTTCAAGGATAAGAAAAAGGGACGCAGATTGAACTTATTCCCATCTCTCAGCTCGATCGACCTCGATATCCAGATTGGAGGGCAATTTATGAATTTTAAGGTTTCTGCTGATAAAGCATCTATTCTATATTTATTCCAAAACATGCCAGAGGGAAGCGAGATCAAGCTGGCTACGATTTGCATGCAGCTTCAAATGCCTTTGAAGCTTGCAAACGAGGCATTGTCATTTTGGGTGAAAAGTGGTGTCCTCAGGGATTGTGGACTGAATACATACAAGATAAATGAATAATCATTTAGTTTCGACCGCAATGACTCTTTCCACAGTGGCAAGAACATCCTCGCTTAATTCTTTCATATTCTCATAGTTTGGTGTAGAAAATCTTTCGTTCAATGCTTCGTCTAATAGATGTCTTAGTTTGGTGATCAGTACTCCATTCTTACACCACGTTCTTATTGGAAGCCACCCACCCATCACTATTCCAGGAGAGGATCTACCTGAGGATACATTACTCAGATCATACGATACAGGGCCTCCAAAGAGCAACACTGCAAGAATAGAGACCGGCGTGACATCTCTGAGGTACAACTTAGTTGTGGTTTGAGATGCTCCGTATACGACAAAATGTGAGGTAAGGGTATTGGAATCAGAGACCGAAACCACGATATTTCCATTCTCGTCTTCAACCAGTGGTTCGTTCGCAACTCCATTAGAGTTCTTAGAATTGAAGAGTGTTGAAGATGGATGAAGAAATGCTCTGGTAGCTGGGAGATCGTTCTCTTCGTTTGATTTAATGAATTTTTCATTCCGCACCCAAAATCTGATACGTTTTGCATCTGGATCCAGCGCAATGGATCCAGCAACGCTAGCCATATACTTTGGATCAGGATATTGAACTCTGGCAATCTGTGGATATGACGAGGAGCAGATGAGGGTAGAGAGAATTTGCCAATTGGAAGAGTTCTGGTTTAGCTGTTTAAACGCATCGGAAGATTTTTGATAATCCATCGGTATGAATCCAAGGTCCTGCAGAGCGGAAACGTATTGTGTTTTAGTAGACTGAATCTCATTCATTTTCAAGTATGAGAGATGATTATCTTCTAGCCAATGGCGGCGCGTTCTTGAATCATGGAGTTGGTACTCATTAAAAGCGTTCAGAATTGCAATATGATCACCATGACCTTTACCGAACTTATTCTGGATGCGTTTCACCTCGTCCCTGTTTTCCATTCTCACCATGAATGGATTTCCCGTGACACCAACTGCTGCTAAAGTCAAACAGCTTTCCAGACATCTGAAGAGGACTCCAAAGAGTAACAGCTTCCCGGATTTAAGATCTGTAGGAAGTGTTGAGAGATATGATCCCAGCTTTGTCAAGTTATCGTTATGCAGAGCACCCATTTCTGTGAGCAGCTGTCTGGAGCTATCAACGTTTTCGACAGATGGAGGGTCCAATCCAAGTTTGAGAAACTCATATACATCCTTTATACCCATAGACTTGACGACGAGGTAGAGGTTTTCAAGTCTTGTCCGCTTGATTTCAGGAATCGGATGTTTTCTCATGATCTTTGTTTCTGTATCCTTGGTAAACAATTTGAAACAGAGACCATTTTGAATACGTCCAGCTCTTCCTCTTCTCTGTCCACATTCGGCTTGTGAAGCCCACGATTCAACCAGTTTGGTGGAATTAGAGTCTGAGTCAAAATGAACGCTTTTAACTCTTCCGGTATCAATCACCACCACGGCATCTGGGATAGTGATGGAAGTCTCAGCAACGTTTGTGGATGCAACTATTTTCCGTTTACCAGCTGGAGGAGCTCTGAAGATTCTTTTTTGATCTTTAGAGCTGAGGGCAGAGTGCAACGGTAAAGTCCAGAACGGACCTTGAATTTTAGCCAAACACTTGTTGATCTCCATAACACCAGGGAGGAAGATAAGAATAGAGCCATCATTTGACTCTGAGCGAAGCTTCTCGTCAATACGTTCAACGAGGGCTGCGATCAGATCATAGTTGATATTTCCGAGCTCGAAGTATTTGGAATCTGCTTTTGGCTGCACTTCCTCGCCGTTTCTCATCATCACCTTAAATTGTAAATCATCAAGCACATTGTCGAGATAGTAATCTTCAATGGGGAATGTCCTTCCTTCAATGTGGACATGCGAAATACCAGAATCAAAATAGTCTTTGAAAATAGATATGTCAATGGTGGCAGACATTAGTATGACCCTCAAGTTCGGATACATGCTCAGGATCCTCTTCAAAATGATCAGGAGAAAATCACCGTCAACGGAACGCTCGTGCACCTCATCGACAAAGATGTACCCCAGATTATCAAAAAAGCTGTCGTTATGCTCCTTCTTGTTACCTATCAGTCCCTGAATCATTCTCAGTAGCACACCGGTTGTGACAAACGTTATTCTGGTATTCTTAGACGTCTTGTTTTCTCCCCTGATGACATATCCAATTTCATCACCGCAGCTCGCAACCCGTTCCTCCGAAATTCTATCAGCAAGACCGATTGTGGAGATTCTTCGTGGCTGCGTACAAACAATGTTGGTTTTAAAATCTTCCCGCGCATTCAAGTCGTCCAAGATAAATTGCACAATTTGGGTGGACTTTCCCGAACCTGTTTCACCGGTGATCAAACAGATACGATTGCTGTTTATAACTGAAACCAGTTGATCTTTCTTCTTCCAGGCAGGCAACCTGGCCCGCTTACCGACCATGTCTTTAAACTGAGGAAGCAGTAATTTTGAGGCGTATTCTTGGCGTAAAAAGTCAATATCTCTAGACGGTCTGGTTCTGGGCTTTTTAGCCAATCTTGTATTTTCCAAACGTTCCACAATTCTGCGGTGTCTCTTAACTGTGGTTTTCACCAAAGGCCCGGGATTTTCCACGATTGAGAGGACATTTTGTTCAAGCCATTCTATACAGCTGAACACCAAAGACATGCCCAACAGTTCATTCTCGACAATATGGAACAGCAGTTTGGTGATTATGGCCAACTTGATATAGTTTGCAAGCTTGTACGAATTGTTTCTCACAACTAAATGGAGACCAGGCAAGGATTGGGGATAGTTATCGCTTCTGTAGACTTTCAGAGAGAGCAGACCAGAATCGATACCTTCCGGGCTCAGTGAAATTTCAGCAATGTTATCACTAACCAGTTTAATTTTCTCTTCACCGTAGATAGCCACCAGACTTTCCATTTCTTCTGCCCAGATCTGGCTTGAATCCTCAACTTTTTCGTCAGTCTCGTAATCAATTAAGGTGGATGTCAAATAGACTCCAAGCTGAACCTCGTCGTACCCACACACACTGATCGCAGACTCAACCTGATTTATACTAAAACCACTTTCTTTGAGCCGTTTGATGATGTTGTCCTTCTTGAAATCTTTGCTGATTGTTAGCTCCACATTGGAATCTTTGCTGTCCTTGATGAAGGTTGGGGGTAGGTCGTCTTCTGGAACGTGAAAAATAAGCCACTCAAGCGCATCCGTGAAAGTGTTGGTGTACTTGAACGCTTCATCAACATGCAATTTCCTGAACCCCAAACTTTCCAGAGTCTTCACGTCGGTGCTCACTTTTTCTCCTCCGATCTGTTCTTCTGACCAGTCAACGTGATTCCGTATAGAATTCTCAATCAGGGCTCTTGTTTCAGGCTTCAAATCAATGAAAACTGTGCTCTCCCAGACTTTGCGCGGGAATGTGACCTGCTTGAAGTTCAGCCTTGGAGTCTTCATATCCTTAGGTTTTGGCTTGCTGATTCCAATAGAAATCACCGTCTTTTTTGTTTTCATATCGGCCTGTTTCTTCGCCTCATCATCCTTCTGTCTCTTCTCCTGCTGCTTGCGCTTTTCCAGAACAACAGCGAACGGATCTGAACAGTATTCAGTTTTGGCTTTCTCGGGATCAGACTTGACCAATTTCTTTCTCTCGTCCTCGAGATCGGCCCAAAGCTGTTTGTGGTTCGAGGGAAGAACCATATGGAGATTCTTGTCTGAAGCGATCCGATGTAAGGCGTAGGTCGCTGCATAATGACGTGCTTCCAAAGAAGTTTCCTGGGGTTGGATGACTTTGCTCGGATGCATTTTTACCTCTATGATCTCGTGTGTTTTGGGGTTCTTCCATGCCAATTTTACCACGCCAATAAACCCATCTTTGGTCTTCCTCATCTCATAGTCCACTTTCTCCCACTTCAGTTTCTGACAGTGCTCGTGAAGCAGAGACCCAGGAAGTTTTCCTGTCCAACTGGCTGATTGTGCAACTACCGTGCGGCCAGCTTTACGTGTAGCAGCATCAATGGGCGCTTTCTTGCCAGATGGAGGCTGTTCTGGTGTCTTTGTCGGCGCTGACGAGGCCTGTTGCGACTTCTTCTTCGCCATATACGAAAAATTTAAGGTGCGAGGAGTGAAAATAGTACACTACTAATAGATTATCGATTTCTCAACTAAATGGTAGCAGAACAGGAACATAGATTTGGCGCTCACATGGATGGTCGCAATTTTCATACAAAACATCGTAGATCTGAACCCAGATACAGTCGCCTGCGTGATCGAACTTGCTGCTTAGCCTCAACTATTGTACCCCGAATCTGCTATTGTTTTCACAGGGCTACTAACCATCTTGGCAGATAAAGGATATTAATTTTATATAAAGCCAAGATCCCTCCTCTTTCTTATTAGCATGCCATGGTTTGGGACCACATAAATCCAGATAAAGCGCATGTGGCGTATGCAGTTATTGCTGTGTTTTCATCGCTTTTTTCGCTTTGTTCCTTGTTTATCAAGGAGAAGCTATACCTTGGAGAGGCCCTTGTGGCAACAATATTCGGTCTCATTGTGGGGCCGCACTGTTTGAACTGGTTCACTCCCAGTTCGTGGGGAAATGAGGATTATATTACTTTGGAGATCAGTCGAGTCGTACTTTGTATTGAAATCGTTGCTGTCTCTGTGGAGTTGCCCAAAAAATACGTCTGGAAGCATTGGCTAGGAGTGTTTTTACTCTTGATCCCGGTCATGACATTCGGCTGGTTGATCATCGGATTATTTATATGGCTTATCATTCCAGGCCTCACATATGGCTATGGATTATTGATCGCTGCTTGCATCACTGCCACTGACCCTGTGTTGGCACAGGCTGTCGTTGGTAAGGGAAAATTCTCCAGAAGAGTTCCTGCACATCTTAGAAATCTGCTCACAGCGGAATCGGGCTGTAACGATGGAGTTGCGGTGCCGTTTGTGTACCTCTCATTGGCTATCATAAATTACGGCTCGAACGCAGGAGAGATTGCTCGCGAATGGATTACAGTCACAGTTTTATACGAGTGTGTATTCGGATGTCTTTTGGGAGTCATCATCGGATATGTGGGTCGAAAGGGTATCAGATTTGCAGAAGATCATGATTTGATTGATAGAGAGTCATTTTTGGCATTCTACATCATGTTAGCATTGCTATGTGCAGGATTTGGTTCGATTTTAGGAATCGACGATCTGCTAGCGTCATTTGCAGCAGGAGCCTCATTTTCGTGGGATGGTGGGTTTGCTGAGAGAACAGAAGAGTCGCACGTGTCGTCGGTGATTGATCTGTTGCTCAATTTGGCCTACTTTATTTATTTTGGCTCCATCATTCCTTGGGAACAGTTTAACAACAAAGATTTAAATTTAGATTGGTGGAGACTTGTCTGTGTTGCTTTGGTTGTGATTTTTCTACGTCGGATTCCTGCTGTTTTGGCTATAAAGCCTTTCAGTCCAGACATCAAAAATTGGAAAGAGGCGTTTTTTGTTGGTCATTTCGGACCAATTGGAGTTGGTGCAGTTTTTGCATCTATCTTAGCTATCGGTGATCTGGAAGCACATGTGCTCAAAATTGAGCATGGTCCTACTGCAGATTATCCAGATGTTTCAGAATATTATCAACTTATCCACATAATCTGGCCCATTGTATCGTTTTTGATTCTGACGAGTATTATTGTGCATGGTTCTTCTGTTGCTGTGATGACACTGGGTCGTCACTTGCAGACTATGACATTTACCATGACTTTGACAAGAGTGGAGACCGAGGGCGGCGGATGGACTTCTAGACTGCCAAAGCTGGAGAAGAGTGGCACCTCGTTCTCAATCAAACGTATTGACACAATGGCCCTATCAGAGCACGATAACGGACTTTTGGAGAAAACCATGACAGAGGACTCGTCTACGCTGGAAGCTGGCGAGGCTGCAGCTTCGGCTAGACCAGCTGGAGTTGCAAAGAGAAGAAGACAGAAGCGGAAGATGCAGAAGAAGATCAGGGAGAAGCGCAAGGCACCACCTGTTCTCGAAACTTTGGATCTAGGTAAAAATAGCTCGCAGGCACAGACCAGCAAGGAGGGTTCAGAGGAGAGCTCTGCTACACGTCTTGCTGGGGAAGAAATTCAGCTTGCGGTGAGAGATCAGGAAGAGCACGAGGAGCGCCGCGAGCATGAAGAACATGATGAAAATGAAGGAGAAGATGACTATGGCGAGTTTGACAGACCGGTCGTGGAGGCCAATCCTCATCAGATGGAAGAATTGAAGGAAGATTTCGACTTGACCGATGAAGACATACAACCTGTGTACCAACAGGGCGATTTGAGGATTCCAACGACGGGTTACAGAACTGGCGCACAACTGATCATTGAGGACCAGTTTGGCGAGATTCTTCGCACTTACACTTCTAATAGGTCTGAGCCAGATGAAGCACGTAGTCTTCACAGCATCGGTTCCCTGCGAAGCAAACTATCACAGCATTCGCGTAAACGCGAGAAGAAGGGCAATAGCGACGAGAAGCTGGAGATGGAAGACTTTTCTCGTGCTGATGAGAAGATCTCAGACTTAGTCAACAAGACAAATCCAGGCAATAAGATGCTGCTTGCAAAGAAAGTTAAAATGGACAAGGACAACAAGAAATACGTTTCACAGAAATATCACGGATTCCGCATAGATGACAATATTATCATTGAGAACGCAGATGGTGAAGTGGTGGGTCGGTACAAAATCAACCAGAAGAAGTACCCGGGAGATAAGGGCGATACTTTAGGAAAAGCACTGAAATTTGTGGGCTTGCGCAGGGATAAGGGTGCCGATGTTGAGAGTAACCAGGCTGGTAATGATGATATCATTCCTTCTGGTGACGCTATACAGGGCACTAAGTTTGAAAAGAAGCTCAAGAGATTCCTAACGGCTGATCCCCGCAAAGTTACTATCAGCCCTCCTCCATCTCCTCATTTGCATTCGACAGACAGCTCGGAGTTTTCAGAGGACAAGTCTGACACAATGAATCCGGAGGAAAGCGAGTTTGAGCGTGCAAGACGGCTAGCTGCGCTGGCTTCATCAACGAGAGATCCCGAGGACGAGGAGGACGAGCCAAGTACCAGAAATAACTAGCGATTACGTAATATTTGACCAGCACGGTTCCGAACCACCACGGTGTCTGCTGGAAAACTTTGACTCGAAAAATAATTACTGGCAGTGCTATTCATTCTAACCACCACTGTAACTTTGCTAAATCTATAAAGGAGAGCACTGTTCCATGGATTTTTTCATGGACATGTGGAAGAGAGAGGACGCGTGTAGTTCAGACATTGTATACAATGGAGAACATTGGGGCGCGAGAATAAGTTCAGTTTTTGTTGTCCTGGTCGCCTCCTCATTTGGTGCATTCTTTCCAATACTGTCATCCAAATATTCGTTCATTCGACTTCCCTCCTGGTGTTTCTTTATTGCTAAGTATTTTGGGTCGGGTGTCATTGTTGCTACTGCATTTATCCATTTATTGCAGCCAGCAAGCGAAGCGTTAGGGAATGAGTGTCTTGGAGCTCCGTTCACGGAGTATCCGCTTGCGTATGCGTTTTCTTTGATTACGCTCATGGTGATGTTTTTTGCAGAGTTGATGGCTTATAAATGGATGGAGGACCGCATGTCAGAATTTGGTGGTGCTGGGGAGCATTCGCACTCACACTTTGGCGAGACTGATCTTTTTGTGAAAAAGCAGGAGGAGGCCAAAGAGTTGAGCCTGGCAGAGCCAGAATTCGTGCATGAAGAGGAGGATGATGTTGCTGTTAAAGGTATTTTAGACGTTGCTAGCCATTATGACCATCGCAAACACCATCAGGATCCGGAGGTGATGGGTACCTTAGCAGAAGATCCCGGAAAAGAAGCCTATTATGGCCAGCTATTAAACGTTTTCGTGTTGGAGTTTGGCATTGTTTTTCACTCCGTTTTTGTTGGACTCACTCTTGCAGTCTCGGGAAGCGAGTTTGTCGATTTATACATTGTGGTTGTGTTCCACCAGCTTTTTGAAGGGCTGGGTTTGGGCACACGGATTGCTCTTGTGAACTGGGGTAACAGAGCTAAATATACACCGTGGGCCTTGGCGGCAGCATACGGGATTTGCACACCGATCGCTATAGCGATTGGCATCGGTGTTCGCACTTCTTATCCTGCCAACTCTCGGAGGGCCCTGATAGTCAATGGTGTATTTGACTCTGTTTCCTCAGGAATTCTTATTTATACAGGACTCATAGAGCTGATGGCGCACGAATTTTTATTCAGCGACGAGTTCAAGGGCAAAGGAAGTATGAAGAAGTTGGTGATGGCATATGTGGTTATGTGTGCGGGAGCCGGATTGATGGCACTACTGGGAAAATGGGTGTAACATTCTAGGAAAAATACATATGGTACAACTACCTAACTAAGTGTTCATGTAGGTGGAAGGATCCACGCCCTCGGCAGGGAATTCCTGGATCTTGACGTCGAAGCGCTCCTGGATCTTGTTGAGGATCTCCTGGTCCTGCTCGTTCGACACAAACGAGACGGAAAGACCCTTGGTACCAAATCTACCTGCTCTACCGACTCTGTGCAAGTACTGGTCAGCCTCGGAGGGAAGGTCGTAGTTGATAGCCAAGTTGATTCTCTCAATGTCGATACCTCTTCCAAACACATCGGTAGACACACAAATACGCTTATTGTACTCTTTGAAAAGCTTGTATCTGGCAATTCTTTCTTCCTGTGGGATTCCCGAATGGACCACAATGGATGGGAAGTTGGAGTCACACAGCAGCTTGTTGAGAGCTGTGGCTCTTTTGGTAGATTTGACAAAGATGATAACCTGGTTGAACTCAAGGGAGTCTAGGAGCTCAGCTAGTCTCAAGTTCTTCTTCTCCTCTGGCAGGTTGATGTAGTACTGTTGCAAACCGTGCAAAGTGAGCTTCTTCTCGTCGTCCACGTAGATCTCGAGTGGGTTCTTCATGAACTTCTTACAGATAGGTCTGATGTCCTGCGACAGCGTAGCAGAGAACATCATCACTTGTTTTTGGAATGGAGTGGCTCTGAACACTTCCTGGACATCTCTTCTCATGTCGACCTGCTCCAAGACCTGGTCACACTCGTCGATGACAAAATTCTTGACGTTGTTGAGTCTGATCAACTTGTCTCTAACCAGGGCATTCAGACGACCAGGTGTACCAACCACAATGTGTGGACAGGTATCCTTGTTCTTCAACTTCTCGGCATCTTGCTTGATGTTGACACCTCCGTAAAACACCTCTGTCTTGACCTCTGGCATGTACTTGGAGAATCTAGCGTACTCATTCTTAATCTGGTAAGCCAGCTCTCTGGTGTGACAAATAACCACGGTAGAAATCTCTCCGGGCGTAGGGTCTAATTGTTGCAATGTGGAGAGCACGAAGACGGCAGTCTTACCCAAACCAGACTTGGCTTGACACAAGACGTCGTTTCCCAAAATACTCTGTGGAATACAAGCCTGTTGCACTAAATGTTAGTGGTTAAAAAAAACCTAGAACTTACCTTCCGATGGGTGCTCGAAACCACAGTCAGCAATGGCTCTTAAAAGCTCAGGCTTCAACAAGAAGTCTCTAAAACCGGTGGTGTGGATACCAACGTACGAGCCCTTCTTGTCTGCCTCGTCCTTGCCTGTATCAGCGGCATCTGACTGTTGAGCTGGGACAACGTTGATTTCTTCGGAATCTGAGTAGTCCAATAATTCTTCTTCTCCTTCGGCAGACATTGTGGAATTGGGATAGATGGATGGATGGTTTAAATTTTGCCTTTAATTTGGCGTCGTCGACAACAAGTGGAAAATTCGCGGCAGGGTAACACGAACACGTAAAAAAAACCAAAAGGTCTTTTAAATTCTCGTGCAACATGTCCACCGAGTACGAGAAGATATACCTGAACCAATCGAAACAGTCCGGGCGTATGCGGATAGCCGATACGGGGCTTGGATGGAAGGCTCAGACGGTGCCTGGAGCAACGACCAAGTCCAGTCCATTCTTGTTGCCTAGCGACGAGATCTTAAGTGCACACTGGTCCCGAGGATCCAGAGGCTGGGAATTGCGGATCGACACCAAAAATAGAGGTGTGGTGATGCTAGATGGGTTTGATCAGCAGGATTTGAACGGATTGAAGAACGAATTGCAGAGAAATTTCAGCATACAACTTGAGGTGAGAGAACACTCATTGCGTGGATGGAACTGGGGGAAGACCCAGCTGACCAGAAACGAGCTCACTTTCAACATCAGCAACCGTCCTGCGTTTGAGATTCCATACACAGATATCACCAATTCGAGTTTGAGTAGGAAAAATGAGGTTTCTCTTGAACTGAATATGGGAGAGCAACATGAGCCAGAACGCACAGGAGACGAACTGGTGGAGATGAAACTTTATATTCCTGGCAATGTTGAGGCCGAGGACGATGAGGGAGAGGACGAAGAGAAAACAGAGGGTACTGAACAACGCTCGCTGGCCCAGGTGTTTAGTGAACAGCTTAAAGACAAAGCTGACATCGGCCAGGTCACGGGCGAGGCAATTGTCTCGTTCGAAGAACTTCTGTTTCTCACTCCAAGAGGTCGTTACGATGTGGACATGTACGACACATTTATGCGTCTTCGGGGTAAAACTTATGACTATAAGATCCAGTACCAGCAGATCCAAAGAATTTTCTCTCTGCCTAAGTTACACCAGCTCAATCATTTGATCATTTTGCAAGTGGATCCACCTTTACGTCAAGGGCAGACTAGGTATTCATTCTTGACGATCCAGGTTTCTTCGGAGGAGGAGATCGAAGTGGAATTAAACTTGACAGACGAGGAGTATGAGAAAACGTACAAAGAGAGAATGTCCAAGACATATAACAACACCACCTACATGGTCATCTCGAGTGTGTTGAAGGGCTTTTCAGAGAGACGTGTTGTTGTGCCGGGCAATTTCATGTCTAAGGACATGCAGGTCGCCATTTCGTGCTCTCTTAAAGCCAACGAGGGCCAATTGTATCCTCTGGAGAAGTGTTTGCTGTTTGTTACCAAGCCAACAGTCTTAATTCCGTACTCCGACATCACCAACATTGTCTTTTCGAGAATTGGCCAAGGAACTGGAGCCTCTCGTACGTTCGACATGGAGGTTAACCTACGCAATGGAGCACGTTCCCACAGTTTCGGAAACATGGATAGAGGAGAGCAAAGCTTGTTGGAGAACTTCTTCAAGAGCAAGAACCTCAAGGTGAGAAATGACGAGAAGGTTGCACAGGAGATGCTGGCGTCCGCCATGGCTGACGCCGACAGTGACTCAGACATGGACATGGGTTCTGCGGACGATGACGACGAGTCACCCGACGAGGATTTCAAGGACGAGGCGGGCTCGGGCTCAGATGTTTCTGAGGAATTCGACTCGGAAGCTGGAAGCGCGAGCGAGGACGACGAACCAGAGAAAAAGAAGCAGAAAAATGAGTAAGAATAATAAATACTGTATCTTATTTACAACACTGTCTTGCTGACCTCACCGCGTACATGGAGCTCAAACTCAATTTCCTGCAACAGTGCTTTGTTGTTGAGTTTGCGGATTACCAGACTTTTACGTGTGCCAGGCTTGTAATCTGCGTTTTGCTCAAACTTAAGCACCAGGCCTGTAATTCGACCAACGTCTGGAAATGTGTGATTTTGAAGTCGACTTTTGATCGAAATCAGCTCAATGGTTGATAGAACACGCAAATCCCGATGGTCGGAGGTCCTGTTGTAGGTAGGACTCAAAGAAGGAATTGGAATCGGAAAAATAGCAGCACTGCTGCTGTCTTTCTTGTCACGTGACTCGACCTTTTGCAGCTTTGGTGGTTCCTCTTTCTTTTCATCCTTCTCAGTCTCCTCGCTGATTGTTCCCAAAGGTACATTAGGCACACTATGTGAGTATCTTTTGGAACGTTTGGGTGTTGGGTTTGAAGATTTGTTCTGTTTAGAAGCAGCCTTTTTATATTCCACCCCCAATGAGGAGACACTGGGCAGCTTATAAATTGTTTTGAGCAGTTCATATTTCTGTTTGTGTTCTTCAAGTTTTCTAATTTTGGGCTTCATCTCTCTCTCTAGCTCACGAATCACTGCTTTGACCAGCAATTTGTCCCTATATTCCAGCGCTTTGGCCATGTTATCATAAACAGAGCTCAAATCTGGCTCCTGCTCATAAGTTTCTGAAAACCCAGTGAAATGATCATCTTCGAGATCCAATCCTTCTGTGGTGCGATTATATAGAAGCTCCACATTCCCCCCAAGTTCCAGTTCTTCATTGTCAAAGTCTGGTAGCTCGAACTCATCTATCAGCGATTCCTGAAAATCCTCAATCAGACTCTCACTGGATAGCTGTTTGGCCAGTTTTTGAGAGCCCAAGTTTGGTGCAGACATATGAAATGTCCTTGCTCCTCTGCGAGCATTTATACTCGGTGGTGATTTGTTTTTTGGCAAACATATGTGACAAGTAGTATCGATACAACATTTTCTTTTGTCGCGGCTACCATGCGCGTCTTGTAAATTGTTCTTTTGGCTAATGTGTGCAGCGGGGCTGTGCTCTTTTCCTGTTGAGAGAATTCTACACAATCATAAACAACCGACAAAAGCAGCCAGTCGTGTGACTGAATTCGGTGCAGCACTGATGCAGTAATTTACTGGATTGATTCTACGGCAGTATTCAGTTTACGACAGATTACAGTTTACGACAGATCACAGCTTACAACCTGATGTCCAAACTCTACAAACACAAAGCATTAATCTCTTTGAGTCTCCAAGTACACAGTATCTCGGACGATCGTACCAGGTACAATGCAATCATATTCAAATCTAGTTACTCTCTTGGTGCAGAGCACGTGGGTTAGTATAGTTTTTTTCGGTTGTCGTTCGGTACTCGAAAACACCAATATCGATGCACACCAACAATAAATCGCGACGAAGCGGCTTGCAGGACCCTATTGTTGTAGCAGGGAAAGGCGAAAATTTGACAAAATATATGGATCAGACTGCCTCCCCGTCTGTTGACTGTTTTCACCAACTGACTCGTGTCAGGTATAAAAGCAGAATTCCCAACGATAATAAACACCAGTTCACCTGCCTCGCAGGATAAACTTAAGGTACAAGTAAAATTTTGAAGTCTGCCACTTTTGACACCCCTGCACCAAGGCCGCTTTCATAGTTTCCTGATAAGAAAATAGTCTTTAATGTCCAGTTGATCAGTCAGTTCATGAAATTCGGAGACGAGTTCAACGACAGGTCAATCTCCAAGTGGAGAAACTACAACATTGATTACAATGACATAAAGCGTAAGATCAGACAGGCAACCTCGGCGCAGCGAGACTCTGTCTCTAGCATCTCGGACAAGTCGAATGACACGTACGAGACGGGCGAGACTCTTTCTTCGAGAGCTTCCTCGGACTCTTTGCATGAGAAACTGGTTCGCAGATATCTCCGACAGCTTTACAAGGTGTTTAAAGAGCAGATTGAGTTTGTTTCGTTGTTTGTCAATTCCAAGTATGGAGAGATTTCGAGAAGAATTCTCACCAACAAGAACCAACTCAATATGTTTATAAATACTACTCTTGAGGCTGACGAGGAGGTCAGTCAGATACAGAAACGGTTACAGAGACGACGTCTAATGGTGATTCAAAAGGAGTCGGAAGCCATATCCCGCGAATTACAGGACCTTTCTCGCTTTATCCTGCTTCAAAAAATAGCCATCAGAAAGCTCTTTAAAAAATTCATTAAACACAGCGATTTCACTTACAAACAAGAATTGGTTAACAAGATTACCACAGAATGTCTGGATGACAATCCCAACTCGTTCGTAAATTTGTATCTCAATGATGCGGCTTTGGAACTGACATTGATGTTTGACGTGATCAACAATTACCGTGCTATGCAAGCCAAGCCAAGTTCTCCGTCCCAAACTCATCAACGCCAGCAATCTCTTGCGACTATGGACTCGCTCCTCCTGCCGCCATTAGCGGATACGCAGAGGAAGGATTTTCTTTACTCCCGTGCCACTACTTTTGATCTCATCATGCACAAGAAAGGCACAGTGTCCCGGCGATTCTGGGTGCATAAAGACAACCTGGACGAAACTAGATTCTTACTTTTGAGCGGATTCAAGCTTATTTCAGACGATTCAGGTTTGCTGGACGAGGATAACAAACAACAGGATCTACTTCAGCAATTGCAGGAAGAAAGAGCTTCTAATCAAAACTCGCACGTGCAGCTGAAAACAACAAGATCGTCGCTCGATCTTGCAGAATATACCAATACACCCGATATAACCTTTCATCCCGACACGAAGGTTGTTTCCCTGTGGCTCAATAATCTCACAGATCCACTGATCACGTCAAAAGATGGTGTTTCGTTCCTTTCTTCCTCAGATAGCCCACTTTCTGTTGATGTTGCTGCACAAATCAGTTTGACAGAGTACCCGGGTCCACTTCGTGTGGAAACTCCACTTCTAGTGTCGCCTATTGGCGGTCTGCATCAATTTGCAGTGACTAATGTTAATGAGAAGCTGATCCAATCGCTTTTCAGACCATCGAAATTACCGATTGAAGCATTCAAGCATAGGATTCTGGACAAGTGGCGCGAGCTAGGACTTGCTGGAAACCCGAAGATGGCCCAGTTGTCGCTGGATTGGTGTATCGACAAAAAGATGGCTCCATTGGCCAAAAGTCAATTTAACAGACTGAGATTTATTGGTGTGAATGAGTCTTCCAAGGATTCAAAGATAGATTGCTATATCACGCTTGATAGCAATATCCAAGTTTCGAGGCTCGATTCGGTTGAGGAGTTTAATTTTGCTGAATCTAAAGAGTGCTCCAGATTTCCACATGCTATTTTGGAGATCAGATACGAACCGCCATTAAAAGGTCTACTACCTAAAGTTCAGTCTTTGGTCGACTCTCACTTAGTTTACAGAGTTGATGACTTGAATTTCTCGCTTAACAATTACTATCTGGCCAAATTCTATCCAGAAGCGCTTTCTGACCATGCGATGTTGAACTACGTTGCTCCATGGTTTGACGATCTACAAATTAAAGACATCCGCAAACTTCCATCCATCATCAAGAAGCCGCCCGAAGAAACACACCAAAGATCGGCAGCTCCTGCCGGCATTCTTCTAAATAAGTTCGAATCACAGGCACAACATAGACAATCTGAACACCAGCTAGCTGAAGGAAAACGGTATTGGAACGAATTTGACGATGGAAGTGACAATGAATATGATGACCAAGGATATTATGTGGATGATGATGATATGACAGGTTCCAGTACGTTTTTCAGTAACTTCTTAGGACTTGGATTTCTCACGTCGGCAAGAATCAACTATATTTTGACTCTGTCCAATAGGATTTCCAACAAGCTTAACAAGTTGCTACACCCCAGTGATCAAAGGCTTGAAACTTCACCATTAATATCGTCGTATCAAAAGAGGCCTCATCTTTACAAATCGATAGTCAACAGCAAGTCTCAGTCATTTGAAGACTCAGAGTCTGACACTGACAATAGCGAAAATCGGTCACTTATAGACCAGTTGAGAACCTCTGGTACAGGAATTAGTGAACGTTATCCTCATCATCAACATTCTCTGGTGCACGGGCCAGCACAAAATAGCGATCTTATTGCACAACTAAATTATGACCGGATCCTAAGTTTCCTGTATCTTACAACAATGCTTCTATCCTTTCTTACCACTGGAGTTGGTCTTGGGGTGATATATTCTACCTTGGAAACTAGCAAACACAGAGATCTCAGACAGAACAGTGGAGTGATTATGTTGCTGTGTTTTGGTATTGGCTGTCTCGTTCTCAGTCTCATTCTTTGTGGTGTTGCTGTCTGCTTGCTGATGGCACGCTACAGCTGGGCCCCTTTGTGGCATCAAGTTGCTGTATGGACGAGCTTGACGACCATTTCCATTCTGCTCGTTATATCTCTGGTTTCATGTATTTAGGACTATGCATCTACAATTTAATGGAGTCTATTTCATTAATTTATGACCGAACTTCTCCTGGGTGTACTCTGCACCAAAATCGTGGTACTCTTCCTTGGTAACACACACCTTGTCAAATCCTTTTTTTTCAAAGAAATTACTTGCAGCATGCCAGCCAAACTCCGAGTAATCGCCCGTCCAGTCAAACACATGCACCTCATCATCAATTGGGATCTCCCGCTTCAATTCGCTCACTAATCTCTCTTTAAATCCTGGCAAATTAAACGTTCCGCCCGTCAGCACCACGTTGGCACAAAGCAGCGGTCTAATTAACTCAGGAACGGCCGCAAGTGATTCTTGGATCGTCTTAATGAGCCCAGCCTTGTGCACACCACTAATTTCCGGTTGAAACAACACCTCAGGCACAGCAAACCGCTCGTCGTACAGTTTGAGAATCTGGAGATTCTCGCGCACACTGGACGACATCGAGGCCAGCTCACTGTCAGAAATTGCGTATCCAGTCATTGTTGTTTTATAATCTGGTAAAACATAGTTGGTCGATATGTTGTTCGGCTCGACGGAAAGCTGCTGCGGTTTAAGTTTCTTGAGCTTCTCTATTCTGGCCAGAGCTGCGTAATAATCACTGGTAATAAAACATGCAGCATGTTTAATATTGTTGACTAAAATTGGTTCGTCCATCACGTTGTAGTGTCTAAACGAGATCACCTCACGCAGATATCCGTTTATAAAGCGTCCCGCAATGGGCATCTTGCGCACGGCCTTCCAATACGGCAGGCCATTGATCATTGGAGTGACATAGGTAGCATCGTAACCAGAGTCGATAACGAGCTGAAAATCGTTGTAACCTCCATTTTTTGTGGCCCAAGGAGCCAAACTTGCTACCGATCCGCGATAAAGGGATCCAATTCCATATTCTTCAAACAAAACCTGGTCTGTGTTGTTCTGGAACTTGGAAAATGTGACGGGCGTCTCGCAGTAAACCAGATTCGCTCCCGCAAGCAAATCTTCATTCTTAAAGTTCTTAATTAAGGCAGAATCCCAAATTTGGCGTTCTATGGTCCACTGGTATAACTGTCCATGCTCGATTGGCCGTTTGAATTGGATGCCCGTGTGGTCGATTGCACCCACAATATTAAGTGTCTCGCCAAGATAAACCCTCTTATCGTTTGCACGAATCATGCAGTTGGGCACATGCACGGGTTTTTCATCGCTGGCATAGCCCATTTTTATTTCGTACGACCCATTATCTATGATGAAGTTCATGGAGTATAGTTAATTTTTTGAAATATTTTGGACCATATTTATTATTTTTGATTCACTTTATTAATCATGCTCAAGAAGTCTCTCAAACCCGTTTCCAGAGCATGTTTGGAATGTCGACAGCGACATCTCAAATGTGATGGAATGGAGCCGGTGTGTACACGCTGTCGAAAATTGGGCAAAGAGTGTCTCTTCGTCAAGAGTAATCGAGGAGGGTCCAGGAAAAAAGGTGTAAGCATAAAGAGACAGAAAGTCGAGTCCGACCCGGATATCGATTTGTTGCTTCCCTGTGGAAAAACTTCGGG
The DNA here is from genome assembly GCA_003706255.2 of Ogataea nonfermentans. Taxonomy (NCBI): domain Eukaryota; kingdom Fungi; phylum Ascomycota; class Pichiomycetes; order Pichiales; family Pichiaceae; genus Ogataea; species Ogataea nonfermentans. The sequence continues at coordinate 964,869 of PPKT02000002.1, read as the reverse complement.
GGAGGCTACTTGTGACCAGAGATGTCGGTCAGAAAACCCGCTACCGTGCGCAAAACATGAATCAGTTGACTTCTTTCCAACGTTCAACTCATCCAAGGATAAGTCTGTGCTGGACTCTGTATTTGATAAAAAGTACATCACTTCTCCGGATCAGTACTACATGACTCCTTCACTCACCAGAAATCTGGATATCAACTCAATTATCCATAATTATTACTCTCATTTCCACAACTGCCATCCCTTCATGCCTCGAAGGGAAGAGATATGGGATTATTTGGAAAACATAACACACAAATACGACATTCTACTTGCGATGAAATTGATAGGGGATGGTCAGAATAAGACCGTCTACGCTAAGGATGTTGAGACGGTCAATTTTCTTGTGGCTTCCATTCTTGACTATTCTCGGAAGATAGGCAAGGATATTGTTTCGTTGCAAAGCTTATTATTACTTGCAATGGCCTCGCATATCTCTTCTTTGCACGATATCAGTACACGGTTGCTTCAATGTGTTGTTTCACTAGGTTTTGAACTACAACTCGATTTGATTGACAGCAACAAGTTGCCTGAAATATTTCTAGACGTGAACGGATTCGTCATCGAAAAAGACAAAGATTTCACGCCAACTCCGGACGTGATCAAAAACTTGCTCTCATCACCGCGGACGTCTAAAATTCCACACACGATATTGGAAAATACCGCTCGTCGGACGCTTTGGGAGCTGTATTTCTTTGACACCTTGAGTGGAACTGCATCTGGCCGATCTACATCGATACTTTCCACAAGGAAACTGCTTACATTTTTTCCAAAAGACATTCCACAGTCAATTTTTGACTTCAAAAGCCGTGCAGAGTGCTGCAAGCTCGTCAATGACGCCATTAAACTCAACGTTGCTATTCAAGAAAAAAGTGACTACGAAACGCACTTGCAGCACATGAAGGCTGCCATTGGGAACTGGGATCTCCGAATACAGGATCCAGACTCTTATAATTCGCCTTATCTTGTGAACTCAAACGGATTTGTGAACGAGGGCGTTCAACAGGCCGTTATGATGGTTAATTATGCTAAAATATTCATGCACAGGCCATTTTCGTATCTCTGGAGACCTGACATATCGAAGCATCCACGTTTCAAAGACGATGACTCCACTACAGAGATTCAAACCATAGAAACACCAGAGAATGACTCTCGCAAGATCATCGAGACTCGGAAGACGATTGATTCCGCCTCGTCTGTTGTCAAGCTTCTTCTGGACACGGACCCTGCGAAAATATTAGAGAGGACACCATTCTTTGCATGTTCACTGGCATTCTCCTGTCTAGTTCATCTAAGTGCCTATTCTTGGGTTGAAAGCAGTCTCGCCTTGTTGGAAAGTGAAGACTCTAAAGACTTCTCGTATTTAAGAGACAGCATCAGTATTGAAGAACTCAATACTTACACTGAATACATCAAACTCGAACTTGGTGGAATATTTCAGATTTCTAGACACTGGGCATTATCTTCCAAGCTCGTCCAGCATATTAAAGAAACACTCCGGAAAGTTTCGCCGAAACTATTTGCGAAAGTGCAGACAAGTATTCCGGAGCCTCAGAGCTACATTGAGGTGGGACCGATAGATACTACACCACCCTTGGATAAATCCAGCTCCTCCTCTGGCTCTGGCTTTCCAACTACATCGTCCTATGACTTGCCGTTGGACGAGATCGACTTCAACAGCTATGAGTCTGACCTAGTTGGTATATCATTAGAGGAGGCCGAAGGTGATACAGGCTGTGACTGGGTGGACAAAAACGTGTTTGAGTACGAAGATTTCCTTATTACATGAAATATACTTAATTCATCTTAGAGAGTGGAGCAACAAGTTCCAGCGACCGATTCAAGATTCCTTCGACTCTGCCACGCAATGCACCCGATGCACACGCGACCTCGAACGTGGAATAGTCTATTTTAGCCTCGTTCTTGCCGACTTTGATAACTCCACATTTACTTTCCAAATCGTGTTTAAACGAGTCGCCAAATTGCACAGTAAGCAGCTTGACTACATTTGCGAGTCGCACTTCAGGCGAATATTGATCTGGAATGTCGTCTTCTTGTTTAACACCATGGTCATGAGAATGTGATTTGGAGGAAATTTTGACCGAAGCTGGCGATGAGTCACAGCTCATCAATATTGCAAGAACAGAATCCGCAATGGTGTCGTCCACCATTCCGGAGTTCCACTCTACAGTGACAATCTCTTGCTTTATTTCCAAGGTGACCTTCACCGCGTTCATTATCTCCACCACGTATTCGTCATCGTCATCCACTAGCTCCTTTATGTAACCGAACATTTGCGTGAGCTGCCAGTTGATCAAACTCTTAGTAGCTGTACACCGTAGAGATTGTCTTTGTCTCACCACTGTGGTAGTTAGACCCGCAAATTCTCTGAGATCGTCCACTTTTAACAAACTCAGGTCAAAGTTTTTCTGGACCAAAACTCCGTTGATCAAATCATGTTCTTTTGGCAGACTCGTAGCTAACTGACCCATCACTTTGGCCACCTTCACTCCTTCAAATGTAAGTGAGAGCTTTGAACTGTTCTTCGGATTGTACACCTTGATTTCGTTTTCTGTGTTCTTGAATTTCAGGTACTTTGAAAGCAAAGCAGACTTCAATCTACCCATTTGATTAGTTTCACCATGCACCAAAATAATTGCCTTCGGATTGACAAGCTCAATGAACTTAGAGTTCTGCTCGTAATCGACGTGAGCAGCAAACGAAATCTCCTCAATATTGATTTTCCGCGGTATCATCACGTCAGGATTTATGATAGAAGGAATTTCGCTCGGCTCCGTTAGTAGTGTCTTGGCCATCGTACCCTCCACAGAGTAACCCGTCATGATCACCGAGTTACGTGGATCTGGACACCATTTTTCGAGGATTTTTCGCGAAATACCGTTCTGGAGCATGCCGGGTGAGGCAATCAGCACCGACGAATTCAAATCGTTTATTTTATCAATGTTGGTAATGTTCTTAATATATTTGAAATGAAATGGGTTTTGATTAGTCTCTGTGAACTTCTTTCTGATGCTATCATTCATCATGTTAACATATCGTTGGTAGACTGCCATACATTTCTTGGCCAAATCCGAGGCATAATAAATAGGGACATTTTGCAGTTCTGGGTTGTTGTGCCAGTACTCGTCCAAGATCAGTAGAATTTCCTGTGCACGTCCAAGAGCAAACACAGGAAGCAGACATCTTCCACCTTGCTGGATGGTAGAGTGAATTACATGTGTTAGTTTGGCTTCTCTCTCTGTTCTCGGAACGTGTGTGGCAGTACCGAAAGTGGACTCAGTGATGAGCAGATCCGGTCTCGAAGGGGGTAACTCGGCAGAACTTAAGTGTCTGTCCTCTTCCCGAGAGTAGTCCCCTGTAAATAAGAATTTCAGGCCACCGAGCTCAACGAAGAACATAGCAGCTCCCAGCACATGACCTGCATGGTAGGCGGTGAATCTGATACCTTCCACCTCGATGGTCGAGTGGTAATCGATAGTTTCAATTCTGTCCAAAGATTCGTTTAAATCCTCGTCCGTGTAAAGAAAATTGGCCGAATTCTCGTCATTGTCGTCTGCGATACTGGTGACTCTCACGAAATCATTCAACAGCCATTTGTAGATGGCTTTTGTAGGATAAGTCATGAAGACACGGCCCTTGAAATTGGTGTGCTGCATAACATATGGAAGCGAGGCTGCATGATCCAGATGGAAGTGACTGATTAGCAAGACGTCGACTTTAGCCAGGTCGAAGTCATCGTAGTAGGGCAACGATTCTGCACCAGAAAAAGCCGGATGAACTCCAGCATCTAGCATCACCACTTTGCCCTTGTATTCTACAATATGACAGGACCGGCCGACTTCATTTCCTCCACCCAGACAATAAAAATTGAGTTCTTCTGACATGAACGGAAACAAGAGAAATTATTTTTATTTCAGAAACACTTAAAATAAAATAAAATAACTTAGTGTCGAGAATTTGGAACACTTATTCAAATGAGCGAACATAATTCCTCTTCGTCCGAGCCGTTAGACCTAATTAAGCTCTGTTTGGACGAGCAGATCTTTGTCAAACTCAGAGGCAGCAGAGAAATGGTTGGAAAGCTTCATGTAAGTACTTTTGAGTATCATCCTCTATGTTACTAACTTCAGGCATACGACATGCATTGCAACATGGTGCTAAGCGACGCTACGGAAACTATCTTCTACATTGACCAGGACTCTAGTGATATCAAATCGAAGACAAAAAAGACCGATATGGTGTTTGTGAGGGGCGACTCCGTGATACTTGTCTCGGACGCTGCTAATATGTAAAATTAACAATCGATGGAAATAAATTAAATTAATTATCGACAATATTAAATTCAGAAATCATATAGAGTTTCTGCGTTTTAAGGTTGTTGGTCGGTTGGTCTCTCGCCGCTTCGTCTTGAAAGGCGGCAACTGGCCACTTATTTGCAACTTGTTCAACATCTCAACGGCATATTTTGCGCCAACTTTGTAGATTTCATCAAACTTGGAGAAATCCAAAGTGGCATAACCTTCGATTGGGGGCCGCAAATAAACACACTCCTTAGTGTTCTTGGCCCGCTCTAGTGCATTCACCGAGGCCACATATGCTAGTCGCATCTGAATGTCGGCCATTGTGGGAACGTTGGGATGAGCAGAAAACGGATTTAGTCTGTTTAACAGCACCCAGAATCCACTCAAAGACTCACCATAATGCATTGGCGATTTATCGTCTTCTGATCCAACATCACAAGCAATTATCGCATGCGCGCCACGCCGTTTCATTTCCGAGACGGTCAAATTGTCTATATAGCCTCCATCCAACAACATGTTGCCATTATCAGTCAAGGGTGGAAGTAAAGTAGCAAGGGACATTGATGCACGAACATAACGCCAAGCATAGCCAGAGGTGTGAATTTCCATAACGGACTCTGTGATATTGGTAGAATTGCAGTAGTATTTGATCCAGAAGTCCTCGATTCTTGAGTCTCCAAAGGCCTTCCATACTCCGCGATTGAATTCATGGCCAGTAGTGTAAGACGTTATAGGAATTGTCAGGTCAAGCAAAGAACGCCACAGTGACGACATACGGCCCGAAAATCTCTTAGCACGACCATAAACAGGAACGAGGTCGTACTCTCGGGCATATAATGCTCCAATGAACGAGCCGATTGAGGTGCCGCCAACAAAATCCACTGGAATACCGTACTCTTCCAGAGCTGAGATCACTCCAATATGGCTGATACCACGTGCACCACCTCCGCCAAGAACTAAACCAATGGCTTGCCCGGTCAAAATACGAGCCAAACGCATGAAGTCGTCCTTATGTTCTTGCATAGGCTGGTAGTACTTCTTAGACTTGAATGCTGCCCTGGTCTGTTTGAGCATTTGCACAAACTCGTTATTGTTAAGCATATTTCGCAAGTTCACTGTTAGTTTCGCAGTTGTAGCAGTAAGAATTTTCTGTGTGTTGGCCGATCTCTTACCAGAAACGAACTCCACTTCGTCATGTCTGGAATTGGAATCAATGGACAGTTGTATATGATGGTGCGAGTGAACCCAAATACGACTCTTAAGCCATTTATTGGTCAATCCTGGCTCCACATACCTCTCAGGGTGTAGCAGAATCAACTCAGTTCTTGCAGATGTTTTGCTCTTAACGAGCAATCTCTCGTACTCTCCAATATTCGGAGAGTCTTGAGAATCTGCAAGTAACAAAATGCAATCACCCTGCTGGATGCAGGTCCTAGTCCACGAAGAGTTAACCGGAGTGTCTGCCACATACACGACTATGTCATACTTGTCTTCCAACTCTGAGAAGTAGCCACTTTGTTTCAAGGTGGCAAGCTTATCAAAGGCATGTTTTCCTAGTCGACTCAGTGCAGATGACTGGGTCAACATCTTGGTGGATTTAGAGACAATTTCCAAAGCATTGCTCAATCTTTCCCCAAACTCAAGCACTGGAAGACCATAAGTCACGGGCAATATGGTAATTGTCCTGTAATTGTTAACATTCCTAATAAAAGGCTCGTCTTTAATCGGAGGACTGAAAGATGGCTCCACAAAGTCTAAGTCATTTTCCTGGCCTCTAGAAAAGCTGTTCGCAACTATTCTGGATACCTTGACCATAATTGAAGGATTGCTCATGGCGATCATCTCAAACAGTGTCCTAGGTATCCTTGCAAGCTCCGAATCACGGATGGCAACAACAGTGACGGCACGCTTGGTCTTTGTAAGCACCTCAACTTCTCCCAAAGACTCTCCCTGGCCATGCTCCGAAGCAATGACTGTTTCTGAATTTTTCCCTGGAAGTGTACGAATGGACCTAAAACGGCCATTTAGGACAATATAGATACCATTAGCGGCATCACCCTGTGTGTAGATAGAGTTACCGGCAGAGACATGAACCCACTCCATGGAGTAGTCAGCTAACAAAAGTCTTCTGTCAAGAACTCGCAACAAGTTCTTTGCAATAGCCAATTGGAGATACGGGTACCGTTCATTTAGCATATCAAATACCTCCCTTTGCGCAAATGCAAGATAGCAGTCGGTGACAGCAACCACATTAACCAGAGACTTTAATCCGATCAAAGTTCCTAAGTAACCCGCAATTCCACCCTGTTTGATCTCGTAAATTGTCTCTTCTTCGCTGGTTGTTGGGGAATCATCGTTGTTTTTCTTCATGTAAGAGACGCTCAAAACACCCTCAATCACATAAAATATTCCAGGAGTATGTTCGTCAGCCTCAATGAGCTTAGTTCCGGCATACACATGCTTCAACGTCATAGCATCTGCGATTTCGTGCTTGACATTTTCAAAGTCGATATAGCTCTTAGAGTAAGCAGCAGTAGTTACAACTTCCTCTTCCAGCCCATCAGTCGCACGAAAGTTGGAAGAGAACGTCCGCACTTTAGGATTCGCGGTACGAACAGTCCGGTCTGGGCTATTAACTACGGACATTCCTGTAACCATTGGAGAACTCATCACAGAAGATGAAGACAGAGTGAGCTTGCTTGGCGAGGAAACCATCAATGAGTTCCTGTCTACACCGATGGTCTGACATATACTCTCGGCTATAGCTGCACGAACAGAAGACTCCTCAGTCTCTTCGTCCCCAGCACTGAATGTTCTGTCACGCAATTCTCTCATGTCAATTGTAGGAGCCTGCTGATCTCTACCTTTTCTGGATAAAGGCACATTAGAAAGCAAATCTCCTGGGTTAGTGGAATTTCTGGTAGTAAGAATAAAATGCCTGGATCCTTTTCTAGTAGCAGGTGGCGGTGGTCTATTCCTGGTCCTATTGACCTTGATTCTATTTCTAGAGATTGACACCATATCGTCAGATTGATTGCTATCATCTGCATCAGAACTGAAGGCCTCTCTGATTCTGATTGGTGCGGTCTGCGGAGATTGGTTGGGCAAAGGAGAGCCTGTTCTGGAATTAGGCTCTGAAAGTATTGGTTCAGTTTTAATGTATTTCGAGCTGAGACTTCTTCTCGACAATGAACCCGAGTCATTGAGCGTACTGAATGAAGAAAGTCTAGGTCTCAAATTTTGGATCACACTATCATGCAAATAAGAAGGCAGGACGTAGGAACAACGCTCGTTCAAATTAATTTCCGTTCGGATGATATCTGGAGTAAGCCCAAGGTAATCATGAACAGTTTGGAAAGTAACCCGATATAGCTTTGTCAGAATCATCTGGACAATGTGGGAAGTGTCCTTGGGATATTTAAATGCCAATCTGGTGAAGGATTCTTTTGGGATGATGGAAATGGTGCAGTTTTGCTTTGGGATAGCAATTAGAGGAGGGGGCTCTCTAATGGGCAGAGGCTGTTCCAGAGGCGAGTCTGGAATTACCTTGCTATCTAAACGAAAGTCCGATGGCACGGAGAGTCCATTTGCGTTGAATTCCGGCCGATCATTGGCAGAATCTGTTGCTGTCAATAAGTTAAGCACACTAGTCAAAGATGACAATGGAGCACCACTTTTCACATTATTCAGCAGCTGGTACCGAACATCATCGACCAACACATAATTCGTGGAATTCTCGTTACGAAAAAGTGTCTGGTCTGAACTTGAGGAGCCAATCTTACAGAAGACCTCAATCTCGCCTTCGACGCAGATTGTGAAGCCCGAGGAATCATCCAGGAATAGGATCTCACCCGAGTCAAGCTTCTGGGTTTGCATACTTTTGGTGAGCTCATGAAACACCTGTGTATCTAGATATCCAAATATCTTGATTGCTGAAAGGAACTCGTCTAGATAACTCAGTCTGGTCTTGCGCTCTTCTCCGGAATTTTCTAGAAATGTATCCATCAGCGGTTCCTGGCGCTTTGGATCTTCAGGAAGTCGCGAGTAGATGGTGAGATATTTGTAGCGAATGTAGCCATAGGTTGAGAGAGATATAAGGGTGCAAATGAGAAGCACAGTGGAGAACGATAGGGTGACCTGGACGCTGTAGGAAAGAATGGAAAGGAGGAACGAGGGCACAAAATAAAGAATTGCACCCAGGAATCTGAACAGAACACGGCTAACTTGCCATGCCAGCTCCGAGAACAGGTTGTTGCTTGATTGAGAGCCCATGAGTTTCTAAATTAGCACAGCCAGCCAAATTGAAATTATTCGGCACAGCCAGCCTTGGATGAAAATGGTGCACAGCCTCCTTTGAGGATTCCAAAGTTTTATGAATTACCCTACTCTCAACAATTTCTGCTTCCCAACAAGAGCCAATTAAATCTATTGTTAGGGCATTGTAAAAGTATTGATCAGATAGTAGCACAGCCTACTATGTGTCTAATTTGCTTTCTTTTTTTTGTTGACGAGCCGAGTCGTGCACTTGTTGCGTAAACTTTTTCAACTATAAGTTTTGTTCCCAAAGGCTTTTTCCCACTAGCTCTTGTCATGTCTGTCAACAGACCGCTAGTAATTACCCATGGGGCGATTGAGACCACCATCTTAACGCCACCAACCAACTATCTGTTCTACCAACAATTGACCACAGATTTCTACAAATCGCTGCCTGAAGTTACAGAAGGGTATGCTGGTGACGACGAGCCTGCCTCCAAGGCCGAGCTCTTGATGAAGTTCTTGGGCTACATTGTTCACTCCAATGCCATTGATTCCGAAAAGCAAGACGCAATTAAGCTTGTGATCGACGAGTTCGACACGAGATTTTTGCAGAACAAGGATATCCATTCTTTTGCTGCCGAGTGTTTGGCTAGTGAGTCGCACCCAACGACTCTGGAGAAAATCAAGAATCACATTTTGAAGAACTATTATGCCGGTAAAGTGTATCTGGATAAGCAGTTTGGCCTCGTGCCGGGCCCGGTCAAGTCTGCGCTCTTCCAAGCTGCTAAGGACAAAAAGGCCTCCATCTACACCGTTTTTGGTGGCCAAGGAAATACCGACGACTACTTTGAGGAGCTCAGAGAAATTTATGACGTGTATAACCCACTGGTGGCTCCTTTCCTCTACCAGGTGCAGTCCAAGCTCCAATCTCTCATATCCTCCACCTCCGACATCGACAGAATTTTCACACATGGTTTCGACCTAATTAATTGGCTTGAAAAACCAGAGCAGACACCAAGTACCGACCATATGCTATCGATTCCTGTGTCCTGTCCATTGATCTGTGTTATTCAGTTGTGTCACTTCATAATTACATGCAAGATTTTGGGCGTCACTCCCGGCCAGCTCAACGAGCTGTCGAGCGGATCCACCGGTCACTCTCAGGGTTTGGCTACAGCTATTGCTGTTGCCTCTGCAAACACTTGGGAGTCCTTTGAGGTGCAGGCCCTCAAGGCTGTTGAGTTCCTCTTCTACCTTGGTGTCAGATGTCTTCAAGCTTACCCTTCCACTTCGCTTCCTCCAAGCGTTGTGCAGGATTCAGAGGAAAATGGAGAAGGAAAACCTGGCCCTATGCTTTCTATCAGAGATTTAACTTATGATCAGGTCACCAAGTTTGTCGACGAAACAAATCAGCACTTGCCTGAAGCTAAGAAGATCGGAATCTCACTCGTTAATGGTGCTAGGAACTTGGTTGTGACAGGTCCTCCAGAGTCATTGTATGGTCTGAATCTCAACCTGAGAAAGGCCAAGGCTCCGTCTGGCCTAGCACAATCCCGTATTCCTTACAGTGAAAGAAAATTGAAATTTTCCTCAAGATTCTTGCCAATCATGTCTCCATTCCATTCTCATCTGTTGGCACCTGCATCCGAGAGAATTATTGCCGACCTTAAGAAATCAAATCTGGAGTTCTACGCCGCAGACCTCATGATGCCAGTCTTTGACACATATAACGGTTCGGATCTCAGAGAATGCAAGGGATCTATCACTGGTAGGCTCATTGAGCTCATCACTCTGTTGGCCGTTAACTGGGAGACTGCTACTAAATTCGATTGTACCCACATTCTCGACTTTGGTCCAGGGGGGTCATCTGGATTGGGTGTCCTTACTCATAGAAACAAGGAAGGAACTGGTGCTAGAATTGTGGTTGCCGGCGCTCTGAACGTTCCTGGTGAAGATTCAGAGTTTGGCTACAAGCAAGAGCTTTTCGATACCGATGAATCGTCGCTTATTTACGCTCCAAACTGGCTCAAGAACTACCAGCCAAAGCTAATAAAGACTTCTGAGGGAAAGATATACGTGGATACCAAGTTTTCCAGATTACTGGGTAAGGCTCCATTAATGGTTCCAGGTATGACCCCAAGTACTGTTGCCCCTGAATTTGTCTCTGCTACTATTCAAGCTGGCTACCACATTGAACTTGCTGGTGGTGGATACTTTAATTCAGACATGATGACCAATGCTCTTACCAAGGTTGCCGAAAGTATTACTCCAGGTGAGGGAATTGGCCTCAACTTGATCTACGTTAGCCCAAAGATGCTTCAATGGGGTATTCCTATGATCAAGGGTCTGAGGGAGAAGGGATTTCCTATTCAATCGATGTCTATCGGTGCTGGTGTCCCATCTCTTGAAGTTGCATCCGAATACATTGAGACTCTGGGTCTGACCCACTTGGGTTTGAAACCAGGTTCTGTTGATGCTATCAACCAATGTATTACCATTGCGAAAGCACATCCTAACTTCCCTATTGTCTTGCAGTGGACTGGTGGAAGAGGTGGTGGTCACCACTCGTTTGAGGATTTCCACCAGCCGATCTTGCAGATGTATTCTAAGATCAGAAGATGCCCGAACATTATTTTGATCGCAGGTTCTGGATTTGGTTCTGCTGACGACACTTATCCATACCTGACGGGTGAGTGGGCTGCTAAGTTCAACTACCCATACATGCCATTCGATGGTGTTCTTTTTGGATCTAGAGTGATGGTGGCCAAGGAATGTAAAACCTCGCTAGATGCGAAGAAGGCCATTGCTGCATGCACGGGTGTTGACGATTCTAAATGGGAACAGACATACAAGAAGCCTAGCGGAGGTATTTTGACTGTGAAGTCGGAAATGGGTGAACCTATCCATAAGATTGCTACCAGAGCCGTTGTGTTCTGGAAAGAGATGGACGATACTATCTTCTCGCTACCAAAAGCTAAGATGATCGAAGCTTTGGGAAAAAAGAAGGACTATATCATCAAGAAATTGAATGCAGACTTCCAAAAACCATGGTTTGGAAAGAATGAGACTGGTGTCTGCGATATCCAAGATATGACCTACGAGCAAATTGCAAAGAGATGCGTGGAGCTCATGTATGTGAGAAAGTCTCAAAGATGGATTGACTTTACTCTCAGAAACTTTACCGGAATGTTCCTGAGAAGAGTCGAAGAGCGTTTTGCTACCAAAGAGACTATCTCGGTGATCCAGAGTTTCAACCAGCTTGAGAAACCTGACGAATGTATTGAGGCTGTGTTCAAGGCTTATCCAGACGGAAAGATACAGCTAGTGAATGCTGAGGATTGTGATTACTTCATTGCGATGTGTTCAAACCCAAGTCAAAAACCAGTGCCATTCGTTCCAATCTTGGACGAAAACTTCGAGGTCTTTTTCAAGAAGGACTCTTTGTGGCAATCTGAAGACCTGGAAGCCGTTGTGGATGAGGATGTCCAGAGAACCTGTATTTTGCATGGTCCTGTCGCTGCCCAGTTCACCAACAAGGTTGACGAACCAATAAAGGACATTTTAGATTCTGTTCATGAAGGACACATCAAGAAATTATTGAAGGACGTTTATGGTGGAGACGCCTCCAAAATTCCTGTTGTTGAATACTTCTCTGATAAGACTCCTGTTGAGGTCGAAAAACTTCCTGGTGTTCAGATCACCAAGTCTGCTGATGAGGTGGTTTATTCTATTGGCTCTTCTATACCAGATACTGACGCTTGGTATAAGTTGTTGGCAGGTTCTCAATTGAACTGGAGGCACGCTTTCATCTCTGCCGACAGATGTGTCCAGGGTTACAACTATGTTGATAATCCCGCAAAGAAGGTTCTGGCTCCATCGAAGAATGTGACCGTGAAGATTCAGCACCCTGAAGATGCTTCTAAAACTATTATCAGCTTGTACGAGCCAATCAAGAGTAAAGACAAGGAGGTTGTCAGAATTTCTGCATCGGGCTCCTCCATCAAGATGGACTTGATTGAGCACAGAACTGCCGATTCCTCTCCTGTTGCGCTTGAGCTTCTTTACACCTACAAGAAGTCCGATGGTTTCGCTCCAATCTTGGAGGTTATGAAGGGCAGAAACGAGAGAATTAAAGAGTTTTACTGGAAATTATGGTTCGGATCTAAGGTTCCTGTCGACTTGGACTTTGATGTCACTTCCAAGATTGATGGTGGTGCAACGGAAATTACTCAGCAAGCAATTGCTGAGTTGACCCATGCTGTTGGTAACTCGTGCGAGTACTTCGTTCCTAGAGTTGGCAGAGACCAGTTGGCCCCAATGGACTTTGCTATTGTGATCGGCTGGAGAGCAATTATGAAAGCAATCTTCCCTAAGACAGTGGACGGTGATATCTTGAAATTGGTTCATCTCTCTAATGCCTACAGAATGATGCCAGGTGCAGAGCCTTTAAAGGTTGGCGACAAGGTTTCTTCTGATGCTGAAATTGTTTCTGTGGTCAATGGTGCAACGGGAAAGACAGTCGAGGTTGTTGGAACTATCTACAGAGATGGTGAGGCTATCATGGAAGTTACGTCCGCTTTCTTCTACAGAGGTGTCTATAACGACTTTGAGAAGACTTTCCAGAAAACTACAGAGACCCCAATGGAGTTGAAGTTAGAGTCTGATAAGGATGTTGCCATTTTGCAATCTAAGGAGTGGTTCCACTTGGGCTCTGAGCCAATTGATCTGCTTGGTAAGAATTTGACATTTAGATGCAAATCTGTCTACTACTTCAAGAATCAGAACGTTTATTCTTCCGTCAAAACTACTGGTGGTGTCTACTACGAACTACCATCTAAGGAGGTCAAGCAAGTTGCTGCTATTGTCTACGAAGCTGGTGTTTCTCACGGAAACCCTGTTGTTGATTACTTGAGCAGAAATGGTAAGCCAATCGAACAACCATTGCCACTTGAGAATGCTGCTCCTCTGTCAGGAGCCTTGATCACTAAGGCTCCAGGTTCTAACGAGACTTACGCTGCCGTCTCTGGGGACTTCAATCCTATTCATGTCTCTAGAGTGTTCTCCTCTTACGCCAACTTGCCAGGAACCATCACTCACGGTATGTTCTCTTCTGCATCTGTCAGATCGCTGGTTGAGATGTACGCAGCCAACGGTGTTGCTCCTAGAGTGAGAGCTTACAAAGCCAACTTTGTTGGTATGGTCCTTCCTAATGACGAGCTCTCTACTCAGCTTGAGCACGTGTCGATGATGAATGGCAGAAAAATCATCAAGATCGAGACCAAGAAGGTCGACACCGGTGATCTTGTCCTTGTTGGTGAGGCTGAAATCGATCAGCCAGTGTCTACCTTTGTCTTTACTGGTCAAGGTTCGCAGGAGCAGGGTATGGGTATGGACTTGTACAATTCCTCTGAAGTTGCCAAGAACGTTTGGGATAGAGCTGATCAGCACTTCATCAATAACTATGGATTCTCTATTTTGGAAATTGTCAAAAACAATCCTAACGAGCTGACTGTGCACTTTGGTGGACCAAAGGGTAGAAAGATCAGGGAGAATTATATTACTATGATGTTTGAAACCGTTGACGAAGACGGAAATCTGAAATCGGAGAAGATTTTCAAGGAGATTGACGAAACCACTAGTACCTACACCTTCCAGTCACCATCAGGATTGCTTTCTGCTACGCAGTTTACTCAACCTGCTCTGACATTGATGGAGAAGGCTGCATTTGAAGATATGAAGTCCAAGGGTCTGGTTCCTAGCGAGTCGATGTTTGCAGGTCACTCTCTTGGTGAGTATTCTGCTCTGTCGTCCCTTGCCGATGTGATGCCAATTGAGTCCTTAGTGGATGTTGTTTTCTACAGAGGTATGACGATGCAAGTTGCTGTTCCAAGAGACAGTTTGGGAAGATCAAACTACGGTATGTGTGCTGTGAACCCATCAAGAATTTCTGCTACTTTCAACGACTCCGCATTGCGGTTTGTTGTGGAACACATAAGTAAGCAAACCGGCTGGTTACTGGAGATCGTCAACTTTAATGTTGAGAACCAGCAGTACGTCGCTGCCGGTGATCTGAGAGCCTTAGACACCTTGACTAACACGTTGAACGTGTTCAAGGTTCAAAAGATTGACATTGTCAAGTTACAGGAGATAATGTCTCTTGAAAAGGTTGGTGAACACCTTTCTGAGATCGTGGAGGAGGTTTCTAAGAAGTCTTTGGCAAAGCCACAGCCTATCGAGCTGGAGAGAGGATTTGCATGTATTCCATTAAAGGGAATTTCAGTGCCATTCCACTCCTCATACCTGAGATCTGGTGTGAAGCCTTTCCAGCGGTTCTTGGTGAAGAAGATTCCAAAGTCTGCTGTTAAGCCTGCTAGCTTGATTGGCAAGTACATTCCTAACTTGACTGCCAAGCCGTTTGAGTTGACCAAGGAGTATTTTGAGGATGTTTACAAACTTACTGGATCTGAAAAGATCAAGGCCATTTTGGACAACTGGGAGCATTACGAATCGGCATAGTTAATACTTTGAGTAAATATATATATAGAGAGATTATAATAATTGGAGACAATAATCAATTAATCTTTTTCGACGCGACGCGACGCGCACGCGATATAACAAGAGAGTCGATTTGATTTTTCTTTATATGTTCGCAAGAGTAGGCTTGAATATCATGAAGACTACTCAGAAACAGCAAACGCTTGCGCGCTTTTTTAGCTCTCAAGGAAGCCAGGACACTGTGGTTAAGAAAAGATCCCGTAGTCCGTCACCGGTTGCCGAAAAAAAGGTTCTGAAACGAGATGAAGTGAACGATAGTACATCTGATGGACTCGAGGAGGCACGCGAATTGCTGAAGATGGAGGGACAAACTAGTGTCCCAGACTTACCTGTTGGAAAACCAATACTGTACAGCAAGTTGTGCGAAGTTTTTGAGGCTTTAGAGAATGAGTCTGGTAGACTAAAATGCATTGAGATAGCATCCGAGATGTTCTTGCATGTTCTTGAAGTGTCAGAAACTGAGCAGGACAAAATTCGCAATCTTGTTGAAGTCAATTATTTGACAATCAACCGCGTCTGTCCTGACTATGAGGGTTTGGAGCTTGGATTGGGCGAAACTTTGCTCATGAAAGCTCTTGCTTCCGGTACGGGTAGATCAATGCAGCAACTTAAAGCTGATCTGGCAGAATATGGAGATATTGGGCTTGTGGCTCAGAAGTCGCGGTCCAAACAAAGTCTGATGTTCAAGCCCAAGCCTCTGACGGTGGCACAGGTTTTCAAGTCGCTAAAGGAGATTGCTGGATTAACTGGAGCCTCTTCACAAAATAAGAAGCTTGCCATGATCAACAAGATGCTCACTTCGTGTGATTCCCGCGAGGCCAAGTTTTTGATACGTTCATTGGAGGGAACTCTTCGAATCAATTTTGCAGAAAAATCGGTGGTGGTGGCTCTTGCCAAAGCGCTGGCGGAAAATGAGGTAAAGCAACAGGGTAAGAAATTACCAGCTACTATGCTTGCACAGGCTGAGGAACAAATCAAGGAAGCATTTTCGCAGACCCCAAACCATGAACTGATTATTCAGACCGCTATCAAGTATGGAATTCTCAATCTAATGGACTACTGCACTTTGAAACCGGGTATTCCTTTGAAACCGATGCTCGCCAAACCTACTAAGTCTATCACAGAAATCTTGAATCAGTTTGAGAATCAGGAATTTACTTGCGAATACAAATACGACGGAGAGAGAGCTCAAGTGCACCTGTTGCCGGACGGTACACTGAGAGTTTATTCTCGAAGTTCAGAAAACATGACACAGCGGTACCCAGATCTTCTTCGTGTTATGCAGGAGCTGAAAGAATTGAATCCAGGCATTCAGTCCTTCATTCTGGATTGCGAGTGTGTTGCCTGGGATAAGAAACTCCAGAAGATCCTACCGTTCCAGATCCTGTCGACCAGGAAACGGAAAGATGTCAAGGAGGAAGACATCACGGTGCAAGTTTGTCTTTTCGCTTTTGACATTTTGCTGTACAACGGTGAATCACTAATTCGGAAATCACTTAAGGAACGCAGAGAGTACATGTACAACAATCTTAAAGTCATTCCTGGCAAATTCAGGTTTTCGGAGAAATTGGACTCTTCAGATCTGGACGTGATCAGCAAATTTCTTGATCAGTCAGTGAAAGATTCCTGTGAGGGCCTGATGATCAAGACACTCAACGGCTCAGAAAGTATGTACGAGCCTTCAAAGCGATCTCGCAACTGGCTTAAGCTAAAGAAGGACTATCTAGACGGTGCTGGCGACTCACTTGATCTGGTGGTCATTGGTGGTTATGTGGGTAAGGGAAAGAGAACTGGAGGATACGGTGGATTCTTACTGGCAAGTTACAATCAAGATAGCGGTGAGTTCGAGGCCATTTGCAAAATTGGTACTGGATTTAGCGAAGAGATGCTGGCTTCGTTATCTGAAAAGTTGAAACCCACTGAAACAACCGTTCCAAAGGCATCGATTGCATACGATAAGACCAGTCCACGTGCCGCTCCCGATTTTTGGTTTGAACCGTCAATGATCTTTGAGGTTAAGGTGGCAGACCTCACTGAAAGTCCTATTTACAAATGTGGATCTTCTTTCCTCGGTGATGGCTCCAAAGGTGTTTCCTTGCGTTTTCCGAGATTCATTCGTATACGAGACGATAAAGGTGTGGAAGATGCCACTTCCAGTGAGCAGGTTGTCGAGATGTATCAGAACCAGGCCAATCTTAATTAGAGATATTACGTAACCGGTAAAATTTCAGCCGCGAGTCCGTTTTAGGCAAAGAGTAAATATCAATGTTGAGAAAAAAGTGATTGATAGAGTTTAACAATTTACGCAATGAAGCGGTTGAACCGGCTTGAGGACGCTTGCAGTGCGATCCGGAGCCTGAGTTTAGAAAAAGTTGTACAATTTGACCGGCGGAAGCTGGAAAATGCGGTCAACACCGTTCATCTGTTTCTAACCGAGTTTTTGGCTCTAGAAGACAGTTTATCCAGTCTAAGCACTATCGCAGAAACGAAAGACGCGCTAGTCGACGCGCAACGGTGCTTTGATCTTGTGGATAGTCTTGTTCCTGCACTGATAGACTCTGTCGAGTCTAAACTAGACACTGTTCCTGAGCTGTCAGTCACGATAGAGAAGCTAGAACCGCTATGCGAAGAGATGTTAGAAGCGAAAAGGTGCAGCCTGGTTCTCCGCGACAAGCTCACTGTAGCAGTTAGATATGCCGAGCTAGATAAACAGGTGCTCCAGTCTATTGGCGATGAGGTGACCAATTGCTCCAAAGACCTACTGACGTTGCAACAGATGTTGGCCTCAAGTCCACACAGAAAAATGCCGCGGTTAGAGTTAGCGGAAATCACAGGCAAGATGAGCCAGAGTTCGCATATCAAGCTACGAATGCCTACGTTTAGCTCGTTTGATGAGCGACTCCTCGGTTTGTACCAGCAACTTGAGGGTAGAATCGAGCCAATACAGGCAGCAGTGCTAATTGTGCCCCAGACTTTGGCGGCATATGGAGAAGTAGCTATGGAGAAGTATTCGGACTCAATCACGTGTCTAATTGCTAAGTATGAAGACATTGTGCACGAACTGCATCAGGTTAGAGCTGGTTTGAAATTGATATCACGTGACATGGTCGACCTTCGTTGGGAGCACATTTTTGAGAGTTTGATGAAGGAACTTGGCTGCACTTTAGAGGAGTTAGAAGACGAGTTTGACCTCAAACAACGACTTAGCGGGACTGCTATGCGCGAGATGGATACCGTGAAGGAGTCGTTGGATATTTTGAAACGTGCTATTGGAGAGAAGCTCATTACACAGGAGTCTATGATAGGGAGGAAGAAGAGATTGGAGGAGAGGTTTCTGGAGCTCCAGAAGCGCAATTTTGACGCACTAAAGGAGCCGGTTGGACCAGATAGTCCAAATTTGGTGGCGGAAATGGTTCGATCGAAAGGCTCAATTTTTGATGCACTCAACTTAAAGCCAGTTTTGATTGAGTATAACCCAACATCAGCTAGAAAACAAAGTCCTTTAAAATTCAATATTTTAGAAGACAATGGCTCCGAACAGTCATCTCGCGCCGATTCAAGCAACACGATCTTACAGCGTTTGATGGACGAATTAGAAGACAAAGAGAATGAGAACACAAAACAAGAGACAGAACAGGACCTGGTCGAGAAGATAGAGCAACTGAGCGTCGGTGACCCAATTCCTATGAGCAGCCAGGGCGACCCGTTTATTACACCTAATTCCAAGCTATTCAAGGCAAACGCACAGAAACACATTGACAAATTGGCCAAACCCTTAAAATACGTTCCACTTCCTGTTCCACTCCCTTCTTCTAAAGACTATACGGTTGGAAAACGGCACGTTGAGCCGCCTAAAGCCCCTACCAGCAAAATCCCACTCCCTGTTCGTCCCGAGTCACGACAGAGAATGCTGAGCTCCAACATACGCGGAAAAACCTACATCCCGCCACTCCCTCGTTGTTCAAGTAGCATCCCGCGATTCAACATCCAGACCATTTCCCGTAAGCTACCATCGCGACCCTACACAGCATTGGAAGTCCAAAAATCTCCGACGATGATGATTCCTCCAACTCCTCTGCGTGTGATCAAGCAGCGTGCCCGTGCAACGTCGTCTTTGGGGATTTCAAATCCCCGACGAACACCTTCTTATGATAACGACACTTTTTGATGTATAACAGTATGTCTAGTTCTATTCGCACCAAGATCATTTTTCGCCAAATATTCTGGTGAGCCAGCTATTTTTGAACCTCTCAAGCTTCTCCTCCTCCGAGAAGTCGCGGATCGTACCATCTTTCGGGTTGTATTCACCTTGCTGTATACGCCGCTCTCCTTCCAAGTAGATTCGCCGATAGAGCTCTATACAGGGCAACGCCAAAAACAATAGTCCCCCAACTATCTTACGATATCCATTTACACGCTGAAAGTCGTTGGCAGTAGGCTGAAACTGTTTCCGGGCACTCTTCTTAGACATGGAGAACAATAATACTATTACCCCAACTTTGCACAGCCGGGAAATATATTTGAAAAATATTTATGAATAAAAAAAATTATTACAAGAAACACTGATAATGCCCAAGGCTGCAAAGAAACAATTTTCTTCGAAACCGGCTCCTGCAGGTGACCAGATGAACAAAGTGTTCAAGTTTAACACAGATCTTGGTCAACATATTTTGAAAAATCCGCTCATCGCACAGGGTATTGTGGACAAAGCAGAGATTAGACCATCAGATGTGGTGCTGGAAATTGGTCCCGGAACAGGTAACCTAACAGTGAGAATTCTTGAAAAGGCCCGTAAGGTGATTGCATCGGAGGTCGATCCCAAGATGGCTGCGGAGCTTACAAAGAGAGTGCAAGGTACTCCGTATGAGAAGAAATTAGAGATCATTATGGGAGATTTCATGAAGCTTGAAACTCTACCGTACTTCGACGTGTGTATTTCCAATACTCCGTATCAGATCTCTTCTGGAATTGTCTTCAAGCTTTTGAGTATGCCAAGACCGCCACGGATTGCTGTTTTGATGTTCCAGAGAGAATTCGCTATGAACCTTACTGCGCGGCCTGGAGACAACCTTTACAACAGACTGAGCGCCAATGCACAGATGTGGGCCAACGTGAAACACGTGATGAAGGTTGGCAAGAATAATTTCAGACCTCCTCCGAAGGTCGAGTCATCAGTTGTGAAAGTGGAGCCCAAGAATCCTCGGCCAGATCTAGATTATAATGAATGGGACGGACTGCTTCGGTTCTGCTTTAACCGAAAAAATAAGACGCTGAATGCTACCTTTAGAAACAGCAAGATCCTGAATATTTTAGAAGCAAACTACAAAACCTACCTTGCGGTGTTGAGTGAACAGAGAGGAGAGATGATGGTGGACACCAAAACCGATTTTTCTGCTATAGTTAAGGAAAATGTCATCAAGGTTCTTACGGAGACTGGATTTGGCGAAAAAAGACCTTCCAAGATGGATCAGACCGACTTCCTCAAACTTTTGTACGCTTTCCATCAGGTTGGAATCCACTTTGCATAGTGTATTAATATACATGTTCTATCTTCTCTTTTGGCCTTTGGAGAAATCTTTATCTATCACATCTGTAACTCCATTCTCCTCGAGACTATCTTCCTCAATTTGCACTGCTTCCCTTCTTTCCCACCATCTGGTCTCACACAACTCAAAAGATTTCGTCTTGAGATGCTTTCCACGAGTACCTGGATTTTGACTAATTGCCCAGGTCAGGAAATCAGCACCAGTGCGCACGTAGAATGCTCTGAGCGACTCAAACGTTTTTGGATGAGGCAGCCAAGGATGTTCATCAGGGATCTCTTGGTCTTGCTCTTCCACTTCTTCTTCTTCTTCTTCCTCTTCCTCCGCCACTAGCACCTCCTTCTTCTCCTCCTCATCGTCTTCGTCATCAGACTCATCATCACTCTCATCCTCCTCCTCCTCTCTTTCGAGCTCCGTTAGATCCTCCCAAAAAACTCTAACACCGTCGAGTTTAGATATATCAACCGAATAGAACGAGTCCAAGTTAAATTCCTGCTCTCCAGACTCGTACATTCCGCCATATATGTACAACAGATCGTCCAAAACACAGGTGAGTGTATTAAACCGTGGGTGCGGCATCTGGTTGCGTATCTCCAAAGTTTCCTCCTCCTCTTCCTCTTCCTCAGCTGGCCTTTCTTCGTCATCATCCTCATCTGCCAAATTATTCTTCGCCAGAATCGAGTTTAACGTCTCCTCCAGCTCCTTGTCTCTATTCTGTTTCTCTCTCTTCATGGCGGCCTTCTTCTTACCACCACGCAAGCTAAGAGTGTACCATCTGTTGGTCTCAATATTATATGAAAGAAGAGTGTTGTAGAATTCCGAATCAAGCGTCTCTTCTGTCTCTTCGTAGTCGAAAACACCGCCAAAAAGTAGACCACGGCCCTTGTGGTATTGCATTGTGCAACCCACACGTGGTGATGGCTGAAATCCTTGCTTCCGTTTGCGCTCAAATCGGATTTGGGCAGGATCACTCTTCATGTTCAACGCCCAACAATCCGTCAGTATCTTTCCTTTCTGCAACCCTTTGCCGGCTTTGACTTTGCAGTACCCACCATAAACAATGGCTCCAAACTCGGTGGCAACAAATGAATGTCCAGAACGAGGATCTGGAATTGTATGAGAAACTGGGAACTCCACCTGTTTCCATTTGTACGTAGTAATGTCAAAAAGCCATAGGTCATTCAGATAGGTGGTATGCGATCCCAAGTCACGGAAACCACCAAAAAGCATCACGTAATTCTTCCAGCATGCCATCCGATGTCCACTTCGTGGCGATGGACCTTTTCCATCAACCTTTGACCACTCTTTGGTCTGTGAATCTAGAATCCAGGTATCAGAGAAATGATGGAATGTAGACTGTTTGGGCGAGGAAAATTCACCACCATGCATCAAAAATATACCGGACTGGTGATAACACATGGCATGCGATGATCTAGGCAATGGGGCATTTTTCGAAGCATACCGTCGCCAGATCTTGGAATCAACTGAAAAAATATTCAGATCATTATAGAAATGCACTGTTTGGCCTGTATTGACTTCTCCACCAAAAAGAACCAATTCACGTTTTCCGTTAGTGTTGCTTGCCACAAATGAAGCATTTAGACGTTTAAGAGGCCGCTCAATGACATCAATGTGAACTTCCTCGAACTGCTGCTGCTCTAGGGCCAACTGCTTGAGTAATTCATCAAGATCGATATCATCCTCCAAGTCGTCCCCAGCCTTCTTCGAGAGCTTTTTAAGCTTCACATCTGCCTTCTTTGCATTCTTCTCGGTTTTCTGGGCTACCCGGGCCTTCTTGGCCTCCTTGCTCTTCTTATCCTTCTTAGCCATGCTTTGAATAATTTTCTACTTTTTTTTTCAATATGCCAAAACTTAACCTAAATAAATACCAGAAATCCAATCATAATAGCTAATAGAACAACCCGCTGTGCTCATTGTGCGTCTATTTAGATGTGTCCTCACCGTAGTCTTCACTCATCTCTACCTCCTCATCATCAATAAAACTTTGGTCGTCGTCATCAATCTCGTCTTCATCCTCATCCTCATCCTCATCCTGATAGAACCATTCATCCTCATACTCTTCTGTCTCACCGCGGTCATTCACATCTGGAATCTCAAAATCATCTGGAATATCATTCTTGGAACGCTCCACATCTTTGGCCACTAGTTCGTAATACTTGTCCTTGGAATCTCTAAACATCTTACTGGCGTCGACATTTGCTGGAGAGTTGATGTTCGGGTCGTCAAGAAGCGAAATGATCGACACCAAAACAGACTCCACACACTGAGCAGGACTCCAGTTCTCACTGGATGGCTCTCCGCTAAAAACGTCTCCTGCCTCGTGCAAAATCGAAATGCAAACTCGACCATCTTTATAAACATTAGGGTGGTAAATGGGTGGCGTGAACCTGAATGAGGGCGGCGAAAATGGGTAATTAGAGGGAAATCTCATCTGACACTTCAAGTAAGCGCCGTTGTATTTGGAGTCTGGGTTGGGAATGTACATGCCAATGTCCCAGAGGAAGATGTTGTGGGAGTCCAGGTCGATCCTAAAGGACGGCTGTGACTTGGTAAGCTCTTTAAGCTCTTTTTGTAATATCGCTGCTGCACTCATATTGGGCAAACATGTGTTTTTGCTAGTCTCAGTAAGTAGTCGAATAAATTATCTTAATCCTCAAGATTTGCAAATAAAAACACAATCAAGATTTTGGCCATCGCTTTTTTCTTTCCAAGGGCGCAAAAGAAAAACAAATCGGCGCGCCGATCGTCGTCTGCAGGAATATGTTTTATCTATCTATATGTCATTAATCATGCCTTGTCACCGCTAGCTCAGAGTTTTCTGCTCAGTGCGGTCATCAAAGTGGTCAGGAATGACCGTCTTGCGTTTCAGAAAAGCTGCATTCAGCATTTCATTTTCGTCTGCTACCTCAATCTCCTCGTCAACAGACTCCTCTTCCACATCTTCTTGCATTTCCTCGTGCTCCTCTAGCTTTGGAGTGGTGACCTGAGTCTCGTTCAGCAGTCTGTAAAGCATACTGTTATGATCCGCATACAACTCCTTAAATTTTCCGTGCTCAATTATGCTACCATTGTATCCCAACACTAACACATCATCGCACTTCTCGATGGTAGAGAGACGATGTGCTATAGATATAGTAGTTATCGATTGATCGCGCATCAAGTTAGTGATAGTCAAGTTGATAGCGTTTTCAGATTTGGAGTCCAAAGCAGAAGTTGCTTCATCCAGGATCAAAATTGGTGGATTCTTTATCAAACATCTAGCGATGGCCACCTTCTGTTTCTGTCCACCAGAAAGCTGCGAGCCCTTTGGCCCAATATCTGTGTGGAACTTCTCTGGGAAATATTTTATAAAATCACAGTTGGCCTTGGCTGCCGCCCATTCAATCATGTCCGCTGTTACCTTCACGTTTGATGGCAACCCATACTTGATGTTGTCTGCCAATGTTCCGGGCATCAAAACAGGTTCCTGTTGAACATATCCGACCAGCTGACGCAAAGAGTGGACTGAATACTTGGTAATATCCTCTCCATCAATCAGAATCTGCCCCGAAGTTGGACTGTAGAATCGGAGAAGCAAAGACGCTATTGTAGATTTACCCCTTCCTGACGGACCAACGATGCAAACGTTAGATCCAGGCTTGATTTCAAAGGTTAAATCTTTAAACACTTGGTTGTCTGGTCGGGTTGGATAGGCAAATGAGACGTCTTTGAACTCGATGTGGCCTCTGGAATTGGTGATTTTTGGACCAACAATTTGATCAATAGACGGTTTCTTATCCAGAAGCTCGAACAGTCTGGACGCAGCACCGGCACCTTTAAACAGTTCAGTATAGAAATTAGCTATTCCAAACGTAGCGCTTCCACAGTACTCTGTGTACATCATGTAGGCTGCCAAATCACCGACTGTCATCATGCTGTTGAATACCAAATGCGTTCCAAAACCAAGAGTGAGCAAAAATGTAACGTTGCCCAAGACTCCAGTGGAGGCAAAGAAAGTAGCATTCGTTAGCGCATCTCTATAACTGATTTGAAACACTTGTTTAATCTGCTGATCGTATCGGTGTAACTCTTTGGCCTCTGCCGTAAAAGATTGAATAGTCTTGATCGAATTAAGCTGTTCTTCAGCCACCTTGGTGAGTCCACCAGTAGCTTGCTGCAACTGTCTACTCAAAGACCTGATCTTCATTCCATAAAGATAGGAAGCGAGTATTAATGGTGGGCCAAAGGCCAAGAGAACAAGCGACAATGTTGGAGAGAGATAGAACATCATGGAGATAGATGCTCCACCGACAATCGAGTGCTTAATACCGTCAGACATGTTCTGAGTGACAGATCGAGAAACAACATACGCGTCACTCGAGAGTCTTGAGATCAAGTCTCCTACCTTGTTGTGGTCAAAAAACTCCATGTCCTGTCTAAGAGTCTTCTTCATAATTTTGGCACGCAATCTGGCAACCAGTTTCTCCCCTAGTACTCGTAAAATAATTATACGGCCAAAGGTGGCCACTGTCGAAACACCAAGGAGTCCAGCCATCAATAACAAGAGCTGGTTGAGAGTGAGTCCGTAAAGAGTAACATCCTCTAACGAATCATGTCGCCTTGTTGAGTCTAGGATCTCTCCGGTTATTTTGGGCAGTGCCATTATAATCATAGCACTGATGAAAAGCAGAACCACAGCTCCCGAAAATAGGCGTAAATCTCTTTTTGCCAGTGTGAGCAATCGTTTTACTTCCGAGAACCCAGCCTGTTGCTGATCTTCTCTCGATATACCTAACCACCTTTCTTTCCATGTGGTCGGTTTCAGCACAGCAGGAATTTGGGAAGCTGGCTTGGTTTCAGAATCAGGGACTGGAGTCTTCTGCATAAGCATGCGAGACGAACTGAAGCACCGCTGGAGCATCAGGGACCGTTGAATAACTTGAAGATCAATTAACCTTCGAGGCGTGGTAGTCATAGTCCTCGCCAGCAAGGCTGGCCGAGTCGCCAGAATGCCTAGCACAGGCCGCGAGGGCACTCGTATGTATAGAATCCGTGGTATCAAGTTCATGCCGGACAAATCCGAGAGATGCTCAGCTGTTCCTCAACAACAGATATAGTAGACACTAAAGAAGAGTAGGGAGAATTGTCGAGAGAGAGAGTTACATCTTTACACCAGGAACTTTACTTTACACGGACACCCGGAGATATGGGGAACAGGAGGAAGACTACCAAAGACAGCTCAGAAGAGGAATATCAGAACATTCAGCGCATTATGCCACAATGACTGTCAACCTCTATTTCAATGCTGACTTTTCGTAAGTTCTTGTCCTCCACGGCTTTTGATACTCTTTAACGTTTGATTCGCTTGTTCTTAGGCTAATTGCTCATTTCTTATTCATATTGTCTATCTAAGCCGATGTCGAAAGATCGGTGGTTGACACAACGTTGCCCTTCTCCAGCTTCTGGACCTTGACCTCACTTATGTATCTCTTTTCAGAAGCAACCTTGAGCTCGTTCTTGAGAGACTTCTGCACTGTCTTACCAGCAATTGCAAAGTACTTGTTGATGGAGATTCCAGCCTTTTGCCACGACGACATATCTAATTTGTTCTATTGCAATAAAGTCCAAACACTAGAAACACTTGTTTAGTCCAATAACGAAAAGCTTTTTCGACGGCTTCCTGGCTGCGTAACCACTCAGGTCGCGACGGATGGAAAAAAAAAAACAAAAGCGTCGATCGACCTCAAAAGTTTTCCATCCTATTTACAGATCGAGACATGAGTGTTTCCAGGGATCACTATTACCGCCTTGCGTCGGAGCTAGAAGACGAGCGTATTCAGGCTGCATCCCAGCTGATTACAGAGCTTAGGAGTGTCGAGTCCCCCAAGGAATGGGACTATGCGATTGATAGACTGATCAAAGGTCTGGCCTCGTCCAGAGCTGGTGCTAGGCTTGGATTCTCGTTGTGTTTGAGCGAAGTACTTTCAGAGCTTATATCGGAAAAGAAGACCTACACGCTGGATACGTATCTGAGCGACTTGAGCGAAAAGCTTGCAACTTCGGTGAGCAACAAAAACACAGGGAAGAATGCCAGAAGTGTGCTGTTTGGCGAGCTATTTGGCCTTCAATCTATACTAAATTCACAAGTGGTCGCCCAGGACCTTGAACAGGGCAAGACTCAAAGCTACACTAAGATACTGGAAAGACTTGTGGATATTTCTCTTTATAAGCCGTGGATCAGGGAGGCCTGTTTTGCCACAATATTCCGCTCTCTCATCACGTTTGGAATTATCTCGAGCCAAAAGTACGAATCGGTGCTTGTTTATCTAATACAAAAGACTGAAAAAGCTGGTTTGACTTTCACGACGGAAGGGCTTCTTATTGCACTCAGTGTTCCTGTCGAAAGGCGTCGCGAGGTGATGGAGGCTGCTCATCTGGACCGTTGGAAGAACAGCAATCCTCTTTCATCGGGAAACTTGCCGACATTGGCCAAGATTCTCAAAGATGTGGACGTGGTAGCAGATGACGAGGGCGATACAAAGAAAAAAGGGACCTGGACGAGAAACATTCATTTCGTTTGGACGCCGTTACTGAACGAGCTGATATCAAATTCTCACAAAAACACAAACCAACTAAAGGACCGCAAATCTAAGAAACAGAAAACTGGAGTGAAATTGATCAATCTTACCGAGTTCTGGAAGGCTTGTATCGACGAGCAGTTTTTCTCACAATCAGCATCTCCCGAACGCAAGTACAAAGGTCTGGAGGTGCTCAATATGGTCCTAGATAATCCAGCACTTACGGGAGATCAGATAGAGTCCGTACTTTCCCCTAATCTGATGCGGACATTGATCAATCAGAGTTCTAATCCCGATAGATTGCTTAATAAGCTGGCAAGAAGCACATTGTCGCATTTGGTGAAAACTTGTGGTGAGTACCAGGACAGAATTCTGCCCACTTTGCGGAGTATTATTGCTGTGTCATTGAATTTCGATAGATTGACAAAGTCTAAAATCACCAACGACTTGATAATGTCTGTTCAAAATGACGTGACTGCACTTCAACTGGTGGATTATCTGACGAATCTGGAATCAAAATTTGATGAAGATGTGATCAAGTATCAGATATTTGCCTTGGACTCTTTATTACACTTGACAAGGGCTAAGAAGAACCAAATTAAAGACAAGTTGGTGTTTGAGAAGGTGTTAGAATATTTAATCCAGCACAGTTATGTGAAGATTGAGGACGATGTCAGATTTTCTGAACGTATGGCTTCATCGTCATTGGAGAGACTTTATTCAATTCTTTTAGAGATAATGTCCAGCAATGTTGAGCAACAAATGTCATGGCCTTATTATGCCGTGACAAAATTGTTAGAAAGAGATTCTGACTTCTCAGAGTCGGAATTTGTGCTTCGTCACCAGTTTGAGGATGATTTGAAGGAGCTGAAAGTTGATGCTGTTCAGATCCTTCAGGCTATTAGTGAGCTCAAAAGTGACGAAGAGTCCAAATTGCTTGAATCGTTTGAAATTCTGCTTTCTGTGGCTCTTTTACAACTGTATTCCGGAGATGTTGATTCTGGATCTATTTTGACAGACTTGAAGGCTGCATTCAATGACTATACAGACTCAAATACCGAAGAAATGCTGGTCGACACGTTGGTTGATCTAGTCCTGTCCTATCTCACGCAGAAGTCCTCTTTGATGAAAAAGGTGGCTGCTACTGTTTGGCAAAACATAGTCGACAA
This sequence comes from Ogataea nonfermentans, assembly GCA_003706255.2. NCBI lineage: Eukaryota > Fungi > Ascomycota > Pichiomycetes > Pichiales > Pichiaceae > Ogataea > Ogataea nonfermentans. The sequence goes on along the minus strand of PPKT02000002.1, from coordinate 936,409 downwards.
AGTGAACAAGCCACAGCTGGAGCGTTTGTTTGAAGTGCTGCTGACCAAGGAAAACAAAGAGGGACAGGAAAAATTGTTCAATGGAGAGGAGGAAGAACATGACCACGACTCTGAGGAAATAGACGAATCGGAGTCCGAATCGATCGACGTTAGTATGGATGAATCTGAAGATCCTACGGAGCTCGAGGATGTGGACAAGCAGACAACCAGCGACCTGGCTCAGGTTCTTGGTGTTGCTACTTTTGATGAAGCCTCAGCTAGCTCCGACAACTCCTCCGACGAATCAGAATCAGACGTTGAGTCAATGTCAGATGAGCAGATGATGGCCATCGATTCTACTCTTTCTAACATTTTCAAAAACCGCCAGGAAGCCATTCGGAATCTGGAGAGCAAATCTGGAAACCAGCGCAAGCACGAAGTCAAAGATGCTCGTGAACTCATGATCTTCTTCAAAAATAGAGTGTTGGATTTATTGGAACTATTTGTCGCCCGGAGAACTACAGACAAGCTCAGCCTGGACGTGGCTGTTGTGCTACTTGACGTGATGAATCTTACTCTGGAGAAGCAACTGGGTGAAAAAGCTCATAAGCTCATTAAAACTATTACAAGAAGTCCTCTTCAGATATCTGTACAGGAAAAGTCCGATCTGTTGACCATTTTGAAAAGCATTCAAGTCCGTGCAGCCTCTAAGGCCAAGTTCCGTGCGTACTCCTTGGCATGCAATCAGGTCTCGCTTTATATAGTGCGCAGTTTGGTTGCAGTTGACACCAATGTCATTCCAGAGCTGTTAGAACTGTACTTTGAGAGTCTCAAGGACTGGGCTGTTGACCCGGCAAACCGTACTACCACAGGAATGTATTTTGATCTGATCAACTGGCTCAACGATAGAAGAGGATCCAAGTCTATAGAATAAATCTAGTTTTTTTTCTTCGCTTCTTTATAATTAAAATCTTGTCTTTCGTTCACTCTTGAGAGGAAATCTTGTTGGTCGAGATATCCCCCTTTATTCTTGAACTTGAGTTCGTCACCAATCTTCGATTTGTCGACATATGATGCCCAATCCAATCGCGACTTCTCCAGCGTGGAGAGTTTCGCACTGGATGCATTGTTAATCACATCGTCTAAGAGACTGGCTCTTTTGCGTTTGGGGATTTTCTTCTTTTCCAACGGCCTTGGCTCGTTCTTACTTTTAAGTGTCGTCGAGTTGAAGTGTGCACGGGCCTCTTCAGAATCCTTGTCGACCCATTTCTCTTCGGTAACCATCTCGCCCGCAAACTCGTACGTCCTGGTAATCTTGATTTTTTCTGTGTTTTCCTCTTCTTTTACTCCTTGCTTTGTCACCTCTTTTGGCTTATTCATTTCCTTCCAGATCGAATCCACATCCACATTCGACTCCTCTGGCTTGGCGTAAACTTTCTCATGTTCCTCCTGCAATCGTTGTTTCCTCGTGCGAATCAGCCCTCCAGACTCCAGGTCTTTATATTTGGCATCTTCTGCTGCGTCATCTTCCTCATCAACTTCTTCCTTGGCATCAGGATTGTAGTCGTCATCCTCAGACTCCTGGTAGTCAGCAATCGACTCCTCTAGTGTCTTTTTGTCCTCATCTGTCATGCCCTGAATTTCAACTGAATATATTATATGAATATTGTATTATTCAATAATTATGGTCGTGCGCCCGCGAGTATTCATCGACGAAAAATTGGAGGGAGATAAAGATACAGCAGTAGTATGTTGAAGCGCAAGAATGAGGAGGACGAGGCAAACACCGTCAAACGTGTTGCCTTGGATAGTGATGCTGCTGGAGAAAAAGAACCAGCAGACAGCGAACCAAGCTCGGCTGCACCATCTCCTAGCGAGAATACCCAAGAAAAAACTACTCCGGACCAATACCAGGAACCTGAACGAGAACAAGCCAGAAACGAAAATCTTGCAGCCCAAAAACCCTCGAATGACGATCCAACATATGTGCATTTCAGAATGCTTTGTTCAATTAACGAAACGGCAGCAATTGTGGGCAAAGGAGGAGACACTATAAACAAGATCAAAGAGATGTCGAATGCGCGTGTGAACGTGAGCGAAAATCTTAAAGGAATCCCCGAGAGAGTGATCACAGTTCGTGGGTCTGCAGAGTATGTGGCCAAGGCTTTTGGACTGATTACGAGGGCGATCATGGACGAGCCATTCAATCAAGCTTCGACGGTGGATTCGAAACAAATTAATCTCAAACTGTTGTTTCCTCACACTATAATAGGTTACATTATTGGAAAGCAGGGTGCCAGATTTAGAGAGATCGAAGAAAACTCTGCTGCAGCTCTCAAGGCTAGCGATCAAATATTGCCTGCTTCTACGGACAGAATTTTACATATAACTGGAGTGGCGGACGCTATACACATAGCCACTTACTATGTGGCACAAACAGTGCTGGACCACAAGCAGCATCTTTCTAAGGCTGTATTCTACAACCCTGCAAATTACAACCAACCGAGCACGCCGGTGAATGCAGGAAGTACTAGCCGAATGCCTTATTCAAACGGCTATGCACCCCAGGTGATGCAAATACCGCACCCAATGATGCAGAGCCCGTATATTGGCCAACAATATGGCCAGTATGTTCCCGGTACAGTTACTGGTGCAGTTCCTGGCCCAGCTCCCGCTCCTGCTGGCCCTCCAGCTCCAGGACAGGAGAAAATGAGCCAGGACATCTACGTGCCACAAATGCACATTGGATTGGTCATTGGCAAGGGTGGTAAAAATCTTAAAGATATACGAACTATTACGGGATGCTACGTCAAAGTGAATGACGAGGTTCCTGGAGCTACTGAGAGAAAATTGACTCTCATGAGCTCCAGCCCATTCGCTATTCAGCAGGCCATCATGTTGATCAACAACAAGATCGAGAACGAGAAGCAGAGACAGAGAAGAGATCACAGAGAAGATTAGTGTATATTAGTAATACAAAGTGCGAGTGCAGAACTTATTTTATTCTGGCCCGTTCCCATAACTTTTCCAATCCCTTTTTAAACACTAGCACGTTATGGTCGATCACTGCCAAGGCGTTGGCATCATTTTCATCCTCGAGTCGTGTCACTGCCACCAGTGCAAGTCCACGAATCATCTGGTGCAAGTATAGTACCGAACCACTCTGTAATTTCGAAATACATCTAGTCGGCTGTAGTTTAGTAACTGCTCCATTGGCATCGCCAGCTGGCTGCTCATAAAGTCCATCTAGATCAATTGTGACATCAATGAACTCAGCACAGACTTCATATGTCTGTATATCCACTGGAGAAGAGTCTGTAGCAACGTATATTTTCGAATTGACATCAAAGAGGAAAACTTTATCTAGAGTGCTGTATTGAACCAAAAGGTCCAGCAGGTTCTCCAAAGCAGGGAGTTCATAGATGAGTTTCTGAACAATTCTGGAAAACGCTTCATAAATCGAATGGTCAAAAATTGAAGTCAGGTAAAAAGATATTTGGACTCCATCTAGTCCGTAATCAAGTAAATCGTCTCCAACCCTCTGCATTATATCTCTTTGGGTCTCCAAACGGAAATCTTCAAAAAGACCATCAATCTTGTGAATAAGCACTTCAATGTGCAAGTTGGAATTGACACTGCAGGCATATTTGATGATAACGGCCAAATTTTGAAGCGCACTAAGGTACTCGTCTTGACTGTCAATAACGTAGACCAAAGCTCCAATAGATGAGAACAGTTTCTCTGAATCATACAGAGCAGGCTCAAAGAGATTGAGCTGTCCAGGAAGCTCCATCACTTCCAAATCGATCAACGACCGGAAGTTCTCCGTAGTAGGCTTGGTGGTGCTCTCTAAATACAAAGTGTCTAGTGGCTGCATGTCATGGAAAACAACCTTACAGATAGATGATTTTCCAGACCTAAACAGTTAGTTAACAATAATTCAAATAGCTGCTTACCGTCTCAGCCCCATCAAAAGAATGGTAGCATTGTTGTGCTTGCTAAGAACCGCCTCCATATCCATCTCGATATATTTTGGTTCTACAACTTTTTTGCACAGCCGTGACTTTTCAATAATGTACAGTGTCTATATTTATATTCTAACCGCTTCTGGCTCTCTTAGAGTCCGGACTCATCGAGGTGCTCTCCAAGGTCTTGCGCTTCTTCTTGTCGCGGACCTTAGCCAGGTATTTGTTCATGTACTCCTTGACGAAGTGCTTGACTTTAGCTTTCTTCTCGTCACTGAGCTCGCTAGGCGGTTTATCATTAGCATGTCGCTTTAGTTCCTTTTCAGCTAACATATGAACAACATCACGTGCACATGTCTTTAGATTCTCACGTCCAATTTCCCGCTCGTACTTTTTCAACATATTAGGAACTGTAGATGCAAATAGTTTAGTCCATTGCTTCTCGATAGAGCTCTGATGACTATGACTTTCTTTCTTCGGAGTAGATGCCGGGGTCTCAGTCTTTTCCAACGATGCCTGAGCAATAATCGAGGAGAGAGTATTCATTCTGAGCTCGTCCATCTCCAGCTCCTTCTTTCTCGCCAGTTGCCGTTCTTTCTCCAGCTTTTTGATCTTGGCCTCCTCTTTCTGCCTGTCCTTATCACGTCTTCTTCTTCTCTCCTCCTCATCCATTACTGGCGGACCAGCTGAAACCTCTTTTGGCCTCTCCCACTGTGTGATGTTCTTGGCCCGATTGAAGTAATATATGGTTTTTGTGTTGGAGTCTTCTGCCCATTCCCAGCCAGGAGGCAACGGTATACCATCCATTGTGGTTTTGTCAGGCTCAACAGAATTTTCTAGAGCCGGGGCTGATGTGGACCTAATCCGACGATCATCCAGTCTCGTCGATGAATCTGCAGCCTCCGCTGTCTCAGTTTTTTTTGGAATCCGGTAAACCAGCTCAAGATTATTCCAAGAATGAATAAGCTGATCGATTTCAGTTTTCATCTTCTTGTCTCCAATTTTCGCCTGAACCTCTTTAAGTAACTCATCCATCTTGCAGCTGACGACAGTATTCCGAGCCTTCAGAGGCGGCCAATGCTTCAACATATTAATGATATTAGCGAACAGATCTTCCTCCTCCTCAGTAAGAGATGTTTTTGAAGTCGCCAGAACTGTCTTAACAGCAGTACTTAATGCCTGCATTCCATGCAGTCTGCAAAACCGACCCACAATATCGTCGTAGTTCTCGCACAGCGTGAACCGTTCAATGACCCTGGAAATCACAATGAAATCTAGATCCGGTTGCAGAAGACAGCTCACCACTTTGGAAACATCGCCTAAGGTCAGCGGATCCAAAACCAGTGACCTAACAAATTCCACATTCACATTGGAGTCAATATTGTCCTGTGTAACCGTGATGCCATTTTTCTTCTGCTCCTTAATCCACCTCTTCTCCACATTTGCACGAACACCCAAACCTTCGGTGATAGCATGTGGCAACAATCTTGCGCTTTCCGACTGGGTCTTTCCACCCATCACTCCAAGACAGTTGGCTGCTCCACAGTAGCACTTTTGAGGTTCGGCTGCGTATCTGTCAACATTATAGTCGAACGTGACTTCTTCTCCCCGGAGAATATTACGTTTGGCAAAAATACCCATTCTGAACCGCTTGTTGACCACCCACTTCTCAACATATGCATTGGGGTCGCACGAATGGTTGCAAAAGCGACCTATACTGGCTTTTTTCGCAGCATCAATGATCTCATTGTCTTGAATCATCATAAAATAGAAATGCTCCATTCCCTCATCGGCATACTGTTCCTTTCTTACTTTGTAAAGCTCATTGTCGATAATCTCACCTTTATACTCAACAAGGAACGTATGTGCCGGTATATCCTCATCTGCACGCATACCATAACCTTTGTAATCAGTCTTGAAAATAGAGACCGGTGCAACTTCGTTTCTTTGGAATCGTTGATTCTGACACTTATCTCCGCAAGACGTACATTGACCATCCACACATTCAATATTTGTAAGTCTATTGATACAATCAGAATCAGGACCACAAGCAACGTTATCTCCATTTTCATCCAGTTCTTCCCCACAGTCACACGTCATGACTTCATCTGCTGCAGAGTATATGTTCTTGATACTGTCGCAGTAGATGTTATCCCTGAGATTGACAAACGTTGTCAATGCCTCCTGCGTAGCATCAGGTTCCTTGTCATACAATGGAATCTTGCTCATCTCTGGCTGCGGAGTGGCAGAACTCGACGAGTTTTCAACTTTTCTCATATTCGAGAGACTGATCAATCGGATTTTGGTCTTGTTTGACCAAGAAATTTGATGTTGATATTTTTTTTGCAGAGGGCGAAGAATATTTATATATCCCCTTTTTGCTTTTGTTCTTCGATGAGCTCCCAAAATGAGGAAGAAGCCAACCAGGAGAATTTGATTTCATCGATCCCTGACCGATGGAAGACTCGTACCACATATAACGAACCAATTCTCGAAAGACAGGTCTCTCACTTCGATAAGATAGAGAAACACCTGACGAGACTCCCTCAATTTGAGGATAGCGAGGAATTTTTCGAATGTCTAGCACATTTTACTGATGAAAGTACAGAGCTGGGTGATATCAGCGTGTTCGATCGCCACTTTGCTGGAGATAATGACACATTTAGATATGAAGTTATTATCGAGAACCAACGTGGAACTACGATGTTTGGAATTCCCATGTACAGCAACGAGTCTCTTCTCTATCCATTAGACCCACCCAAATATCAAACACTGAAGGGACATGCTATTACAAGCCTGAATCTGTATCCGCTTCCAAGCAAGTCATGGAAATGGAGCTGGAATAACTGGTATATTTTGATGATCAAAGATGTTGACCAAGAAGGCTGGGTCTACTCGAGAGTACGTTTTGGAAGCCACAAGTGGAAAGGTGTCGGAAGATTTGGAAATTTTGTCAGAAGGAGGGTATGGGTTAGAAAAAGAGAATTGGCTCGCGATATTGAGAAACATCAGACTCACTTACCGGAAGTGTTAGTGCTAGATGAGAAACATGACTATCCAGAGTATCTGGAGGTGCACTCTCTTACAGTTCCTCTTAATCCAGATGATCAGGATTCTATACAGTCTACTGCTGTCAGTTTCAATCAACGAATATCATCTCTGCTCAAAGATCTTGATGATTGCAAAATCGACCGACTCAAGATGGATAAAACGCTAGACTTCTTGTTTGGTTCTGAGGTTTCAGTTTTAAGTTTTTTAATCACTGATTATGATGCTAACGAGTCTTCGCACGGGTTGCAAAGATTGGTCCATGCACTGGAATTTAATGAGTCCAAAAGAGCATTTTTGGACAAATATGAGCGTAGACTCGAGGAAACTTCTGCCCCTGAACTTCACACAATATTCAAAATCTGTCAAACGCTCCTCATCGACAGCTTTTATGATTCGCAACGCCGCCTAATGACAACCAGTGATTTATGATACAGTTAACGCTATTTACAAGTCGCTATAGATGCCTTTTAATCTCAATCTCATCGATTGCCTCTATCACATCGCCCGCCTGAAATTCAACGTTTCCCTCAAGCGCGATACCACACTCAACACCATTGTGAACTTCACTAACATCGTCCTTCTCATTCTTCAACTGCCTAATCCTGCCTTTAAATAATTGTTCACCGTCTCTAATCAAACGAACAGTTGAATTCCGCTTGAGTGTACCGTTTGTAACACGACAGCCGGCAATCTTCAATGTGTTTTTGTTCTTCAAAGTAATCTGGAAGACCTGACGAATGGAAGCGGTGGAGAGAACCTTGGTTTCGTACATCTTAGGAAGTTTGGAAGTCAGTAATTCGAGAACATCTTCTATCAAATGATAGATAACCTTAAATTCCTTGATTTCCACACCTGCAAGGGATGCTGAATTGATAATGTCTTTTGGCACCTTCACATTGAAGGCCAGAATTTGCGCTCCTGCAAGTTTGGCCCTTTCAATGTCAGTTTCGTTCGGAGCACCAACTTCTTCATACAAAACAGTCGACTTCACTTCCTCGTTACCCAGCCCGCTGATACTTTGTGCAATGGCTTCGGCAGAGCCACTCACATCAGCTTTAATAACGAATGGGAACTCAGCAAGTTTGATCCCTTCATCGTCAAATAGATCAGGCTCCAGCTCTTTTATTTCCTCCATCGTGAGTCCCTCCCGTTGGTATTCTTGTATCTTCTCGTCTCGCTGAGAAGATTCTATTTTTTCCATCATCCGTTTGTTCATCTCTTCAATTTGGACCGCCTCCTCGAGTAATTGACGTCTTCTTTCCCGATTGAGAATAACTTTCTTTGCATATGCCTCGTTTTTGGCTTCCAAACCCATCTCACCGGCATCAGGGATGTCTTTCCATCCAGAAATCTCAACAGGAGTGGCAGGACCCGCAGTTTTCAGCGACTTACCAAATTCATCTCTCATCACCCGAACTTTGCACCATGTTTGGCCAGCCACCAATATTGCCCCTGGTTTCAATTTACCCTTCATGACGAGGAACGTGGCAACGTTTCCAAGTCCTTTCTTAACCTGCGATTCAAGAACCCACCCCTCTACAGGAATATTCGACTCTTGAGTTTTGATATCTTGCAAATCTGCCACGGTGACAATAGTTTCTTCAAGATCATCCATTCCCAAACCCGTTTTACCAGAAACTTTAACAGTTGGAACATCTCCACCATAATCTTCCACCTCGACACCATTAGCAGAAAGATCACGCACCACCTTATCTGGATCAGCATCCTCTTTGTCACATTTATTGATTGCAACAATCATTGGAACTCCTGCATTTCTGGCGTGCTTGATGGCCTCTTTAGTCTGTGGTTTGACTGAATCCTCCGCGGCAACAACCAAAACGACCACATCTGTGATATTGGCTCCACGTTCACGCATATTCAAAAAAGCAGCGTGCCCGGGAGTATCCAAGAAGGTAATCATCCTATTCGAGACAGGAGTTTTCACCGAGAAAGCACCAATATGCTGTGTGATACCTCCATGTTCACCTTTCACAATGGAAGATTTTCGAAGGTAGTCGAGAATTGTGGTCTTTCCGTGATCCACATGGCCCATGATGGTAACGATCGGTGCCCTAGATTTTAGCAGTTTAGGATCTTTTGGATCAGCACTTGGAAATAGGTCTGCTCCAGCGTCATCATTTGTGCTCACATCAAATCCATACTCATCTGCAATGAGTGTTGCAGTTTCATTGTCAAGAATATAGTCATTAGTCATATTCTCGAACCCAAGATCAGACATTTTCTTCAAGAACTCCGGAAGCCTAACCCTCAAGATCTGTGCAAAGTTGGCAACCGTCAGAAAACTTGGAATATCTAATTTCGGCCGATTCGCTTTTACTGCAGTTTTAGCCTTGGGCTTTGCCTTGACTTTAATAGTCATCTGCACAACTGGTTTCTCCGGCTTTTGATTTGAAACTTCATTTTTACGATCACCATTATTCTGAATTTTTATACTCTCATGACCTTGTTTGTTTGAGCCTTGCTTACTTGAGCCTTGCTTATGATTTTCCGCCTGTAGAGAATCTCTCTTTGAATAATTGGAGTTAGGTTTCGAAGACTTCGGATTCTTTGTGTCCACATATGATTTGTTGGTATTACGATCTGTCTTGGAATTTTGCTGGTGCCTGGTAGGTGTTGATGTTACTGAGCTTGGTTTCGGCTTTGCTTGCTTGTTACTCACTGTTGAATCAGTCCCCACAATATTGGATTCTAGTTTTGATTCATTCTTCTGCTCATTAACAGACGCCTGTGGACGTTTAAAGCGTGATCGACGAGCCCCATTGGTGTATGTACGAGTCAGAAATTGCTGCTGTATTAGATGATTTCTCAGAAGTCCTAAACTGCGAGCCCTCAAATACATGTCGCTTAACGAGAGATCTTCAATATATTATAGAATATTTTTCAATATTTTTATTTTATGTTCATACATTTCATTACTCATCAGTTTTGTATTTAACCCCATCTGGTTCTTCCTCCTCTGGCTCTCCATTAGAGCTTTGCGTCCTTGGAACTTCAAACAATGTTTCTGTGTCGTCATCTTGAATACCTTCGTCATGACTAATATAGTCACTCTCTTCAAGGACGAACTGATCATCGTCCTCCTCCTGCACCTGAGTTAGCTGTGAATCGTGTTGAATATCCTGCATTGGCAATGCCGACTCTACCTGGTAGTCGTTGTCAATGACAGGTCCCTGGAAGTTAGACTTTCCCCAAGCATAGTAGAGGATGGCTATCATAATACTGAACAGCCCGAACACGGCAACAGCGTAATTCATAGTGGTAATATCGATGTATCTGGATGGGGGCATGCACAGCACCACGATCGTCAACAAAATAAATAGACAACTCAGGCCATTGATCAGATAGCCTAATCTTCGTAGCTTGAATGCTGAACCCCTAATTTTTCTCCTTTTGTTTAGCATCGAAGACAAGATAGGTATGCCGTTGGCAGCATTCAAAGCCACCACTGCACATCCAACAAATGCATTAAACGCGGTACCCGAGACCATAGAGAAGGTCCCCAACAAAGCTGAGACTCCAACAGACAGCAAGAGAGCATTTTTCGGCACGATTTCCTCGTCAGCCATCGTGTCCACCTGTTCCCAAAGCTTGTTGAATGGTAAGCCTTTATCTCTCCCGAAAGCGTAGACAGTTCTGGAGGCAGTCGTAAGAGAGCCTATGGTAGCGAATGTAGACGATCCGACGATCAAAATCACCAGAACAAATGACACTAGAAACGACTTCGTTGACAGTTTAAAAACGATATCAATAGGGAATATGTCTGGATTATCGTCAAGGAGCAACGCGAGATCCGGCAGAATACTTAATATTGGTATAATGAAAATCAGCCCTGTCACACTGCTCACCAAGACAGACACTAACAGTCCACGAGGGATCGTTTTCTCGGGTGAGTTCACCTCTTCACTCATGGAAACAATCATTCCGTAGCCATTAAAGGTGAGGGAGGAGAATTGAATCCCACCAATAAAAAATGCAAGGACTGCAGGCCATCCACTTCTTGACGCATCAAAATTCGTCAGAATGTGCTTAATATCGTGGAAACTGGTGCTGAAAAGAATTAGTAGAAAATCCATCACCAGCACCGTATAAACCGTCCAGTAGATGCACAATCTGTTGATCTTTTCAAGGTGTTTTTGGAACTTGAGGTTAACCAGGGTGCTAAAAAGAATGATAACAAAGTACAACAACAGGACAAAAAGGTCGTCATGTTTGTAGTCTTTTCTCTTCAAACCCAGAATTGACAAAATGAATTGGCTTCCTCCGAAAGCATAGGAGATGAACATGAGCCAGTTGCCCAGCACCAAGTACCATCCAGTGAACCATGAGCTAATTAACGAGTACTTCTCATTCGCGAGAATACTGCTAAAATGGTAAACACCTCCAGAGGTAGGAAACTTGCCTGATATTTCACCTAGAGAGAGGGATATAAGTAACGTAAAGAAGGAGAACAGCACCCAGCCCCAAAGGATGGTGAAGCTCGAACCACAGACCAGACCTATTGAAAGAGTTGATGAAATACCAAACGGCACGTTCATGAGTGAGAATCCCAGTCCTATTATAGACCCGAACGAGAACTTCTTCTTCAACTCCTGCTTATACTTGAAGTGCTCAATCTGCTCACCCTGATCGTCATCTTGCCAGATATCGTTAATATCATGCAGGACATGCTCACCAAGGTCTCGAAGTCGACCGGAGTTGGGCAGCAGTGAATAAATCACTGGCTGTGGATTCTCCATAATTTGATGTACGTGCTTTTTCGGCCTCTAAGCAATAAATAAATAAATAAGAAAAAAATATACAGAAAAATATTGCATGTCTGAAGAATTGTATGACGAGTTTGGGAACCTGATTGGCGGCGTTGAGAGCGATAGCTCAAGCGACGTTGAGATGGAATCTCCCCAGACCGGTTTAGTTGTGCGGGAAAGCGGACTACAAGACGTTTTTGGCCCGGACGTAGAGACTATCATAGCCACTACTGATGCAAAGGATATAAGCGATCCAATCGTGGCACCACAGGTGGAGCGAGAATTCAAACTGGAAGAAAAAGAACTACCTGAGACGTTTTATTCGAAGGAATATATGTGGAAAACTTCGTTCTTGCCTTCTAAGGTGCGAAATATAGCTCTATGTGGTGGACTTCACTCTGGCAAAACTTCTTTTTTAGACATGTTGGTGCAGGAAACTCATAACATCGATACTCTATCTGACAAGGAATTCAAGCCTATGAGATATACAGACAACCACACGATAGAGGTCAAAAGGGGAGTTTCCATTAAGTCCTCGAGTATCTCTCTTTTAATGCCAGATCTCCGAGAAGTCTCGATGGTGGCCAACATTTTGGATGCACCTGGGCATGTAAACTTCGTTGATGAGATGGCAGTCTCAATAAGACTTGCTGACACCGCAATTCTGGTAGTGGATGTGGTTGAGGGGATGACGAAAGGTCTACAATTGGTGATAGACCACGCTCTGCTAACGAACACTCCTCTCTGCTTAAATTTGGCCAAGATCGACCGGTTAATTTTGGAGCTAAGACTAACTCCCTTAGACACATATTACAAGATAAGAAGCGTGATACAGGAAATTAATGAGTATATTGCAAGCTCTGAGCACGTTCGCAACGGGAATTACACGAGACCCTCGGTGCTATCACCAGATTTGCACAATGTTTGCTTTAGCTCTCATAATCTTCACTTTTGCTTTTCGCTACGCAGCTTTGCAAAGACTTATCTGGTCAACTCGAAGATGGAAATCGATTCATTTGCAACCAAACTTTGGGGAGACGTATACTACATTGACGGCAAATTTACTATCAGGCCAGAAAACAAGACTTCTGCTGCAAAGTTACGTACATTTGTCAAGTTCATCCTTGACCCGATTTACAAACTGACCACAATGACACTTACTAAGGAGCCTCTGGAACTGCAGAACTATCTTGAGAAAACCCACGGTATCACCAGTATTCACCGCTCCAAATTCAAAATGGATGTCCAATTACTGTTGAAAGAAGTCTTCTTTGCTTTCCTTGGCAAGGTATCATCAGCATTTGTCGATATGATTCAGATGACTCCGTCGCCTGCTGAAAATAATATAAACAAATTTCAATTACTCTACAAAGGAAATATTAGCGATAGTCTTACGGCCCACATTCAGAAATGCGACCCTGAGGGTCCAGTTATTGCGTATATTGCGAAGTTGGTCGACTCTGCAGATGCAGCTAGATTTTATGCTCAAGTCCGGGTTCTTTCCGGCACGCTCAAAGCTGGAAGCTCAGTGTTACTCCTGGGAGAAAACTACACTCCTGACTTTACTGAAGACATGAAAGTTCAAGATATTCGCAAAACATTTATTGGCTGTTCCCGTTATAGAATAGATGTTAGCGGTATTCCCGCAGGTTCTATTGGTCTCATATCTGGGCACGATATTGATTCGTTCATCAGCAAAACCGCTACCATTTTTGACCAACACCTAAAGGACGAGCAGTTAAATATCTTCAAAACGATTGACAAAATATCCAAGCCGGTTTTTAAAGTTGCTGTGCAGCCTGCAAATCCCTCTGAACTATCGAAGTTTATAGACGGACTCAAGAAGCTCAACCGGTCTTACATTGGCTGTGAGGTCAAGGTTGAAGAAGGAGGAGAACACGTTATTGTTGGGTACGGGGAGTTTTACCTCGATTGTGTTCTACATGATTTGCGCCATTTGTATGCGGATCTCGATATTAAGGTGAGCGATCCAATGTCGCGATTTTCGGAAACATGTTTGGATATGTCGAAAGTGAAACTGAACCTCGAGTCCACTAACAAGAAGAATCGCATAACTATAATCGCAGAGCCATTGGAGGACGAAATTTCCAAAGACATTGAAAATGGTATTCTGGATACTACACTACCGACCAGACTATTAGCCAAGCAGCTGAGAGCTAAATATGGCTGGGATGCTCTGGCTGCCCGCTCGATCTGGGCGTTCGGCCCTGACGAAGTTGGAACTTGTACCTTGAATGATGATACGCTTCCAGAAGACACCGATAAAAAGCGGCTTGCTAGCCTGAAGGACCTGATAGTCCAGGGATTTAAATGGGCAACCCGTGAAGGTCCTCTGTGTGATGAGCCTGTAAGAAATGTTAAGTTCAGAATAATAGATGCCCAGTTGTCTCCTAATTTTTTGGAGGCAAATGGTGCTCAGATCATTCAAATGGTCAGAAAAGCTTGCTATACTGCATTAATGACTGCCACTCCGCGATTGTTGGAACCGGTGTATGAGATTGAGGTGCTCTGTTTTTCATCGGTGGTGTCGGCTCTATCAAAGCTTCTTGACAAGAGAAGGGGCAAGATCATTGCTGACCGCCCTATAGAAGGCACACCACTTTGCAGAGTGCAGGGATTTGTTCCTGTAATTGAATCTGTGGGCCTTGAGACGGATATCAGAATGTATACGAGAGGCCAGGCAATGTGCCAGATGGTGTTCAGTCATTGGGCTGTCACGCCTGGCGATCCTCTGGATGAAGATTGCTATATTCCAGTCCTGAAACCTGCTCCATATCAATCACTGGCACGTGACTTTACTATCAAAACTAGGAAGAGAAAGGGCTTGGAAGACGAGCCTTCGCTAAAGAAGTACGTCGAGCCTCAGATTTACGACAAACTGCTGAACGCAGGCATTATATAGAGAAATGTAACATATTAATTAGCACCAGCCTATTTACCCCTTCTATGTCTCTTACTTTTTCCCGGACGTTGAGTCTTCTTACGCTGGAGCTTAGACTCAACACGTTGTTTTTTGCTGTCTCTTTTTCCACGGTCAGGGCCCGCACCTGCAGCCTCTTCCACAGCAATAGTGAAGTCTTCATTACCAATTTCATGGTTCTGTCTCTTGCGCTTAAGGGATTTAATCTTTGCCAAAGTTTCACTCTTTTCTTTCTGTCTCTTCTGTAACGTCTCGTGCTGGACTTGCTTACCAAACTTCTTGAGTTGTCTTTGTCTTCTGGCTTCTTCTCTGGCTTTCTTTTCAGATGCTTCCTTAATCATCTGAACCTTCAATTTGTCCATGTGAGCGTCCGACTTCACCATCTCAGCGAAATAATCTTGGGGTCTTGTAAACGGCACTTTCAAGGCCAGCAGCTTCTTGCGGCCTTCAATTGCAGCATCCAAGCCCTGTTTGTAGAATGCCACTTCGCGCTCTGTATCATCATAGATATCCTTGATCTCGGAAGCCACCTCGCTGTGGTACGTGGTGGACTGATGCTCGTCAAACGGATATTTTTCCCAGGGTATAGCGAACCTGGCCAGTGTATCTTTCAGAGCTGCCACCTTGTTGATTGTCAGCTTGGTGTGTGGAACAATATCTGTATCAGAATCAAGCTCAGCCTCTGAAAGTGGGACATCCGACTCCTCGTCGTCGTCCTGGTCTTCCTGGTCCTCAGAGTCCTGATCCAAAATTTCTTCTTCGCTAGCACTCTCATTTAATCTCTCAAGGTCGAAAGTCGGTTGCTGTTGATCAACCTCTTCTTCAGATCCATTATCTTCAACTACCTGCTCTTCCAGCTTCTTCAGTTTCCGACGTTCCTTCTTGCTCAGAACAGAGCTCTCATATTCTTGTGCCATAATGAAATATTTTTTTAAAATTAAATTTTTTTTCACTTCCTATTTTGGTCTTTCATTGAATAAATATAAACGAGATTTTAAGATCATGGATAAAGTCACGGCTAGAAGCAAGTTTTTGGAGGTCTTCCCAGACCTGGTTGCCGATCTAGAGGATTTGACCAAGCAGTACGGGATGCCTAAAGACGCAATTGAATGGTTTAAACGGAATCTTGAATACAATACCCCTGGTGGGAAACTCAACAGAGGAATCTCTGTGGTGGACACCTACGCCCTGTTGAAAGGTTACAAGTCTTTTGATGACTTTACTGCCGAAGAATACAAAAAAACTGCTCTTCTGGGATGGTGTGTTGAGTTGCTGCAGGCTTACTTCCTTGTGGCCGATGACATGATGGATAAGTCAATTACTAGGAGAGGCCAACCCTGCTGGTACAGAGTGGAGGGGGTTAATGAGATTGCGATTAACGACTCGTTCATGCTGGAGGCTGCTATCTACATGCTGCTCAAGAAATACTTCAAAGGGGAGTCTTACTACGTCGATCTTTTGGAACTCTTTCATGAGGTGACTTTCCAAACCGAAATGGGTCAGTTGTTGGACCTGATTACTGCACCAGAAGACTCTGTCGATCTTTCTAAGTTCAATTTGTCGAAACACTCGTTCATTGTGATCTTCAAAACTGCATACTACAGCTTTTATCTGCCAGTGGCCCTAGCCATGTTTACGGCTGGTATCGCCAATGAGCAGGACCTTAAGCAGGCCCAGGATGTTTTGATTCCATTGGGTGAGTACTTCCAGATTCAGGATGATTACCTTGATTGTTTTGGTAAGCCCGAGGATATTGGTAAGATTGGTACCGATATCATGGACAACAAATGTTCTTGGGTGGTCAACACAGCCCTCAAAATTTGCTCGCCTGAGCAAAGAGCTATACTAGACGAGAACTACGGCCGTAAGGATGCTACTAAGGAGGCTGAGTGCAAGAAGCTGTTCAGCGAGCTGAAGATCGACCAATTGTACCATGAATACGAGGAAAAAGTCAATATCGAGTTGCGGGCCAGGATCGCCCAAGTGGACGAATCCAGAGGTTTCAGAAGACAGGTTCTGACCACCTTCCTTGACAAGATCTATAAAAGACAGAAATAAACAAATGTAGTTAATATTAGATATCTAACTACTCTTAATTCCTTCGCCCGCCTTGGGAGGGTACTCCTTAGGAAACTTCTCGTCTTTGTGCAAACAGGTGCACCATTTATCGGCAGGAACAGGCCCCATTGCAGTAGGAATGTGCAGTCCGCAACCAACCCAAGCGGTCTTGGAGCACAGAGGACATTCAGCAACTCGACACATTCTGTATTGTAACTACTTTTTTACACCGCCACATTCTCCGGTCATGTGTTTTTCGCTCACCTGACAAAAAATAAACAACTTTAGGTATTCTTCTAATAACTATGTCTAGTGAAGACGAACAGAAGGTCAAGCGCATCAAGCTTGAGGGATCTCAGCAAGAGCCTCTGCAGGAGGCCGTTTCCACTGTGGAAAAAACTGGGAGACCGCAGATTCCGACGATGACTGTTCCACAGAGCACAACATTGCCCCTGGAGCCAACTCTAAAGCCGACCGCGGGCTCTGATGAGTGGCATCAATGGCGTAAAAAGAACCACAAGGAGGTGGAGAAGAGAAGAAGAGAAACAATTAACCAGGGGATTAAGGAATTACAGGATCTGCTACCAACCCAAGATCACAACAAATCGCAAATTCTAAAGCGTGCGGTTGAGTACATTAAGAGATTAAAGGAAAACGAAGACTCTAATATCGAGAAGTGGACACTGGAGAAATTAATCACAGACCAGGCGGTGAGCGAGCTTGCCAACTCTAACGAAAAATTAAAGGCAGAATTAGAGAAAACGTATCGCGAAGCCGAAGGATGGCGCAGGGCTTACAACCAAGCCCAGGAGGAGATCTCTGAGCTCAAGAAGAAAGCTGGAAAATGAGCTTCTTTGCGTCTAGGTTATAGTTCTATTTCTCTGAAAAGGACACCCTCGACACCCTGTCCCAGGGATCCAAACACGTCCAGGTCGACTCCATCCTCGTAAATGTTGCCATTGAACTGGAAAATGGACGACGAGCCCGCATACATTAGATCTTTCTCGACTCCAGATCGATTGCACACTGCCACAGCTATTTTTTGTCTGTGTTCATTAACGAAGAGCGGTTGAAGCCGGATTAACCAATACCGTGCTGTCTGTTTGTCGGGCAGCATGCGATTATACGGAACTTCCTGTGGATCCAATATTAGGCCATTTAAAGCCGGATCCGTATTGACTTCAAACGGTATCTTCTGCTCGAATAGTTTTGTATATTTATCTTGATCTTTCCAATCTTCACTCCAACTCGTGCTCATCCACGCAGTTGGGACCATAACTAGTTGGACCTGTTCTTTGAGGCAGAAATTAGCGAATTCAAAGTCTTGAAACGGAGCTTCGAATTTGTAGGGGTTCAGGTCCATACAGATACCGATAGTCGATTTAATTTTCTGGTTGTTTATTTCGATATCGAACGCTTCAAACCCAGTCGGAGACTCTTTGGCACCCCAGATCTCATCTGTCTTGTAAAGGAACGACTTTCGGTAGTTATGGACTATAGATCCGTCTGGCCCAATAAGTACTGCTGAATTGTATATATTGGTCAGATGCTTTTCCGGGTATCCTAGTAGAGTATGGCATTTGAGTTGCTGTGCCACTGATTTCCCAAACTCAAACGATTTGCCGGCTCCGAGAGGTTCAAGAAAAGGCTCAATGTGCTTGGGACTTGAGAAATTGTAACCGGTGAAGGCGAGCTCCGGGAAAATCACAATGTCAGGTTGACGACTTTTAATTCGATCCACAAGCTTTGTTGCTGTACGAATATTCTCCTCAATCTGTCCAAGTAAAGGGTTTAATTGCACGGCAGCTATACGGAGCCTCATTAAAAATATTTGTTTAATATATTTTGACTTTATTCAATGACAAATATACCCGATCTCTTGCTAGACCCAGCCTTGAAATTGTGGGTCTTACTGCCGATATCGGTGGTGATGGTACTCGTTGGTGTGTTGCGGAGCTACATTTCTGTGCTTTTGCAGCCAAAGTTGAAATTACAGGACCATAAGTTGTTGCGGGAACAACAACATTTGACGAGGCTGAGGAAGTATAGACGCAATTTCTCTGTGTTTTCCACCAAAGCTGAACTGAAGGACCGTTTGGACTATTTCAATTCCGAATACTCAGGATCGAAGTACCTGAAAGAGAAACCCTCCACAAATCCTAACGAAATGAAAAATCCTTTCTCGGACACCAACTCCTCGGACTTTATGACCCAAATGTTGAAAAACAACGTTGCAAACTATGTCCCCCAGACTCTCATTATGTGGTGGGTTAACTACTTCTTTAAAGGGTACGTGGTGATGCGACTGCCGTTCAATCTCACCGGTAACTTTAAAAGCATGCTGCAACAATCAATCGATACTGCAGATCTGGACGTTTCGTATGTGAGCGCCATTTCCTGGTACTTTGTCAACTTGCTCGGTTTGAAGAGTATTTACTCGTTGCTACTTGACGATGGTGAGGTGGTCAACCAGCTTATGGCCTCACAGCAGCAACAGCCAGTTATGCCCCCAATGGCCGGCGCCGGTCCTTCGGTGGCCAAGCAGTTTGAAGCGGAACTCGAGAACCTACAGATTGTTCCATTCAAAAGCTGTCTTGATGGTGTTGAGGATAAGTTCATGGAAAAGTGGAATGAGCAGAATCTATGATTTGATCTTCAAATAGTCTATAAATGCATCTATATCTTTTTGACCCAGTAATGGGAACTCGGCAGGGTCCCGATCACATTTCGAGGTTTTCAGTTCCTGCACCAATGAGTCAATTTCTGATTTTAACAACGGTTCTTTTAATGATTCAACCCACCACCGTGCTGCCTCTGGAGCCTGGTATCTGCAGTATAGCTTGATGATCAATTTTTTAGTTGGCTCGTCGAATGAGCCTAATTTGTAGTGTCTCAAATGTCCAATTAGGGACGTGAGACTCATAGCATTTTCGAGTAATGGCTGGTTCCTGACGACGTTTGAAAATTGTCTCACAACGGCGTGGTTTATTCCTGCGACCGGAGTTCCTGTGTGATGCAGAAACTCCAAAAACCAAAACAGTTCGTTCTTGCTCAGCCACTTGGTAATTGTCTTAACAATTGCTGAACTAATTGGCTCTGTTTGCTGGGATAAGGCGATGCCGAGAGGTGCGACGTATGCTGTGAAAACAAGTTTCTTGTGCTTGAACTCGGACTGAACAGCATCAGCAACTGAATCCACAAGTATAGCATATTTTTCCAAGGTTGAGGGTGGAGGTATGAGATGTTTCTCTAGCAACAAGGCGATCAGTTGGGCTGCAAGCTGAAACTTTTGATGATTGAGCGAAAAGTCAAGCAGATCCAGCTGCAGTTTGGGCGAACACTCGTGCAGAAAGTCTCCTGACTTGTCTGATTTGTTGATCTGATCAAGAACCATCTGGAAGTATTCATAATTATTCAATTTCACAAGCTGGTGAATAAGAATAGTCAACTCAGATTCTGGGAGAGTGGACACGATCTGACAGATATGATTGACTACCCCAAGTTGAAATTGTGTAGTTGCATCTGGAGCAATGTTCAGAAGTCCAGAAAGGAGATGGAATTCAGTATATCGCTGCAGATTGCGGTTTGTAGAAAGAGTCTTCATAATGTCTTCCACCGAAGAACTGTTCATCGACTCCTTGACCACAGTCTGAATGTTTTCTGGAAGCTTGATTCCTTGGTCCTGTATATTGTGCTCGATTATATCAAACTGTTTCTTGGTCTTTCCGCCTGTCCTTTGTAGAACCATTTGCAACATGCTCTGGTTGGAGAAATCGGGGCCCCTGGAAACTGCATCCTTGATGCTGACCAGTTCACGATATCTTATTGGGACACCTGATGAAAGTGCCATGTTGAGAACGTCATTTAGTCTGAAGCGAACAAACGGATTTCGGTAGGACTCTTTCTCTTCAAGAGAGTATGAAATTGATGTCTTATTAGGTATCACAGGGACGTTTTCGGGTGTGGTCAGCTGGTTGGCAAGTCTGTATATTTCTTTCTGAGAGTCTGTAGCGGGAATGTCACCCACCATGCGTACAAGTCGCGGCCGAAAGTGAGAGAGACGACGGCTAAGCATGGCAGACAAATGAACAAAAATTTAGACGATTGACGCAAAAAAAATTCTAGTCGTAAATCGACCCAGATACATCACCAGATATGAGCCTGCTCAAACTTCCATTCAAAATTGCCAACAAGTATGTGAACTTGCTTATTCTGTGGGCCGTATTATCAACGATAGTCTGTGACTTAATGAAAGGCCCAGACTTAGATGAGCTAGCCGAATCACAGTATGCTCCATTCTATCGTTTAAATTTGGACGCAGTGACAGCTAATTCTCTCACCGACGCCGATATAGTGTTTGTGACCGCACATCCAGACGATGAATCAATGTTTTTTGGACCTACAATCATTGAGCTTTCCAAGCAAGGGTACAGAAACAGACTCCATCTAGTTTGTTTCTCGAACGGAAATTATGATGGATTGGGACAGATCAGAGAAGAGGAACTACATCATGCAGCCAAAATACTCGACTTCGAATCTGTCACAGTTCTCAATTATACTGACAGTATGGAAAAAGGCTGGGATCAGGCGGACATTACTGTCTCGTTGACTGATACGTTGTCCTCGCTACAATTCACCAAATCTAAGAAGATAATGATTTCGTTCGACCAAGAGGGGGTTTCAGGCCATCTGAACCACAAGTCGCTATACTATGGTGTGGAGAACTATTCGAAGATCAATAATGTCCGCTTTTTTAAACTGAAATCCTGGAACATGGCTTCAAAGTATAGTTCTTTTTTCATCACGTCTTTTGAGCTACTAGCAAGATACGCCAAAAATTGCAGTTTGGTGCTGAAGTATATTCCCAAAATCACTCATTTCCTCCCTTCGAATACGAAAACCGTCAAGCTCTACTCCAACCTGAACTCTCTCCTACTTGGGCAGGCCACAATGACTTACGCTCACTACTCTCAAATTGTATGGTACAGATGGTTGTGGATATTCTTTAGCAGATACATGAATTGCAACGAGCTGGAAATGGTTCTATAGCACTAAGTACTACCACAATCCGAACCCGTCATCGTCGTCGTCCTCTAAAATGCGCTCTTGGGCTTTTTTTAGAGTATTGTTGCGCAAATAAACTTGCTGAGACCGTTTAAGTCTGTCCATCAGCATGCGCTCCATGTTTCTGTTCATGGAAAATTTCTTGATCATGGTCTCGGCCTCGTAGAACTTACTCATTCGCTGGAGCTTTACACGGCAGGTATTCAGATATCGCAAAAGTAAACTCTCGTGATACGCAGCCTCGCTGGATGTACAGTTTTTGCGTGCGTCCACAGCCAGCAAATGAATTTTAGGAGCGTCAGCCAGGAGCGACTCCAAACTGGCATATTTCAAGCGCATTCTTATCATGTCCTTGGACGGCCGACTAACCACCTCTATTGCGCGCTTCCAGAGCAAATCTAAAACGTCGTGTTGTACCTGGAACTCCTGTTTGTATATGTCCTCAGTCACGCCCTTTTCCCAGAGTTTAGTCTGAATGTCCCTGTAAACATTAACAGTGGTTATTCCTGAAGCTCTCAAAACTGTGGCCCAGTACTTTTGCGAATGTTTGAGGTCCATTTGGTATTTTTGAATCAAATTCATGCAGATGACTAGTCCTTTCAAAAATTGTCCGTTGTAGGTGAATGCAACCAAAATCTTATCAAGAACACCGAAATTGGGATACTCGAGCGCTCCAGGTCGCACTGTTTTATTGACTTCACCTCCAATTCCCCAGACCTGGTCTATTAATGCCTTCAAATAGTCTATTTCTCCAGCTTTTCCCAGCGCCAATATTATGGTTTGGTAAATCTCAAGGTCTGGAGAGATTCCTGAGTTGCGGAACTCATTAAGCAGCTCGCTGATAGATCTTCCATGGTGCGGATATATGTAGTTACGTGAGAGAGGAACTAGTTCAGCTTTTTTGTACTCGTAACGATTCACCACCCAAGACTTCTCGTCCGCCTGACCGAGAATTTTGAGCTTATTGATCCATATTGACTTTGACAACTCTAGTCCAGGTGTACCGGTCTGTACTTGGGCTTCAAGCTCGGAAATCAGTTCAATAGCAGGCATGTACCTCAGATTGTTCATATGGAATTGCACGATATTTTCGTAATCAACAGTACTATACTGATAGCAGAGTCCAATCTGACGAAAAACTCGTGCCATGCTGCTATACATCCCCGTCTTTGTCTTAATCACACGGTCGATGTCGGTGTCCTTGGATAGTCTGGAAGCATATTGTAGCTCCAGAACATACCACTTCAGAACTCTGTCCATTAAGCCAGTCAGTCTCTTCACCATTAAAGTAATCTCTAATGGTGTCAAATTCTTGATGATAACTGGAAGTAGTTTCTTAGACGAGCAGCGTTTCACAAATTCGTATAAGTCTCGGTCCTTTGGTGATCGCAAAAGATGCTTGATCCGCTGGACATCCGCTAATTCCACATTCCTTTGCTGTCCATTTATTTCGCCCACAGGAGCCAAAGCCTGGTATGGCTTCAAAGAGTCTCTAACAATGCTGACCAGATTCTTTCCTGAGTAACTAAACTTTGACACTAGGCTTGTCTCAGGTGTGCTAAGAAGAGTGAGGTCCATGCGTTCTAGATAGTTTTTAAGCGTTTCGAGGTCGTCATAGTTTGTGAGCGCAACAGTTTTATCCTCACCAGCCTTAACAAGTCGGGCAGCACGCGAATACTGTCGCACAATTGCAATACTGCGCGGAAACATCAACGGCTTTGCAGAATGATGAAAAATATTTGATTTTTTACGTCGGATAAAAATCTTTAAAATGCGTCGATCGACGCATATGAATGTTTAGAAGTCGTCTAGAAGCACACCAAGGTTAAGTTTCTCGGCTTGTTGCAGGATATGAGCACCCACAGAAACGTCCATTATACAAAGTCCAACAATTTTTGAGATAACAATCTTGCTCTGAGCCATCTTAGCCTGTTGTGCCTGACCGAGCTCTGAGTCCATACAGAACTCTGAGATCTCAATGAGGGACTCGGCACCAATGTCGTTCATTATTAGTTCGCCCGCTTCCTCCAAACAGTGACTGATTGAGTCGACAATAATCTTCGGTCCACGGGCAATACAAGACTTCAGTAGCTTTCCCTCGATCTCAGTCATGTGTGGCTTGTACGAACCAATGGCTCCGATGAACACCTTATCGACAGAGTTATTTTCGACGTAATCAGCCAAAATACTTGGCGTCGTAGTTGGAATACAGCCAAATACACAGGAAGCTGAATCAAAAGACTTTTTTAAATCAGGATCGTCTGCTGCTACAGCCCCAAATTTCGTGAACGAAAATTCCTTCTGTAGCTCCGCGCACAGCCCTTCTGCATTTGCAGTAGATCTGTTGATCACCACCACCTCGCTAAATCTATTAGGATACAATATCAGTGCCAGTCTGATATGCCATTGGGCTTGGGCTCCGACACCAAAACACACTAGTGTTTCCTCGGTTTTTCCGGTTGATCCTATAGGGAATGTTTTCACCAACGCTAATGTAGTACAAAGCGCAGTCCTGAAAGCCGTTAACGTTGAAGCATTCAAGATTCCAATTGGAAACCCAATATCCTTGTCCAAAATTGTCGTAATACCGGTAAACCCTTTTTTAGAACCGGTCAAAGCTTTCATTCCAACTGTTTCTCCCGTTGAGGCCATGAAAAGATGCGTTGCATATGGCGTAGTGGTGACAATCCGTGGGGGAATCAAAGAGTGATCACGATGGTAGTCCACAAGCCCTTTGGCAAGCACCCCTTGAAATTCCTTCAGCTGCTCGACGTCAATACTTTTCAGCAGATCAATGATGACGCTTTCACTCAATACTCTCATATCTATTATCTGATAAAAAACTATTTACATTTTTTTTACTAAAATGTAGTAATCAGGGGCGACCGTGCGACCGCGTAGACTTTTATCGCGAGGTGAGTGGCTAGCAAGCTCGAAGCCTCGACTTAGGTAAAGCTTTTGGGCACCTAGATTGTCGCTGAAAACGGTCAATGAAAGGCCTCGCAACCATCCAAATTTGGTACTGTAAACATGATCGGAGTTGGCTACATTCAGTAGTACCTCCATTAGTTCGAGTATTTGCGTCCCCAAACCAAGTTTTCGGTATTGTTCTGCAATCTGCAACTCGTAAATATAGATAACATGCATGTGGTTATCAGTGAGGGCTTTAATCGAGACAAACCCTATCTGCTTGTTCTTATAATGAAGAAGCACGTAAACAAGACCCTCGTCTTGCATCTCCTCTATCTTTTCTTGTTTCCAACTCCTTCCCATAACTTTCGCATATTTCACACCCAGATTTGCATCCAGAATATCCAAACAATGCTGCAATTCCGAGTCTGAGAGATTATCTAGAAAAATGGGCTCTAGTTGGATGACCAGCTCTTGCTGATCCCTTAAGATCACCAACTTCTGCGTCAATGTACTTTTCACAGCTGCATAGAAGTATTCACCTTCCAGGTGTTCATCCTGCTCCATCATGTCCGAACTAAGAACTGACCTATGTAACTCGTATGCTGCTAACTGGGTTCGGACGTGTAAATTTTTCACGGCTGTGCGTATCTAAAAAAACGGTGACTCAGAAATCTTAGTTATGTTCGATATCAACAAGATTGCTAGGCCCAACATCCTGACGTTGGAGCCATATAGATGTGCTAGAGATGATTATACTGAGGGTGTACTACTTGATGCCAATGAAAATACACACGGTCCTGCAGTTCCAGATCTCACTGAGCCCGAGGCCGCTTTGGAACTTAACAGATATCCTGACCCTCATCAGGAGGTCTTGAAGCAGCAGATCTGTGATTTCCGTAACTCAGAAGCAGATCTTGAGACAGCTATAACGAAACTCCCCGTTGTGAATGGCAAAAAGACCCCATTGACTGTGGCTAACCTGTGTCTAGGAGTTGGTTCTGACGAGTCGATCGACGCATTAATTAGATGTTGCGTTGCACCAGGAAAGGAGAAAATGCTCATCTGCCCCCCAACCTACGGCATGTATAGTATCTGTGCCGTTGTGAACGATGTGGAGATTGTGAAAGTTCCTTTAAATCTGGAAACTTTCCAGATCCAGCCAGACCTGATTATTGAACAACTGAAAGCTGACCCGGCCATAAAATTGGTCTATGTGACTTCCCCAGGTAACCCTACGGCGTCCCAGATCAAGCTGGAACTGGTGGAGGATTTACTGTCCAAGGTAGAGGAGACCTCGTGGAGCGGATTGGTTATTTTGGACGAGGCTTATATTGACTTCTGTGAGGTCGGAAGCTCCGTTTCTGTCCTGGTTAACAAATATCCAAATCTCGTGGTGCTTCAAACTCTTTCGAAGGCCTTCGGACTTGCAGGCATTCGTCTGGGAATCTGCTACTCAACTCCAGCGGTTTCTATATTACTGAACTCGATGAAGTATCCGTACAATATCAGCAATTTAACTAGCGATGTTGCTATTAGGGCAACTACGAAGCCTGCTTTAGCTCAAATGCGCGAGCGCGTGAACTTAATCAAGGAAAATAGAAAGTATGTTGTGGATGAGCTCCTCAAATTGCCGGGTATTGGAAGGAACATTGGCGGTCTGGATTCCAACTTTGTGCTAGTGGAGATACTTAATTCACAAAATGAGCCAGATAACGAACTTGCCTACAAGATTTACCTGACACTGGCTGAGGAGCGTAATGTCGTGGTGAGATTCCGTGGAAAAGAGCTCGGCTGCAAGGGCTGTTTAAGAATAACAATTGGAACAAAAGAAGAAAACGAAAAGCTGCTTAAAGAGATGCAAAGTGTGTTGAAAGAAGTTAGAGTCAATTAAAATACTGAAGTTTAGTTCTCCAAAGCTTCTCTTGCGAAATTTGGAAGCACGAACGAGGCCTTGTGAATCTCCTTGCTGTAGTACTTGAAAAGTTTTCTCTCGGCCTCCTCGTCCAGACTTCTAAGAGGAGTCTTAACATCGACGGTAGGATCCTTGGAACAGATCATGAATCCGATCTGGCCCGATGGGTAGGTTGGGATAGTACAGTAGGCGTACTCTGCAACAGGGAAAACCTCTTTACATGCTTTCTTAAGGTCCTTGATGATGTTGAGATGTAACCAAATACTCTCAGCTTGTGTCGAAATGACACCCTTGTCCGTGAGAGCCTCCTTCAACAGCTGGAAGTATGGCTTCTGGAAAAGTGACTCGGCAGGACCTTCTGGATCGGACGAGTCGGTGATAATCACATCAAAGCAATTCTTATAGTCATTCAAGAATTTAAAGCCGTCTCCAATGTGGACTCTCACCTTAGGGTGCGAGTAAGACTTGGACATCTCTGGAAGATATTTCTTAGAAGCAGCGATAACATCTTCATCAATATCACAGAGAACGGCTTCTTCCACACATTCGTGCTTGACGATCTCTCTGAGGACACCACCGTCTCCACCACCGATAACGAGCACCTTCTTTGGGTTTGGGTGCGAGTTCAATGCAAGATGAGCAATCATCTCTTGGTAGGAGAACTCATCTCTTTCGGTAGCCTGGATAACACCGTCCAACACAAGCACGTTACCGTAGTTGGTGGACTCAAAAACCAGAACGTCCTGGTATTTGCTTCTTTGGGCATGCAAAACCTTCTTGACTCTCAGAGTCATGGCCTCCCCGGGCCACATGGTGTCGGAGACTTCCGAGAACCAGCCGTCTTTGATCGAAGGGTGAGTGAGTTCAGACATGTGAAGAAAATTGGTGAAAAAATTGCAAGTTGCCGATTTTATATGGGACGACGGACGATTTGCAATTGTGAACAAATTGCGGCTCATTGAGGTCATCGACCGTCTTGTAGATACGAGCATTGATACTTTGAAATCTAGCACCAAAGCGGCGTCCTCAGTGGGCCAAATGCCTTACGTATTACCCGGCCAAGCAGAACCGCGGCAATCTTCTAGCAAATCCAAATTCGGCAACCAAAATAAGATCGGGGTGCAGGGTGTAGAAAGTTTAGATTGTAGCAGCAGGATGACAGTTCGAGTTGCTTTAACAGAATAAACTCCCTGCATTGTCATTCAGTCACTTGCAGAACACACTTCAAGATATTTAACCTTGGACTCTAAAGCGTCTTCCATTTCATCCCCAAGTTTATGTCCATGGAAGCACGTGGAACCTTCTTGGCTGCTTACCTCAGCCCTTGAAATGCAGTACTCCTATCAAAAAAATTTTCAACTTTTACTTCATCTCCTATTTTACCGACAGTACACCGGTATGCCTAGAGAGCTCGCATTCAGATTCAACAGGCCTGCCAAACCCAGATAATACGCAAAGGAGAAATAATTAGATATTTACGTTGTTTGGGTTTCCAAAAATTAATTTATTCGCTGATGGCACCTTCTATGATCACCTCCCCAGACAACTCTGATTTCATAAATCATGAGCTCTCTGTTGGTTTGGACTCAACTAGTGCATTTGAGGGTCCTGAAAAGCTACTTGAAATATGGTTTGCGGATTCAGAATCTGAAATTGGTTCTGTTTTCGACAATGGAAACCTTCGGGACATGCCATTTGCAGGTATCGAGGAGATGCTTGACTTGGTTAGTTGCAAGGTTCTGTCAAAGATTGCCACTGACAATATGGATGCATACCTGCTGTCAGAGTCCTCCTTGTTTGTGTTCCCCCACAAGTTGATTCTGAAGACCTGCGGTACAACCACGACTCTTTTCTGTCTTTCCAAACTTTTAGAACTTGTAATGAAACATTGCGGCTACAAGTTCGATAATTTCAAAAGTATCTACAAGATCTTCTATTCTAGAAGAAGCTTCATGTTTCCTCATATGCAGAATGAGATCCATCGCAGCTGGGACAACGAGCTCACCTGGCTCAATAAGCATTTCGAGTCGAGCTCTGCAAAAGCTTATGTGGTGGGAGATCTTTCCAAAGATCACTGGTACCTGTATCTTAACGGTAATGCAGACCAGTCTGAAGATATTCCACGTTTCAGGGAAGCTGTGGGATATCCATTGTCGCCTGCAATCTCGAACGGTGCCGCAATTGCTAGTGACGAAACATTTGAAGTGCTAATGACGGAGCTGGACCCTGCTTCAACTGAACTCTTCCAGCTTTCTAAGCACCAAAATGAGTTCCCGGAAATGGATCCAGAAAGAGAAGATTACGGTCATCTGCTGGGTCATAAGATGATGACGGATAGCGGATTGGATCGGATACTAGAAAGTTATGCGACTATCAAGCACGACGCATTTGCATTTACCCCATGCGGGTTCTCGTCCAATAGCATTGTGGACGGGAAGTACTACTACACCTTGCACATTACCCCTGAATTGGGGTGGTCTTACGCGTCTTTCGAGACAAACTATCCAACGGCTGCCAAAAAGGAACTACTGAGAGAAGTTATTGGCGTCTTACGGCCGGGTAAGTTTTGCGTGGTGTATGTAGAAGAGAATAGCGGAAGGGAGTGTGATGGATTCGAGAGCTTGAGACAATCATCTGTGGAAGGCTACCAGCGCGTGGACAAGATTTTGTACGATCTCAAGTTCGAGTATCGACTATTATATATGTACTTTGAAAAAATACACACCTGACACCACCACACCTTTTCTGTCGCTGGATAGCGCACTTTTTCCACTCCTCGCACCTTTTCGTTTCGTGCAATCAGAGACAAGTCGTGTGCGACCGGGGCGCAAGACTGGTTTTTACTCAGGCTTTTAGTGGCCATTCTCGCCGTAATAGCTTGGTCATAACTAAACGCTTCTCTTTTTCCCCAGCAGCTTCTGTACAGCATCGCCCCGCCAAAACTTACAGCCTCTCACGTCGGCACACGCACCAACTCGCGGCCCACATAATCCTACATACGTCTGCATGCAGAGTGCAAAGCCAACAAGTGCATACGCATATTTATATTAGTTCTTCCAGCAGGAAAGTTAGTGTTTGGAAAACAAAGTCTCTTCAAAATTGGTCGATTGTCATGTCCTCAGAACCTCATAACAACTCATCCTCAACCCCGACCAACCCGCAGTCCACCTCAGCTCCCCACTATGCGAATATAATTCCCTCAATCTCTTCATCTTCAGCAACAACTGCCCAATCGGTTCCTTCTCAGTATTCCCAATACTCGGCCCCCCATTATCAGTATTCCCAGTACTCTAACTACAACCAGGCGCAATCCCAGGCTGCTAGGCCCTACGACTACTCCATGTCCTCTTCGACCTATTCTCAGCCTCAATCTAACCCGACGGCCGCGTCTCAACAACAATATGGCCTTCCCCTTTATCCAAACACTCAATACTCGTATTCCCACCACCCTCAGGAAAACGACTATCAACAACACGGTCCTCAAGCTGGTCAACAGGCCCAGCAGTATGTTCAACAACCGTACTCTTCGGCCTCGTATTCGAGTTATTACCCGCAACAGGGCTACCAGACCCAACCTCAAGCCGGGACTACCGTTCAACAACCAGGTTACGCCTCTGCGTACAGAAGTTATCCCTCGTCGTCTGCATATCCGCTCTATGCGGGCTACCAGCAGCCGGGAGCAGCAAACTCTACTTTACCACCCCCGCCAACTTCGGGAACCAATCCTTCGTCTAAGCAATCTGCGGGCTCGTCCGCCGCGTCCCATTCAAGAAACAGCTCAGTCAATTACCCTCCTGTTAGTCCATCTGTTGGTCAGATCCAGCCCCCTGGAATTCGCCCTAAAATTACCACCACAATGTGGGAAGATGAGAAGACGTTGTGCTATCAAGTCGAGGCCAATGGCGTTTCTGTCGTCCGTAGAGCAGACAACAGTATGATTAATGGTACCAAACTTCTTAATGTGGCCAAAATGACTAGGGGAAGGAGAGATGGTATTCTCAAGTCAGAAAAGACTAGGCACGTTGTCAAAATCGGATCCATGCATTTGAAAGGGGTCTGGATCCCATTCGACAGAGCCTTGGCTATGGCCCAGAGAGAAGGTATTGTTGATTTGCTTTACCCACTTTTTGTTAAAGATATAGAACGAGTGATCCAGCAAGGCACGCCAACCAACCAAGTTGGGCAGTTGAGCCTTTCGTCCAAGCCAGGCGTGTCCGCTGGACCTGCTTCAACAGCCACTGCGTCGGCCGCCTCGGCTGTCCAGCCTAATTACTCCTACCCTACCACTACACCTCAGCAACCAGGATCCGGATATTACTACAATGGTTATTACGGCCAACAACAACCGCAATCGTCCTCCTCTGCCGGCCCACAGTCCCATTACCAGTCCAGTTACCAGTATACGGGGTCTTCAACTGAACAGCCGTCGGGAGACAAATGATAATTGTCTTTGTATAGTTTTTCTTTCTTTTCTGTTATCTAGCTTGATGTCTAGGATAGATTGTATTATCACCTTTTTTGAATTCAGCCAAAAAGACTCCTTTGGTGGAGAAGAACGCAGTCGCCACCGCGTTCAGGATCTAATCCAAAATTGTAGAAAAACCCCTCAGAGGTTAGCACCATAATGTGCACCAGCTTCTTATTCACCAAATCCTCGCCTGTGTCTGGTATCGACGCAGCATCGTCCCGCAAGTACACAGACGGAATCAGATCATCCCAAACTTTCCCCCCGACACCTACCACAGTCTTGGTCTCTTTGGAGGCAGGGACCTTCAATGAAGCGAAATGACGATTCGGCTCCAAGATTGAAGAGAACTTGGGCGGCAGATACGTGCCCATCTTCTCTGCAGCCTTCCTGCCCAATGATTGAGACGTGCGCCGTAGCATCCGCGCCACAGACTTCCGTGAGTTGTCCACCAAAGGTTCTTTTAGCTTTTCACTGCTTGATTCTGCACTGTGGTATGAACCAGCCGAAGAACTAGATCTGCCTCGTTGGGGAGTCACTGGGATCTGAGCCTCTCCAATATCCAAATCGTCTTCGTCATCTTCCATGCCATCATCTTCCTCATTCTCAGGATCTTCATCATCCTCTTCCGAGCTCGTGTGTTGATTGTGCGGATAAATATCAGGCGACGTTTCGAGAGGGTTCGGAGCAAGCGCGTTCGTAAGTTTGGCCTTTTTGTCAGCAGATTTGATTGTGTTTGCAGCCTCCTCCTCTCCAAGTCTAAACACGTGCACAGTTTCTGTAGCCGAACTGGCGATCACGAATCTGTTGTCAGGACTGAACGCCAAAGAGTATATTTTCGTTGGATACGTTCCTCTTCTAAACTGATATAGTTTGATACCTGTGGCAACAGAAAACACTCTGATAATCGTTCCTTTGTCACTTGCGGTGGCTAGTAAAAGGCCGTCTTTGCTTAGCGCAATTGCAGCTAAGGACGTTCGATGGGCCTCGATTACGCTCGTTGGCTGTAGATTTTTCGCGTCGAAGATGATCACGTCACCATTGCGCACATGCTGGCCTGTTGAATGATTCGCAAGCTCGGATTGTGCACTCGGAGCTAGTTTCTGTGGCGAAGGATAAGCAAGGTAATTGCTCTCGCTTGAGGGGGAGAGCGCAAGCAGACCATTCGGATTTGGAGGAATCTCAATTGTGTGCAACAATCGCATATTGTTGATGTCATATATGTAAATTGTTTCTTCCAGGAGCACCACCAGTCGCTCACGGTTCATCTTGACCGCTAAGATGGCTCCAGGAAACGTAAGTTCGCAGATTGTTGTTTGTCTTTTAGTATTAATGATTTTGAGTCTTCTAGGCGAGAGAGAGTGTTGTTCACCAATCCCAACTATTGCAAGAAGTGACGAACAGAACAGCATCTCAACAAGACCTATACTTCCGTCAGACTTGGAGTAGCATTGGCCAAACGGCTCACAGTTGTAGATCTTGTACCCATCAACGTATCCAACGGAAATGCACGAAAAATCCTGGTTAAAGTTTGCAAAGTTAATATTGTCACTCTTTCGGAGCTTGTGGTGAGTTGTATAGCTTGCAGCCACTTCATTAGCGGCTGTGGCAGCCTCGAAAGCCAGCGGATTTGGTGACGCCATGCGCAAGAATTGGGGTTCACAGCGATGATATCCAACGAGTGAGCAATTAATACTCTTTCAGACCACTAATTGAACGGTTTAAAGAGTGTATCTCGATAAGAATTACCTTGATTGCCGGCTAATGAACACTCGTGACGTCGTAATATGTTTTATAAATATTGGTGTCAGGAGGAAGATTAACTAAGCAAAAATAATATAATATAAGGGGACCAGGAATCAAGGCAGACAGAACACACAGTACGTTCTCGCCTTTGATTATTTACAATTGGCATTCACTAATGGTACTATAGGATGGAAACAGTTTTTGATCCACTCAAAACTGTGCAGAAACCAGAAAACCATGGGCAATCTCCCCGATTTCTGGATCTGGTGAATGATTTGTTTGTGCCACTCAATGATTCTCGTGCCGGACATCTTGTCAAGTACCAGAAACGACTGACAATTGAGAGCTTTCTAAGGAAGTACAGGCATTCGGTGGGAAGAGATTTGTTGCCAGTAGCAAGGCTTTTGCTACCAACAAGAGACAATTCTAGAGTGTATATGACAAAGGAGTCCAGGTTAGGCACACTTGTTTGCAGGGCACTCCATATTGGTAAAGAAAATGAGGACTATCAGAAAATTGTCTGTTGGAAGAAGTTAAGCTACAATCGATTGCAATCGTCTACTAAATTCGCTGATCTTCTTGCAAATATTGTTAGCAAACGACGAGTGGACAAGCAGGCAGGCCAGTTGACGGTGAATGATGTGAATAAATATCTAGACAAGCTGCATCAACTTGCAGATGCAGATGCGGTTTCCAGGGCTGAGGTCATTGGGGAGATCATAGACCAAATGAGCAATCTTGAGTTGCGATACTTCTTCCGTATTGTTCTGAAAGCTAATCCGATCCGTTCAGATAAGTTGTTCCTTTATTGTTGGCATCCAGATGCTCTTGCGGTTTACGATCTGACACACGATTTGGAGGTCGTGTTTTGGGGTCTTTGTGATTCTCATCTCAGGCTTGACGCTAAGGATAAACATGCTATACCAATGTATCCGTTCACACCCCAAAGGTCAAGGAAAATTCATCTGGACTACAACTCGATTGCTGCAAAGTTTCCGGATGGCTTTTTGGTCGAAGAGAAATACAACGGAGAGCGAATTCAACTCCACATTCAGAGACAGGACGATAAATTCGAGTACAGATTTTTCAGCCGTAATGCGATGGATTACACCTCGATTTATGGTGGCTCTTCGGAAGTGGGAACTGTGGGGTGTATTTCTCCATTTTTGAATCAGGCATTGGTATCTGGAATCAAAAGTTGTATTTTGGATGGAGAAATGGTGAGCTACGATCCGGTGAAGGATATGACCTTACCCTTTTCCATGTTGAAATCAACTGCAATTCAAGGAATAAAGGGTGCTAATGACGAGGATCCAAGACCTATGTATGTCATTTTCGACATTCTATACCTGAATGGAAGCTCATTGGAGGATTACGAACTGTTGGATAGGAAACTGGCACTTGAAAAGGTTATTCGTCCTGTGAAGCATAGAATAGAGGTTGCACCTCACGAGAGGAAATATTTGGGAGATGATATCGAAAAAGCACTGAAATCTGCTATCCGGAAAGATCTGGAGGGCCTGATTATTAAGGATCCACATTCTGTTTACGAGATCGCGAATCACTCAAGTGAGAGCTGGATTAAGATCAAGCCTGAGTATCTGCACGAGTTTGGTGAAAACTTGGACTTGATAATTGTCGGTCAAATCCCGGCTGCAAAGACAACCTACATTTGCGCTTTACGAGAAGCCGATGGAAGTCCTCGCTTTTTGACTCTCTGTGGAGTGTCTAATGGCTTCTCCATAGATGATTATCGCAGAATTCAGGAATTAACAGCCGGTAAATGGAAACAATGGCGTGCACTACGTCCGGATAATATCCAGTTTGGTCGCAAGGTTCCTGATATGTGGATTGATCCAACTGAATCCGTGGTCATTGAGGTCAAAGCCAGCTCTGTTAGTCTGAAAACAGAAAACAACTATGCCACCGGATCCACACTGTATGCTGCCTATTGCACACGTATTCGCGAGGATAAGACCTGGGAAACTATAGACACTCTGGAGGACTACCGGAGATCTAGTGAGACGCGTGACTACGAGGCATCGCATACATTGGCTAAACGAAAACGCCAGCTGCTGACACGGAAACAGAATATTATACATAGACTCAATAGCGGTTTTTCAGGCAGCATTGAGTCGACCAGCGATCTTTTTAATAACTATGTGTTTTGCATCAAGACTGATTGTGTGTTTGACGGGAAAATGTACAAAGCAGAGGAGTTGGGTGACATTTTACGTCGTCATGGTGCAACGTTGGTTCGAAACCACGACACGTTATTGGAAGGTAATCAAAGGTTTATCATTCTGGCAGATAAGATTACACTAGACGTACTTGAACTGCAACAGAACTACAACATTTTCAAGGCCAATTGGTGCGAAGACTGCGTACGGATGAAGAAGGTGGTGGACGTAGAACCGTCTCACATCACGGTGGCAGAATCGGAACTTGTAGAACGGAGCAAACAGAACGTGGATATATTTGGAGACAGCCTGTGTGTGGATCTGACAGGATATCGGTTTCGTGAATTGGTTGAAGAAATATACGGAAAAGGAATCGTCAGGACTGACCCGTACAGTCCTGACGATGAAGACGTCTGGCAAATATTTCTCTTCCGAGGCATTTCCTTTCTACTTATTTGGAAAAATGACAACCAAAGACGACTTATTACTGGCTTGATAGAGGCCGGAGGTGGCTCCATCACTCACAAACTTGCTGATTGCGGATTCGTCGTTGTGGTCGATCACGACGAAGAAGAAGTTAACAGTATCAGGAAGCAGATATCGGAGTTGGCATCTACACAGAGAATTCCTCGTCTTGTGGGATCTCAGTTTGTTTTGGATAGCCTGGATGAAGGAGTTTTGGTGGATGCCGCTGATCACAGGGTTGCAACCATATCTTCGAGTACTCCTCGCACCTCAAATGAAAAATAACTTACGAAAAATAAACCTTGATTGGAGAACAACAAATGGTGAGAAATCAGACAATTGTGCGGAGCAATCTGTTTGGTCGTCATGCCCGAAGATACATATCTATTCAACAGGCATCCAGTGTGGTTGTGAAAACAGGTCCCGCTGAGGATTATCCTGTTTCTAACAACGTAACAGACCTGACCTTTGACACCCATATTATACCGACTGAGGTGGTTTTTGAGACCATTGGACAGAGCCAGTCGACTCTCACATTGACTGTCCCTCCATCTATGCCGATAAGTATCAAAAGAGGATCATTGATGTCGCTGTACACTGCAACTGACTCAAAGACGAGCATGAAATCTGTTGTTTCCTCAAGTCTGCAGATTGAGGAGCCGCTGCGGCGACTTCTCTACGGAGGGCATTCATTCCTTTACCAGCGTTTGGTTTCTACTGTGCCACTGACGCTACTATTATCTGCGTATGATAGCACATCTTTATTCCGCAGATCACAAACATCTAAGACGTTCTGTAATCTCTCGCTAGATGGAACGGTCGATTGGGCACTATTCCAACCTGATTCAGTACAAGCATACAGTGGCCATTCGCTGAACATTGCGAGCCAGAAATTTCCGAGATCAATCTCCAGGTCTGGAATCAAGAATTTCTCGCTTCCAAAAAGTTCTGTTCCTGGCTTGGCAGGAACGTTCTCCGCCGGATACAAACATGTTTCCGGTCGTGGTTTTGTGTCCCTTGTTGGAGAAGGGTCTATTTTCAAGCTTGATTTAGACGATGACGAAGAAATCCTCGTGAAGAGAGAGAACATATTTGCCACATCAATGGCTCAGAAGCAGGATTTGCAGGACGGTTATTTTGTCTCGCAAAGCCTGAATAGACATTTGACGAAGGAAGATCCGGAAGTTGTGATTAACCCAGACGAACAGAGCGATAATTATTTGGCCAAGATTGGAGAGAGATTGGCAGCAATATGGGGTTATCTACGGAACAAACAACAATCATTGTTTGACACGCTGATCGGCAACGGGCACTATATTAATGTGAGGGGTCCGCGCATCTTGCTAATTCAGGCAAACACCGGAGAAGATAGGTTTGTTCTTGGGCAATCCAGTTCAAGTGTTTCCAAGGTAGAAAAATACATAAAGAAACAGGCATTTAC
The DNA here is from genome assembly GCA_003706255.2 of Ogataea nonfermentans. Lineage (NCBI taxonomy): Eukaryota > Fungi > Ascomycota > Pichiomycetes > Pichiales > Pichiaceae > Ogataea > Ogataea nonfermentans. The sequence continues at coordinate 899,463 of PPKT02000002.1, read as the reverse complement.
GCAGCCTAAAACAGGCCCAGAAGATTATTTGAGCTATGTGACGGTCAAGGATGGCAAGGTAGACTTCCGCAACACGCCTAACTTTGACAAGACCGTTGCCCAAATCGAATCTCAAAATAAGGCTGTGTAACGATTAAGATAAAGTTTAAAAAGGCAACAAAAAGTAATTGAATTAAATGTCAGGATTAGAAAGTAAGTAATAATTGAGTCACAGTTCTAACCACAGAATCACTGTTTCAGCTGAAGTTCACAGCTAAACAGCTGACAAGACAATCCATTAAGACGGGTAAAGAGGAGCAAGCTGAGAAAAACAAGGTCAAAAAAGCTCTTGTACAAGGGAACAACGACATTGCCCAAGTGTATGCCCAAAATGCAATCCGCAAAAGCCAAGAGAAATTGAACCTGTTGAGACTTGCATCTCGAATTGATGCCGTTGCATCGCGAATCCAGACAGCAGTTACAATGCGGTCTGTGACTAATAACATGGCACAGGTGGTGAGAGGCATGGACAAAGCTATGGAGACAATGAACTTGGAGAAGATTACAATGGTTATGGACAAATTTGAAGAGCAGTTTGAAGATCTCGAGAGTAGCACTAATTACTACGAAAACGTTTCGAACGATATGAACGCTGTGAGCCAGCCACAGGACCAAGTTGATCAATTGATGAGCCAGATTGCTGACGAGGCAGGTCTCGAGCTCAAGCACAAGATTGGAGATGCGAACGTCGAGCTCGGACAGAGTCTTCCTGCGCAGGAGGTGCCCCATGAGGAGGACAAACTTTCTGAGCGACTGCGTGCCTTGCGCAACTAGTGAAGCTGGAGACTTGTTTTTTTCCAGCCCCAATAGTTTGCTCTGATAGTATCAAGTTTTTCACCCAACAGAGTATAGATCTCTGCGGCTTGGTCCTGTTTTTGCTGCCTTTTGTAGATCTCTGCAAGCAGTTCAAACGCATATTGGGAATAGACTGACTCGAGGTTCGTATATTTGGCTGCGAGCTGTTGCAAGTCGGTAATATCAAGGTTCAGACGAGAGTAGACTCCTTTGAGGTAATTCCATGATGACGGGTTTGTAGGAGCTAAATCGATTTTAGAAATAACAAACTTAAGTTCCGATTGTAACAATGCTGATTCCGGTTGTGATTTATCGCCGAATAGAACAAAGAACCTATGACTCCAGCTGGAGTTGTTTCGCACGTCCAGGTCCAACATCGACTCCGTATAATTGAGCTCTTTCTCCGCTCTGAACAGCTTAAATGTTTCGACGAGCCACCGTCTGTAAGACCACACATGATAGTTCTTGGCATCTTGGTCGATCATTTGCTCCACTATTGGATATTCTTGGTCGAGCTCGAATTTGCCTCCTCTTTCCTGGATCAACCCTATAAGAAGTGAACGATAATGCCATATCTGATAGTTCTTAGGGTTCTCTAAGGCAATCTTTCCGCACCACTGTAGCTCCTGATCCAGGTCATAGTCTTGGAGGTCTCGAACTATAGCCATTCTGTAACTCCAGATAGTGTAGTGGGCCGCAACCTTCTCAATCACACGCTCTGTCAGATCTAAGGCCCTGTAAGAGTGTTCATCTTTATTCATTAGGCCCTTGATCGTACCAATCAATTGCTTGTACTCATCGGTATATAGGATTTGGCATAAGGGAGAGGGCTTTAATGGCTCGTCTGCGATAACATCTGAGTAGTCAAACTCCATCTTGTTTCAGAAAAATAATAAGAAAAAATAATTTTATTTTATATTTATGTCTGGCAGACGACGCTCCAGTATCCTGCGCAGGATGTCTATCGGCTCAGAGCCGGACAGCGTCAGGCTGGAGGTGCCTGAGATAAACGAGGAAGCAAACACGAAAGTGATGGTTTCTGATTTCGTCCCATTGAAGATACTTGGTCAGGGAGCTTACGGAAAGGTTTTGTTAGTAGAGAACAAACATACAGGCAAGCTCTTTGCGCAGAAAGAACTGAAAAAAGCTTCCATAACGATAAACTCGAAAACCTTTGAGCGAACTTTCTCTGAACGTACAATACTGGCCTCTGTGTCTGATCATCCGAATATCGTTAAGCTCTTCTATGCGCTTCATGACCACCAGAAATTGTACCTCATACTCGAATACATCCCAGGTGGAGAGCTGTTCCAGCATCTTTCGCAACGGAAATTTCTTGATGAACGCACTACGGCGTTCTATGTCGCACAAATGGCTTTGGCTTTAAGACATCTGCATAACATGGGAATTGTTTATCGTGATTTAAAGCCTGAAAACTGTTTGCTGGACAAAGACGGATATCTTGTTCTGACAGATTTTGGGCTGGCAAAACAGCCCGTTTCAACGCAAACGGAAAATTGGTGCAATTCAATTATCGGCACCCCAGAATATTGCTCGCCAGAAGTGTTACGAGGAGAAGAATATGGAGTAAAGACTGATTGGTGGTCGCTTGGTTGCGTTATGTTCGACATGCTCACCGGCGCTCCACCGTTTACAGGAAACAATCATAAAACAATCATTGATAAGATTTTGAAGCAAAAGCCAAAATATCCCTTCTATCTCACATCAGATTCCAAAGACTTGCTGGCCAAGTTATTAAATAAAAACATGCAAAAGCGATTGGATGTGGATGTAGACTGGTCAAAGTTTTCCAAACATCGAACGTTTCGCTATTTCAGTTGGGATGACCTCCAGGAACGTCGAGTTGCTGCCCCTATAATTCCTGTGATCACCGACCCTAAAAAAGCAGAGAATTTTGACGACAGGTTTACCAGCCTGCAATTCTCTATGCGTGAGACCGATCCAATTCCAATTGTTGCTGCTGACGTCGAGATTGACCATTTCAAAGGTTTCTCATACACAGCCAGTGATAATTATTTCCAAAGCTACTTGTCATCGTTATAGTTCATACACTGTGCATTTGACGTTTGCCTCTTTCAAAGCTTGTTCTGTTAAGCTCCATGGAACCCCAAAAATTCCTGCATTGATTTTGGGCATTCCTACTATGAAGTCCCCCGTCAGCTGGCATCGCAAATCCTCCATAGCCAACTTGGTATATGCTGCTATTTCCTCGGACGAGTTCTCGCCCATAATACTCGTAAATAGGCACACAACCTGAATTTTTTCGCCCACACCAGCAACAAATCCTGGATCTTGTGGTGATATAGGAACAATCAACGCACTGCCGAGAAGTTTACCAGGATTTGATTGGTGCTGGAGACAGTGATCGTGGTAGAGCTTGTAAGCTGAGGGAAATTGTTTTTTGAAGACCGCAGCGATGCCGCCTCCCCAGGAACCAAGACAATTACATGCATGTGCCAAGTATGTACGGGTTGCTGTGGGTTTTTTGGCTATTTGGAATAAATCGCCTTTGATGTATTTTATAGACATTTAAAAATTAATTTATATTTTTTTCTGATATATGAATTTAGACATCAACAAGGAGCTCAACTTGATCAATAAAGAAATCAAGAAAGAATACCGCTCTACGCGCAACAGAATACATTCTATTCTGTATGACTCGAAATTTATCGCAGAAGTCGCAAGAATCTATCCTTTTCCATTGGTAGCCAACGAACGGTGCGGATCATGGTACGTCTCTCCCACTCATCTGGAGGATACTTGTTACTTTAAGTCAACGGACGGACATATTAATAACTGGGATTTTAGTACTAGGCGTCTAAACCTCCATCTACTACCGCTGATTTCTAAACACAAAGGAATGATTATTGTCGATTCCACAAGAAGGGGCAAGAAAATCCCAGATTCATTAAGCAAGACCATCCCTATTTGGTGCGCTGTTCTGAACGCATTGCGCGAAGGGAATCAAACTGGTGAAATCTACACACCACCAAGTACCATCGCGCAATCTGAACATATTCGAATAGTCGAAAGATTATCCTCGTTTGTCGACAAAGCTAGAAATCTAGATCTAATCTCTCAAACTGCTCTTCAAGACTTATTTGACAGGCCTTTACGGCCAATATGGATTACTCCTTCTTCACGGTTAAACGAAATTCCTACTGACTCCAACGAGCTCCCATTTATTCCTATCTTCTTGGTAACCGCTAGTTTCCAGTGCCATGATGGAACTCGGGCCATGGATGGATACATGTATGTTCAAGGAGCTGCAGATGATCATGAGCTATGGTCAAACTGTCTGACCCCGACCCTTTTGTGGCAAAACCTAACTTTCTTCAAGGATCACTCTAAAACTGAAGACGAAATTGTTAGATTCATTCAATCCGTTCAACCATCCATCCCTGCCTCCAAATTGATATACACGAATCTCATTGAAGTCACCCCAAATCTACACAAGGCCCAACTAATAACTTCTGTAGTGTCAAAGCTACCAGATTACGATATCGTCGTGATTCTTGAAGAACTGATCTCGCTCCCGTCACGTGACGAGAATATAAATCCTTTAGTCGTACATCTGACTCTTACTTCCAACACCAAAAAATCGGCCAAGGATCTACGCAAACAACTGTCAGGAATAATACCAATGCTCGAATCAGCAATTGGGGCTCAACAGCGAGTCTTGGTTATGTGCAGATCCGGGGCAGATCTTTCAATTGGCCTACTGCTCTGTCTACTTTGCAGATGCTATACCCCTTCCTGGACGATTGCAGAGTCTGATCAGCCGAAATTTATTGACAAGGCAGTCATTCGGAAGCACCTAATTAAACTAATTGCTCTCGATAAGACGATAAACCCAAGCCGCGCTACCCTTAATTCTATCAATTCTTATTTGATGTCATAATACATTAAAAAATAATACGGATCAGTTTCAATTATTGCAGCTCAATGCCCGACCATCCGGTTCTGCTATGATTCTCCCTGGAAATCGAGTTCATCCTCTTCGTCATGTCCTTCTACATAGAAATTTGCTTGCGATGTCGGAAAACTGTAAACTTCTTGGTAATTGTAATATATTGGTTGTGGTGCCATTTGACGTGATGGTTGTTGCACATACACATACTGATGACTAGCTGGTGCGATAGGTTCATGATATATGGTTTTGCGAGAATTCGTCCTCGAAAGTCGCGGTTGCCCAGGAACAGTAGGTTGTTGATATGGAAGTGCATATGACTTTTGATACATAGGTGATGGCTGTTGGTAAACTTGATGATATTGAACTGGCTGTGATGGCGGATAATGGTCAGGATAATTGAAGTAATTCATGGAGTTGGAGGATGACGATCTGGAGTAGTTGTGATGCGGTCTAGAACGGCTTCCAGACAAAGCTGCTTTACGAGAATTTCTTGGAGAGCTCCGTGGGATATCCTCCAACGACGAATTAGAGAGATCGCTCTCAACAAAGGAATTTGTAGGGTGGCTTTGTTTCGGGTTAGAATTCTTAGTTCCGACATCTAAAGCGCTCACACTGCTGGTGATCACTTCAATTTCGCTGTCCTCGTAATCATCGTCCTCTTCGACTATTGTTTGGCTTGGTTCGGTAAGCTCTTCGTCCTGCAGCGATGTGCTAGTAGCTTGTCGATTTTCTAATGACTTCGATGAAATTCCGATGCTTTTTAACAGTGGACCCTTCTTCAACGAATCTTCAACTGACGACTGTCTAGAAAGATCATTTAAAGCTGTAAAGTCCCGTCTCTCCCTATTCCTACTCTTTTTGGCTTTTTTGGTCTTGGGCGGATTTGCACAACGGTCTTTTCCAAAAGCAATTTTGAAAGATTTGTATCTGTTCTGAAACGATACATGGACAGCATCGGAATTGTCACCATTAAATTCCTCTACGGCATTGATTGATGACAAGATGTTGAGGAAATTCACAAAGGCACATTGGCCATCTTTAAAGAAATTGATCTGTTCGATCTCACCAAAAATTGAAAAGTCACGACGCAGAGTTTCTAGATCGGGAACCTGTGGCTTCTCGTGACCTTCAAGTTCAGATGAAGAAGGAGAGTCGTCCACTCCGATGTACAAATTCCTGGACGCGCCATGATTCTCAACTGCATCTTGAATTTGAGGATGTAATTGGCCAGGATGTCTTCCCCAACCAATCTTCATCTTCCTTCCATGAACCATAACTTTTTCCTGTGTTCCTGACGCAAAAAATTGTGCTGCTGATGTTGAGTCGATAAAGGTCAAGAAGCATATATGTTTCACAGATATCAGTTTCACAGACTCCAGTAACCCACCCCGAACAGCATTGCATATTTCCTCCACCGTTGTTTCTGGATGGACGTTACCAAGGTAAACAGTCCTGTTACCAAAGTTAGACTGTCTGTGTTGTAATCGCGAGTTGATAGGATGTGTCTCGATAGAGTCGTTCAATGAACCCTGTAAATTAGGCATCGATCCATTTGAATAAAGAGTAAATTCTGGGGCTGATGCGTTAGTATATATCACACCGTTATACGAGTCCATCATTTCGCCTGAAAATGAAGATGCATAGGTCTTTGGGTGCGAAGGGGTTTGAACTCTTCTGACATATTGCATCGGTGGTGCATATTGTGGTAGCTCTGATATTTGTCTCGATGAAGGCACGTAAACGGGGATATTTGCATTTTGGGGTGAAGACAGAGTAGTTGAGGGGGTCGAGTAAAAGTCTAAACACTGATTTGGGTCTTCGTAATCGAAGTCGACAGCAGATATACCATTTGGAGGATCCTGACTGTTGCCTGCATTGCGATCTCGACTGTAGAATACCTTGCAACTAGAAAGTACTGAATCGCTGAGATGAAGTTGTTCGACGCACTTTATAGCAGACGATATTGAAGCAAAATGTACAAATGCAGCACTCTTGTTTGGAAGGTACTTGACAAGCTCTACCGGCCCCATGTGCTCCAGCTCTTGTTGTATTAGTTTCATGGACAATCCTGAAGGTAGATTGCTAAGACACACAGACCTCGTAGCCCCATCATTTTCTATGGCCCACCGGACAACCGGTTGCAAAGGGACTGGTTTGGCAGGTACTATATTGAGCTCTGGAGACTCTAACACGTTTCTGAGCTCATCCAAGATGGACATCAATTTGGTGTAGCATGCTTCTGCGGTCCTATTTTCAGTGAATGACAAAATTATGGCCTTGAATGATCCAGATAATTTGGATAACTCGAAGGCACAATTCTCGATCGGACCGTATTCGATCAAATCGAGAAATTCACGCAACTCTATATCGGGTCTCAGGTTGAAAAATCGCAGCGAACGGGTTTCAAACTGAGGCACATCGTCCGTAGTTGAATCCCCATCCAAGACTAATTTCTCGTCGGACTCCTTGACGGCCTCTGTAACATGAGTCAGTTTTGATTTCAATTGTTTTGAAAAGGAACTTTTCCGCTGCACTAATCGCGGTGCCATGTGGCCGTTGTGAGAGAAACTGGTCTCATTCGAGCTAAATATTTGCGAGTGTCGTGAGGGTACCCTCTCTCCGTTGACTGTTGAAGGTGATGACTGGATTAGTGAGTTCGGACTACCCACCATAGGTGACTGAATAAATGGTGAACTCATCAGAAGCTGTCTGGGCAGCATTCCCTGGGCGTAGTTGATGTCAAAGGGCGTAGTGGGAGACATAGGCATCTGCTGAGGCATAGGCACGTTCACCAGCTGACCACCGTTTGGAAGCTGTTGTGCATATGAAGGGATCGATTGCGGGTAAATCGGTGCTAAAGTAGGCCCGCCAGCAAGGTTCAGAGAAGGGTGCCTCGACAACTGTCGCGGATGGGGCTGTCTGTGGGCTTGATCCTGCAGCATAGTGGAAATGAGCTATGTAAACGTGAATGTAAAATGAGCCCACTGTATCCGCTTCTCAGGTCCCAGTTTTGAAAGTGCAGGTAATGAGTGACGATGCTTGGAGCTGTAACAAGACAGCAATATAGGATAAACTTATATAGTTGGGGTTAGAAAAATAATTTTGACAACGAGTACAAAAATTTTGGCGAGATGTGTGATATTCACTACCTGCAACTAGAAATACTATAGGGGAAATAACGAGGTGCCATTCAATTTCCATGCACGGCAGAGAGAAGAAATAAATTATTCCCCAACAAAGACGGATCAGCAAGCAAAGTGACCAAAAATGGGACTGGTAGCAAAAAAGGGTGTGGGTGATTTTTGGCTCTGGAAGAGAAGAGCACAACGATCCTGGCTCTGAAATCAGGTGAGTTGATATCACTCACCAACTGCAATTTAAAAGTTTATGGCGCCAGCTCACTTTTAGGACGGCAGGATAAGATTGTAGATCTTCCATTTTTTATCAAGGCGTGCGGCTCAGGTTCGGGCGCAAGGGGTAACGTTTTATTTATAGAACCGAATTCGCCTTGAACGATGGATGCCGAGGTATTTACTGATGTCTTTTAGGTCGTAAAAGTTTTAAAACGGTATCACCACGAGGTATTAGACGGCAGCGTTGCCCAGCAGCTTACATCTTTTAGCAAGACGCAGATGAAGCATTAAAGAGCGAAGATTTGCATGCAAAATTTTCCCATTTCTGCTTCCGGAAAAGTTGGCACGAAATTAAGATTAATTGTACCAGCAAGGGGTAAGTAATAAAGGTCATACTAACGGTGTACAGATGTGCGTTTTTTTCCCAATTATATAAATCAGTAAACCCTAGATACTCTGATCGCTTAAGCAGAAACCTTGGCAACATGCTCAAGCAAGTCCACAACTCTGGTAGAGTAACCGTATTCATTGTCGTACCAAGACACCAACTTGACAAAAGTTGGGGTCAATTGGATACCAGCCTTAGAGTCGAAAACAGAGGATCTGCTATCGGTGGTGAAGTCAGAAGACACAACAGCCTCGTCAGTGTATCCAAGAATACCAGCAAGAGGGCCGTCAGCAGCCTTCTTAACAGCTTCGCAAATCTCCTCGTAGGTAGTTGGCTTGCTCAAGTTCACGGTCAAGTCAACAACGGAAACATCAGTGGTTGGCACTCTCAGAGACATACCGGTCAGTTTTCCGTTCAAGACTGGAAGGACCTTTCCAACAGCCTTAGCAGCACCGGTGGAAGATGGAATGATGTTTCCAGAAGCGGTTCTTCCTCCTCTCCAATCTTTGTGGGATGGACCGTCAACAGTCTTCTGTGTAGCAGTGATGGAGTGAACGGTAGTCATCAAACCAGACTCAATACCGAAAGAGTCGTTAATAACCTTGGCCAATGGAGCCAAACAATTGGTGGTACAAGAAGCGTTCGAGAGGATCTTAATATCTGGAGTGTATTTCTCCTCATTCACACCCATGACGAACATAGGAGCATCCTTCGATGGAGCGGTGATGATGACCTTCTTGGCACCAGCATCAATGTGCTTCTGAGCACCCTCCAGAGTAGTGAACACTCCGGTGGAGTCCAAAACGTAGTCGACGCCCTCCTTACCCCATGGGATGTTGACTGGGTCTCTCTCTTGGAAGACCTCAATCTTCTTACCGTCAATGATCAAGTAATTTCCTTCAGAGCTAACCTCACCCTTGTATTTACCATGGGTGGAGTCGTACTTGAACATGTAGGCAGCGTATTCAGGAGCAATGAAAGGATCATTGATGGCAACAACAGTGATGTCCTTTCTAGACAAGGCAATTCTCAGCACGAGTCTACCAATTCTTCCGAAACCATTAATTCCAACTTTAACAGACATTTTGGTTCTATATTATCTTTTGTTCTTTAGAGCAATTGATTATCTTTGTAAAGAAAAAACTGGTCTTTATATACGGTTTGCAGCACACTGTTCCGAATTTCGTAAAAGGTCGTGCGAAAACAATATTACATCACGCCAAAATCATGTATGGATGACTACTCCGGGCCAGTGTTCACCACCAATTCCAACTCCTCAACGATTGGCCTAATTGTCTCTCATTTAGTGGAATTCTATTGTGAATCTCGGAGTTGACTCACCTCCGCTTTCCCTGGGCTTCGTGAGGGGTCCATTGACCTTTACTACTGCCTTAAGGACTTCTTACTCCGGCAGAATATTACCCGTGTAAGGTTGTGTGCAATAAGGTGATTCACGGAGGCGGCCGGACGGACAATTGTAATTTAATTATCCGTTAATGAATCACCAGACATCTAAGCAACATGCGATTCGGGTGTAAGGTCCCGGAGTTCGCGTGCGATTTGTAGCTAACAGACTCCGTCTGATAGAAGGCTGTGCACCTTGCCATCTCTAGTGTGGGCTCGTTCATGGCAGTGCAAGCCTGCGTCGGAAAAAAGGTCTGAAAAATTCCCTGGTTTTCTCTGGTGCAGTAATTGCTGACCAATCTTGATTAACACGTTGTTGAACTCACGGCTGCTTATAAATCTAACTGTGCTTTTAATATATCGGATTAATAGTCTTATACTCAATTGAAAATGTCATTCCCAAATTCTGCCTCTGGAATCCCAAAATTGGCTTTTGGTTGCGGTACTTACTATTACAAGTACGGTAATGACACTGTCGATGAAAAGTTGGTGTCTATGATCAAGACAGCTATTTCCAACGGTGTCAATCACATCGACTCTGCTGAATGTTACAATGTCGATCAGGAGATTGCTAAAGCTATTAAGGACTTAGGTCTCAAGAAGGACGATTTCTTCATCACTGAGAAGTACTTTTCAGGTGAAGGTAATTATGCTATTAGATCCAAAGAGGCCAACCCATATTTGCACTTAAAGGCCTTCTTGGAGACTGTGAAGATTCCTTATACTGACTTGTACTTGATCCACTCTCCTTTTATCAAGAAGGAGACCCATGGATTCACATTGAGTGAAGCATGGAAGTATATGGAGCAAGCTAAAAAGGAAGGCTTGGCTAAGCGCATTGGTGTTTCCAACTTTACGGTCGAGGACATCAAAGAAATCATGAAGGATGCTACTGAGAAACCAGAGGTCCACCAGATTGAGTACAATGCTTTCCTGCAGAACCAGACTCCTGGTGTTGTTGAGTTCTGTAAGAAGGAGGGTATTCAACTCGAGGCCTATTCTCCTCTAGGCCCATTGTACAAAGGGGACCTCACTTCCGGTGTTGGCAAAAAGTTTGATGACTACTTAGATACCCTTGTGGAGAAATATGGCAAGACCAAGACCCAGATCCTGCTGAGATGGGTTGAGCACAAGGACATCATTTCAATCACGACCACAGCAAAGGAGAGCAGACTGAAGGAGTTTTTGGAGGTTTACAGCTTTTCATTGACCCCTGAAGAAGTTGACACCATTACTAAGATTGGTGCTGAGTACAAGCCACCTCTAAGGCAGTATTGGGTTCCTGAGTACTCCAAATATGACGTTTGACTTGGCTCAGTTTAAAACACCTAGGTAACTTCATTATTAAAATTAATATTTGTATGGTACATCATTTCCATTCCATCATTTCCTCCTTAAACTCTGTACTATCTGGACTCACGAATTCCTTGTTGTTGGATGGTTTTAAGGTTGCCTCTACTCTCTGCTTCTTCTGCCAGTTCTCGTCAAAATTAAAATCCAACAGCGATAGACCAAGTGATGCATCTGCTCCAAAATCGTTAAGCATCATCAGATCCGTGTAGGAGCGTGTTTGTGGTTCTACGAAAACATTTGGATCTTGAGGCACCTGTTGTGGAAGCTGTCCAGCATTCATCATGTTGTTGTACTGCTGGATCATCTGTTGTTGGTCTGGTGCCAATGCGTAGCTTGGGGGTAGTGGTGAAGGATGTCTCATCTGATTTTGCAAGGTCTGATAGTAGTATTGTTGCTTTGCGATCGGCTGCGACTGTTTAGCCGAGAATATATCGTTGATTGCGGGCTCCTCTTCCTCCTTTTTGATTTGCGTTGATAGCATCGTTCTAAGTGGCGAATTCTTCTTCTTATCCTTCTTGATAGCCTCAATAGAGGATTGAGAAGGCGGCGAGCTGGATTTCGGAGTAGCCAAAATCGCCTCCACTGCATTTTCAAGGTGTTCTGCACAATCCTGAGATAGACAACCTAAGTATCCAATATCTGTTTCAAACTTAAGGTCGTTGATCACGGCGGTGAGCAAACTTTTAGCATCCTGAAACAAAGCCCCACCTCGTGTGTATTCGAGAGCACCCTTAGCAGCAAGAAGCACAAATCTGGCCTTTTGTCGCGAGGCATTGATTGGAAGTGGGAGGTGGTAAAATTGATGCTTGGGAGAATTGAGGAGCTTTGAAATGGACAGAAGTGCAGTCACAGATTGCTGGATCGAAATGTATGAAGCTGAATTTTTTGAATTGGTCGTTTCTGTCGCCATCAATGGCATGTAAATCAGCGCCTTGGCCTGGTAGTAGAGATACAGTAATGTTAGCTTGGTCTCGTTGAGTTTCTCTAGCTCATTCAAATTGAGATCGGTCTCAAATCTGATGGATGGAGGTAGATCCTTGCGCCAGGTATCTAGCATGTCCTCTAGAATGAGGGTTGAAGATTCGTCAACATTAGATCGCTTTAAATCGTTGTTGCTTCTTTTGAATATTATGTCCACCACAGCTCCCAAGAGCCTAGCAAACCGCATCACACTAAGCGCAACGTCACTCACCTTTCCCACCAACGAAAGCTGCGTGTTATTGAAAGTGATGAAGTTTATGTCCGTGCCGTCATTTCCACGACCTGACGATGATGATGATGGCAGAGCGCACTCGATCTCGTAATCTTTTAGTAGTCTCGGCACGCCCAAAATTAAAGCACTAAACGAATCCAGGTTATATATGCACCAAAATAGGATTCTGCGCTCTCCTTGTTGAAGCTTAGACACCTTAGACCCGTTGTAGCCTAGTACAGCAGCCGGACATCTATGCAATCGAAGCTGTTGAGCCATAGTGATGAGCCTGCCACGCAACTCGTAACTGGTGTTAAGGTCAGCAGTTGTTAGACAGTATAGGAGCTCTAGCGTTATAAGTTGTAGTGAGGTAATTGAACAGAGTGAATTTAAGGTTGACCCGATAAACTGTTTGATCAAGTGATCATAAAATTGAAGCAGTTCTGTATGGCTGGCTGATTTCCCTTTGTTATGGATGTGCATGTTATTTCGTTCCTGTGATAACATCACAAGGGCCGTGATGATGATAAGCATTTCGCCATATTTTTCCATACCATACAATGCCCCGTCTTCGAAGTTGGATTCTCTGCTTTTGTTGAATATAATATAGTTGTTCATAAAAACATCCTTGTTGAGCACTGGTGTGATCTGGTTCCAGGTCTCAAAGAAAATTGAGATGCAAAGATCCAGGTTGACGTGATTGGGCAAATTGAGACTCTGAAATATCTTAACAGAATCCTGAGCTGAGAGCTCGTTGAACTTCAAGGACTCAAAACTAATTGGGAACTGGGGGCGTTTTCTATCCTCATTGTATTCCTGTTTGAGCAAAGCTATTGACTTGGATGTAAGATACGGTGCTTTGGAGTTGAAACCATGCACACTTACCACCTTGGCCAACAGAGACGGTATAAAAAGCGTTTCTTCCGTAGACCGTGGAATCGCAGTGGCTATAAGATTAGCGAGCGTCAGAAAGTGTTGTGTTCGTAATTTATTTTGAAGGGAAACAGCGGCCGCAGCGCCCGGCGCATTTACCTGTTCAAAGGAATTGTACCCGTATCTGTTGCGCAAATCGTCTGTATTTTGGGTGTAATGATAGTTTGACGACAAGGTTGCCGAATAAAGCGAAGCATCGTCATCACTCAATTCACCCTTTTCAAGATCAACAGAACCAGCAATCGAAACAGGTCGGTTGTGCACAGCGTGGGGAAAGTTCCCGCAATTGCACGTCTCATCGTGCAAATGTTCCTCCATGGACTTGTACTCCTTCTGGCTGTCTAGCAGCGACAGGTTTTCGTCATTGAGAAGGGGTTGCTCTTTTGCCTCCTCGCTTATCAACTCTGACTGCTCGGAGTGGTCGTTTTTGAGGTTAAGCAGTTTCTGGAGTTTCTTGTTCTCAAACTCGAGTTCTCGTACCCGCTCTTCTAGCGACTCGGTATAACCTCTAGGAAAGGCTTTTCTGGCCAGTTTGTCGGTAAAAATACAGTCCAATCCAACGCCCTTGCAGTTAGCACACTGAGTTCGACCGTTGGGGTCGATTTCGTCATCCTTATCATAGAAACACTTAATTTTCTTTTTGCGGCAACGATCACATGCAACAGACACACGGATGGTGTTCGAGCCGGGCGCCTTAATGATCTTCGGCTTGACTTCTGGCGGCATGGTGTTATGCATTAGAAGATGAAGAGCGACTTCAGAGGTTTAGTGACTGTCCAGTGCGAATTTAACAAAATATTAGTGTATGTGGGATTACCAATTTGGGTATTTCCGGTAAGCAATTTGGGGTGTGAGGGGGTGGATCTTCCAGATGTACAAGGGGGACGGGTTAGGGAGGCTCGAAGGGTCACTAGAGCTTTCTACTGGCAAAGCAGTGGCAACACAGTTAAGAATACAAGGAAAAGAGAAAGTCTGAATCTCAGAATTTGGGGAAAGAAATTTCGGAAGTTGTGGAGAAGTAGTTTATGACTATATTCAGTACTGCGGCACTAGCATATAAAAAATTCTCTAATGAAAAATTTTATTAGTGTTTTCTTTAAATTAGACCAGAGTAAGTACGACTTTATGATGATAAATGCAACGAATTTCTTCAACCGAAACTCATGAGGAAACAACATTTTGACAGAGCTTTTTAACACTGAGAGCCGTACTAACATTAGAAGCTGTGCGAACAATCGAGTGAGTGAGTCTGCTGGTGCAGTGTATAACTACGGAATTGGTGATCTAGTGATCCGATGATCTGGTTTGTTGGAATGCTGTTTTTGCATTGTCCATGTGATCATGCTGGAAATTCTGAATTTTACCATTTCGTCGTTTTGTAGAATCCTGCATCTTTAATAAACTAGATCCTAAAATGTTCTCATAATTAATATTAATTGAATTTAAAATTTCGCATTTTTCTATCAATGTCATATAACGACCAAGATACTCCGGCCGTATGCGAGAAATGTCTAGGCTCAAATCCATACATAGAGATGACCCGTGAGAAGAACGGTGCAGAATGCAAGCTATGCACACGGCCATTCACTGTGTTTAAATGGTCCGTGGCAAAAGGCCAGAGATTTAAAAAGACCCTTTGTTGTCTGACCTGTGCGCGGGCAAAAAACTGCTGTCAGGCATGCATGCTGGATCTGACCTTTGGGATCGACCTTAGGACGAGAGACCAGCTTTTGAAGCTTACAAATCATGACAGTGAGTTAACCATGGCACCTCAGAATCAGATATCCAAGATTTATGCTGCAAATCAGCTCGAGAAAAAATACAAAGCAGGCGGCGAGGCAGCTCTGGAGAGCATTGAACAGAAACAAGAAGATGCTCGGAAATTACTCGGATCGCTTTCCAGCGCTATTCAAAACAAAAAGTTCAAGACGGAGAAGGACCGTGAAGAGGAGAAAATCAGCAAAGAAGAGCTAATTAAATTATGCAAGCATCTGCCCTTCAACGGTAGTCTTGAGCTGCCGAAAAGTAGCAAAATCAAGACCTTTTTCATATTTGGATTTGGTGAGCATCTTGCTGAATATAGTGTGCGCAGTTACTTTGACTCGTTGCTGGGACCGAAGAAAGTTGAGGCTGTATCATTGAACCATCGAGGCCGTTATGGATACGTCGAATTTGTGTCTCGTGTTGTCGCAGAGAAAGCAGCAGGTATACTTAAAGATCGAAGCAAAGTCTCACATCCTGCTCTGGTGATAATCGAACAAGATGCTGTTCGGTTCTGCTGGGCAGGTAAATTGACGACGCCAGCTTTTTCAACCACGGAGGTGGCTCAAGTGCGGACAATCGTGAAAAGGCAAATGGTGAAGTACGCTGAGAAGGAAAAGAATGGCCAGGAACCCAAACATCGAGCAGCAGAGCCTGCAGTGGACTTGGAACAGCCGGCAGCCAAGAAACAAAAAGCACAGACACACAAATACTCCAGCTTGCGCGCAGATCTGGAAATATAATGTATATTAAGTATCTATATAAAGCGAACTCGTTTTAGCAAAGCCATGGTCGTTTTATAGTAGTCGATCTATTCAAACCAATATTCCATGGTACTCGCATCGTTTATATTTTTTAGCCAGTGTTTCCCACTGAACCACTATTCTGTCCGCGATTGGCAAAATCAGAAGTCCAGTAAGACTTAAGTTGTTGATCCGGGCCAGACTCTCCACGTAGAAAATCTTAGAATGGCACAAGCCTAAAAATTTGAGTAGGAAGAGAACATATGCTATTGGAATGGTCGTTCCCGGCCCGTTGCAAAGAAAGACATCTGGATACTTCTTCAATGAGGCCATGGCCACAATTGTTGCTCTGAATGACCTGAGCGAGCGGAAAGTAGCTGAAATCATTCCCTCTCCGACGTTGCGTGCACGGGGGATAATTAAGGTCTGTGGAGTCTTCTCTAGAGTCAGAAGACTATCAAGGGAGGTCTTGTCAGAATCAGATATCACATATGTGCAATCAAGGGTATCCAGATGCTTGAATTGACGGAGGATCCGAATCATCTCACCAGTATGTCCCCCCGAGCCCAGCAGAATCATCACTGACCTATTGGCCGGGAGGGCAAGGTCGGGCTTCTTTGACAAACTCTCGACATTTCTGCATGCAGGAAGAACCCAGATAAGACGAAAAATCAGCAATATAGCTGGAGTAAGCAACAGCGTAGCAACTAGTGTAAATTCGTTTTCATCCATAGATTGCCAATTAAACGTCGCGACGAAAAAAACTACCTCATCACGTGGATGGGGGCCATTGATAAAATCCTTAGCACAGAGCACCAACCTACTCAGAGCTGTTGCTTTGCGGGATCACAGGTGTCCAAACCAGTAGTCTCAGCATGACTTTAATCCAGCATTTTTTACTCCATATTCTAGACACCCAGGCCGTTGACATAATTATATCCGATATCTCAGAAACTGTAAAATATTGTTTGCATTCCAATTTTCATTGCTGATTCAATGTGGATAACCCCCTGGCTTCTGATATGGTTTCTGGCCTCATATGGCCTTGCCATTAGCCAGAAGGACTCCGTGCTTTTCTCTTGCATTCTATCTGCTAGAGGCCTGCTGTATGATTACAAACCATTAAGTTCTGCGAACGAATTTTGGGATCCATCCTGTCGATACGAACCAGCGATGGGGACTGTTTTGCTTTGTTTTCATGATCTCACAGCGAACCAGACCGATGGGGCTGCGAATTTACGAGAGACCTTATATGCCTTTGCCGGATCCTGTAATAAAGAGACTAATATCAAGTTAGACATGACGGATCTCGAAGCTCAATACGCCAATGCTTCACACTTTGCACTTTCAGAGAACCAAGCAAGACAGAACAACTCCACGAATTTGTTGCACAACCCAGTCAAATTGAATGTCACCAATGTGTCAATGTTCCAAGACTCTTACTCATTATTTGTGGCTAATTTCGTGTCGACCGCTAACTATTGCGCATTGATGAGCTTGTTCTGGGTGGTTTCACTTGGATCAATTGGTTTCTTCAATTACTTGAAGCACTATAGACTTAAAAGCATGCTTAAAGGGCCAATGATTAATAAATTTAGAGCCTATGTGGCCTTGCCAACGTTGACAGGGGGCAAACATTTCCAACCGTGGAATGTATTTGGATCGTGGCCAATGTTCAAAATCTTTGATTGTCTACTACCCACCACCCAAGAGTCGCTCATTGTCCTGGTGTATTGTGGCATGAACATAGTTTTTGCATCGTTTGGCTATCAATTCCAGTCGCAGAGTCTCCTCTTGGGGACCAGGGAAGCTCAATTCTACAGATATGTTGCTGACCGGACGGGAATTCTTGCCTTTGCCCAACTTCCTGCATTGTTTCTCTTTGGTGGCAGGAATAATATTCTTATCAACTTGACCGGTTTGCAATTCAACTCCTTCATAATATTTCACAAGTGGATTTCCAGAACCATGGTAATCCTCGCTGCAGTTCACGCATATGCTTTCCGTGAACTTTCGATCATGAAGGGAACATATGACCAAATTTCTGAAGAACCCTTGTGGTGGTTTGGCCGCCGCACTCTAGAGGCAGGTATTCTGCTCGTATTCCTAGCCGTCTATTATTTGCGCAGTCGCTGGTATGAGTTGTTTTTGGTGGCACATATATTACTTGCATTGATCTTCATATCTGCGGCATACTTCCACTGTCATGAAATTGGATTTTTGGAGTGGACCTACGCTAGTATGGCCGTCTGGTCTCTTGACAGAGTATGGAGACTTGCTAAAATAACACGATTTGGCTTTCCTAAGGCCGACTTCAAACTGAACTTCGAAACAATCGTGATCAGCATACCCAAGCCTCCAAACTGGAAACCCTACCCAGGTTGTTTCGTCTATCTTTATATTCTTGCGCCACAAGTTTCGCTCAAGGTTTGGGAGAGCCACCCGTTCACCATATACGCGGTTGGTGACGAGATCCGCATTTACATCAAGCGAAAGGATGGAATGACACTAAAACTGTACAACTATCTACTTTCAGTGGGGGAGACTCAGCTGCGCGTTGGTGTGGAAGGACCATATGGCCATGCTGCAGAGTTGGAAACTTACGACAATATTTTACTTCTGGCAGGTGGAAATGGTGTTCCAGGACCATATTATCATTGCATGCACCAATTAGAACGCGCAGAATCTGACGGCTGGTCCCGCAAAATCCATTTCGTCTGGATCTCGCCCTATTTTACGGCATTAAGATGGTTCTCTCGCGAATTGTTGGACCTTCAGACTACAGATAAGCATAATTTTGTGTCTAAGAGTATTTACTTGACTAGAGAGAGAAAAGATGCTCGACAACAATCAAAAGCACCTGATGCACGAACCCCACTGATTTCGATCAGCTCAGAAGAGCTCATGGCACGAGTTATGGGCCAGCTGTCGCAAGAACATCTTACTGACTATGCAATTCACAAGATGCGGCCAGATGTGGAAAAGCTGATCAGGGCGGTGCTGGACGAGTCAGCTTTGGAAGGAAGACGGAAAGGGCTGGCAATAGTAGTTTGCGGTTCCGACATCTTGGCAGATACTATTCGGGATGTTGTGGCCCGTGTGGTGGGAGAAGGCTCGGATGGGATGCGGGTGGATTTGTTCGAGGAGCTCCAGGTTTGGTAAATCTTTATATACAATATACCAGATTCGACGCGACGACTGATTTTTTCAAGGACGATTTTGCCCTGGAAAAAGGTTAGGTAAAAATATTGATCACACGCTCAAACTGGCAAGATTTGTGTGGTTGGCCAGTCGCACGGTTTTCGGCATCTGCATTTTGGGTCAGCACATCTAGTTTCACATACACAATATCTTGTACAGTTCAAAACCATCAGCATGGCTACACAGGCAGCAGCAAAGCGACTTTGGAAGGAGTACAAGGACATATCTAATCCACGGACGGGTTTGAAACAAGTGCAGGTGGAGATTGACGACGACAACATTTTTTTATGGAGAGTGGCGCTTGTGGTGGTCGATAAAGATGCAGACTATAGTGGGGCGTACTTAAGAGGTCAACTTAAATTTCCGTCCAACTATCCTTTTTCTCCACCGGGGTTCAAATTCACCCCACCTATCTATCATCCAAACGTCTACAACGACGGGCGACTTTGTATTTCGATATTGCACGAGTCAGGAAATGACCAGAACGATGAGCCTGCGAGCGAGACGTGGTCACCGGCACAGTCAGTCGAGTCTGTGCTGCTCTCGATAATTTCGCTGTTGGAAGATCCGAACATCTCCAGTCCGGCTAATGTGGATGCGGCCATCTCGTTCAAAAAACACAGAGAGGAGTATCGTAAGCGCATAGCTGCAGAAGTGGCACGGTCACGGGCAAGTATTCCGGAAGACTTCGTTATGCCGCAGATGGACGACTTCAAGCACAAGTCCAAGGAAGAGGAAGAGCGCCAAGAAGATGACGAGTGGTGGGAAGATAATTACTACGAGGCAGAGGAGGATTATGACGACGACCAGTATGATGAAGATGACAACGAGGAAGATGTTAACTCGGACGAATCATAGATTGGTGTATTATAAGTCCGCCCTATAGCATATGTTCCAATAGAAGAAAATGATTAATATATTAGTACATCATTAATATACTTCAGAGTCCCTTTTGGATAGCTTCGCTTAGCTTCTCCAGCTTCTTAATCGCCAACACCTTAGGATACTGCAGGTCACAGCACATCATCACCAAGTATTCGTCGTTCACCTTGTAGAGGTAGATAAGATTTGAGTTGAAGCGTATCACCAACCAATCTTGGTCTGGATTTGCGTTTTCTATCCACGAGCGTAAACTTATCAGCGACATGATTCGTAAGTCATCAGATGGTGTAATGCTGGCATTAATATATTCATTTATGTCTCCCTTAATCTCTTCCTGGATTGTGTTCTGGAAACAAGAAACGAGTGGCTGCTTCTTGGACGTAGATAATAGCGAAACTGAATAGGGCTGTAAGGTCGTTATCTCTGGAACAGGCTGCAAAACCTGCGAAAGCAGATTCGATATATTTCTTGAATTGAGCATAATGCCGTTACTAAAGTGCTGCTGATAGAACAGACTTTCAGTAACCTTAAACACCCTTGCACCAATGAAAAAAATTAAAAACACTCCTCGCACCGCTTTGGAAGGGGAACAAAAACATAGACCTAAGATGCGTGTTTTTTGTCTTTGTTTATTTAACGTGTTTCAAGACAAGTCAATTTTATAATTCGGTGCGAGTTGGAGCTTTGAATTAGGTCCGATCGCTTCTAATATTGCCAAATTTACCTATCCCAGCTTTTTACTGGTGAATTTGAGCCGAATCACTGCACTTTTATTCGTTCCTATCGTTTCCTGTTGATGAATAAACCGAGTATCTAAGATCATAAAACGCACCCAACAGCATTTCCAACCTTGTGATTTAAGTTCTGTATTAGCATCTGCATCTGTTATTTCCTTCATTTTAGCATACACCCCATCATGAATCACGCTACCGATTTACAGCAAGGAATGGTGAGGCAACCTCAAAAGCGCATCCCCTTGAAAGAATCATCCAAATCTACGCTAAACTCGATTGCAGTGCCGAAGAAAGCCCATCTCGATCAGAAGCAGGACGTTAAACGGCAGACCGCCGAATCTATGGCTCACACATCGCTAAATGAGTCCATAAAAAGTCTCGCCGCTCCTTCAGCAAGCGTAAAGAGGCAGTCAAATAGGATGACAGGAGCTGAACTGAGAGACTGGCAGCAGAGCTGGCGGAAAATCCTTAAAGCCAGTGTTGTTTATTTTGAAAACGATGAGGGTAGAAACGAGAAAGAGAAAGAACGAGCCAGATTGGCGTTACAGTCACTTGGTGCCTCAATCGAGAGGTTCTTCAGTGAAAATGTTACCATCATTGTGTCGCGTAGGCCTTATAATAAGAATGTCGAGTATCCAATGGGAGACATTTTCCGCATAGCCAAACGGAATGAGCTGAAAGTTTGGACATATGACAAGGTCTTTAGGTTTGTGAACCATTTGGGAGAGCCGATCCCTGAAGATGAGTCTTCGCTCAAAAAGAAATTGTCATCCCTCCTGAAAAATGAGAAACTGTTTGGACCGAACGATAGAGATCCAAATGCCAAAAGGGATGATATCAAATACTTCACAGGCTACTATTTCTACGTTTATGATTTACGACAACAAACGAGACCAATTGTTATTAAGGAATGGCCTACAAATGCTACAGATTACCCCAAACTGACCAAGTCCACGAATGGAAGGTCCTTGTTTATAGAAGATACGTTGACCGGCAATCCAGAAAAGCGACACAAAAGACGTCTTCAATACCTTGAGGAAACGAAGGAAGACAGACAGAAGATAATCGAAGCATCGTATATTTCCAATCTAGATGCGCTGACGTACGATGAGCGGGCTGATTTTAAACGATTGTGGGAACAAACATATTATGGAGAATCGGTACAACAACCAAAATTGAAGAGAAGAAAAGTAGAGTTGGAGTTGGCTGAAAACTCCGATGAAGATGCACAGAAAATGGCGGCTCCACCTGCGAAGTTAAGCCGTGACGACTCAATTATGGAAGTTTTGCAAAACAAGATTGGTAACGAATACGGTGAAATACAAGCTTCAGGTGTAGTCCAAACACAGTCGGGCTCGAATGCTGTCTCAGGACAAGGATCCATCAATGGCGTGGGCAATGGATTGGGCCCTTCGCACTCACTGGTTTTCAACAAAAAGATTGCTAGTGAGAAACGGAAAATGATGACTTTTGGACCTGTTAATCCAACTACACAAAAGAAAGACATGGCAATGAAGGTCTTTAAGGTAAGAAAGGAAGACAGAATGGTGCGTATAATTAATGTGAAGAGAGATTCGAAGTTTGTCAGCTCTGAAGATGCAAAGAAACTTTCATCTCAAGCAAAGGAGAATATTGACCCTGAGCAGCTTCAGACTCCAGTCGTGAAGAGGGTGAATGAAGAGGCCGAAAAAATAGAAGAAGAAAAGGAAGTAACGACGCCAGTGAATACTATCACGACCAAGACCATCATACCTTTGCCTAGGTTCAAACCTGAATTTACACCGCGCCCGCAGGCTAACGTCCAGGTAGCACCTTTTAATTTGGTGAAATCAAAGAGCGAGAAGAACGATTTGTTGTCTCCGATCAACAAGCAGTTATTTCAGCAATCACTTCAACCAAAGAAGAGCAAAACTAAAGATCTTACTAATGTGCCACTCTTGCGGAAAACAAAAACCGAAATGAAGCCAGGATACTGTGAAAACTGTCGTGTCAAGTATGACGACTTCGATGAGCACATCTTGATGGATAAGCACCGACATTTTGCGAAAAATGACAGTAATTTCAAGGATATCGATAGACTGATCGAGGATGTCAAGATGGCAAGATTAATGGGATTATAATATTTATTTAATTAGGGTTCAATTTAAGTTCTTCTTCCCACTGAACTCCACACCACTCTTCCACATATCCTACATGGTGTTCATCGAAAATGTGCTCCGGAATAAGATCTTTTTCATCGGTGGCCACAATGATGGTTCCCCACTCCATGCCGTTCAGAATATCGTCTGTTTGTGATTCCAGATCTATAATGGCCTTCGGCATTAATTGCAACTCAAATCTTCTTGCCGAAGAAGGATTATAAGGCGGGTTTGGGATCAAATGCTGAGGGCGCAATCTGCCGTTAGAGTCATAGAACAATTTTGCAACATCGTCCTTGGATGAGTACAAGAGTGGTGAGCCGTTAAGGTCGTAACGAAGAACTTGAGTGGTGTTGAAAGACACAATATTAGAGAAGTTCTGGAAAGTTGGATCGTCTGCCAATTTGGACATGTTTTCATTTTCCAGTGCAGGTATCTTGGATGGGTTGGATGACGATGGTTGTGCTGTTGCATCAGCCTGTGAGTACGAATCTGAAATGGGAGGGAGAGCTTGCTTCTTGGGATCAAGCTCTTCTTGATCCACATAGAGAATGAAACCAGGGTATGCTGGCAAGTCGACTGGTTCACTTGCTCTTTTTGGTTTCGGCTTCTCTGCTGGTTTTGCTATCTCTGCGTAAGATGGTTTTGTTTGCACCTGTTGCGGCTGTGCGAACGGATTAGTAGATTCGGTAGCAAAAGGATTTGAGCTAGATAGATTATTTGAATCTGATGTATTAAACAAGCTGTTTGCGATAGATTCCAGTTTCTGTTTCTTAGCTTCTTCTTTCCTCTGTGCTTCGTTCTTTTTGTTTTCGGCCTCTTCTAATTCCTGTTCTCGTTGTTTGATAATTTCAGGATCCTTCGAGATTGCTCTGATGGCTCTGACAGAACCTTTTCTCCTTCTGCAACCAGGCTTGTCACAGCCAAAAACATATATAATACGATCGTATAGGGTGTTTGCAAGATTTGCATAACACTGGAGCAATAGATGCATTGGAGCCTTACAATTTTTGCACTCAATGAGTTCATTTGGAGGTGGCGATTTGGGGTGCAACCAGATCGGTTTACCTCCAATATACGTATCCTCTAAATCAGGCTGCTCGGTTTCAGAGATTGCAACATCCACAAATCCCAGAAACGTTGTTGATTCACCAAGTTCCTCTTCGAAGTCTGATTCAGACATAATTAAATTTTGAAAAAATATTTAACAAAAACGAAAATAATAATGTTCACCCCAATCGAGTCTATTGTGGGTGCATTGCTCATACAATTTGCTACTACCAGCTATCTTCAGATTGAAGGCAAAACCATTGGATTCTCCAGTATCATCTGGAACCTGTTGGGAAACCCAAACTTAGACAGCTACTCGATATGTGCCGGTGTAATGGTGGCAGCTAACGTTGCTAAAAATGCTACACCTTTGAACTCGCTTGTGACAACTGATACTAACGTCCCTATCAAAGTCGCAGCTCTGAGTGGCCTTTTAGTTGGATTAGGTACCTGTATGGGCTTGGGATGCACTTCTGGCCATATGCTCTCGGGATTGAGCAGACTAAGATGGAGAAGCTTTGTTGCTACCTGCGTATTCAGTATTACAGCTATTACGACCACAACGCTCCTCAATCAAAGTCCCAATTGTACTGTACCATGCTACACGTATGACGAGTCGTTTACCGCATTTAGATCTTCAGGGAGCGCACTGATGAAAATACTGGGTGGCTCATTCGCTTCTTTATTGTTGTTGCCCGTGATCATGGCTACAGTGAAACAAACGAAAAACGAGGTCTTGATTACGATTGCTCGTGGTCTGCATGGACTTTATGTTGGCTTTTTATTTGGGCTAGGCCTTTATATCGCAGGAATGGCACAGCCTGTCAAGGTCCTAGGATTTCTCTCAATTCTTAACATTGAGAAGTTTGATCCGTCTCTGATCATGATTCCGCTCTTCTGCATTATTCCGAATATGTTTATATGGAGGGGGATTGCACCTAAGACACCATCCGATTCAAAACAACCAATTCTGGCGAAGGCATACAATTTGAGCTTCAATAACAATATAACACCTAAGTTTTTGCTGGGGAATGTCCTTTTCGGAGTTGGGTGGGGAATCGGAGGTATTTGTCCTGGTCCTGGAATTATCCAAGTTGTACTGAACCCAATGGTCGGTCTCACATGGGTGGGATCATTCTTGGTTGGTTACTTCATCTCTAAATATAGGTTCGTCTAATAAGTCTCATAAATCAGAGATCTGACTTCGTAACTTTCGTTGGCCTCCTCAATGTCTTCCCAGTTACCAATAAAATCATCCTTGCCTCTCACAATACCAGGAAGAGTCTTACCACTACTGTACCTTCTCCAGACTTTCTTAGCCTCATCGTCTGTACCGAGATCCTTGAACCCAAATTTGATCCTATTTGCCGTCAAAATAGTCTGCAATCTATTGGTTCTTGTTGCAATTTGGAATCCACCAGCAAGTGACGTGTAGATGTAGACTGGCTCATCTTCGAATGTCATTTTAGATTCTTTTGCCACAAAGACGGATCCATCATTACCTCTCTTAGAAACCTTTTGCTCCTTTTCTGCAGCTTTAAGGAGCTCCTCGATCTCTTCTGCATCAGAAACGGGCACAGGAGATTTATTGGCTTCGCTTTCTTCCGCCTCGGGCGTTTCAACACTCTCAGGCGTCTCTTTATCTTCAGACTTCAATTCTTTCTCCTCCACTTGATCTTTTCCCTCAACTGGTTCACTCTGATTCTCTTCCTTTATACTTTCTTTATCAGATTCGGCAGCATCAGCTTCGTTTTCCTCATCCACGACAATGTCATTGTTTCCACCTTTAGTTTCTCTCTCCTTTAGTTCAATAGTCGTACTATCGTTTTCTTCCTTATTTTCCTTCTGCCGTTCCCGATCTTCCTCTCCCTCTTCCACTAGAGTAAGATTATTGATGCCCACAGACTTCTGCAAATCGCTCACAATGTTGTCCTTTTCCCTGCCAAACTTCGAACCATCTTTCACAGTCTTGGTGTTCTCCACAATGTGTAAAGCATTGCTAATAGCATCCTCAAGACCTGCGACCTCGGCGAAATCTCCGTCATGCATTAACACGCCCTCACTTTTCAGTTCGTTCTGGTCCATTCCGCGGTCTTTTCCAATTGCATCCCTATCATTAGCAGCTCTAGAGCGAGACCTAGAAATCGAACGCAAATAGCTCAACGATGAAGAGTTAGAGATTCGAACAGATCCAGGATCATGTCTAGGTTTTCTCTCGCTTGTTAGTTGTTCGCTGTCCGTAGACACCTGACTGAACTCTTCATTCGAAAGCCCACTATGGTAAGACTCTCCTTTAGCAAGATGGGGTCTATACATTCCCACACCTTCTCTAAATGGCGATCCAGCACTTCCACCAGCACGAGATCTGGACCTTGCGTTCTCCTTTAACAGTCTAGAACTGGAGCCATCCCGCATGCTAGCAGGAGCAGTAAACTCTTGGTCAACAGCAATAGAGTGGTCAGGAACCTCTGGATCGGCTGTCTCGTCGGTTAATATTGGTGTTTCATGTTTAGACTTATCGTCATCAACAAGCTCTTTGCTTCCATCGTTGATCTGCTGCAAAATATCATCGACCGTTGTCAGCTTCTCCGGCTCAAACAACTCTGGCTCAGTCTCCTCCACCAATGGTGTATCCACGCTTGGAGTCACATACTTAAAGTCCGACAAATCGCTCGAAGTGACAGCAGCAGGCGCCATATACTTGCCGGTATCGCCACCAAAAATGTGCTCTTTCTTGTCGATAGTTTCCGGAATCACAGTGTTCAAAGATGGAATTTTGTGTGTTTCTTCCACCTCGGTCTTCAGCTGTTCCTTTGTCTGCAATGCCTCTTTTTTTAAATGCCCTTCTTCGTCTAAAATAGTCTCTAAGACTTCTCCCTCCTGGTCATCTAGCAATCCCCCTTCTGCCTTTAGTTCTTCGACAGACATGTAGCCAATGTTAGAGGTGGATGGGTTAGATTTGATGACAGGCCGCGAACTAGAACGTGTACGTTCGATAATCTCTGATTCAGGACGGTCCTTGTCCAGTTCCCCACTCGGAGTGCTGGAGTTGCGGATTGACGAGCCAATCAACGATGGCTGGCTCTTCTTCTGAAATTCTTCAAATTCTAGTTCCATATCCATCTTGAAGCTTATAGTTTATGGTTGTTGAGTTTGACAGGTGTGTATAATCCAATGGGAAATGCTTTTTTTCTGATTACTTTTCTAACAAAACCTCGCGATAAAGTTAAGTTGACCGTCCACTACCATTTTTATCAGAACAAATCTTGAAACTTTTATTTATGCAATATTCACTCTATCAGCTTGAGCATCTGGACCTTGGCTTTCTCCACATTCTCAGGGGACCCGTGAACACGCACTTCGTCCGATTCCACACCAATTCGTGGGATCTCCACTCTGACCTTAAACTCGGCTTCAATGCCTCGTCTCACCATTCCGGCTGACCCAACCAGTAGACCATGTTTCTTCTTAGGAATTGGAACGACTTCAGTCACCACATTTTCCAAATCGAAAACGATCTTATTCACCTGCTCTATCACTTTTTCCACCACAACCTTGTTTCCAGAAGAAACAATCTTTGCAGAATCGGAGCCCGCAGACGGAACTTGTAACAACCGCTTGAAGTCTGCGTCATCATTAGGTCCGCATGCATTCAAGATAATCTCCCGCTTCTTGGAAGCAGCAGGGCCAATCAGGTACTTGTGCCACTTAGGAGCAACGTCAATAGTGACCGTCACATTATTTTGAATCCTGTTCACGATGGTGTCGATCTTCTTCTTCGCAGCCTTAATTCCTTCTTTAGTTCCTGTCAGTTCCAACTCTGCGCTCTCGCCGTCACTCTTCTCTCTCAAATGCTTGATTTCAGCTCCAGTGTCCGCAGAAATGTCTTTCACCTGCTCTCCAGACTTGCCAATCACTCTAGGAAGAATGGCAATAGGAATTTTTATTGTCTCTGTGAATCCGTTCTCCTTTTCGTATTGTAACAGCTCCTTCAACTCATCTTCGGCCTTGACCACGCCCTTAGATGGTCCCCTGATGACCACTTCGTCTTGTCTACCAGTGGCCCCCTCAAACGGAAATTTGATGTTGACATTATATTTTTCATTCAAACGATGCACGTAAACTCCAGATGGCCCTATCAGCTTTCTGTGGTATTTCTGCTCGATCTTCATCACAATTGTCTTTTCGTCGGCCCATTTCTTACCCAATTGGAGCAGTTTCTTCTCACATTCATCAACGCTGCTATTTAGACCTGTCAATTTCACTTGGGTCTTGTCACCAACAACGGCATCTTCTCCCTTCATCACGTCTATCTTCACGCCAAACTCCTCCTGGAGTGTTTGCAAATTGGAACCTTTCTGGCCAATTAGCCTCGATAACTCACTGGTTGGGAAATTAAAAGTGTGGCTATATTTCGAGGCAACTTCATAGTTTTTGATCTCCTCAATAGTCTGTTTGACTTCCTCAATGACCTTTGGAATCTCAGATTTGAAACCAACAACCAGTAACTCATCATTACTCACACCTTGCAAATTTTGGTGTAACTTTATTTGAACTTTAGATCCAAACTTCGAGAGAAGAACCTTAAGGGTGTTACCTTCCAATCGAGTCTGGTCATCAGAATCCAACTGCAACACTTCACTAGAAAGTTCTTTTGTCAGTTCCCGCAGGTTGTCCAACGAATGCTCAACAGCATCCAACGTCTCGTTCGTCTCTGTTAATGATGGCAGAAATTCATCGTCACTAGGCTGGTACACCAGTAAAATCTTGTTGGTCACACCAGCAAGTTTTCCCAAAGGAACGATCTTGACGTTCTTCTCCTCAGCAACAGAAGTGTCCAGCTTGTCAAGCACAAATGTATCAATGTCCTCAAGAACACGGACAAAAGTCGGAGTGATCTTGTTAACCAGTTCGACAATCTCCCTCCGCGTGGTTTTAAGGGCGTCGAGAGCATCCTTATCAGTCTTGGCACAGACAAATTCAAGAATCACAGTCTTGACATGTTCATCCGCCAACGAAAGGTATGTCGGAACTGTTATTTTGACGTTGTATTTGGATGATAGGGCCTCAAACACGCCGGTGTAGGCAAAAAATGCAGTTAGAGACTTTGCATGCATGAAGTCTCCACCATGCGATCTTGCCAGATCCAAAGAATCCGTAGCATGCTCCTGCGACAGCTGTTTTCCGAATTCAACAGCCTTTGGAATATTTTCCTTCAGTCCAACAAACTTCACGGCCGTCGAGGCAGAGTCTAGTGGAGGAACTTCTACCAAAACCTGAGTATTGTTGAATATTTTGTCCTCATCCAGGAATTGGTGAATTATCTTTGGAACAGAACGTTCTTCCACAACAATCTGCGTACGCAGATTCTCAATTAAATTCTTTACAGTCTCTCTTGCAGCCAAAACAGACTCTCTTGGACCGGAAAGGAATAAGGCCGAAGACTTAGAGTTCTCTAGTGGTAGATCAACTTCCACTTCTGCGGGAAGCTGTTTCTTGACTTCAAGACTAACAAAACGTTTGAGAACCTCGTCCACGGCGACTTTGACACTTAAATTTTGGGTATGTTGGTCCACGATGGCCATGATTTGTTGTCTAGCCTCATCACAGCTCTTGACATCTCCTTCGACAACGACTGTACAAAGAGAACCAAACAAGTCGTCCTCATCTGTCGATTCACCGTTGGCAGTTCTTGCAACGTCAATCTTGACGCCTGTCGATTCCAAGATAGGTCTAAGAGTCTTTCCCTGAGAACCAATGACCGTAGATCTAAGCTTGAACGGAATGTTAAACTCAACCTTCACTGGCTTGGTAACCTGTTTGATAAGGTCTTTCTTAGCCTTTTGTATAGTTGAGATTGGACCACTCAGCAAAAACGTCCGTTTGTTCGTCGTAGCAGACAGCGTAGACTCAATTTTAACTCCGTAATCAGCCTTGATCTTGGATATGACCTTGAATAACTCATTCTTGGACATAGGAAGCTGCTCAGCCACATCGACAAGGAATGTCAGTTGTGTGTTGGAGGACTTGACGGCTGGTTTGAACGACGACTGTGTTGCCGAAGACGCAGAGCGATCGTTTGCCATTGAAGGACCCCATTTAGCTGGCACAGTGCCAATGCTCATACCCAAAGCCGGGAAATATGTCTCATCGTCGATTGAGACGTTCTTTGTAGCATGGGTATCAACAGTATCCTCATCGGCGTCGAGTTCATACGTGGTGGGTTCAGAGACTGTAGAAGAAGGGGCAGATGATTCGGCTGCGGAAATTAACGGCGTCTCAGGGTCTTCAGAGAGCGGACCATGTTTTAGGGCTAGCAATTCGGCGGGAGAGGGCATCTGTGCTGGGTACGTGTCTATCAAAGAAACTCCCTTTGGCTTTTTCAAAGAACAAGATTCTTTGAAAAATATGGAAAGGGAGGGTAACATTATTTTTCTATATAGTTACAACGTAAACAGACCAGTCCTCTTCTTTCCCAGCGGATAGACCACCAGTGTAGCCATAAATAGGCCGACACTGATACCGAGGGCCACCTGAATCATGACCATTCCAAAAGATATGCTGGAGGTCCCTGAGGAGGAGCCGCTTGTACCATTAACCAGCTGGTTGGCACTATCAACTCCAACTAAAAGCGAACCCTGGGATGCAATACCTGACGGAACCTGAACAAAAATCGCCGGTAACATAATTGAGACTGTCATGAATGAGCCTTTCGTAAAGACTTTGTTGAAAGATTTGAGTAATCTAGTATAGGAGTTGCTCACAAGCCCAATTACGAAGCAGCCCAAAGTAGCATTAAATTCTGTCTGTTGCTTGAAATGGAGTCCCGAGAAGTATGTCACCACATACCCTGCTCCAGAAATGGCCACCATCACCGGCAACTGTGACCAAGATGATTGATTGATCAACGCAAGCCCGATAGTGAACATTGGCACGAGTAGGATTCTCCATTGGGCAGGGACATTAGAAGTGCAAGTTGTTTGTGAAGTGGCATTGTGATCAATCCAACCATACAATGCTGATCCGAGCGTGATTCCAAACGAGAGCATCAACGAATAAATAAAGGCGTAGAACATTCGGACGCTGCCAGCCACAATATTTCTGCTCTGGAGCTCCAATGATCCACAAAGAATAATATATCCCGGCAATATGAGTGCGAGCGAGCCCTGCACAATGGCAGCAAAGCAAAACGTGTTTCCACCGTTGATAGACCCTATTGCTCGGCCAATAAAACTGGTAATGATACTGGCGCTGACCTCAAAGACAGAAGAATAGAGCACTGAGCGAGGAGATATAAAGAATTGTAGGAAACCAATCAGCAGACCGATTCCAAATGAAATCGGCATATCTATCCACGAGCCCCCAAATCCCCATGGTGTGACCATCGCCGATGAAAATCCGTAAAAGAACACACACAACCAAGGATTGAATCTTGGTTTCCTGTTCAAAATTAGTTCCAGTTTCTCGCGTGCTTCCTCAACACCAACACGATCGTGGACAACACTTTTGTAAATATCATGAGTTTCATCGAGCTTGCTCAGATCGAGGCCTTGAGCACATCGCACAAGTTTCATATCCGAAGTTCGAGTTGCAGCATCTCCGAAAGAAACAATCATGCAACCGGGGAAATAGATGAAAGACCCATCAATCTCTAGCACTCTGGCAGTCATCGACATATATTCCTCCAAACGATGTGTAGGAGCACCATATAACATAAAAGCTTTACAGAGCGTCAGAATGAACCGCTGTCGTTGTAAAACATCTGCAATATGGACAGTGATTCGTGCTCTCTGTTCACTCTTAAACTTCCTTTTAATACGCTGCTTGCGTTTGCGGTGTTTGGACGACTCGTCAAATTCCAGAAGCTTACCAGTCCCCTTCTTCTGTTGTGACTTAGGTTTTGCAAATGATGGCAATTCAAATTTGTCTCCCGTGTTGGTTCTTTGTTGTTTTTCTTTGGCTGTCTTGAACATCTGGGTGAGAGACGAGGCCGACCTCGCCCCTCTTTTGTGTTTATTTAGTAAGTTATCAGCTGAGCGTGACTTTTGGTTGATGGGATCTGTTGCCAGAGAATTCATGGAGATGTTGCTCAGGCTATAGTTATCACCGCCATGTATGCTTCTAAGCTTGGACTCCAAAAGATCAGGACTCATCATTCTTTCAGCATCAGAATAGTCGCTCCTTGGTGTTTGTGTGCCTGAGTATTCTGATGCAGGATAGCTTGGCGATGCCTGAGGATTGTACAAGGCCAAAAGACTTGAGACGACTCCCTTGCGAACTCTTTTTGGGCGGTCGACAATGGATTCGGATGCATCAAATTGTAGGTAGTCGTCGTTGTTCAAGTCGTCAAAATCGTCGCCCAAAGCAATCTCTGGATTAGGAGCCATGAAGAGACTACTTGAGTTACCATGTAAGGTAGATGCTGAGGAGAAATTGTCACCACGGCTAGAATAGAAATGCTGATTAACCAATCCACTTGCTTCAAACTGTAGCTGGTCTGCATCGAATGTCGTAAGTGGTATATCATTTTCAATTTTTTCTTCTTCGTCCATTCCACGTTCATGGGATGACTTGCTTGCTCCTGGAGTGAGTCCTCCTCCCTGAGGCGGGTTGTTTCCAAATATGCGTGCCACAAGGTTTTCGGAGGGTTTTTTGCGAGGAGTAACGTCTTCCCAATCAGTCTCATTCTTTGAGAAGGTGAATCGACGCTTCATCCGGGTCTTAAAGGAATCTGCAGAGTTGGCAGATTGATGTGAACGCTGTGAGTGAATACTTTCGACAGGAGCCGCCTCAGAAGAATGTGTTGCTTCGTCCTCTGTAGACGCGTCTTCGGAAGATTCTTCCTCGAAATCCACTGTCAAGGCGGGCTTGGGCCTGGGAACTGGCGTAGGTGATGCCAAATTGTTTGTGTCTCTGTAGAAATCTTGATCAAAATCTTCGTCTATCTCTTTCTTCAAGGGATTTGGGCGATCTTGCTCCTGATGGGGCTGTTGTTTCGGTATACCAGGGAGTGGTGGGCTGTTAAAAGTTGGAAGAAGAGGTCCTCCAACCTCTGTATCGCTTTCGTCGTCCTCCAAAATTGGAATTCCATTGATGGGTGAGCTCTTGTATGGACCTCTATGGTCGTCCTTCAAACTCCTAGAAGAGGAGGACTTGCCCTGTTTCTTGGACTTTCCAAAAGACGGCAACATGTTTTAAGAATTGATGCAATGTAAAAGTAATTATAGCAATGCAAAAGAATACAAGTCAACCCCTGACGTACATGCAAAAATAATTTTGTAATATCCCTATTATTATTTACTTGTTCAAAATATAGAAAAACAATAACCTGTTGTAGCAATATACAGGAAGATAAATATAAATCAAGAAGAAACCCAAACTGTAAAACCGTGAATCATTAAGTGCACTAGAAAACATTGAAAACATTTCTATCATAAAAAAACCAAACAGCACGAGTTCTAACACAATGACAAAATGCTAATAAATGATGAATTGAATGTACGATGATCAAAGGTAATTGATTGTAAAATTCCAATGATCGGTATTCGGTCTAGCGCACAAATGAATACTATATCGATGCCCCCCATATCCCCAAATTGATTCTTCACCTTCTTTCACCTTCAAAATTTTCTCCTTCCTCTTCTTTATATTCCTTCCAAAAAGCAATCAGAGCAATAAATTCAAATAAACCCTCTCCTGCTTTCTCCTTTCTCCTTTATAAACTACCACCATTGAGAAGAAGACGACGATGCTGCCGCGGTGGAGCCTCCATTGTTTCCCCCTCCATAACTGTTATTATATCCTCCTCCGAAACTTGATCTTCCTCCCCCATATCCGCTGCCGTTTCCATATCCACCAGAGTTACCTCCTCCGCCGTACTTTCTGAAGTCTCTGTTCTGAGTCTTACCACCTCTTCCACGGCCTCTGCCCATAGAACCTTCTCTGGCAATCACTGTCAAGAAGTCTGGAACCTCCTGGTTGGCTTCACTTAAAATATCAATCAGGTCTTTCACAACGTTCTTGTTACCTCTGTTAACAAATGCAGTGGCCACACCGGTGTTTCCTGCTCTTCCAGTTCTACCAATACGATGAACGTAGTCGTCGATATCGTTTGGCAAGTCGTAGTTGATAACGTGTGTCACATTTGGAATATCCAGACCTCTGGCTGCCACAGCGGTGGCCACCAAGATTGGAGTTTTTCCAGTTCTGAAACTTTCAAGAGCTCTTTCTCTCTCATATTGGGATCTGTCACCATGAATCGAGGTGGCTGGGAAATCCTGGTTGATCAGGAAATCCGACAAAATGTCTGCCATCTTCTTAGTTTCCACGAAAATAAGGGTCAGTCCGCTGTCCAATATTTCCTCGCTCGATGTTAAAATGTCCAAAAGACTAGATTTCTTCTCATCGTCCTCAACATACAAAATTCTCTGGGTAATGTTCTCTGAAGTCGAACCAACTCTACCAACAGAGAGGAAAATGTAGTTGTGCAAGAAGTCTTTGGCCATCATCTGAATCTCCTTAGGGAAGGTGGCAGAGAACATCAAAGTTTGTCTTTCTCCTGGTGGTGGCATATCACAACCTTGAATAATGTGTCTAATCTGGATTTCGAAACCCATATCCAACATTCTGTCGGCCTCGTCCAAAACGAGGTATTTGATGTTCTTCAGAGAGATCTTTCCTCTCTCGAGCAGATCGTTCAATCTACCTGGAGTTGCAACCAAGAGATCACATCCCTGTTTCAATTGGTCCATCTGAACGTAAACTTCAGCACCTCCGTAGACAACGACTGGTCTAACCCACGATCTGTAGGCGAACTTTCTAGCTTCCTCATAGATCTGAGAAACCAGCTCTCTTGTTGGGGCAAGGACCAATGCAGTAGGCTGTGCTTTTCTTCTGTCGAATGCATTATCTGATTGCAGGTTCTCTGCAGGACCATGCTTGAAAGACTCAGATAAAACTGGGAACAAGAATCCACCAGTCTTACCGGAACCAGTCTGGGCACAAGCCATCAAATCTCTACCATTAGCAACGATTGGAACGGAGTATTTCTGCACTGGGGTAGGTTTAGTGAATCTGGCCATTTTGATATTCTCAACAAGCAAGGCATCTAAAGGTGGCGTAGTAAACTCAGTAATTGGCTCTGGAACATCATCTCCTGAGGCCTCGACTGGGATCTCATCGTAGTTATCGAAGTTAATACCGGATGATTGGAATTGTGTGTCGCCCACAGCACCATAAAGCTCTAATTCGAGTCTCTCGTTTCTTTCTGCTGGCTTGTGAGCACCGTTTGCCCAGGAACCTTGACCTGGCTGCACTCTGGATCCATGGCCTCCTCTACTGAAGCCTCCTCCTCTAGAGAAACCATTACCTCTGGAGAAACCATTGCCTCCTGCGAAACCTCTATTTCCACCTCCAAAGCCTCTATTAAAGCCGCCTCTGTTAGAAGAAAATCCTCCTCTGCTGCCAGACTCTGGCGCATCCCTTGCTGGGACGTAGTCTCCTCTTGATCTGTGTGGCGGAACGTATGACATGATGTGCTAATTCTTTAATTTGACCACAATCTATAAAGAAATAATAATAGTCTTGTGGGAACACTATCGCTTTTATCCTCGCTTCACGTTGCTTTTCTACACTAGGAAAAATTTTTCACAAGGGGGGCGAAAAAAAAAATTACCCGGATGCTGGTGTAAAGATGATGGTGCAAACCTTTGATTCAACTATACATTTATTTCTCAAGGTCCTTCTTGAGGGTACCCATGAAAGAGTGCTTCTCAGCAGGAGTCTGGAATCTACCCTTACCGAATTTGGAAGCAGTATCAATCCACTTGAGGTTAACCTCCTCCAAAGCTCTTCTGTTGGTTGGACCGTAAAGAGACTTTCTCAAGGTGATAACTCTCTTGACTGGACCTGGAATAGAACCCTTCAACAGCACAAAGTCGTTGTTGACAGCACCGTATCTGACGAAACCACCCATTGGGGTAATGGTCTTCTTGGTTCTGTCGAACTCGGTAGCACCAGAAGCCTCGTCACCAGCCTTTCCAACTCTGTAGATTTTGTGGTTGATGGAGGTTCTGTGGTGGTAACCTCTTTGACCAGCTCTGGCAACAGTCCATTGGACGTGGGATGGATGCCAAGCACCAATACAGGCAACCTTTCTGACACCTCTGTGAGTCTTTCTAGGAAGCTTCTTGGTACCCCATCTGTGGGTAACACCCTCAAAACCGTGACCCTTGGTAACGGCAATGACATCGATCATCTCGTTCTGCTCGAAAACAGAGTCGACAGAAACGGTCTTCTCGAAGTGCTCCTTGGCCCAGTCGACCTTCTCGGAGATAGAACCACCGTTGATCTGGATTTCAGCCAAGTGGGCCTTCTTCTGGGACAATGGAGTCTTTCTGATCTGGGTGTGGACAAGAACTCTGACAACGGTACAGTACTTCTTCATTCTAGCCAATTCCTTCTCGACCTCAGCAGCGCTGTTAGCGTACTTCTCTGAGTATTTGGTGAAAGCTCTCTTCTTGGACTTGTACCAGTTCTTGTAGAATCTTCTCTTGACCTCGTCGGAGAGGTGCTCAGCCCAGACGGTAGTCAGGGATCTCAGACCTCTTGGAGTCTCGACGTATCCAACAGCACCAACAACAACAAGTTCTGGAGTGTCGACAACAGTAGCGGCCTCGACGACTTCTCTCTTGTGCATCTTAGAACCTGGTCTGTCCAAGTCTCTGACAATGGTGGTCATACCAGCCTTGTAACCAAGGAAGGCAGTCAAAGCGACAGGCTTAGACTTGACATCCTTAGGGAATGCCTTACATCTACCTCTCTGCTTGACAGCTCTCTTTCTTGGGAGGAAACCCAGGGAACCGTGTCTTGGCTCTTCGTACTTTCTGTGGGACATGTTTGGATAATTAAAATAGGTGAAAAATTTGTTAGCTGAAAAATTTCAATAAAAAAGCATCTGGTTCGCGTGGCCGGGTAAAAATGGGAATCTTTTTTTTTTTAGGCTCTCCCAAAACGGCAACGCGGTAATCGTCCGTGCATTGCACGCCAAAACCCTAATAAAAATTTTCACGATCTAGTTTGACTCACCATCATGTTTAGAACCTTGAAGAAAGTGGCTTTCCCAGTGGCCAGATGGACCTCTACGAGACTCTCATCTACCAAGAATCTTGACAGAGCTACCTTGACTATCAGAGACGGTCCAATTTTCAGTGGCTACTCTTTTGGAGCAGACAAGAATGTTAGCGGAGAAGCAGTTTTCACCACTTCTCTTGTTGGATATCCTGAGTCGATGACCGATCCATCATACAAAGGTCAGATCCTAGTTTTCACACAGCCTCTGATCGGGAACTATGGAGTTCCCTCGGGTACAGTCAGAGATGAGTTTAATCTGCTGAAATATTTTGAATCACCTCACATCCAATGTATCGGTATTGTTGTTGGTGACGTTGCACTAGAATACTCGCATTGGACTGCTGTCGAGAGTTTGAGCCAATGGTGTAAGCGCGAGGGCGTGGCTGCTATCACCGGAGTCGACACCAGAGAATTAGTTTCGTACTTAAGAGAACGTGGTTCCAGTTTGGCCAGATTGAGCATTGGCGAGACCTACGATGCTGACGAGGACTCGGCATTCGATGACCCTGGATCTGTGAATCTGGTCCACAAAGTTACCACCAAGGCTCCGTTCCATGTCCCTTCGCCTAATGCCAAATACCACGTTGCTGTGCTGGACTGCGGAGTTAAGGAAAACATTTTGCGTTCCTTGGTTTCTCGTGGTGCCTCTGTGACCGTTTTGCCTTACAACTATCCTATCCAGAAGATTGCTGACAAGTTTGATGGAGTTTTCATCTCGAATGGCCCTGGTGATCCAACGCACTGTTCTGCTACCGTGGAAAATCTGAAAATTACCATGGACCAGTTCCCTGATCTGCCTATCTTCGGAATCTGTCTTGGCCACCAGCTCCTGGCTCTTGCATCTGGAGCAAAGACCATCAAGCTCAAATACGGAAACAGAGCTCATAATATTCCTGCCTTGGATCTGATCTCCGGCAAGTGTCATATTACCTCGCAAAACCACGGCTACGCTGTCGACTCCACGACTCTACACCCTGACTTCAAGGAATATTTCATCAACTTGAACGATCTGTCCAATGAGGGAATGATCCACAAAACTAGACCGATTTTCTCTACTCAGTTCCATCCAGAGGCCAAGGGTGGCCCATTGGACTCATCCTACTTATTCGATAATTATTTTGACCTGTTGAAGGAGTACAAGAAGTCTAACCTCAGCCTGAACGCGGACGATTTGCTGATCGATATTCTTCCAAAAGAGAGAGTGATATAGATGACCGCAAGGTGATATGACTAATTAAATACATAGCAATAGATGCAGTAATGAAATACAAGCTAAAAATTCCACGGAAAAAATTACTTACTTCATTTCGTTTAATATGCATGTTCTTCTTACCAACGACGACGGTGCTCCTCACGACACTGCCAGTCCTTACATCAAGTACTTGGTGAAGGCAATCCACAAGTATACCGACTGGAAGCTGACGATTTGCGTGCCGTCATCTCAGAAGTCCTGGATTGGCAAGGCTCACTTTGCTGGCAAAGAGGTGATGGCATCTTATGTTTATTCGCCAATCGACGTCGCAGGAGACAACGCTTATCACGGGCCGTTTGTTCATCCAAACGAGGAGTATGCAAAGGACCCAAACATGAAAGAGTGGTGCTTGATTGACGGGACTCCTGCCACGTGTGCTGACATCGGTGTGAACTACATTGCCAAGAGCCCTGTGGATCTGGTTCTCAGCGGCCCTAATGTGGGTAGAAACTCGTCTGCATTGTATGCTCTTTCAAGTGGAACTATTGGAGGCGCTATGGAGGGTGTTCAACAGGGCCACAAGGCTATTGCTATTTCGTATGCTTATGATTCGGAAGCTGCAAGTAAGCCTGAAATTCTCGATGAGGCTTCAATGATTTCCGTTAGAATTGTGGAGAAGCTGTTGAAAGATTGGGACAGTAATACTGACCTTTACACGCTTAATATTCCGCTAAGAGACGACCTGAAGCTAGGCAAGACAAAAATTCTTATGACGCCAATTCTCGATAACAGATGGTCGAAATCGTTGTACACTCCGCTTGCCGAGTCAGAAGTTCCGAAATCAACAGATATTGTTGACCAGAGTATCACTAAGGGCCAAACGTTCAAGTGGAGTCCCGACTTTGCGTCGGTGCACAAAATCTCGGGCGACCTTATGAGCGACGCCAAGGCCCTGATGCTTGGAAATATCAGTGTCACTGCATTGAAGGCAACTTTCAAGCAGGTGGAAGAACTTAATATGGGTGAGCTGGTTCTAGAGTAAGTGAAACCATCAAAAATCTAACGTATAGCAAGACTCTGAAATGTAGATCAGACAATGTTATTATTAGCTATCCAGAATCTTCGTATGTCTTTGCACCTTTTTTGGAGTCTTTGGACAAGTTTCTTGGGGCCATGGATTCGGACAAGGTGTTCCAGTTTGCAGAGTACGAAGATTTGGATCATGAGAGAATGATGAGCGATGCAAGTTACATGGCAAATTCGTACATTTACCGGAAAGCTTTGATCAGAAAACACTATTTGGCTAACACTATAGCAATGTATACGGCGAAGAACCCGTCTTCGGTTCTTAAAGGCGCCTTTCCCATGTCTTACCAGCTTGAGCTAGACTATGCAGAGTTTTTAGACGATTCGCTAGACGAGAGCTACGATTTACGACAAGAGCTGGAGGAAAATGAAAGGACCTTGGCCAAAACTTTTATCTTGAAACCTAGTATGAGTGACAAGGGCCAGGGGATACGGATCTTCCAGACCATAGACCAGCTGCAGGAGATATTTGACTCTTTCGAGGAGGCCGACACAGACGACGAGGACGAAAATGCTGTGATCACATCTCAGCTTCGTCACTTTGTAGTTCAGGAGTACATTGACCGAGTTTTGTTGCTTCCAGAATATGATAACAGAAAGTTCCATATCCGGACTTATGTTCTCTGTGTTGGAAACCTGAAGGTTTTCGTTTACCAAAGAATGCTCATGTTATTTAGTGTGCATCCATACACGAAAGACTTTGAGAGCATGGATGGTCATCTGACAAACACGTGTCTCCAGGGAGAAACAGATACGATGGTGGTTGAGGAATTACGAGAATCTGTTTTGGATGATAAATCACAGAGCAAAATAAGAGAATCAATCAATTGCATTGTGAAAGAGCTGTTTAATGCTGCTTCGAGCGAAAAGATCAACTTTCAGCCGCTACCAAACTGCTTTGAGATTTTTGGACTTGATTTCCTTGTCGACGAGAACCTGAATCTGAGCCTACTAGAAGTCAACTCATACCCGGATTTTAAGCAAACCGGCGACAACCTCAAGGGCTTGATTTACGAACTGTTTGATGGAGTCTTCCAACAGGCTGTTTGTCCGTTCTTTGGCGAGAAAACGACAGCCAGTGCCAATTTAATTAAAGTATTGGACATTTAATAATAATATACATAAACTGCTTACTCGCTCTCTGCACTTTCTTCTATCTCCTCCTCCGCCATTTCCTCGCACCATTTGCGTATGTTGTTCTTGATTCTGTTGGCCCTTATGAATCCATTTCTGATGGTCGTTAACGAACGAATGAACTCTTCATTTCTTTGCAGCGCGATCTGAATCAACTGTCGTGATTCTTCGGCATCCTCCACCTTGGAGATTCCAAAATTGAAATCACGTTTGAATTCTGGCAGTTTGAAAAACGCATCTTTGATATAAGCATTCATTTTCTTCTGATCCGAAACTTGATCTGTCCCATTCTGCGTATCATCATCCTCATCCTGCGTCGTGTCCATATCTTTGGTAGTGCCGTTCTCGATGTTTGCAGCAATGTGTTTGTCCAGATCCAGATTGTGATCGTAACCCGGTAATTTCATGTTGTCAGCAAGCAGATCGTCTGGACTATCACCCAAAAACATGCTCATAAGCTTGCTCAACTGGTTAACATTGTCCTGTTCCTTTTCTATTAATTCTATGGTTTCTTCAGCCAGTTTCTCTAGATGAGTAGAACGGTATATCTCGTCTATGGTCTTTCGCGTTACAACGTCTGTTGGATCTATAATCGGCGCCAATATGCCAGCAATATCAACAGAGTCAAAAAGTGCTTGAACGCTGTCATGATTTTCCTCATAATCCATGACATTGTCGCCTACTGCTCCAAACTCCTCGTCCAACTCGCGCTCTATCAGATCCTCTACCGTTTGCTCTTTGCTCCTGATGACAAGCCTCGGGTGTTTCTCGCCGCTGGCCAAGTCTAGCTCGTCCACTTTAGCAAGTCGCAAACCGTCTCGATACGAATTGAGTCGGGTGTAGTCAACTCCATCAGAATTGAACAACAGTTTATTTCCTCTATTGGAAAAAATAGAGACGTCGCCATCGGGATCGCCATACGATGCATCCCGCACCTGATAGGCTGGAGGATTAAGAACGGCGAATTTGAATCGCAACAAATCCTTCTGAAATGAGACGTTGCTTTTCATTACTTTTATACTTGTTCAGGGCATTATTTTTTTTGATACATAGACGGTGTAAAGATGTCATATTTGGTCAGGTTGGCGTACAATTATAGTTTCACACTCATTCGTGGAATCTTTGGGGGAGCCAGTTGCGGCGGATTCAGGAGCCTCTTTCGACTCCTTACTGGAAACTGGCGTCACATAGGTGATGTTGAGCAGCTTGTTGATTAATTCTGCGTGCTGCTGATTCTGCTTGGAAAGGTTCCAATTTTCGGCCTTATCTAGATTCTCGTTGCAGAATTTGATGATTTTGTTGATCATATCGAGCGACTCTTGAGCCAAGATCAAAACTTTGCCATTTGAATCAGTAATAATTTGATCGCGAATTGATTTCTTGAACCAGGAACTAGGTTGGGTGACATTTTTGTGTGATTTGGATCTGTATTTGAATAGGTTGGCCAGTAACTTTTGTGCTAGAGACTTAGACGTCCTCTTCTGCGAGTCCTTAGCGGGATCGGGGTATTCAACTGAGTCCTCATAAATAGTTTTCGACTCATCCTCGGAATCGGAATTGTCGTTTTCTGTATCAGTCAGATTTTGCTCCAAAGACATGGCCCAGTTCGTGGGCAGCTTAAGCAACATCTCGCGAACATTCGAGCGTGCAGGTTCTGGCAGCGAGTTGGCAGACACCTTGGACACAACGTTGACAATCTTCTTGACTGTGCCAACAATCTCATTTTTCAATTGCTGGATCGGAATTTCATATTCGGGACTCGAAGCGCTTTCTTCGTCGGCATTAGGTAGACTTGCAAGTGATGTAGAGCTACTCACAGCGGTCAGAGAGGCGAGGGAAGTTGTAGAGCCACCAACAGGCAAGTTACTAGGACTGGAAGGTCGTGCAAACTTGGTTTCTTTCTCGCTCGCAAGAACATTAATCAAATTCTCAATACGCTCACTTAGTTGGGTGTTGCCTATCTTCAGAAAGTTGATTAACATTGTCAGTCTGCGTCGACTCTCGATGTTTAAATTAAGGACACTGAGCTCCGTAAGATCCTGTAAGCTTTTCTGTGTTGAAATGGCTGACGAAATTGTCACCTGCTGGCGTAAAGTGGAATTCATCCTTGCAAATCGTGGCTGTGAGGGTGGAGGTAATCTGTGCTTGAGTTGGGATCCAGAGCCCGATTTATCGAGGCGTGGCCGTTTAGGAGCAATCTCCAGCTCAGAATCTTCTGTTGTCTGACTAGTGGTCAATTCCGGCCGCGCTCGCTTAGTCTTATCGTCAGTGAGAAGTACATAGTTGCTGGAAGTTTTGATAGTTTTCTCTAGCATGTAGTTGATGGAGCTAGATATAAGGGGGTGGGAGGTCACTTTATCAAGAATGGTAGGTTTGGAGGATTCCGATCCATTTTTGAGTTCTCCTAGCGCCTCAGCAGCAAGTAGAAGCTCTGGCGAGTCCGAATAACTTGTCTCTTCAGTAGTACCATCACCCTTGTCGATCAATTCGCCGATCTTAAGCGGTCTAGGCCGCGAATTAGGGGCTTTGTCAGACATGAGCTCAAGAAAATCAAAAGTACATCAAGAACAGCAGAAAAGCTGGGGTAAAGTAACTATCTATTTCAATTTGTATTTACAGCCTGGAAAAGTTTTCTTTTTTTTGTTGAGCGACGCGTCGAATTTTGGCAGGATGGTGGGGCTAGCACATGAATTCTACAAGTCACCTGCAGAAACTCGTGGGGAAAGGCTGATATATTTGCTCTAGATATGTGCTATGAGGGGTATACATGCGTCAAAAGTCTAAATCTGGTTATTTAGCACCATTAGTTACTTTTCACATGCTATTTTCGATTATATCGTCGACTCTTAACCTCAAGTTCAGCCGACCACTCGTCCAGCTGATCGGTGAGCACAGACAGTGTTTTAACACGGGCCTCGAGAGTTTGTAAGGTTGGTTTGTGTTTGCGTAATTGGGCGTCTTTGGTTAGTAGACTTGAACTTGGACTTACCTAGCACTTTAACTTGCTCAGAGTCTGATTTAAGTGCGTCCAAAAAAGGCTCGAGCTCTTTGTACTTTAGGATGGCTGAATTATTCAGAGATTCCATCACATTGAAATTTGTAAGGGTCGATTGCGTATCTAGGTCGAGAATTTGGCGTAAACACTCATACGCTGTGCGAATGAGCGTTCTCGAGTCGTTTGAGCTTGCCATACAGTTGTGTTAAAAAAATGCCATGCACAGCCTCAGGATATTTATTGGGCGCGATAAGGGGAGTGGGAGCTCGGCGGCTATCAAATGCATAAATAGCATGCTGACCCCCACATAAAGATATCTATATCAGTCGCTTACTGCCTAGTACTATCATCCACATACGTTTACTACCGTTAGCAATTGCAGCCCCCACACGATGGTCAAAATTATTACGCTCTGCTCCCTTTTCGCGGCTCAGATGGCCACCACCAGAGCCGTTTCTGTGCAACACCGGGCCAACTCTGTCGTCTTACAGCATCACAATGGAGATGACGCCCAACATATTTTTACTCAAAAGGAGCATGTCATTGCAAAACGGGATTTTGACGACGACCTGGAAGCCGAGGACTACGACGAGGACGAGGACGAGGAGTTCGATGCCGAGGATTATGAAGATGAAGACGATTATACTAGTTCATCAGTTGGGGCATCTGCAGTCACCATTGAGGTGCCTGTGAAAGGCCCTGTTGCTGAGGAGGAACA
Organism: Ogataea nonfermentans; assembly: GCA_003706255.2. Taxonomy (NCBI): domain Eukaryota; kingdom Fungi; phylum Ascomycota; class Pichiomycetes; order Pichiales; family Pichiaceae; genus Ogataea; species Ogataea nonfermentans. The sequence goes on along the minus strand of PPKT02000002.1, from coordinate 855,307 downwards.
GAGCTACGATAAAGATGGCAGACAATTGGTGTACGAAGTGGATGTCGAGGAAGTCCGCAATATGATCGACATGTATATGGCCATGGGCAAGGAGAAGTTTGCCAGCTTCTTGGCTACCTGTTCATCTGGCCACTTCATGGAGGCCATGAAGATGCTGACTGTAGACATGTCTTCTAACAAGGATGTAGGCGCTCTGGGAAAGCTGAGCAAGTTTTTGGAATCTACCGATGACTACCTAAAACACAACGCTGCAGCAGAAATCTTCAGAAACGCCTTCAAAGGCAAGTCCGACTTCGAGAAATACAAAAAGCTCGAGCAGCTAGACCAATACTGCATCAACAACCCTGAGGAATGCGACCAAGAGCTTTCCTTCCAACAACAATCTGCCGAGGAAGCCTCTAACGATTCTGAGCTTGACTCCGAGTATAAATTAACAGCCCGCAAAAGATCCAAGATGATCCAGCAAATCCTTGCAGATATCGAGGAGGGTAAAGACATTCCAATCACCGCTGAGGAGTTCCAATATAGAGAAGGAAACATCTACCTGAACGAGGATCAAAACGAGGATGATTGCCAGAGCGATGCAAGTTATCTCCACTCCAGACTATCCACCCTGATTGCATTCTTCATGGTGACTCTTCTTATCTAGGACTTTTTATAAACACTAAGGGGTAAAAGTAAAATTATGAGGAATATGTATGTGGCTGGTGCAAGGAGTAGAAGGTAGAAAAAATGGTGCTAGCTCTACTGGAGAGTCCGAACCTAATGCAGTGTTTGGCGTCGCCGCTGGCTGATCCAAGGTCGAATGCCTTGCGACCATGCTTTGTGGCAGCGACCTGGCTAATTTTTGGGGAGCTTTTTGCAGTTCTCGCTGGTTACCAATTGTTCTTTAGGGGCGTAGTAGAATATCCGTGGAAAGTGTCAAGACTGACTCCATACCAGCAGGCCAAACTTAGTTTGGTCATCATATTCGTGGCAGTATATTCGATCTGTTTCAAATCGTTTCAGGATACCAGCTCCACTATCAACCTCATCTACTCGCTGCACACTATCACGTTGGTTATGATAACAGGCCTTCATTTGGTGGAGACATCCTGGTTTCTAGTCCAGCCGGGTACATTGCTCTTTTTCTGGCCAATACAGACAATCTTTCTTACTGCCATGGCCATTCAGCAAAATTTGACAGCCTACCAATTGGTGGCTACCGGATTCTGGCTTTCAGTGTTGGCGGGATTAAGTTTGATAATCAGTGTGCTAGAATACTGGAGATTTCCGGTTTCCTACCAGCTAGTCAACTTCTGTCTGGAGAATAATATCGAAACAGCAGAAGTCAATTTGGTTTCCTTGCTGACTTTCTCTTGGATGAACGAGCTAATAATGACCGGATACCGCAAAAAAAGTTTAGAGCATTCTGATCTGCCTCCACCTCCGTCTCTTGTGACCACCGTCTATGCTGCCCCGAAACTTTCCGAGCAGTGGGAAAAGCAGCGTACCAAGCGGAAACCGTCACTTCTGTTAGCTCTTATCCGTACCTTTGGTTATCCAGTTTTGATCTCTTTAATTTACGACATGATCGATAGCATCACGTCCTTTATCCAGCCCCAGCTGCTGAAAAGACTTATTGTCTTCTTTGGCCGCAAAGACGATCCTCCAATGATCATTGGGTTTGGAATTGCGCTGGGAATGTTTTTCGTGTCTTTGTTTGAGACAGCCTTGTATAACCAATACTTTATTAAAACTGTGGAGGCAGGTTTGGGAACCAAGGCAGGACTCATGAACCTGATTTTTTCAAAATCCATGAAGCTTTCGCCGGAAAGTCGACTCAATAGGTCCACCGGAGATATTATCAACCTCATGGCTGTCGATGTCAACCGGTTACAGGATCTAACGTCCTATGTCCAAACTCTGTTTAGTGCTCCGACTAGATTAGTACTATGTCTGGTTTCGCTCCATTCCTTGCTTGGAAATGCAACTTGGGCTGGAATAGTCACCATGGCTATCATGATGCCTATTAATGCTGTTCTGGTGCGCAGTCTTCGTAAGTTTCATCGTGAGCAGATGACTTTGAAGGATGCACGTACGTCTCTTGTTGCTGAGATGCTGCAAAATGTCAAAAGTATCAAGCTGTATGCCTGGGAGAAACCCATGCTGGAACGGCTTTCTGAGGCGAGAAATGATAAAGAGCTCAAGAACCTGAACAAGATCGGTATTTTATCTGCTGTGGTGAACTTTGCCTGGACTTGTGTTCCATTTTTTGTTTCGTGCTCTACGTTTGCTATCTTTGCCTTTACGTCCCAGATTCCTTTGACACCCGAGATTGTGTTTCCCGCTCTTGCATTGTTTGACTTACTTTCAGATCCCATTTTTGCCATACCGGCATTGATGACTGCTTTGATTGAATCTGGTGTGTCCCTAAATCGTCTCACACAGTTCTTGCTTGCCGACGAAATTGATAACTCGCTCTTCACTAGGCTTCCTAGACGTGACAGACTCGGTGAAACTACAGTACAAGTTGAAAATTGCACTTTCCTATGGTCTAAAGTAGATCGTAAGTATAAGGATGACTACGATGAGGAACAAGCAATTGAACAGACAAAGACCGCACTGAAGAATGTCGATTTTTCCGCAAAAAAGGGTCAGTTGACCTGTGTTGTCGGTCGTGTTGGTGCAGGAAAATCAACGTTCCTTCAGTGCGTTCTGGGAGAGCTCGATGCAGTTCCCTCAAACCCAGAAAATCCTCACAAGGTTCAGGTGCACGGATCAATAGCATACTGCTCCCAAGTTCCATGGATACTAAATGCTTCTGTTCGGGATAATATATTATTTGGCCATCGATATGACGAAGAATTCTACCAGAAAACCATCGATGCCTGCCAGTTGCTTCCTGATTTGGAGATTCTTCCTGATGGTGACGAGACCCTTGTCGGCGAGAAGGGAATAAGTTTGTCAGGTGGTCAGAAGGCCAGACTCGCCTTGGCTAGAGCAGTTTACATGCGCGCAGATATTTACCTTTTTGATGACATTCTCAGTGCTGTTGATGCCCATGTTGGCCAGAAATTGATCCGCGATGTTCTGGGTCGGCAAGGAGTTCTATCTTCAAAGACAAAAATTCTTGCTACCAACAATATCCGTGTACTGGACGAAGCGGAGAAAATTTGTTTCATCTCCAACGGCCATATTTCCGAGTCTGGTTCTTTCGACCAGATTATGGCTGCAAAAGGCCAGCTGTACGAGCTAGTTTCTGAGTTTGGTAACAACGAGGAGACTTCGGAGACAGTGGAAGTTTCCTCTACGACTTCAATCAACGAAGTCGAAAAGGATATCGAGGAGGGAGGATTTGAGTTTGCTGGTGTGGAGCCAGCAGATCTGGTTAAGGTTGAGACACACAAATCTATTGGTGGCGCCAGTTTACTATCCCTTGGCCGGAAAAACTCAACCGTCAAGATGGACCGAAAGACCGCCCAGAAAGAAGAATCCAAAGAGAAAGGCCGTGTCAATCTAGCTGTTTATGGTAACTATGCTCGTGCATGCAGTTATAAAGGCATTGCTACTGTCTCTGTGCTGATTGTGCTTACCGTTGGACTGTCTGTGTCTGGTAACTACTGGCTGAAACATTGGGGAGAACAGAACGGCAAGACAGGAAATAACTCGAACGTGGCTATGTACGTTGGTGTTTATGCTCTTTTTGGAATCAGTTCTGGATTGTTCACATTGGTGAGGGCAATGGTGATGTGGAGCTGGTGCTCGATCCGCGCCTCCAAAAAGCTACATAACGACATGGCATCTGCAGTTCTGGCCTCGCCAATGTCATTTTTCGAGACTACTCCACTTGGAAGGGTCATCAACAGATTCAGTCAGGATATGGCCAAAATCGACTCTGCCCTGCCTCGTGTTTTTGCTGCCGTGTTCAACTCGGTGGTGAAAACATTGTTCACATTGGTGATTATTGGCTGGAGTATGCCTCCGTTCTTGCTCATTATAGCAGTTCTTTCGGTGGTGTACGTCTACTATCAGAAATACTATATTGTCACCTCCAGAGATCTCAAAAGAATAGTATCGGTTTCAAAAAGTCCAATTTTCGCACACATTCAAGAATCCCTCTCAGGAGCAGAAACCATTCGTGCATATGACCAGGAATCCAAGTTTGTCCACCAGCACTGTCTCAATATCGACAACAACCAGGTCTCTGCTTACTGCATGAAATCGGTCAACAGATGGCTTTCTACACGACTACAATTCATTGGCTCAGTGGTGATCTTCTCCACTTCCACTTTGGCCCTGTTATCAATACACAGCAAGAATCCTATTGGATCGGGTCTATTAGGTCTGATTATGAGCTATGCTCTGCGTGTGACGTCCTCGCTTAGTTTTATTGTGAAACGATCTGTTGAAATCGAATCGGATGTGGTCTGCTGTGAAAGAGTCTTTGAGTACTGCAATCTTCGGCCTGAAGAGAAATCTACCGTCCATTCAAGTCCTCCTAAGACCTGGCCCGAAAATGGTGACATAGAATTCAAGAACTACTCGACTAGATATAGAGAAAACTTAGATCCCGTGCTGAAAAATATCAACATCAGCATCCAGGCAGGGGAAAAGATAGGCATAGTGGGCCGCACAGGCTCGGGTAAATCGTCGCTGGTTTTATCGTTGTTTCGGATCATCGAGCCGATCGAGGGCCACGTGGAAATCGACTCGATCAATACCAGCACGTTGGCCTTGCACACTCTACGGAGTAATCTTGCAATCATACCGCAAGATGCACAGTGCATCAATGGAACGGTGCGCTACAACCTCGACCCATTCACAGAGTACACGGATGCCGAGATCTGGAAATGTCTAAAACTAGCCGGTCTATCCGATCACGTGATGCAAATGGCGCAGGACCAAAAGGTGGAGTTACCACTGGACAGTTTGTTGAGCGAGGGTGGCATGAATCTATCAGTGGGGCAACGCCAGTTGATGTGTCTCAGCCGCGTTCTTCTGCGGTCCCAAAAGGGAGTAACCGGAAATATTTCTCCAGCCAGAATTTTGCTTCTGGATGAGGCCACTTCTAGCGTTGATGCGCAGACAGATAAAATTATCCAGGAGACGATACGTGCAGAGTTTAAAGACCTTACAATTTTGACGATTGCTCATCGTCTAGATACCATCATGGACAACGATCGAATTCTTGTTTTGGAGAATGGTCAAGTGGTCGAATTTGAAGATCCTCGCGTTCTCCTGGAACGCCCGGATTCTAAGTTCTACCAGTTATGCGCTGACGGGGGTTATGTAGCGTGAGCAATGACTGGTTCTTCCGAACCCTGCATGGGGATGCGGAATAACTGGTTTTGAGCAATCGAAATTATTGTTTTAGTCCAGATCCGTAACCATACATTAAATCTGGAGATTTTTTCTATTGTTTGGACAATATACAATGACCTCCAGTGGATACCCCGGTGCGTGTCCATTTAGTTCTCCAGTGACTCTGGTGAGGGGATTCGCCGGGCTGTGCAGGCTTCTACGGAGTGGTGTGCTGTTAGGTTTCCAAAATATTCCGAGTAAAAGTTTATCCGACAAACGTATAAAAACTGTGAGGTATCTCCCATAGAAAAAAACGGGATTGTTTTTAGAATACTTTTTTAAATATGAGCGTCGACGATAAATCGCTACCAACCGACCTCGCCAAGGAGGTCGAAACCTATAAGGAGATGTTCTGGGTCAACAAGGACAGACTCCATAAGATCATTGAGTACTTCATTGCAGAACTCAACAGAGGTAATGCTGACGGGACTGATCCGACCGGTATTCCAATGAACCCAGCTTGGGTGTTGGACTATCCAGATGGTTCTGAGACGGGTGACTACCTTGCAATCGATCTTGGTGGAACCAACCTACGTGTTGTTATGGTCCACTTGTTGGGAGATCACAAGTTCACCACCGAGCAGTCCAAATACCACATTCCTTCCCATATGAGAACAACTCAGGACAGGGATGAGCTCTTTGGATTCATCGCAGAATGTCTGGGCGAGTTCTTGAAGGAAATGAATCCAGACGGAATTCCTGAGGGCAAGCTTTTCCCGCTAGGTTTTACTTTTTCGTACCCAGCCACACAGAACAGTATTGGCGAAGGTATCTTGCAAAGATGGACCAAGGGCTTTGATATCCCTAACGTGGAGGGCTACGATGTTGTGCCACTGCTGATGGAACAAGTTAGGAAGAGAAATCTACCAATTAAAATTGATGCCTTAATTAACGACACTAGTGGTACTTTGGTTGCCTCTAGATACACCGATGCCTTGACCGAGATGGGTTGTATTTTTGGCACAGGTGTCAACGGTGCTTACTACGACCGTATCGGAAATATTCCAAAGCTTCAAGGAAGATTGTATGATGACATTTCGCCAGAGTCACCAATGCTAATCAACTGTGAGTACGGCTCGTTCGACAATGCCCACAAGGTTTTGCCTAGAACCAAGTACGACATCCAGATCGACAATGAATCACCAAGACCGGGCCAGCAAGCCTTCGAGAAGATGACCTCCGGCTACTATCTTGGAGAATTACTCAGATTGATCATGTTGGAGACCTACAAGAAGGGACTCATCTTCAAGGACTACTCTGAAACATCCGAGCAAATCAAGAACTTGGAGACCGCTTATTTCCTAGACACCTCGTTCCTGTCGATTGCTGAGGCAGATGACACGCCAGATCTGAGCGAGACTGCCAGCGAGTTCTCAGCCAAGCTATTTATCGACACCACTTTTGAGGAGAGACTGTTTGCAAGAAAGTTGTCTCAATTCATCGGAACCAGAGCCGCCAGAATCTCGATCTGTGGTATTTCCGCTGTCTGCAAGAAGATGAACCACAAGAAGTGTCACATTGCTGCTGACGGATCAGTCTACCTTAAGTATCCGTTCTTCCCAGAGAGAGCCGCAAAAGGTCTAAGCGATGTTTTTGGCTGGGACGGAATCGATATGAAGGACCACCCTATCCAGATCAAACAGGCTGAGGATGGTTCCGGTGTTGGTGCAGCCATTATTGCTGCTCTTTCTCATGCCAGAAGAGAGAAGGGTCTGTCGCTAGGTGTGAAGAAATAATAGATACGGTAGTGTAAATAAATTTTTTCTGTGCTTATTTGTTTATCTCCTTGACTCATGAACCTTCTGTCGTTTTCCTCCCATGTTGTCCATGGAACGGTGGGGAATCGTGCAATCCAGTTTCCGCTAAACTTACGTGGCTGGAATGTCGATTGTATCAACACGACCAATCTGTCAAACCATCCGGGCTTTAAAACTTTCAAGGGCTCGAAGACCGACCCAACCATCATATCGGAGATTTTCCAGGGTTTGGTTGAAATTGGGCTTGAATACCGGGCGATCATTGTCGGATACGTTGCGAGCGTAGAAAACCTAGAATGTATATACCAGATTCTCCGCAAGGTGACATACAATCCGTTGGTGGTGCTCGATCCTATCCTGGGAGACAACGGCCGGCTGTACGTGGATCAGAAATTAATACCCCTTTATAAACAGATATTACAAGACCCAGCAGGCCTGGTTACGCTTACGACACCGAATCAGTTTGAGATGGAGACTCTAACAGACATAAAGATCACCAGCTGGGAGTCGCTCCATCTGAGTATTGAGCGGTTTTACGAGCTCTACCGTGTGAAACATGTTGTGGTGACTTCAGTTAATCTCGACGGCAAGATGTACTGTGTTGGCTGTTTGAACAAGACCAAGACGTTCTCCGTTGTAGTCGACGAGGTTCCTGCAGTGTTTTCCGGATCCGGAGACTTGTTCTTGGGACTTTTGACTGACAGTTTCTATAATACCGGTGATTTGGAATTGTCGCTAAAAAAGACTGTGGGAGTGGTTCAACAGGTACTCCAGCGTACACTAGAGCTAACCAACGTGACGATGAACGTCGCCGAAAAGCCATACATTCCATCTTTGAAGTTGGTCGAATCCAAAGATTTAATAGAGTAATAAAATGGATATCATCTGGATTAATCTATATGCTAACTCTCTTCCTCAGTTTCGGTTTTTATTCTCTTCATATTGGCCTTTGCCTGCTCGATCAGCTCCGAGTATTCGCTTTTATACTTTCTGCGCCATTGTACTGCCTTGGTGTCGTCTTCAGTAGTCGGCCGGCTCAATGAGTATGTCCCTTCCCATTTAAGTAACCGATTTATCAGTACCCGATCATCCACCGGGTTAACAGAGTCCAGATTGGCGTTGTAAAGACTAATAAACTCCTTCATTCGCGTCTCCTGCTGGTGTCGTGTGCCCGTGGTTGGTAAATTCCAATGGTTCAACTTCTCCCTAAGCTTATTGCTCGAGATAGTCGGGTCTAGATTTGATATTTTGGTCTTCTTCTTGACGAAATCGGGTTGGGTTTGTGGTGTACGTTCCTTCTTAAAGAAACTCGATATTACTGGCCGGCTCGGGCTTGGTTTGGCCTTCTTGTTGGACAAACAATTGTCTATGTGTGACGACTGCAATTCGTCAGCAGTCATGAAAGTGAAGCAAATTGGACACTCCACCAGCTCCTCTGTATTCTTCCGCTTACGTGACTCGTATCTGACCGGCTGGCGAGATTTCTGGATCTCAGTAACCTCCACTGGCTCAGGGCTTTGCGTTTGGCCCGCCTTGTGCTTATCAATCAACTCGGGCCTATTTCGTGTAAACCAAAGTGAAATTTCGTCCAAGAGCAACACTTTCCGCAAGTTGCTCTCATAGGTCTCCTCCTGACACAATGGACATCGCTTGTCGACGTCCAAACTGCGTCTGATGCAAACGGAGCAGAAAATATGGTCGCACGATGTCAGAACAGGAGATTTCAGAAAGTCCTTGCAAATATGGCATCTAAGCAATGTATCTAGCTTTGAAATGCTTGGAAAGCTCGTTTGCTGCCAATCACTAGGATCTGTGATGGAATCCAACGGATCATTGAAAGAAGCCATATTATCTGTTGGATTATTTTGCGATTGCGCGACGCGTCGATTCTTAACTATTTATGAACATGCTACTAAAAACTGCTCCATGCGGGGAGCTCTGCAGAATAAGACCATCCAACGCTCTCGCAACTGTATCTGTGTGCATGGAGATAGATTACCAGGTCCTCTGGTTTCGGATCGGCGTAAATCTGAAACCGGCAAACCTCACATAGGGTCGGTAATTCTCTGGACTCCAGCTGGACCTGCATCCTTTGTTGTAGTTCTGCGAACTCTTGCTTCGTGGGAAGCTCTTTAAAAACCTGATTCAATAGTCCAGATGAATTGTACAGCCCATCGTTGACTATCGGATGGCCTAAATTCCGGAGGTGGATGCGTATCTGGTGTTTCCGACCAGTCGTCAAGATACACCTGACTATACTCTGATCAAGTTGGGGATTGTATTCCATCAGCTCAAATCTTGTATGTGAAGCTTTTGGAGGAGAAACGCCCCCTTTGTTGTACTCTTTTTTCGGATCGATTGTGACAATATTATCAGAACACTCAGTTGTCTCCGGAAACTTCCCCGTTACCCGCGCAACGTATTCTTTGCACAAATCCTTACTCTTGAGCACGCTTTTATCAAGCTCCTTGTATTTCTCAAGGGTCTTGGCCATGATCAACACTCCAGAAACCGCTTTGTCCAACCGGTACAAAAGATGGAAATGCGGTATATTTCGCTCAGATTCAAGGATATGCAGCAGACTGTTCCTAACGTGCGATGGGTTCGAGTGTACAGGTATTCCAGCAGGTTTATTGACCACTAAAAGCTCTTCGTCCTCGTAAATGACTTTGATCGGAGCATCAACCACAGGCATTTCATGCTGATGAAGACTGTTGCTAATCCTATCCCCACGACGTAGTTTCTCATTTAAAATGCTCGGGCCTGTTATCTCCACCTTCTTACCAGACTTGAATCTTCTGATCACCATGTCTCCAGAATCTATGAGCTCCTGCATCTTTTCCATGTCTCTCCCTCGAAAGTCTTTCTTCATGACATCCAGGAACGTTTTTCCTGCCCACGATGGCCGAGCAACAGCTGTCACTCGCCGCATATACGGCTCCACCAGCCGAAGTCCTCCTCTGGTATAAATATTAGGACCCATAATGATTTTTTTCCAAATCTGCACTGCCTTTGTATCACACGAGATTGAGCACGACACCTTTACCATTTGATCTGTATAAGAGGGCAATCTTCTCGGTCCTTATGGACTTTGTATGGTCAAACTCAACAACTGCCCTGAACGAGATCTTGGCAGTTCCGGGGTCCACCTCGTTGGGAATTACTCCATTGGGAGCTAAATCAAAGGTAGAATGTGCATCGATCACTCCTGAGACTATGATGTTGTAATCCCTAATTGAATTACCGTAGTGGTTTTCAATCGAGTCAAGTCCTGCTGCCCCATCCACTGTGAGCGGTTCCAGTAATCCGTTCAAGCCATCCGTCAGTCGCGTGATCTCTTTATGGGACCACTCGAACTTCGGCGGGAACCATCGTCTGGTGCAATCGACCTCGAAACCTTCGAAAAACGGATTTCTGTATTCTATTCTAACATCGAAATTACTGAATTCGCCCAATTGAAGCGGAAGTCCGACCGTCTGTTTGATCTTGTGATTCATGGATAATTTTGAGAGCAATGTTTGTTTAGTATTTTCCTTCAATTTGTCCACATCTATGGTCTGAATCCCCCTTGCACGGTCCAACGGAAGTGTCTTAGAAAACAGGAGCGGGAAAAATGCTGGCCTGGAGTAGTAGGTATTGACAGCCACATACGAAACGGCAAGTAAAAATGTGGGGATAGTCCAGCTTGCGAGGCGCGAAAATGGCGTCGACCGACGGTCGGAGTACTTTGTCTTGACTGCCTGTTGTATTGATTTCGAGATTGGATCTGTATAGCAGAAAGAAGTTGTTGAAAGACACCGTTTTTGTCCGACCAGTCTGAACATGATTAAACGAGATAGGGAGAAGTAGCGAGATTATGTAAGAGAAAAATTAAAGTAGAACTAAATATTTCCGCATGCAAAGCAAGAAACCGTTAGCGTCGCGATGGGCCGACAACGACGATGCGGTTGCTGCTGCCGTTCAGCAGGATGTTTTGAAGAAACCGGAGGCTGGTAGGGAACCGATCACTCGCGAAACCAATAGCCGTGACAGTGGAAACACCCAGTTTTCAGAACAGGAGCAGGACAGCGAAGTGGAAGACGTTTCTGACTGGGAGGATTTTGTGGTTGTGGACAAACGAAAGCTTTCCAAAGACGCACAACGACTACTCCCGGTTGCAGCTGCAGACAAGCCGAGGGTTGCAAAGACGGCCAAACCCGAGACTAATAGAAATCATCAGGACAAAAGAGGAGAAAAGAAAGACCATGATAGAAAAAAGCATGAAAAGATTGATCATGGACGCCAATCAGACACTCAGTATCACAGACGAAGAGATTTAGATCAGAAAATTGGTTCCGGCTCTAACTCGTTGCTTGCGAGAATTGACCCCCAGTGGAAAGCTTCATCAGCTTCTCCCCTACAAAGCAGGTATGCAGACACGGTCAAACAGGATAAAAAGGTTGAAAGCAGAAACAGATCAATCAAGACGGACACTCGAGATAGAAAAGATAGAAAAGATAAAAAAATCAAGCCCAAGGACGAGAGCAAGGACGAGAGCAAGGCCGAGCCTGTCTCGATTCAGAAGAAAAATGCCCTGGAGTTTGAAAAGTCGCTCGACCAGTTTAAATTGGGATCCAAGACCGGCGACTGGGCCGACGAATTCGACTGGTTTTAATAGTTAATTTCCTTATTTATTAGTGATTAGTAATAATCTGAGCTATTTACATCACTCCTTATCCTGCTCCTCCGTCTTCTTCCCCTTACCAAACTTCTGCCACCACTTCTTCTCCTCTGGCTGCTCCTCCTCGTCCTCAACATAGAAGGTAGACTCTTCAACACGACTGCTCTTCTTTGGCACACGCCAAATGTAGTAGAAAATGAAGCAGCAAATGACGTTTATAGCCGTATAGCAGACAATAATTCCCCAATCACGCCACATTTTATTTGGTTCAAGATGTCTTGACCTGAGGAAGGCATTAGAATCGCTGATAGAACAGAAACCACACACATCTGTCGCATTCGAATCCAGTAGGTAGCCACCTTCTGTATTCAGATAGTCGTTCAAATACTCACCACAAGTTTGACCCGTTGGAGGTGGGAAATGAACAAATTCAATATCCGAGCATTGAACCCTGGTGTCTTTGAGTCCTGCCGAAATAATACCTTCGAACCACCATCTAAATGGAGACACATAGTAAAGCCATTTCCAAAATCCATGGGGAACATATAACACTCCGGAGAAGTTCATAGACAACATGAAAATCAAAAACGCATTGTTGATTCCTCTACCCATCTCAGCAGCTCCAATAGAGCAGAAGTATCCAAGAGTCGAAGAGTACATGTAGAAAAGCGTGAGCATCATCCAAATCAAACCTGCCCTTTCGGAAACTGAGTGAGTCTCTTCTGCATCCCTGTAAAGTCCTAAAGGCAAATACCAACACAAAAAGGCCACTGTTCCGGATATAGTACCCCATGGAAGCTCTGTCGTAAATGAGGATGCTAAAAAGGTCACCCAACTGTAGGACTTCGAAGGTCTCTCTTTGACCTCGTAAAGCGATCTTTGCACCTCTAACAAAGGAAGTTGCTGTTGGAAGAATGCCATTCCTGCCATACACATCAAGTAGATGGAAAGCATCTGATTTTGCAGACCTTGTTTGCTAGGCTTAGCATGGAAAAATGTAAATCCGTTTATGATGGCACACGCAGCAGCCAAAGTAATCTTCGAGTAGATATATGACGGAGTTCTGAAATATTGCTGAATATTTCTCTTGGTCACCATACAGTACTGAACCCAGAACGATGCGGCAAACTCCCTGTGCGCAACTGGACTTGCGTCATCTGGCAGTTGGCTCAGTTCTTGCTCCATCTTTTCCAACTCTTGAACAACCACTGCCTTCTCTGGAGATTTATCCCAGACCTCATGATAATCAACCTTCGAGTGGAATCCCGGAGCTGCACCAATCACCTCCAGCATCCATTCTGCAGGGTTAGCATTAGGAGGACATGGATTTGCGCCGTTTCTTTCGAAATAATCAACCAAGGTATGGCAACCCTCTCCCAAATCACCAAAGTAAACAGTCTTTCCGCCACGAGCTAAAAAGAGTAATCTGTCGAACTGAGCCAAAAGATGAGCAGAAGGCTGATGGATTGTACACAGAATAGCTTGACCATTGTTTGCAAGCTTACGCATCAACTGACACACAGACCATGCAGTCTGCGAGTCCAAACCAGAAGTTGGTTCATCCAAGAAGAGCAAAAGTTGAGGTTTTGCCACCAATTCAATACCGATTGTAAGTCTCTTACGTTGTTCCACGTTCAAACCTTCACCGGAAACACCAACCACAGCATCGGCATAAGCTCCCATCTCCAAAATATTAATAATCTCCTCCACGTACTTGTCTTTCTCTTCTTTGGAAATTTCCGCATCTTGACGCAAGTATGCACTGAACTGAAGACTTTCACGGACAGTAGCTGTTGGAAGATGAACATCTTGCTGTTGAGCATATCCGGTGAATCTCTGGAACGAATTATCTCTGACCTTTCCGTTCACAAGGATGGATCCTGTAACAACTCCAATCGTAACTCTATTGGCCAAAACATCCAACAAAGTGGTCTTTCCAGCTCCAGAGACACCCATAAGTGCTGTGAGAGTACCAGGCTTAACCCATCCATCCACATGGTCCAAGATTCTCTTGGACTTTTTGTTCACTTTAATATCAAAGCAGACGTTTCTCCAATGGAAAACACCTCTACTTGCAAGGATCTTGCCGGAGGCTTGAGATGACTTTTCCTCGGAATTGGATAAGTCTGGTTTCTCGGTGTCTGAGCCAGACTCAATGTCGAGCTTTGCAGGAGCCTTCTTTCTGTTCCAGAAGGAGCGCAAAAAAATCTCCACCTCACCTTTCTGCATTGCACCCTTAGATAATTCAGTCAGTCCCATATAGATAATGAAGAAGAAAACGGCAAATCCGAGAACAATACCAAAGTTCCTCCATCTGTGACTATCATAGTATTCGAAAGATGTCTCAATGTAAGCTGTGCCGGAAACATAGTTTTGACCGGTAACAGCAGCAAGAGCATCACAGATTGTGTTTTCACTGCTAACATTTGGGTAATTTGGAATGTAACTTGAGCACTCGAAATTTCTTCCAGCAAACTCGTTTGCCATGAGCGCCTCGAAACTATAGGCAATAGGGTCAAGGTAATTAAGCCATCTCGACCAGCCAAGCATATTTCTGATTGGAACACCAAAACCTGCATATAACACCATAATGTTGACGATGATCATAGCTGGAGCCATGGCTGGAGACAATGTACGGAAACAAGATGCAAGTGTTCTCATAATGTGCGACATAGAGAATGTGCTGACCAAATTGACAAGCAAAAAGAAGAAGAATCTGCCAGGCTCCCTTCTGAAGTTCACCATGAAATAGAACAGGAGATTGAACGCAATGCAAATAACAATCTTGTTTGGAACCTCAGTCAGCACAGAAGCAAAGGCATCTGCGGATGGATGGTAAAGAGCATATTTCTTGTGCTTTTCGACGACCTCTCTAGTCTCGAAACACGAGAGAATCTCTAAGATAGACGACATCGCATTGAACATAGTAGCAAAGAACATACAAGCACCACGGTAGTAGAAATCGCCAGTCGTTGCTTGCAAATTGTAATACAACGATGAGATAAGAAGACCCATGATAGACCGCGAGAAAATGACAAAAATAAGAATTGCCGGATCACCCTTAGTCTTCCAGTAGTAACGACGCATATTCTGTTTCACCTGCATAGAGTAGGTTGCAGTGTACGGAGACTTTGGTCTAGCACCCTTTGCCTGTCTTGCAACATGGGCCAGATGGAATTCCTGACGGCTATCGCTTGCAAGACTGGCTTCAATGTACGAGTCCGTGTCTGCCACCAACTCCGCGTACTCTGAAGAGTTTCTCCAGATTTCGGAAAATTCTTGAGCAGTACGAGGAACCTTGTCTTCAAATCCTTCACGAGCTGTTCTCTCCGATGGAGAGGTAAGAGCAGTCAGAAAGTCAGCAGTGGTCTGTCTTGGCGGACAAAAGAATCCCATTCTCTCAAAATAGAGCTTAGCCTCGGTGGTAGGGCCGAAATAAATTTGATAACCTTCGTAAAGTAACACAACATTATCAAACAGATCGTAAGAATCCTCCGAACATTGGTAGACAGAAGTGATTGGAGTGGTCTTCAGAATCATAGCAGACGTCTTCAATGCACGCAAAAACTCCAAGGCGGTAGCAGAATCCAGACCACGGGTCGAGTTATCCCAACACTGAATCTTGGAACCACACAAAGACAACTCGGCAGTAGAAACACGCTTACGCTCTCCACCAGAAACACCTTTAACAAAATCATCACCGACCTTGGTGTCCCTCGTGTGCAGAAGGCCGTACATAGCCATGTACACCTCTGTCATGTGTTTGGCATATGCCTCTTGAGACACTCCGCTAGGTCTGTTTTGGGGGACCTTCAGCATAGCAGCAAATTCAAGAGTCTGAGCAACAGTCAACTGTGGGAAATGTTCATCCCTCTCCGCAGAGAAGGTAATTTCTCCTTTGTAATTTCTCTCTATGTCTTCTGGAGTGAGTCCATCATAAGACAGCACGGTATCTTGCGAAACTTTAAAGCCGTACGTCTGACAAGCAATAGTTTTGAGGAATGTAGAACATCCAGCTCCCGGACGACCAAGCACCAGCGTGAATGTTCCCGGCTTGATCACACCGTCCATTGGCTTAAGGATATCAAAATAACGGGACTCGACATGACTTCTGAAAAATTCATTATAAGTGTCGGAGATATATTTCACTGGAGCATTAAAGATGGTAGTCTGGTATTCTTCGTTGGAGGCAATACCACGTGCACGTAGATTCCTAAAGGCAACACCTAGAGTGGCAGGCCTGTAAAACTCTGGATCTGAGTCCATCAGTTTCCGCATGTTTTGAATCCAGAACTTGGAGTCGAAGTCGTCTGACTCCGGGTCGAGCCGGGGATCGAGACCATCTGGCTCGAACGGACTGACACCAGGAACCTGCGAGTAGTCTGTTAGAGTCCTAATAAGCGATTTGGTGTCTGTTCGATTTCGGTTTAGTTGCACTTGTGATTCATGGGAGAGCTGACGTGCGAGCTCCTGAACAGCATTATCCGCATTCGCATCAAATCCGTTATAGTCTTGCACGTCAGACTTCACAGAAATGGATTCCGACATGATCTACGGTATTAAGGGCTGATGCTTGAGGCTTTATATCTTATAAATATGGATTTCGGGCTCCCTCGGTGTGTCTCGGTGTAAGTTCGGGGATAACCGAATTCCTGCGAACCGCAGAAAATTCGCGCGTAGTGAAAATTTAGCTCCTACAATACGGGGTTTACCATATTAATTCACGGAGAAGACAGTCGCTTTTAAGGCTTATTTCCGTGAGCCGTCTTTATCTGCGAGACGGTGTAGTGTAGTCCCTGCGAGACTATGTCTACTATAGTGTCTGGCACTAACCATGTTTGGGTTTATGCATATTTACATTGTGCATGCTTGTGGTCACACCCACCGCACGCTTGCTTACGTACAATCATCGTCTCAAACTAGCCGTCACTTTACGTTTCAGCCGTGCTCGGCTTTTTCGATTTATGTGCTCTTTTTTTTGTACTCGAAGGATGTTTACTTTTCTGTAGCGGTGCACTGGTGTTTAATCGTCGCGTCGATTCTCAGAAATTTTTGCGTCGCCTGTTTTTTTTTCTGGGACGACTTTTTATTTTTGAAAATTGTCATTGGCTAAAATTCAAAAAAACACCACCATGGCAAACAAAGTGATTGAGTTGCAAAAGTTCTACCAGACGTCCAAGAAGCCAATCTACATGGCTCACCCAAGATCCAAGTACTACTTGGTTCCATACGGCCTTGCTTTGACTCTTTCCGTGGGCGCCTCGCTCTACTACACCGGAAGAGCCTGCTTTGGACTCAAGGCCAACCAATAAAGGAAAAGACTTGGTGGGCAACAGGGGGATCGTCGACGCAATAAGATGATTGTATGCGAACCAGTTTTGACATCTTTAGCCATATATCGCCCTCCCTTATGCCTTCTTCAATAGATAAATACATGAAATAAAGTTACACAATTCAGAAAAGAACTACACTAAAAATGGGACTACCAACCAAGGATTCTTGTCTCTGTGAGTAGCTCTTGATGTTGAGATATTTGGAATTCTTAAACTTATTTTAATGTCTATTCACTATTATTTTTCAACTACTCTCACTCATGGCCATCACCACCTCCTCAACCATTAAACTGTATCTTGAGGCCATGTCGTTCTCACTGGTGGCAATCCGGGTGTATCGACCAACCAACTGTTGCAGTAGATCGTCGACGTCCGGCAGGTTTTGCGATTTTAGTTGTGCAACAACTTTGGCGTTGTAGACTATAATTATGTGCATCTGGTCCGACAGAAACGCGAAATACGAGTCGTCATTGATGGAGACGGCAAGTTTCAAGATCTCTCTAGCGTGGAACCATGCCGTCTCGAGCACAGCGGGATCGGATTTTACTTTTTCAATGTCCATCTTTTGGTCTCCCAGTATAAGTAGTAACTCTGCCAGGTGGTAGTCGATTTCCACAAACTCGTTTGCAGAGCTAGTGAAAAGATCCTCCCACTTGGCCAACCAGCTTTTCATCTCTGTTCGCACAATTTCTAGACTTTCACCCAAATGGAGGTAGCGATATGCAAACAGATACACCTCGATCTCTGCAATCACGCGGTAGTCGAAATTGGTCGACAGGCTGTGGTCGTAGAACTTTTTCGGTTGCAGCACGTCTAAGGAGAATGTGGACTGTCTGCCAGAGAGCAGCGAAAATGCCATATGGATCAGAACTAGGGTGTTGATGATCCGGTATGACGTCAGCTCGTTGAATTCGTACTCAACCTCATTGCTGTCGTACAGATGTTCAAAGAGTCCGTAGTTGTTGAGCTTTAAAAACAGATGAATCCCCAGATGCGACAGATACCAGCCATCAAGACGCAAATGCTCGGTTTCTTCGCTCAAACTGACGCTGTAAATAGAGAGTATAATTAAACATTGCATGAACTCCAAGTTTTGTGGCATATCAATCAAACAATTCTCGAGATCTCGACTCAATATCTCAAGCATCTGGTCGTAAACTAGCTCCTTGAGGTTTGGATCACCGTATTTCAGGGACAGTGCACACGCTACAGTTAAAAGTAGGGGACATCTCAAACGGATGTGTCTGAGCAACTTGACTGTATCGAACGTGTCGGGAAAAGAAAGCCATCGACCATATCGGTCGCAGAATATCTCCAG
Organism: Ogataea nonfermentans; assembly: GCA_003706255.2. Taxonomy (NCBI): domain Eukaryota; kingdom Fungi; phylum Ascomycota; class Pichiomycetes; order Pichiales; family Pichiaceae; genus Ogataea; species Ogataea nonfermentans. The sequence continues at coordinate 836,896 of PPKT02000002.1, read as the reverse complement.
TAACTTCGTGGCCTGATCCAAGGTTAACAATCCCGCGACCACAATATCTGTTTGCATGTGAATTGGAGATGGTAGCAAATGAAGCAGGTTAAGCACAGCGCGCGGAAAAAGCGAGGTATCAGTTTCGGCATCAACCATCTGTGAAAGCGGTGAATGGCTCACGGTCCAAACCGCTTTGGAGGACATGTTTAAGGGGTGGACGTCGGTCGCAAATGGAGTTGGCTCCGGTAGTCCTGAACTTTTCAACACGCGTAAAACCTCACGGACATCAGCAGAAATGGAGGCCAACCTCGAGTTCGTCGTTATATCTAATAGTTCCTGAGATTCTGAGACCATGAAATTAGGCGGCGTGGTGTCTGAAAGGTCCTGAGCAAGCGAACATTGTTTTTCTAGTGCAAGGCACCGGAGACAACTTAGGGAGGTTCCAGACTTCAAGCACCGGGTTTTCTGCTTGTGACAAAGATCGCATGCCTTCGCAGTACGAGTGTGGCGGTCTCTGCGCTTTACTGGAGGCATTTCAACTGGACTGGAGATGAGAAAGGGAACGGGTCTTATAATACATATGTCGCCGCGGCATGCCGCGCATCTATCTGGTGCGAGGGTGGAACGAGGAGTAGAGTATTACGTGACGCAGGAGAAACACCAATTCCTTCGATGGACAAGGTACGGGAAACTCCGTGCACGCGCAATGCACCGCAAGTTGTCATATTCACTTTATTACTATGAACTTACATAATAGTCTGCCAGCTAGCTAGCTCGCTTATTTGTTAGTACTTCAGACTGACATGCAAATCTAAATTTTTGCTATCACGAGTCAAGCAAATAAAGACTATCATCACCATACTTACCATGCTCGGACCGCGTTTCAGGTGCACGGCTTGTCAAAGCCGAAATTTCATCAAGTGCCGGAGCAACAGTTGACCGTCGTGAGAAGTGCAAATCATCATATACGCTGGCCTCTGGCCTGGGACGTCCACTGACATCCAAAACCAGAACGAGCAGACTATCAGACACAAGGGTATCCTCATAAAATCAGACATATGCTTGTCTTTGTTTATTGGTATCATCAAGTAGTCTCAAATGCTGCATTTTGCAAAAGTCTGTCTGTTAGTACCTCAGATAAGCATGAATGGAAAATAAATAAAGTCTCGTCATCGTGAATCACGAATCCGACTCGTCATCAAGACTTCATCACCGTACTCACTTCATACGTCGTCAAACCTTTGGCGGCATACCAAACCGGTCACAACCTGGACGCTCGTCAGTTAAGCGGGTTTCTGAGGCCCGCCATAAGCATTGTCACTCATCCTTAGTCGGTGCCCAGTGCATAATTCCTCATCGAGCTGGTCGGTCCACAAGTTCTTGTAAAAACCTTTTTGCAAAAACCAATGTCTATTATGTTAGAGTTCATCTCTCAGCAATAGTGCAAAAACTTTTCAACACGGGAATTCAGCCAGTAATTCCAGCTTTGTTTTTGTAAAATCATCATAAAGACTTACCACTTCTCAGTCAGATGCTATAATCATGGTGATCATAAACTCTAGTTTGATTGTTTTGGATCTTCATCGAAGTGTAAAATTTTTTCACCCGGAAATACTTTATATATGGCTGTGGCCTGCTTAGTTAAGCAAACCAGACCCCCAATCCAGACACACCAAGAATCCTATTTAGCAGTCCTATTTCGTAAAAATGGCCTAAAGACACCTTTAGATAGCATTCAATGTCCCGTATATGGCATTTGCAGAGCAGACTCCCTTTTTGTTCCGTAGTTTGTTATTCCTCCTCTTTCCCTACCTTTTAGTAATTTTCTCTGTTTTTTATTTGTTTTCTTCACCATGTCAGATTTGTACACCTCGAGTGTGGAAATTGCGGTCCGTCCAGACCTCAAATTGTCCACAATCGCTCTTCCCACATCCACCAACAAATCTGTCAAACGCTCGCCGCTTTCAAATGCTGATTTCCCCCAAATTCGGCCTCTCCAATTTGAAAAACATCTCGCTCAGTCTGGAGGTTTTGTCCACCTAGAAGCCCAATCGGCCATTATCAGCACTGTGTCGTACAAGTTGATTGATGATGGTCGTAGATTGGTGCTCACTCCACTTGTTACTAACAACTCGCTCGGCTTGAGCTTGAAATCTCTATGTTTCGTTCTACCACAGCAAATCAAGCCGAATTGTTTGACAGCATGTGACACCGGCTCAGCAATAGTTGTCGAGATGCTGACCACTCATAACTTGCTCATATCGCTGAATTTGCCCTTGGAAGCATTCTTGCAGCAGCATTCTCTCACACCTTCAAATATCTACAATTGGTGTAGATACACCATTCCATACTCTTTCGACATTCGACCACCGCTTTTCATGCGGTCAATTGATCCTACAACAACTCTGGTTGCTCTTTGTGATGGAGGGCTGCTGAAATTGACCAAGGAACATGGTTGGGACGATTATTTGGTTGTTCCCTTCAGCGACGCCTCGTATTTTAATCAATTCAAGTTGCCGTTTTTCAGATCCAAGCGCAAAGACCAGTCTGAAACCATGATTTTTGGTGACCAATCAGTGGCTACCTCTGCCATTCTGGATTTTGTCGCCAAAGACAGGTTGCTTGTTACTCTGAGTATCGATAAAAGTGTCAAGATCTGGTCGCTTGAGACTAATGCATTGGAGAAGGAATCAAATTTAAATGAGTTTCTGGCCCCTGAGTTGCATCCCGTGATGATCAATACGCCACCTACTCGACTAATGAGTCTGGTTGATGAATATCTCTGCATTTTCGTGCCGATTGGCTCGATGAGCCTGAAATTGTTAACCATCGAGCCCGATTATTCGCTTATATCTTTGATGGAATTTGAGCTTCCGACCCCTGCTAACTGGGCGTATCACAGCATGAAAGTCACGAAAACTGAGGATAGCCTCCAAGCTCAGATTGTGTTTTCTCTTCACAGTTCGAGATGGATTCTCATGGGTGAAATTAGCAACAAATTCGAAGCTAAGTGGTCCCAATGTGCTCCTCCAGTCAATAGAGACTTCTCAAAGTCGATTAATTATTTCACCGATGCCGAAAAGCTCAACTCTCGTTGCATGCAACTGCTACAAGTCTACAACGAAAATGTGGTTGAGAAGGTGCTTGAGCTGTTTGTCAGCAAGTACAACCTAGAATCATCGTCGTTGTCATTGAAAGAAAAGTTACTGAGAGTAATCACCCACAACTTGGACCAGTTTGATTATCTCAACAATCTCAAGAAACAGTGGCTGAAATTCGAAAATGCCTGCAAGGAGCTTTCCAAGCAGCTGGAGCCCACAATTAATATTGATATGGTTGATGGGTTTTTGGTGGTGCTCAAAAGCTGCGACTATTCTGTTATTGTCAAAGCATCTCCATTCGAACTTTTAAGCTATAACAGTGCTATTTCAAGCGAGCAGTTGCAATATTCAAGTATCGATACTAGAGATCTCTGCTCCCTGGCCAAGTATGTTATATCCTTCGCCCACAAATTTCCACACGAGGTTGTTCACAGTGTTGAAAGCCACGCTTTGGACCAGTCAACAACTCCGGAAACCCAAATGAATTTGGCTTTCCAGAACGATATGGCTCCATATGTCGATGAACACTTGGTGACAGAGCTTCTAACAGCTCTGAATGCAACTCCTAATTCTATGGAGCTCTTTGAGTTCCTCATTAGTCTTCCTACCCTGGACAATGTCGGATACACGCCAATAAAAAAGGTTCCATTTGGAAACCTTGGAGGATCGATCTTGGTGGAAGCTTTGAAAAGTGATTTGGTGCTGCAACAGAAACTGATTCTTGGACTGCTTTTGGTTGTCCTGACGGTTGATATTAATCCACAAATGATCGACTATTACACGAAGCTGTCCAAGCTTTATAGAAGTTATGATCTCTCATTGCAAGTTGCACCTTCACTTTTGCAAAGTCATCTGGAAGAGCTGTACGAGGGTGGGGTTCTGGTGCGCAGCAACAATGTCAACTATCTCCTTTCACATACTGTCGGTCATCTGTTGGATAATACATTCATCTACAGCGTGGTCTCAAAGATGGTGAGCGAACAGTCTTTCCAGGAAGCGCAATTGGCCAATTATCTTCCAAATACAGCTATTTCAAGTGTTTTAAAAGGCCTGATCTTACTGAATACCGACGGTCAGCAAGCATTCGATCTCTTCGTTGACAGTGCGGACGATATCACGCGATCTGCTAAAGGTACATCATTTGCCGAAAAACGGGCCCTGCAACCTATTGCTGACTACACTAATTTAATTATGGTTGAATCTAAGGCTGACTATTTCTATGATCTCAGCACGCTGTTCCAGTCCAAAAAGTATGATCAATATGCACTCAAGCTGGCACTTAAGGCTCTGGCAGTCAAGACGGAACTTAAAGACACTTCTGACGACCAAGCAATCTTATTGAAGGTGTTTCAATTAGCACTCAAATTGCAGGAATTTGAGTTAGCTCATGACACAATTCTCAAGATGGATAGGAAATACAGAAAGCATCCTATCAAACAGTTTGTTTACAAGCTGTTCCAAATGAACCAGATTCCCAAAATATTGAATTACCCATTCAACGAGGACGCTGACAAAGTTGATGAGTTGATCTACAATTTGGGCGAATCAAGTGCTTTGAACAGCGACATGAAAAATTCTCTCAAATACTACCGTATCTGCTACACTTTACGGTTGAAACAGGGCGATTATCGCTCGGCAATTGAAGCATTGTATAGGTTCAACTGCATTGGATTGGAGCTGCTCAAAGATAACAAGTTCAAGGACACAAAATTGATAGCTGAAAACTATCTCACTATTTTGAACCTAATGCATACACTGGATGACGATGATCAGTGGATCATCAAACAGCCAATCAAACTCGTCCAGACTGCAGATGTTCCGCCTGCTGGTGAGCTGAAGAATGTTCTGGTCAGCTGCTCGGATCTCGAGAAGGAGTACAAATCTCTTCTCAGTGTCTAATTTGATTATGTAATCGGAATATAATATGCACTTCTCCAATAAAAAATCACCAAATAAAAAGCATTAGAAGATGTCCATCCTACCGCAGAAAAGCAAGGTTGGTGTGATTGGTGGTGGCATATCTGGTCTCACATACGCTTACTTTCTTGGAAAGTTGCGTCCAGACGTGCAAATTCACTTGTTTGAAAAATCTGACCGGTGCGGTGGTTGGATCAGATCTAAACGGTTGGGTACCACGGAGTATGATTCTCGAGCCAATCAGGATCACACGATCTTAGAGAAAGGTCCACGAACTCTGCGTGGGGCGAGTAACGGAGTTCTTGTCTTGCTGGATCTGCTCTTCAAGTTCAATGCTCAGAACGAGATCTTGGGGCTACCGAAGACCTCTTCGGGCAATCGTAAGTATCTCTTGAGCCCATACGTGGATACAGAGGGCCATTCGGGTAAGCTCACGACTGCCCCAGATTCGTTCCCATCATTTCTGAGGTTTTTGTTCGATCCTCTTGGTAGGGGACTGGTGTATGGATGTTTGAAAGAGCCGTTTGTGAGAACCCGGCTTCAACCTGGACAGGATGAGACTGTGGAGCAGTTCCTGACCAGACGGTTCAACAAGGATATTTCGGACAATGTTGTAAGCGCTTTGATGCACGGCATCTACGCTGGAGATGTTGGAAAACTAAGTGCTCGGAGCGTCATGCCGAGAATGGTGGAAATCGAGTCTTCCCACGGGTCGATCGTGAAATACATGGTGTCACAGATGATTCAGGATATGCAGAAGAAGAAGCCAGAGACTGCTTTGAGTCCAGAGCTGCAGACGTACCAGAAAGTGTTCAAAACAGAGTTCAACATGGCAAAAACTGCACGGTTCTTGAAGGAATTCCCTGTCCTGATGATGCGGGACGGTCTCGAGACGGTAGTCAAGCTGATTGAGAAGAACCTGCCAGAAAACGTGAGCGTCCATCTAAGCACATCGGTGCAAGGTGTGGATAATGTTGCAGAGGGACTGGAAATATCGCTAACCAACGGCGAGACGATGAAGGTGGACCATCTGCGCAGCACTGTGAGCGGATCTGCTGTTGGAGAGGTGTTACAAAATACCGAGATCAGCTCTCTGGTTGGGCAGATTGGCTACTCGTCTCTGGTTTTGGCCAACGTGTACGTGCCTCATTTCCGGTTGCTGTCGCATCCCGGATTTGGGTTCCTGGTCCCTAACACCATGCTGGACGACACCCAGCTGCTCGGAATTATTTTTGATTCCGATATCGAACAAAACTCCAGACGGCTATTTTTCTACAATGACGTCACCAAGGAGCTAACCGATGGCTCGGAGACGCGGCCGGAGGAGCTCAAGAAATTGTCCAAGAATGTGGCCGAAAGAGGTTCTGTTATCACCAACACATACACTAAACTCACCCTTATGCTTGGAGGTCATCAATTCAAAAGCAACGAGGACCTGCCTACGCGGTCACGTGTAAACAAAGTTGTGCGCGACGTGCTCCTGAGCAAGTTGCATATTGATCTTGATAAATGTAACGGGTCGGAAGTTATTGAGATTGAATATTGTGGAGACGCGATTCCACAGTATGGTGTTGGTCATCAGGAATTGAAGAAACAGATAATTCAGCTGACCAACGAAAAATACAACTCACGGATTTCCTACGGGGGCATGAGTCTAGGAGACGGTGTTGGAGTCCCTGACTGCATTCTAAAGTCATTCAAGGATGCGTATCAGCTTGCGGGATTGGAAACTGTTGTAGGCTAAATACTACGATACCTCGGAGTTTCCAATGCACGATAATTAGCTGCCTGAACGGGGATTCCGTGGAAAATCCGGTACACTTATTGTGTTTATAGAAGCGGTCTACCAGACCAGAAAATAGATCATACCATGGTAGAACTCGAGTAGAGGGTACACAGCGGAAAAGGCAGGTGGTGGAATTCCTGGGGCTTTTTGGTGTCTTGATCGGAGTTTGTAGGAGTCCGACTTTTTGTGCCACGGGGTGGACGCCGCTCATAGGTAATAAGTAATTGTGCCGCAGACTACCTACTCCGTATCAAAAAAAAATTTGCCAGTAGAATAAAAAAGAATGGCAATCCCATCGTCTCTGGATTATTGAATTTCTAAAGTTAGCCCTAAAATGACGGACCAAGTGGTGTCGATCTCGTCCCAATACTCATTGGACCCACCACCGGGCGTCCCGGACTCAGGATTGCTCGATTTGGACGAAAAAGACGAAGATTACAGTGACGACCAGGGCCAGGAACAGGTGCCCATTCCAAAGAAGTCCGCCATGATCAAGACTGACAAACCGCGGCCACATGTGTGCCCCACGTGTACGCGCGCGTTTGCACGACTGGAACATCTCAAACGGCACGAACGGTCTCATACCAATGAGAAGCCGTTCCAATGCGCAGCGTGCGGACGCTGTTTTGCTCGTAGAGATCTGGTTTTACGGCATCAACAAAAGCTACATTCCTCGCTACCCACCAACAACAGAACAAAAGCTCCACGGAAAGGTCGTGCTGCCAAGTCGCTTTCGCGCGACGGTGAGATTGTGAGCGACTATCTTAACGACAATATTAATATTGTGCGCAACAACACCAATGCCCAGCTACCGTTGCCCAATAAAACGAGCCCTACACTTGTTGCAGAGGGTCTGACGAGCACGACCTCCAGCCGGAGCAATAGCGTGTACGATACACAACATTACACACACACACTTCCTCAAGTCTATACTACACCACACTCCATTTCGTCCTCGTCTGTAAACTCAAATGGTCATTTTTACTCCCCGCGAAATGCCCCGAGAACAACAAAGAAAAAGAACGACACCCCGCCAGTTTCCATCAGTCACACCCCTGGGGGTGTGCAGCCGGAGAAGTCCGACAACACCGGAAAGTCTGGATTCAGAGATCAGAGACACGCGTCGTTTTCTGCGGCAGCAGCTAACTCATATACGGGTTTCAATGGTGAGACCCCTCAGCAGGTTCGGTTCAGTTCGCCCCAGTTGAAGTACGAAAACGGCGATTTCTCGTATCTGGATCTGGACAACCTCGATTTACAGGGAATTCACGAACAGGCAGCGAATGAACATCAGCCTGCCCCTTTGGAGATGCCGTCGCTGTTCCAAAACAAGTTCAGTGCGCAAACTTTTGAATTTACACCGGAAAGCAGCGTTTTTAGCAATAACTCGCAATCCAGTGCACAAAAAAGGGAGGCCAAAGAATCCACTGATGAGGAACAGCCCACCAATGAGGACTGGCTCACTGAATTTATCAGCGCTCCTATCGAAAAGGAATTTCCTTCTATTTCTAACCATATTGGTTTCACAGACTCTCCAGCCACCAATTCAAACCATTCTCCCCAGTCCAACGACTCGCCAACAAACGATCTATCGCAATTTTTCCGATCCAGACAAATCGATCTGTTCAAGCACATTTCTATTTCCCAGAGCCAACAGCATCCAGCAGTTCCCGGTCGCTGCTCCGAGAAAGTTCGTTCACATATCATGAACAAATACAATCTTAAAGTGTCGCAATTTCCCCAACTGGACGATTTGAACCACTACCTTGCACTTTACGAGATAGAATTTAGTAAGTATTTCCCGTTCGTGCACATTCCAACGCTTGATGTTGAAAAAAACATGGATCAGATTCCACTCCTGCTTTCGATGTCAGCTATAGGTGCACTTTACTCGTTCCATGCACGCAACTCGTCGACATTGTTCAACTTTTCCCGTTTCCTTATTCACAACTTTATGGAGAGCCAGCTGGCCCAGAACAAGTTCAACGAGGTACCTCTTCACATCACTCAAGCGCTACTGCTGCATATGTTCTTAGGAATGTTCCATAATGATGCCGAAGTTACCAAGCTTACGTCTCGGCAACTTACGTCGCTGGTGTCGCTCGTTAAAACAACAAAGCTCGATATGCCAGCAGAAACCTCCCAGCTGCCTCCAGCGATTAACGGTGATTTATCTAGCAACAGCAGTCAGGTAAGGACCTGTTACGAATACTTCGTGTATGCACAAAGCCGGATCAGAACTGTGCATTGTCTGCACTACTTATGTGTGCTTTTTGGATCCCTGATTGGTTCCAATATCGAACTCAATGCGGACGATATTAGGTGCGGGTCACCATGCTCGGTTGAAGCACTTTGGACGGCTCGGTCGGAAACCGAGTGGCTCGGAACTTTACGTGATCACGACATTAAAATCAGTTCCAAGTTCTCCTTAATTCAGCTCAGCAATGGCACAAACTCCTACAGAGATCTATGGCGTGACCTCAACAATCATACCCTGGACAAGGAAATCGGGTTCCGGTGTCTGCTCTCACTGCTCATGTCGCTCAACGGTGACATTCATCAGCAGCGGTTGACACTTGCCAATTCGAAGAAATCTACTGGAGCTAACATCGCTGAATGGAGACTGGAAATCAGACCTCACATTGAGTCAATAATTAAGTCTTGGGAGAGCTGCTACATAAGAAATGGAGGACCCGTGGTGCCGCGCGGTCAGAACCTGCACACGATTAACCAATGTGCAGTGTTGAAATTGATTTTGCCATTGCTCTCGTTTGCCAAAATCAGAAAGTGTGTTCACATCTCGCCAATCCTGAAGAAAGTTTGGCACAGAGACTGGGACGGGATGAATGCGGAAATTAAAAACTTGACCAGCGATCTGGAGGCGTTGCGCGACTCCATCAGCTACTCACTTGACATCATCAACTTGTGGATCGACATTATCTCCATCAACAATGATGCCGAAAAGACATCTGTTAGGACGCCAATTTTCTTCCTTACGTGTCTGTTTACGGCAGCACTGCTCATATCAGAATATCTTTACACGACCGAAGAATGGGCAATCAACTATATTTCTGCTCCGGAGAAATTCAATCATCTCACGACCGCAGATCGGGTGCTGTGGTTACGTACTGAGACTATTTTCAAGAAGGTGGAAAAGAATCTGCTGCCAAAAGGATCGAACAATTCATCTTACTCCGAGTTTCTACGTATCCAGGCCAACGGGGCACTGGACGTCGACATTCTGGATGATGAGATTGCAAGACTTGCCTTGGAACCAGGAGACTTGCGGCCGATTGCACAGATCATGATTAGTGCTCGGTTGAGCTCTCGCTGCCTTTCACTTGGTGTGCGGATTCTGGCTGATGCTCCGGTGTGGCCTATTGCTTTAGTGTTTGCTGAGGCTCTTAAGGCCCGTGCAACGGCTATCCATCATAAACAATCGCGATTCAGCCCTTCCTCGTCTCGGGATAGATAATGACTAATGTTCTTTTATTTGCATGTATAATTATTTCAAGAAATGGCTATAATTTACAAGAATAAAAAAAAATTAAAAATAATAAAAAAAAATTGAATATTTATGATCCCTAGGTTACGGTCTTTTTTTAGTATGACGAAGACAAAAGTGACCGGAAGAGAGCTTTACGAAAGTTTGGGACGTCCAAAGAAGGTGGTGGCACCTATGGTGGATGGATCCGAGCTGGCATGGCGTATGATCTCAAGGAAATATGGTGCAGAACTGTGTTACTCGCCGATGTTGCATTCCAGACTGTTTGCCACGGACGAAAAGTACCGTGAGAAAATGTTTGGACCTACAGATGGAACAGAGGGTGTGGATCGGCCATTGATAGTCCAATTTTGTGCAAATGACCCTGAATATCTTCTCCAGGCAGCCAAGTTAGTCGAAGGTAGATGCGACGCCGTGGATCTAAACTTGGGATGTCCTCAAGGGATCGCTCGCAAAGGTCATTACGGATCGTTTCTCATGGAAGATTGGGATTTAATATACAAGTTGATCAATAATTTGCACAAGAACCTGAATGTGCCAGTGACAGCGAAGATCCGGGTCTATGATGACTGGGAAAAAAGTCTGCAGTATGCTAAGATGTGTTTGGATGCAGGAGCACAGTTTCTAACGGTTCACGGTCGCACGCGCGAAATGAAAGGCCAAAAGACTGGGTTTGCCAATTGGAAGCTGGTGAAATATTTGAGAGACAATCTGCCAAAAGACACAGTATTTTTCAGCAACGGAAACATTCTGTATCCAGAGGATCTGGATCGATGCATAAGTGAGGTTGGTTGCGATGCAGTTATGTGTGCGGAAGGAAATCTTTACAATCCAGGAATATTTTGGACGGAAACAGACGACATGGAAAAACAGTTCCCGCGAATAGACAGGTTTGTGCGAGAATACTTCGAGGTTGTCCGCTCGTGTGAGGGCAGCGAGAGCAGGAGATGTTTCAAGACTCATCTGTTCAAGTGTTTGCGTAATTTCTTGAGTGTTCACACAGACGTCCGCGCAGAAATTGCTCAATTGACGCGCAATTCATCCATAGAGGAGTACGAGAAGGTGGTGAAGCTCATAGAGGATGTGGTGGGTAGAATATATGCCCAAGACAACATTGGTGAATTAGACGTAATTCGCACAGGTGAATTAGAAAGTTGGGGCGGAAGATACCGCGATGTGCCGTATTGGAGATTGCAGCCGTACTTCCGCCGTGTGGATGGCCGCGACGGTAAGGAAGTCATTCAGGATAGCATGAAACGCGTGATGGAGACTGAAGAGCCTGCCAAACGTCAGAAGCGGTGCGAGGAGTAGATGAAATATTTATGAAAATAATTAATTGCCTGGAAATTAGAAAAAATTGAATCATGACAGTAGTGCGGTGTTTTTCGACAGCGCAGCCCCGCAGGGCGCTTCCGAAGATCATCAGGTCTCTTTTGGCCCAACATGCCATAAAATTAAGGCCGGAGGAGTTTGCTGCTGATGCACAAGAGCCGATCTTGTCACACCTAAAGCGTCGGTCGTTAGTCGAGACCGTGGTCAATGAAGAGGAACTGGCCCGTCAGGCAAGCGAGAGAGCTCTAGGACTGTACTGTGGTGCAGATCCAACAGCTAAGTCGTTGCATTTGGGCAATTTGCTTCCACTTATGGTGCTTTTGCACTTCAACTTGCGTGGTCACCAGGTAACAACCTTAGTTGGCGGAGCCACGGGGGCCGTTGGAGATCCGTCTGGACGGAGTACAGAGAGGTCAGAGATGGAGGCACAGGAACGTACAGAAAACATCGAGCGCATTCAGACTCAATTCGAGCGGTTCTTCGAAAACGGCCGGAATTATGCGCAGACAAGAAATGAGGCTCTTGACAGTTCTCGTTTCGGACCACTGACCATTCGCAACAACCATGACTGGTGGAAAGGTGTGTTTCTTCTAGACTTCCTTGCCAAATATGGGCGGCATTTCCGTGTGAACCAAATGTTGGCCAGAGATTCTGTCAAGAGTCGTTTAAGTTCTGACCAAGGCATTGGCTTCAATGAGTTTAGCTACCAGTTGTTGCAGGCATATGATTTTTACCATTTGAACAAGACTCACGGAGTCGACATCCAGGTTGGAGGGAACGACCAGTATGGAAACATTGTCGCCGGCTTGGACCTGATTCAACGTTTAAACAAGCCGTCCACTGCATTTGGAGTCACTGTTCCGCTTCTCACAACGGCCAGTGGTGAAAAATTCGGCAAGAGCGCAGGAAACGCTGTGTTTATCGACAAAGAGCTCACCTCATCGTTCCATATGTACCAGTTTCTGTACAATACGTTGGACGAGGACGTTTCGAAGTTCTTGTACAAATTTTCTTTGCTCCCAACCGGTCTGATAGAGAGAATCTGCAAAGTCCACGACTCCAACAAACAGCTTCGTCTAGGGCAGAAGATTCTTGCCATTGAGATGTGCGATTTCATCCATGGCGAAGGAGAAGGCGAGACGAACATGCTGATCAGCGAGGCTTTGTATGACGACACAGATCTGGAAGTTGACGAGGTCCTGACAGCATTCAGACGGCAAAATATGCTGAAGCAGGTGGAAGCAGCAGACCTGAACTGTGTTGGAGAGCTTGTTCATAAGATCCTGGGCGATATGTCGAAGACCCAGGTGCGAAAGCTTCTCAGGAGCGGCGCACTGACTGTGGGACGGGAACGTGTGCGCATGGTCAACTATGACGATCCTGTCGCCCAGAGCCATGTTCTAGAGGGGAAACTGCTTCTTCTGCGCCTGGGAAAGAAGTTTCATGTTTTGGAAGTGAGCCAGTAACTGTATATAGAATTCAAAGCATATTTTTATCCACTTCCCTTACTGTGTCTGAACAACTTCATGCTAATCCACGAAATCACGCACCAGATCCATAAGATGACGAAGTTCAGCGCAAAAGAGTAGATGTAGTAGCTGTTCATGATTTTTTCGCCGTCGCCGTCCAGAACACTCCATCGTGCCATCGCTCGAGCGACGTTGGTGTTAGAAAATACCCATTCCCAAGCACCAAAAATGCTGCCAACGCTCACCACGAACACAAGCCAACTCAACAGCAGAATTAGATACCCATATAGCCGGAGACGGTCAGCAGACCGGTCCTTTTCGATGAGCACAATCTCCTCTTTGTAGTGGACCGAATGGGTATTTCTATGTGTCGTTCTAATCATATAAATCAGTATTTAAATAAACAAATAATTTAATTATTATAACTCATGGATGTCTCCAAGCTTGCTCGAATATTCAAAGAAAAATATGCAGATCACCAAAGAAAGCAGATCAATGGGTTGTTGAGAGATATCAAGCCTTCTGCATCTTCATTTGCTCGGCAAATTGTCTCTGTCAGCAAGTTAATGGACAGGTATTCTGAAAGTGCTGCGCAATCAGCGGCTTTAGACGTTGTTTTGGAATCTGGAGTGTACGAAAAACTCGAAAAGTACTCCAATGAGCCAGACTACACCGACAGACTCGTAAAAGCGCTTCTGGAATGGTACAAGGACGTGTTTTTCCAATGGATCAACAAACCTCCGTGCGAGTGTGGAAACACCGACCAGAATCTGATCCAACATCTCCAGCCCGTGAGACCGCACTCAAGAGAACATTTCGAGGGCGAGGCAGCCATAATTGAGCGCTACAAGTGCCAAAAGTGCTTGAAAACAATCGAGTTTCCTCGCTACAACAACCCTAAGACACTACTTTCTTTCCGCAAGGGGCGCTGTGGAGAATGGAATAATTGCTTCATTTTGATTCTCTGCTCAATCGGACTCAATGTGCGATACCTGTGGAATGCGGAGGACCATGTTTGGTGTGAATACTACTCCTCATACCAACGTCGTTGGATCCACCTGGACAGCTGTGAAAATCAGTACGACAATCCGCTCTTGTACTGTGAGGGATGGGGAAAAAAGATGTCTTACGTCTTTGCCGTGCACAGGAGATACATTGCTGATGTTTCCGCCAAATACATACGCAAAAACGCTCTTCCAAGAGACAAGATCGGCGAAAAAGAGCTTGCACAGACCCTTGCGTACATTAATTTAACAAAATGGCAAACATTAGACACAGACGAACTGCTCCAGACGCTTGCAGACTTTTTGAATGACTTCAAAAAACGACTTGGTCCAACTTCAACTGAGTCCACCATGGCTCCGCGCCAGAGTGGAGCTCCTGATTGGACTAAAAGTAGAGGCGAGGATGGTTGATGAGATTACCTAAGCGGCCCAAAAAAAATTTCAGAAAAATATCTAAAAAAAATATTTAGAAAATATTTCAGTAACAAGGATAAATTTTGATAGAGGTAAAGGACACTGCACTGATTTCCAGCCATGTCCTATTCTCTAACTATTGACTTTAAGCAATATGTCCAGATCTATCAGGATGTTCGGACTCAGTTTCCGGGCAAGAAGATCCCGGATCCATATCTTTTTGACAAGTCTATCTCGAGCTCTGCTAATTTGTCTAACATCGCAGTGCGCTTGCTAGACAATAACAGCATTGGAGCCTATCTGTGCTCGCTCAGACCGCTTCTGGTGGAACTGACAGCGCGGATAGCTGGCAATGAGGAGATTGAAAAAGCATATTTGCGCTTGCATGATAAGATCGTAACTGTGAGTGGATCTGTATCATTGAATTGTCTTTCAAAACTAGGAACCTGCTGCGACGAGGTGTTGAACATTGTCGAGTACTTCCTGCAACAGAAACACTTTTTTAGCATGATTAATTTGGACAGCATTGAGCAGACCGAGCTCCAAGACATATTGTTGGCATTCTATAGACTGCTCACCGTTAACAGAGAAAAGTTCCACCGGTACATTGATTCGGAACTTCTTTACACCATTGTTGCTTTGGACAAGACATCCCACATCAACAAGTATCTAGCCATCAGGATCTTGTCGATTTACCTCTTTCTTTCAGAGAAAGTCCAGCTGGAGATGGTGAATACCTGGATAGACAAGGCCCAACTATTCGGCATTTATGAAGGTGTTGATAATGTTGACTACCAATTTTTGGCATTATATGAAGGTCAGAGAATGGCCACCATTAATAAAATCGAGCATCTGGAGGCTGCTACCATTGAGTCCAAATATACCGTTAAGTTCGAGCAGACAGATTTGTCGGTGGGAGCCACCGTTGTTGCAGGTGTGGTGATCCCAAACATTTCCCAGCTAGCTCGCAGAGCATCTAATATTCCTGTGGACTCTGAGTTCGTGCCAATCTCGAAATCTGTTGCTTCGTTGAACAAACTTTCCCAGAGCATCCAGAAGTCCCAGCCCGTTCTGCTTGTTGGGCGATCTGGAACTGGTAAGACGTTCTTGATCAACGAGGTGGCCAAACAGCTTCAGCTTGATTCAATGGTTAAGATTCATTTGAACCAGCAGACCGACTCGAAGCTGCTCTTAGGAACGTACTCCTCCGGAGCCACACCGGGTACTTTTGAGTGGAAAGACGGAGTCCTGACTGCAGCAGTGAAAGAAGGTCGTTGGGTGCTTGTGGAGGATATTGACAAAGCTCCAAATGAGGTTCTCTCCATATTACTGAGTTTGCTCGAAAAGCGTGAACTTACCATTCCGTCAAGAGGGGATGTCATTAAGGCTGCCAATGGATTCCAGCTTATTTCTTCTTTGAGGACTGCTGGCGACTTGCGCAAAAACGTGCTGCCTGAGATGATTGGTCTTCGTCTTTGGAACATTGTTGAGCTTGAGGAGCTCGATAACAAAGAGCTGCGAAAGATTTTGTCCACTAAGTTCCCGCTTCTAGCCCATTTTACCACCATGTTCATTAAATGTTTCCAAAACGTTAAGGAATTATACGACTCGCGCAAGTTTTTGACTATGAATAGAGGAGCCCAACCACGCTCGCTTACGATCCGAGACCTTATGAAGTTGTGTCGGAGATGCCACAAGATAATGATCGATTCAAACATTACCAGCTCTACGAGTCTGCTTCCGGACGAGGTGTACGATTTGGTTTTCCAGGAAACCGTTGACTGTTTCACGAGTTCAATCGTGGAAAGAGAGCCTATCGAGGCCGTTGTTAAGGAGATTGGAGTCTGTTTGGAGGTTCCTACTTCTCGTTCCACCTTGCATTTGACTAAACATCTACCGAACTTTCAGGAAGCAGACGACTCAGTGACAGTTGGCCGTGCTCATTTGCAAAAGAAGATGCTTGTGGGCTTGAAACAGTCGCGCAAGATATCATCGTTTGCAAAGACCAACCATTGCTTGCGTCTGATGGAGAAAATTGGTGTTGGAATATCTCTTTGCGAACCGCTCTTATTGGTCGGAGAGACCGGTACGGGAAAAACCACTATTGTCCAGGAGGTTGCCCGACTTCTAAACAAAAAGCTTACGGTGATCAACGTCTCGCAGCAGACGGAAGTTGGCGATCTACTGGGTGGGTTCAAGCCTGTCACCACCAAGAGTCTTGCTATTCCTATTGAGGAGGACTTTGAAGAGCTTTTCAAACGGTCCTTTTCTATCAAGAAGAACGAGCAGTTTCTCAAGCTGCTTGCCAAGATGTTCAACAAGTCTCAATGGAAAGGAGTGATAAGACTATGGCGTGAGGCTTTCAAAATGGCAGAGAACCTGCTGGCCAAAAAAGAGGAAGACTCGTCCAAGAAACGTAAGCTTAACGATACAGACAAGGCAGAGCTCATGTCAGAATGGCGCGAGTTGTATTTGCGCGTCCAGGAGTTTGAAAAACAATCTAGTTCGTCCGAAAAGTCGCTGGTGTTCAAGTTTGTCGAAGGATCGTTGGTCCATGCTGTGAGGAATGGCGACTGGGTGCTTCTTGACGAGATGAATTTGGCTGCTCCTGAAACTCTGGATAGTATTTCTGAGCTTTTGAACGAAGAAGCGGGTCAAAGAAACCTGCTTCTCTCTGAAAAGGGTGATGTCGAAAGCATCAAGGCGCACTCTGATTTCCGTATCTTTGGATGTATGAATCCTGCTACTGATGTCGGAAAGAAGGACCTTCCTGAAGGCATTCGGTCGAGATTCACAGAGATCTATGTGCACTCTCCAGACCAGGACATATCCGACCTGCTCATGATTATAGACAGCTACATCGGAAGATACGCTCTTTCCGACGAATGGGTGGGAAACGATATAGCAGAGTTGTATTTGGGAGCAAAGAAACTGGCCGATGCTAACGAGATCGTGGACGGAAGCAATCAGAAACCTCATTTCAGTATCAGAACACTGACTAGAACACTTCAATATGTGCGTGATATTTTAAATATCTACGGACTGAGACGGTCTTTGTACGAAGGATTCTGTATGTCGTTTTTGACGCTTCTAGATGCTTCTTCTGAGGCCAAGTTGAAACCGCTTATTGAGAAATATACCATCCAAAGACTCAAGAACGCTAAGTCAATCATTTCTCAAATACCATCCAACCCATCTAATGACACGCAAACTTTCGTCCAGTTCAAACACTACTGGATGCGCAGCGGCCCTTCGGAGCCTGAAGAACAACCACATTATATTATGACTCCGTTTGTGGAGAAGAATCTGATGAATCTTGTCAGAGCAGCCAGTGGTCGATTTCCGGTGTTGATCCAGGGTCCTACCTCCGCAGGTAAGACATCGATGATCAATTACCTTGCCAAGATCACTGGCCACACGTTTGTGAGAATAAACAACCATGAGCACACCGACTTACAGGAATATCTAGGAACTTATGTCTCGGATGATACTGGAAAGCTCGTTTTCAGAGAGGGTGTGCTGGTGGACGCTTTGCGTAAGGGTCATTGGATTGTTCTCGATGAGTTGAATCTTGCTCCAACTGATGTTTTGGAAGCCTTGAATAGACTTTTGGATGATAACAGGGAGCTGTTCATACCAGAGACGCAAGAAGTGGTCACTCCGCATCCGGACTTCATGCTTTTCGCTACCCAGAATCCGCCAGGACTGTATGGAGGAAGAAAGGTGCTATCGAAGGCATTTAGAAACAGATTTTTGGAGCTTCATTTCGATGATATTCCGCAAGACGAACTTGAGATCATTTTGAGAGAAAGATGTCAGATTGCTCCAACTTATGCGAAGAAGATTGTTGAAGTTTACAAAGAGTTGTCTGTTCAAAGACAGTCGACCCGAGTTTTCGAGAAGAAGAACTCCTTTGCTACTCTTCGTGATCTTTTCCGCTGGGCTTTGCGAGAAGCTGTTGGCTACGAGCAGCTGGCTGCCAACGGATACATGTTACTGGGCGAGCGTGTGAGACGACCAGACGAAAAAATTGTTGTCAAACAGGCCCTGGAGAAAGTGATGCGTGTGAAGTTGGACATCGATCAGTATTATAAAGATTTGGAGATTCCAGAGCTTCTGCAGTTGGAAAGCTCTATCGTCTGGACCAAAGCCATGAGAAGACTGGCTGTTTTGGTTGCCACATCGATCAAATACAAAGAGCCACTTCTACTTGTTGGAGAGACTGGATGTGGAAAGACTACAGTTTGTCAGCTGATTGCTCAATTTTACTGCAAGCAGCTGGTGACAGTGAACGCTCATCAAAACACCGAGACTGGGGATCTGCTTGGGTCTCAAAGACCGGTTAGAAACCGCCAAAAAATCAAGGAAAACTTGGAAAGCGGACTGAAGCAGGTTCTTGCCAACCACAACCGTTCCGCTACCACATTGGAGGCTATGATTACAGAATATGAGGACTTGTCGAAAAAGAACGAACTGGAAGAGGCTGAGAAGACTCAGGTCGAACAATTGATGGCAGCTTCCAAGGTTCTTTTCGAATGGTTTGATGGCCCACTTGTGACTGCAATGAAGAGCGGTAGCTTCTTCCTTTTGGACGAGATCTCACTTGCGGACGATTCCGTCCTCGAAAGATTAAATTCTGTGCTCGAGCCTGAGCGGAGCTTGCTTCTCGCGGAGAAAGGCAGTCAGGACGCCGACATTGTCGCACAGGACAGTTTCCAATTCTTTGCAACCATGAATCCGGGTGGAGACTACGGAAAGAAGGAACTGTCTCCAGCACTCAGAAATAGATTTACTGAGATCTGGGTGCCATCAATGGAGGATTTCGACGATGTGCGGCAGATTGTGGTTGCACAGCTGTGCTCGACGGCCCAGAAGTTGGCAGAGCCAGTTGTTCAATTCTCCGAATGGTACGGCCTCAAACTCGGCAACGGATCGGCCGCTAGTGGTGTGATCTCGCTCAGAGACATTCTAGCATGGGTTTCGTTTGTGAACACCACAATTCAGACCGGAGTCGAGCCGGAAATAGCTCTGCTCCACGGTGCTTGCATGGTGTTCATCGATGCTCTTGGAACTAACAATACTGCGTTTTTGGCTGACAACGAAGATAATTTGAGACGACTAAAAATGGAGTTCGTGGAAAAGTTATCGGAGCTGTGCAAAGTAGATCTCAAACAAGTCTACCTTGCCAACTATGCCGTGGAACTCTCTGAGAATTATGTTTCCTCTGGAGACTTTAAAATCGAGAGAATTAACTCAAATACCTCGTCCTCGTTCAATTTGCAGGCCCCAACAACGGCTTCCAATGCAATGCGTGTGATCAGAGCAATGCAAGTTCACAAACCTATTCTTCTTGAAGGAAGTCCGGGTGTCGGAAAAACGAGTCTTATCTCTGCCCTTGCTGCTGCTGTCGGTAAGAACTTGACTAGAATTAACCTATCGGAACAAACAGACCTGATTGATCTGTTTGGATCCGACTCTCCCGTGGATGAAGGAGAAGCAGGAGAGTTCAGATGGCGCGACGCTCCTTTCCTACGTGCAATGAAGCGTGGTGAATGGGTGCTGCTGGACGAAATGAACTTGGCTTCTCAATCTGTTCTGGAAGGCCTAAATGCTTGTTTGGACCATCGTGGAGAGGCATACATTCCTGAACTGGATAGAAGTTTCCAAAGCCATCCCGACTTCTTAGTGTTTGCTGCCCAGAACCCGCAACATCAGGGTGGTGGAAGAAAAGGTTTACCCAAGTCATTTGTCAACAGATTCACTGTGGTCTATGTTGATATGTTGACCGAGACAGACTTGAAGATGATCGCTGACCACTTGTATCCAACCATGGAGAATGATGTTTCTGACAAAATGATCACTTTCATGTCTTTGCTTGAGAAAGAAGTGGTGATCCACCGCAAATGGGGTGTGGTTGGTGGTCCATGGGAGTTCAACTTAAGAGATACCTTGCGGTGGCTTTCTCTTATGACTGCTCCCAGCCTCCTCAACCCTGCTACCCCCGGTGACTTTTTCGAAATGGTTGTCGAACAGCGGTTCAGAACACAGGGAGACCGCGAGAAGGCAGCTGCTCTTTACCAGAGCGTGTTTGGTCCTAGAGCGGCTACCAATCCTTACTTTCAAATGACTACCGATTACGTGCAATGCCAGGCGGAAGTGTTTTCCAGAAACAAGCTGAACCAGTATCTTGCTGATGACAAGCTCAACGCCCTGCAATGTAACTTTTCGGCGCTACAAACTCTTCTCCAATGTGTGAAGAAACAGTGGCCTTTGATATTAGTTGGCCCTTCCAATTCGGGTAAAACCGAACTGATCAGGTTCGCTTCGGGAATCATTGGTACTAAGTTGTACGAATTTTCTATGAACAATGACATAGACAGTATGGACATTCTGGGAGGTTATGAACAGGATGATCTTTCTCGTGAGATTTCCGAGTTTGCAGAAGACTTGAAGGTCTTGTTGATGGAGTTGTCTGCATACAATTTGTTGACAAATACAGGCGACCAGGCAGTTCTGAAGCACACTCTTCGGTTTATTGATTTTCTGACTGTTAATGAAGTTTCCAAGGAGCAATTCAGCCAGCTACAATCGTACTTCTCTGTTCTACAAGGAGCCATGTCAAACGAAAAGTTTCAACAGCTGGAACTGAAGTACAACGAATTATCAGAAAAAATCAGCCAGGGAGACAAAATAAAGTTCCGCTGGTTTGACAGTTTGCTTGTCCAGGCCGTGGAAAAGGGCCATTGGCTTGTTCTGGATAATGCAAACTTGTGCAGTCCAAGTGTTCTAGACAGATTGAATTCGCTTCTAGAAATTGATGGCTCGTTGCTTATAAATGAGTGCACCGACCAGGACGGCAATCCAAGACACTTGAAACCTCATCCAAACTTCAGACTGTTTTTGACTGCTGATCCAAAGTATGGAGAGCTGTCGAGAGCCATGAGAAACAGAGGAATCGAAATCTACCTCGACCCAATCTCTTCTCGTGCCACCATTACCGATGTTCAAATGCTTGGTAAGGAGAACGTTTCGAACTATGTGAGTGCTTATGACTCGACCATTTCTCCTCTTGCGATGCTAGTCGACCTTCTGAAACACGAAAACCCCAAACTGGTCGATATTGCAGGTTCCGTGCTACCAATATGGTCTGGTCACGTGATCAAAGATCTGCTTGCAAATGTGAGTAAAGTTGCTGAGTTTGGTAGCCTGGAGTCGGTTTTGACCCCGGTTGTTGGTCGTCTGGAGTTTTACGAAGACCTTGGACTTCCTTCCAAACTTAAAGAACTCTACAGTTCTGGTCAACGCGGGAGAGATGTAGTTCTTTCTCCAGAAGTGCAGTCATTGCAGCCACTGATTAACACCTATCTGTTGGGCTCTGTTTTACAACAACATAAGCTCGCTGATTCGAGTGAGGCTGTATACTTTTTCGAGGTTCTTGGAATGCTTTACGAGGCCAAGTTGTTCCTCGAGAAGCTTCACAAACGTGCCGAGAATGCCAAGGTTACTGAACTGACCTATCTTGAAAAGTCTGCTGCCCATTCGTTCGGCAGGACTTTGAAAACCGCACCAAGGCTTAACTTGTACTCTTTGGTTCATGGAGTTGTGGACTTTGTCTATTCGGAGGTTACCTCTTCATTGAAGCAGGGTTTATGGACCGTTGAGGACCAATATCGTTTGCTATTCAAGCTGATGTTTATTTGGCAAAATGTTGTTGAGTGCTCCAGTGTTCAGCACGAAACTAAGCTCAGAATCTACCAGGACAAGATTCTCAGTTGGATGGACAGCTACAGTGGCTCCACCAGCGGATTGCGCGAGATTGTTATTTCGTTTTCGAAACAACTCGAGCTCACACAGGGCCATATGATGGCTTCAATCTGGGAGAGCTGCAAAGCACTCTATCCTGACACTGCCGAGGGCTGGAGAAACTATCAGATGCTAGCAGAGGTTGCCCATGAATTCGACGATATCTGTATGGAACAGTACTCGGAGAATTTCGGCGTAGTGACTGAACTAAAGCAAGTTTTTGTTGCTCTGTTTGAAGACTGTGTCTCCGGAAAGTCTGTGGAATATGTTGACGAGCTGAAAAAGAAAATCCTTTCTCTCAAGGAGATTTCTACCTCTTTCCTCAACCAGAGAAAACATCAATATGGCCCTATTTTTGACCGGTTGCTGAGCTTTATTGAGCTTTTGAGCTGTTCTGATCATCAACCGATGCACATGACCACAGAGAACCTGAAGCTAGCTCTCCAGGCTGCCAGACCAACCATCTCACTTACAAAGTGGTCCCAAGCACCATTCAAGCCATATCCACGTGTTTTCGACCATCTGTGGACTGAGACCGGAGAGTCAAAGGTCTCTGGACTTCTAGGCCAGCAGCTTGTTGAAGATTTGGTGGACGTTGGTTTGGGAATGAGCAAACTTTCTGGATCAAGCATTGACGAGTCTTTGGTGGATGCCAAATTCCTGCTTCAAATGGTTGTCGACAACAGCCAAACCTTGAAATCTCCTCTGGAGAATCTCCAAAGCCTTCTCGTGAAGTGGGTTGCACACATATGTGTACTCCATCTAGGCGAAATACAAGAATTGACTGATTTGAGTGTCGTTTCTCCGGAGCTGGTGGAGAAGATCGCCGCCATTTCGGGAGATTCCTTCTTCACAGAGATCTTCACCAACTTCTTTGCACCAGTCCTGCTCTCGAACTCGGACAGGTTTTCGCTTGGCCGTTCTTGGGTTCTTTTCGCTTGCGGAATGATTCTTCTTTTTGTCCCTAACCACGCTAACGACCCGGCTGTCGTGGACCATGTGGTCTATGACGACTTTATGAAACTGCAAAAAGTGGTGGAAGACATTCACCAGTCCTGGAAGGTTTATAGAACAGTTGGATTTGGAGACATGCCGATCCATGCTGAATCGAACCTACCAGAGGTGGATGAGACTGCTCCGGTGGCTCCAAAGGTTTATCGTTCCGGAGAGCCAATAGAGAATCTATTTGAAGAATGGGCAATTTTCCTAGATTCTGCAATGAAAGCTAAACATACAGACAACATGCTGGCTGTTGCAGAATTAATTATGAAGAGAAGCTCATTGGAGATTGATAACTTGCACCGCAACTCTACACAGTTTTTCCTGCGTTTGAGACAAAACTTCACCGAGTTTTCTGATCTGAATGACGTTCTATCCGGCTTCATCTATGCTTTGAGACTGGGACTTGATCTACTTGACGAACAGTCTAGCTGCTTGACAAAGCTCTGGAGTGTTGATCCCCTGGTTTTGGGCTCTTTTGAGGAAACGAATAAAATATATTCTGGACTAGAGAGAAAGATGAAGAAACAGTCGATAGACGACGATGATACTGAGAGACTCATCATTTTCCAGCTGAAGTTGCTAGCCTACCAACGCAAGCACGACGATGTCTCTGAGAGCTTTCAGAAATCTCTAATGACGGCGTACTATCGCTGGAGTATGAGAAGATTGAGACTGGAAGAACAGGAGTCCATGCAACAAGGAGTGTTCCATTTCAGCGACCCAACCATGGATGCAGAGAAGGAGTTCCAATCTTTGTTTCCAGATGCTGACATGGAGATCTCTGGCGAAGGTAAAGCCATCAGTTGGGACGAGACCTATTCTGAGCTCTCCAAGGCCTATTGCAATTACTTCCTTGGATCTTCTGCCGATCTCGAAAGTTTGGTGACTGATGGAGGCTCGGTGATTCACAGTGTTCAAAAGCTTGTCAATAAGCCAAGTGTCGCTGCCAACACTGCTTCTCTTCTTTCCAGTACCATTTTACAGATCGTTCAGACCATGCACAGATTCTCCGGCAACGAGGGCCGGACTATCGATTTCTACAGAGATCATAGTCCTTACGAAACCAGACGAGCTGGCCAGATTGTTCTGGCTTTGCAGGGTCATGTCAATGACCTTCTGAAACAATGGCCTGAGCATGCAACTTTGCAACAGCTCTTCCGAATCTGTCAAGAGTTCTTGGAATACAGAGCTGATACCCCTGTTTTCAGACTTTTGGCTAAGATTGAGCAAATCTATACTTTTGTGAGTGAGTGGGAGAAGTATGCTCATTCTGGAGTTAGCCTCCAGACACATTTCCAGACGCTGGCCGACCTCGTTGTTTCTTGGAGACGACTTGAATTGAGCTCCTGGAAAGAGATTCTAGAGAACGAGGAACGCAGCATTGAGAAGAACATGGGCAAATGGTGGTTCCATCTGTTCGAGACAGTGATTGTTCCTGAGGATCAGGATATAAACCAGCTGGTCAGTGCAGTCTCAATGTTTATTTCTCGTGCCACTAAAGGTGATATGAAACATAGGTTTGAGCTTGTTCGTGCCTTTGCTGAGCACATGAAGATGACACCAGTTTATGACGCTCTGATGAACGTTGTGGACTTTTTCCAGCCATTCCTCGCCATGATTGAGGAAATGGTTGTCAGAGAGAAAAAGGTCCTGGAGAAGAAGGTCAAGGAAGTTATTTTGCTTGCCAGTTGGAAAGACATCAATGTGGACGCTTTGAAACAGAGTTCTAGACGGTCACATCACAATCTTTACAAGCTGGTGAAGAAGTACAGAGACCTGCTAAATGGAACTATCTCAGAGCTGGTTGAGTCGGGATTGAAAAACACCAGTATCTCTTACACTCCAAAACTGATCACGACCAGATCAGTTGTTCTAGGAGAGCTTGCCCAATCGGAGGTTTCGATTTTCAAAAACATCAAGACCATCCATCATAATATGCAGGTTTATCTGGATGACCTGGCGCAGGAATCCGTGGTTCCATTCTATGAATACTGCCACGAGGTGGTCGAAATGGCTTCGAAGTTGCGTAGCGAGACCCCTAAGACGCTTACTGATGAAAACAAAAAGCTTGTTTCCTCGCTTAAAGTGGAAAAACGTAAGCTTTTAAGTGACACATTGAAAGAGCTCCGTCGAAGTGGTCTCAAATTGCAGACCAATACCAAGACTCAAATGCTTCTGTCCTCGACCACAAGTATTCTTGCAAACTCGAGAACGCTGAGAAGTGGTGTTTTGGTCGGCTGTGACATTTATTTCTTCAGGATTCTGGAGATGCTTCCAAGACTACGTGCTGCCATCAGTAACTGCAATGCCGAAGTTCCTTTGGTTGATGCTCAGCGAGGACTTGCTGCAGCTGAGAATGTGCTTGTATCGCTTGTTACAAGTCGTCACAGAATTGCGGAAGTTTGCGGATTACATGATTCTGTTGATAAGCTTTTAAGCAATTTACAGGTTGCAAAGTCTGCGAAACTAGTTTCCGTAGACAAACAAGCCAGGACTGTGGAAAAAGTTGTCCAGAGACTTCCTGATGTGTTTTCGTTTGTCAACAAGGTGCTACAGGCTGTTGCCGAGCTTGGTTTCAGTACTGATCTCAAATTGGAGCCAGTGGAATTGAATCTGGCTACCGAAATTTTTACTGAAGCTGACCGCGAAAAGGTTGCAGATACTAGAGCCAAAGTGGAGGAGATCAGAAGAACTATGGAAGCCTGGAAGGGCAAACATCGGTCGTTGGAATTTGTTGCTGACACTGTTTTGGGCTGGCTAGACGTGCCAATTGCTATAGAGCAACTGTCTATTTCGAACGCTGATGGTTCGGACATCGAAGCGATGGCGGCCCAGCTTGTTGGGTCCGTTTTGGTGAGTATCCAGAAGATCCGGCAGCTCCAGTCTGTTGCTCTTGAGGAAGATGCCGACAACTGGCTGGCTGACGGCCAGCGACGTGTTGCTCGGTACATGGAGCTGTTATACAGTGAAGTGATGAAGGAGCGGGTTGAGAAGTTTTTGAGAAGACTAGTGCAGCTTGACTACGACGAAAGTCTGAGTGCAACCGTTGCTGGCATTATTGGATATGTTGCTCCTGTTTTGGAGCACTATCTAAATGCTGTGAAGATTATTGTCTCCAAAGTTCAGAGCAATTATGTTGATGTTTCTCATGGTCTTTTCGAGCTGAGTTCGCTTCTGCTTTCGGTTGCAACCGAAGGCTTCTGTTCTCCGGAGGGGGCCTCTGAGGAGGAATCAGGTCCGACCGAGAGTGGTACTGGATTAGGTGATGGAGAAGGTGCTACCAACAATTCCAAGGATGTTGAAGATGATGAGGATCTGGAGGACTATGTTGGAGAAAACGAACAGGAAGGAGAAAAGGAGGAGCGTGAAGATGATGACGATGCTGTTGATGTTGATGGAGATATGAAGGGGGAGCTGGAGGAGATGGATGGTCAGGACGAGGAAGGAGAAGATGGGGATGATGATGAGGAGCCAGACGAGGAAGTTGGTGATGTGGATGACCTTGATCCAAATGCTGTGGATGAAAAGATGTGGGATGAGGAGGCTACCTCTGAGAAGGAGAAGGAGAAGGAGGATTTGAAAGGCAAGCAGGGTGAGGACATGGAAGGAGTTGAGAATGAGGAGCAGGAAGGTGATGGTGAGGAAGGTGATAAGGAGAAAGTGGAGGAAGGTGGAGAAGAGGAGGATGAAGAGCAAGATGTTGGAGAGCAAGATGATGAGGTTCGAAATGATGGAGAGGATGGAATGGAAATTGATGCCGAGGAAGGAGAAGCTTTGGAGCTGGAGGATGATCTGAATCTGGACGGAAGTGGCGATGAGAGTGAGAGTGGAGATGAAGAGATGGGTGACGAGATGGAAGATGAGAAGATGGATGGGGAGAATGAGGAAGACGGAGAAGTCGAGGAAGAAAATCAAGCCGAAGGAGCTGAAGCAGAGGAAGGAGAAAATGATGATGAGGAGGAAGGAGAAGAGGCAGAGAATGAAGGAGAAAATGAGGTTGATGAAGAAGCCAACGAGCAAGATGGGGAAGAGGCGGATGGACAAGAAGACGGAGAACCTGACGGAGAATCTGACAAGGAAGCTGGACAAGAGGAGGACGAGGAAGAGCTCAAGGATGACTCGAAGAATGCCCAAGGCGGCGAAGATGCTGACGAGGCGGAAGAGGCAGGTGTTTCTGCCAGCACCGACAATGCTGCCTCCAATTCTGTTGACAATGATGCTGCAGCTGCTGCCGAGGCCGGCGAACAGGCCGATGGTGCCAATGCAGGTGCAGATACGGAGCAGGATAATGTGGGGGCCAGCGGTGCTGCCCAGGCGCAGCAAGCGCAGGAGCAGACCGACAGTTCGCGGGAGCATGCTACCAACACGTTGAAGCAGCTGGGAGACTCGATGAAAGAATTCTACAAGCGTCGCCAGGAGATTCTGGAGGCCGATGTAGATGCTATGGAGCAGGCTGGCGAGAAGCCTGACGAGTTCCAGCATCTGGACGGAGAGAATGCTGACAGCGAGACCCAGGCCGTTGGTGCTGCCTCGGAGGACCAGGTGATGAAAATGGACGACGATATGGCCATTGAGGAGGACCAGGCCGAGGAGGTGAAACAGGAAGCAGGTGAAAGTGGAGAGGTTGAAGGTGGGGAGACCGAGGGTGCGGACGTTGAGCAACGCATTGAGCAAGTGCAGGAAGAAGACGAAGCTGAGACTTTGGTCCAACAGTCCGAAAAGCCAGTTAAGCGCGAATTTGATGATATGGATGTGGACAGCGAAGATGATCAGATGGTTCTAGAGGCCGATTCTGACGAGCAGTCTGTTCTGTCTCTTCGTCCTTACGAAGAAGCTGCTGCTCTGTGGCAACATGCTGATGAGGCCACTCGGGAGTTCACCGCCGGTCTTTGTGAGCAGCTGCGGCTGATTTTGGAACCGACCGTTGCCACAAAGCTTAAGGGTGACTACAAGACGGGAAAACGACTCAACATGAAGAAAATCATCCCTTACATTGCTTCCCAGTTCAGAAAGGACAAAATCTGGATGCGCAGAAACAAACCAAGCAAGAGACAGTATCAAATTATGATTGCTGTCGACGATTCCAAGTCGATGGCAGAATCAAAGGCGGTCGAAATTGCGTTCCAGTCCATCGCATTGGTGTCGAAAGCACTCACGCAATTGGAATCTGGTCAATTATCCGTGGTCAAGTTTGGAGAAACAACTTCTGTTGTGCATCCATTTGAGACCCAATTCACTACCAACTCGGGTACAAAGGTCTTCCAGAACTTCACCTTCGAACAAACAAGAACCGATGTGCGCCAATTAGTGGCCAAGTCTCTGGATCTATTCGCTGCTACCAAACCTGCCACCGAAAACTTGTGGCAGCTGGAAATTGTGCTTTCTGATGGAGTCTGTGAAGACCACGACACTATTAGACGGCTTATCCGGCGCGCTCGCGAAAACCATATAATGCTCGTGTTTGTGGTGATCGACGGTATAGCAAATACAGAGTCCATCATGCAAATGAGCCAAGCCAAATATGAGCCGGACGCTTCAGGAGACCTCAAGTTGAAGGTGGAAAAATACCTTGATACGTTCCCATTCGAATACTACGTGGTGGTGAGCGAAATTGAGGAGCTGCCGGAAATGCTTGCCTCCATTCTTCGACAATTCTTCGCAGAAACAGGCGAACGATAAATTTGTTATTAGATAATATATTATGCAATACGTTTTAATTAGCCGAGCCCGACCGTTTTTTTTATAGTCTATCTCTCGGTATCTCTTTCCCTCGGCTTCTCCTGCCGTGCTCGCCACTGGTTTCCTCTGCCCTTCAGATCCATATTAACGCAAATTTTCATTTCTTAACCCCATGACTAACTATAGAGAGTACCAGAAGGTGATCAAGCTGAGCTTCCCAGAGCCAGTAACCACTGTCACCCCACCAGCTTCTTCTCCGGAGTGTTCTCCGCGTCTGGAGCCTCAAAGTCCGCCTCCGGAGATGAAAAAAAAGATTACCAGAACTAAAACCGGTTGTTTCTGCTGTCGAAGACGCAAGAAGAAGTGCGATGAGCTTAAACCATCATGTTCCGGATGTGTGCGCAACATGCTGACCTGTGTCTATCCCGACAAGTCGCAAATTTCAAAACCGAAGAAAAAGAGGGATCATCGCAGCCAAACTTACCCCCACACCGTGGTGGTGCCTTTCCCGCTTTCACCATTGAGCTCGCCCAAGATCAAAGAACGAGAGTACACAATGGAGAGATCATGTCTACCCACCGCAGATATCCCGGAAGTGAATCTCCCCACGCCCAGACTCAGATACCCCCACGGAATTCCCATCAAAAGCTTACTCAATTAACGCAGTCAAGTATGTAGAGCGCAACATAACTTCCTTATTATTACTTATTTCACCCCGAGCTTTTCTCCTTTACTCTTCTTTTTGTAGTCAGCCAGACTGAACTTCTTCACGATCTTTGGTTTCTCTTCCTCCTTCGTCTCAATCACCTCCACCTTCGTTGGCTCTTTGATTTCCAACGGAACAGGAACGAACAACGCGTCCGATTCAGGTTCTGGCCCGCGTTTTGGTTCCTGGAGGTATTTCCTGATGATCTGATATTTAGGAGGAAGCACCGACGCGTCGATAGACGCACCCCCAGTCTGGGTTTCAAACTTGATTGGAGTCTCCTCTTTCTGTACCACCACGTTGCCCAGCGACATCTGTATCGTCTTATCTCTGTATTCTGCTCGCGTCTCAAAGGATTCGTAGGTTTGAACAAGCTCCGGCACCGGGTTGTGCTTGCGCGTGTTCCGCATTAAATGAGCAGTGATCTTCTTCACCTTGCTGATCACACAGTCGCCAGAGTTGGGTGCGCACCCACACTCTGTGAGATCGAGCACTGCCTGGATCGATGCAACCAGTTTAGCGCGCTCATCTGTCTCCATATCATCAAATGCAGTGTGCTCAATCTTTCTGATTGGATGTGAAGAGTCCCATTCCCAGGGCAATGTCAGCTCTGAGTCGGCCTGGATTTCCTGGATAGCGGCCAGAACAAACCGCACCTCGTCGCCAACAAGCACAGTCCTGATCTCGCAGTTGGGCGAACACGATTTACGTGCAAACCGCGTCACGTTGCCCAATCCTCTCTGGTCAATGACTATGGGTAAGGTCGCATGGAAAAACGTCTTGGGCTTCGCACAGCCCAACAACCAGTACTGGTTCCATTTTTCCTCCATATAATTATGTTTCAGATCGATCTCCCCGACAATCTCACTCACCAGTTGCGAGGGATGCAAGTCCACTGTGGTGCACAGACAGAGTTTGGATAGGCCATTGAAGCGAGCTTTTGAACCTTCAGGCAGGGATCTCACATCCAGTTTCGTCTTGTCTATTAACTTTCTC
This sequence comes from Ogataea nonfermentans, assembly GCA_003706255.2. Classification (NCBI taxonomy): domain Eukaryota; kingdom Fungi; phylum Ascomycota; class Pichiomycetes; order Pichiales; family Pichiaceae; genus Ogataea; species Ogataea nonfermentans. Next base: position 806,200 of record PPKT02000002.1, on the reverse strand, counting down.
TCGAAATCGCTCCAGTTGTCAAATTTCAGCACATTTGCATCTCTCTGGGCCACCAGCTGTGGCAGTTTAAACATTAACGATCGCACAGAGCTCGATTTGTACTCAACCGCATCGATCTCGAAATAGAGCGTCTGGTACCGCTCCACAACCTCACCAGCACCATCAGAATCTTCCCCTGCCTCCGTCGAGCCTGTCTTCCGTTTTTTCAATCGAGATGATCCCGGCGTGGTTGGTTTAGACCCCACCAAATCTCGCCGCGAGCTATTAGTTCCAGGTGGTGTTTCATTATTTGAACGACGCCGTTTGGGTCCCATTCGAGCACGTTGCCGCTCTCGAGCCTTCTCTGCATCAATCACCAGACTTGGGTCACACAAATAGCACAGATATGTTTCTGGGGCATCGTCAATGTCCTCAATATTCATACAAACAGCATGCTGCCAACGAAAACAACGGTCGCACTGGATCGTGAAACCGTCATCGTGCTCAAACCCACAAACGCAGCCTATCACACCACTGTCTGGATCCACTGCATATGGAACATCATCATTGGTGTCTTCCTGTTCCTGTTTAACCTCCCCTTCCCCTGTTGATTCTTGTTTATCCTCAGTCTCCTTGTCTTCCCTATCCTCTTTGTCTTTATTCTCTCGTGTCAGGAGTGGAAATGGGGTGGCAGCAGCTGCAGCAAGAGCAGCAGCAGCAACCATGGCTTTGTTATTGAAGTTGCCACTGGCCATTGCAGCAGCAGCTGGCCCAGGAGACGTCACGACGCCATGATCAAGGTCCCGCAACGAGGGACTTTTCTTGGGCTGAGTAGAGTCACCACCCGTCAGAGGCTCCAAAGCAGGAGCCTCTTCTGTAGGCACACCATTCAGCCGCTGTGACTGATGCGAAAATAGCATCAACAAGCCAGCAGCCTCGTTATCTGGTAATTCTGAGTGGCTTGTCATGAATAGAAATATTTTGTTCCACGCCTACACGATATACGAGCGAGGGCGACGCGTCGATAGACTTAAAAATTTTCTCTTGTCTTCTCGCCACCAATGGCTCACAGATTACTGGTACAAGTGGTGTTTACCGGCGCTAGAGTGTTCGGTCGTGCGTTCACAGAAGCTTACAGACAGGCTGCTGCAGCTACCACAGCTCAGCAGGCTAGTGGTGGTGCAAAACAGACCGCTAGAACAAGAGACACAGATATCACTTTGGACGAGGCTTGCAAAATTCTAGACGTCACCCCAAGCGGACTGAGTCTCGATGCAGTGCAGAAGAAGTACGATTACCTGTTCGATGTGAATTCTAAGGAAAAGGGAGGCTCTTTCTACGTTCAATCCAAGGTCTACCGTGCTATGGAGAGAATCAAGAACGAGCTCGAGCACCTGGAAGAGAACCAGCGAGCGCAACAATAACTATGTACATAGAATTTACAATGTCCAAACACCATAGTGGATGAAGCTACCACCCGTAAAGAGCTCTGCAACATCATCTATCTAACGCATCCGATTTATTCTAAGGACCTGAACGGAGTGACTACCGTGGCTCTGTTGTTAGCAGAGTCGGTACAGACACTTAGCTGATCTCAGACCCACACACCTGCCACTATCGCAGCTGCTTGGGACTGAATGGCCCTATAGTAATATACTAGTTTAGTATACCTACTGATGTGATAAAATTTTCAGTTGCAAAAACTCTTTTATACAAAAACTCCTCACACCTCACACCTTAACCCTAGATCCCTAATTCAAGTAGCATTTCCTCTGCCTCCTCTCCGAATTGCACTACACCGCCATCGATATCCTCATCTGGGTTGGCTTCTTCATCTTCATCGGTCTTGCCCATATACTGTGGTTTTTTCCACTTGGATCCCTCGCCCTCGTAGTCCCAAACCGTCTGCGAATTTTTCTCCAACTGTTCAAGACTCTGTTGCCGCATTTCCTGCTCCAGGTCCTCCATTTCGTGGTCCGACTCGCTCTCGACGCCCGGCTCCACGGCCACCTCCCGCATCGTCACCCTTCCATCACGGATTGACATATCCAGAACCCGTTTTCCACGGCCTGCTCGCTGTTTTTCCAGCTCTTCTAAACGTTTCAATTCCCGTTGTTGTCTCTTTAGTTGCAACGCTCTTTCGACCGGAGACACCCACGGACTCAGCCCGCTTGTGGTGATCTCAAAGTCTGCTGCTTGATCTATAATTTTGGTTCGTTGGAGCCCATTGGCCTGAAAATCCAATAGCGTATCGAGCCGTTTCTCGGCCTGGAGCAGCTCGTCGTCTTTATCCTTCGTAGCCTCCATATATTCTATTTTTTTCACAGCCTCTGCAAGTTCCTCTTGCTCCTGCTGACTTTTCTTCTCATTCTCACGTTCCAGCTCCTTCTTTCTCTCTATGCGCTTGAAGAGCTGGTCCTGAACCTTGAAATTGTTCTGGCCAGCAGAACTCACAGAAATGGTGATTTTATTTTTCTTGGGCTTGGCTTTCTCCACCTTGACCACTTTCTTCACTCCATTCAGCTCATCCTTCTCCTGTTGTAGCACTTCAGCAATCTGCCGTCGTTCCTCGCTACTTAAAAGGTCTTTTCCGCAGAAAGAACAGGGCTGCAACCCTTCCTTCACACAGATAATCTTTCCGCAATTGAGACAGTTCGGAAACATCTCAAACAATGGGTGCCTTGTAGCATTGCAATTGCAAACTCGTCCTCCCTGTTGTGATTCCAACTCTACCAGTGCACTATCCAGATCTTGCAAGTTGTTGAGCTTTACGTTTAGTTCAGACTTCGGAGCGGGCGACAACGAGTCAGAGCGAACAGAAGAGCTGACAGACGAATTATTCGTCTGTGGTACTGGCTTCGTTGGCTCTTTCTTGACAGTTTTCTGAGTATGTCGCACAATCTTGATTGTGTTCCCTTTTGGTTTCACATTTTGCATCTTTCTTTTCTCCTTTTCGTCTTTTTTCAAGGTTTGAGTGAAATCAGTAATGAAATTCAATGCCTCGGGGGTTTCTCCCAACAAATTGGTGAAGTGTTGACTAACAGCCTCTGGTGTTTTGAGCTCCTTCTTCGCATAGTCGACCATCTGAACCAGCGTCTCATCGTCCAACGGAAGGAGCGATTTGAGCTTATTTACAAGAGCCATTAGATAAAGAAAAATTATTTATTTATTTTCTAAAGATCAATATTATATGTCAGAAAGCCAGAAGCTGAAAGAACGACTCAAAGTTCTAGAAGATGACCTCAAACTACAACGATCGCAGCTTGTGCTTCAACTGGCGCGTCGGCAAAATCGCGTGGACAAATCGTTTGTCAAACGAAACAACAGCCTTGTCAATAAAAAAGTGTTTGACCCAGATTTTGCCCACAAGTTGAAAGCCGTCAAGAGGGCCTCAAAGGCCAAGAAAAGACTCTTCAAACATATCTATGCAAATCAGATCAAGTATGCATACAAAAACCGCATCACAATCAACAATCTCAGTTTTGTCAGCATAAACAAGGATACAACTCTGGGATTGGTATCTACCAAATTCTTAGACTCGGGGAAAGAGTTGCTCTCCTTAGACGACCTGAAAACAACAATCACCTACAAAGACAACAAATACATCAAAACTCTCGAAGGAGACTATATCCAGCAAAATCCGCAATACTCGCAGCCAAAACAACATTGCATCTACTACACCCGCTCAGGAACCTGTTCCAACTCTAATTGCGAATATCTGCATACGCCAAACCGAATAGCGTTGTGTCCAAGTCTGATCCAAAACAAAGACCGTACATGTCACAGCTCTAATTGTCATTATTCGCATACCCCGTCACAATACAACGCTCCTTCATGCAAGTTCTTCCAGTCTCACAATTGTACAAACGAGAACTGCGTCTTTTCTCATAAGTTAGAGAACAAAGACGCAAAAATATGTCGAGAATTTGCAATAAATGGTTATTGTAGCGATGGAAGAGATTGCCCTCTGGCTCATTATTTCGAGTGTCCTGATCTCGAAGAATTGGGCTACTGTCCACGAGGAAACGCATGCAAATTGGCACACAAATTTAAATCTCAACCGCAAACTCATAAAGCTATTAGAAACATAGATAATGATCACGTGGTGCAGTCAGAGAGAATTCTGAGAGATGCAGATTACTCATTGCTCGAGCGGGACTTGCTGGCCAATCTGGAAGATTCAGATTCGGACCAATCAGACCTAGAACAACAGCCTGCGACAGACCTGGATATGAACGAAGACTATGTACAATTTGCTTAATTTAAACTGCTTCATCTTGCTAGCCATTTATAAATGAAGAACGCTAGGTACCCGCCTGACTTGTGTTCCAGGCACACGAAACCATGTCGTTATAATCTCCAAGTTCTTCGTCCAAAGCATAGTCCAGAAGATTCTCTGCCCTCTCATCTCCACGAACAATGCAAATCTGAGAATCAAATGGTGCCTCCGCATTGGCGGGTAGCGTCTTTTCTGAAACCTGTTTGTCATCAAGCTGTATCAAATGGTACGAATCCGAAATATACAGCGGCTCGATTAGGTTGCTACCCTCATCTTCGATCTCTTCGCCATAATCGGATTCATCATCCTCAAAGTCCCATTCCTGTTGAGGCTGAGGATCTAGCTGCTTATTTTCTTTGTGATACTTGGCTGCAAGGGGAAGGAACTGCAATTTGGTCTCTGCTTCTTTCAGACTACCTGCATATGCGAAATTCTTTTGTGAGTTGACCTTATCTGTTTTGGAGAACTTGAACATGTTCAGATGAGGTACCTTGCGAAGTCGGTGAGGTGTTGTATCGTTGACGTTCTCGTCATTGACAGTAACTGTGGTCGACGATTTTGCTAGCCAGTTATAGTTTTCATTCACTATCGTCTTGGTGACACTCTTCTGGTCCAAAATGTTGGTGTTATTCTGATCAGACTCATTCAAAACTGTGTTGTTGAAGTACTCCATGTTGCACAAATCATAGACATTGGTTCTTTTCTCTGGGTCCCAGACCAAACATGCTCTCACGACCTCGCAAAGATCTCTCCTATCCTTTTCAGGCAGATCCATTCTTGGTATCAGCTCCTCAATTGAGGCACCGGGTAGTTTTGGCAGGTGGAATCCGAGGTTGCTACTCAATTTCTGTGCATCGTCCCAAAATCCGCCTAATGGGGCTTTCTGTGATCTTTCCGGACATCCCAGCACTTCAAGCACTCTCCACGTTTGATCTAGTTCATTACTCCCAGGAAATAGAGGCAAGAAAGTGGCGGATTCAACAGCAACACATCCGAACGCCCAAACATCAACAGGATACGAGTAATGTTTTTGTCTGAGCAGGATCTCTGGAGATCTGTACCACCTGGTAGACACGTAGGCGGTATAGGGTCTTGTGTTTTCTGCCTGCCTTGCAAGTCCATAATCTGCCAGTTTGATGACATAGGCCTGGTGTTTCTTGTTAGCAGGGATCTTTTCCTTCGAGCCATAGAAATTGGAAGCTTGCATGATGAGAATGTTTTCAGGCTTGACGTCTCGATGATAATACCCGTGCTTGTGGATGTGTCGAATACCTGCCAAGATCTGTGACAGGATACTCTTCAAGGTATATGGGGAAAAGAGACAGTTTTTTCTGTACTTCATAAGCTGGTATAAGTTTTGATCCATTGATTCCATGACGATGTGCAACTTGAAAGTCTCCTTATCGATGAAGATGTCATAGATCTGCACCAATGAAGGGTGCGAACACACTGAAAGGATGAATTTGACCTCCTTCACTTTGGAGTAATCGTCCAGGTTAGGCAATCTGCGAGTCATTGTCTTAATAGCCACCACGTCAAAATTGGCTCTATGGACCTTCTTCAGCGGCTCCAAAAGTGTTCCGGGGCATTGCTTCATCTCCTCGAAGATTCCATCCAGAGCGTTAGAGCGGACCTTAGCCAAACTGACGGTTCCAAAACTGCCGCTGCCCAAGTTTCCCACGGTACGGTACCGCTGGACCAGACTTTTAATTGGGATCATAGAATTGATGATCGGGAGATGTTCTTTGTTTTTGGCTGGCGAAGCGGTGGACTGGAGGAACTCTTTGAGTGAGATAGGTGGCTCCATAGTGGGCGGTTGGGCATTGATCATCATACGTGGGAAAAAATGAAAAGAGAAAGAGAAAAAGAGTAGAGCGTTTAGAGGGCTGAACTTTTTCCCTTTTTGAGGGACAAGGCAGAGAATAAAAAGATACGATTTTAAAGTACGACCAGGTGGGGTATGTGGTTTAGTATGGCATTCATAACTCGTGTGGATTTACAGTCTGTAGATTTGGCCTGAATCTCTCTAGATCGAAATACAGGTTCATATCGTAGGCTCTTTCCGACCATCCAATGGATTTAAGCATCCGGATGGCTGCTCCTTTGACGTAAATAATTACTTCCGAACATCATCGTGCAGTAACTACGCGGCCCCAAGTTGTTTGCTGCATTCGTTCGCCATTGATCTGCGTCTATTGTTGAAATACGTTAAGAGATCTTGTTTGCACTGTGGTGGTGCACGGAAGTTTAGACGAAAAAATACTTGATTGCATGCATCTGAATAGTAAATACATATATTGAGACATAATTTTAGTTTATAAGTAACGTTTTTCAATTGTACTCACACATTTTGAGTAGTTTATAACTGGTAGTCATATTGTTTGTCACAAATATAGTTTGACTGATATGCCATAAATAATTCCGGTTATGAAGCGCTAACAAGGAAATAGAATGGTTCCGTTCCAACTCCAATAACGACTAATATGGTTGCATCCCCTGTAAGTGGGATAGGGAGAAGATATACCCCTATTTGCAATATTGTCCAGCCGGTTCAACTGTCAAAATTTATCCCACTCCTTACATATTACTCTAATCATACACAGTTGGCGATACTGATCAACAACACCTAAGTGTAGGGTTCGTATAGCAGAAGATCTTACTTAATTTTATCTTACACTATTTTGGAAGAAAGACAATTATTATTAGCTAAGCAGTGACTCACGTCCTCACAAATATTATATCTAGCCGCATTTCCAGGAACGTAACATAATTTCTGTTGTGTAGTTTCTTTGTCGATGACCGTAAGTCATCTGCATATTCTCAATGAGGAGTCGCTCCGACGGCTACAAGAAGCGGACAACAAGATTTCTAGACTGACTCACATCAGAAATGTGCTTCATAATGGACAGTATTCCGACTTCGAACAGACCATTCTCCAGACAAAACCCAATGATTGTCCGATTGTTCAGAAATATTCAAAAATCGAGACGTTCCACCATAATGACAAGCAGATAACTCTCAACACTATGTACAGTGATCACCCGTTGCGACGCTACAACCAGATTGCTGGTTCGGACTTATTGGGTGATGTATTTGAGAAAATCAACTCATTGCCGGTCCTGGTGTTCTTACATGGTCTAGGGGGGCAGCTAGCTCAATTCGAGACCATCATGCAAGAGTTTCGCAACTGTGCAGATCTTTTCGGGGTCGATCTGCCGGGATTCGGTAACTCCAAGCCAAAGATGCGCAAATCTAAGAAGCTTCGACTCGCAGAATACACAGACTCTGAACTTGATGCCCTGGACGAAAGTCTAGCCCAAATGGACTGGGAAGACTACACAAGTACCAACATAGCCGATATCTTGTATGAGATTCTCACGTCGAAATTCCCCAACAGGAAGTTCATTATCATTTCGCACTCTATGGGAACGCATCTGGCCATCAGACTCATTAATAAGTTGCCACCTAATAAAGTAGAGTCGCTTGTGATGCTCGCTCCGCCAAAACTAGCCCCGATGAAACTCCCACTGTCTGCACGTGCATTTCTTGGTGTTTGCAGTTATGCTCCAAAACTTTTTGATTTCTACAGGTATCTTGACCGCGTGGGTGGTTTATACTCACCATCAGTGGAGAAGTTCATTTATCTGGAAGATGATGACCTCCTTAAGCGTCTGACCCAGCTTCGTTGGAATCTGGACACAGACTCGGAGATATTCTTGCGCTACCTCTACGGATTCCAACTAATCTCCAGCACGGATCTCGTAGAGGCCGCAAAAAAAATTGTCAATTCATCCAAAGAACCACGGATCCTTATTTGCTGCGGAGACACCGACAAGGTGACCCCTTATTCGGCCAGTGAAAACATGGCTAATATCTTGTTAGCAAATAATGTTTCCGTGAAGCTCGAGAAAATTGAAAAGGCCAACCATTCATTGTTTCTGGACAGACCGCACTACTTGGCAGGGGTTATATACAAATTTGTGGAGGACCTGAAGCTCAATGTGGATTGTACATGGGTTCTGCAAGTGAAAGCGCAAATAAGTGGTGATAAGTGGGGCCTGAAAAATAAAGAGAAATGGGATAAGGTTGTTACTATGTCTTCTCCACTAACTACAGCCAACAAGCCGGTCCCGCCGCTTCTTGGAATGAAGACCCTGAGACAAACTGACGAAACGCACAACCCAATCTCGTTCGAGAAGACACATCCCGAAGTGTTTGCCATCATCGACATAGGATCAGACACCCCGTCGTACGACCCAGCTGACTTGGGCCGAATTCGCTACGTCAAGTTCAAAACAGAGTCCAAGGTGACCCCAGATAATGTCACAATTGTGCGCTTTATCGCAGTGGCTGACAAGCTAGCCAAACAACTCCAGGAAGGCCAATTCATCGTGGTGCATTGTCATTACGGCCAGAACCGAACTGGATTCTTCATCTGTTGCTACCTGGTCGAAAAACTGGGCTGGACAGTCAAAGAAGCTTTGCAAGCATTTGAAGAAGCCAAACCTCCTGGAATTCGCCACGAACATTTCAAAAACGCGCTATATTTACGCTACGGCGAATAAGTCATTATATGCCAAAGTTCCATTAACCCATATTATTTCCAATATCCGATTATCCTCCCCTGCCGCTCCATGCGGTCATATCCTAAAAGCGCTTCTGGTATTAAAGTGGCCGTATGCTCTGATCTTATCGGTTTTGAGCGAGCTTATCAACGGTAGCACAAATGGCAGCACCAGGCCGACCGAAACATATGCCAGTGCGAGCATCTTGTGTTTGCGGGACACAAATGGACGATGGTAATGATACAAACGAGCCAAATTCATGAAGACAAACGAAGGGACAATATGCGACTATTTATTCATTAGAACGGGGAAAATAATCGAACCATTTATTAAAATTTGACACCGCCCGAGTTCCCGAATTTAGTAATCCGCCACAAGTCGGCTTGGTCGTCTAAATCGCGTAAAAATTGGTCAGGTCACGTGAGTATGTGTGTGTGTGTATCGAAATCTAAATCTACTTATTACTAGTGCCAAGAGCAACGAGGAACGAGTTCATGTCGGTGCGAAGGTGGTTCTTCTCCTCCTTGTTCAAACCATTCTGCTCCACGTTACGTTCCAGTCTTTTTTGCAGGTGCTCTATGCTGCGGTCGATCGACGTGCGAATGTTGTCCACATACCGGGCCCGGAATTCGTCCAGGCGCGCACAAACGGCCTTGGACACGTTGTTAGAGGCAATCGCAAAACTCAAAACTACAACCGCCACCGCAGCGTCCATCGAGATGAAGTCGATCACGTGACCAAAACTGCAGATCGCGATTACAGGAAGGTTGATGCTGACAAGGTTGGTGACCACCGTGCGGCTGATCTGGGCCTGCAATTCTGGAAGGTCTTTGTTGAGCACCCGGTGTTTTAGTCTGGCAATTGGATTGGCCAAGGGTTCTGAGTCCTGGGCGGATTCTGATGCCGGCAGCAGCAAGTCTATCTTTCCCTCGAGATAGTTCAGTTTTGCAGTAGATTCCAGCAACGAGCCATGACATTTGACCGGGGTGAAGTTGAACATGCTTTTCTGGATATACGTTTCGTCATCGAAGAGGTATTTGGACAGCACAAGGTCGAAATCGTCGATATTGGGCACAATTTGAGTAATCTTGCTGAATCTCTGGATGAGCACGTCCTGCAGATATGGGGCTATTTTTGATTGCAGCTCGAAGTGGCTCAGCTGTGCCCAATTACCAATTTCCTTTCTCAAATTGTCGACCTCTTTCAATAAGTCGGGTTTGTGTTCGTATTTCAGCTGTTGATCTATATCTTGCAACAATGACTTGAGCAGCAACAATGCTGGGTTGTGCCCGCTTGTTTCACGATTGAGTGTGAAAAGAAGTGAGTTTATGCGGGAGGCTTTGATGAGTTCCAGGTACTTCGACACGTTGTTTGCCGACTCCAATAGCAATGTATTGGCCAGATTGGCCTTTTCCAGATCCACCACCACCTCGTCCTCGGTCTGGAGTTGAAACGAAGCCCCGTGTTCCTTGATCCTAGTGTCAAGCACCGTCAATGAAGGATAATTGTTGATCTCCAAAGCTTCTCCCGGCCGGCTCTTGACATATATATACAGATGACAGTCTGTCTGAGGGGTACTTAGCACGGCCTGTGTTGTTTCTGAGACTTGGGAGTCGCGTTTGCCCAGTAGTTCCGGCTTTTCGATCTCCAAAAACTCAATGTTGTTGAATAGTTCTCGATGCAGCTCATTTCTAGTCGAGTTATCCCCCACAGTCTCGTTCTGGATAACTCGCAATTCCCGGCTAAGAATTGGTGCCCGCACCCCGTCCTCACCAAACCGCACCCATCTATTTCCGGGGCCTGTTGCGCGACGCTCTTTGAGCTGTGTAAACCAATCTTGGTCGCTGTCCATTGGATCGCATAGTAACACATCGAGAAACAAGCCACGGGCAATTTGAGGGGATTGGACCACACCAATTCTAATGGTGGTAGGTTCAAATGGGAACTCGGTAGATTTCGGACATATTTCGGCGAGTTGTTTGGCCTTTTGCCGGATTATTCGACTCGTGGGAAATATCGCTCTTGTTCTTTCCAATAGGTCAGATGATCCGTCAACAAGGTCTGAGTGATATCGCACAGTTACGACCCAATGCTTTCTGGATGCTTGTAGTTTTGTATGCAAATTGTACCGCAGACGGCCACTTTGCGCGCGGTTTCGCCAAAGAGCACTAAACATAGTGTTTATAATTTTTTCTCGACACAAAAATTATAAGGAAAAATACATTATTTTTGGATTACGGGGAAGGATAATTGATGATGAAAATTAATGCGATTCGCTATTATTCGCATTCCAATCCACTGGTACGATTGTTTATTCTATGATAACCTAACTTCAGGGCCTTCCTAAAAAGTCCTCTCGTCTGCCAATCAAGCGATCTCTGGACTCCGTAAGTAAGATCGTCCTTGTTGCGTCTGGAAAAGGCGGCGTGGGGAAATCTACAGTGGCAGCAAATATGGGCCTTGCTCTTCGCAGACAAAACTTAAATGTTGGAATACTTGATGCTGATATCTTTGGGCCTAATATCCCCAAACTACTTGGACTCAAAGGGGAACCTCATATGTCAGAGCGGGGCAAACTGATTCCAATGGTCAACCATGGAATTCAAGCCATGTCGATGGGATTTCTGGTCCCTGAACAATCTGCAATTGTCTGGCGGGGTCTAATGGTTCAAAAAGCGCTACAACAACTTCTCTTTGATGTTGAATGGAACAATCTCGACGTGCTGTTGGTGGATCTTCCTCCTGGAACGGGTGACGTCCAGATCACGTTGAGTCAGCAATTGAGAGTAGATGGGGCTGTGGTTGTTACTACAAGCCAAGATCTTGCTCTCAGTGATGTTCAGCGTGGAATCACCATGTTCAATAAAGTTGTGGTGCCCATTCTCGGGGTGGTGGAAAATATGAGTGTGTTTGTTTGTCCCAATTGCAATCACGAGGAACACATTTTTGGGGAACTGGGAACGTTGGATGTCCCAATTTTGGGTTCTGTTCCACTTTCTCGAGAACTTTGTGGACCTAATTTGGCAGTAACAACACCAATCTCTCGCATATTCGACACGATAGCCACGCAAGTGCGAGAAAAAATATTCTAGTTCTCCGCGCGGCGATGCGGCGGTGTGGCAAAAGATGTACGCCCAGCGCTTGACACCATTAATATTCTCGTTCTGCAAAAAGGTTGCTTTACTACTTAATCAGCCCCCAAGACACTTTGTTTTTTGCTACACCACTTGCTATTTACACACCGAAACACACACATTTGCACAATACAATAAAAAAATTTACAGCTCTAACATCGAATGAAGTGGTTAATTCTGACTATGCTGGTGTCAAGTATGGCCATCGCAAGCTCTGAGAGTTCGGCGACGACCTTCGACCAGCTTGACACCTCCACGCAGAACCAAGTCTTCCAAATCATCGAGAAGTACAACGACTTGAACGAAGGCGAGGTCCAGTTCGAGGAGTGGCTCTCTCCAGACAATAATGTCTACATCGTTCCCAAGATCCGCAAGCCGGCCGATTCAGGTGCACCTGGTACTGCTGCTGCTTCTCAAGAAGTGTACGGTAACGGCTACCAATTCTTTAACACTAATAACGACGGAGTGGGGTCTCTGGAATCCACGAACGGTAAAGATATGGCCCTTATCAAGGAGGAGGACATTCACGCCATGGGTTTCCCAAATGTCTTCCGTAAGCTCATCGATCTTGTCCACAATCCGTGCGGCAGTGGAGGCTCCGCAGAAGAATACTTCCCATTCGGGGCCAGAAAGTTCTTGCTCGTTGGTGTGAAGAAGCAGTCGTTAGAGTTTGACCAAGAAACAAACCAGTACCAAACCATCGAGTACGACCTTGAAGATCTCCAACAGGAGGCAGAGTGGGAGGAATGGATGAACTATCAGGAAAACGATGCTGCCACAGAAGAGACTGCCGATTCTGCTGGCCTCACAAACAGTACCGCAGAGGCAAACAACTTCCCGTTCAAAAAAGGCAAAAATGACGACTGTGGTGACGATAGTCAGAAGAAGCTGTTTGGAACGGACAAGTTTTTCTTCGTCGGCGTGGGTAGCGTGGACAACGAGACCATGCCTGCACAACCAGTTTCCCAGTCCGTCGATTCGTCCCAGGACCTATCTAGTCCCCACTTAAGGCCAGCATCTGACGCAGATTCCTCACCTCTTTCTCCACTTGCCTTAGCCCTCCGCAAGGCGGAAGCCGCAAAGAAGGAGTTGCAGAATAAGTCCACGCCATCCACGTCCCTCACTAGCTTCACCACCACCACCTTGCTCAACACCTCCATCCCAGTCGTTCCAACTCCAACAACGCTTACACAAAGCTATTACGGGGGCATCTTCAACATCAACGATGATTACAGACCCAACTCCACATCCTCTACAGATGGCTCGACTTACGTCAGCATTGACGAACTTTTCCGTCAGTACCAGAACCAGTCGAACGTGCACATCAAGAACGGGGGTAATCGTGCTGCTGGGCAGGCATTGTCACTGTTGGGAGCGCTCGTCCTTATTGGCTCGTCTGTTTTATTGTTTTAGAGCATCGAAAATAACTGTAATTTGCAGTATCTTTATTGTAATGCGCTCAGTCTCTGTCGCATGTTAGCCAGTAACTCGTCGTCGACTTCCTGAGGCTCTGGTTCTTCTGGGGCAGCAATTTCTGGCATTTCCACCTCGGCTTTCGGTTTCTCTTCCAGTATATCCCTCAAAACCTGGTCGATATCCTCGTCCTCCTCGTCCTCGTATATTTCGGTGCTGTCAATGATATCGTCCATCATCTCATCGATAATCCCACTCTTCATTAGCTCACGGCTGAGTTCTTGCACAGTCCGACCCATCTGAGGTAGTTTGACCAGCTGGTTCATATCCCTCATGATTTCTGTGGATTTCTGCATTGACCCTTTCAATTTGATCATCTGCTGCTGTTCGCTTAGTTTCATTCCGATCGACTCCAGAGTAGCCCTTGACACATGAACACGCTCGATACTCTTTGTGAGGTTTCTATACTCGCGAGCATACATTCTGGCTGTCTTGGTGTCATTCTTCTTCACTGCAGCCCTTATCAAAGCTTTTGTCTTCTTCTCGACGGCATTCAAATCTTGAAGTTGTCTATCTATCTGTCTTTTGTTCTTTCGTAATGCAGTCTGACACCTGCGATACTGTTCTTTAGGATCCGGCCCCCAGATGGCCTTTTTAATGACATCCATTATGGCGGAGGGCTAAATCTGATAAATAATATAATATAATTCGACGGGTCGAAAATTACAAGACGGCGACTTAAAGCGGACGATACAAAAATTAACACGCCTTTTCGCGTTTTCAGATTTATCTTTTTACGCGTTCACCATGTTGGAAGGAAAATTCGAAGAAGCCTCGTTGCTCAAGAAAGTAAGTCCTCCATAGAACGTTCTCCACTAACACCAATAGGTCATCGAGTCCATCAAAGACTCCGTCAAGCTATGTAACTTCAATTGCTCCCAGAGTAAAGGAGTTACTGTGCAGGCCATTGACGACTCAAGAGTGCTGTTGATTGCCCTGAAAATCGACTCTGGATCGTTCCAGGAGTTCCGTTGTGACAGAGACCTCGTTCTTGGTCTCGACCTCGAGTCTCTGTCCAAGATTCTCAAGCAAGGTAACAATGAGGACTACCTTACGCTGATTGCTGAGGATTCTCCTGATTCGCTACTGATCGTGTTCGAGGACAAGAAAAAGGACAGAATCTCCGAGTTTTCGCTTAAACTTATGGATATCGACTCCGATGTGCTCACGATCGACGAGATGGACCATGACTGTTCCATCACGATGCCAGCCTACGAGTTTGCCAAAATCGCCAGAGACATGAAAACTTTGAGCGAGTCATTGCAGATCATCATCACGAAGGATTCTGTCAAGTTCAATGCAGAAGGCCAGATTGGATCTGGTTCCATCATCCTCAAGCCTCACACCGATATGGACAAGCCAGAGGAGAGCATTAAAATCGACTTGAACCAGCCAGTCAACCTCACCTTCGGAGCCAAATATCTCAACGACATCGTCAAAGCCACGTCTCTGTCTTCCACCGTGACCATCAAGCTGACTGACAAGGCTCCTGCGTTGTTCGAGTACAAACTGCCAAGTGGTTATCTGAGGTACTATCTTGCTCCAAAATTCGACGACGACGATTAATATAATTCGTAATTCATTACCTTCTATTAGTATTTCGACTCAGCCAGCTCGGCCTTGTCCAATAGCGGGAGAAAAGTAGACCGCACGGTAGATTTTTCAGTCACTGGCAGAATCAGACGATAAGCGTCGTGCTTGTTCAAATAGTACCGGAACAGCCTTTTCACACGCAGAAACCCAAAATTCTCGTACAGCCTCAATGCCTTCTTATTGACCACCTCTGTCTCAAGAATGATCTCGTCGCATTTGTAAAGAGTAATCATCGAGTCCAGACTCTGCGATATCAACTCCTTAGCTATTCCCTGGCCCCGAAACTCGTTATCCACTGCCAGCATCCCTATATAGCCACGTATTCGCACGTTCTTATGCGTCTCGACCTTGGAAATTATGCATCCGATCACTTTGTCGTTGTGTTTGGCCATAAGTGTCAAATTGGGCCAATTGTTGAGAAAAAATCGGTAAACATAGATGGAATAAGGCTCACTCAGATGTTCATCAACTAGACGTCTCACTTGTTCTATGTATGAGTCCATCTCTTCTCGTGGATATTTGTCCCCGTCCAGAACAAGTGGCACATATTGTATCGACATGTCTGAAAATGTACAATTAAATATAACCTTTTTTCCCCATTTAATATTTATTTTTTACCCTCTCTTGTGACTGATCAATATCAGCAAACAAGGGCAATCTCACGCAACAACTCTAGGCCCACTACAATGAACATCTCCGTCATCCAGAACAAGAATCCCCTGTCGATGATGTCGTCTGTCTACCGACAGAACCCGTCAAAGGATGGCAATATGCCGGCTGCTTTAACCATCTACAACACGTTAACGGGGGACAAATTGGTGGCGAGTGCTTACCAATTTCACAACCTCGAGGCTTTGAAGCAGTACATCAGTGAATCGTTCAAGATTGGAGTTGAAAATCTGTTTCTGCTTACTCCATTTGGAATAAAGCTGAAGTTCACTATGGTGGTACACGAGGAGATCAACGAAATCTACGTATTTGACAGACGTTTCTTCAATGTTAACAACATCGAGTCCGCAGAAAACTCTGTACTTAGCAATGAACTACTTGACGAACTCAATCAAGCCGACGTGATCAATATGATTAAACCGTTAGCCTCACCAATTCTGTCTGATGAATTATCAGTTTTTGTGGAGAAGCTAGCACTGGTCCTGGATAACACGAAACATATCAAGGCAATCGATATAAATTTGAATTCGCTCAGGTTACTGCTCAATTCGTTGAAACGCAACTCGGGATGGGCTTCTGCGCTCCTTTCGGATTTCAAAAAGACCGTCGCCCTGGACGAGTCGATTCCTGAGGACAATGATCTTGAGGTGATTCTGACCTCACTTAATGTGCTTATTCAGTATGTTGGACTTGTTTTCAAGACTCTTGAAAAGAAATTCAACGACTCCATCGATGCCCTCATTCTGCTACAGTCTAATAGTCTCGTGGACCAATGGAAGGATCAATATGCCAATCTGAAGAAGGTTAGCTTTGAGTTCACTAATCAAGCTACAAATTCGTCACAAAAACTGGTGTTAGGTCAACTGGTTAATGAGTCGCAGTTGGAAACCTGTGCTACCGAATCTCGAAAACTTAACAAGGCAATGAACGAGAAGCTCGTCGTGTTACGGAGCAAAATTGAAAGCGATATTATGAAACCAAGGCATGAACTCACAAAAGAATACGACTTGTACATGTCGCAATATGTGCGACCACAGACAGACACTACGCAAAAATCACAGAAGATCCAGGATTGTAAAAACATTCTTGCGGAACTTGAGGTCCAGGTCGGTAAACTCATTAGCTCAGCATTGGATCTGCCTACATTTGAGGATCTTATAACAACTACAAGTCAAACATCTACTAACCTATCTCCAAGCTCAATAGCCAACATTAAAAAGCTAATCGAGCTGTACAAATTCCAAGCACAAGAGCTTGTTCCCCAGATTACCAGTCTGGCTGATCGTCTTTACAAAATACAGGTGAACAAGTTGAACCTGCGTAAGGAGCTTCAGACAAAATTGATCTCCTCAACACTATTATCCATCACCAAGATTCAGCTGAATATTATGAGACTGAGTACAGTTCTCAACTCCGACATTTTGAAAAATCTTGATACCCTCAAGGAATACGAATTACAGATGTCTGTCGTATCTGATCTGCCCCTTATCTTCGGTATTTGGGCAATTGCCAATCTTAACAATCTCAAGTACGGGATCTCCTTGAATATGATCGTCAAGAAAGCTAACGAGATTTTCGAGATGCTGCGGTTTATGGAGTCAAAAAATCGCGCCAAGTGGTTACGTGAGTTCCTCTCCAGCAGCGGTGGGGACAAGCTTGACTTTCTCAGTTTAGACGAGAATGCTAGACGAAAGTTCATATCTGAAAACTTGTTGACGTTCAAGTTGGAACCTGTGGACCCACAGTCAGGTAGAGAATCTCCGTCTCCTACACATCAGCAGCAGCTTATGAGTCCTATCAGCCCTCAGGAAAATCATTATCTTTCTTCCATCAATAAGCTGCTTCATAATATCAATGGATTTCCTATAGCCAAGACATCTTCTAATGAGGTTCCAAAGCAAGCTGAAACTAACATTTTTGTGAATTTGTCGAAATACGTTACTGTGAACAACATTATTGCATACATTGAATCCTTGAAGGGGATAAATATAGATCCCAATGTGGTGGAAAAGCTAGAGGATTGTTTGAAAGATTTTGGAATTAGATACAATCTTGATGGGAAGAAGACTATTAATACTGAAGATGGTGAGGAGGTAATTGTGAAGGGGGGGAATATGAATGGACTTGGTACATTCGATGCTTCAGACGTAAGCTACATGAGGCTTTTCAAGAAGTTTATTAAGAGCTTTGAGTCAGAAGGGATTGCCATTAGCGTCAATGTAAATCAACAAAGCTCGGTTCCCAATGATGAGCTTATTAAAGGGTATGAGAGGCGAATAAAAAAGCTGGAGAATCTTTTGCACACACAAAATTTTAAGCAGTTCAATGATCAATGGTCTCATCACAATCGGCCCGTTCACACGCTGCCCAACCCGGTGAGCCGCCGTCAATCAGATTCTAGTCAGGAACCAGGAGCCGCAGAAAACACTATATTATTCAATGAGAGTGCGGGTCTTGGCAGAAAGATGATTGGTCTTCCTCCTAGTCATTATGGCGAAAAAATCGAGAAACTCGAGAGGGAGAATAGCGGTCTGAAAAAGGAACTAGAGTCACTGAAAGAAGGCGTAGACTACTCTGAACTGGAGAGAACTAAGAAAGAACTAGAGGATCTGAAGAAAGCGACTGCTGAGAAGGACCAGCGCTTGGAGCAACTGGAGAGGGAACTGGAGGATACTCGGACTGCAAATGAGAAGCTTGATATCTCCAACAAGGAGCTGGACAACCTGTGTGCGGAGCTGAAGACTATGAAATCTGACTTATTGGAGAATATGTCCCAAAAGGAGGATGAGTTTGCCAAAGAATCCAAAATGAATCAGCAGGAAATTAATGAGCTGAAACTCAAGATCGAGGAGCTTGAGGAGGATGAAAACAATTTGATCGATGTCAACAAGTCTTTGAATGAGAGGCTGGTAAGCAAGGATAAGTTGTTGTGTCAGCTTTATGAGTTGATCCAAGCACTATATACCAAATTGAACCAGCTGAGCTCAGAAATATTTAGCAATCTGACCAGGGTTTGTCTTTTGTTGGAATCTGTGGGTCTTCTGTTGGTCAGAGAAACTTCCTCGGTGGAAAATGAGCCTGGTGTCTTGACTATCAAAAGGGTGAAGGGTCTGAGAAGCCGCAAGAAGCAAATCAAGCAGACGAACGAGTCCACCCATAATACTAGTTTGGTAAACAACGATACACTTGATGACACCGACCAAATTGATAATGCGTTGATGGAAGTTGTTTCGAGTGAAGTTGTGCCTGAAGCAGAGCAGTATTTGCATTGGGTCGATATGAATGTGCTTAATTTCACGTTGTCGTCGGACTTGGGCATTGAAGAGGAAGTGGTCAATAGCAAGAAGGACGAAGGATCTATATGTGACCTACGGTCTTGTGAGGAGAGTTCGATTGAAAAGAAGGTGAAAAAGTTGATAAGCAACTACGAGAGTTTGAACATCGAGCAGGGATTCCAGAACTTCCTCCGATTCAACCATGTTGACAACGAGCTGGTGGTGGAACGGGTTTTCCGGCGGTTTAATGATGTTGAGACTCTGGCAAGAAGATTGCAGAAGGACAAGAACCAGCAGAAACAGGAGTTGAAGACGTTGACGTCCGAACTGGACGGCAAGATTGCATTCCGCAACTTCAAAATCGGAGACCTGGTTCTCTTCTTGAAAACCCTTACACCAGCAAATGAGGAAGCTGGAGAGACTGACCAGCAGCCGTGGGCTGCTTTCAACATTGGTAGCCCTAACTTCTACTTGAAGAACACCAAAGACAGTGATAACTACATTGATCTCAGCGATAGGGACTGGCTGGTTGGTCGGATTGCAAAGATTGAGCCACGACTGGTGACGGAGCAGAAGGTAAACGACAAATCTGAAAATCCCTTCAAGCTGGCTAAATCTATGGCATGGTATTACGTTGAGGCACGGGAAGTGAAGGAATAACAAGGTATAATACGGGACGGAATAAGGTAACGGGAATTTGGGATAACAATGGGTTCCGGCGTTCGGCCGGTTAATTGCGGTAAGCGGCGGAACATGTATATGGGTAATTGGTAGCATGTCTATAAAAGGTAAAAGGGTTTCCCTCGAACTAACATTTGCAAAATGGCACCTGTTGGAGATGTTGGAGATGTTTGTGGCGGGATCAACTCGTTTGTTAACGGAATCGAGAAATCTTCCATTACGCTTTCTGAGTTTATTTTTCTACGGATATATCAGTTGGGAATCAAATCTGTATTTGGTGTGCCCGGAGACTTCAACCTGAACTTTCTTGAGCATCTTTACGATATTGATGATCTCGAGTGGATTGGTTGTTGCAATGAGCTGAATGCTGCCTATGCGTGCGATGGGTACGTTAAAGCTTCTGATAAGATGGCTGTGCTAGTGAGCACTTTCGGAGTTGGAGAGCTTTCCGCTCTTTCTGGTGTTGCTGGTATGTATTCAGAGTACGTTCCAATGCTGCATATTGTTGGCACTTCGGCTCTAGCCTCGAAAAACTCGAACAAGAGCTTCCATCATTTGTTGACTGCAACCAACACCTATTCTTCTCCGGATCATTTTGTTTATGAGCAAGTGGCTGAAAAGTTTAGTTGTATAACGGGATCCATCACGGACGATGCAGACGCTGCCTGTGCCACTGTGGACCATGTCATTAGAGAAATCCATCTGCATTCAAGACCAGGATACCTGTTTCTTCCGTGCGATTTGACTGAACTCAAGGTTCCCGTGGCACGTCTGTATGAGGAATTGAATGTCGAGTATGTGCCAAAAGTTGGCGAGCATACGGACCATTTGGTGAACACAATTCTTAGCAAGATTTATGAGAGTCGTAATCCTGCTTTGGTTGCTGATTATTTCCTGTTGCGGTGTAAAATGCAAGGTGCTCTGGACAAGTTGGTTGAAAAGCTCTGCGGGAAAGTGAATATCTACGATACTTTGATGGGCAAGGGACTGGTTGAGGAGGATCTGTATGAGTATGTTGGGACCTACCATGGCAGATTGGGCAATCAGGATGTGGCTCGTGCACTCGAGAGTGCTGATTTGGTTCTCCATATTGGCTGTTTTGATGTAGAGATGAACAACGGGGTGTTCAGTAACAACCTGGACGTCAAAAAAGTCATCTCGATGAACATTGACAGTGTGACAGTCTGCGGAAAGCTCTACACAGATATAAATATGCGCGATATCGTTGGGAAAATCGTGGAACAGCTGGATGTCTCAAGGGTTGCACAGAGCATAAAATATCAAATTTCAGAAGTTGAGGAGCATGGATTAGACGACCTTAATATGATCGACGTGAAAAAGCATATTCAGCAAAATCTTACCAGAGATGACTTACTCATCGTCGATACTGGTTCGTTCATGTTCGGAATGAACACTTTTAAGATGCACAAGGCCCGATTTGTGAACCAGTTTGTGTGGGCCGCAATTGGATATGCAATTCCAGCCGCCCTTGGAGCATCCATTGGAATGCGGGAAAATTCCCAGCCCGGTCGTGTCGTGGTGGTAGAAGGGGACGGAGCAGCAGAAATGACCCTTCAGGAGCTGGCTTCATATGTTCGGTTCCAAATTCACCCGGTAATATACGTACTCAACAACAATGGCTATACTATTGAAAGAGTTATCAAAGGACCTGCACGTTCATACAATGATATTGCCGTTCAGTGGCATTGGACCGAAATGCTGCATAGTTTCGGAGATAATCATAATAGTGTTTCGGAGCGTATTTCCAGTCGTTCGGAGCTGAAGAGAGCACTGCACGGGCCTGGGATGCACTTATTTGAGGTGATCTTGCCCCAGTTTGATGTTCCAAGTGACCTCACTAAGATGGTTGAGAAGAGTAGAAAATAGGGCTATCATTAATTAAAATATACTTGCGCTTTTTAAAAATTAGGCTTAAAGTAAATACAATACATTTCTGTGAATATCGGGTTGTACTGATTTATTTTTCTTTCTGCGGAATTGATGACTGTGCGAGATATAAGTACTCCCCAATCTGCCCAATATTCACTTAATTTCTCGCTCCCTTGATCAATGCCGCTCTTAAAAGCCCATAAGTCTGCCGGGTCGGAAGAGAAAGACACCGCTGGTATGAAACCACCTGCCGGGGCCATTGCGGCCCCAGAAGGTGGATGGAGAGCATGGATGGCTTGTTGTGCAGGAGCTACGGTGATGGCCATTTCATTCGGAATGGTTAACTCGTACGGAGTGTACCAGAGCTACTATGAGGCTAAATATCCTCACATCAGCTCAAACACTTTATCTGTGATAGGTGCTCTACAAGGATGTCTAACATTTTCAGCTGCATTGCCCTCGACGGTGGGGATGTATTATTTGGGACCTCAAGTCATGGTTGGTATTGGTGGGCTTATCAGCTGTTTGTCTTACATGTTCCTGTCGATTACAAATTCACCGTGGCAGCTTTTCGTAGTCCAGGGTCTGATGTTCGGACTTGGATCCGGAACAATGTACGTGCATTGCGCAGGAGTTGTTTTCCAATATTTTAATAAGCGCAAAGCCATAGCTTCGGGGTTGATAACTGCAGGAGCAAGCATTGCCGGAGTTTATTGGCCAATTGGGGTGAGAGGCCTGATAAACAATGTCGGGTTTGCGTGGGGAAACAGAATTATTGGCTTCATATATATCCCAATGGTGTTGTTTTCGGTGACGTTTCTAAAGCCTAGAACACGTCCACCAAAACGAAAACCAGGCCAGAACATCCTGCGTGTCAACTTCAAGGTGGCTCGCAACTGGAGATTCCAACTTATCAATGTCACCTTCATGGTGTGCATCCTAGGATTATTTCCTGGTCTTTTTTACGTCGATCTGTTCTGCCAGCGTTTAGGGGTCAGCAAGGCGGTCAGAGACTACAATGTGGCTATAGTCAATGCGTCTGCCCTTTTTGGCAGAGTTGTGCCCAGCTATTTTGGCGATAAGGTGGGAAGATTTAATATGTTAATTCCGTCACTGGTCTTGAGTGGAGTTCTTCCCCTCGCTCTGTGGATACCTGCCAAATCTACAGGTGCTACCTTGGCATTTTGTATTAGCTGGGGTTTCAGCTCAGGAGTGTTTGTGCCCTTGTTTCCTGCAATTGTGGGCCAATTGTTTCACGAAGAGCTGCCATCTTACCTTGCTATTTTCTTCCTAACAGCTGGAATAGGAGCCCTTGTTGGCCCCATTGCGGTGGGAACTTTCATCCCGCGAGGCAATGTGGACGGAGTGGCGGGCTTTGACAAGCTCGCCATCTTTGTCGGCGTGCTGTTTTTGGCTGCGGCTGTGTCGATGACGATGGTTAGGTTCCTGTTCGAACGACGGCTGGTCGCTGTATTTTGATTATGTAATAATTGTAAAAGCTCAAGTATTTTCCATCAATTTTTCGTATTCCACGAAAAAAACACTTCTCCCACTAACCAACCATGCAGGCTCCCGTCGTTTTTATGAACACGGCTACGCAAAGACAGACCGGGCGTGAGGCACAGATTCAGAACATTACGGCTGCCAAGGCCGTGGCTGATATCATCCGCACGTGTCTGGGACCCAAGGCCATGCTTAAGATGCTGTTGGATCCAATGGGAGGAATTGTCCTCACCAACGACGGACACGCGATTTTGCGTGAAATTGACGTGGCACATCCTGCTGCAAAGTCGATGATTGAGCTCAGTCGGACCCAGGACGAGGAAGTGGGTGATGGAACTACATCGGTGATCATTTTGGCGGGCGAGATCTTGGCACAAACCTTTCCATACATAGAAAAGAACATCCATCCGGTGGTGATCATTCAGGCTTTGAAGCAAGCATTGAAGGATGCGTTGGAGATAATTCACGAGGTCAGTATTCCCGTGGATCTGAACAATGAGTCTGCCATGATTAAGCTTATTTCTGCGTCGATTGGCACCAAGTATGTGGCAAAATGGTCGCAGATGATGTGCATGTTGGCCTTGAAGGCCGTGAAAACCGTTCTTATTGAAGACGGCGAGCACAAAGAGATTGACATAAAGAGATATGTGCGGGTCGAGAAGATTCCTGGTGGTGAGATTGAGGAGAGCGTGGTTTTGGACGGTATTTTGCTCAACAAGGATGTGGTGCATCCGAAGATGAAGAGAAAGATTGAAGACCCGCGTATTCTCTTGCTGGATTGTCCGCTAGAATACAAAAAGGGCGAATCGCAGACCAATGTGGAAATAACCAAGGAGGAAGACTGGGCCAGATTATTGGAGATTGAGGAAGAGCAAGTGAAATTGCTATGTTCGCAGATTCTGGCCGTGAAGCCGGACCTGGTCATCACTGAAAAGGGTGTCTCTGACTTGGCTCAGCATTACTTGCTCAAAGGAGGCTGTTCTGTACTGAGAAGAGTGAAGAAGAGCGACAACAACCGGATAGCAAGGGCCACAGGTGCCACCATTGTGAATAGAGTCGAGGACCTGAAGGAGTCGGACGTGGGAACAAAGTGCGGCTTGTTTGAGGTCAAGCTGATCGGTGACGAGTACTTCACCTACTTGGTGAAATGCAAAGACCCGGGAGCGTGCACAGTCATGTTGCGCGGTCCATCTAAGGACATTCTAAACGAGATCGACCGTAACCTACAAGATGCCATGGCCGTGACGAGAAATGTGTTTTTCGAGCCTTCATTGGCTCCGGGAGGAGGAGCTTGTGAGATGGCCGTGAGCGTGGGTCTTTCTGAGCGGGCCAAGAAGATCGAGGGTGTTCAACAATGGCCATATCAGGCCGTGGCAGATGCGTTTGAGGTGATCCCCCGGACCTTGGTTCAGAATTGCGGAGGAAACCCAATCAGAGTGCTGTCTCAACTGCGTGCCAAACACGCTAACGGAGAGCACACTTTTGGAATTGACGGAGAGAGCGGCCGCGTTGTCGACATGAACGAGTACGGAATCTGGGAGCCAGAGGTTATCAAGCAGCAGAGCGCTAAGACATCGATTGAGAGTGCCAGCATGCTGTTGCGGGTCGACGACATCGTGAGTGGAGTGAGAAAGGAGAGTCAGTAGAAAGTAATACTATGATTTGGTGTAAGGATGTTTTGTATCTTCCCTCGTGGTAATTTCGACGCGACGAGAAAACAAGAGGATTCCTTTATAACTCAGAGGGTATCATATAGTTCTTGTTTATTCATGTTCTCCGAAGAGTCGTCGCTGACGCGATCGCGAAGTAATAGCGAGTCGCAATTCAAGTCGACTCGTGCAGAGAAACGGCTGGGGAGGCTGTTCAAGCAGCCAACCAGCCAGGCCCCGGGAACCAAAAATACGCCCTTGACAGGCCCCAGTACCACAGCATCCAGCACACCCACCAGCACGAAATCAGAGCCCAAGCAACTTGCCCTAGAGGATCTCAAATATCATGTTGGTCGCAATATAAGAAGTATGAGCCAGAGTGCGATCCCCACGTCCTCAACGTCGATGTCGAACGGATTTCATTCATCGTCCTCCTCTGTATCACTTGCAACACCTAGTTTGCCTCGGAAGACGTCTATTTCGCAGAACCCTGGAGTTGATGCTAAATTGTCTACGTTGAGGGAACATCGTACTCCTGATGCTTTGGAGCTTGGCGAGGTGATGGAACTGGCCCAAAAGACTCGATTTATTTACGAGGAATTTACGGGTGTGCTAAAGAAGCTTGGGATCAGCTTCAATACGTCCAACTCATCGTTCAGCGGGTTTTTGAACATTTTCGAATTTCTCAACAGAAGACTCAACGAGGGCGACAAAGAGTTCATTCAAGACAGTTTCCGGCTACAGCTGTTTGCGTTGGTGCTAGATATGCTTAAAGAATTGCGAAAAATGGTGGAGAACTTAACTTTTACGAATCAGATCATTTCCACGCTCAACGTCGAAACACTCCGAATGGCATATTTTTCTCTATTTTCGCTAGTCGTGGAACTTACAGGCATATGTCAACTGTTAGATCCGTCGTTTTCGGTGAAGAATTACCTCAAAAACGGCAGGTCCGTCCAGCTTTCTGCAGCACCGCTTGTTCCACAAAAAATGAGGACACAGCCGCCAAAAATCAACAGAGCGCCTCCACCGAATCCACAGCATCCACAAACAGTTCAGTTCCCCTCAAGTCAGCCGTCAGTTGCCTCGGTCATTCATCGCCAGCCTTTGAAAGTCGACACTAATATCTCCATGGTAGGCCGACAGGACTCGGAAATAAGCATTGGCAGTGCCACAGATATGGCTACAGATAATGATAAATTGTACGAGATCATTACTTATACGACACAGGCTGCTCATAGCGTGTTCACTCAGCTGAACAACGCTCTGGCCAAAAATGCAATCAACACGGCCCAAAATAGCTCTTCAGAAGACCAAGATCTCACAAGTATCGCACAAAAGGTTAAAGAGCTCACCACCCATTGCATGAGCTCCATGGAGCAGACAAAACGCATTAAATCTGTGCTCAACAGTGTTCGGTCACTTACCAAACTCGATGAAGAGCAGCAGAAAAAACTGTACGAAGAAACTAACATGTTCCTGAAATCCATCATCAACTTCCTCGCAGCAACAAAAGGTGCTCTCCAGGATATGCCAGCACTTAACGAGGTGCGAGGTGCGCTCTCTAACCTTACTAGGGCAACCAAAGAACTCACTATTCGTTTAGAAACCAGCGTTCTGAAGCAATCTGTCACCAACGGATCAAATACTGTGACTGAACAACCTCCGTTGTCGTCAATTCCATCGGTCGCGAACTTCCAAAACGGTCATTTTGCTCAGGATCTAGGTCCTCGGAGTGTAGCATCGCCTTCACTAGGGGAAAGGGATGAACCCATGCAGCAACAGATAAAAAGCATACAAACCAACGGTCTAGAACACGTTGCTCCACTACCTGTGACGACACCGCTGGTGGCATCAATAGGGACCACTGCTGCTTCGGTGGTGCTTCCGATCACGTCTCCAATGGCAATGAATGTCAATCCACCGGAGAACAATCCTTTCGATAAGGTTCTAGAGGAACGACGGATGACGTAATCATTATTTTTGATTATTAATTTCGAAAGTTTGCTTCTTGACAGACTTTGTAACGTTTTACAAAATACCGCAATCTAAGAACTAAAAGAATGGCAGTCAATATTGAGGGCAAGACCGGTTACGGATTGATGTCGCTTACGTGGCGTCCACAACCAATTCCCTATGATCAGGCATTTGCTACCATCAATAACGCAATTGCCGACGGAGTTACTTTCCTCAACGCCGGTGAGTTTTATGGCAACTATCCGGATGATGTGTATGCCAATTTGAAGCTCTTGAAGGCCTATTTTGAGAAATATCCTGAAAATAGATCCAAGGTGACTGTCTCTGTTAAGGGATGCTTGGATATTCCGAATCCGCCGGACAACTCTCCAGAGGGCATTGCTCGGTCAGTCACTAATATTGCTTCTTTCTTCCCAGATAACAAGTTTGATATCTTTGAGCCGGCAAGAATGGATCAGAAGACCCCCGTCGAAGAAGTGATCAAAAGCCTTATTCCGTTCGTGGAGAAAGGTACCATTCGTGGCATCTCGTTAAGCGAGGTGGGTGCCGATACTATTCGTCGTGCGGCTAAAATCTATCCAATCTCCTGTGTTGAGGTTGAGTTCTCAATGTGGTCGACGGATATTTTGCGCAACGGTGTCATGGATGCTTGTCGGGAGAACAACATTCCTGTTGTTGCCTATTCTCCTTTGGGCAGAGGCTATTTGACGGGCCAGATCAAGTCGATTGACGACATCCCAGAAGGAGATATTCGTCGGATGTTTGATAGGTTTTCGTCGCAGGAGATTTTGGACGCTAACAAGCACTTTGTTGAGCTGATTTCAGAGTTTGCCGCAAAGAAGAAGTGCACTCCAGCACAGGTTGCCCTAGCCTGGATCCGCAAATTTTCTGAATTCCCTGACAAGTATGCCAGAGTAATTCCGATCCCATCCTCCTCTACCCCGGAGCGGAACCATGAGAACAACACCCTAATCGAGCTGACCACAGCCGATTTTGAGGAGTTGAACTCGATGGTGAATTCCCTGGAAGTGGTCGGCGGACGTTACAATGCCCACGCAGCTGGTCATTTGGAAGGCTAAAGAGATGGTTTGTAGCTTATGATTTATCGATCTACTCATGAATACATTAAAGATATAAATTACACCTTCACACCCTTTGATACGGGCTTCTAAATCTCTCCATCCACCCCCATCTCGTGCGCCGTGTCCTCATGTATGTCTCCATCTTGTCCACGTCCATGCTGGTCAGACTGTCGTCATCTACCCAGTCGATGTTTTCCTCATGTATACTAATCTTCTCAAGAACAGGCATTTCCCAGTTCTTCAGTCGCAAAGAGTTCAGAACCACACTCACGGACGAACAGGCCATAGCAGCAGATGCAAACATTGGATTCATCGTCAGGTTGAACGGGATTATCAGGAATCCCATGGCAATTGGGAGCATAATCAGATTATAAACCACAGCTAGCAAGAAATTTAGCTTGATGCAGCGGAAAGTCTTCTGTGATATGTCCAGCGCGGCAAAAACGCCGGAAGTCCCACCCTTACGATTTAGATCTTGCAACTGAATACCCTCGTCGCGCTCAATTTCAGATGAAGCCAAAAGAACCAGATTTGCAGCCTCGATAGCTATGTCTGTGCCTGTAGCAATAGCAACACCCAGATCTGCCTGGATCAAAGCTGGCGCATCATTGATTCCATCACCAACAAACGCAACCGTGAGACCATGTTGTTGCATCTGCTCAACCACACGCAACTTGTCATCGGGTCTTGCCTGAGCGAAAACATTAGCTAGTGGAATACCAACGGACCGGGCCACAATTCTAGCTGTCTGTGCATTATCACCTGTCACCATGGACACCACATAGCCTCGGTCAATTAGTGCACCTATTGTGGTTGCAGCGTCGGCCTTCAAAGTGTCTGAGAGCTCCACATAGCCGAGATAATTCTGATCAAGTAGAATGTGCGAATAAGATGCAATTTCTTGATTGTTAACCGCCTTGCAATACTCCACAAAATCTTCCCTGTTTTCAATCTTATAATTGTTCATCAGTTCTGTACTGCCAATCACCACTTTGGTCTCAAGACCATCCAACCTGATCTGGGCTTCGACTCCACAACCAACAATGGTGTGAATGTCAACAACTTCAACAGTTGTAGGTCTGGAAAACGACAAGGCACCGGCAGCAAGTGCTTTACCGACCGGATGCTCACTAGTAGTCTCAACAGCGTGGATGATGTTCCAAATCGATGACTCGTCCATTCCTCCAACAAAACGGTGACCAGAGACGCGCATCTTTCCAGAAGTGATAGTGCCAGTTTTGTCGAAGACTACGCAGTTAATTCCGCTAGCTTTCTCCAATATCTCGGCTCCCTTGATTAAGATTCCGTTCGTAGCTCCAACACCAGTTCCAACCATAACTGCTGTGGGAGCGGCTAGTCCTAGAGCACAAGGACAGGCCACAACGACAACAGAAATAGCCACCTGCAAGATTTTCGAAAACTCAACCTTGCCAGTATCCTTATCAATGAAAAATGCTGGAGTACTATTCGGATGACACAGAACATAAATGGTCCAGAATCCAAGTGTAAATAGCGACAGAACGAAAATCGCAGCCACAAACTTACCAGCAATCACATCGGCATATTTCTGAACTGGAGCTTTTGTAATCTGCGCATCTTTGACCAGCTTAACAATTTGGCTGAGTTGTGTCTTCTCACCAATAATATCCACACGCATGTAGAGTGGCGAAGCAACGTTCACAGAGCCTCCAAGCATCTTGGATCCTATTCTCTTGACCACGGGCATACTTTCACCGGTTAATAAAGACTCGTCCACCTCTGATGAGCCAAAAATGCATTCACCATCTGCCGGAACCCTTGCTCCTGGTGGCAGAACGACAACATCGTTCTTTTGGAGTAAATCGATGCCGATTTCGCGCTGAGACGAGTTGACGTCGTCTGGATTTTCTAGAATAACACAAGTTGACGGTGTCAATGACAGAAGCTTCGATAGTGCTGTTGAAGTGCTACCCTTAGCCTTACTTTCAATCCATTTCCCTAGACTCACAAATGCAAAAAGCATCACTGACGTATCGAATAGAGCATGTGGCGGATGATCAGCATCTTTAATCACCGAATTCAGAATTGAAAAACACGAGTAAATGTAAATCACCGATGTAGAGACGCAAATCAGCAGATCCATTGTTCCGTTCCCGTGTTTAATTGCCTTGTATGAATTAATGTAAAACCGTCTTGCAAGCCAAAACTGAATATACGTGGCCAGACCAAGTTCTATAAGACTCTCAAGGAACAACCCATGGAAAAGAGCAACCTTTTTCCAATGCAATTGCAGCAATACCACAATTATGGGCCAGATGTGATGCCGGAAAAAGATAGGTGCTCCGAAAAACACCATCTTCACAAATACCAGTCTCCAATAAGCTATATCTTTGACTTTTAGAAGTAATTCTAATTGCGATGCCGTATCGAGATTTGAGCTCAAAATCGCATCAAACCCACAATCTTCGATTGTCTCCATAATTTTCCGTATTCCAGTCCTGTTACTGTCGTATACTATTCTGGCATCCTCGGTAGCCACGGACACCTGACAGCTGATCACTCCTTCCAGCTTGTTCACCGCCGTTTCAATCGAGTTCGAACAGCTCGAACAAGTCATTCCGTACACTTTTAGTAATACACTTTCCTCGTCGCTCGTTTTCTCTTTGTCCTGCGTCTGGATAATGCGTGCCTCGAATCCGCAATCATCGACAGCCTGTTGCAACTTTTCTGCCGGTCCTGTGTGTACCACCACTGCATCCTCGGTCATGAGTGAAACCTGGACACTAGAGACGCCCTCGACTGCCTCAAGAGCCTGTGTCACGGAATTGACACAGGAGGCACAAGTCATGCCTCCGATGGTCAAATTGGTGGTTTTTGGTGATCCGGAGCCTCCGCCTGCTGTCAGGACACTAGCCTCGAAACCTGTGTCCTCCACAGCCTGCGCCAAGGTTGAAGCTGGGACCGAAGGTAGATGGGTCACCAGAGCCTCTTCTGTCAGTAAGGCAACTTTCACATCCGAAACACCATCAACCTGACGCAGAGCGTTGTCAACCGCTGATGTGCACGAAGAGCAGGTCATTCCACCTATACGCAAAATAGTTTGCGTACTCATGATGAAAAACGTTATATCCGAACAAAGAAATATCCCTATTTAAAAAAATTATTGGAGCAAGGATTTAATCGGCTATTATTAGTTATATTTTTATCTATATAATCAACGATATATATGAATGCATTGTATTTATTTTGGTATATTTATTTTCTTGTGACAGTAGAATGGAGTTCATACTCACGCATAGCAAACACAGAACCTAGAACGCACACAGTAGCAACCATCGAGAGCAAGAATGTCGAGGAACAACCAACATTGTATGCCTTTATAAGTGTAGGTATAGCCCATTCTGGGGCCGTGCGGATGTAATCCGCACTGTGCAGAGACTTGTCAATGATATCAAGAACCTGGGACGCAGGAACGTCATCCGGCTTGGCGTCATAAAGATTGGAATTCAAAAATCCAGCCAGATTGTGCTGGAAAAGCAGCGAGCCCAAAGAAACTCCAAGAGTCGATCCCGATCCACGGAAAGTATATTGAATAGAGGTGACCGACGATTGATGGTCCTGTGGCACAGCAGCAATCAAAGCGAGAAGGGTGGTGGTTAACATGGAGGAGTAGGCAGCATAAGGAACGATAGGAAGCACCATAAGGGCCAGAGTACTTGGCACTGAGTTCCCCTTCGTCGGTCTTGTGACCAGGACAATTGCCAGTAATCCAAGACTTCCAAGAAGAGCTGAGATGATAGAAAAGTTGCGGTACTTGCCTGTGATTTTCATGTAGTAACCAGAGCCAATGGACGAGAATGAGGCGGTGCAAATCATTGGCACAAGCCGGAGACCCACCTGTTGGGTGTCTAGACCCAGCACAGCGGAGAGATAGACAGGGTAGTAGTACACCACGCAAAAGATGTACATTGTTCCGAACCAATTGGCGAAGGAGGAGCCGAGAATCGAACGGTTCTTGAGCAGCGAGAGCGGGACGATTGGTTCTTTAGTGACGGCCTCGATGCGGAGGAACATCGTTAGCGAGCCAAAGAATGCTGCAGTGAGCAAAATTGGCGTTGCAACCGACTTGAACCTGAACGATGTGAGAACAACGAAAATGAACAGAGTCAGGGCCAAACTCAGGATACCGGCCACATCAATGCGCTTCAGCTTCTCACGGACAGGAATATCTGTTTTGTGAGTCTGGGGCAGGTCGAGATTGAAAGTGCAGAGCAACAAGCAGATTACTCCGATAGGACATTGCACCCAGAATGCCATTCTCCAGCCGTATTTCTTGGCCAGCATTCCTCCTAAGGTTCCCATGGCAGAACCAACACCATAGCAGATGTTGGAGTACCCCTGGTAAATTCCTCTCTTGCGCAATGGAACCAGATCACTCAAAATGATGGTACCCAACACGTTGAAGCCACCTGCGAAACCGGACAGGAAACGACCTATAACAAAGCCCAAGGCAGAGGTGGCCATGGAGCATTGGAGGCATCCGATGGTAAAGATTACAATGCATCCCTGCAACATTGGCTTGCGGCCAAAAATGTCAGACAATCTTCCAAGGGGCTGGATGATGGACGAAGCCAGCAGATAGGCAACAGCCATCCACGAAAGATATGGGATGGCGTTCAGTTCGGATGCAATCTCCGTCATGACAGTTGAGAGAATAGTCGCATCCATGGAAGCCAGAAGAACCAGCGAAAACAGAGAAGGAAGAATCAAATAGAGCTGTCTCTTTGGAACAAGGAACTCTGGCTCTTCATCCACTAGTTCTGAATCCTGACCCACCGATCCATAATTTCTAGCAACAGGTTGATCCTCAAACTCCTCAACCACCTCTTCCGCCATTAAACCAGGCAAAGAAGTGGAAGGATCAGTCAAATGAGGTGAATGTATTTGTGACATAAAAACTAATTAGGAAAATAGATAGGGAAATTTCTTATTTAAGAAATTGAGGAAATTGGGCATTTATGGTGCAAAAATAGAGCGACTTCTCAAATAATAAGAAATAATAATGTTGCATCATAATTATAAAGACTTAATAAGCATAGCATTGTAGATTTTATTGTACATATTAACTTTCAGGTTCCGACCGCTCCATTCTCTTGCTTGACTTCCACAGTTTTATCTATTTCCTGTTCTGCTTTCTTATCTGCGGCCTGATCCGCTTCAGGCTGCTCTTCAAGCTGCTCTTCGTCCTCACTCACCTCGTAGTCATCGCTCCATCGTTGCTCAGAGGAAACTACCAATCCAAGCCAATTTTTCACCAGAGTAGCGAGCTTCTTGGCAAAGCGAAGTTTGCCGAACTCAGGCTTCCTCAAAATCAGAATCATTAATTTGCCTAAGTTTGTGCTCTTTAAGGTCGCCCTAGCAACTGATTTGCGTGCAGCCAATTTATTCACCAGCGGCTCCATATCCTTACCGGCTTTCGTATAATCAGCCACCCCGTCAACAGGAAACGCAATTTTCTGCATCTGCACACGGATGTCGCTCAGAAACTTGGTGTCTTTCTTCACCTCCTCAACCAAATCACTAGACTTCAGATTCGGATCCACCTGTAGTCCAGACTCCTCCACATCTGAGTCCAACCCCCAATCGCTATCAAGCTCTTCCTCTTCGGGCTGTGCTTTCTTGACTCTCTTATTCGAGCTTGGGGGTGCTGTGTGTTTTCTTTTTCCGTTTTGCCCGAAATCTTCATCGCTTTCCTCTTCCTCTTCTTCCTCTTCCTCCTCGTCATCGTCCTCCTCTTCCTCTTCAATCACCGCATCCTCGTCGTCATCATCGTCCTCCTCGCGTCGGCCATAGCTTCCATAAATTGCAAACTCCTCCGCAGACACTTCCTTGTTATGAGCACAAAGATACGCGTTCGTCAGACTGCTCACTTTCGCCGCTCTTTTAGCATGGTATTTGCCGGCCGAATCCGTTATTTCACCTTTCTTCACCAAATATGCAGCCACATCGGCGTCAGAAAGAGGCTTCAAATCCTTCTCTGTACACCAGTAGTACTCGTCATCGCCGTAGAACTTGACACAAACAGATTGCGGTTCAGGAGAGCCCCGACGTCGTCTTCTGCCACCAGAAGAAGCAGGTTTCATCTGCTGGATCTTCTCTGGTAAGAGATCATACTCAATTACACGAGAAGGCCATTCTGGAAACCCTTTAATCTTAGTGAGAACAAGAGACCCGGAAGATAACATTTACGAAAATAACAGAGTTTGTGGTGTAGAGATGAATATACAGCTTATCGACGCGCCGATAGACGCGGAATTGGATAGTGTTTGATTGGTCAACATCTGCTTGGCAATCGCAGGTACATATGATCGGCGAGAATGGGGCCGGTGCAATGTTTATGTCTCGGGAACGGTGGAAGATTGAGAGAAAAAAAATTGCCTCGCGAGATAAACCGGATACTGGAAACCAGACAATAATGGCAGATATCGTCATGTTTTCGGAAAGAGAATGGACCAAAAAGGGAATGAGCGGAAATGAATCCGTCTTCTGTGCCAAACCCAACTGATTGCCAAGTTTATAACAAAGGCATATTGTTCGGCAAAGCATAGTTGCGTATTATATGGGCCAGTAAAGTACCTGTAAAACCGGTTTATCTCAATTCCGGACCCCCCGGAAAAAGAAAACAATTCTACAGTAAATTTCTCGCGAGCAGCAAAACCATTTCGCACGGTGCATAATATATATACCGAAACGGAAACTCTCATCGAAAAAGTTGTTTTCCACCTGAACTTATAGCTCTTTCTTCACGGACTGCTACTTAATTGCCAACCAGATACCAATAAATATTCGAGATGCTACCGGCCGGTGTGATCCTTGTCTTCTGTCTGATCTTTGTCATTGGTAAGTTGCTTTGAATTTGTTGTTTTCTAACTCTTTTAGCTGTGACTGTTTTCATTCTCTTTATGATGAAGAAGTACAAGAAATAAGCAGAGATGGATGCTTGAGCATGGCTCTGTCATATGTGTTTATTGATAGACCTAATAATAAGCAGTGAGTATGCGATTGATAGCTATTGTTACGGAATTCGGGTCCGTCTTTAAGACGGCGCCCAGTAGTGAGGTCAAGGCCGCAATGAGAAGTCCGGTGTATCTATAAGACCGGTAGTCGTCTCGTTGTTAGCTTTTTCCCTTGTAGATCTTGAAATTGTAGCACAACGATTGGCATCCTTGTCTGCCGAGGATGGTAGTGTAACCGAGTACTGGTGTACGGATGGCTTTTCCCAGAAGGGCAATTTTAGCAGAGATGGATGAATTTGGAATTTCTCACATCATCTTTTCCGAGTTTGGTGGTTTTTTTCTTTCATAAACTTATAAACACACTTCTCCTTTGAGTAATAGCAACAAAGCTCTTCCCTCTTACGGATAATTAGTCGATAAGTGAAAAGTAAGTGTTACATATTTACAAACTAACCTTAGTGTCCGAACTCGCCAACCTTAAGCAAGAGACCCAAGTCTCGGAGCAACCGGAATTGAGCTTGCAGCCTCAAAACCCAGAGCTTGATGATGATGATGATGAGGATTCCAAGCCTTCCAACAAGAGAGAGCGCAGAAAGATCGAGATTAGATTTATTCAGGAGAAGTCCAGAAGACACATTACGTTCTCCAAGAGAAAGGCTGGTATCATGAAGAAGGCTTACGAGCTCTCTGTCCTGACCGGAACGCAGGTTTTGTTACTGGTGGTCTCCGAGACCGGACTTGTTTACACATTTACGACGCCAAAGTTGCAGCCGCTAGTGACCAAGCCAGAGGGTAAGAACCTGATTCAGGCTTGTCTGAACGCTCCAGAAGAGCCAACGAACGAGGAGGACGAAGCTCAGCCGGGAGCTGTGGCTGAGCAGCATGCGCCACATGGCCATCCTGGGTCGCAACATTTGCACCCACAGTTGCAGCCACAACAGTCTCAGCAAGCTCTGCCGGCGCCACCACAAGCCCAACCCCAAGCAGACCCATCACAAGCTGGTCAACCTCCATACCACATGCCTCAGATGGGAAACAATTATTTGAATCCTGACCAAAACAATTATTACATGGGATTTAACGGCAATCAGGGGTACAATTAAGTGGGGGCAGGAATTCCTCTGCAAAAATAAGACATTTATTTGACAGCGTAGTTTAGTTTTTTTTTTAATTTCATTCATTGCCTTTCGCAAAAATCTGTCTCCCTTCTTTTTTCTATAATTTTCTTCGTGCACATGTCAAAAAATTTCGATCAATGAACAACACCATCTCTAATCTCTCTGCTGGGCTAAGAAACGTTCACATCAACCAACCTTTGAGTCATACCAGTATTCAGAACGAATATGAAGCTCAAACGAATCAGACGTTAGATTCGGAGTCGGTTTCCAGGCTAAAAGAGTTCTTTCAAAATGGTGCTCCGAATGAAGGATACACTCTAATCAGCCATCGGTCAGCGCCTAACGGCTTCAAGATCGCCATAATCCTGTCGGAGCTTGAATATAACTACAGCACAATCCTTCTGGACTTTAACAAGGGTGAACAACGCACTCCAGAGTTCCTAGCGATAAACCCCAACGGACGAGTTCCTGCACTTATAGACCACGCACAGGAACAGCAGGTGTCCATATGGGAATCAGGAGCAATAATTCTGTTTTTGGTGGAGAAAAAGCTGAAAGAAGAGGGAGTTTGTTCGATATGGAGCGACAACTTGGTGGAGCAGAGCCACATTTTAAGTTGGCTGTTTTTCCAGACTTCAGGTCATTCTCCGATGATAGGTCAGGCCCTCCACTTCAAATACTTCCACTCCACTAATGTACCTTCAGCTATCGATAGATACATTGATGAAGTGCGGAGGGTTTATGGTGTTTTGGAGATGGCACTAGCCGAACGCAGAGAGGCTCTAATTATGGAGCTTGACGCTGAGAATGCTGCCTCTTACTCTGCTGGTCTTACACCTTTGTCACAGAGCAGATACTTTAATTATCCCGTGTGGCTCGTTGGCGACCGGGTGACCATTGCCGATTTATGCTTTGTGACGTGGAATTATGTGGTGGACCGTATTGGAATTGACCTCAAAGCAGAGTTCCCTGAGGTTTACAAATGGACTAAACAAATGATGAGACGACCTGCAGTTATGAGGGCATTAAAGGGTAACGAATAGCTATGATACTTCGAAAATTGACAGGATGGATGATAACAACCACGGATTTTGACTAATTACTACATCACGAATAGTCTTGGGGGACTCTTTCTGTAAGATTACAGAAACCCGTCATTTTGGACCTGTGAAGAACGTGGGAGATACGTTTGAAACAGTCTGAAATTTGCTTGCTACAAATTGTGTCAATGTCTGTGTTTTGTTCGTAACACTAAGCAACCAAAAGTTGGATTACAGCATATGTGGAACAATATGCAAGTTTATAATGAATACCGGGTTTATGACGAAAGTTATATTGAGATGATTATTTGCGACATAGATATTGTCGTGGGCTAAAGTATTTTTCGATTTTTACCAAAAAAATAATTTAATTAATATACTTCAATAATGGCCGTGGAAAACCCGGCACTCGCGATGCTGGGCATCAAAAAGCTCAAGCTTCCATCTCGAAATTGGCTTATCTTTTGGTCTGTCGTTTCGGTGTTTGGGGGAGGTGTTGCGTATGACAAGTTTCAGCAGAAGCAGCTCAGAAAGGCCTATGTTGAAAAGGCAAAATATCTCGGTGAACAGCCTTTCCAGCCGTATGAGATGCCGCGAAAACTGAGGATATATGTTGCTCCACCGCCCAACGACTATTTAAGCGAGGGTTTAAAGTATCTGAGACGGTTTGCAAAACCTATCTTGAATTCGGCATCTATTGATTTCGACATTTACACGGCTGAGAGGCAAGGAGACATTCGTTCGGCCGTTGCAGAGGAGATCAGGGAGATTAGGAGGAAGAAGGTGGCTCCTAAGGAGGTCTCAATTGTCGAAAAGAAACGGACTGACCCAGAGGAAAGCAAATCAGTTAAAGAGCTTTATAAGCCCGAGGATGTTTTGGGAATTTCCAGATGCATGCAGAAGCATGAGTTGGTGAGAGAGGATGCCGGTGTGGCCAGTCCCCCGGATGCTGGAGGAGTGATTACTATTGGTCGGGGTGCTTTCAAGGAGTATATCAATGGAGTTCATGAGGGTCTATTGGGACCTCTAGAGAAGCCAGAAAGACTACAAAGACCGGTCCAGTCAGAGAGCACCGAAGATAAGAAGGCTGAATATGTGGAGATCCCTGAAAGTACCGCTGTGGAGGTTGCTCCAGAGGTTGCTCCAGAGACTACAAAACCAGAAACGTCTGATTCCGAACCGTCGGAAAAAACTCGGCCTGCGGTCGTGGAAGCATATATACTCCCTTCTGAATACCCCTCAGCAGCTCTTGCACCGGAACTCGATATGAACGATCTCAAAGACGAGAATGGAGTGCCATATTTCTTTGTACAGCCGATTCTTGCTCTGCAAAATTATAATGTTTCCGGATTCACCAAGCAGCCTGAGAGAATATATCGATTCTACACCAAAAGAAACCAGTTGGTCGACTACAACGAGCGACTTTGGGCATTAATTACCAAACAGTATCGGCCGTTCGCCCCAGAAGATATGGACTCTGTGGCCCAGGAAGAAAACGACTGGCCGCGCAGATTTGTGAAAGAATCACGCGAAAAGGGCAGTGAGTGGTGCAGGGACTTTGTTGCAGATCCACGGGTTCTGGAGTTGCTCAAGGTCTACGCTCCTAAAGATGAATAATGTATATAGAGCCAAAAAAAAAAGGTTGCTGACTCTGAGGATCGAACTCAGGACCTCCAGATCTTCAGTCTGACGCTCTCCCAACTGAGCTAAGTCAGCAAACACTAACAGGTTTGAGTACCTGTGAATAAGGATCGAAGATAGACAGGTTAATTGAAGCTCTTTAGTCCTGCATTGGGCTCGTTTGATCTCTTTGCTCCATATCTTCATTCTCATATCCATCCTGCCTTTTTAAAACGATAATTGCAGAAACAGTCGCAACCACAATTTTTCTACATTTAGGCTCCTAATTTTCTCTATTATTTAAAATCAATAAACTCTATTATTGAAGTTTAATATCCTTTATACTTATCCCTGCTTGGATCTTTCTCATTCCTCTCTGCTCTCATTTGGATCGATCTTGAACACCTTGTCTGGATTCAATAACAATCCCGGATCCAGAGCCACTTTCACTCGTCTCATAGTGTCCACAGCTTCTGCTCCCAATTCCAGCTCCAGAAACTCTCTTTTACCGATTCCAACTCCATGCTCGCCACTCACAGTACCCTCATTGGCAATTGCACGCTTGGCAAGATTGTCAACCACTCTTGCAGCAATCGCACGCTTTTCAGGCGGAAAAATGACGAGAGCATGAATGTTTCCATCTCCAACATGGCCAACCACTGTCGTTAGTAGTCCATTCGATTCGATATCGGCTACCGTCTCTGCAATAACCTCCGGCAGTCTGGATACAGGAACAGCAACATCGGTAGGCCATGCCTGTGCATTTGGAATAATTTTCTTGGCCCAGTCAATTGACGTCCACAGCTGGGTCTTGC
The DNA here is from genome assembly GCA_003706255.2 of Ogataea nonfermentans. Lineage (NCBI taxonomy): Eukaryota > Fungi > Ascomycota > Pichiomycetes > Pichiales > Pichiaceae > Ogataea > Ogataea nonfermentans. Next base: position 766,863 of record PPKT02000002.1, on the reverse strand, counting down.
GAGCAGACCAGATCTCGTCCTTTTCGGACTCTTTTGAAGCAATCTCCATATTAAATCCTCCATTGCTCTTGCATATCTGCTTCACCACGGCAATCTGATCCTTCAGAGCAGATTTGGAGCCACCTAGCTTGAACAGAAGCAAATTTTTGTCACTCCATTTTCTGCCCTCACCAACTCCCATCTCTGCAAAACACCGCATTTGACGGTCATCCATTAGCTCCACAGCGTTCACAGCAAGACCCTTACGAAAAACTTCCATCACAGTCCGTGCAGCGTCCTGTAAACTGTTGAAATTAACAATTGCCACCACCTCGTTCTCTGGCTTAACAGCAAGCTTCAACGTAGCCTCCACAATGATACCTAAGGTACCTTCAGATCCAACAAATAAACCGGTTAGATTGTATCCAGCTGAGGACTTCCGTGGCCGGTTTTTGGTCTTGACCACGGTTCCATCACTCAGAACAACCTTGAGACCAATTACATTATCTTTCATAGTTCCGTATCGAGTAGCACGGGTTCCCGAGCAATTTGTTGCTACCATTCCACCAATACAAGCCCCTGGCCCAGGATCAGGTCCAAACATAAGTCCATGCGGATCCAAATATGCATTAAGATCCTGCCATCCAACTCCCGGCTGGACCACAACGTCCAGATCGTCCTCGTGTAGCTCAAGAACCTTGCTCATACGACTAACATCAATGCAGACTCCCCGTCGGGTAGGAATAAAATGACCTTCGATCGAGGTTCCACCGGAATAAGGAATCATGGGTATTTTATGTTCGTGGCATATTTTCACCACGGAAACCACTTCCTCAATCGATTCAGGATAAACAACAAGATCTGGCCGCTCCAGCTCCCTTGGCTTGTGGAAGTTGGAGGAATTGGAGGAGTGTAGACCCAATTCGCCAGCAGAGACGGATGACTGGTCTGGTCTTAAAAGTTGGCAAATCTTGTCCAATGCAGGGCCCAATTCTGATAAAGACACATATTTTGGAGAGCCATTCATATCCGCCAGTTTCGTGGTAGAGGTCTCGCGAAAAGACGTTGCTGATGAATGCATCTTCATATACTGATATGTTCCAAAAGAGCCACAAAACCCGGCTAACCCGGCACCAGCAACCATCCAGAGGGTCTTTACCCCGCTATTGGTCGATCTGGCTTTTGAATAGCATCGTAAACTTTTGTAACCTCTCGAACCAGCAATTCTAACTTGTCTGATGATAGTCATATCCACTGATAAGAAATCTCCGGCTGTGCAAATATCTCGGGAAGTATTTTCTGAAAACTAATTCTTCCATGATGAGCATTCCGCAGCCGATCAAGCACCTTTTCCACAAGTTTCCAGTGGTGGTGTATCCATCTCAGAGTGATGAGGTAGAACTGCCGGCCACTCGTTTGTTATTCCGAAATAGCAAAGATTCAGACGTATCGTTCAACCTGGGTGTGTACAACATAGAGCCTCTTTCATTCGACAAGACGGTAGCTGCGTCACTCGATCCGGTCTGTTTCTACTGCATGTTGCTGCTGGCATACAAGAAAAACTACAAATTGCCCCTACTAGGCAAAGGTGGTCACCGAGGCAACGGAGTTTCCGTTTTAACATACCACAGCGCTGTTGACGGCCAATTACCAATCCTCGTGGAAGACGAGGACGACAAGAAGGCTCGCAAACTACGCAGGAAGATACGCTCAGCATCGACAATTGAGGCGTTCAACATTTCGACCGTCTCAAACTCGAAAGAACTCATATATATACAATTAGTCGATACTAGATTATACGACTACTTCACGGTTTTGGCATTACAATCGTCCGCTACCAACATCTACCAGCCATCAAACACGCCGCTAAGCCCTGCTCTAGCGCATCTGGTAACAAGAAACAGCTTCAACATGAGAAACCCAGCCATTGCAGCCCAATACATGGACACCATTCCTATCCCGTTTAAATACGCTGTCAGGGCTGTTGAAAAAGAAAGAAGCCGGTGCATTCAAGAAGGCGAACAGCTGTTAGACTGGCTGGAGCAGTTGCTTGAAGATGAGGTATTTTTTGAAAAGCCAGGAGTCCTGGACTTCAAATTGGCAGCATACGTCTATGCTCTAATGAATATCGAAGACATAGCATTGGAATACCCAAAACTTAAAGCCCATTGCCGTCGAATAATTGCTGGCGTCATCTGATCACTTCCACGGATTGTCATCATCATTGTCCCACGTCTTGTATGCGATAGATGTCGGAACTGTCAGCTCTTTGAACAGATCTGTTCCATGTGCCTCTGTCTCAGGCTTATTCTGGTTCTGCTCGTCTGTCTCCGTGTAATGGTCATAAATGTCCTCGAGGTCATCGATGATTTCAATCGGCAGGTTTGGCTGGTACAATTTCACTTTTTGCGGGTCCTGGTGGAGATCGGCACCATATTGATGTAACAATTCAGCTGCACGAGGGAGTACCACAGGGAAGACCTGGCCTGGGTTCAAAAACAGCTTATCTCCCCCCGTGTAAAAGACCTTTTGACGCACAGGCGTTGAGTGTTGCTTGAGATAATTTTTCAGGTTCTTGTGGAACTTCTGCTCGGCAAGCTCGTATCTATAAGTTTTGACCACATGCAATAGTTGTTCAGAATTTAATACGTCGAATCGGTCCATGACCTCTTGAAGCGACGCAACATCGTCGCTTGCGAGTCCAGTCATCACCTGGAGCCATTCAAGTAGCTCTATCGCAGGCATTAGATGGAATTGTCCGATCTTGTATAGTGGATTGTAATAGAAAGTTCCGTCCATCGGATTCTGCGGATGGTTGTTGAATCGAGCAACGTTTTTAAGCTTCTGTTGCATACCGACAACGCTCTCAGGATAGCTGTCATCTTTAAAGTCCAGAGATTCTGGCTTAAAGGGCACCAAGTTATTGGTCCGGAGCCAGTCCTGGATATAAGATAGATTCAATCTAGTTTGCAATGCCTTGACACGAGTACTGTATTTCTTATTGGCCACCACTCTATTGAATAATGAGGTCCCGAACCAATACAACACTGCAGAAAAACACTGTTGCTTAAGGATGTCGTTGACGTTGTGCAATTCTAGAACATAGACCAAGGCTCCCAGAGTCTGGATAATTTTCAACGGAGATGGTTTCATTTGTTCCTCTAATGACGGCGGATATAGCATCTCCAGTATTTCATCGTAGGTAGACTTCAATGCCACTTTCTGTTTAAACATCCTCCACTGGGCCTTGTAAACTGCGTCAAGGTCCGGAACACTTGTGTAATCCAAAATACACGGTTCCAAGAGCGGCTCTAACTTAGCATCCAGGACAAATGCAAGCTGGAAAATCAGTGACTGGAGCGTGGAAATCAAGTCTTGCATGGTTTTGGGACTCTTTGCCAGAAAAGGGCATGCTGTGTCTCTGTAAAAAAAGTACTGAAGATGGTTCAAACAGGAGATCCAATAACCGAGCAGAACAATATCAGTGTGCGGGCCAGAAACCAGCTGAACGACACCGCTTTTAGTATTCGTGACACTTCTCACTCTGGTAAAAAAGAGGTCCACGAACGACTCTGCAAGTTCGGGACTATCTAGCTTGCCATAAATATATCTCACTGCCTGGAAAACCACGGCAGCAGGATAGATCGCTTTGTGCTGGTGTTTTTCCGGCAGAGTAAATATATAATCGATAGTGGCAGAGATGCTTTCATCGCTGACCTTGAGGAACTGACGAGGTAAAAGATGGCCAAAATCAAAATTGTCGCTGTAAAACGAGTCGTTAGTGTCCAAAATGTCGTCGTCCTCGTCCACAAATTTGGATGACTTGTATATTTCTGGTTTTTCATCAGATTCGACGCTTAGAGCTTTTAATCGGGTTTCAAACTGATCGTCGGTAGGAAGTAGCGGATCAGTCTTGTAGAAAGTACTATCTGTGGATTTGGACATTGGTCGGTCCAAGTAGTTGTGTGTTTTGTAGAACTCGTAAGTTGGAGAGTCTGGTTTGAGGAGATCCAGAGCGTTCTGATTCGACCGTTCGCTGCGCAACAACGGATCTGCATCATTAGCCAGCAGCAACTCCACCATTTTCACGTGCTCCAGATACGTGGCCCACATAATTGGGGTCCAATCAAGTAGATTGTCGCTTTTGTTCACATCCACCACGGAAACGAGAACGGAAACACATTCAAAAGAATTGAAGCAAATTGCGTAGATCAACGGACTTAGACCATTAAGATCCACCTTCTCAAGTATCTGAAGTTTACTTGCATCACCGGAGGCAACCAATTGCGCCAGCTGGATGTGGTCGTTCTGCGTACAAGCAAGACACAGTTTGGCCAGCACATCTGAGCCGGCAGCCAATTCAAGTGCCTTTTTGGCTGCCAGAACCTTGGACAAGTTAATGTCGCTGGAAAAAACAGTGGAAATAGCAGCTTTCCACGGGTCGAGCGACATGAGAAGAACAAGATATATTAAGATTGAAGAATATTTGTCAAAATATATGTGGCGCAGAAGAGGCGGTGAAAACTTAATCATATAACGTACATTGAACTTTCTACATCTAATAGAATTCATGGAGAGAGACATATGAACAACTTCACTTTTGACCAACGATTAAGGTCTAAGATCGCAGACAAATGGGGTGAACTTCGCGATTCCGGCGTTTCGTCAATTCCCTCTGCGTCTCCTTCCATTTCGCCTGATGCTCTTCAGTTCGTTAACCTCAAAAAAGTGTCTGCCAAAATCTTTGAGTCCCCACAGCATGGAGATCCTGTCTGTATGGCTGCATGTGCCAAATATCTAGCTTTCGGAACAACTAGAGGCCACATTTTGGTGTTCGACTATCAACAGGACCTTGCAGCTATGGTGTCTCCAGGAACCTTTGTGACGGCTCTGGGCTTTTCATTGGATGCAGAATCGCTTGCCACTGGCCACCGATCTGGCCAGATCCATGTTTACTCGCTGAAAAACCACTCCTCCCCTATATTTTCGTTTGCTGAACAAGACGGACCAATTGCGCAGGTTTCGTTCGCAGGAAAACGCCACTCAGTGCTTGTCAGTACGACCGACAAAGGTACAATTGCACTACACCACGCGCATCGTACACTGCTCCACTTTAATGTGCATTCGCATTCTATTGGACAAAATATCATTGCAACAGCTCAGCTCCCAATTGGACCGCTTGCACAACCAACGGACTCAATGGCAGTGATGGCTGTGATGACGTCCAATGTACTGACGATTCTCTCGACCTCTCCTGGCCTCCAGACCCATTTTAAGCTTGGTAAGCCAAAGGTTGTTTCGGACACAGCCACAAATGGCTGTGCGGCATGGTATCCTGCAACGGAGACTATGCCTGTTTTGGCCTACTCTTGGGACAATGTGTTGACATTAGTTGATGTGGCGGCAGACCAACTAAGCAATGAGCAAGATGACAAGTCGATCATGCTTCGATCAGAGAACAAACGTAGATATATGTGTCAGGAGCCCATTGTGGCAGTGCACTGGCTTAATTCCAAGGTGTTGGTGATTCTCACTGTGTCGCAACGGATGTTTTGTTTATCCAGAGACAACCTTGCAGTGCTCAATGAGCAAGACATGCAGTCTAAACATATCAAATACCGTCTTCTAGAGTCTTCTGATCGACGGAGCTATAGTGGAGCAGCAGCTGGTTTTCGTGGCAAGTTGTTCATTCTGGGCAAATACCAGGCCTTTTTTGGTGCTCCACGTAATTGGGCCGACGAGCTTTTTGGGCTTCTTCAAAATGGACAGTATATTGAAGCATTAGAAATTGCCTGTGTTCAATACAAGGGAGACTGTGACTTGGTATTGATTGGATTACCCGAAGACGACGAAGAACGGCATAACAAGATGAGAAACCATATACTGGAGATTCTGGAAGCATCTTCGAGCTATATTTTCATAGATCAGACCGCTTTGGGGAAGATCGATGTTTTAGCTCAGTTTCTTAGCACAGCATTCAAGGTGTGTGTGTGTCTGAAAACGGTGCCAGAAGTTTACGAAAAGCTGTTTGAAAAGTTCGATATACAGGGACAGGAGGGCCTGTTTTTCTCTGTTTTGGAAAAGTTCATTTTTGGGGACGAGATAGTGACTCTCCCCCCGGCAGTGCTGCGGAAAATGGTGGAATACTATGTAGAGAAGGACAAAGGACAAATTCTCGAGGAGCTGATCTGCTTATTGGACTTGAAGCAGCTGGACATTGATTTGACGACCACTCTATGTCGAACACACCATCTTAACGACTCATTGGTGTTTATTTGGAACACAATGCTCGAAGACTTCATAAGTCCAATATTTGATGCTCTAAGAGCGATAAAAAAAATAGAAACACAGCAGGACGAGGAACCTACACTTGTTCTAGATTCGGACTACATTTATCCATATATATCATACATTCTGACAGGGAGACAATATCCAACTGAAAAACCTGTGGATTACAAGAAGATGAGCTCTGCAAAATACAACATTTACTATGTGCTTTTCAACGGAGCGGCTATTAGCTGGCCCAAAGGTTCGCCGAAATTGCATATCGTGGAAGACGATGATATTGACAACGAGCCTGCGTTTCCTTACCTCTTTCTGCTGCTTAAACATGATGGACCCCGCCTTTTCCGCTGTTTAAATGAGGCCTTTGAAGACACCATGCTGAACGATGACGAGATTTTTGGCTTTTCCAGTAATGCTGAGACCTACGAGCTCAAGGTGAACAGACAGTACATTGTGGATGTGTTGATGGGAATGTACTCGCAAAATGATTTCACCCAGCTAGAAAGAACATATATGGCCATATTTGTGGCTAGGAACTATTCCAAGTATATGCAGTTCATTCGTTTAACGAATTCAGCTCTGGACTCCATAATTCATGATCTGTGCGCCTATCCAAGCCAGGAAATTAAGGAGGAGTGTGAATTGAGTCTGCAGAGTCTTTTATCCGTTTACAAACCTCCCAATTCTCTGGTGCCGCTGCTAGAATCGGTTGGATTCTACAACGTACTTGTGAGTATTTACAACTCAGAACATCGTGCTTTACAACTGCTCCATCTTTGGATCGAGCAAGGAGACCGTTCGGGCGCAGCAGAGATGGTGGAACGATGTTTTAAGCTGGTCCAAGAGATTCCTAGCGAGAAGAAGAGTATGGAGGATTACCTAGGTGAGAAATTTACTGAATTCTGTGCGGAACCTTCGAAACTTGCTGATGTGATCTCAAAATACGCTCCCGAGTTGAACAGACTAATTTTAGCGGTTGAAGAAGAGACGACAAAATATGCATACTTGCAAAGGATATTTGAACTGAAGCGTATGGGTGAAATTGAGACGAGTCCGGAGATGGAACTGACTTATGCGAATGGATTACTCAAATATGATCGAGCAAAACTGACGTCGTTTGTTCTCGGCTGTAAAGTGGACGACAAAATGATTAAGTTCCTGGAAGACAACGGAGAGCTCGAAACGATTGTCGAACTAAAGAGAAGAGATGGACTAGTGGAGGATGCGATCAAAATCATCACAAAAGGTTTGAAAGATTTCGGAGTTCAATTGAAGGATTCAAAGAAAAGTGATAAGTTATGGGAATATCTCTATCTTGGCTTTGACATTATCAAAACGTCCAAATTTGAGCCTGACCAGTCATCGGAGCTCCAACTGGATGAGAAACTGTACCTTGAACTTGTGGAGACATGCGTGGGTTTGTTTGTGGCGGCCGAGGGGTCGTCATTAGACGTTTTCAAAAGACTGGTCCAAGATGCTTTCACCAGTCTGATTAACATCAAAAGAGACTATTCCGAGTCTTTTTCGCGCATATTCAACAGTTTCCTGTCGCGCTCCTCTGTAAAGCTTACAACACTCGAGGATGTACGCCCAGTTCTGAACGAGATTATGCTGGCTTATTCGCACCAAGAAATTATATACGAGATCATATTACGGTTGGTGAACAACGATATTTTCGGTGAGCTGGCAGCTTTGGATACCAAGCGCACAGCTGGGTGGTCTCTACTGCATCTGGATTGCGAGGTTTGTGGCAAGACCATCTGGGGGTCCGGTATCAGTCCCCAAGTATTTGATATTTGGCAGGAGCGTAAACTCAGGCCCCAGGAGAACGGGTCGAGCGACGCGTCTATTGTCGTTTTCCAGTGTCGACATGGCTACCACACTCGCTGCTTGCACAACATGGGCGTACAAAACGAGTGTATTCTGTGTAAGGACAAATAGATTACATATATATGCATGCTTAGGCTTTGGTCTCATCCATCCAGTCCAAGGTGTACTTGATTCCTTCCTCCAATCCCACCTGGGGCTTGTAGCCTAGAATCTCCTTGGCCTTGGAAATGTTGTGGTATCTACTGGCACAGGCCACTTTGACTCTGAAAGGAGTCAAGCCTGCCTCTTTGCCAATCAGATTGCACACGGTTTCCGAAATGTATCCAATGACGATGGCTGCACTCCGGCTCAATACAATATTTCTTTTGTCAATGTGGCCGTCGGCTTTCCACACTGTTCTGGCTAGAGTCCAAAAGTATGCTGGACTGTCATTTGTCACGAAGAAAGTTTCACCACCCACAGAGTTGACAGTTTTCGGATCAAGCAGTTTTTGGGCCCCGAGGACATGTGCATCCGCCACATTTCCCGCATAAGTCCAGTCAAATAGATTATTATTATCTCCGACTTGGAATTTGGTCTGGCCATTTCTAAGCACTTGACGCAGTCCAGGAACGAGTTGTCTATCTCCCGGGCCAAAAATTCCTGCGGGACGCAAACAAACAGTGTAAAAGTTGTCTTCCGGGGAGTTCGCATCCATCACCATTTTCTCCGCGATGGCCTTGGTTTCGTTGTATCCGTCCATTGGAACTTCCGGAATAGGCCATCTTTCATCAGCATTGTGAACGTCCTGGCCGTTAAAGATCACACCGGCAGACGAAGTGTACACAAGAGCGGGAACTTTGGTTTCTTTAGCACATTGAATGAGGTTGGCTGTTCCATGGACATTGACCTTTTCGTATATACTCTGAGACAACCCATGCATTGGAGAAGCCGAGTGAACAATAACAGAGGGTCTGAACTTGGAAATGGCGTCCTTGACATCCTTTTCAGCCGTCAGATCACCAACAAACACGTCGATTTGAGCCGGGTCAAAAGTGAAGTATTTGGAGATCTTGTCCGGAAGTGGACGCACATCGAACACACTGATCCTCGGTCTAGGTTCCACCTTCCAAAATTGCTCAATAAGATGGAGGCCCAGAAAGCCTGCTCCTCCCACCAAAAGCACTGAATCAAGAGACATTATGGAAAATCACAAAATAGAATATTCGCATATCTTATATAGTGGGCCGACCAAAATCGACGCGACGAATATTGAAAAACGACTGTTTTAATTGACTATTTTTCAACTTAATTTAAAATTTCTATTAATTTTACTTCAACTATGAGCTTACCACAACAAGGACGGAAACTTTGGGGTGGCAGATTTACCGGTGCCACTGACCCTCTCATGGACAAGTATAATACCTCGTTGCCGTACGACAAGAAGATGTATGCGGCTGACGTGGAGGGAACTATGGCGTATGTCAAGGGTTTGGAAAAAATTGGTTTACTGACCTCGGAGGAGGTTATTGAGATCAGAAGAGGTCTCAAGCAAATCCTTCTTGAGTGGCGTGACAACAAATTCGAGGAGAAGCCCGGTGATGAAGATATTCATACTGCAAATGAGCGTAGACTCGGAGAGATCATCGGCACAAATATTGCTGGAAAAGTGCATACTGGACGGTCCAGGAACGACCAGGTTGCCACAGATATGCGACTGTACGTTCGTAATGCGATCTCAGAAATCATGTCTTCGCTTGGCTCGCTAATCAAGGTGATGCTGATGCGTGCGAATCAGGACGGGGAATATATCATGCCTGGCTATACTCACTTACAGAAAGCGCAGCCAATTAGATGGTCTCACTGGATCAGCATGTACGCAACTTATTTCACTGAGGATTTTAAGAGATTGAACGAGTTGTACCCAAGAATGAATGTTTCGCCGCTCGGATCGGGTGCTCTTGCTGGCCATCCATATGGACTTGACAGGGAGTCTGTGGCTGCCGAACTAAATTTTTCGGGAGTTATTGGCAACTCATTAGTCGCGGTTTCGGACAGAGACTTCGTGGTGGAGACCATGTTTTGGTCGTCACTTTTCATGAACCACGTTTCCAGATTTAGTGAGGACTTGATTATCTACTCATCGGGAGAATTTGGTTTTGTCAAGCTTGCGGATGCCTACTCTACTGGATCGTCTTTGATGCCTCAGAAAAAGAATCCTGATTCATTGGAGCTGCTTAGGGGAAAATCTGGTCGTGTTTTCGGCCAGCTGGCAGGATTCATGATGACCATGAAGTCCATTCCATCTACTTACAACAAGGACATGCAGGAAGACAAGGAGCCTCTTTTTGACTGCTTGGAGACTGTGCTGGACTCTATTCATATTTTGGAGGGTGTGTTCTCTTCCTTGAATGTTAATGGAGAAAAGATGAAGGCTGCTCTAACCATGGATATGCTGGCTACCGACCTTGCAGATTATCTCGTCAGAAAGGGCGTTCCGTTCAGAGAGACTCACCATATTTCCGGAGAGTGTGTTCGTAAGGCCGAGGAGCTAGGTCTTTCCGGCATCGACAAGTTGACTTTGGCCCAATTCAAGGAGATTGATTCTAGGTTCGAGGAGAACGTTTACGAGACCTTCAATTTTGAGGCCAGTGTTGAAAGAAGAACATCTACTGGTGGTACTGCACTTGTAGCTGTTCAAAAGCAGCTGGCAGCTCTGGATCAGGTTTTGCAACAGATTCCGCATCATTACATCAATCCAGACAGCAATCTTTTGAAAGCGTTAGAGAAGGGACTTTGAGTTTAAGTTTATAAATTGTCCGTTATGAATGATTGTTTAGCTGAAATTTTCCACGTCGTCTAGATCAATGATCTCATTAGGGATATCCATGTAGCTTCGAGTTCTGCTTTCAAATGTGAATCCTTCCATTCTATTTTTCTCTTGGCCCAAAAGTGGCGAGTACAAGCTATCGCACTCGGTCATTGCAGGCTCTAGTTTAGGCGACGATTGTGCTGACGAGATAGGCGATCTCAATGTAGAGCAGGAAGAAAGAGGAGCCAGACCGACAAGATCGTCGGAAATGGCAGTCCCCGTGCGACTGAGCGATCTGCGGTGCTGTCTAGGAGCGAACGACGGCGAGAATTGCGAGGAGATAGATTCAGACCGGGAGGCCGTAGACATTCTGCGCGGCGAAGAAATCTGATGTTTCTTGTGAGGTTTAAGTGTGAGGTCGCTGAATGAGCTTGAGAGTGAGACTGTGCGTGGCTGCTGGTACTGGTCGTATTTCAGTTTGCTGCGACTGCTCTGCTTCTTCACCGAGTTTTGTTGCATCTGCCAGCTTTCAGGAATTTCATCGTCTAGCTCGTGGATAGTTGGAGCCTTAGGCGATGTCAGGTAGTTGGAGCTTCTGCGGGATTTAGAGTTACAGGCGGTATCATCAGGCTTTGGAAACGAGTACGACCTCAAAATCTTTTCGCACTCTTCCCAGTCGTAGATAGCGGTGGAGAAACTTTTAGGATCCATGATTAGTGAACTAATGTGTGAACCAGAAACGGGAAAGGAGCCTAATTTATATAAAGCTATGGAGAAATACAGCATATTACCGAACCAACGACTATAATTGTACGTGAACCGACAGATACGCAAGCAGCGTTTCCTAAAAGAGCCCTGCTTTACTTTTCTCCGATAGATGTTATTTTAGGCCAATTGTCCAAAATCCGAGCCTAGATTGTTAACGCAAAATAGATCAATAAGGCTGCAGAAGAGCAAAGATTGCGGGTTTAATAACGCTCCATCATTTAACTTGCAGATGACACATGCAGAACGTAATGAAATTATTTTTGACGTCAATTACCTGCAGCAGAACTCCGCGAATACGACTTCTCTGCATTGGCAATACGAAGCTTATCGGAGAGAAAAGCTACACTAAAACATTGCCCGTATGCGTAGGCTGAAAGTACTCGAGAAATACTGGCTACACTAGAGAAAAAAGCCAGCCAAGCATATGAAAAGTCTTTCCGTCGGTTAGACGAACGCAGACAACCGAACTTAAACCTATCAACTATACCTCACCTGTGCGATTGCTTGAGTCTCATCACACATAGATAAGGTCCGGCGCATTTAGTCTACTAAAAGGTTGCATTCTGCATCTGCATCTACATTCTCAAAAAGGGCTCTTCGGTAAAAAAAAATAGTGCAGTAGCAACTCCCGAGTCTTGTCACAGTTTCTGCCAAAACAGAGAAACTGTATTCAGAATAAGAGGGTTTGGTCTCGTCATTATTTGAGTACATCCGATTGGTGCACAGCATCTCATTGTCATCATCAAAACCCGGGACTGCCAACTACACTTTTTCACCAGAAAAACGTGTATTTGAAAGCTGAGAAAGTTTTTTTTTTCGAAATTTTTTCATAAGTGCTCCGAATTACCTCGGGGGTAGTGTACTTTACTAAAGTGTCTAATCTAGAATTACTCTTTAGTCAATATTCTATCCTGATCCGGGTGGAGAGCAGTGTTCTCCCACAGATGTGTCAACAGAAAGCCTATCACGTCAGGATCGTCAAAGTACTGGATGTGCGAGCCAATTGCATTGATAAGATCGATATCGAAATAGCCCTGCGGCAGAGAGTAATCCACCCGGCCAGTACGATTTAGACCCTTTAGAAGTGCTAGAGCGGTATCCGGCACTTTTCTCAGTTCCTGTGCCTCCGGCTCAGTTGCAGGCGTCTCGGTTGTATGCGTGTAGGAACCCAAACCTGCAAAATTGATAGCGCGCTTTAGGTATCGGTTATTGATAAGGTTGTTCGGTAAGTTTGTGAGCGATTGTATTTGCGAATTGATGCTATCGTCCTCAAAAGAAATGATTTTCGGCTTAATTCCTGCGAGAGATGAGTGCACTAATGGCTCAACCCGATAGGCAACCGGATCAGTAGGGTAAAAGATGTTGTAATAGTTACCGACTTTCGGCGAGCTCACATTATCTCTATTGTTGTTTACGCGTGGGAGGATGTTATGCCGTTGAATAAGCTTGAAAACACCGTTTGGTGAGCCGAGGCCGAAGAAATTCTCAACGGGAAACTTGAGGTGCTTTTTCGGGTCAAGGTCCTTATCTGAGTCTGGCTGTGCGCATAGAATGTCCAGACAGATGGCCGAGCCCAGCGAGTGGCCCAAAAGAGAGACCTTGCCGTTGAAATTTGGATGTCGTTCGAGATACTTGTCGTAAATCTCATTTGCAGACTTGATCACACTAGATAAAATTTGCTCCTTGAACTTCGGCTCGTAGAACAGTAAGATGTCCATCACCACGTCGGCTGCAAGATGGCGGAGTGGCGTGATGGCATCGATGCTCACCTCGTTCAAAGTTGGTAGCCGGGGATATCCATCTTTCTCGTACTCGTCAAACACCTTGTCTAGTGAAAAATCCACATTAAACCGCCAAATGATGGGCAAAACCTGTACCTTACAGTTGCTGAGCTCATTCTTAAAGTTCTCGTCGTTCAACTGCTGCTCCGCATAGGCAAATTTTGCGTATTTGGGATTCTTCGTAAAAAGCTGCTTGAATTGACGTCTCATGTTATTGCAATCGTGAGCAAAATTAATGGTGGAAAACTTGGAGCTGAGCGACTGGCCAATACCATGGATACATAATATCAGATGGTCCACCTCTCTGTCACCGCTATTGGCAATCAAGTTGGGGTCGGTGTAATCTTCTTCCAGGTCTTTCTGAAACCGTTCATTGCTAGCCTCGGTGCTCCAGCTCTTCATTAATGAAGTAAAGAAGTCTGTCTCTTCTTCCATCTTCTCATCATATGCTGGCTCTGCTACCTTGCCAATGACTTCTGCGTATCCACGGGTAACCGTATCTGCTCCCAAAAGTTGCTGAGTAGGCAGCTTATCAAAGTTTTTAAGCTGGATCTGACCGATTTTGGAGTCTTTCTCTATCAGAAGAGCTTCAGTTTCACTCTTGAAGACGAATATCTTGTCCTTCTTCTCAAAATTGCTTGGTTGCTCATATGGCCACTTCGTGCCATTTTTCTCGAAAAGATTCAGCTCAGATACAATTTCGGCCTTCATAAGTGAGCTCTCTACCTGTTTGTTCTCAGAGGGCTTCAATTGTTGGTATGCATCCTCCAATTGGTCTGCAATTGGAGCCGGAAGCGGAACAGAATCCAAAAACCAGAGTCCACGGCGAATCTCATATGCTGGGCCCTCCCAATACACTGGACGCATCACCATCTTTTGAAGATCGCAATCAAAAAGCTGATCCTCGTTGACCGCAACCTCTTTGGGTTGTTCTTTCTGTTCTTTCCACCGTCGGAAGGCCAGCTCAAGACTGTCTGAGTCTCTGCGAGCAAACGGTATAAACTTCTTGGGACGCTCTGTCTGCTTGTAATTGAACCCTCTGGGTTTGGACACGGGAATATCCGTGGCATAGAACCAGCGGATGGCCGGCGACCGTGTTGAGTACCTGCGGATCGTGAAGAGCAATTTCATAAGGCTGTGCGAGAAATATTTAATAAGTTAATATTCATTTTATATTTATTCTATGTTTAACCCCCTTCAATTTAGACGACGAACGGAGGACAACGATGAGGATGAAGACTTTTCTGAGGACGAGAGACCGATGATTGGTGGACCATCGAAAGATCTGGTCGAGAAACCTAACGACGACATGGACAAACAGTATGGTATTGGTGCGAAGTTGTTGCGTCAAATGGGTTATGTTGAGGGTAAAGGACTCGGAAAGGGCGGCGAGGGAATCACAGCTCCTATAGAAACTAAACTTCGTCCGCGCGGACTTGGTGTTGGTGGCGTGGACGAGCAAGAACCAGAAAATGTAGACTCTTCAGATGAAGATGCAACTAAGGAAGAAGTCAAGTTTGAGACTGCAATTCCTTCAATGTTCAGCCTAATAGAGCAATTTGAGCAGTTGGGACTTGAAGTACCCCATAAAATCAAAGAAATAAGCGACTCTGCGAGAGGCAACATTGAGCTGCGGACGTCAATGTTTGACATATTGACGCGAGTTAAAGAGGTGCAGGCGAAGATGGAATATGCTAATCAGGAATTGGATCGACAGAAAATGCTTCAGGAAGGATCACAGCAGCGACGGATTGCTTTGGAGCAAGTCCTGACCGTTCTTGAGAATAATATGGAGGGAAGCACTGATTTGCTTCAGGATCACGAAGACCGTGAAATGGCAGAAAAAGTTGTGTTGGCGAAGCTTGAACCACTGATCCGTACAGCTATGGAGAAGTGGGATCCTGAGGATCTGTCTTCTGACATAATCGACCAACTGGCCAAGTGGAAGGAAATCTATGGACAATTTGAGTCAGATTTCGAAATCGACGCATATCAAAGTCTCGTGGGACGACTGTGGGTGCCTCGAGTGACTTCCTTTTTCAACGAAAAATGGTCTGTCTGGCAGCCTAATCTAGGTATTGCTATTCTGGAGGACTTTCAAGGTTTGGTGGCTCAAGAGGTCGTGACGAAAATCCATGAAGAGGTCCTGCTACCAAAATTCAAGGCCGAAATACGAAGGTGGGTAATTGGAGAGTCTGGACCAGAAGTATGGCTTGCGGATTGGCTATCAATGCTAGAAGACAGGCTTGTGGATCAGCTAATAGCTGCAATATTTGATAAATATTGCGAGTGGATTGCCAAGAGTTGGGATCCTGTTGCTCAACCTAAATTACCTGCGCAAAAAATTCACCTAAGCATGTGGCTCGATTTATATGGAGATGATGATGTTCAAAAGAAAATAGAAGCTGCAGTAATTCGAAACCGTGTCGGGTGGCTAAGACAGGTTCTGGAAGTCCGAAGCTCACGGTATGAGGTGGTGCTAGAGTTTGTGACCGTGCTTGAGCAGAACGGGATACGACTAGAGAAAATCGACTATTTGCTCGAGAATGAGCTCTTGTTGGCATGGACTGATATCTTTTATGAGCTTGAGACCGGAAAACATCAGTTTCAATGGGTTTGCACGTGGACTCTAAAATTATTCAACCGGCTGCTAGCCACTTACCATTTTCCGCAGCTCCAAAAATATCTAGTTTTGGCTTTGGATTATTTAAACTTCCAGTACCGGACGGATATTTCCCAATTACAGGTCGTTCCATCAAAGCCAAAAAAGAGCTACTTGGCCCAGCAGGAAACTTCGTTGGCAAAACTGATTGCTGCTACAGAAAACCTCACCATTAAGCCCGAAAAAAAGATATCCGTTACTTTCAAACAGCTTCTGGATGAATATTGTCAGGACCACGACCTCTTCGTTTTACCGCAGTCGGCAGTTTCGACCGGCAAAGCTCTCTACAAGATCACGAGGGACATGAAACACGGAATCTTGGTGTATTTAGACGACGACGTCCTCTGGGCGCAGGTCGAATCAGAGTTCGAACCGATCGCCTTTGACGAACTGCTGACATATGTACATTGATATTTACAGATCTACGAAGATTTTGACTCGACAAGTTCCAAAGTTTCTTCGATCACAGTAGCAGGAACTTCAGTAGCAGCCTCTGTTCTCTCAGCTATTTCAACATCAGCAGCGGCTTTAGCTGATGCTTCAGAAGCCTCAGCTGCCTCGGTGGCAGCCTCAACAGTCTCTTTGGCTGGTGCGGCAGCATGCTCTGGTATCTCGTTGGCAGGGCCGTCGGTTGGCACCTCGCCATACTCGTCATCTTCCCTCAACTCCTCGGCATAAACCTCTGGATACTTCTTGAAACATTGCTGCATGCCTTTGAACTTCTCAATACAGTCAATTCCCTTTGGCTCCTCGTTCGAATAGACAAAACACGAGAAGGCGGCTTTGAACTCCTCTCCGCAAGGACCGTTGGCCATTCCTCCCAAACAGGGGCAATCCCAGTTGATTTCTCCGGTCACCGGATCATAGGCACCTTTCGGTTCCTCCTCATCAGCAGGATCAGTGGTCTCAACAGGCTTAGAAGCTTGCTCGGTCAACTTTTCGGGGTCGATCAGCGAATCCAGCTGGATTGGGGTGGCAAGTTTGTAGGACGCCAAACCTGCCAAAGAAACCAACACGACAGTAGCGGATGTTGATTTCACAGAGAACATCCGGGCACCCGAAGAATATGCTCTTCTTGCTCCTAGTCTCTGCACATTTCGACCTACTGTGTTTCTCAAAACCGAATACATGATAATTAATTACTAATATTTTTCCACCTTACAATAAATAGGGACAGAAGGTTACGAGCGATGATACCCGAAGAACTTGACATAGCATACCAGCAATTAAGATGGATTGAGAACCCTAAAGATGCTGGTATGACAAGCAGTATATCGCATAGTTCCAGCATCTCCACGACTAAAGTCAGGCTGTTCAATGTGTTTGATTACTCGTCTTGATAATTCCGCCAGCTCTTGGCTTATACGATCACACAACACGAGTTAGTCTTCTTTGCCTGCTTGTAAAAGGTCCTGGAACTGGCCGTCAACGCCTCAGACTTGTCCACCAGCGAATCAAGCTGCTCACCCCTCTGCAAAACCGACTCAATACTCTTTTGAAGCACAATCTTGGTCTCGTCCAACTCCTGCTGCACTTTCATGATGGCATCAGCCTCAGTAGGGTTCTGGTACTTGGACAGATAAGCCTCCAAATTGTCAAATGCCAGAGATGGCGTCTTCTCCGTAACCGAGTCCCATTCACCGGATGGATGGATCGAGATGTATTCGTCCAGGATCTTGTTAAGAAGGGTGTATGCTGGTCTGATGGGATAGTCCTTGTCGGATATTATAACGCCTGAAATCCCCTCTGCTCTGGTGTAAACATGGCCCACGTAGTTGCCTTCTTCGACAGATTGCCTTTGGCCAGGTGTTGTTCTCTCGGCGATTGTTTCAGCGAAAAAAGTCATGAACTGGCCCACCGAAGACCGCTGGAAAAACGAGAACGACGAGAGATCTTTAGCCTCCGAAAGCTCCAACGTTTTGGCGCCGTTTTTGCCCGGTCTGACGACTCCCAAGTAGAATAAGTGCATAACAAAATAAAATTTATTTGCTTATCGTTTTGGTGTGGGGGGGGCAGAAAAAGAAGAGTTGCTAACCAGGAGAGGACAGATGGCACTAACTAAGATATTTACAACAACGTGCTCCAATTTAAGGCTCGTGCAAAGAAGAGAGATGCGTGGTTACAAATATGGTTCAGTGTTGTTTGCTGGCCAGCCGTTTGACGTGCTCGTCAATTCTTGAACAATTTACCCGGCCAAGCACATTTATTAATTTCTACCGCAAATCTTTTAAACAACTAGCATGTCGGACGACTGGAAATCAAATCTCAATTTACCCCAGAAGGACTTCCGTCCACAGACTGATGATGTGCTTGCCACTAAGGGAAACACATTTGAGAGTTTTCATCTTAAACGGGAACTGCTCATGGGTATTTTCGAGGCTGGCTTCGAGAAACCCTCGCCCATTCAGGAGGAGGCCATTCCGGTCGCCTTGATGGGAAGAGACATTCTCGCTAGAGCTAAGAATGGAACTGGAAAGACTGCTGCATTTGTGATTCCTACCTTGGAGAAGCTGAAACCTAAAGTTAACAAGATACAAGCTCTTATTCTTGTGCCTACAAGAGAATTGGCATTGCAGACGTCGCAGGTTGTGAAAACTCTTGGTGCACATCTAGGCATCCAAGTGATGGTGACGACAGGTGGAACGTCTCTTAGAGACGATATTATGAGACTGCACGAGCCTGTGCACGTTTTGGTGGGCACTCCAGGTAGAGTTTTGGACCTGGCTTCGAGAAAGTTGGCCGAGTTCGACGAATGTCGCATGTTCGTGATGGATGAGGCTGACAAGATGTTGTCCCGTGAATTCAAAAACATTATTGAACAAATTCTCAAGTTCTTCCCTCGGCCCGAGTCCGGAAAGGGCAATGGATACCAGTCGCTGCTGTTCTCAGCTACTTTCCCGCTCGCTGTGAAATCTTTCATGGATGAGCATCTTTACAAGCCATACGAAATCAATCTCATGGACGAACTGACCTTGAAAGGTATTACCCAATATTATGCATTTGTGGAGGAGAAGCAGAAGTTGCACTGTCTGAATACTCTGTTCTCAAAGCTGCAAGTCAACCAATCCATTATCTTCTGTAACTCTACGAACAGAGTTGAATTACTCTCCAAGAAAATCACCGAGTTGGACTATTCTTGTTACTACTCGCACGCAAAAATGCCTCAGGCAGCGAGAAACAAGGTGTTCCACGAATTTAGACAGGGAAAAGTCAGAAACCTGGTGTGTTCCGACTTGCTTACTAGAGGAATTGATATCCAGGCCGTCAACGTTGTTGTCAACTTTGACTTCCCAAAGACTGCAGAGACTTACTTACACAGAATTGGTAGATCCGGAAGATTTGGCCACTTTGGTATTGCTATCAACCTGATTAACTGGAACGACAGATTTAACCTTTACAAGATTGAACAGGAATTGGGCACGGAGATCAAGCCTATTCCTGCAGAGATTGATAAATCTCTTTACGTCGTGGGTGAGCCTGAATCCATTCCAAGACCTTTCAAACTAGATCAATTACCTAACGGAAATGAAAGGGGTTACAACAGATACAACGGTCAACCTGCACAACCGCAGAGGCAACAACACGTTGAGTATTAATGGAGAACTATTGAGCAATAAAACTATAAAAAAATCCAAAAAAAGATCAAAAAATAAAAAAAAACACAAAAAATCATAGATCACCGAAAAAGTAACATCCAAACTGGTTGACAATCTTAAAGCATCATAGAAAAGATACGTCCAAGTTAATTCAACTTTTGCACGTCCAGATATGCTGGACTTCACGATATGTTCAGGTTTTACGGTTATCTTTTCGCTTATTAATGACCAATTGGTACCATTTGGTATGCTACGACTTTCATGACCGTTTGCGCTTTACTTTTTCGCTTTACTTCTTGGGCTTGTCATTACTTGCCTTCTGTACTTATTTTCTCCATTGGTCGTCGCTTAGATCTCTGGCATTAATAGCTTTTTTTAATTAATTTTTTTTGCTATACAAAGAGTAGCTATCAATTATCCACTTCCATGTAATCGGGATTCTTCTTCAATATCACCACGCCTTCGAGGAAACTAGTCAACGAAATGTATTCGTCATTTTCTAATTCAGCACGCTCTCCAAATCCGAGCAACACTGGAGTCGAATGGGTCACCCAACCAGTAATGGTTTTCGGTTTACCAGCTTGTCCGACCACATCCACAGCCTGTCCAACTCTAACGTTAACCTTCAATGGCTTCAAATCTTCATCCACCGTCACTAGCATGCGTGGTTTAATCGATGGGGCCAGATAGTAGAGCAGACTAGAATTTTGGTCCAAGACGAATGAAGTTGGGTCCAAAAGTGCCATACACACAGTCAAAAGCGATGCTAAGGACACCTTAGACAGGATTTGTCTTTCGGTGTTGAATGGAGAGAGCGTGAGAGTGCCTTTACCCAGATGAACCAAACCTTGAGAGATTCTTGTCATAAACAATGCGTTCTGGTCATTGACATAATACGAGGCCAATTGTCTCAGCAGCTGGGCTAACCTTGCGTTGTTGGTTCCAGCACCAACCATTCCCATACCAAATATAGCATTGTAGGCCACGTCGAGATCCTGGTCGTGCGAGTATCTTGAGAGAGTGTCAAACACCTTCATCTGAGCATTTGAGGACGAGACAAGTCCCATGGCCAAAGGAACAGCCCTTCTAATAAGCGGAGTACCGTAGTGCATTAAATGTCCAAAATGGCGTAAAGACATTTCCTGGCCAATTTCCTCGCCCATAGCAATCAGAGCAAGACCCAAAACTGCGTAGCCTTGATAAGACTCATCATCCTGCACTTCTTCGTCTTCTTCACCCTCAGCCTTTTCTTTCTTCTCTTTTTCTTTCTCGTCGTCATCTTCCTCGTCATCCTTTTCCTCCTTTGGCTTAACTGTGCACATTTGTAGCAATGACTGGATTTGCAGAACGTTACCAGTTCCAGCATACGAGCATATATTAACCAGAACTCTAAGTGTCTTGGATATTGGATGGTCAATTGCATCAATAGTCTCCAAAACGTCATCCACCTGGTCGTATTTGCCCATGTATAGTAATCCCAATCCAAGCGACGTGAATCTGATCCATTTAGAGGTCAGATCTGAAGTTTCCTTTTCCAGCAGAGTTTGTAGAATTGTAGATGTGATGTCTCCATTGCAAGTTCCAACGAAAACGTGGCCCAGAGCAAGAGCTGAAAGAGCCTGGATCTCAATCGACACAGAAGGTTCCGAAACGAGCGGAAGAAGCAGATTCATCACCTCCTCGTTCTCACTTCCAGCGAAAGCTATTCCAATACCGGTGATAGCAGAAACTATCGTCTTTGAGTCAAGCTTAGTATAATCACTGCTGATATAGTCCTGTAAAAGTAACAAAGTAGGATCCACCTCGTCATGGACACTGGTTGTTGAAATACCCATACCTAGTAAAGCACCGGCTCTCACCTCGCTTTGCTCTGAGTATAAGTACTTGTCCAGAGTCTGTAGACCCTCGTTGGCGTCCCAAAGATTAATCAATCCCAAGGATGCAGTAGTGAGAAGCATACCTTCTCCTTTTGTTCTATAGATCCATTTCTCGTCACTGATGAGTTTCTCTGTTCCATAACCTGCGTTTACAAAAGCATTCACAAAAGCTGCGGCAAGATTCTGTTTTGCACTCTCGAGTCTAGAAGAATGGCCAAAAGATGAGTTTTCAAGATGGGTTTTGTAGATATCGTCTGGAACCTTCGGATTCAGCAAGTTCAACTCGCTGACCAAATACTTAAAGTACTCGTTCAACTTGACGTTAGAAATGCACTCTTGAACCGCTTCATTGTCCACTTTAAAACACGAGTTTTGTCTGGCGAGCATGAACGCCAGTTGCTTCTGGACGAGCTCGTCACCAGTGGCATCAAAAACGGACTTAATGAGCGACTCATCACCAAGTCTGATGGCAAGACTCAATGCCTGTGGAAGTTTATCGTTGGCAAGATAGATACTGAATGCTGTGTTGAGAAACGCCAAATCGTCTGGAGGCGCGAGCAATGAAACACACGACACCATGTACAAACAGACTCTGTTGTAGGTGTTCTTGTCAACAAATTGGGGCAATTTCTCAATTTCTTCGATCTCCAGCAACAGATCAACGGCTTCTGCTTCAGCATTGTGTTTGAGGAAATAAGGCACAATTTCCAAACTCAATTTGATCAAATTGCTGGATTCATCTCTACTAGCACCTGATTCCAGACTCTCTTGGTATTCTTCACCAATCTCGAGCGAAAGATGTCTCAAGTATTCATGGCCCCACTCTCCAAGAGAGGAGTCGATGTTACTCAACAATCTATACTTCAAACATTCTCTTTTGTATTCTTCACCATCCTTCTCACTGTATGTCATGCCGAGAACTGATAAAATGTCTGCCAGCTGCGATTTGAGAGCGGTATCGGTCCATTTTTTATGAACCTCTGTCAATGTAGGATAGTTTGGTCTAAGAAATTTCAATGGTTTCGGCACAGCCGTCATCGACGAAGTCGAATCTCTAATGAACCGTTTCAGATTGTCCAAAGCTGAGGCGTACAGCTCAGATTTCGGCTCGACAAGCCGCTCGACAAGCATCTCGAGCTCGGATTTGAGCTGAAGATCCTCCTCACTCAACTCTTCTTCCACCTTCTTATCATCCGCCTTTTGCTTTTGCTGCTCCTTTGCAGGCTCCTTCGCTTGATCAATGGATGATCTCCTAGGTTCCTGTTCTTTTGCGGGTGCCATAACAAATGGATATTGTTTTCAAGAGTGGCAAAATCACAGCTCGAAAAAGTTGGAAATGATTATTGACACATATACAGTTCTGACAGTTATATAGTATACAATATTAATTGTTGCACAAGAGGTCGTTGATAAGCCAGTTGAGCTCATCTGGGAGGCCAACTGACTGGTCACTGAGGGCAAGGTTTGGGGGTGGCACATAACCTGCGGAGTTGGCTGGGTTGGCCTGACCAGAGCCATTCTGTACTGGCGACGCAGTCTTCGTAGCAGGAGACTGTATTTCAGCACCATTGGTAGCCTGTGCGCCCTGTCTGAGTGGTGAGATAGCTGGCATCGAAGCTGGAGCAGTAATTGTGGACGAGGAGGATGCCGGAACCGTAAATGCCTCGTTTTTCTTTGGTTTGAGAACAAAAGCAATCTTCGAAAGCTTCTGCTGACTAGGAGTACTCTGCAAATATTGTTGTTGTTGGTTCAGAAGAACAGGGTCGTCCTCGTTCTTCAATTGAGTGCTTGCAAGTGCAAAAAGCGGACCACATGGCTCCACGAGATGAGGTGAAGTCTCAAGTGTATCGTAGAGATCCTCTATCGTCATAGTAGCTGTTGTTTTGTGGTCTGAGCCGGACTGGTTCGGTTCCTTAGAAATCTGCTGTCGTAGTCGAACCATATCCATTGCGCGCTCTATTATTAGTTTCAGCTGGTATTCTAGACCAAGATATAGGATTTCTGGCACGCTGTCGCTGACAGGGCCAACAAGTCCGTGTTCTCTCGCTATTCCAACTAAACGGGACTTGAGATGCATCTTGTCCGGTAATTCGTAAGCCTCAGAACATAGTGGGGTCTGAACACCGTCCAGCACGTCCTGCGCCCATTGACTGGTACTTCCTGTGATTCCTGAGTCGTTGTTGGTCACAATCGGAACCTTTGGCACAATGGCTTGTCTGGTAAGTGCCACGACAGAATTAATCATTCCCCGTTTACCTGCCTCACGTTTGATGCCCTTAAGTCGTCTTCTTTCTCTGATAGGCAACGAAAGGATATCTTTCTTTAGCAGCTCGTATTGGGACGATTTGGTGCCCGCTTTGCGTTTTTTCGAGAGTTGCTGGTTACCAAATCCAGATGACAGCGTCCCATCGAGGGGCTCATCACGAAGCGAATTTGCGAGGTTGGTAAGTAATAACTGGTTGTGTAATCTAATGGTGGATTTATCTAGAATCTGGTTGAGTTCCTCCATCAACTCCGAGCGGGAAAGCTTTCCCACCAAGAACATGGACACAGAAACCTGATAGAGGTCCCAGTTTTTGCCCAGTCGCTTCTGGAACTCGACTACCAGATTGTCGATTTCGATTCTTCTGGATGAACCATCTTTCGCCTTTGCAGCCAATGAGCCGTTGGAAATATGAGCCATCGATAATCCTGAGGACGGCGTAGTTGCGACAGGGCCCGCAGCGACTGGCGACATTGCCGAGGGGGCCATTATTGAGGGTATGTTGTGGAAAGAGAAGTCGGGCTAAAATGTACGGTCAGAGGAGCTAAAAATCCAAAAAAACAAGGAAAAAATAGAGCAGACTGTCAATTATCAATTCGCTCCACAGTATCCGCTAAATGTGTATTTGTTGCGTTTTTGTTGATCACGGTCTAATGCCCCTTGCAATTCTCCATTTATTTTTCTTCAACTTTTCGCTTATGCCAAGATAGAGCGCGTGTCACTAATAAAGAAAACATGGAGATATTTTTAGTATCGCAATCTGGTGTTCTGGTGTCTATATAAGAAAACAAGTGCCCTAATTTACGCCCACCGTTGTCCGCTGTCATGGACCAATATCACGTTTTTCGGGTATTCCAGCAAAACTTCATAGTCGACCGTCGGTTCCAGCTCATCAAGGGCTTGGGCCAAGGTGCCTACGGTATAGTTTGTTCTGCCAAATATACTGAGGCTGATGACGAAGGAGGACATGTGGCTATCAAGAAGGTAACCAATATCTTCAGCAAGAAAATTCTTTGCAAGCGAGCTCTGAGAGAGATCAAGCTGCTGAGACATTTCAGAGGGCACAAGAACATTACCTGTTTGTACGACCTGGATATTGTTCCGGACGCAAACGGAAATTTTAATGAGATCTATTTGTATGAGGAGCTAATGGAGTGCGATATGCATCAGATAATCAGGTCGAATCAACCATTAACAGACTCCCACTACCAATCCTTTATCTATCAGATCCTGTGTGGATTGAAATATATTCATTCAGCAGATGTGCTTCATAGAGATCTCAAGCCGGGAAATTTGCTTGTTAATGCCGACTGTGAGCTCAAGATCTGTGACTTTGGGCTCGCCAGAGGCTATTCTAACGACCCGGAGAAAAATCAGGGCTTTTTAACAGAGTATGTGGCAACTAGATGGTATCGTGCTCCAGAGATCATTTTGAGCTTCCAGGGCTATACCAAGGCCATAGATATCTGGTCCGTTGGTTGCATTCTTGCAGAACTGCTAGGTGGCTCGACAATATTCAAAGGTAGAGATTACGTTGACCAGCTGAACGAGATACTTAAAGTCTTGGGAACACCAAATGAGGAAACTATGCAAAGCATCAAGTCGTCTAGAGCACAAGCTTATGTGCGCTCGTTGCCGTACATGCCCAAAGTGCCCTTTGAGGCGATATATCCGCATGCGAACCCGCTGGCAATCGATTTGCTCAACAGAATGTTGACGCTAAATCCACAGGACAGGATCACTGTCGAAGAAGCGTTACAACACCCATATCTAGAGGTGTGGCACGATCCGAACGATGAGCCGGACTGTGCCACCAAATTCGACTTTTCATTTGAAGAGATGGACGATATTAATGAGATGAAACAATTGATCATCGAGGAAACACGCTCGTTTAGGGAATACGTGAGACGGCCGTTGGAAGAACAAACCATTGTGAGCGAGAATTTCGGCCCCCAAGATCACTTTAATTACGAGATCGAACAACAACATCAACAGCCGCAGCTGAAAACACCATTCGATGGAGATATGGCTGATTATGAGCTGCCCCCAAAACCACAGGAAATGATGTATGATGACAACATTGACCTGGAAAGAGAATTAGCATATGGTTTGGACGGGTACAATTTCCAGGGAAACTATCATGATTAAAATATTCCTACTTACACCCATGCCGTCTTCAACCAACCCAAAAGCTTGTCGTACACTATGGTGTTTGCATTATGGTACCTGATGGAATGGTCACTGTCCGGAAACACATGGACGTCGTAATTCTCCAAGCCATGGAGATCCAGCATGTCTAGAAATTTCAACGAATTTTGAAAATGTACATTATCATCGCCTGTACCGTGCATCAGTAGGAAGCGTTCCACTCCAGAGAAGTTTTCTGGCAGGTGGACTGACGAATTGTAGTAGTTTTCATTCTGCTGTGGAGTGTGCATGTATCTTTCTGTGTAAACCGAGTCGTAAAGTCGCCAATTGGTCACGGGAGCAACAGCCATACCGTATTTAAAGGTCGCACCCTGGTCAGTCTCCAACGTCTTTAGAGTCATGTAGCCTCCGTAAGACCAGCCCCAGATGGCTGTCCTTTCCGCATCAATGTATGGTTTGGCAATCCACTGTTGCGCAGCAGCGATTTGATCAATGACCTCCCAATAGCCTAGATTGTCTCTCACAATGTTTCTAAATGCTTTGCCTCTAAACCCGGTACCTCTGCCGTCAACAGTGACCACCACTGCATCGAGCTCAGCTGCAACAATCGACGAGAACGAAACGGCGAATGATTTTTCAACCAACTGCGATCCAGGTCCACCGTAGACGAAAAACAGTAGCGGATACTTTCTCGATGGGTCAAAATTCACCGGTAGTGTTTCTTTAAAATTTAGTGTCTTTTCTGCACCAACATCCAGCTCACCATAGTGATCTTCTGGAATGGCGTAATTTGATAGCGCAATCTCCAATTTCTCGTTGGAGGTTAGATTTTCCTCAGTGTTGAGATGTAAATCTAACAATTTCTGGTAAGGAACACCAGGACCGTTGTAATTAAGGAGAAGGAATCGTGAGCCGGCAGAAAATGAAACCGAGTACCAGCCTTCCTCGTCGACATTGGTGATGCTCTTTTTGTTCGATCCGTCCAAATCTATCGAATAAAGGTGTCTCTCAATGGAAGACTTCTCAGTGGAGATGAAGTAGAGCTTATTGAGCACAAAGTCAAATGCTGCTGCTCCGCCAACAACTTCCCACTCGCCAGATGTAAGGATTGCAGGTGTCTTAGAGTCCGGAGGCGAGAAATAGGCCAAATGATCATATCCATCCACGTCAATCACGTCTATGTAGCCGTCATGAGGTCTGGAGTCAGATTTTGGCACATACAGGAGGTCGTGGCTGATCTCGAACCATGATTTCGCATTGCTGCCGAACTCCTCCCGACGAAGCTCGCTTTTCATTTTTGGTGCGTCGACAATGAAAATCTTGAGGATGTCAGACTCTCTATTGGTGATTTTCAGTAAGAACTTCTTGTTGCCAACCCATTTCACCTCTGTAATTAATCTTTCGTCATTCGGAACGTCCTTGTCGTTGTAAAAAACGTCGGCCGAGTCCAAATTAGTTAGCTTATCTGCCTCAAGATCGTAGGTTACGAAATCCACTTTAGGATTAGGATAACCGGGTTTCGGGTACTTGAGTTCACGAACTTCTGGATAAACGTCGCTTTCGTGTTGAACAAAATATGGGATTGGAAACTTTGGCACCAGAGTGTCATTGAACCGGAGAATTGTTAAGAAATTCGACTCTGGCGACCACCACATGGCTGTGTCACCCTCAAACACCTCTTCCTCATAAACCCAGTCTGGTTTTCCATAAAATATCTCGGATCCACCATCCTGCGTGACCTGACTGACTGTTTTCGCTTGTAAGTCTCTGACGTAGACGTTATTCTCAAGAACAAAGGCTATCTTGGTGGAGTCTGGCGACCATTTTGCCAGAGCCACAAGCTCTGAGCCATCATAGAGTGGCAAAATCGATTGCTGGTCAACATCCAACACAAAATACTTGGCAAAGAACGAATGTCTCCAGTTGTGGACCTTATCGCAGACGATAAGAGCATGTTTGAGATTATCGCTGAAAATTATATCCTCGATGTTGAAACTATTCTCATTGTAATCCACAGTGGTTCCTGAGAAAAGCACCCGATCATTGTTGGATGTCAGTGACTTCAAAACGTAGTCTGAGCCGTCGATGAGAATGTATTGGCCTGAGTCGTCAGTGAGCGAGGTTTCAGTTTTGAGCCACTGGATACTCTTTTTTTCCGGCAAGAAAGTGCCATTGCGTAGTGCTGGGAAGGTGAGAGGTAATTTACCGGCTGGTACAACATTAGAGACCTCTCTGAATTTGAAGGCGCTGGTCTCTTTATGATTGCGATAGAGTTGATTAATCTGGCCAATCAAAAGAGACGAACCGTAGACCAGAAGAAGAGATAAAAGAAGAACAGAATTCCAGAGTCTTTGTGGGCGTCGGCTTGGATATGCTGCCGTTTCTGGGCCCCAGTTCTTTTCGTCTAACATGCTGTTGCAACTTTAACCAAAAAGGAAATTTTCCTTTTTATTGCTCATCCGTGCACCAAGAATGAAATATGGGGAAAAAGGGAGATTTGGGGGATAAAAAGTATACTTACGAAACTATTAAGGGTTATTTCAAAATGGCACATCAATTCGCCGAGAAACAAAAGCTAAATGAAGAGGAACATGTCCATGAGGGCAGAAGTGTATACATTTTTAACTGTTTTCATGGTGCTCAGCTTACAGACGTTCATTTCTCGAACGATAACAGTGGGCAACACATCTACTATGGCCAGTTTGCGGCCATTAATTCTTCCAAAAGAGAGCATCTAGACAAAGCAAGACAGTTTGTTGCCAGGAAGAAGCAGAAGCTGGACAAAGAAGAATACGAGGAGGAGCAGATTGAGCAGCAACAGCAGGTCAGATTCGACGATGAGTCTGGAGATATCGACAAAGTCCAAGAAAAGCACAATTCTCAAGCTGAGAAGGTAGCAGACAAACTAGACAGCTCTGATTTGTTTTTGGATATGTCGACTTTGCGCGATTCTGGATCCAAATGTGTCACACCATTCGTTATGGAAACTATGCCAGAAACTACAAAGCCCAAACTCGTGGATCGTCCTCAGTATGACTTGAGTCCCGATCAGCTCAAAGTCTTGATAAGAGACGAAAAAGAGGTTTGCAACAAAATCCACGGTAAGCAATTAGCTTGCCATGACCCATTGTTCTATTTCAACGATACCTGGCTCCCAAAACTTGTTCGCGAAAATAAGTACAGACTGGTCCACATTCTGTACAAGAATGACGAGAGGGTTGTTGCATCTGAAAATGCAGCATTGTACAGTAGTAGGGCACCAGAAGATAACCCGTATACTGCAATCACATTCGCTGAATGCACACAATGTCCATCGATGTTACAATATAAAGGGAAGAAAAACCCACGCAAAAATGATGGCAATGCTCTGGCACACGCAAGGCGCCACGAAAAGAAACAGACCAACTGATGCAACGCTCCAGTCTTTTTGCTAGTACACTTGCTAACGACCAATTTAATCGCCAAAATTACTCTAATGTACCATAAAAATATACTTATTCCTCGTCACTAGATCTGATCAAGCTCCTTTGTCAGCTCAGCAAGAGATTTCTCCATAATGTCAACGATTTTGTCTGCGGTAGTCTTGTCAATAATAAAGGCTGGGCATATCAAAGCTTGATCTCCCTTGATACCATCATTACAACCGTTGTTACTCATCACAGTCAATCCATTAGCATAGCACTTGGTTAAAAATCTCTTGCTAACACCCAACTCCGGAGAGAATGATTCCTTGGTAATCTTATCTTTGACGAATTCAATACCCCTGAAAAGACCAGCACCCCTTAGGTCTCCAATGTATTTGTTTGGTCCAAGTTTCTCGGCCATTTTAGAGGCGAGGTAGTCACCTACTTTGCGGCAATTGTCGACAAGTTGTTGCTCCTTGACCTTTTTTTGCACAGCAAGAGCAACTCTGCAGTTGAAGGAGTGACAATGATAAGTCTGAGCTCCAGGGATAGCTTTTGAACCATTCACAATGGCATTTTTCACTTTTGGAGAAACGAGAACACCCGCAATGGTCACATATCCAGATCCAAGGGTCTTTCCGATAGTCTGCAGATCAGGATATTGACCCTTTGGTAAGTACTGCTCCCAAGCATGGTAGGTTCCACATCTACCCATTCCAGACATCACTTCATCACTAATGAATAGGGCTCCGTATTTGTTACAGATTGCGCGCACTCCTTCAAGATATCCTGGAACTGGAGTCTGGCAAGCGAGAGACGAGCCGCTAACAGTCTCAATGAAGACACCAGCTACAGTACTTGGATCCGAGTTTTGGAAAGTTTGCTCTAAATCGGCCAAAAGTCTGTCCTTGTACTCATCAAGAGTCTCGCCGTCTTTTTGGTGACGGTATGGGTTGCAGCACGAAGTCTTTGGAACGTTCTCAAGAGGCTGGCATATTGGCCTGTATGGGTCAAATTTCTTTTGGCCTCCAATAGCCAATGCACCAGTGGAGTAACCGTGATAAGATTGGTTTCGGGAAATAAACTTGACTCGGGCAGAATCGTTTCTTTCAAGGTGATATTGTCTAGCAATTCTCATTGCATTTTCGTTTGCTTCTGACCCAGATCCGACAAAGAGGGCGGCTGAAAAGGCACCTTTGGGAGAGTTTTCAATGATGAACTTGGCTAAGTCTTCTGCGTAATAATTGCAGACAGTGGCTGGAAACGAGTACACACATTCCGTGGAGGCAGCGGCGATTTCCTTGATAATATCCTCATCACCGTGGCCCAATGCACCAACAGCCGCACCAGTGCTTCCGTCGATGTACGTTTTTTTAATGCCGGTGTATGGGTCCTCGATAAAAAGGTTAACACCCTTTCCACCCACGGCCATTAAACTTCTTTTGGTGACATTGGATTGCAAAAGATACGAGCTATCGGATTCGGAATAAGTCATTTTATGGGTCAACACAACGGAACAGATTTTGAGTTATTGGACATGTTGACACAATCATCTTATTTAAGTGCTCAGATCTTTATATGTGTCTAAAAAGGGTAATCTAAACGCCCGAGATAAGAAGAATCTATTCGGGAAGGAGCTGAATTTGAAATTGAAGGCCTTTATATGCCAAGAGATGGCTCAGTCGGAGCCAAGACTTGTAAAACTGCCCTGATCTCAAGGGAAATGATAACCGTTTAAGCCTGAACTGGTAGCAAGATGACTGATTACCATGCTATTTTTGCAATTAGAGAAGCCGTGTACTTTCTGCAATACAGCTTCCTCAGTTCATCTATCAAAAACAGCAAGCTTCCGAACCCAACAGCAATAAAATAGTACTCGATAGGCACTTCCCCTGTTGCTAGAGTTCTCTGGATAGCGGGAGTATAATTTAAAAAAAAGGTTGCAGCAAAAGAGAATGGAATCGATATAAAAATCTTCCAGTTGTGCAACGGACTTTGTTGGAAGATGCTCAAGTATCTTGTTCTCACTGATAGTAAATTGAAAAACTGCATGATCACCAGATTGATGAAATAGATGGACGAGGATTGAGCTGATATAGACTTGAAGTCTGTTAGATCGTCAAACGTTCCGTAGGAGAGGGTCAATTTGCTGAAGGGAATTCCTTTTCTTTGGAAGTTTAGAAAGCAAACGAGCGCTGAAACAAGAGTATAGTATGTACCTATGCCGAAATAAGCGTGGAAAATAAGTCTCAGATCAACGAGCCGTTCTTTGGATATCACTCTAGGCTTTTTCTGGAGTAAGTTGTTTTCTGGTTCCTCGTATGCCAGAGTCATGGCTCCCAAACAATCGGTGACTACGCAAATCATTATCATCAGGAAAGAAGATAACGCTTGTGGAAGTCCAAACACGACATTCAATATAACTGGCCACAATTCAGCATACGATCCGGCGGGCATCAAATATGCCACAGTCTTGCGCAAATTCTCGAATGCTAGTCTACCGTACTTCAAAGCTTGAATAATAGAGTCAATAGAGCCCATCAAGATCAGGTCGCTCGCTTCTTTAGCAACATCTGTGGCGTCCACAAACGAAATCCCAACATCTGCGGCTCGTAGCGAAGGTGCATCATTTATACCATCCCCAACCATACCAACAATGTGTTGTCGTTTCTTAAACTCCTTTACAATCTTCAGTTTTTGCTCAGGAGTCGTTCTGGAGAAGATTATTTCTGCATGGTCACAAATCTGGTCCCATTGATTCTCATTTAAGCAGTTCAGACTTGTTCCCGATAAAAGTATAGCTCCGTCAATTGTAGAGTTTGACGTTCTTGTTCCACTGTATTTGGTGTCCAGATCTTTGGCTCCTAATACTTTGTGATGGTCCGAAACAATCCCACATGCTTTTGCAACCGCCATCCCTGTCAGCTCGAAATCTCCAGTTATCATGACAATTTTGATTCCGGCATCTTTCAAAGTGTTAAGAGTATCTTTGATTCCATGTTTTGGAGGATCCTGAATTCCTAAAAGACCGATAAAAGTTAGTCCACCAGAGGTGACTTCTTCAATCAATTCGGACCCATGATTACAGTTGGACCCCAAAACATGTCTGCTAATAAGCTTGACTGCAAGAAGAATCACACGACCACCATTCTCTGCCCACTGCTCTTGGATACTCTTGATTTTGGATCTGGTAGCATGACCCAGGGGGGTTGAAGTGTTATCCTCTATAATCTGGGAGCAATGATCCAGCAAGATATCTGGGGCTCCCTTCACAGAAACCAGACAGTTTTCAGAGCTGATCTGTTTTGCACAATTTAGAGTCGACCATATGTATGTTTCAATTGGGCAATGGGCCTTTACCATGAACTTATTTTTTGAATTGAACGGCACCGTTGCCAACTGTTCCCATTGGCAGCTATCGAACGTTTTCGAAAACTCAAATACAGCCTTGTCGGTTGCATTGCCTCCAGTGGTCTTTCCGGTTGCATCAACGGTTACATCATTGCAAAGAGCTGCGACAGCATATAGGTCTTGGAAACTGGAGAGCTCTGGCTTAATATTCAACTCCTTGCTACCAACACAATAATTGGTTACTGTCATCTTGTTTTGAGTCAATGTTCCGGTTTTGTCAGAGCACAGCACACTAACGGATCCTAGATTCTCTACCAAAGACAAAGATTTGCAAAGTATACCATTGTTTCTCATAGCATTCGTGGTAATCATCAAACATGTAGTCAGTGCAATAGGAAGTCCTTGGGGAATAAATGCAATAGAGACAGAAACCAGATCCACGATGAGAGTTGATACATCAATCCAACCAGGAAAAGACCTGCGGATCCAAGCTGCCCATATAACAAGAATCAGAGCATCTAAAACAACAATGACTGTGGTAACAATAACGACGAACCGCAGAATCTCATTCTGGATTGGCGTTAAGCCCTTTTTGGGATCTGCAGATAGCCTCGCTATTTGACCAAATGCTGTCGAGTTTCCGACAGCAACGACTATACCCTTTCCCATTCCGCTTAAACAAACTGTTCCCTGGAGAGCAATGCACTGGCTTTCCAGATAGTTTCTTGTTTCCAGCGATTCTGGGGAGCTAGTTCCAGAACACGGTTTGGACTCTCCAGTGAGTGCAGACTTCTCAAAAGTAAGATCCTTTGTACAATCTGCAATTCTCAAGTCTGCAGGAACTTTATTTCCGGCTTCAAGAATAACTAAATCTCCAGGAGTGAGATCTTTAGTGTCCACAGAAATCCTGCTACCATTTCTAATTACATCGCAAGTTGTCGGGATCATGTCGTGAATGGAGTTCATGACTCTAAAGGCAGAGTAGTCCTGAACGAAGTTCAAGAGAGCCTGAAGCGTGAACACGCCAAAGAGAACCATTCCCAGAATAAGATTTGCCAGTGCTGGGGGCTGGCCTAGAGGCTTCCAGGAGATTGTCACCAGGATTCCACCGACTAACAACATGCTTCCAAACCCGCTAAAGAAGTAAATGAACATCTGTTTTAAGAGGTTTGTTCTTGGCTTCGACTGGATGTTTGGGCCGTATGTTAGGGAATGCTGGGTCACTTTGTCAGTTTTCAGGCCCAAATTTAGACTTGAAGACAGCTTGGAAGCCACAACTTCTGAGTTTTCAAGATGCCATTTATAACTAGCCAGTACAGTTTCTGGGTTATCCACTGCATCTGTATGGTGAGAAATGGTTTTGTAGGCCACGGGAAACGTGTTTTTTAGGGCTCCTTCGCTGACGAGAGAGAAGGTGGACTTCAGCCGCAAAAGTTGAGATCGAAGGGCGCTGGAATGACCCGATTCACTAGCGAACTGGATTTGATTGGTTTCCTTTTTGGTGATTTCAGAGTATGGATTGTAATTCATTGACTGGGGGATTACAGAAACTACAAGTAGCTACAACGTTAATTTATATGTTTGTGCAACCCGTTCTAGATTCTCAACTTTCCAGCTTTCCAAAATCCCTCATGACAAGATTTAAAGGAACACGTTCACGACGGGGCTTAGAAGTAAGAAAGAGCGACTAAAAGTCTTGAAAAAATAGCTCTCTTCCAAATATTATACATTTTAGAAGACAGTTGAGGCATTTCAGGACTCAAGTTATGACATAATTGGGGGCTAAAAAAAGTTTTGTTCTTTGAGCGAAATTTCCAGCCAATCTTTTCAGAGCTTTAATAATGTAGAATAGCCAAAAAATCACGCCTGAACGATGTTATTGGACGGAAGTCACACACTAATGTCACATTAAGATGAGTCACGAACTCGAGAATTAGCGCAAGCTACTCTTAATTCAGGCACAAGAAACTGAAAGCACGTTGTTTTAATGATTTCAGGTTCCAAGAATGGCTTACAGCTGCTTTTTTGGTTTGGTTGATCGACAAAGTCCAAGACAACACCACCTGTACAACCAAAAAGGGAGGGCAAACCATGCACGAAATTGTAGATCCATGCCAAGAAGTTTTCTTACACCGTCTTAAAATTTGAACAATTATTATTTAGTATTAACGTCTCAGATCGAAAATTAACCTGAATTATGTCTTGTAATCCCGCAGTCACAAATTCAAGGACAATTCTACTGTGAGCAGTAATCAATCTTCCAAGATTTCCAGTGTGCAGTCGGTCTATTGGCTAGAGACTACCTTATTAGTGGAAATGGTTGTTTGACTTTTATAGCTCATCAAAACGGTTAGCGTACATGTCCTTGGATTTTCTGGAGACGATGAGAAATTTAGGCAACCGGAAAGTTCCTAAAGGTGTAGGCAGTTGTCCGGTACCGTTCTCAGGACCCAAGCTAATACCACAAACCGACTTGTCAGTTGGCGAGGCCCATGGAACAGTCTTCAATGGCTTC
Source organism: Ogataea nonfermentans (assembly GCA_003706255.2). Classification (NCBI taxonomy): domain Eukaryota; kingdom Fungi; phylum Ascomycota; class Pichiomycetes; order Pichiales; family Pichiaceae; genus Ogataea; species Ogataea nonfermentans. The sequence goes on along the minus strand of PPKT02000002.1, from coordinate 731,613 downwards.
TTAGCCAGATGATTGACAACGTTCTCAACCAGAACAGGAATCCATTTGGTCAGTAAGAAAACGTTCTTCTCCGGGTAGTTCATAACATCTCCAATAGCGAAAATGTTACCTGCAGAAACAGCCTCGGCCTGGAACGTCTGCTTAACCTTGATCTCACCCTTCTCGTTGGTCAAACCCGGAATCGAGTTGTCAGGAACGCTTGGTTTGATTCCAGTACAGTAGATCACATGGTCAGTAGGAATCTCTTTCGTGCCGGCAATCACTTTACCCTCTTCGACTGAAGCTCTGTTTCCGAGGTAAATTTTGATGTTCATGTCCTCGAGCTGCGATTTAATGTGTTTACGCAACGACTGAATTTGGGATTGGCCCAAAAGCTGGGATTCAGAGTGGACCAAATTGAGTGTTTTCTCGCCGCTAGCTAGCTCTTTCCTGTAAACATAGGCAATTTCCGCAGCAACCTCACAGCCTGCAATACCACCACCAATGATGGTAACGTTCTTGGCATTGGCAATCTTCTCAGCCTCCGATTTGTAGTAAGCGATTGCTTCATCGGTGGTTCTACCTGTCAAGTTTAGAGGATCTGGCAAAACAGAGCCGGTTGCAACAATCAGCACATCGAACTCATAAGTTCCACTGGATTTTGTCACCACCGAGTCTGTGTCGAAACTGACGGCCTCATCAATCACCACATCAACAGATTTTCCAAGTACATCAACAATTTTCCGCGAGTGGGCACTCATGTCCTGCTTGAAGAGCAGTCTAGGTCCGGCTGGAACCATGTAGACATATTCCTTGGTAGAGATCAAAGTGACCTTGAGTTCGGGATACTTGCTAAGGCCAATGGCAGCATGGATGCCGTATTGACCACCTCCGATAATCACAACATTCGACATCTTGGTATTGATATTTTTTTTCAATATGTTATTATTCTCCACGAAAATACCATAATGGTCTTGGCATTAAATATATATCTCCAGATATTTATTTCCACGCGAATTTCTGACAAATATCTTTACATTTTGCCGGCAGATACGGACTTCAACTCGGAATTCAAATTAGATTACAAGTTGGACTACAAATTTGAAATCACTATTGTTATCTATCTTTGTTCACCTTTTTTCTAAATCGAGCTTATCTACTATCGTTTTGCTCTTAATAAGGAATTGGCATCGTTTATTTTTAATCTCTACTAGCTCCACGAAGTTGTTTGGTTTCATGAGAGATGCTGAACTTAATTGACAATTTCCACCCGACATCATTGCCGTTGGCCCGTCCAAATATGGTCCAAGTCTGGCTTTGGAACTGCATAAAAATGGATGCTGAAAACGCGCTCCAATGCTACGATACATAGCTTAGCTTCCATCTGTAGGAAAACGTAGACTCTCTAGTAAATTCATTAAGCTAATTCAGAAAGAAAACAGACCAATCTATAAGTTTATAGCTCGTCTAAGTATCCTGCAAACATGTTTTTAGCCTTCTTGGAAACCACAAGGAATTTTGGCAACCGCACAGTTCCTAAAGGTGTAGGCAGCTGGCCACTTCCATTTTCAGGTCCTAAACTGATAGCACAGACCGGCTTGTCAGTTGGTGTGGCCCATGGAACGGTCTTCAATGGCTTTTTAGCCAGATGGTTGACAACGTTCCCAACCAGAACAGGCATCCACTTACTCAGTAAGTAAATGGTCTTATTGGGGTAGTTCATAACATCTCCAATAGCAAAAACGTTACCAGCAGAAACAGCCTCGGCCTGGAATGTCTGCTTGACCTTGATTTCACCCTTCTCGTTGGTCAGACCAGGAATCAAGTTGTTAGGAACGTGAGCCTTGACACCTGTACAGTAGATCACGTGATCAGTGGGGATTTCGGTGTTTCCCGAAATGACTTTCCCTTCCTCGACTGAAGCTCTGCTTCCAAGATACAGTTTGACCTTCATCTCTTCCAGCTGCAATTTGAGTGTCTTACGCAGCGATGGGATTTGCATCTGGGTCAATAACTGGGATTCAGAGTGAACCAAATTGAGTTTTTTCTGTCCACTTGCCAGCTCCCTATTACAAAAGTGGGCGATCTCTCCGGCCATTTCGCAACCAACAATTCCGCCACCAACTATGGTGATGTTCTTGGCATTGGCAATCTTCTCAGCCTCCATTTTGTAGTAAGCAACTGCTTCATCGGTGGTTCTACCCGTCAAGTTTAGAGGATCTGGCAAAACAGAGCCGGTTGCAACAATCAGCACATCGAACTCGTAAGTTCCGCTGGATTTTGTCACCACCGAGTCTGTGTCGAAACTGACGGCCTCATCAATCACCACATCAACAGATTTTCCAAGTACATCAACAATTTTCCGCGAGTGGGCACTCATGTCCTGTTTGAAAAGCAGTCTGGGTCCGGCTGGAACCATGTAAACGTAATCCTTGGTAGAGATTAAAGTGATCTTGAGATTTGGGTACTTGCTAAGGCCAATAGCTGCCTCAACACCATATTGGCCACCTCCTATAATCACAATGCTTGACATGTCGTATAGTATATCTTTTGGTTTGGTTGGAGAGGCATACTCAGCCGCCCTATTTATGTGCTTCCAGTTTTCTATGTTTCAGCCGTTCACTAAGATTTTCCACGCAAACTCCGTCTCTAGACCGACCAGATGCAAGGATGTTTTTGCTCAGATTACAAATCTTTGAAAAGTGACATATATCATTCGGTCTCTTTTCTTTTTCTTGCTCTCCAATTCCGAGATTGTTGTTAGTTCCCAAACAGGAAACTAGCACGATATACTGTTTCATAATATTTATTTCTGAAATAGCTATCGATAAATTGTTAGTCTCATGAGGGATGCTTGACCATGCACTCAAGCCTAAGCCCTCCCGGCTGGACCTAATTGATAATTCACAGCTGACCTCGTTCCCCTTGGCACATCCTAATGTGGCCGAACTATGGCCCTCCAGCGAATTGCTCTTAGTTGAAGACTATATCCATTATCCTAAGGGATTTCGCAAGAAGACCTCTGTTTTTGATTTGAGACGCGCCGTCCAAAACGAAAACACAAATCCCTCGCTTGCACCGCTGATCCCGTTGCTCTCTCGTAAACAGAGCGTCCATTCGTGCTCAACCCCCATCGAGCCAGAGGCATACTTAGAGACGACCGATTCCAATCTACGCTATTGCGTAGTGTGTGAACGCCCTTTGTACGACCTCAGCAGTCTGCTACCAACGAGACGATGCTCTGAGATCGTGTGCTGCTATTGTTTTGAGGACTACGAGGCTCTGGAAATGGCGTTGAAAAATGCGCACCTTGTGCCGCAAAGAGAGCCAAGTTTGTTGGATGATGCGCTTTACTCAGACAGCCCCGACCAGAGTTTCAGTGAGACCTTCAACCAGACCTTCAACCAGACTCTCGATACACTACAATCCGAGAACACGATCAAAATCCACTCGGAATCGGAAAACTCCACTTTCGACGCCATTATCAGTACTCTCAAACGGCTCCAAAACGCAGACATAGCTGCTCGAAGCGTAACAAAACAGAGACAACCGCTGCGAACTCTCAGTCTGGAAAATATAAACATCCAGAATCTTTTTAAGCTGTACACTAAAACGGATCAACGCTGACTATACCTATATGAATGTGATAGATTCAAGAACACGAATATACATACTAAAACTGTATGGCTGTGCGTATCCTGTAGTAACTCACACTATACATTTACAATCATATCAGGGATGTACAGTCCCATTGTTGAGATGATTAACGATCTTTCTCTCTATACCGAAAGATCACCTTTAAATTGATATATGAATCTAGCTTACCCAACGCAGATTTAAAAGTTTATTGCCTATCCAAGTATCCGGCGAACATGTCTCTGGACTTGGTGGCAACCACAAGGAATTTTGGCAGCCGCACAGTTCCTAAAGGTGTGGGCAGTTGTCCTGTACCGTTCTCAGGACCCAAGCTAATACCACCAACCAACTTGTCAGTTGGTGTGGCCCATGGAACTGTCTTCAATGGCTTCTTAGCCAGATGGTTGACAACGTTCTCAACCAGAACAGGTATCCATCTCCTAAGTAAAAAAATGTTCTTATTAGGGTAGTTCATGACGTCCCCAATAGCGAATATATGACCAGCAGAAACAGCATCTGCCTGGAACGTCTGCTTAACCTTGATCTCACCCTTCTCGTTGGTCAGGCCAGGAATCGAGTTGTCAGGAACGCTTGGCCTGACTCCCGTACAGTATATCACGTGATCGGGGAGGATTTCGGTGTTACCAGAAATGATTTTGCCTTGCTCGGCTCTTGCTCGGTGTCCGAGATACAAGTTGACCTTCATCTGTTCAAGTTGTTCTTTGGTACTTCTGCGCAGTGAGTCGATTTCAGAAATAGACAGTGGCAGAGTTTCAGGGTGGACTAGGTTGACCTTCTTTCTCCCGCTTTTCATGTCCTCCTTGTAAAGATATGCTATTTCCCCAGCCACTTCACAACCAGACATGCCTGCACCAATGATGGTGATGTTCTTGGCATTAGCAATCTTCTCAGCCTCCGATTTGTAGTAAGCAATTGCTTCATCGGTAGTTCTACCTGTCAAGTTTAGAGGATCCGGCAAAATAGAGCCGGTTGCAACAATCAGCACATCGAACTCATACGTTCCACTGGATCTTGTCACCACCGAGTCTGTGTCGAAACTGACGGCCTCATCAATCACCACATCAACAGATTTCCCAAGTACATCAACAATTTTCCGCGAGTGGGCACTCATGTCCTGCTTGAAGAGCAGTCTGGGTCCGGCTGGAACCATGTAAACGTAGTCCTTGGCTGAGATCAAGGTAATTTTAAGATTGCCGTGCCCACTCAGCTCGTTGGCTGCCTTGTAGCCAAAAATTCCACCTCCAATAACCACGACCCTTGATGTCTTTTGGGCCATCTTCATAGCTCATACTGCATTCTTCAACTTTGAAATATATATGCCTTAATATTAGCATCCCAACCGCTGCGATAAAGCCTAAACCCGTTGATGCGCCGCAGAACTAGACGGTGTTATGATTAATTTGGGAGAAACGCATATTCATTTCCTACATAAGTTCTTCGGCCGTAAGATTTATTTGCTACGGAGTTTCCCTAATCAGGAACTGGAACCCTGTATGATCTAATTTTACTAGTTATATGGAAACGTAGGTGTTTCCTCTTGTGTAAACCCTCGTGAGCATCGGTAACTATTTGTCGAGCCTATGGCCATAAGTTAGGCTAAATTGCTTCTTAAAACATACAGAAATGTTGTTATTCTAATTATATTATTAAATTATTAAACTATTTCACAAATAACGGGTCCAAAAACTTATAGTTTGTCGAAATATCCAGTAAACATGTTCTTGGACTTGACGGAAACCACCATAAACTTCGGGAACCGCAAAGTTCCCAAAGGTGTAGGCATCTGTCCGCTTCCGTGCTCAGGTCCCAAACTGAGAGCACAAACCGGTCTGTCAGACAACTTAGCCCATGGAACAGTCTTGAGTGGCTTGCTGGTCAAGTAGTTCACAACATTGTTGACTAGAACAGGAATCCATTTGTCTTTCAAGACGATAGTCTTGTAAGGGTAGTTCATAACATCTCCAATAGCGAAAATGTTACCAGCAGAAACAGCATCTGCCTGGAATGTCTGCTTAACTCTGATCTCACCCTTCTCATTGGTCAGACCAGGAATAGAGTTGTCTGGAACACATGGTTTAATACCCGTGCAGTAAATCACGTGATCGGTAGGGATTTCGGTGTTACCTGAAATAATTTTACCTTCCTCGACTCTTCCCCTGTTTCCAAGATACAATCTGACCTTCATCTCTTCAAGTTGCGATTTAACACTCTTACGCACCGATGGGATCTGACCGGGGGTCAACAGCTGAGTATCCGCATGGACCAAGTTTAGCTTCTTCTGTCCGCTTGCCAATTCTTTCTTGTAAACATGTGCAATCTCTCCTGCCAGCTCGCAGCCAACAATTCCACCACCAATGATGGTTATGTTCTTAGCCTGTGCAATCTTATCGGCCTGTTGCTTAAAGTACTGAACAGCCTTGTCAGTTGTCTGGCCGGTCACATTGATTGGGTCAGCGAGTTTAGAACCTGTAGCAACGATCAACACGTCAAACTCGTAAGAGCCGTTATATTTGGTAACCACCGAATCAGTATCAAAGCTAACAGCCTCATCAAACACAACGTCCACAGATTTTCCAAGAATATCGACGATTTTCTTCGAGTGGCCGCTCATGTCCTGCTTGAAAAGAAGTCTAGGGGATGCTGCAACCAGGTAAACATACTCTTTGGCGGCGATCAAAGTGATCTTAAGATTTGGGTACTTGCTAAGGCTCTTAGCGGTTTCAACACCGAATTGGCCACCTCCAATAATCACAACTCTCGACATTATTATGGTTGTAGTTGTTGTTTAATTGAGAGAACCTACATTTAGGCCTCAATATTTATATCAATTTTTTTTTCCTCGTGCATCTGAGCCGCACAATTGTAATCAAAAAAAAAATGATTACAAATCTGAGTAATAACCGCAAAATGTGCTAAACTTTCTTCGAAACGTTTCTTTTTGGCTCTCCATATTCAACTCCTGCTTGACATTTACATAAAATATTATTCTGCAAACAAGAAAGCGGCACGTTACATTGTTTCAAAAAATTGATTAGTTTTAATTTACATCTGCGATTGTTTGGAATGAAAAGCCCTGCAGCAGTTTCTCATATATGGCATTTGATGACTTTATATTAGTAAAACTACCAATGTAGTCTACCTAAGATTTGTATCCATAAGTTTGTAAATCCTCTTATTCTCCAACATACAAGGCTTCCGACTTCAAGGGAGCAAAGTTTTAAATTTAAGAGGAGATCGACAATTCCCACCTTCAGGTCCTAGACAAATTGCGTTCAATTGTTTGTCACTCGATATGGTCTTTAGAACAGTCTTGAGTGGTCTGCTGAACAAGTGATTGGCTATTTTGCCGATTAAAACAGGTTTTAATTTCCTCTTGAATATAGATTCTTTCAAGGAAGCTCATGACATCTCCCTAACGATTATGTGACCACCAAAAATGGCTTTGGCTTAGGACATATGTATTTCATTTCAGCTTGATTTCGCCTTTCTCGTTAGTTAGCTCTCGAACCGCGTGGCCTGGAATACAGCCTCTGACACAATTCGGTTAATGACGTAGTCAGACACAATTTCGTGTTCCCGAAGAATAACCGAAAATTTTCTGCCGCAGATTTTTGTCCAAGATACAGCCAAAAGTTTATCTTTTTAAGCTCTGATCTGATAGCCGTGCACTGAGATGACATTCAATCGAAACACGGACAGACTTTTGGAATGGACCAGGAAAACCTCGTTTTCATCTGCTAGCCAAATCCCTTCCTAAAACAATATCAACTCTTCTCCAAATATTCTACCAGAATGCCACCACCCACAATGGTGTTATTTCATTCTTCCTAACCTTCTGGGACTCGCCTTGTAGAACATGAAAGCATTTCCAAGGGTCCAGGCCGGACGTGTATTATTTTGGGTGTAATAGAACCAGCAGCAAAAATAAGCACGTCAAAAACTTGAACGTACCGTTGTTGGCAGATTTCACTGGCTCCGTGTCAAAACCAGTGATTTTCTCTACCAAATTTACAGGCCTTTCACCAATTTAATATAATACCCTGTTTTTTTACCGATACCATCCGTGAAGAGCAACTAATTCCGGCTTAGGAAACGCAGTCTATTTTTGGTGTGGGTCACAGTATTCTTTGAATTAGAGTACTCGCTGAGTCCCCCGGTGTCTTCGATCGTCCGACTCCTTAACAACATTTTCTAACATCTTGTCTTAAACTATATGTATGGATGGGCGAACTCGTACTCGTGATTGGCTATCTCTTGGATTAGGGGTGTAAGCTATGATCAGCGAGGAACTCTCCAAGACCGTGTTTCAGCCGCACTGCTTAAGTCCGACTGTTTTTCATTTCAAATTTTTGTAATAAAATTGACTAATCTACTTGCATGTATTGACTGGTTAGACTTCGAATGGGCTCTCATCGGAACTTGTGCCAGGCTATCGGGAGAAAGTAAATTGGTATCTCAAGGTAAAAACCATCCGTAGTGTGCCACTTAATATTTAATAATCAAGTATTAAAGTCTGACAGTTTGCTACCACAAGATACTTTGATCACGTGACATGTTTTGTAGCCGAACGAATCCAAGATTGCGTCCTTGTGCACTCCTGGGCAGTATGTATCATATATTTCGCCAGAGCCTATGCCAAGCAAGACTCTGAAATGTAGTTATTGAGGCAACAAGCATCTAGTAGTGACCAATTATCTAGTAAACACCCTATATATCGTATAAATATCTCTTCTATATACTCTAACCTAAACCTCAATCCATCTCTTCTTTGCTGCCTCTAACTCTCCCTTGCCATAACTGCTCACCTTACCTTGGAATTTACCCTTTCCACCACCCTTGAGGCCTGAAAGCAGCTGCTTGAGCTCTCCACTAACACCCTCAGTCTCCTCACCAAACACGATGACCGCGCCGCCTTCTTTTCCCTCACCACACATAAGGATCACTGTTCCCGGTCCGTCCTTCAGTTCCTTAAACATTTGCATCAAAAACTCCAGTCCAACGTCAGCCCTGTGGAAGAACACTGTCTTGTGCTCTGCCATTTGTCTTTTCAGGTCTGCTGCCGACAAAGTAGCCAACTCCTTCAACAATGCAGACTCACGGCTCTGCAGCTTCTTATTCGAGTTCACAAGATTAGAAACCTTATCAATAAGCTGTTCTGGCTGAGATGACGTTGAAAGTGTCAGGTTTCTCAAAATGTTGTGAGAAAATTCCGTGTACCGCATAATTCTATCGCCAGCAATGAAATTCAGCCGACTATTCGAGCCTTTGCCCGAAACTTGGTTAAGAAGAACAATTCCTTTGATCTGGCCAGCATTTTTCAGATGCGTTCCACAGCATGGATTGGCATCCAAATCACCGATGTGCACAATCCGCATAATTCCCTTGACCTCGTCAACTTCACGATCGCTAGGAACCTCGATTGAAATAGGCGTATTGCTGGAGATCCGCATGTTGACCTCTCTGGCCACCTCCTCACGCTCAGAGTCGCTTAATTTCCGTGGGAGCTCCACGTAGTTAACCATATCACCCATGTTCCAACCCAAAGTAGGCAGATCTTTTTTGTCAAGCACCGCAGACAAGAGATGCTGTCCTGTGTGCTGCTGCATGTGGTCGAACCGTCTATCCCAGTCCACGGCCAGCTCGACAGCTGTACCGGCTTCCAGAGGTTTTTCCACAATGTGCAAGGCCTTCAAACCAGCCCTTATCACACTCTCGACTTTCAAAACCTGCTCGTCCGTCAAGATTTTGCCTGTGTCACTTGGTTGGCCGCCCCCTTCCGGGAACAAGACGGTATCCTCCAGCTCGACTTCAAATTTGTTGCCCTGAGGACGGCATGACACCACCTTTGTTGCGAGTGATCTCAAATAGGAATCTTTTTGGCATGCTAACGCTCCGATGATTGACATGATATGAGAGTACTAGAAATATTTTGAGAAACAATTATTTTTCCAAACTCTTCTTCTTGTCTCAGATTTATGATTCGTAGAGATAAACGGAAAACTAAACCTTACGACAAGATCGAGACGAAATCGCCTGGCTTGGTTGGCAGACTCCGCAGGATCTTCTCGAATTCGCCAAAACCGGCTGATAAACAGCCAGTGGCAGATGTCTCTGGGTTTTCAAATATGTCCAACTTGTCGGTTCTAAGTGAGAGAAATCCCAACGAAACCTTAGCTGAGTTTTTCAAAAACAAAGGGGACAATCCATTGAGCGATATTGAGGTCGAAGGAGTGCTCTCGTTGATCAACAAAGTCCAGCAGCAAAACCAATCGCATCTTGAAACTACCCGAAACTCTCGCCTCATGGACTCACAGATTCTTTCTTCGCCTGTCATTAGACCGTCAGAAAACTCATTTCTTAACAACTCTGTTGTTTTGAGACCCGCAAATGTGAAAACTCCTGTCAAAGTTGAGACTCCAACGTATACTCCAAAAGTGACGACTGTCACGCGACATCCGACAGCATTTCCAGCTACTGTGCGCAAGCGGGTGGTTGAGTATTCCAGTCTTCCATCGCCGTACAGAATGCGTATAACCTCGCCACTAAAGGTGGTCGAACCGAAAAAGGAGCCGTTGAGTAGGACTGCAAATAAAGTGTTGAGTATTTTGGAGGGAGAGGACGAAAATGAAAAGGAAATTGAGCCGGCCGCAAAGAGTGCGACAAAAACAGAGACGTCAAACAAGGACAAACGAGAAGTTATCTCACAGAGACAAGAAAAACCTGTGAGCTCACTTTTCGACTTCAAACCTTCTGCTTCTTCTGTGGCAGTCAAACAGGCTCCAAAAACTAACACAGAACAACTAGATGTAATTGAGATTGATTCTGGCTCTGATGACGGAATGGACATTGAGCAAAACCCGGAGGAACAATCTAAACAAATACCAAGACAAGAACCAAAACAGGAGCCAAAACAAGATTTAGGGCAAGCATTTAAGCCAGTTGAGTCGCCAAAGCCTCTCTTTGAACTCAAACCTGTAAGCCTGGAAAATAAACAAGAACTACCACCCAAGTCAGTTGCCAAGCCGTCATCACCAAAACAAGAGCCTGTGGTTATTCAGAGCAACTTTGAGCCAGAACCGTACGAATTCGAGACTTCAAACGGACATCCTAAGACAGAAACTTTTGCATCCTCTTCCAACATTGCTTCCAAACCCGTTCCACTCGAGATCATAGAGAAATTCACTTTTCCCGAAGTTGAGACTCCAGAATCGCCAGAAACCCCATTTTTCTCCAATCTTGGAGAGCAGCCGGTGATTATCGACAAGTTTGAGTTTCCTGAGGTGGAGATGGCTGACTTTGACAGACTGGAACTCATAAACTCCGAAGCTCTCAACCTATATAGCTCTATTTTCACGTTCTAGAGATGACAGATTCATTAATAATTTAATATTTAATCTTTTTTAATTCTATGTCCTTTTCATTTAAAAAACATCATGATTGTACTATAATTGATTCGTTTGTCATTTCCTTCTGTTGTGACAGCACAGTTGTTGTAGTACGCCCGTACTTGATTGAATTTTTTAATGATGTTCTGGAACCAATTGACCAGCTATCCATGGATGAGAGAATTGTAGCTACAAACCACATTCAGCCGCCTGGTTTGGACCGAGAATGGCTGTTGGTTCTCACAGAGTCAAACAAGTTGATGGCTATTGGGTGGAACGACAAGTTTGTCGTTGTTCAGCAAGTCAGCTTTCAGTCAGATAGCAACACAATCGAAGTATGCCCAAGTATCACTGTTGATTCCTTTAACAGATATGTCCTAATTTTCTCAACAGAGGGATTCGTGACGATTCTCGAGCTCCTGCCCTCCAAGTCGAAGATATATCAGATGGCTCTTGAGAACACGGCGTCAGTTCAGATCCAAAAGCGACCTGACGCTGCGAAATTGCAGGTCAATCGTGTATTTGAAAAACCTATTGTTGTGTACATTGGTCATGGAATTGTTCAGAGTATGGTTTTTCTTAGGTCACGTCTGGTAGCCGATCAGGAAGGATGTACATTTGCGATTGTACTTCGTGACGCAAACTTGAGGTATTCTGTTGCATATTATGCAATTGCACAAGGAGTAGAGCTTCTAAAGCGGTTTCCACAGATGAACTCTACTCCAAGTCTTGCAATTCCTCTGCCCCTAGGTGCGCTTTTGGTGATCTGCGAGGATAGCCAGTACATTTATCCATCTCTAGCTGTTAGAAGTATTACTTCCTCTCTCCAAGAAATCAAAATAACTAGACAGTATGCTATGAGAGGGGTTGTTTCTGAGAGTGAAGGCAGACTTTCCCGGTTTGTCTCATGGTGTTTTGATGGCCATAAATATTGGCTTTGTACAGAGTTTGGCGAGATCTTTCAATTGGATATAGGCTTGGATTCGGAATCAATGGGCATCGCTGAGCAGCATTTGGATTTGTCAATTGCCGAGAGGCGACGTGCAGGGCCGCTACCATTGATTGTTTTGGACATCACCAGGTGGGGCATCCAGCACAAGGGTGAATTGGACGTCTTCCATCAGATGGTGACATTTAACGGGAAATTTATTGGGTGCAACCACTTTGGATTGATTATGGAGTTTGACAATCGACTTAAAACTACAAGACAATTCAGAGCGGCTGAAGCTTTGCCTGTAACCGCTTTTAATGCCGGTGTGTATTCACAGGGGACATACTATTATTCAGATATTCATTTTGGAGTTAAGTTAGAGCGAGTTGACGGATTGGTTAAGGATATCACACGAAAAGACGACATGGTGATTCTCACTATAGAAGAGCGTCGAATTGACCTTGAGATGGAGGAAGTGAAACGAGTCGACCGATTGGAGGTTTATCAGGACGACCGAAAGATTGGAGAGCATTTCTTTGATACTGGGATCAGTGTTCGTAAAGTTCTTCCATTGGACGATTTGAGGTGTCGAAATGACGAAAGAGTGAAAATCAGTGACGAAGAGCGACGAAAACTTGACAACAAGCTTAAAACGTCGTTCATTGTGCTTGTCAACGACGACGACGACAAATCGGAACTGATTTTAATGCGATTTGAGGACGACCAGTGGGTCCAAGAGGGCCATACTGTTGTGAGCAGTGTGATTGATTGCGTTTTACAAATCGATGACTACGAGCTACTGTTGATTGGCTCTCAGAAGGTGGTATGGATGAGTGTCTATGGTGGCAAAGACTTCTGGTTCAAGACGGAAAAGAGCGAGTTTTCGCTACCAGTTATGTATTTTTCGGGATGTGAGAGGCTTGAGTCGGGGGATCTGGTGGTAGCCGATGCATTTTCCGGACTATATCTATTCCATCTTGACCGATCAAAGCGCCAAACCACTGTGAAACAGGTCCTTAGCAATGTGATGATTAGCGATTTTACAATTTGGAACGACAAAGTTGTTGTTGGTGATGTTATTGGCAATATCTATGCTTTTGCGAGAGGAGATAGCGAATTAGAGTTGATAATGGAACGACATTTGGGCAGCGGATGTGTGACTACTATAAACCAAGACAAGAATGAGCTCTTCATCGGGACCAGTGAAGGACTGGTCACCATGGACGAGAAAAAGGTGCGCGAACAAAACGTATCGGAATCGAAAATCCTGCGCAGTTTTGGTGCTCTGCGAATTGAGCCGTGTACTATATAAAATAAAATTTAATTATCATAAAAATACTTTGTTCGCGAATGGCAAAGACAAGTGGACAGAGGGAGATTAATTAAATAGAGTATTTTACAATGAGCACAACCACTAAACAGTTTGGAGTTACTCCACCAATCTCGACGGCCGGTCCGACGCCAAAAGAGAACGAACTTAATGACACGATGATCGAGGAACTTCGAAGCCAGAATTCGTTTGAAAGCGAGACTGAGACTGCAAAACGGCGAGAAGTGTTGGCAACTCTTCAGAAATTGACCGAGGAGTTTGTTTACACAGTGTCCCGTCGCAAGAACATGAGCGAAGGAATGGCTCGCGATGCAGGAGGCAAGATCTTTACGTTTGGTTCGTACCGTTTGGGAGTGTATGGTCCTGGTTCAGATATCGATACATTGGTTGTGGTTCCCAAACATGTCACAAGAGAGGACTTTTTTACAGTTTTTGAGGAGCTTTTACGTAAACGGCCTGAGTTGAACAAAATCCAACCGGTTCCCGATGCGTTTGTGCCGATTATCAAGACTGTTTTTGATGGAGTGGATATCGATTTGATCTGTGGTCGTTTAGATATTCCTCAGATTCCACTGGATCTAACATTAGAGGACAACAATCTGCTGAGAAATATCGACGATAGAGATCTGCGTGCTCTCAATGGTACAAGAGTGACAGACCAGATCCTGCAGCTGGTCCCACAAAAAATGGTGTTCAGACACGCGTTGCGCACAATCAAGTTGTGGGCACAAAGAAGAGCTATCTACGCCAACATGTTTGGATTCCCCGGTGGAGTGGCCTGGGCCATGTTAGTGGCGAGAATTTGTCAATTGTATCCGAACGCTGTGGGAGCTGTGATTGTGGCCAAATTTTTCCATATTTACCTGCAATGGAAATGGCCTCAGCCCGTGCTGCTAAAGCCTATTGAGGACGGACCATTGCCAGTTAGAATCTGGAATCCAAAACTTTATGGCCAAGACAGACTACACAGAATGCCGGTGATCACACCCGCTTATCCGTCGATGTGCGCTACACACAATATCACAGCATCGACCCAGAAGATCATTCTCAAGGAAATGCAACGTGGACTGGAGATCATGAATGATATCCAGTTTGGAAAGAAGACCTGGAATGATCTCTTTGTGAAGCACGACTTTTTCTACGCCTACAAGTTTTATCTCACCATTATCACAGCCACCAGAGACTCGTACGAGGCGCACCTCAAATGGAGTGGTATGGTGGAGTCCAAATTGCGTCTTTTGGTGCAGAAACTGGAAATCATTAATGGAATCGTGCTGTCCCATCCTTATGTCAAGCCTTTCACGGTGTCGTATATCTGCGATACAGAAGAACAGGTATTCAAGATTAGAGAGCTATATGGATCTTTGGATGGTGAGAAATACGCTAAAGAGAACTTAAAGGAGGTCGAAATTGACGACGATACAGATATGGTCAAAGTGGAGGAGGATGTGAAGAAAGAGGGCAAGCATCTGGTGCATCTTCTGAAACTGTACATTGGACTGGACCTTGACCTTAAGGGCCGTGACAAGAAGATGGATATTCAGGTTCCTTGCTCAGACTTCGACTCTATTTGCAGAAACTGGGTCAATTTCGATAAGGAAATATACTCTTTGAGTATCAAACATGTCAAGTTGTACGATCTGCCCAATGATGTCTATGGAGAAGATGAGCAACGGCCGGTGAAGAAAGAGAGCAAGAAACGGAAGGGAGACAAAAACGGAGCCAGCAGCAAAAAATTGAAAAGCAACGATGACTCTCGACTTGGAGCAATGTTGAGCAGCGGAAGTAGCAGCAGTGGCGTGGCGAAACCCCTGGAGGAGCCTGCCACCGCTTGAGAAGAAGCAGAACATGTAGAATGCAACATGAAAGTTGGTCGTGTATCTGTCAGAAAATCGTACGTGTCGACAAGACTTTAATTTATGTGGTAGGCAAAGCGAAAATTGCTGAGGACAGTAAATTTATAGCAATTAGAGGAATAAATCGTCAGCAAACTCAATTCATCTAAGATGCCCTCTTTCACCTCTAAGTTACTCGGTAAGTTTTGAGACAACATTGGAAAATAACGATTTGTACTAATTGGTAGGTAAATCCGGTTCTGACAAGGGGAAACATACGGACAAACCCGTGACTGACAACATTGAGGATATCGATGAAGTGGATGATCAAGGCCAGAACATTTTGATGGGAATCATCTCCCAGCTTAGACCTGGTTCCGATCTATCCAGAATAACCCTTCCGACGTTCATTTTGGAGAGAAAGAGTATGTTGGAGCGGATAACAAACCAATTACAGCAGCCGGATATCCTTCTGTCGGCCCATACTACGCCGGATCCTTTGGAAAGATTTGTTTTGGTGGTTAAATGGTACATGTCATGCTGGCACATTGCTCCCAAGGCTGTCAAGAAACCCTTGAATCCGATTCTCGGAGAATACTTCACGTGCTACTGGGATCTTCCGAACGGTTCGCAGGCATACTACATTGCAGAGCAGACTTCTCACCATCCTCCGAAGTCTTCCTACTTCTACATTATTCCAGATGAGAACATTAGAGTCGACGGTATTGTTGTTCCTAAATCTCGGTTTTTGGGCAATTCCACTGCTGCAATGATGGAAGGAGTCACAAAGCTTTCATTCTTGGACATTGTGGACGAGGAGTCCGGGGATTGCGAGTACTATACAATGACACAACCAAACATGTATGCTAGAGGAATTCTATTTGGATCATTGAAATTTGAGCTAGGAGATCATTTACTTCTGGAGTGTCCAAACACCAACTTGGTCGCAGACATAGAATTCAAGACCAAGGGTTTCATATCGGGCACCTACAATGCAATTGAGGGAGTAATCAAAGACACCAAGACGGGCACTGTTCTGTACGAGTTGAGCGGAAAATGGAACGAGGAGATGTTCATTAAGGACCCGAAGACCGGCAACAAGAGCGTGTTTTTCGACTGTGCGCAAAGCACGCCACTTAAGCCAAAGGTCAGAGATATCTCTGAACAGGGTGATTACGAAAGCAGAAAATTGTGGAAGAAAGTCACGGACGGTCTTGCTGTTAGAGACCACGTCACGGCAACAGACGAAAAATTCAAAATTGAAGAGGATCAGAGAATGCAACAGAAGAAACGCGAGGAAGATGGAGTCGAGTTCCATCCCAAGCTCTTCAAGCAACTATCAATTCCTGACACTGCGCGCCATGGCAATGAGCACCTAGAATTTGTTATTTACAAAGACCAGGTTCTGAACAAAGACCTCAGAACCCATCATCCGGACGACCTCCGCAACCATATCTTTGATATTGCGCCAATTCTACCTGGGCAAAAATTCAATCCAGAATTCGAGATCCCTGCTTACAAGAAGTCTTAACACCATATTCGAGACTTAAAAACGCTTTAATGGACTAAACAAGATGTTTATGGCTGCCTACAGCCGCACACTTTATGTATAGTTGTTTTTTAATAAGCATTCCTTCGAATGAGTTCTTCAGTAGCGCATCCTGCTCCAGAGCCACACGCTTACCCTGATGGAAGAGAGACCCTGTCTTCACCTCGATTAGGTAATCTCCATCAGCTTCGAACCGTTCAAACTCATGCTTGAAGTCAACCGAAAGATCAATTCCCAGATAAAACCCAAGATGCAACACAACGAACAGATAAGAGTAGGCGTTGCAGCCGGTGATCATGCCCCAATTCTGTATTTGCTCAAACTTCTCCGCGACAAACTGTTTTTCAAGTGACACTTGCTCGCTTCCTATTATTCCGCCCAGCCGTTGAAACTCCTCCCGATAAAACTGTTCCCTCCCCAGCAGAATATCCATAAGTACTAGCCACATTGAAAAATCGTGAGTATGCGTCCGACAGTATTCCCAAACACGATCATACAGAGGTGCAGCTAGCGTTGACTGCCGACAAACAGCGGCCAGATACCTTAAAAAAGCTGTCGCATAGTAATTTCGGGCATGAAGAACAATTGAACTCAGCACAATGGCAACCATATCATCAACGATGTCAAGATTTAGGTCATTCAGCTTTGATATAGTAGACTTCTTGAAGTAAAACCACAGATTCGAAGACTTATTGGTCTTAGCCAAGTCTGAAGTCAATAGTGCGGACAAGCAGCAATAATGGAACTCAAGAAAAGATCGATCTATAGTTTGGAGCCGATCGTTGGCCTGCTCATTAATTAAAATTGCACAGTGGTCTTCTGGAGTAACCAATAAAACTCCAATTGAAGCATAATAGAGTGTCAGATCATTTAGCAAGCTAATATCATTTTCGAGAATCTTTTTGCTCTCCACAAATACTGAAATAAGGGTCCGTTTAAGCACCAGTATTTCAAAAATACCGGTTTCCTCATCCATTGCAGTTACAATTGGCCCATTTTTAAACAGATCACCATGAATCTCCTCATTTCCAATCTGGAGCCGTTTTTTTCCAGCAGTTTTACCCAGCAAATTAATAAGTTCTGTACCCAACGTCAATGATACATTTTCCATGAATTAATTATTATCCATTTTTCAATCTATGTAAACGATTACGTCATCATCCAGAATCACTCATCCATCTCCGAGGGTTTCAGTAAACCACCAACCAACCGTGCTCTCTCTTTCTCCTGTTTACTCCTCTCTAACAGCTCCTGTTCTCTGTCATCTGCAAATAAATAATCGGTTGCATCACCGCCAAATTCCTTGATCTGAACCAAAAAGTCTCTCAAGGTGCCTCTGAACTTGTTCTGCTGGTTGTATGACGTGAACAGAGCTTGGAGAAAGCTATTAACTTGTTCTTGGTTCAAATGTGGGAAGGCACTCACCAACATGTTGGCGATGAACTCCTTTAAGTACAAAGAGTTTGGAGTTCCCTCCGGAGCAGAGTCCTTCGGGTATATAGGTTCGGCAATTTTGTTCTCCAACACCAGCTCAATCAGCTTGGCAAGTAGTTGTGACTGGAGTCTAAATCCGGCCTTGTGATCAGAGTCTGTGAGCACGTAGAAGATATCACTGATGATTGGGAAGTAGAAGTTTTTGTAGAATCCAATGGCAAATGGATTATTTCCTAGCCCCTCGATATTCTTGAGCAATTCCACACACAACGTCAGGCCAGTATTCTCAACATCTCTGTTGTTGTGTTTAAATGCCCATAGAATGGCGTCGATAAAGGACTGGAATGCTTCTGGAGGGAATTGCACCAACGCATTGAATCCCTTGAGGTCAATTTCACGCAGTAACTTGTAAAACTCCACTCTATGCTCAGGGTATTCGGTGAAGTCTTTGTTGATCATGTTCAGAGTGACTTCAAAAACGTTTGCGAGGATCAACACGATCTCATCCGAGATCAGCTCTCCCACTTTCTCCACCAAGGTAGCCAAACAGTTCAAAACTTCTGCATCTCTTGCATCCGGAACATTGGTATTATAGTCCTCAAGAACAGCAGAGAGAAGACCTGGAACCAAGTCGCGCACAATCTCTTCGCGATTGTCAGCTTTGCAAATGTAGGTCTCGATCAAAACTAGAATCTCCTTTTTGATCGTTCTCCATCCTCTGACTTTGGGTGTTTTGGTTGCAATGAGACCGTCGGTCGCAACAGCATTGGAAATGAGTCCGCTCACGGCTCTATATAATGAGAGCATGTCCATATAAATGAGACCCAATTGAGTGTAGAATCCTGGCCCCAAAGGAGTACAAACAGCAACGTTGGTTTTGATGATGTTAGCAATAATTTTCACTATTTCTGAGTTGGACAACAGCTGTGGGTCCTCTCCAGCCTGCTGAACAACGGTACGCCATGCAACGTTCGGAAGATTCATCAGGTCAGCAAGAAGTCTACTTCTGATCTGCGTAGAGTTCTGTGCCGATATTATGGTACCACATGCTTCATAGAAAGTGTGCACTTGCTGAGGTTGAAGATCGGAAGTTGTCTCTTGAATGTTGCGGATGATCTCATCGATGAATGGACCAGTCTCTCCCTGCTGCTGAATCACAAAATGTCTCTTACATTTCTGGGTGATCTTGATGAAAGTGTCACACGCCATGTCTTGCACACCTTCGTGGGTCTCATGCATAAATTCAAACAGTTTATTCACAACAGTCTTGAGGAACTTCCAATGTGCTTTCAAAAATCTTGGATATTGGCCAACAATGTACATGATGTTGGAAGCCACAACAGCCTTGTTGTCTTTACCTCTCTTCATCTCTGTGAGAGATAGAAGATCTTTAATAACGGTCACCAAAAATCTCTTTTCACGCTCTTCGTCCATGGATCCAGAGATGGATCCAATGGCCCAACACAATGTGTTGATATTATGCCAAGACCATTCCGATCCGTCGATCTGGCTTGCCAACTTTGCGGACATAATTGCCTCTGTGTCATTTATATCCAAGTGAGTCAAGTAGACCAAGACTTCCCTCATCGACTTATAAAGTTGAATGGTATCACTCTCCTTGACAAACTCCCTCACAATTTCTCCCTCGTCATTCTCCACCACAAGCACCTCTTCAGGTCTGACCATGTTCTCAATCATAACAACTCTCAATCTAGACAGGATTTCGCTGTAAATGTTTTTTCTTAGATTGTAGTTTCTAAGAACTTCTGGGTTAGGTGCTCCACCTCTTGCATTATACTGAAGTTGCATTAAAGGCGAAGCATCCTGAAGAGGCAATGCTTGAATCTCCTGGTATAGTCCAGCCACCAATTTAGACCAATAGTCTAGACACGTTTTAAACAACTCTCGTTCTTCGATTCTCGACAAATTCACAAGATATTGATGTGCAGCCAAAAGAAGCTCTCTTAAATTAGTGTTCTGTTCCAAAGGCATCAGATGGTTGGAGAGGAATGTGACTAGGTACATTGCAAGGTCTTGCAAGAACTCTTGATCTGCCGAATTTGCAAATTTGTATGTTTTCTTTAGATCTATGTCGATCGGGATAAATTTGAGTAGATTTTCCATTGTCAGACCAAACATAGTGACGAACTTATCATCATACTGTGGAGCAATAAGCTGTGAAACTTCAGTTAAACACTTGAGGGTGATGCTTCTGAACTCCTCCACTGGTAAAAATTTGGTCGAGAGGAGGTTGAGTAAATCAGTTTCGAATATGTAACCCAAAGGAATCCACGGGATGTATCTCAACAAAGATTTGAGGGTCGCTATTATTAATGATGGCTTGGATGCTTTGTCGAGAACCTCAAAACATAATTTAAAGATTTCGGAGAATTCGTCACACATTCTGGTCTTCAGAGATTTTGCTTTCGCCTGCGTCATCTGCTCTGCGGAAAAGTCGAAGATCTCCTCAGACAGCAATTTCAAAATAACCATGTTGTTCTCGCACACATTGAAGCCTGCGCGGCTCGACTGCACGATCTCAGGAATGAAATTAGGCCAGTTTGCAGGCCAGTCCTGCTTTATGATCTGAACCAAAGTCAGGTCACTCTTCTGAATCAACGCCTTTTGAGACACAAACTGCGCGTCGTCATCGCACATGGCAATGATCATGCTGGCAACGAAATTACGGATCCCCAACCTTTGCTCATCAGCCAGGGCCTTCCATTTGGTCTTGATCAGGCTATCCAATATCGATAAAGCAATGTATTTTGCCTGTGGATCAGAGGAGAATTGCAAAATCTGATCTGCGCGGGTCCATGCATCCGGATGATTTTGAAATCTAGTCAATACCTCTTGCGCCTGCTTCTGGGTTTCACCCGATCCTTTGTAGAATGCTTCCACCACAGAATCGAGCAATTTGATATCCAATTCCTTGCTAAAATCCAGAATAGCCTCCATGTTGACAGCAAGAATGGTCTTGAATGCCTTACACGTGTTAAATACGAGATTTAAATACTTTGAAATAGGATAGTTTTGTTGTTTATTATTTACAAGGGCAAATTCTTATTCGCTAAGAGACAGTTGGTGCACGGGTGGGGAAATAAAAATTTCGCTATTAATCAAATAATCCCCAAAAAATGCCGAAATATTTTAGTCCAAGTAGCTAAGGTCCATTTCCATCACCCTTTTATACTCTGTGTCAATGATTTGTTTCATCTCCTCCTGGCTCAGATCTCGCAACATGTCCAGATCGAGACACATCTTGTCCACTTTGGCCTCATAGAGGAAATCCTGAAGGTGCAGAGCAGCAGCTTTAATGTCCAGCATGTCGTCGGTAACTCTAGTCCTCTTGAATCTCACCTTTCCAATTTTCTGCTTGGTGAGCTTCTTCTGACGTGCCACACACAGAAGGAACTCGTTCACATCGTTAGTGGGTCTTTTGGTGTAGGTTCTGTACAGAAAGGCGTCTGGACTCATCAGATTCAGCACATAAAGGAGATAATCGGCGGCGATCACAGGATCCACTGTGTTCGTAGATACAGTCCGCAACAGACTGTGTATCAGCATAGTTTTGGAATTGGCAAATTGAGGCATCAACACCCCGGGAGTGTCGTACATGTAAATTAAAGGTCTAGAGGATATCTTGACCAGTTCGGAGGTTGATCTAGTTGTTCCTCCCCATCGTTCGACTTTTGCAACATCTTTCTTCTTTTCCTTCCTATCGTGAATCATTTTGCGGCGTAGTTTGTTTATAAGTGTAGATTTCCCCACGTTGGGCATTCCTGCCACCATGATTTTCATTCCCAGTGGAGGAGGTGGATTCATTTGCTCGTATTTCTGCTTGATGATCTCCACAATTCGGTCTGTATCTTCGTCTCTCTTCTTCTCAAAGAGCTCCCATTCCTCGTTGCGGACATTCCACTTGGAGAAGATTTTCCTATTTAGCATCGTTCTTCTTGTCTTAGTGTATACAACCAGCTTTTCTTTTCCCCTAAATATCCTGTCAAGCAGATAGTTAGCTGTGGAAAGTGGAGCACGCGAGTCACGTAGTTCAATCAGTAAATCAACCTCGGGAGCCAGCTTTTTCATCCTTTTCAACGCTGCCACCTGGTGGCCCTGGAAGTCTGTGAGAGTAACGTTGTAATCCGGAAAGATATAGCGAGGCTTAAAGCCCGGAAACGGAGTCACCTTACGCCCGCTCAGTTTCTGATAGGTCGCCATGACGTCGCTGACGGCTTTGGCGACGAGAGACATGATTTAAATATTTATTTGATAGATGCGAAAAAATATTAAAATATTTATTTCCTTGCATTGAAAAATAAAATAAAAAATAGGAATAATATAATATATTTGATAGATGCCCTTGATTATATTTTCTGGGTATCCCTCAAGCGGGAAAACGCGATGGGCCAACGAGCTGGCACGCAAGCTTGAAGAGAAAATAGCCAGCTTGGACAAAGGCGATATTGGGGCCAACCTGAAGGTGGTGCTTCATAATGATGAGACTCTAGGAATATCGCACGAAGCGTATCGAGATTCAACCAAAGAGAAGTCTGCTCGGTCTACACAGATATCTGCGGTTAAAAGAGACTTGAGCAAGTCTAAGATTGTGATTCTGGACTCCATGGCCTACATCAAGGGATTTAGATACCAATTGCATTGCGAGAGCAAGGCCCTGAGTACACCCCATTGCGTGATCCAGGTGCTCACTCCATTTGAAACGTGTTTAAATTGGAACCGCGAGCGTTCTGAAGGCGAAAAATGGGATGAACAGGTGATGAATGAGCTCGTTCTACGGTACGAAGAGCCAGATGGACAGAACAAATGGGATTCTCCGCTCATTGCTGTTAGCTACGACGATCAAGATCTGCCGTTTGAAGATATTTGGGCTGCTATAGCGCTGAAAAAAGGCCCTAGACCAAATCAATCGACAGTGACCAAGCCGGCTATCGAGATCAACTTTTTACAGGAACTAGACAAACTGACGGCCAGAGTGGTTCAGGAGGTGACTCAGTACCAGGAACTGAATCCAGTCGGTGGGGTGGTGCAGATCAAAAACGTTGACGGCGAGGAGTTCGTGGTGGAAATGCCTGCTCGGGCCGTTTCGATTGCGCAATTGCAACGGTTTCGACGCAGCTACGTTACATTGAATCGGATGAGAAGTGTCGGGGTGGAAAGGATCATTCCGTTGTTCTGCGAGTACTTAAGCAGGGCGATGGACAATTAAAAGTTTAATTTGTTTTTATCTAATCTAGGATGGAGTCGAACTTTGTCACGATCTTGCTCGTAGTGTCGGCATTTCCATCACCATCGATCGTAAAAACCGATATTGAGGCAGAACAGTTTGTCACCACGTTGAACTCAGCGGGCAGCGAGCAGTCACCAGCAGTGCAGACAGACAACTTGTTGTCATATACCTTACTCTGTTTGACCAGACCGGAAGTTGGATCGACATTCACTCCGTAGACAGAGAACCCGTCACCAGTCAATCTGGAATGGTGATATTTTAGATCCAGACAATCAGAGTCCAGGTCGGAGCCTGCGGCAGGGAAATTAACATTCAGACCAGTCGAAAGTGGCAGAACTCGTGGATTATCACCCTGCTTATCGAAAAGAGCGTTGATCAGCTCGGTAGCCTTCTTGGCGTAAATATTTGGTGCGTGATTTGGATTGTCGTCCAAATTGTCCTTGAAGAAAGAGTTGTTACCATTTGCTCCCGAGAATGCAATTGCCGGATATCCTCTTTCTGTAGCATAAAAGGCAGACCCGATGGTTCCAGAGATAACAAAGTCTCTTTCCCCCAGGTTTGTTCCCTCATTTGGTCCTCCAACAACCAGATCTATGGACTTGTTCTCGAAGTAGGTAGGCAGAATGTAGTCCAATCCAACCGCAACACAGGCTGCAGGTGTTCCATTGTAATACCAAACGTTCAGGTCGTCTTGTTCATGGCCCCATGATGGTGCTCCAGCTGGCGGATAGCTGAAAAGAGCGTCTGTTTCGAGAGTGTTGGATTGGGCAAGACTGAATTTTCCACCATTTCCCGACATTTGAACTGCTGGGGCGACCATCAGCACATCATGACCAGCCGATTTGAGGTCTCTGTACAACGCTCTGATGTTGGTGGCAGCCCAACCATCGTCGTTAGTGAGGAGAATGTTTTTAGCCGAACCACCAACTAGCGTGGTAGCAAGAGCAAAGAGAGCAGAGAACTTCATAGGTCTATGAAGAATGAATATGCGAAAACAGAAAGCTTTATAACAAGAGCTGAAGGCAAGGGCGTGCTTCGATCCTGCATCCCATCTTGGCCATTAATCGCACCCACTTAACCCGATATGGGCCAGATATAGCAAAACCCCTGAAATGTGGACGTTTCTGGACTGTTGAAATTACTTTTTCCACAACCGTGGCAACCACTCAGAGGCACGTGCTGTGTGTTAAAGCCGCGCGGAGCAAGAAAAATTGCCAAGGGGCTACTACGCGAATCTAAGACTAACAGGATCAAGCCTGTTTACAGTCACAATGCAAACAGAGATCAGTATTCCGAATTGGTCTACGAGCCTTAGATTCCTTTATTTTCCTTGGATCTGGGCCCATCCTGATCTATTTACCATAAGGTAGCCAATTGCCGTCAGTCGTCATGCATTTAATTTAAGTTCCTAATTTCAAAACCGTGTGCTCCTATCCATCGTAACTTGAGCTAGGATCTTGCCAAATTCGGCCTTTTTACCCAAAGTGTCCTTCATCCTGCAGAACAGAATAACATTCGTTCTACAGATACGAAAGGTGCGCCGCACCGCCACGAAAATCATTATTTCGCCATCTTCCTTGCCCACATGCCACCTGCTAATGAAGGGCAAAGGCTCCACCATTTATAAACATCGGGGTTCCTCTCGTTTCTGGCCATTCACTCAATGAAGGTCTCTGCTCTCTTTGCTCTTGCTTCCACACTAGTTGGTGGTTCGGCTAAAAACATTCTCCTCACTAACGACGATGGTTGGGCTGCCACCAACATCAGAGCGTTGTACAGAGACCTCAAATCGGCTGGCCACAATGTGCTGATGGTCGCTCCAGCAAGACAGTACTCAGGAAACGGAGGAAGATTTATCATTCCGTCAGATGCTACACTTTCTCCTGCCGCTGAGTTTAATTACCCACCGGCAGGCTCACCAGCCTGGGGCCACGAGCAAGATGACTTGAACGTGTGGTATTTTGACGGGTCTCCTGCAGCGTGTGTTGCGATGGGTCTGGACTACGTTCTTCCTATCTACTTTGACAATATGACCATCGATCTGGTTGTTGGAGGGCCCAACGAGGGAACCAACATGGGAGAAAGAGACTTTGTAATCTCAGGAACCATCGGGTCGGTGTTTTACGCCACAGAAAGAGGATATCCGGCAATTGCGTTCTCGGGAGCAAACGGCAACAACTCGTTCTACCAGGACAATTTGGACGACAATCCAAGCCACGCACCAAACATCTACTCAAAATACGCCGTCCAGATTATCAACACGCTAATTGACAACCAGGGAGAGGATCAGAAACTGCTGCCGCCAGCTTTTGGACTCAATGTCAACTTCCCAGCCGCCGGCTCCGACCTAAACTCTGATTGTCTAGAGCTAACGTTCAGACATACCAGATTGACCGGATCGGACGCCCTGGCTTACAAAGTTAGCTATGACGAGACATCGGAAAACCTGAAACAGGTCACAACCAAGTCCTTGGCAGTCCAGAACTGTGCCGCAGGCAAGTGCGACTTGCCAGACGAGTTCACTATCATCGGCAACGGCCAATGCGAGGGAACTATCTCTGTTTTCACTCTCGACTTGGACGCGGACGAGCTGGTTGACGATCAGGCCGCAAGTCTGTTCGAGGCTGTGCTGAATTGATAGAAAGGTATTATAAAAGATTATAAATCAACCAAGTAAAATAATTAGTAAATAATTTGCTGTCTGGTTTCTTCGCACCGCCTGCTTAAGTAATTCTTATATTTTATTTTAACAGAACGAGTGGGCACACCAGCAAGTTTTAATAGTACAACAGCATTTCCCGTGTTACTGTCTGTGTTTGTGCTCTATGATCCCACAGAAAGACGGTGCCGAGAACTCGGGCCTCCGGCACTCCCTAACACACAGTTCGCAGCCTGGTGGACGTCCCCGGCCCACGACGCTCGTGGCCACCCAACCTTCGATCCAGCAAAAACGCCACAATTCGCAGAGCTACGTGCACCAGAATGTTGCCACTAAACGTGGCGCGTTCAGTAGCCCAAACTACATGCTCCAGCCGCGAGGTAGAGGGGTCAAGACCCCGACCCCGACAATAGCGACGGTGGACGTTCCAGGCTCACCCAAGAGCAAAGTCCTTTCGAAACTGGTGGATACTGATGTGAGCATCGAGAACTCCAGCGATCAGAACGATGGACCTGCAACTAGAGACAGCAATGCGCATTCCAACTCTTCAGAGTCGACCGCAGAGAAATCACCGCGTAACCGTCGTCCCAGCACCGATACGGTGCTTTCACAGCCGCCCGTGGTGGTGCAGGCCCAAGCGCAACGTGTGATTTCTGAGGAGGAGCACATTTTGGCCTCAAATCTCCAGGAAACGTACAAATCCATCCTGAAATTAGAAGTAGAAACTCAACAGGGATGTGCGGAAGTGAATGAGAGACTCATCGAGAACGATGCCAGCACAGAGATTACCCCACAATTGTGGCATGTGTACAAGAACATTGTCCAACTGCTTGACCATTACTACGATTTCCTGCTCTACGCCCTCTCGACGTCTGCGAAGGCCGGGAAGCCCCTGGTGACCAATTACCGGATTCTTCGTCGCATGTGGGTGTACGGCGTTGTGTCGTTTCTGGAGGTGCTCAAGAATGTAGCTGCGATCTTTGTCGAGCATGAGGTTTGCGGTTGTTTTATAGCATATGCTTTCAACATCATCAGCTGCTTGACAGATGCGCAGCTTGGTGTTGAAGGATGGTGGGCAGAAAAGCTAGGAGACCTGTCCAGAATGGCCATTGCGCTGTACCCGGCCCGCTTCATGGACTGGAAAATCTCGTCCGTTTACTGGTACCAATTGGCGATGCGCACTCAATTCGGGCATGGAAAGATATACTACCATATGTGCACAGTCGAAAGCGACAATCTAGAAGCCCTCGTGGATATCGGCAAGAGCGTGACTTGTCGCGATCCTTTTGTCCCCACCTTACAGTACTTGAGACTCATTGTCGACAACGTTTGTGCGCAACGCAATATTCTCAGCTCGATCGAAATGGCCATGATCGATTTTGTCAAAATCCACAAGATTCTGCTCATGCCAAACTACAACACAAACCTTGAAATGGCCAACTTGGTGTCTCATTATTCCTCACATTTTGGCCTCGACAGCTCCAGCATCGATTATTTCCAGCTACGTGGCGACCTTGGATCTGCTCTTTCCACGGAGAAGGTTAACTTCTGGTTCCAGAAAGGTGCTAATTTTGCACTCTGCAACATTAACCATTTGATAGGATTCGGAGACTGCAGAAATCCGTTCGCGAAGCTCTTTGAGCTTCCAGAGGCCCTGAAACAGCGCAGAGATAAGAAAGATAGACGCAGAAAGAGCAAGTCGGACGGCGAAGAGCTACTCAGGCACGCAGACCCCGAGGCTATCTACAGCTCCACGGCAAGCGAACAGGACGAGAACTCGTGGTTCTCGCTGCTGGATTTCATCAACAAGGGTGTCGTCGAGCTCAACATGAAAATGCTTAAACAGTATATCACAGGCCCCTTGCAGTCATCAACTCCGCACGTGATCGTGTGGCTCTACTTCATTATTTCGGTGGGCGAGGCTACCAAGAAATATCCGGCCTCCAAGCCTCTCTTCACCTACTTTTTGACACGCTACATTCCATGGATGCGGCTTGTTCCGTATCTGAACGATATTTTGTGCATTGTGCGGTCATCGGACGAGATTCGCGCAACTCTTGAAGACCACAGAGCCGTGTTCCAGAACGGGAAACATCAGGACATACTGAACTACTTCTCGGAGAACGAAAAGCTCTGGGAGGTGTGGAAGTGCTGGGGTTCCATCTGGTTCGACCAGGTCTCGCCAAAGACCGACTACGCCTCCATTTTTGACACTGGTGTTGTTGGAGACATTTTCGACATTCCAACGGCCGGCATCCGTTACGACCCCAAGGAGGATGTTAATCGGTACGTGCGGATCTTCTTTTTGAGCTCCTTTATTGCCGATAACTTCCCCGAGTTTGGACTCACCAAGGTTGGCTCGATTTACAAATACAGAAAGAATCAAGATATCATCCATTACGAGCAGAGCAATGCCAGTGTGGGCTACTTTTCACAGGACCTGCGGTTGCAAGGACTGATCGAGCAGGAAAACTCCAAGATCTGCTTGCAACCAGGCGAGGAAAGCCTCCAGAACATGCCCAAATGGGCCGAAGACATGTCTTCCGACCTGCCTAATTGGGACTACAACTCACACGGGTTCATGACCGAGTATGTCAATAACCAGGGTTTGGGCTCGATTTCGGGCAGTGCCTCTGATTACAGTAATTTTGTGGCCGGAGACGAGCTGGAAGATGAGGAATACGAGGACTCATCGGACGAAAGCGCCCCCAAACTTGTCAATGCATACACTCCTGCGACGGTGACCGTTATGGGAGATCTGGGCGAGAAGATGGACACCTCATTGACGTATGTGTCACTGGATACGAACTGCTGGTTAAAACATTGCGGCAAGGTGTTCAAATGCATTCGGTCGGACGTCTTTCGACTGGCCATCCCGTTGACAGTGTTCCAAGAGCTACGGTCCTTGAGACGGTCTGCAGACAGCTCTGTGGCCGACTCGGCTACACGGGCAGTTATCATAGTTCGGCAGTTGTATGCCGACAAGCTGATTCTTCCCATCCGAGCAGACGGTACCAGAGCTTCGTCGTTGAACGAGACTCTGGAATTCGAGCTGAACCAGAACTGGCGCAGCAATACAGACGAGATCATCATGAAGGCTGTCAAGCTGAACGACGATCTGGGCAAAAGCATGCTGATTGGACTGGACGTGGTGATCAATGGCGGGACTCACACGTTAAGCCGTTTGGAGGCCAGTGTGTTCAAATACAATATTTTGGTGACCGACGACCGCAACATGGGGCTCAGGAGCAAGTCAATTGGACTGACTACGTTTACCAGCTCGTGGCTGTTCGACCAAATTGACAAGATTGCCAACGGCCGGTGTACAGACTAATTAAATATTAATCAGATCATTTTTCATATTATTTCTTATCGACACCTTCCTAAACGGGCTGCTCGCGATAAAATTTCTTATCTCGGACGGGTTCGCTCAGACTTTCTGTGTTCACTCGAGACTATAAAAAGCCACAATTCCCACGATAACTTTTAACACTAACATGACTGTTGATATTAAGTCTGCCTATCCTGTTCCACAGAAAAGCCTTGGCCATGCGGTCAATTTTCTGACCGGAAACCACGAGTACGACATTCCAGAAGAGACCGTTGAGTTGGAGATTGCATTGTTGCGCAAGAAGCTCGAGGATAAGCCAACTTTCGACCCGGAGCTCGTGTTCGACCCCAAGAAACACCTCGTTTTTAAGAATGAGTACTATAAGTCCGTTACGCAGCGCACACTGGAAGATCTGAACATCAAGAAAACCCGGACGAAACCCGTGTCGCCTTTTGCCGCCACGTACCCGTTCCCGCTTCTTTCTCAGGAGGCCGTCGACATGGTTCTTTGGGAGGCCATGAAGCCGGAGGTGATCAAGGATTACGCCAGATTACCAAATCTTGCAAAGGGTGCCACCAGATTGGACTTCCATGTGGGAGGCCATTGTAAGCCTCTGGCTCCATTTTCGGACGCCTTGTTCAACTCGCCTGATCTTCACAAGATCATTCAAGGTTTCACGGGTGTCAAGGTCAAGAACGTCTACAATGCCGAGTACGGCCATCTGAACGTTTCTTTGGCTAGTGCTAAGCCAGAAGATATCGCCAAGAGCGAGGTGTCGAGAGAGGAACAACTGAAGGAATACGAGGCCCAGAATAAGAAGAAAGGAAACGAGATTCCATCCACTCTTGGGCTTCACTATGATTCGGCCACCTTCGCCTTGGTCATCATGCTGGACATCGGAGACAATGCAATTGGTGGAGAGACCGGTGTGATTACCGGCGACAACAAGGTTTTCCGTGTTCCAGATCCTAAAGTCGGCTATGCCACGCTCATCCAGGGCATGGTTTTGAGACATGTGGCCACCAAGCCAGTCACCAATTCCAACAGAATCACAGCCGTTGGAGGATTCTGCCTTGCTGGCCCGGAGGAGCTCGACAACAGCCGCCTGACATCGGTCAAGCCATCCGTGCTGCCACGTGCCCGTTACAACGAGTTCTACCGCGATTGGTGTGAATTCAGAATGAAGAACCTGGAGAACCATCTGAAGTACCACAGGGAGAAGCTGATGAAGGAGTTCGACGAGGGAAAGACGTTTGATCAGAACGAGTTTGCTGAGCTGTGCCAGGGCATGGAGAAATACCTCAAGAAGAGCTACGATGAGATGGAGGCACTAAATAACCCGCCATACCCACCAGAGCAGTTTATGATGTCCTACGACGACTTGCCAGACGAATATTGAGACGGCAGCACCTACATATAATTTCAAATATAAGTGTTTTCAACTTGACACTGTTACAGACAAAGAACATACTTAGAGCTCAGATACGAGCACCGTAATCCAAGATTGGTACTCTCGTACACTAGTAGACCTCAACACCAGAGGAGGTGGCCAACTGCTCGATCACCGGGTTCAACACGTTCGGGTTCAGATCGGCATTAGTCAGCTTCATGTGCTCCTCGGTCCACAAGTTGTCGGAGCGTGGCACAGGAGACCCGACGCCGCAAAGACCGCCGTCGCGCTCCCATTGGGCCACTCTCTTGAGCTCCAGCTTGCTCCAGACGTTGTCGACTGCTTCAATTAAAGCGTCTGAGATGTCCTTAGAATGGTGAGGAGACGGTGTGATTCTCAACCGTTCTTCACCCCTGGCAACAGTAGGGAAGTTGATGGCCTGCACATAGATCTTGTGCTGGTCCAACAGGATGTCCGAGGCCTGCTTGGCCTCTGCAGCATTGCCAACCAGTAATGGGACAATATGGGATGGGTTGGGGATCACAGGAATGCCCAACTGTTCAAATTGTCTCTTAACGTATCTCACGTTCTTCTGCTGATTAACACGGTCCTCGATGTTCTTTCTAACGATCCTGATCGAGGTGGTAGTTCCGGCCATCAGGGCAGGAGGAAGAGTAGTGGTGAAGATGAAACCCGGAGCAAAAGACCGGATCCAATCAATCATCTTGCCAGAGGCAGCAACATAACCTCCAACAGTACCGAAAGACTTACCTAAGGTACCGGTAATGATATCCACACGGTCCATCACGGTGGTGAAGTCTGGAGAAGCAATTCCGGCCTTCAGATGGGCCTCGAAGTCTAGATGTTCGGCAACTCCTGCTCCGTGAGGACCGTACATTCCAACAGCATGGACCTCGTCCAGGAAGGTCAGGGCTCCGTATTTGTCGGCCAGGTCGCAGATCTTCTCGATCGGAGCAACAGAACCGCACATGGAGTAGACACTCTCGAAAGCAATAAGCTTAGGAGTGCTTCTTGGATACTGGGCCAACATCGACTCCAGCTCCTCCAGATTGTTGTGCTGGAAAATGTGTTTCTTGGACCGCGAGTTGCGGACTCCCACAATCATCGACGCGTGGTTCAACGAGTCGCTGAAAATCACCAGGTCTTTCATCTTCTGGCCCAACAGCGAAAGAACAGCATCATTCGCAACAAAACAAGAAGAGAACACCAGCGCGCCCTCTTTCTTGTGCAACGCAGCCAGCTCGCTCTCCAGAGCAATTGCATGGCGATTGTGGCCCGCAATATTCCGGGTTCCCCCAGCACCGGTACCGTACTTCAACATGGTATCATTCATGGTTTGCAAAACCTCCAGGTTCTTTCCCATCCCCAAATAATCGTTGGAGCACCAAACCATCACCTTGTCATCCTCTTTGGCCAAATGAGCTCTAGGGAACTCCTTAGCCAGACGGTTAATGTTGTTGAAAAACCGGTACGACTTGTCTTTCCTTTTCTCAGTCACCTGCTCCTCGAAAGCCGCCTCAAAATCAAATGCCGTCTCTGCAGAAGATCCGCTGTAGAAAACACCAGCTGGGGCATCGGTGGATGCAGTGGCAGTTGGAATCGAGTCGGTGGCCTGTGCCTGGAGAGGCTGGGATGGAGTGCTGTATCCCCGTTTAGCCTCGAGAACAGGACCCATAACCGGACATCCGTGGGCTTTGGTGGCCAAAGACGATGTCTGGGACATCTTTCTGAGAGCCTGAGCAGATTTATGCTTCATGAATGGACAAACTGCCCGAGATTGACGTGCTAACGACTCCATAATAATAAAGAGTATTGGATATTTTGTCTATTTTCGTTAGGCACAATTTTTCATGTTTGGCGGATGCACGACGGTTGAATCAATTTTCTTCGGCTTAGGTAATGGTCACTCAAAATGCACTGTCTGCGATTGGCCACACGTGGCGGACAAGGGCAGGGACCTGTGCATTGCGCGTACATCTCCAAACAGAAAGAGCATGTCAAAACGGCTGTGCTAGCTTGGTCAACAGACACGACACCCCCACTCGCCACACATATACATGGGGAGGCTCGTGCTCAAAAAAGCTGCACCGCCACATTTATGTGAAGTCTAATGAGTTTAATCTATACGGGGACCGGACCCGTCCAGATCTCTGAATCGGATACAGAGTTCGAGTACAAGCCGGTACAGGGTGATTCAGCACCGATCCCTCCACACCTGGTCAATACAAGAATTACTGTGCTGGACTCGATCAAGTCAGGGAAACGAGTCCACTCTAAAGATGTGTACAAACAGCTTCTGCAGCCTCTGTTTGCCAGCTGGAACCTCCCCCACACCTACATTGCCACAACCACCCCTTTGTCAGCTAAAGAATATGCCGAAAGTCTTGATCCAAAAACGAAACAGCTCCTGGTGGTCATCTCAGGGGACACTACAATATCGGAGTTGATCAACTCCGTATCGTTTCCGCTTTCTGATCTCGTCATCTTGAACGTTCCGATGGGCACAGGTAATGCTTTTTGTCATTCAATTGGTTTATCTACAGTGGTGGATGCTATACGTGCTTTTGTCAATGGGGTAAAACACCCTATGCGGCTATACCAGGCGAAATTCGAGCCTGATTCGTACATTATTCAAGGCGACGAGACTCCCATGGCAGTCAAATCGCTCAAGTTCTTTGTGGTGGGCTCTTGGGGGCTGCATGCATGCCTGGTTGCCGATTCAGACTCTCCAGAACTCCGGAAGCTGGGGAATGAGCGGTTTCAGATCGCCGCACGGCGAATTTTGGAGAAGAACCCAGCATTCCACGGTTCATTTAGTCTTGATGGTAACGTCATCGAAAAGGATGCAGAATTTGGCTACTTCTTGGTGGCTGCTGTTCCTAGGTTTGAGAAAACCTTTGAGATTTCGCCGGACTCAGATCCTGCTGAATCTGCTCTGCACGTTGTGTATTTCCACCACATTACTGCCGACTCCGCAGTGGAAATTCTTACCAAAGCCTACGCAGCTGGTGAACATGTTAAGGACAAACGCGTCAGCTACATGAAGGGCTCCAAAGTTGAGCTTGAAGTCGCCGAATCAGACAAAGATATGCGGCGAATTTGCGTCGACGGCACCATTGTAGCAATTGGAGGTAGTAAAGTGGTGTTCGAGTGCTTACCAACCGAAGGACTCCATTATTTATCAATTAATTAATTCATTTTAATAATACACTCTATCATCTACTCTGTCTTGACTCTCTTTTCCGCTTCATGTTCATCCTCAGCTGGCCGTTTCGCCTCCAACGTCTTGAGCTTCTCCTTGAGCGATGCAAGCTGTTTCTTCAGAATGTTTTCCCTGAACTCAGTTTCTTTGCGGATAGCTGCAGTGGTATCTTTCTTGAGCTGCTCTTTCTCCTGTTCAAACTTTTTCTGCAACTCGTCAGAGCCTCCCTGCTTCTCCGAGTATTCTTTTTCAAGCTCCTCCTTCCGGATCTTCCACCGTTGCTCAATCACTTCATTGATCTTCGCCTGGACTGGTGCTCTAATCCGCTTCTTATGGGCCTCGAGTTCGACTTCACATTCCTCCTTGATTTTGCGTCTAATCTCCTCTTCGTCCACAGCTGGCGACTGCGAGCTGAGCTTTTCGGTCAGCTGCGAAATCTCCGTCTTTAGACGGCTGATTTCAGCATTCAAACGATTCACTTTGATATCGTAATCAACCTTGATCTTGGAACTTGCCGCCACGGCTTGTGCAACTCGCTCCTCCATCTCCTTAACGGTTTCATCACCCATAGGCTCAGAATCGCCTTGGAGTTGCTCAGATTCGGGCCTCACCTGTTGCTCCTTGGCTTTCTCCAGCTCCAGCTCTAGCTCTTTCACCCGCTGAACAAGACCGTCTTTCTCACTGTTTAGTTGCTGGCGAGCGACACGACTCTTGTTGAGCTTATCTTGGGCCTCTGCACGCAACTTATCGTACCGTTCTTGCAGTTGCTTCTCACTCTTTTGGGCATTTTCTAGCTCAGTCTTCAAGCCTTCAACCTGTCCATGTTCGGCTGCTCCAGCTTGTTCGGCCTGCTCCGTCTTGTCATCAACGCGCTTCTTCCAGTAGTCTAATTGTGACATCACCAGTTTGTGCTGTGATTCACGAATATCAAGTTCGCCCTTCAATTGTGCAACCTGCTGTTCCAGAGGCCCACATTTCTGCTCTGCAGATGTAACACGCTTTTCCAGTTCGTCCAGCTTGATCTTCAAAGCAGAATTCTCCTCGCGAAGTTGTCTATTATTCTCCTTGAACAATTCAAGCTCATGTCCGGTTTCCTTCATCTCAGCCAGAACCTGTGTGTACTTGGTGCTAGTAGCGCTTTCCTCCTGCAAGCGTGCGATCTCAGCACGGACCTCTGAAAGCTCGGCTTCAGCAAGAGAAGCGGCCTGTCGTAGCCGCTTCTCCTCGACACGCGAATACTCCAGCTGCTGGGCAAGTGAATCTTTCTCCCGGTGCAAGTATGTGATGAGACTCTTCATGTCATTATCGTCGCCAACTTCTCCAACACTGAGTCGGCTTTCCAGCTGGTTGATCAGCGTTCTGTTCTGCACATCCAGCTCGGTAACGCGAGCTTTCTCTGCATTCAACTCTTGAGTCAGAACCAGCTTCTCACTCTCTAGACGCTCCTCAGCAACAGAAACATCGTTCCGTGCACTCTCAAGCTGACTCTCCAACTGCTGAACGCGCTGTTTCAGCTGTTCAGCATCAGAAAGGGCCGCAGAACGCTCTGCAACCAGTTGCTGCCACTCTCCAGCCTTGCCCTGGAACTCTTGCTGTTTCTCGCTCAGAACAGTTTGCATCTTTGATAGCTCCTCGCGCAACTTGTCCAACTGGCCATTGTAGTCGCTCTTGACCCCTTCAAACGAGGAAATAGTAGCATTAAGCTCGCTAACCTTGTTCTCAAGACTTTTCTTGGTGATTTCGACCTCACTCAGGGACTTTTCCAAATCCTCTTTCTCTTTCTTGACATCTTCTAGCTCCTTTTGCATATTCTCGTACTCGCTCGACCGAACACCCTGACTTTCTTCGGAGGCCTTGCGGAACCGCTCGTATGTTTCGTTAAGAGCGCTGAGCTCTCTCTCAGCGGCATTGGCCACTTCTTTGTACTGCTCAGCATTAGCATTAGCAAGCTCCAAGTCTTCCAGAGTCTGAGACAGCTCTTGCTTCAATGCAACCACGCTCTCTGCAGAATCGTCAGTGGAAGAAATGGCAGCCATTGCCGAGTTTTTGCGGTTCGAAATATCAAGATACTTCTTATTCACCACCTCAAGCTGCTTGCTCAATTGCTCAACACTGCTGCTCTTGGCAGCAAGACTTTCACGCAAGCCAGAAACTTCATCAGTGAGAGCATCGATCCGTTTCTGGTAAAGCTGTGAGTCGGAGTTCTTGGACTGTAGGATCCTCTTGGTTTCCTCATTGCTGGCCTCAAGTTTGGCCCGGGTAGCTTGCAGATCCTTCTCCATAGTCTCAAGGTTCTGTGTGAGCCTCTGCGTGGCAGCTTCGTAGTTGGCACTCCGCTCATTATCAAGAGCCTGCATCTTGGCAATCGTCGTGGCCAACCGTGCTTTTTCATCCACCAGCCCGCTAATGTCTGCACGCAACTTAGTCTCCATTTCATGCCACATCGTCTTTTCGGCAACGAAAACCTTCACGCGGGCCTCAAGACCACTTTGGGTACTGCGCGAACTCAACAAATCTTCTGTTAGTTGCTGTGTCCGTCTCTCAAGTTTGGTCAAACTTTCTTGCATGACCGATGCATTGCGTTTCAGTTCTGCAGCCTCTGCTTTGGCCATATCCTGCAAATAGGCAGCAGCCTTGCTCTGTTCTGCGAGCAGCTCGTACGAAGAATTAGATCTTGACAAATCAAGCGAAAGTTGCAACTTCTCAGCCGTCAAGTCTTGCACTTGGACATTCAACTTCTCAATGGTAACATTGAATTCTTTTTTCAATGTCTCCATCTGCGTCTGTTGTTGCTCGGCTAGAACCTGCAGCTTTGAAACATCAGCTGCGGCCGGACTGGTTTCCACTTCGCGGCCTTCAACCAGCTTTTGTAGCATATCTCTACTGTTGCTGACAGCCTCCAAACGAGTTTCTGTCTGCTGGAGCTGCTGCTGAAGCTTCTGAATGGCTTGCGAGGCTTTCTCCAAAGCCTCGTTCTCGTCATCCTTGGCCCCGTTCTCGCCATGTTCCAACTCATTACCTAGTCGTCTCGAAACAGAGAGAAGTTGTTTGTTCTTCTCCAACAGCTCAGGAATGTTCCTAAACGTAGCAAGTCTCTCACTGATTAACTTGGCAGTGTCGGTTTCTTCCGGATGTTCCACCCAGTCTCCAAGCTGTTGTTTCTCGGCTTTGCTTAATGGCTCCTCGCCAGATGCCCGCAAAGTCACTTGCGCTAGAAGAACACCAACCTGTCGTTTCAAGTCTGTATTGTACTGACTCAATTCGCGAACTTGCATGAGCGTCTCTTCGTTCTTTTTGTGCAACACTTCCGTTTGGCTCACCAGAACACTGTTTTCTTTCTTCATCGAGTCCAGAATTGCGCTCATCTGTGTTTGTCTTGCCTCAAACTCCTCACACTTGTCCTTGTAAGACTGCAAGAGCGGCATTCGTGCTTCTAGTTCGCGGAAAATGGCCCCCAACTCGGCCTCAACTCGCGCACGGAGCCGCTTCTCTTTCGTCACCTCTCTGCGTAACCGATTGCTCTCCGCAATGAGATCGGTCACCGAGTATGCATCGCCCATGTTCTTCAACACCTTCTGCGATGATGGGGTCATCACAACGTTGTTTGCGCGGCCCAAGTCTCCAAGAACATTTGTAGTGTCATAGTCTGTGTAGTTTGCAACAGTCGTTTCCATCTCCCTCAGCTCAAGATCCTTCGCAGTCAATTTTTCTTGTAACGTCTCAAACTGTTGCTTGTAGTCTGCCTCCTCGTTTGCAACCTTCTGACTTAATTCAGAGTTCTGCTTCTCAAGCTCTTCGATCCGCTGTTTACGATCGGCTGCAGACTTCTCCAGCAGCTGGTTCAAACGGTCCTTGCTGGCAATTTCCTCGGCAAATTCCCGCTGTTGGGTCGCAAGTTTGTCAGTAAGCTTCTTCACTTCCAAAAGTGTCCGGTTGTGTCTAATAGATATCTCTTTAAGCGAGTCACCAAGATTTTGTGCCGAACTTCTCGACACAGAATGTTCTTGTTTCAGTTTCTCCAGCTCATTCTGTAAGGCGGTTGTCTGAGACCTCTTTTCCTCGCGGATTCGTGCCAATTCGTCCGCTTTGCGTTGTAATTCGGTCTCAAACCACGACGAGGTCTGTTTAGTCAGGTCCAGTTCCTGTTCCAGCCTGGTAGTCTCAAACTTCGCCTTGAGCGACTCAGAGACAGCAGACTCTTTAGCACTCTCTGAATTGAACACTTCTTGTCGCAGAGACTTGTTAATCTCCGCTAGTCGTCCAATTTCCTGGCCTAACTCTACCACCTCTTGTTGTTTCTTATCGAGCAATTGATAAGCCACACGCTTCGCATCCACTTCTTGAGCCAATTGAGCTTCCAAGTCACTAATTTTCTGTCCATACTCATGATCGGAGGCCGTCACACGGCTTTTTTCCTGTTCCAGGCTTTGAACTTTAGATCGGAGCTCTGCGGTCTGTTCTGCGTTCTTGCGACTCTCTTCGCCCATCTGTTCGAGTTTCTTGCCTGCAGAGTGCTTGAACTGTTCAAAATTGAGTTCCAAAACCTCCTTAGAGGCACTCAGCTCCTGGAACTCATTGACACGAGCACGCAGTTTCCCCACGACTTCTGGCTGCAACACAACGTTCTGGTCAAGCTGGAAAAACGTGCACACAATATCCAAATCTGCAGAGGCGGGCTGTATCTGTTTCTCCATCTGTGGCGACGGCAAATTAGCCTCGTTGTTGTCGGTGGATTCCATGGCTAGTATCTAAATAAATAAAAAAATTTAAATGGCTTGCTTCGGTGCGAGGTGTCAAATAAAGATATCTATGGCTGAAGAAGGTACGTTAATTAGCGCGTTTGGCCCGTCCAAATGACCTCCATACTCACTAACAAAGACCTTTCTGATCTGGAGGATAAGATACTGGATCAACTTCATCAGATCCGGACTCTGAAGGAGCAGAAAAAGGCCCAGGCAGTTTTGGAATCAGATGAGGAAGATCCTCGAGAATCGGCCCAGACGCCGTATTTCCGCAAACAAAAGGCAGTAGAGAAGAAGATCCGACAGAAGATAATCCACAAGGGGCCTCCTTCGGCTTCATTCGCTGACAGACTCTCCAGTTTCAACAAACAGCTAAAAGACGAGACTGAAAAAAGACGCAAACTGGAGGACGACATCAGAAGTGCGCGCGTTTATTCCTTCGATGACAATTTGGTAGCACAGAAGATTAACTCTGCAGTGGATGAAGTGGACGAGTACTCAAAAAATCGGCTGTCCAAACGCTTCTATGCTCCAGATACTCTTAAAAAACTATTTACCGATATTCAGCCGCTCCGCGTGCACCACGCACTGGCCAAGATCCATGCTCCCGAATTCAATCCTCCGCAGTATGCCAATTATGCGGTAATTGGCGTGGTAGTCTCGAAATCGGAGCCAAAGACGACATCCAACGACAAGTCCAAATACATGACAATCCAGCTCTCCAACTTGAAACAGCAGATCACATTGACCCTTTTCTCCAAAGCTTTCTTGAAGTATTACAAACTCCGACTTGGTGACATTGTTGCTGTGTTGAACCCGCAGATTTGGGTGTTCAAAGAGCGATCTGGGTTTTCTCTCTCGCTAAAAGATGATTACACAGCTATTCTTGAGATTGGTCATGCTAAGGACTTTGGACTGTGCAAGTCGATCAAGAAAGACGGATCGGCCTGCAAGACGCCGGTGGATACGTCTAAGACGCTCTATTGCGACTTTCATACGGAATTGAGTTACAACCGTACAGCTTCTAAGCGAATGGAGCTCACTGGCACATTCAAAATGTTTTCTCCGTCCGAGAAAGGTGTCAAACAGGCCATGTATATGTCTACCAAACGCGAGGATGGGCAGGAGAAACTTGACGGCCAACTGGTTGAGGACTCGTATGCGCCGAAGGAAGACATCGGGAAGCTCTATTTCTCGAATCCAGATGCCTCCAAAGCCTTCTTTGATGATACATATACCAATCCGAAGCTAATGGGGGATATTAAGCTCGCCAGATCGCGACAGAAGCGGGCAAACACAGAACGAAGACTCCGACAGAAGCTTTCTGGGATGGCTGGCGGTGATTCGCTCAAAGATCTGGGGCTTGAGTCTCTTGAGTCGCGCGAGAAGAGAAAGAAGGCTACTAAACTTGCATTTGATCCGACCACGATGACGAAAATCGGATTTGATCCGACTCAGCGCATGTTTGAGAAGTCGAGGGAGGAGAAACAGAAGGGCACACGATCAGACTTGGTGGCAGAACTACGCGAGACTGCGAAGAACCAGAAGACCTTGAAACGCACACGTGAGGAGATGGAGAGACGCAGGGAGATGTTTGGCAAGAAGGAGATCGAAACCAAGCCGCAGTTAGTTGAGCTGAGTAGCTCTGATGAAGACTGATGAATAATGCCTACATATTAAAAAAAAAGTATAAAGAATCGAGCATCTTTAGCAACTATTATATAGTCTATTTCTTTTCTTCATCAATGGTAGCCTGGGGACTGGAGTTGGACCTGAAAGTCCCCCCCGCATCACCAAACTCCATTGCTGCCGACTCGCGCTCCATCGACGGGAAGAACTCGTACAAGATCCGCCGCAGAATGCCTCTGCCAATCGGCTTGGACAAAAAGCCAGACATGCCTGCCTTCAAACAGTCTTCCTTGTTGTTCTGGTCGGCAAAGGCTGTCAGGGCTACAATAGGACCCTTGTACATTAACTCCTTCCGAATAACCTTGGTGGCGGTCAAACCGTCGACGTTGGGCATCTGCACGTCCATAAATATCAGGTCATATGTCTCGTTGTTTGCAGCAGCCTCCTTCACAAGGTCAATCGCCTCGTTTCCGTCGCATGCAAGCGTCACATCAGTAATGCCTTCGAGCTTAAGCATTCGTTTGATCACCTCTTGATTGACTAAATTGTCCTCAGCGATCAGAAGTTTGAAGGCAAAGGATTTGGCACTGGAAGACGACGAATGAGAGACATCAGAACTAGAGGAGGTCTTACGGTTGAATATTTGCGAATGAGCTGTTCCTGTAGATGCTCTGGTGATAAGTTCGGGCTTCTCCATATATGTTGTCTCCTCGCTGCGCGTCTTTTTCACCATCTTCGACTCGTCTGCAAAACTCACCTTTTTAAATTTGATATCATTCGGATCCAACTCCCCAACTTGAGGAATTGGAATGGTGAACGTGAAAGTTGACCCTTCGCCAACCTTGGACTTCAAAGTCAAGGTACCGTTCATCATCTTTGCAAATTGCTTGCAAATAGACAGTCCCAGTCCCGTACCACCATGTGACCGCGAAAGAGTCTGATCGCCTTGGACAAAGGCATCAAAGATCTTGTACTGCACGGACTCTTCTATACCCGTACCCGTGTCGATGATGGAAATCTCCAAAACCCATTTCTTCGGGTTGGCCAGCTTCGTGTACGTCTGTCTGCTTTTCTCGGTGTCCAGATACCCGTCGTTGTCCAACGTTGCTGTCAGCGAATCGGTGCTGGCACGAAGCTCCGTGCCATAGTTGTATGCATCCGCAAGAGTACTTCTATAAACACTAGACGCCACGGTGTAAACACTGCTAGCATCAGGTTCAACAGCGCCCAGCGACGAATATGTTTCATTGCCCTTGATATAGACCGTCTCAAAGTTATCGGCTTTGGACCGTTCTTCGTCATACTCTCCTAAGATACGTGCCTGTATCGTCACCATGCCGTTCTCCGGTGTGAATTTCAATGAGTTGCTCACCAGATTCATAATCACCTGCATCAGTCTATTAGAATCGGCATAGAGGACCATTCTGTGCAGAATTTCCGGTCGTATCATTATTTTCAGTTCCACATTCTGGTCCATGGCAGTTTTACCGAAAATCGACTCTATTTGCAACGTCATGTCCGAGATCTGGAATGTCCGCTTCTGTAGCTTGGATTTCTGCAACTGGTTCTTACTGAACGTTAGCAGCTGCGTCAAAATGTGCAACAACAGCTCTCCACTACGCAGAATCAACTCTAATGACGACTGGATCCGCTCCATGCTTGTTTCGGCCATTGCCACAGATGTTAGTCCCAAAATTCCGTTCAAAGGCGTACGCAGTTCGTGCGAAATGTTGGCAATAAACACCGTCTTGGCTTCATTGGCATCCTCAGCTTGCTGTCTGGCCACATCAGCCTGGATTTTGGCCACTTCAAGCTCCTTGGTTCTGGCCCGCACACGGTCTTCCAGATGTGCATATTGCAAGTCCAGTTCTTCAGTCATGGCATTGAATGCCTCGGTAAGCTCAGTAAGCTCGTCGTTGAATAACCCTTTCCCTCGAACAATGGCTGGGATCGGCACCGTACTGTTGCCCCTCACCTCAGTGAAACTTTCGTTAGAATGCGGACTGAAAACCGTTCCGCTCACTGGTCGCGAACGCGACTGCGAATTCGAGCTCTCGTACACAGGTTCAAAGCGCGCATTCACCCTTTCGTACTCTGGCTCGCGGGTGTAGTCTTTTTCGTCGCTCGTATCGCTCGACTCAGACTTGATGTGGTCTGCCTTCTCAGAATATTTTGGCATCACCAGTCGCTGCAGGTTAGTAAGCGATTGGAACTTGCGACGGTAGGAATTCGAGACACCTTTAGGGGTGTCTGAATCATCCTTGTCGTCACGGCAATTTTTTCTGCGCTCGAAATTGAATAGTGCTCCGTTCTTTTTGCGTCTTCGCACGCTTCGCAACCCACGGCCTTCGGTCACCTGTTCAGTTGCTTTCTGGAGCCTGATGATCGGTCGCACACCGTAATGTGCCAATGGGATCGTTATCAGACACATAAATACTGCAATACCGATACAGACACCGACGATCAACTTTGTAAGTCGCATGGTCGGTTCCATAAAGACCTTTCTACTTTGCTCCACACTCACCATCCATTCGGTAAACGAGAGGTTCACCCTCGAATACCCGACAGACACGTGCTGATCCAGAGGATTGATCGTGTTTGTGTAATGTCCGGTATCCTTGCCTCCCGCGTACACAGACTCAGCAGGACCGTAGTCTGAAAGACTTTGGCGAAGATACTCGTCTAGAAACATATACACAAACCCTTCAATATCAGAGGAGTTGTCTGGATTCGTCACTGGTTGCATACAGTAGATGTAGTAGCCATCGAGTGTGCTGGTGTTGGTAACTTGCTTAATGGAGTCGACATTGATGATGACGGTGATGAAGCCACTCAAATTGGGTGTGGATATCAAGACTGAGCTGTTGGTAACGATGGGAAGCGTCAAGGACATAAAGTAGTTGCCCTCACTTTCATAGGGCCCGGCCACATAGGCATTTTTGGCTAATAAGCTGGCTGGAACCTCTGTGTCGTCAGAGTTACTCAACACGTACAAACTGTCCATGACTTCAGCTGAGACGTTGGCCTCAGCTTCCTTGTTTGTAACACTGGCTATGAGGCCCAGATCCAGATCGTAGAGTCTTGCATCGTTAAACGAGTTGGACGCATCCAGAGTTTGGGCTATGGTATTGACGGCATTTGTGCTGACGGATGATGATGTATTTCCAGCTTTTCGGAAACTCAACGCGTCTTGCAGCGTATCCCTTCTGCTGAGAAACTCTACCTGATAGTAGAAATAAGAAAAACTCTGTTGTATCTGTGCTGCTTTGAGTTCAGCCACGATTTCCAATTTATCCACTCTAGCGGAGGTGAATACCGACGTGAAGTAGACACCGGTGACCACTGCGAGTACGAACAGCGAGAACAGGGCCACAAACAGCACCAGAGCAATAAGCTGTGTCCGAATCGAGATTCGGATTCTGTGCCATCGCATGACAAGAGAATAAATGTTGGTACTTAAAAATAAATTTACACAAATCTAACGCAAGTAGAGTGAAATTACCAAACCCGAGATTCGACAGGAGATCGGAGGAGAGCTGTAACCTGCGTTAGTTTTGGTAAATTTAGAATTTCTACAGTAAAATA
The DNA here is from genome assembly GCA_003706255.2 of Ogataea nonfermentans. Lineage (NCBI taxonomy): Eukaryota > Fungi > Ascomycota > Pichiomycetes > Pichiales > Pichiaceae > Ogataea > Ogataea nonfermentans. The sequence continues at coordinate 687,706 of PPKT02000002.1, read as the reverse complement.
GTTGTATGTTTCCGGATACGTTGTCGGTCTATCGAGGTTTTCCGTGTTGGCACTCAGACGGCCTAATATCTACCTTTTATTCATTTTTCATCGTAAATATTTGTAATGGCCGAGATCCAAAACTCTATCGTTTCTAGACATAAAAAATCGTAAGTAGAGCACTTTGGTCGCTAACAGTGCAGCTGCGATCACTGCAGGAAACGCAAAAGCAAATGTTCGGGGGATAATCCCTGTGTGCTGTGCAAGAAAACGAACATTAGCTGCGTGTATACCCCATATGAAAGACGAATATCTATACTTTATTCGAGATACAAGGAAATGACAGACACGATATACAGACTGCAAACCGAACTGGAAGCTGTGCGACCTCAAAATAAGCTGTCCAAGCCCAAACTTCTCACTGAGGACATCTTTGACAAGCTGCCAACATTCAAGACTAGATTGGAGACCCTCGATAAGTTTCACATGGAATCGCATTCGGAGACTCAAAAGCAGCTGCCCAAGCCCAACTACTCGAAAATACAGAACTATCTCGCCGGATTAAGCTTTGAGGACGCTCTGGAGCTTATCGACAAGACCCATTTCTTTTTGAACTTTATCTATTTTCCCTACGATGTTGATTTGCTCAAGTCTCGTCTCGCGCAGATCTATAAGACAGACAGAAAGTTCTCTGGGCTGCTGAAGGAGCCATCTAGACAGTTCCGTGCACTCAGTTTTGTGACCTTGGCCTTAGGGACTCGATACATCAACAATTCGGACCCAATCATGGATATTTTGCTCTCCGCAGCACTTTCTGAGATTATGCCCATCACCGGTATCAAACTTCAGCCAGAAAGCTACATTGTGGTGTCTACCTTGACACTGGCCAGTCATTTCTTCCGCTCAGTCGGACAGGACAACGACTGTATATTGTATTCCAATCTGGCTATCCAATTTGCAAGTCATATTGGACTCAACAAGAATGAGCTCTCCGGAGACCCAGCTGAGGCAGATCTGCAGGCGCGGATCATGTGGATATCCTTTGGTCTGAACAAGACTCTGACAACCAAGATGGGCGAACCTTCGCTGTTAGATGCCACAAACATCCACTGCCCGCTACCGCTAATGATCCACGACTCCGCTCCAGATCCAGCACTGGCTAAGGAGTTTGCAACATACATTGCGCTCGCGCAGATCTCACAGGAGATCTACCAGGCTATCTACGGTTTGGGAAAAACATCAAACTGGACCGAGACCCTGGGTAATGTGATCCAGAAACTGATACAGTGGAACGAAGACCTGCCTCCGCGCCTCAAGCTAGGCTTTGCGTCTGGTAATAATGAGCGGAAACACAAACGACTAGTGTACTCACTTCACTTGAATCACTGTTTCTGTATCCATCTCACCACCATTCCGATCCTTTACAGTTTGGTGGAGCTCAAGAAGTCGGACACCGACTTCAAGCTGAGCCAGGATCTTTCCGAGCTGCTCACCATCTGCATGAATGCGGCCCAAATGACAGTTTATATTCTCACTGCCTGTTTCAACGAGGGGATTCTCGCAGTCTACGGAGTGATGGATCTCGATTACATCTACAGTGCCAGTTTGACGTTCTTCATCTGCGGAGACGTGCTTGATTTCAACCCAGAGGAATGCTCTAAATTTCTCGACTCGTCTCTGCTAATCATGGAAAAGCTCGCCAAGATGGACAACCAGGACGCCACTGTCAAGCACTCCAAGGTCCAGACGCTTCTCGCGAGCTACAGACCAGACACAACTGCCCGCGAGCCATCGCAGGAGCCGCCTCCTCTGGAGTCGTTCAATTTGGAGTTCACGCTTGCTAATAATCCGATCGACCTCTCACAGAACGTGCTCGAGTCGTTCCAGGCCCTCGCAGACCACGATCTCAACATCTGGGAGTACGGATACAAGTCGTGGCAACACGTGGACGACTTATGGGACGATTTCGCAGGAACATTTAACTAATATATACATTAAATAGATCTATTTTGGCACGAGTCCGTGGGAAACAAGGTAGTCTGCGATAATCACAACACACTCTTCCACACTGGACTTGCTTGTGTCCAAATGAATTTCTGGATTTTCTGGAGCCTCGTACGGATCATCAATACCAGTGAAGTTCTTGATTAATCCCTCTCTAGCCTTCTTGTATAGTCCCTTAGGGTCTCTCTGCTCGGCAACATCGAGCGGAACATCAACATAGACCTCGACAAACGGTAGTTTTGCATCCTCGTGCAACTTTCTGGCTTGTTCCCGGTCGGCCTTGTACGGACTGATGAAAGAGGTGATGGAAATGGCGGAGGAATCGGCAAAAAGCTTGGAAACTTCGGAGATACGACGGATGTTCTCGGCCCTGTCCTTCTCGCTGAATCCAAGGTCCTTGTTCAGACCAAAGCGGACGTTGTCACCGTCTAATCTGTAGGCATTGATACCCTTAGTCAGCAAAAGTCTTTCCAGAGCACATGCAATAGTACTTTTTCCAGAGGCACTGAGTCCGGTGAGCCACAAAGTGGCACCTTTCTGGCCGGTCAGCGAGTTGCGCTCCTCGTTGGTGAGGTTGTGGTGCCAGGTGATGTTGGTAGACATGTCAGATCAAGATTTTTCATCAATTTTTCACCAATATGTACTTCCGAGCTTGTGAAAAATCACGTGACCTAAGCTGATTCCACAGTTTCTGAGAGATCGATAAAGGTGGAAAGAATCAACGGCTTGAGCCCTTCTTTCAGATCCTGTTTGTTTTCGACCAGATCTCCATACTCCCTCATTGCAGTGGAGATCAGTTTCTTTGAATTCGAGTCCACCAGCTCGTTTTCTTCCGCCCGGTTCTTGATGAACTGCGCCAACTGAACATCGTTTTTCAGCAGAGTAGCGATGACCAACGAGTAAACCAATCTGCCCGTCTTTTCTGCGTTCTTGCCAAACCGCTGGACCTCCTTGTTATATACTTCCAAAGCAGCGTCCTGATCGTCTCTCCAAGCATGGATGAGAATCCATGCTGCGGCAACCGACGAATCTGAGGACTCGACTTGGGTAAGGTGGTTGTTTCCGTTTTTCACCAATTCATGAGCACTGACGAAAAACATAAGACGCCTTAGTTTCGGATCGTCTGTCTTCTTGATTCGCTCGAGGACCTGGCCGTATCTGTCAAGGTAAAACCCTTCAGCTTTGTAGATGGCGGGTTGGGCTTCTGGGAGATTTTCGACTTTCTCTATTATTTGAGTAGCAGTAGCTGTTGGGTCCAGTTTTGGCAAAAACCCGAGTTTCGTCTGCATGAGCTCCTCGTTTGTAGAGTTCTCAACTTCACGCAGACTGGCCAATGGAACAAGACAATCTATGAGAGTCTGTGACGTCATATCCGCAGAGATCAAGCTTGTAATCTGCTTCGGTGTGAGTTCTTCGGATTTCAGAGCTTCCTCCGCCACATCTGAATCTATCTTGAAGTTTGCCACATAGGACTCCAGATTGAGTGCAAAAAAGCCGTCCACAAGTTTTCTTTGGGAAGGTTTAGCAAGACCCAGATTGTCCAGCTTGAGACTGAGTATATCTCTAGCCTTGAAAAAAGTGATATCACAGTCCTTAGTACGGTGTTCCACCACCTCCCCGTCCACAAGTTTCTCCAAAACCATCTGTCTAACCTCGACGTCGTCAGTTGGGTGTTTTTGGAGCAGCTCGTAGCACGTCCACCGACGACCAGGATTGGCCATAAAAACTTCCTTCAATGCTGCGGGACTGACCTGTCCAGAGATGGATTCCAGCTTTTGCACAATGACATTGTACACGCCAAAATCCAGATGTGAGAGCTCCCTAATTAGCTCGTTGTAGGTGTGGACTTTCTGCTGGTCCGGGATCGAGGACTTCTGAGTCAGATTTCCAATAGTGGTGTAGAGCTCTCTGATGTATTTGGTTTCTGCATGTTTTTTCTTCAATCGCGACCCGTGGAACTTAACATGATCAATATGATGTTCCGGAGACAGCCTGTGGAGTTCAGCAATCGACTCCTTGACCGAGGGCTTGAGCTTCTTGAGAGACGACAAGATCGAAGAAGTCATATTTTTTTTCTAGCACAGCCAAGAAGTTTATGAGATGAGACAGCTAGAATACTGCCGAGCTACAGAGAATGACACTATTGGATGGCCAGGCCGGTGCAATCAGCAGGGCCAAACCACCACAAACAAAAGCTTCCTACAGATCATTTCAGCTGCGAGCTGTTCAACTCGGCCGAATGAATTGCTTTGAGTAAAGTCGCTTAGCTAATTTCAAGATCCTGACGGCCAACCAAGGCCGGAACCGAAGCAGCCATCCGGGACTGTCCAGACTCACAAACTGCATTTTGACGCTAAATTCAGACTGGCTGCATATTTGGGATCCAATTGCTCTAACTTACAGCTCTGCCAACCGCTTCTCGCGCCATGGTGGATCGGCCTCCAGAACCCTTCACCTTACAATCAGGAACAGTCAGGTGTCGGCATTCATGTGACCTTTAGAATGACATCCGACCGCTTCTAGGTCAAGCTAAATACCAGTTGAGTCTCGAACAGCTTCTGTTTTTTTCACGGTCTCTTCCTTTTTTACTGTATATTTGGCCCCGTGAACTTTTTCTCCTGCTCTGTGCTTCACTTTCCTTGCCCCTCAAGTTTTTACGAAAAAGTTTATCACGAAACAAAATGGGTAACGAACCGTCAAAGCCTAAAAATCCGCAGTTTCTCAGAACAGATACCTCAACATCGGTCAAGAGCGGCCGTTCAATTCGTAGTAGGCGCTCGATCAGCGAAAATGCGAGCTTTAAAACCACCACGTCGTCTCCTATGATCAGCAGGCGGAACTCATCCAAAAGTGTGAACGAACTTACAGGCGATATGGACAACCTAACGATCGATATTCCGCCCAGTATGGTTTCCGTGGCACCAAAGTCGCCGATTCTGCGTGTCAATTCGTCATCTTCGCTCGCCTCTACTGTGCCCAACCAACCGCAAGCCATTGAAATTCCCAACTCCCAGCCCTCGCCAATTGCGAGCTCATTCAAGTCTGGGTCCTATCGGCAGTCTGATGTGGCCACTGCACAGGATCCCACAAGTCTTGATATAGAAGACCTGATACAACGATTGCTGGATGCTGGATATTCCGGTAAACGGACAAAGGCTATATGTCTCAAAAACACCGAGATACAGATGATTTGCTCCACCGCTAGAGAGATTTTCTTGGGCCAGCCCTCGTTGCTGGAGCTCAGTGCGCCGGTGAAAATCGTTGGAGATGTCCACGGCCAGTACAGCGACTTGATCAGGATCTTTACAAAATGCGGGTTTCCACCAGCCAGCAACTATCTGTTTTTGGGAGACTACGTGGACCGAGGCAAGCAGTCTCTTGAGACGATACTGTTACTGTTATGCTACAAGATCAAATATCCAGAGAACTTCTTCTTGCTAAGAGGAAATCACGAATGCGCGCAAATCACAAGAGCCTATGGCTTCTACGACGAATGCAAACGAAGAGCCAACCTGAAAACATGGAAGATTTTCATAGACACCTTCAACACCCTGCCGATTGCAGCAATTGTTGCTTCTAAGATATTCTGTGTGCATGGCGGACTATCTCCGGTGCTGAACTCCATGGACGAAATAAGAATGATCAAAAGACCGACAGATGTGCCGGACTTCGGTCTATTGAACGATTTACTGTGGTCCGACCCGGCAGACACGCCAAACGAGTGGGAGGACAACGAGCGAGGCGTCTCGTACTGTTTTAACAAGGTTGCCATCAATAAATTCCTCAACAAGTTCCAATTCGATCTGGTGGTGCGTGCACATATGGTGGTTGAGGATGGCTACGAATTTTTCAATGACCGGTCATTGGTGACCGTGTTTTCTGCACCGAATTATTGTGGTGAGTTCGATAATTGGGGCGCCGTCATGTCTGTCTCTGAGGAGCTGTTATGCTCATTCGAGTTGCTCGACCCTCTAGATAGTGTTGCTCTCAAACAGCTCATGAAGAAGGGCAAGCATGAGCGTCGCACCGCAATGACCTACGCAAACAGTCCAAACGTTTCAATATAGTTTATTAGTCATTTAGTCATCATCATCAACACCGGCTACTCCTTCCGCTCTATCACCACCCACCAATTATCTTTTTCATATCCGCTCTCCACCACAACTCCACCCGCAGCTATGCTATCTTCCTCCAACTCTCCCTTCCTATATAAATGATAATATCTCATCCGGGTTTTCTCATCTTTGGTCACCCATGGAACAAGAATGTCCTGCTCCATGCCCTCTTTGTATCCCCGGCGTGATTTCTCTTGCTCCAATGCCCAGCAATATATCAATGCCCGGCCTCCAACGCGAACCACTCGCAATATTTCCGAGATTGCAGCCACACGACGCTCTTTGGTTGAGAAGTGATGCACCACGGCGATGGACACTGCGAAATCAAATCGTTTGGTTTCGTGAGGAAGCATTATTCCATCTGCTACCACCAAATCGTTGAGCTCTTTCTGGTGCAGTTGCATAGCCTGACCTAGCAATCCAGTCGAATAGTCGGATCCCACTATGAACAATTTGGGGTTCACGCTCAAATACTTGCCATTTCCGCATCCGACGTCCACGCCGACTGAGTAGTCTGCTATCGAGTCCAAGAACTGGGCCACGATTGGCCAGGGCTTGTACCGGGTTTGCGAGAAGTGCTGGGCAATCTCGTTGTACACCTGATGCACATACAAGCTTTCCTGGAGCTCGGGAGTCGGAGTGCTCTTGAACTTGCTAGTTTCCAAATCTATCTCCTCTTTCGAAGGCTGTATTTTGCCAGACATCAAATACTATACATCAAACTGAAAATTTAATTTTCCTATATTATTCTTAATATTGTAAATTGAATGTGTTTTTTAGGTTCAATCTAATGTTGAAGCTTTTTCTACTTATACCGCTAATATTGGTGTTACCCACAGTTTACCGTCAATTGAATAGCTATTTCAACAAACTATCGGTTCCTATTCATATTCTTCAGCATTATGTACACCATCCCCTTGACGATATCATACTGAGAATACCCGTCTATTATGAGTCTCCAGATCTCCGGTTTCCTGACATAGCCGAGGCCCTCAGAATACAGACTACCGGACGGCTGCACAGGGATGAGTCTCCGGTTCCGCAGATCCAATTCGATTTCATGGAGGGGTCCAATCACTCGGACACATTTCTTATAAAGTTCTTACTAAACGACGATAACGGAATCTACGTCGATGGCGTAGAGGGATTCGCTATACTGTATTATACTCTTGAAGGCGTGGATGGCAACGATGTGCCTTTTTTTGCAACACAATTGCTTTTAGACCATTGCTTTAACGAGGAGATAGAATATTATTCAATTGACAGCTTTGTCAAATTGTTTGACGAGCCGAAGCAAAAGCTCACATATCTTCACCACACGCAGTTTCAGTCATCACCGCGAGATGATGTGAAACTTGTGTTTGTGATGATGAGTCCAGATCTGGTCTGGCAAATCGAGGAAGCGATTGAAGCCCATCTGCAACCAGTGCTCAACTTATTGTCTTCTTACACCGTTGAATTCGTCTATCTGGACAGTACAGTCCAGTCTGAAAGTCAGTATCTGGATGAGCATTTCCCAGAGGAACTTTCTGATATTCCGAATTTGGCCGACTTCTACCGAAACAGCACTGACTCCAACAATACTGTATACATGTTGTATTATCCATTTGAGCTGGCTGGAGATGCCTTGAAGGGCAAGACTGTCGACAAGGAGTTTTTGTATTCTGCCAAGGATAACACCCAGCTTAGTATCAAGGACTGGGGATCAATCTATTTTGCGCACACAGACCAGTTCGAGGGATACGTTGCGGCTTCCAACCTAAAAGACTGCATGTGGTCGTTCGCAGAGACCATTCTAGATCACTTTGGGTTTCCGAATCCAAACATGACGCCATTGTTGCGGATTCAGATGTACCACAGAATCAGCATAATCAAGAACTTGACTCTGTTCGGCCACAATATGTATCAATTGGTGGACTGGCTGGAGACTCACCATTTGGACAACGAGCTGGCTCGGTCGATCCTGGACGCATTTGAGCTTCGCGAACAGGTGAAGTCTGATTTGGATACATACAACTACGTCTCAGCCCTCAACAAAAGTCGCGAAATGCTAGCCATACTGGAACACCAGATACAGAATCTTGAATCCATTCGGAAGCTAATTTGAGCTGAAAAAATATTCTGTCTCCGTGCGGCGCAGAAATAATGATGTTTGTATTCTGTTGGACAGCCGGTCAGGTATAAAGATCTTGGCGCATCTAGGGTCGTGGGGCCCATACTACCATGTACTACGAATTGAAAGACTGGAGCTCGGTGGCGTCAACAGATCGCTCGCATCCGTTGATTTTCGAGACCACTTGCAAGCCGTACTACATCATGGCTGATGTGGGTCACACCCAACAGGACGACACTTTTCTGGAGAACTTGCTAAAGCTCTGTGACCTTACTGGAAGGCGTCAGAAATACTACCAGGATATTGTGCGGAAAGAGGTCCGAGAGCAGCTAATCATAAAAAGCATGTTCTTGAGGATAGCACTGAAGCTGCGTGGAAATGCCTACGTCGAATCTCGCGTGGAGAAATACATCAGGAAGAAAGGTATAATGAGTCCCGGGCAGTATCCCATAGTACGAAAACCGGTATTAAAGAAGGTCAACTGTCAGGAGCTTGGACTCAAGTATAATTCCGACATGGACGCTTTGGAAATCATGAACAAGGAGAAACTGCAGGAGGAAGCCAAAGATGCAGATATTCTTTATCTTGAGGCTCCCAACTACGAAAAGCTATACATTCGCAAGGCGAAGAGCGTAGCTAAGGCGAAGCCGCTCATCATAAAGGAGGCCTGCAACGCCCACATCCACACACGAATTAGGTATTTTGACCACCTACTGGGTGAGATGCACGAGAGCTTTGATGAGTTCGAATATCGACTGGTCAACGAACCGATACGGGACTACTTGAAATGATACCACGACGAGAGTAAATGGTGCAAGGGTGTGTACCAGATGGATTTTTAGGCCAACTAGAAAATAATATTTAATGAACAATCATGACCAGCAATTTTGTAAATTCCGCTAAAAAGATCGTCGCGCTGCTTGAGAAGTACCCTGTGGATAAGGTGAAGCACTTTGCTTCCTTCAAGTTCAGTCAAATTGAGCGGTTCTGCAATATCGGGTCGTTACCTATTCCTAAGAAAATTTTAGAAGAGCAGGCTTTGGAGCAGAAGAAGCAGCAAAAGCTTACCAAAATCGACGTGAAAAAGCTTAAGAAAATGATCTTTGCCGACGAGGAGGCCGTCCCAAACTACAAGAACGAGCTTTTCGATGCTGAAATCCTGAACCAGCAATACAAATCGCTAAAGAATATCTCGGACAACAAATGGGCCGGAATCTACAAGCTGGACCAGAAACTACTCGAACCAAAGGGAAATCCAAACTACTACACCAGACTCATGAAGGATGTTAACCGTGGGGGACAGCAGAGAGAGAACATTTTTGAAGCATTCCGTACAGTTTTGACTGGAAAATACTAGTACAATAATCATGTAAATAAATATATTAGTGCGTACGCTCTCACTTCTTAGCGAACTGTAGATAGCAGTCTGTACCATTTATTTTGACGGAATTTCCCAGGTTTTCCAAGCATCTGGACGACTCAAGCTCACTACGGAATTCAACCAGGGCAAGATTGCGGACTTGGACGAGGTTGAGGTTCAAAAAGCCTGTGAAAGGCTCAAATATAGAAACCACCTCCTCCTTGGTGGCAGATGCAGGCAGATTTGTAAGTAGCAGGATCTTGTTTGGCTCCGTAGTCTTGACACCGGGAATTCTCCGCTTCTTTGCAGTAGTGGGCGTCTGGGGTGCCAGTTTCCGTTTTTTCGTACGTTTCTCGAGTCTCTGTGCGCGCTGTTCTTGAACGTAGGATTCGTATTCTGACGGTTCCATTTGATTTTTTGCAGCAGGATCGCTATTTGCCTTTGCTAGATATATGTCCATTGGCTTACCGAAGATGATTTTTGTGTTGAGCTGTTCGATAACACGCACACAGTCGTCGTAGGAGGGTAGGGTCAAAAATGCCTGACCTCGCAATTGCAAATTCTTGAATAGTTTGATATCAAGGATCGACAAGCCCATCTCTCCGAGAAGTTGCTCAATGGTGTCACCGAGCTTATTGCGTGAGACCTTCTCATTCAAATTGCGAATATAAAGCGTGCATATCGACATTATATCATGAAAAATATGAAGTAAAAATAATTAAAAAATCTATAATATTTGCTACTCAATGCCAGTTCGTTGATATGCATCTCGTTAAATGTGCAATTTCATGATTTCGTAATTTAAAGCTTGTTTTGGGTCTTATCACTCTGCAATCCAAGCTCTTCCAAGAACGCATTTGAAGTAGGTTTTCTACCCAACAAATCCTCTAGCAATTCCATTTCCTCGCAGGATCCACCTTTCTCTAGCACTTTCCGTCTGTATTCCAGTCCACTCTTGAGATTGAAAGGATCTTCTTTGAATTTTGTGTAGAAGATATCTGCAGCAAAGACTTGCGACCACAAGTAACCGTAATAGCCGGACGCATAACCTCCCATCAAATGACCGAAGGAGCCGTAACCACTGCTTTTCTCGCCACCACTGTTAACCAACGCAACATCCTCACGCATTTCGTTCCACAGACGCTCCATATCAACCTTGCCATCCTCTGAGGTGTGGAGACTCATGTCGAATAGACCAAAATGCAGCTGACGAAGATTGGTAAGAGCTCCATTCACGTTTTTAGAACGAACCAACGAATCAATCAGTGTTTCTGGCAGAGGCTCTCTTGAAACATAATGACCTGACAAAAACTGAAGCTGGTCTTTACTCCAGCAGAAATACTCCAGTAGTTGCGAAGGCATCTCAACAAAGTCCCAGCTGACTGCAGTTCCATGGAACCTCGAAAACTTGGTAGCACCGAGAAGATCGTGGATTCCATGACCGAGTTCATGGAAAAATGTAACTACTTCGTCATGTTTCAGCAAAGATGGCCTTTTGGCCGTATCGCGGGTGAAATTGCAAACCAGGGCAGTCGATGGGTACACTCTTTTACCGGACTTCAGATCGATGTAGCCAGGCTGAATTCCGAAATTTGCAGCATGACCATACTTTCCTTCTCTTGGATGCAAATCAAAATAGAGGTAGCCCACAAACTCGGGATCCGAGTCTGTCTTCCAAACCGAAAATTGCTGCACCTCTGGATGCCAGACATCAGGATTGGCAATAGGAGTGAATTTCAGATTAAAAATCCTCTCGTAAATTGCCAGCATCCTTTCAATAGTTTGCTTGAGCGGGAAGTACTCTGAAATCGTCTGTTCATCGACCTGATATTGTTCTTCGAGCATTTTGGTGTGATAATATCTATGGTCCCAAATGAAATACTCACTCTTCCCGGTGTCCTTCAGTTTCATTTGCTGTAATTTCGAAATCTCCTTCTCGCCTAAAGGCCTAAGCTGATCTTTCAAATCGATCAGAAAATCCATCACTGTTTCCGGAGTTTTGGCCATACGCTCTTCGAGAATGTATTCAGAGTAATTCTCATAACCAAGCAGCCGAGCCAATTGGGCACGAATCTTCACCGTATCGGTCAAAATGAGCCCATTTTCCTTAACCTTATTCTGGTCACCAAGAAATGCTCGTTTTCTGGTTTCTTCGTGCTTTGCATATTTTAGAACCGGAAATAGGTCTGGGTACTTGAAGGTCATTTTATAACGACCTTTTTCCTCATCAAACTGGCCAATCACATCTTCAGGAACACCTTCAAGCTCTTCTCTTGTAAATGCCACATACTCTGTTTCTTCGCCAAGATTCTTGGAGAATTGCAACGAGTAGTTAGATAACTTTTGTTTTAGCTCTTTAATTTCGTTTCTCACGCTCTCAGACTTGTTCAAACCGTTTCTTTCGTACTGACGATGTATCTTCTCAAGGAATCGCCTGTCTTCACCTGAAAGATTCTCTAGCTCAGACTCAAAGACTCTGTGAATCGCCTGATAAACGTCTGAGCGCAAACCAGATTCGATACCAAACTCCCTCAGCTTTCCATCGGCCTCATTCGACGCATCACGAAGTTCCTTCGAGGCAGAGACGTGCTGATAAAATGTGATCTGGTTCGAAATAGCAGCTTGAATATTTTCTAGTTCTGCAATTGGCTTTATAACGGTCTCAAACGAAGCGTTGTCGACATTAGAGGCAATTAAATCGTCGAGCTTCCTGCCCTCTTCAATCAGCCAATCGGCCAGCTCTAAAACTTTCTCAGCAGAGTGATTCCACTGCAGTGGCTTCTGAGTTGTGTCCATCTTCCAATATGCAATTAGTGCCAATATTAAGGTCAGGGACCAGAACAAAGTATTTGACATTTAATTTGCACCTCTACACCGGAACAAAAAAGTACAAAGTCCCCGTTACGTAATATAATAGCACACTTAGACTTTTCAACTCGCCTATTGCTCTCAGCTGGAGTATCTTCCTGTAGGTAGCTTTCACATACAGGTACTAGATTATGTTCAGGTATGGAACAGGTCAATGGCAGGAGTAGGTACAAGAACAGCTGTCGACAGCTACCAATTATGCTGGCAATTCCTTGAAATGGGTGATAGTAAATTCGTGTCCCTGCAACCAACCAGTAATGAAAGATTCACCCGCCAAACTTGATCCTGATTTATGCAGTATATGTATCACACACTGCAATCAAGTATTCTTTACCGAAAGTGATTGGTAGGAGTGCATATGGAGAAGTGGGATGTGCCAAAGCCTTGCTTCCCACTCCTTAGACCAACACCGGATTAACTAAGCAGTTGTTAATTTTCTGACATAAACAATAATTAACAACGAAAAGTCTAAGATTTTTACAACACTTTTGCCATGTCGACCAATGATGAGCAAATCATTGAGCAGCTCTCATTGCAGCTGCTAGAGCAGACAGAGAAGTCTTCTGCTCTGGAGATAAATTTACTCAACAGCCAGAAAAAGATCCAAGAATTAAGGCGTCAACTGGTGGACAGCAGGAAACAAAAGGAGGAGAGCGATAAAGAAGTCGAGCGATTGAGCTACGAGATGGAAGATCTGAGCGTAACTTTGTTTGATGAGGCAAACCTTAAAGTCAAGGAGGCTAATATTCTAGCTAACGACTTCAAGCTGAGGAACGACAAGCTGGTGGAGACATTAAAGGACCGCGATATGACCATAGAACTTCTTAAGAACGAGCTGAAAACCCTCAAGACCCTCATTTCCGACTTGGAGCATGAGGAGAAGACACAGAGTCGATCATCCACGATTGAGTCTCAAATTGCGCTGGATTCGCAGTTTACACTCGACAAGTTGATGAAATTCAATGCAAGGACAATCTACTCGCCAACATTCAACCAACTCCGCTTTGACCTGCTGTTGTTTAACCAGTTTAGGGAGGCTCTTGGGACACTTCAAAATGTGCGGGAAACGTCTTTCTATAGACATATTGTCACTGAGGAGATAGAACCAGTCTTACGACTGGATTTGTCACCAACCGTCAAGTTTTTCCAGAAGAAGTCCTTTGTCACCAGCCTTTTCGAAACGAAGGTTGTTATCGAACCATTGAGTGCTTCTACAGAAGTCTGGAAGACCGCGCAGGCCCAATCTGCCCCATCGTCGCCGGCTCTCTCTGTTCGCAGTGTTGGTATGAAGATGTTCAAATACGAGACCGATTTGCCTGTGGCCGTCGAGTCCAAGTGCACCATTTGCGGAGAGTCGAGGATGTCGATGAATTATGCGAGACTTTATGTTTTGCGTCTTAAGGAAGTGGAGTATCTACTCTGTGTTGCCTGTTCTGTTAGGCTTCGCCGGGTGGTGGATCTGTTGACTCGAATTAAGACTCTGAAAGCAACAACAGAAGAGACTGAAGTGATCAAGAGCTGGATGGAGCTTGCGGAATTGCGTGCCCGTTTGTTTTATTCCAAGCTTGGCATCTGGGACGAGACTGACGAGAGTGGATTGGCTTACGGATGGAAGAACAGCTGGATTGGCCAGGCCAAGCAATCGGACACAGCGACAAATACAGAGACAAACACAGACGCAGAGAGTGAAAAGACAGAGCATCTTGAGAGCGGGAAAACTATAGAAGAGGGCCAACCAGCAGAGGCTGTTCCTGAGCCTGCAAGCAAGGAGCAGGAGGTCGAGGAGACCAAGGAGGAGACCGACGAGAAGACGGCACTCGCGCCGGAGCTAGAGCAAGAAAAACAAGTGGAACTCCACGCCACCTCGGAAGATATTCTAGATAACTACACCAACACCTCCGAGGAAGAAGAGTTCAACGACGCCGAGGAGGCCGGGTCTGTAAGTAGTGATAATTAATCCGGGCTGTGCAATGCCAATATACTTAAATTTTTCAGGGCGGTGTGCAATATTTAATATGGATGAGTGTCGTCAAACCAAAGTGCTACGGGCATTAAACCCGTCCAACAAGTTCAAATACCAATCAATCTTGCAATCAGACTATGTGGCTGAAAATATCGAGACTGTAACGACGAGGAGGGAAATAAGAATTAAACAGATTACTTGGAATTTGGCAGCAATGGAAACTTGTCAGGATAATAATATTAGACAGCTCTTTTCGTTCCAAACTGAAAATTATGCTGATATTTATGTGATTGGATTTCAGGAGACCATCCCACTGACATCCTTTTCCGCCTCTGACAAGGTGATGGACCAATGGTGCGATAAAATACTGGCTGTTCTTCCCCAGGGCAGATACAAAGTGATCCACCGATCCGGACTGCTGGGACTCACGAGCATCTTGATTGTTGTTGACGAGCTCGTAGATCAGATATCAGCTGTTGAGACGCGAACAGTCGGTCTTGGATATTTAAACTGGTACAATAAGGGATGCATTGATATGCAGTTTTTCATCGGGTTTATAGATGAAAAGCTTGCAGGGGTTCGTGTTCAGGCTCTCAATATGCATCTGACACACGGCGAGGATGAGACAGCTGTGGAAATGCGATATCAGTGCTTGAAGAAGGTACAGGAAACGCTTGGAAGCATCAAGAACGCCTCACTGATCGAGTGTCCCGAGTTCGTGGATAGTGTGCCTATGTTTGAGTACCAGCTGAGTGGTGAGGAATTTCAGAAGCTCACAGATGTTCCTATGGATGATGTATTTCGCAAACATTGTCGGGATGTTATTCTGGTCGGCGGAGACCTGAACTATCGCATCGACAATCAAAATACACGAGAAAAGATTTCCAACGGAGATTATTCAAAGTTGCTTGAGTCTGACCAAATGGTCAAAGAAATGGCCGCTGGAAGGATCTTCTATGGGTTCAAAGAGGGACAAATCAAGTTCCGACCTACTTATAAAGTCAAAGAGTCTCTTGAATACGAGGAGAACCGTTCCCCTTCGTATACAGACCGTATACTTTACTGTGCAGACGAAGGCCTCCAACAGATTGATTATTTTTCGTGCGATGTTGCTGGATCCGACCATCTTCCAGTGTACTCTGAATTTGTGCTAGACGCCTGGACTGTGGACTTTGAAAAGCTCAGAAAAGTACGAGCAGAAATCTCTAGCAAGTTCGACATTATCATCAACCAGATGGAAACTGTGGAAATCTATCCTTCTCTGGTTGAAGTTGATGCAGTTTCTGGACTCAAGGAGGTTGTGGAGATAAACATGAGTAATCTGACTGATGAAAAACTGCAATACCATGTGGACACAGGAAAGAAGTTTCTCAGGAAGACTCCCATCAAGCTGGTGGATGACGATGGCCTCTTGCTACCAAGACAGAGCAAGAAGCTACGATTCGACATAGAAAGTACCAAGGTAGAGTCCCTGGACAAAACTTTTACGATGACGTTTGATAATTTTGAATTTGTCAAGTTTATTGGCTTCACGGTTACTACCAAGTCCATTTTGTACCAATCGATCGATTTATTGGAAGATGCGCAGTTCCAGAATATCACCAAATCGTTCGACTTTATCATGAAGGGATCTAACGAGAACCTGGTGGCTGGAATTGGGTACGTTGAGAACGTCTCATCTCTGAACGAATTCGAAGTTTCTTTACTCAAAGACCTGACTTTGCGTCAGATTGATTTTGCGCTTTTAAGCAAGCTCAATTCCATAGGGATGGTAGAGAATGAGGGGTCTGTTGGGTTGATGAATGTGACATATCTTTGGCTGAAAAGCCTACCAGAACTTGGAATCGACAAACGATCAAGACTGACCTTTCGCCTGATGATCAAGCTGATGAAGTTCTTGAATCTGGACGAATTTTCAGGCTTCAAATATTTCGGGTTCTTTTTCAATGATGAACTTGATGTGCGCTCGCATTTAGAGTAGTTACACTACCAACACGTCCAGCAGTCTTCCGCACTCGAATATCTCGCCGCTTTTTATTTCCAAAACTTTGACGTCATGAAGGTTGACTAGACCTTTTTCGATCCCGATGAGTTCCAGCTCAGTTTCAAATAGGTTTCCTGGATCCAGTGTGAATCGCAGATTGTTAGTAAGAGAGACCAGTCCAACCTTGTTGAATTCGTGTTGGAAAGCTCGCACAAGCTGGCCGAGCGCGTATAGCGGAACAGGATCGCTTTTGTTTGAATTTGAGTTCTGCAGCGGGATTGGAGGCACAGATTTCTCATATTGCTTGTTTATAGACGACTGAATGTATAAAATGAGCGAAAGAGAATCATTGGATTTGTTAATGAACTGTAGTTTCCATTTGAACACCTCGCCCAGCTTGACCTTGGTCTGGCCAGAAACAGAGATGTTGAGGTTTCTTTTGGAGTGGTTGAGCGTAACAGAAGAGTTTGACTTGAGGCGTGTTTTTTTCGTCAAACTAAGGGCAGAATTGGTCGATCTAGATTTCAACATGCCTAGGTTTGGAGAAGTTATAGGGGGTACCGTAGGCGACGATAGGAAGTCTATATTGGTATTCCATTTAGTGACGATCCGTCTATTGCCGTTAATTTTCGATCTGATGGTGACCAAGACCGGCTTGACCCACTTGATATCGTTGTTGATGAGTTTATATGTCAATGAGAGACTAGAGTTATTTACAAGGGTCAAAGGGTATTGAATGGTGGAATGAAGCAACACATCACAATTTCTGATGTTGAGGTCTATTGATTCGATGGTGGTCGACCATCCCGACTCGCGGAACATGCCCGAAAGCCCAAGCTCGAGAGATGCAAGCACTTTTTCAGTTTTGATCGTCTTGAATCTCATCTGGAATATCGGACAGATTTTGAGCGATGCAGTAGCACTCACTGTTTCTAACTGATCAATGTGTTTAGTTAAGATAGTATTCCCGATGACAAGAGTATCCTGCGAACTAGTAGTCGAGGTCTTTACTGTTGAGCGTTGTTTAAAGTATGCCTTGATCACAAGCTTACTTGATAGTTTATCTGGAAAAATCAGAGTCTCAAACGTCCAAATTGCCTTATCATCTAAAACTGAATGTCTATTCATCTTCACTGTAGTTGAATTCTGCGAATGGTATATCAGATCAGCATCCAGCTCAGTCACGGACGGCGGCGTTATTGCGACGAGCTGGACTCTCTCGTCAAAATATGCAACATCAAGTCGTTCACAAGACTCTAATTGGGCTATAGATTCCAATTGTTCGGCCACTATTGGAGTTCGGGGTACAAACACCTGGAACGACATAAACAAATAATCGACGCAATAGTTTTTTAATTGCCTCGATCGTCCTCATTATTCTTTTCGCAGACTCTTCTTGTTTCTAGGCTTAGGACAGGTCTTGTTGATTGCAATGATTTGCTTTTTATTTGTTATATTTGCACTCACACTGCACTGTATAGCAGTATCACAGTCAGATTATGTTGTCAAGGATCTACCGGGACTTTCTGCAATACCAGAGACTCTCCGGCCGTTGATGCATGCCGGCCACCTAGAGATCTTTGCGAAGAATAACACCGACATCTTCTTCTGGAAGTTTGCAAACCCAATGCGCAACAAGACATCCAGTAGTCTTCATACTGGCGAGCTGATTTTCTGGCTTAACGGTGGACCAGGTTGCTCGTCTATGGACGGAGCCATGATGGAGACCGGGCCCTTGCGAGTGGGGTCAAATTTAGAGGTTGAATTCAATCCCGGATCCTGGATGGAAGTGGCAGACATTGTTTTCGTTGATCAACCAGCCGGAACTGGATTTTCATACACTGATTCGTACGACAGCGAGCTAGGAGAAGCAGCGAGAGACTTCGGGGCCTTTTTGCAGGCATATTTCAAGCTTTTCCCACAGGACCAGCAGAAAAAGATCTGGCTGGCAGGCGAATCCTATGCAGGCCAGTATATTCCTCATTTTGCACAGTACATCGTTGACCACAAGACTTTGGATGTCGATTTGGCAGGATTGATTATTGGTAATGGCTGGATAGAGCCCGATGTGCAGTCATTGGCCTACATTCCGTTTGCTCTCGATAATGGTTTGATTAGCAAGCAGGACAAATTTATGAGCGGTTTACTAAGACAGCACGAGAAGTGCCAAAAGGCTACCGAGAATTCAGAAAACCACGATTTCGAAAAATCGGAATGCTCCCAAATATTTTCGCAGATTCTAAGAGACACAAGAGACAGCTCCAAGCCGCATGATGAGCAGTGCTACAACATGTACGATTATCGGAAACGGGACTCGTATCCTGAATGTGGGGCCCATTGGCCTGAAGACTTGCCGTCAGTGACAAGGTTTTTAAATCTAGACAAGGTGCAAAACGCTTTGAATTTGAAGCAAACAAGAAAGTGGAAAGAGTGCGACGGCAAAGTGGAATTCTTTTTCCGGCCCAAAACATCTCGTAAGTCTTTCGAACTGCTGCCGGAGTTGCTACAGAAGATGCCAATTATGCTTTTTGCGGGTGACAAGGACATTATTTGCAACCATCTTTCGATTGAGATGTTGATAGAGAAGCTTGAACTTTCACCTGGCCAGCTTGGGTTTTCCGACGATAGCAAGGAGATGGATTGGGTTTACGATTCACAAAGTGTGGGTCGGGTGCGCACAGAGCAGAATTTAACGTATGCTCGAATCTACAATTCCTCCCACATGGTTCCGTACGATTTACCGGAAGTTAGTCGGGGATTGTTTGATTTGATGACGGGTGCCTATCAGAAACGAGATGACAAGCTGGTGACCCCTGTGTATGATCAGGATGGTGGCTACAATTTCAAAGATGAACAGGAGAATGAGGGCGAAGAAGAAGAAGGACACGTGGTGGTCAAGCGGCACGGGATTTCCTTTTACGTTGCCGAGATGGTGATTTTGGCCATTCTTGTTTATCTGCTCTACTGTTTCTACAAATCATTCAGCAAGAATCAGAAGTCTTCTTTCATGACAGCGTCTTCGAAGAAGAAGAAGAAGCAGGTGCATTGGCTTGACGAGCCGGAGCAGGATTCCACAGAGCCGGAGACGGATAACAAGTCTAGGTCGATGTTGGGTGCAGTTTTGACGAAACTGGGATACGGCGGACAGTACTACGAAATGAGCGGTAACACAGACATTGAGATGGCACGGGTAGAGGATCAATTTATTGTTCAGAGCGATGAGGAAGAGTTTGGGCAGAGATAGAGCGATTACATAATGCATCCAAAATTTTATTTAACTATTATTTATCATCAACTGTCATGTCTCAAAGCTACATTCTCTGGAAGCGTTCGTTGCTGATCGGTGGAGGTATTATCGGTACAGGTGTGCTGCTTTTTAAGTTTACGACTCCAACCGACGAGGAGCTCATTGCACGACTATCTCCCGAGCTGCGTGCGGATTACGAACGCAACAAGGACCTTCGTCGTCGCGAGCAGGAGGTTTTGATGGATGTGGTCAAGCAGACTGCTGCGTCGAACGATCCTGTGTGGAAGACGGGAGCGATCATGTCGCCATGGGACCGCAATTACAAGCCATCTGCAGAGTCGTTCTTGGTGCAACGGGAGAGATTCGAACGGGAACAAGCTGCTAATCGGCAAAGAGAGGAGGTGGAGAGCAAACGTGAAGAGATGCGGTTGATGGAAGAGCAGGAGATTAGCAAAAATGCCGGAAAGGGAGGTAGAAGCTGGTGGAAGCTGTGGTAAGCTATTTTGATAACCTAAATTAGATCGATATGCGGGATATGCTATGTATATAGTAATGGAATTATTCGTTAGCGGGCGTGGGGATTGGCAGAGGAGTCATCTCCACCACAATGTTTTTTGGACTGTCGAGACCTGTTGCTTATTTGCATCGTCGATTGCAGCCACGATCTTCTTGATGCTTGTATCTATCACCATTCCACCCTGGACAATCTCCTCCAGGGCTGCTTCCAAAACCTGCCAGCCAAAAACCAGATCCAGCTCGCTCACGTTGTGGAAACAGGTATTGAGAACCTGGACGAAAACCTGGATCAAATCCAAAATACCCAGCTCACTCTCCTGCTGGTCGACCACGAACACAAAATAGAGGGTAGCGTAATGTCTGTATATCACCTTGATATCCGCGTGGTCCTCAAGAAGCGGCGGAGGAGTGAGAAAAGAACATTGTGCGTCACTTCGCGCAACAACCAGTTCGTATACTTGTTGGAGCAACAATTGCTGAGTTGCAACATCCACTGGGGTATAGAATTTAATCAGACGAGGGATTCCCTTCGTGTTGACTGCTGTTAGTGAAAAAGAGGTTCGTTGGTGAGGTGCTTACATATGAGAACAGAGTGAATCATTTAGCCAAGCAAAAATAGATAATACGCTTCGCCACTTTACACGAGTTGTCTAAAAATCAAAATACGGAATAAAAATTAGAGAGTTTCATTTGGAAGAGAAATTAGGAGTTTTGATAAATTCCGTCTCTTCGTCACTCATTTCTCCTTCTTTGTACAAATGTCTCTTAAGAAGCTATTCAGACGCAAGAAAACTCAAAGCACACAGAGTCTTCCGGAAACCCGCATAGAACAGCCCTTGAGCTCGGACGCAGCGGAGCCTGCCAGTGTCTCTCTTGCAGCCAGAAGAACGAACTCAGACTTGTTGCACAACGGCAAAAATCCAAGGACATTCTCAACCACCGACTCTAAGCGGCTCTCGTCGGTGCCCACAACTTTTTTGAGACAAGGGAGTAATCCCACCCCGAGGACCTCGTCACTGGACAAAACGCTTCTCGACTCCTCCGATACAATCGCCCAGCTGCCCGAGGAGCTCATGCCTGTTGTGACTCTGCTTCAAGCGCAACATGCTCGGTCGTATTGCGAAATGAGGGTCATGGTGCCGGTCCAGAACTCCGAAGTGCTTAACTCAGTTTCAGACATGTCTTGGGTGTATGTTAGTGCGAAACTCAGTGGAACTGAGCTGGCCATCTGGGAGATGGACTCAAATACAGCTCAAGAGCTCAGAAATGATGACAATGGAGGGTTTAAACCCATTTATATCAACATTCTTGACGCCAACTATACTTATCTCAACAACAATAGCCACGAGCTAAAGATATCTCTCACGGAAACAAAAGTATACCTACTCAAGTTCGAGACCAAAGAAGATATAGATCATTTCTACGCTTGTCTACTGCTTGCGCAATTCGAAAATGGGCAATTACAGGAGAGTTTTACAGGAGCGTTGTTTTCAAGCAAAGCTATTAATTTCTCAGATATCCGCACATTATTGGCCCCAGGCAACAACAACATCAAAGAGGAGTGGTCTGTTCTGAGATTTCCCTACTTGAACGATAAATGGATCCGATGCTATGTAGTTATTTCACCAAATGTTGGCTCCAAGAAGAATGGGAAAGTGAAGATTTACACATCCGCCACAAAAAACAAAAAACATCTTCTTGCTACAGTCAGAAGTTCAAGGTCATGTGTTGCAGTCTATCCCGAAAGTCCTGAGTTTATTGACAATAACTCGCTTATGCGTCTACACGGTCAGATCTACATTAATGAAAATTTACTTAGTAAGGTCGTCAGCGGTGAAGTCGATACTACAGCTGCTGGAGCTAGATCGAGGTCGTCATCCTTTGGACTTGCCAAAAAGGGATCCAACTCGTCGCTGTTCTCATCCAGAAACAGGGATTTACAGAAAATGTCGTCTCATTCGCGTTCCGGCTCCGTCTCAAATAACAGATTCCACAAACGTGTGAGCTCCACGCTTTCAACCGATTCAGGAAAAAAGGTGCAGCTGAAGGAAACAGAGCTAATGTATCTTATGCCCGAGTCGCATTCTGGAGTCAAGCCTGTTGAGACCATGATCAGAACGCTCATTCCAATTATGAATTCGTTCAGATTGTATGGGCGCCCAAGCAGGTTTATTTCAAGCAGAGACAATCGCGAGTCGCTGCTGTTTGGACTTCCGCAGCTACCACATACTCAGTTTCTTGATAACGAGATTGCATACCAGCTGATCTCCCTTAATATTGCAAATTCTTTGGCTGAACAGTGGTCGGGCTGGGATTGGATGCAGGTTTTCAAAGAGATGGTGGTTCACAAGATGTCTGCCGGATGGCAAGGATCTGGTTCGCTTGTTGAGACCTTCAAGGACGGTATGGTTTACACTAAAGAAAGGTTGGTGGAATACGAGAATTTTGACGAGAACTTTGACGATCCCATTGAGGATTTCGTTGACTTGGACGACTCGAAGCCAGATTCGTTTGAGTTCACGGCACCTCCTAGTATCTCGACTCCAAATCCGCAGACCCCACAGACCGACTCTCCTCGTAGTGAGTATTACAACGCTACAGAAAGTCCGAAGCTGGAGGAGTACGATAGGGTCGCTGTGCCAACAATACCAGCTTAGATGTCGTTGTTGAACGCCGAAAAGTTTTTGATGAACACATCTTCGGTGACTAGGTGGTAGTTGGTTGTTAAACTTATGATAGCTCTTTACGGAGTCTATTGCTTTATTTGTATTGATAATAAAATCTACTAAACGGTAACAGCATAAAAAGTACTTTCATTAGATCGAGCAACTCGGGGAGTGTGCTATTTCGGTTTACGTTCGTCTTGAACCGCTCATATGTGGTCAAATGCACCACTCCTTACTTTGTCATAAGCAACGGGATAATTTCTTACATCCTTACATCTCCTTATAATTAATCATCTGTCTTTATTTCCATGGCCTCATCCAAACTATATACCCGGATTCGGGCAGGCGAGATTCTCAATGAGCTTCGGGCTAATGAGAAGAAGGCTCGTTTTGGAGTGATCCGTAAGACAGCTTTGAAGAAGATCGTTGCGAACATGACAATGGGAAACAACGAGATGATCCTGTTATCCAGCGAGGTGTTGTCTATACTCACAGATTTGGGGCAGGACATGGAAGTGAAACGGTTGGCATACCTCTATTTTACCACATACTACCAACAGAAACCCCAGGACTGTCTGAAAGTCCTGCCGATTCTGGAAAATGATTTCAAGAGCAGCTCTTCTGTTCTTCGCGCGCTCAGTGTTCGTACAATGGCATCTATCACGTTACCTGAATACACGACCAAGGCCAGCATGCTGGTATGCGAAGCGATGTCCGATCAGGATGCCTATGTTAGGAAGTCAGGGGCCTACGCAGTGTCTCAAATATATTCCCATGCTTCCGAACCAACGAAAAGCGAATTACTAAAGGAACTAAACAAGTTGCTACACGATCCCGCATTATTTGTCGTAGCTGCTGCTATGGACTGTTTACATGACTTGCTGGACCATCAGGATGGTCTACAGCTGTCCATTGACAGAAATAACTGTTTTCGGATCGTGGACCAGTTGCCAAATTGTGACGAGTGGAGCCAGATCAGTCTGCTGAATACCGTCATGTCCTTTGTGCCGCAAACCGAAGAGGATGCAATTGAGCTTGTAGAAAAGTGCATACCTTTATTGCAGCACGGAAACTCAAGTGTCGTGCTCAATGCTCTTAAAGTCACCGTCTATCTGAGCAATTACGTGCGGAATTTCGTGGACGTGCTGCCGTCCATCACCAAACGGGTCTCCGGAAGTGTCGCTAATCTGATGTCCAAACCTGCAGAAATACAATTCTTGACCATGCGAAACGTGATTTTGCTTCTGCTTGACAAAGCAGAGATGCTTGACCTGCCAGTCTCAATGTTTTTTTGCCAGTTTGATGACCCTGTCTACATCAAGGATACTAAATTGGAATTGATTTTTTTGCTAGCAAAGGAGGAGAATATTCATGTTGTGCTGAAAGAGCTTGAAGAGTACGCTTTAGAGATAGATGACCAGATGGTGAGGAAAAGTATCCGTGCCATCGGTAATCTGGCAATCAAAATCCCTTCTGTTGCGGATAGATCCATTGATGTACTTACAGCTCTCCTCACTAGCGCACTACCGCATGTTGTTCAAGAGATTGCAGTCATTCTCAAGGACATTCTTCGGAAATACCCTGGAAGATATATTAATCTGATTGAAGCTCTCTTAAGCAACGTTGAGCTGTTGACTGACTCTGAGTCTCGTGGATCCATAATATGGATTTTAGGCGAATACAGTACGTCCATCAAAGGTGCTATAGACATTCTTCAGACGTTGTATTCCGAATTTGACAACGAAACCATCCAAGTTCAACTGACCACCCTCACTGCCATCGTTAAAACATACATAGGGCACCCGGACCGCAAAACAGAATCGTTGGTGTTGGACGTTCTGCGGAAAACAACGGAAGAGGCCAACGAACCTGACCTTCGCGAGCGTGGGTTTTTCTACTGGAGGCTACTCTCCTCCCAACAGGACATTAAAGACATTGTCAAGCCTGTATTGCCAATCATTGAGTCTTCTAGCGATAAACTTCCAAGCGACATTTTGGAAGAGTTGGAGCTGGGAATTGGTTCCTTGGCATCTATTTATCTCCGACCGGTGCAGCAAGTGTTTCGTCTCGCAAAGCCCCAAAGATTGCCTTTCTCTCCGGCATTGGCAAGACCAGAATCACGAGACTCATCAACCCCCTTCTCGGCACCATCCTCGAAAGACACTTCCGCAACATCGATGCATAAGTAAATTACTAATATATAACTATTACAATTGCTTAACTAGATCGTCGTCACTAAAATCGTCGTCAGATATCGGTTGGATCCCGGTAGAAATTTCTTCCTCCTTGATGTCCGCTTTCACTACCCTATCTGTCTCCTTAATAACATCGTTCTCCTCGTCCTTGACACTTGTCTGCCGTTTCAATGGGTCTTTGGCCTCGCGAACATCAATGATTTCTACGTCCTGGGAGAATTTGACGTCTCCCAAATGCGCAGGAACGATAGTTTCAATCTCGATGTTGGGCATGTTTGGCTCTGGACCCATTGGAATCAAATCCATGTCAATTTCACAACCTATAATGACTGCATATATAATTATAGCAGCGTATTTGGAGAGCACCAACGAGTTCTCTTTACAGAACGTTGCCGCACAGCAATTTGGACATCCCCAATCGCAATCACACTCCATCAGTTTTTGCAGAGCCTTGTCAAGAATAGAGTCTATGTTGTCAAAAGCCTTAGTACTCAATCCTGAACCATATTGACCACCTTTATTGTCGTAGAATATAAGTCTGGCTGGTCGCTTTCTCTTGGTCTCTCTCTTGGCAAACTCTTTTTCGGGAGCCTTGCACTCCGTTTGAATTTCATCTAATCCGGAAAGAATGTAGAGAGGTAACACTCCCATCAGAGCATGCTGGGCAGCATGTATTCCACCAGCTGCATTCAGATCTTTGCTTCTAATCAAATCAAGTGCTTTCTTCGGGATATCTATCCAGAGACCTTTGGAGCGGATTAGAACAGGCGGATTGTTTACTTCCACAGCATCCAGGATCTTGTTGTCTCGGTCCATCTTAAAAAATCCAAACACCACAGTAGTTGAGAGGATTTTGCCAAAATAGATGGGAACATCACTGCCATTGATAGATCGGATCTTCTCTATCTCGTACGGATCAACATTGGTGAAGTCTCTCTGCGACGTAGACCAGTCAACATTTACACGCTCTACCTTGGCAAACTTCTCGTCTGCATTGAATTCTCGAACCAAGTATGACAACCCCTGGTGGATGAAGATTCCACCGTCATAAAGGGTGAAACTGGTTCTGGAAGCCTCTATTTCTTCAATCACAACATTGCGCCCATTGGTAATATCAACAACAGCATAGACATCCTCCTCAATCGCACGGATGGAGACGTGGGACGATGGCCAAGGAAGGAAGCGTGAATTGCATTGATAAGTGTTTGTTTCTGTGTCTTTTTCCAGCTTCGATTCGCAAATCTGCTTCACCAGCTCTGGGTTCCCAAAGTACCGTTTATTGATTGTTTCCTCATCTAACACCCGCTCGAAGGCAGCACATTGTAGATGTCCCTCCAACACCACAATGTTCTCAAAATCCAGAGCAAGGTCTGGGTAGTTGGACTCAACAAACTCATGTGTATGTCGCATGTAGTACTGACTAACAGGATCATTACCTGCCACTAATAGCGTAAGCGAGTCGTTATTTCTCCGTCCAGCACGACCACTTTGCTGGTGGAAGTTGGCAATAGAAATTGGAAAACCACACATCATCACTGCATCTAAAGAACCAATATCAATACCGAGTTCTAAAGCGTTGGTGGAGATGATAGCTCTCAGATTTCCACGGAACATCTGGTCTTCAATTTTACGTCTATCACTCGGAGAGTAGCCTCCTCTGTAACTCATGATCCGGCCAATCATTTCCGCATTTCCACTAGCTGTCAACTGGTATCTTATTTCCTTCATAAGAAGCTCAACCACCTTTCTCACCACGCAAAACACGATTGTTCTGATTCCGCTCTTCACCATTTCAATTAGTATTTTAGCGCACTCGGTAATGAATGGCTTTCTGCCGGCCATAGGATCATTCATATCAAGTAAGGGTGGGTTCCAGGCTACAATATGTTTTCCTCCATGCGGAGACCCGTCCTCATGGATATCAAAGATTTCGTCAGTTGGAAGGCCAAAGATATCCTGCATGTGTCGAACCGGCTGCTTTAATGTAGCAGAGCAGGAAATGAATACTAAGTTATTGTTCCCAAGCATGGCACAGACACGACGCAACCGACGCATGATTAGTGCAAAGTGTGAACCAAAAAGACCTTTGTACATGTGCAACTCATCCACAACAACATATTTGAGATTGCAAAGAAACCTCCGCCAGTACTGATGAGAAGGAAGAATGCTTTGATGAAGCATATCTGGATTGGTAAAGATAACGGAAGCTGACGATCTCACGAACTCTCTGTTTCGTTTCTCGGTGTCTCCATCGTAAGTTTCAATCACCAAATCACGCAAGTGGGGAACAGCGTTGAGAAGATCTTTGAGAGAGCGCCTTTGGTCCTGAGCCAGAGCTTTGGTAGGAAAAATATACATTGCCGTGACACTTGGATCGAGCTCCAAGGCACCTATCACGGGCAACTGGTAAATCAGCGACTTTCCCGAAGAAGTGGATGTGGAAACAATGACATGCTGGTTTTCATGGATATGGTTCAGAGCTTCAGCCTGATGATAATAGAACTTCTCGATCTTCTTGGTAGCACGTAATGCTTCGCGGACACTCGGCGATAAATCGTAGGTCAGATCACCAAAGTTCGAGCCTCGTGGCTCGACCTCTATCTGACCATCTTCAACAATCTGGTTCTCGTAGAAGTCTGTGCTTTTCAGCTTTTCTATTAATTCTGGAATTGAAATTCGTTTGTCGCTAGATCCTGACTCGGCAGAATTCTTTATCATCTCCTCAATTGGATCCTCAAATACGCTCCTCTGAGGGATCTTAGCCTCTGCTCTCTTAGTCAGCTCCAACCATGCATCATCCACCTTCCTATCTTCGCATTCTTTCAAAAAAGTCCCCACGGCAATGTTAAACTTATTGTTGCGTTTGACAATCATTTTCTTTATTGAATCTTGAGTGTAGACGGGAACCCTGATCTCTGTCAAGTAGTTCGATCTTGTCTTGGATTTCTGCAAATTCCCGTCAATAAACTCAAAAACTAGTAGTTGTTCCGATTTCTTCTCTTCGACGTCTTGTATATCGTAAATATCTGTCTCTTTCTGTTCAAAACCATCTTTCCAGCTGAAATGCTTCTCCTCTAGCACAAACTGATTCTCATCCACATACTCAAAAAGCACATCCCTGGGTATGAGACAAACTATCCGTGCAACATCAATAAGTTCTAGCGGTCGGTTGATGGCTTTTTCCACCGAAGGCTTTAGCAGATCAAGAGTGGTTATGACATGTTTGCGCGAAGAAAGAAACGTAAAGTACGAGTTGAGTCGAAAATGGATGCTCTCTAGTTCTTTGAACTGAACAGGCCAATCTTCTTTCTTCGGAAGATCGTCAATTTTCGGTTTCTTCGTATTTCTAGGCGCACCAATTGCTCTCTTTAAAGACATTTGAAGAATAGATCAAAATATAATAAGTCAAACTTTTATTCTTATCTTCCCCATTATTAATGAAAAATGCTTTTACTGTAAACACTTTCAAGCTGAACAGCGGAGCAAAAGCACCCAAAGCCTGTGAAAGATGCCGCAGAGTTCACAAGAAGTGCTATTTCAGGGAGGAACTTCAGGCTTGCGAGCTATGCGTGAAGATGAAGGTCGAATGTGAACTGCCGGAGTTGCAGACTAAGCGGCGTAAAGCCAAAAAGAAGTTGCTTTCAGACCGGTCATCTCTATCGTCAGTGTTTGGAAATGACTTGGTCTATGCGAAAGCCATTAGAAATGCAAATACCAAGTACCAATTCATTACAGCCACCCATCCTCTAGCTCCCTTATTCAGTAAGGATTCATTTCTAGCTCTCTCAGATGGCGAGCTGTTCAATTTCTATTTTCCGTGGAGAGATCTTTTCCTGCCTGCCCGTGAGAACTACACACGTCCCATTAATGAGGACCAAGACCTGCTGGAATATCTCACGAAAAAAGGAGCTTTTGAAAAGCCGGACTTCAAAACCCAACTTAAACTTGTCAACTTATATCTCAATAATCTCTATCCCATATACCCTGTGGTAGAGCGAGATATTATCGAACACTTAGAGTCTGTATCTCCCCTTCTACTTAATGCGATGATGCTTTGTGGAGTGCGATATGATCCAGATCTCGCCCCATCAGAAATTCGAGAAAGAGCAGAGCAGCTGCGTCACAAATGTGAGCTACTCAGACTCATTGAATCTAACAAAATCACATTGATCCAAAGCCTGTTGCTGATGAGCAACCAGGAGGAGTCTCCTCAGGGATCACAAATTTCCAGAGAATACCTTTCGCAAGCTTGTATTCTAGTGATCGATCTTGGACTCCATAACAACGCAGCACGCAATCAGCTCTCTAAGTTTGGAAGCAACTTATGCGACCACAGCACGGGATCAATTTTCTTCCGACTCTCGTATAAGGTTTCGCTCTTAACCCGGCTCTTTTGGACATCGTTTTGCCTGGACCGGGTGCTGACTGTGACAGGATGCTCTGCTGTCTTTTATAATACACTAGATCTTGCCGTGGATAGAGTAAAGCCAGATGATTTTGATGGGAATGTGCGGGACTACGAGATTTTCAAAAGATGGTACGAAACATGCGATTTGCTGGAAAGAATCGTTGTTTGTGTTTACCGTCCACCAGGAAATCGATCAATTGACTTGACTCTTGAGCGCGATATCCTGCGCCTTTGCGATAGAGATTTAGACTCGGTTTCGGACATAATCGGCTCCCAGTATACCAATTTCCTCAAGATCTGCAATGCTTTCTGTGTGATTATGTATCTGCGGTCAAAGGTTGACTTTATATCCATTTTAGAGGACGAAAATCCCTTGCAGAAATTGGTGGAGTCTGATTATCCCCTAACGGACAATAAGATGTACTATCTATCTCGTTTTGCACGAATAATCGTGGAGCGGAGCCAAGAACCCAAAGTTGAACACATCATAGGCATACATGCGGTCTTGCATGTTATCGTACTGCTACATTTAGAGATCGAAGCTCGTGAACAGGTGGAGAATGGTCCTCACGATCCAATGAAGCTTCTGGGCTACAAACGCGATATGTTCAACAGTTGCCTGAATTTTCTGGAATCTAACAGTCCAAAATGGTTTTTCAGTGCTGCCTGTTACCATTTATGTGCAGATCTGATTTCCACACCAGCCAAAAAAGTTAAGAGCTCACAGGACCTCTTATCATTGCTGTTCGGAAACGATACATAAAAATTACTACAAGCTTGTAGACTTACTTATTACATTGGTCCTAGTGCTACTAATCGGACTCCTCGTCCGAGTCTTCCGACTCCATGGCGTTCTCCAACTCCTTTCTCTCCAAAAGTGCTTGCAACTCTGCGTCCTCAGTGGCTGTCACAGCCTTCGGAGCCATCGCCACGTCGCAAACTCCTCCAAACTTTGTGATAACCTCGTTCACCACCTCTATGGCCTCATTCAAAATGCCGATTCCTGTCTGTTTATCCAATGACTGCGTGGTGATCACATATCTAGGAGCAGCCACCAACTTCACCTTCACGATGTTCTGTTCTGTGCTCAATGCTTCCGCAGCATTCAAAGCCTCCTTGATAGCACTGATACCCTCGTACGAAAAACACGACACCTCGATATCGGCTCTACATTTGATAGCCTGCGGAGTCAGTCTTCTGGAAATGTGCTCTTTCAAGTCCTCCAACACTTCCTGAGAAGGAGGAGTTATCTTGTTGAAAATCGTTGGGTCAGTGATGGAAATCCGGAACGCATCAAAAGCGTGTCCGAACTCCCTGCTCAGTGGCCATGCAATCGTCTGGTACAGCTCTTCTAGTGGGATGTTGTATTTTTCAGCACACCTTCTTAAAATCGAGTGCACAGCCTTGGACTTGTTGTATCTCTCCTCGCACTTGACAATCTCCTCCGATGACACTCTTCTTTTCGACAGGTCAATATATCCCTTGTCCTTATCCACTCTCAACACAACGGCAACTTCGTTTCTGCCCACTCTTATCAACTTTTGAATCGATCTAATACGTCTTCTAGACAGCTCGGACAACAACACCATACCCTCGATATTATCGTACTCGAGCAGTTTCACATAGGCACCCATCTCAGCAATCTGCTGGACGTTGACCATCACCACTTCATCCACCTCAGGATACTTGTTTTCGTAGAATCTGCAGTTAAGAGTGCTCATAGTGGGAGATTGAGTCGTTGACTAAAAATTTTCAGGAGATTTAAAAAAGAGGGTACTGCTTAGGTAAGCGAAAGCTGGGGGCAGGGGTAGCTGGATAACTGACAGAGACCAGCCTGAATTGGAGGAAATTGAAGCATCCCACTTAGATTTCTACCGTAAGTGCTACAGACTCACAATGACCCATGTGTTTGCGGAAAAATCAAAATATGTATGTATCAAACGATACACCCAAATATTTAATATTTATTTATTTATTTGCCATCTAACTTATCATGAGTATTGAAGGTAAGTGCAATTCCAATTATCTAACTCCAGTCATTGTGAAGCATGCGGGCAAAACGTATCCGATTGAGGTGGACCTGGACGAACCTGGATTACAGTTCAAGCTCCAGATCTACTCATTGACCAACGTTCCTCCTGAAAGACAGAAGGTGTTGTTGAAGGGCGGTCAATTGAAAGACGACAGCGATCTCAAGAACTTCAACCTCAAACCGGGTCAGACAATTATGGTTTTAGGAACGGCTGACGCGCCGGTTGAAATCCCAAAACAGGAGATCAAGTTTGTGGAGGACATGAAACCGGGCGATCTAAGTTACAGTCCTAATGACGAGCCGTCTGGACTGGTGAATTTGGGAAACACGTGCTATTTCAACTCATCCATGCAATTGATGTTTTCTGTTGACGAGCTTCGCGATCGGCTTGTGAAATTCGAGAAAAGTGGTTCAAGTGCTGAGCAGAACTTGGTGTTCAACCTAAAAGAGTTATTCGATAAGATGGCCCAGCGCAAGCAGAAAGTCACCCCGTTGAACTTGCTGACTACTCTTCGCCTGAACTTTCCTCAGTTCAGCGAGAAAGATGAACATGGGTTCTACAAGCAACAGGACGCAGAGGAAGCTTACTCGCAAATCTTGAGTGCAGTGTTGGGTCAGATTAGCGGTTTGGAACAGTTTTTCAAGATCGAGTTCAAGACCACCACACGCTGTTTAGAAACATCTGAGGAGCCTATTTATGGGTACGAAGATGCAAGAAAGCTCGACTGTCATATCACCATCAACACAAACTATCTGAAAGATGGATTGTTGAGCAACTTGAAGGAAACAATAGAGAAAACTAATGAGTCGTTGGGTAGAAATAGCCAATATGAGATTAGCAGGAAGCTGACCAGACTGCCAAAGTATTTGACAGTCCACTTTGTGCGGTTTTTCTGGAAAAGGGACACGGGCAAGAAATCCAAGATTTTGCGTAAAGTCCAGTTTCCGTTCCAGCTGGATGTGATTGATTTGGTAGACGAAGGTGTCAAGGAGGACAAAGTTAAGGTTAGAGACGCGATTTATAAGATTGAGAAGCAGAATGAAGAAGAAGGTCAGGTTTTCAAAAAAACCAAAAAGTCTGTCGAGCTGACTTCAAGAGAACAGGCCGCGCAACAAAAAGAGGAGCTAGAGAAGCTCAGAGAGAAATGGGCCGGTAACTTCAAAGCAGCACTGCCAGAAAGTTATGATCCTGCCTCTGGCGAAAATCCATCTTCGTTGTATGAACTGATTAGCGTGATCACTCACAAGGGCTCTTCTGCAGACTCTGGACATTACCAGTGTTTTGTAAAGGATCAAACGGACCTCAGTGGTGAGAGGTGGTTCAAGTTCAACGACGATAAGATTACTGTTGTTGGACGGGAAAAGATAGAGGCTCTTGCCGGCGGTGGAGAGGGTGACTCGGCACTTATTCTCATGTACAAGGGAGTTGGAATATAAGAAAAGTAATGAATTTATACATTCTAGATATCGGACTAGCTGAAGCTTTTGGCGAGCTGCTTGAGTTTCTCGACCTCATCCCAGCAATTGAGAGGTTTGTCTTTGTTTGATTTCATGCAATTAGTCACAGCTGTCTCTGCATCGATGAGAGCCTGGGACTTGACTGGTTTAGCGTCGTTAAGCTTCTTGAGAGTTTCTGTAGACTTGGAGAGTTGTTCATTGATGGCCGCGACGGTTGGTCCATCATCAGCAGTCGGCACCAGTAGAGATGAAAGTTTGTTGTCGAATTGAGTAAGTTTGTTCTTTTCCAGAGCCTTCAATTTTTTGTTCACCTCCTTCTCAATCACCTGACCAGAGGCTTGTTGTCTGGAGTAGGTCGTTTCGACCGAGGAATCCAAGGATGAAATAAGGCTGGAATTGAATTCGACTGGAGTCTGCGGGTAGAACGTTCTTGACGACATGAGTAAAAAAAAAACGGTGCAGAGATGAAAAATTGGAAAATCCAACTTCGATTAGTGGGAGAAGTGGAGGGGATATCAGGAGGAATAAAGAGTAGCAAAACTAGTTAAAAACGCAGCTGTAGTGACCGTAACAACCAAGGTGATTAATCAATATACTGACAACACAATTGAGTGTTGAAATTTGGTATTGGTATTACTTACTTATCTACACTGCCGTCTTCACCTCAAAGAACCGTTTCAAATAGAACACCTGGAACAGCGAGTTGAGCACCACCACAATCAGCTGGAACACAGACCAATACTTGACTCTGCTATTGGTACTTTCAGCGGTATTTCTGTGTGTTCTCTCTCTAACAACGATGTAACTTTGCTCATTCTTCACGTCGTAGACCAGCTCCATCAGCTTCCTCACGGAAAATTCCAAATTGTCGTCTGAGTTGTCGTTCACATCCACGTACACGACGCCGTGCACGTTGAAAGACACGTCCTTGGTCTGCAACGACGAGCCCTCGTTGGAGAAACAATACTCGTGCTTGCCGGCCTCACTAGCCTTGATCTGGACTTCCCCATGGGACACATCACTCAGCTTTTTCAGAATCTTTCCCGAGGGTGCTGTGATCCAGAAATCGGCGGTGAGCTGTTCAGTGGAATCTCTGTTACGGTCACCGATTTGGAACGTGACAGCAAGTTCATCCTGTGCTTTCAGACTCTCAAAGAAGCACTGCTTGCCCCGAGGCGGAAGCAGCGCGACGTGAGCCAAAGTCGGCACAATTAGGAGCAGAGAAATGAGGAAGAATCTCATCGGTGAAAATTAAAAATAAACAAGATTTTGGAAGAAAAATGTCACAGCAAGGGGAATCGAAGGAGCGGTGTGATATTTATTATATAGCAGGCAAAGAGCTACTGGTCAGTGATTATGATTTCATGTGGTACAACGAGCTTGTGTAGTTTACTACTGACAGTTATGTTCTGTAATGTGCAAGACATCAGAGCACAGAAAGATGAGTAGCAAGAACAGAGATTCTAGTCTGTATTTACTCGTGGACCTCCAATTTTGTCCACCAATTCTCCCTTGTAAACAGTTACTGTCATGTCCATTCTACTGTTTACGCTTGACTCACCAGTTGGAGTCTATAACGTGTCCTCTCAGGTGGTTCCGACCTTTGGCCAACCTACTATTACGAGCCCCGACGCGTCGCGAATCTAAAAATATTGTCGATTTCTCTTGTTTATTATAATATGCTCTCTAGACTCTTCGTTCTTTCCTGTCTGCTGGCCTACGTGTCTGCTACAGCGCTCACATTTACGCTTCAGCCGAGCGAGAAGTCCTGCTTTTATATTTTCAACCAGAAACCAAATGCTAAGGTCGGATACTACTTTGCCGTTCAAGCTGGAGGATCGTTTGATGTCGATTACACCGTCAAAGCTCCGGATGGGAAAATTCGGGCTAAGGAAGAAAAACAGAGACAAGGTGATTACGTCTTCAATGCCGACATGGTCGGTGAGTACGAGTTCTGTTTCTCGAACGAGATGTCCACGTTTGCTGAAAAAGTTGTGGACTTTGAGATCAAGGACGACGAAGACTTCAAGGCCTCATTGCCTGTTGTTCCAACCGAAAATACTGCCGTTGAGGGAATGCAGGCGTCTGCCGGGAGAATCGAGCAGAAACTCAAGGAGCTCTCAGACTCCCTACAATACTATAAGACTAGAAATAACAGAAACCAATCGACTGTTAAGTCCACAGAAAGTCGTATATTCTGGTTCTCGGTGTTTGACGTGGTACTAATGTGCAGTATGGCTGCATTCCAGGTGCTTGTGGTGAAGTTCTTCTTCCAAGGCTCTAGAAAACAATTGGTTTAAATAAAACTATAATACTATGCACTAACCAAATACACAAATCCGTAACTTAACAGACTTCCGAACAGCAATGCAACATTAATCAGAAATGCAGTAAATCCTCCAGCAGCCTTTTTCTCGTGCTCGGTGGTCAGCAAAACACCCATCGCCATGAAACACGACGAAAAAAGCTGGCCGTTCGACAATCCAAACAAAAGCTGGAACAGCATATAAAAAGCGTCCCCAAAAACCCCACCACGGCCTTGGATGTTGCACATCATAAAGAGTGGAATAAACAGCACCCGACATGCTGCGTATCCGATCATTTTGCGTTGGTCCCGCAGCACGAACAGGGGAAAGGCGGTCAACACTCGACCAAAAAGATCCCCTATATTCCATAGCAGAAATGCAATGGGAACAAAGTATTTCTTGTCGACCGACTTGGAAAAAACATTGGATGCAAACACGGGGAATACCAACGTCAAAGAAAGCGTGAGGAAAATGGTGATTTGCGCATACTTTAAAACACTCCACAATTCTTTGAAAGAAACATGTTGCTCAGCTTCATCTTGCAAAATGTCATCATCCAGATCAAAACTGGATGCATCATCTGAGAATTTCGAAAATTGGCCTGCCTTTTCTTTATATCTGTAAGTGATCCAGACCAGTGCCAATGCTACTAGGCAGACACACAGACTAGTCGAAAAGTATTTGAACACCTCTTTGTCTCTATCTGACTGAGTTTGACTGGTCAAAATCGATACTATAAGCGATATCGAGGGCAGCACTCCTGCAACGGCATTTCCGACGACATTAGCATTGGCATAAATTGGACCCTCTATGTTCACCAAGGCAAGAACCCCCACCTGAGCAAAGGATGTGGCACATGCACTCACAAGCACACTCACCATAACAAACACAAAGTAAAAGATCACTGGCTTATTGTTGATCAGCGTGCTGAGTGTGAGAAGAAGAAACACGAAAGCTTGAAGCCAGTTACCCACGTTGAGTCTATACTTGTAATTTGCACCTTTCTGTCTTTGGGAAAGATAGAGATTGAATGTAGCCGATGCGAGTGTTGATATAGTCATCATTGACGACGAGTAATTCTCAGCGAGTGCAGGCTGGCTGCTAAAACTATCCTGGAAGTATTCGGATGCCGACAGGAAACAGTTCCATGGCCAGAGGTTTGCTATTCCGCAGAAAAGGAAACACAGGTACTTCAGGGCCGAAAGTTTGAAAGCAGGCCCATATGGCAGTTGAAACACCACAATATCCTGGTCCTGCAGACTAGGAGGGATGCTTTCTGACATTCGTAAAGAACAAAATAAGTGATATATATTTTTTACATCTTTTTAAAGAGCAAAACAGTGCTATGCATTTAGAAAGTCAACACATCTGGCGACAATCGGATCGTCTGGTTGGCTGATTTTCCGTGTCTTTTGATATATCAAATTCCAGCGTCCAGGACGTTTGCCACCATCCCTCTCATTGCACGTGTGTTTGTATGCCGGAGAGCCAAGAAGATACTGGTAGAAAACATCAGGACTTTTAGTTGGACTGTTGATTCTTGTCACCATCACACCAGGTTGAATGATACTGATTGATTCGAGCATCCGTAACACAGCGATATCACTGGCCGTTGAGATATGGTTGACGAGGACCCAGTCGATATCGATTGCATTATCAACCAGGAACGACTCGAGGTTGGAGCTGAAGTGAATTTGAAGCTGTGGAATACCTGCTAGGTCTACCAGATAGCGGATCAGGTTTTGATTGTCTGTGGACAAGGTTTCTTTGAGGAAGACGCCGTGTATTGTGAACGACTGAACCGTCTTTTGGAATAGGTTCGCGAGGTAAAGTAATGAGTATCCAAAGTCTCTTTCTGCGCCAACAACGAGGATATTATGAGGCTCGAACTCTACGATATCGGCAGCTAGAGATTGTAGATGGCTGGGCGAAACGGTGGCAGCTGTAGATTGCGATTGGAAGAGTCTGATGGTGGCAAGCAAGGAATCAGGGTTTCCTCTAAGCTGTTCGAACGACTTGGTGTTTACGACAGAGCTGTAGAGATTGGAAATGGCGGGGGCGGTTTTTGTCATGGTTGGTTTATCGGAAGTAATTGTCTGGGGTAAATAGCCTGATCTTATTTAAGGCGATCGACGCGACTACTAGAAAAAATATTTGACTTTGTAATATTCAGCTATGTTTTATGGGCGGATGATTAAAACCAATCTAGTGCGAATGGCGATCAGGAAGCCGGTTCCTAAACTTGTGCGCTTCTATTCATCTCCACTTGCGGATTTCAACAAGACCAAAGTTCAAAACCAACAATACAGCGATCATAACAATATGCCCCTATTTGTTGCCATTACGCCGCTAGCAGCAGAGAAACTCAAGAATATTGCTCAAGAAGAACACAACGACCAGCTCGCTCTGAGAGTTCAGGTGGAGAGTGGTGGATGCCACGGATTTCAGTATCAGTTGAAGCTTAGCAACATGACCGATTTCCATCCCGAGGAAGATTCGGTATTCATACGAGACGGAGCACGGGTTATTATGGACAAAACAAGCCTGGAAATTTTGCGGGATTCCAAGATTGACTATGTTCATGAGCTGATTGGATCGCAGTTTAAGGTGGTAGATAGTCCGTACACAAAGAGCAGTTGTGGGTGCGGGTCGAGTTTTGATTTTGACTTTGACAAGTTAAATCAGACAGCCTAAACTTTATTCAGAGACACAGAGGTCGCATATTTTCATGAGATACGGCCAGAGTGATGGGCGTGGGTCAATGTCGCCAGGGTTGGCCAAAAACGTAAGGTCGTTGGAGAACCGCAGCCGGCCCTCGCTCAAAAATAAATAGAGATTGCAACGGATCCGTGTGAGCTGCAACTTGTGGAAGTCGATAGAGGTATTCTTCTGCAGGTGTTCTAGAAGTGAACTGGAGAAGGTTGTGTCCGGGAACTTGGACACATCAGATGCGGGCACGTTGATCACCAGCGAGTTGAGAGCGTTGTTTGTGGTTTTGATGTTGGTGAAGGCGAGTTCGAGCTCACCTATTGCTTGTGTATCGATCTCCTCAATGGTTGAGTCCAGTGTTCGTCGCAGAAATGCGTCGTCCAGTTCTATTGAGCTGACCAGACACCCCATTTCATTGACGAGGAAATCCGTTGCGACATGATGTAATTTGGGCAGCCCTTTGCTCATTAAAAGCAGCACTCCGGGCTCGATCTCGATAAATACAAGCAATTGATATGGAATAATGTTCAACAACTTGTATCTGAACGTTCCCATTTTAAGGTTCTTTCCGTCGTATGTATGGTCGTGCATTCGGATTTTGACCTCCAAATGTTGATACACATCTGCAAAATCTGGCTTGTCGTTTGTGGACCGACCATTAGTATATAGACGGGAGTTTGTGGGTATAAGCAGGCCCGAAGAGTTAGTTTTATACAGCTCGTTTGCTAAGATGGCTGCCACTATTTTCTTCTTCAGATTGATGATATCTCTATTGGAATCGAATTCATCATAGCACAACCTTTCAATTAGCGACTCATGCCCGAGGGTGCGTAGTTTAAGCAGCTTAAAGTTGTTATTTACAAATAACCTGGACATAAGGTAAATAAAACGCGTGGAAAAAGTTGTACCGTAGACAAAATAAATGTTCTGGCTGTGTCTGGAAAAACTACCAAATGTCTTTTTGGGATAACAACAAGGACTCAATTAAATCCGGGGGTCTGGCTGCTTTGAAAGGAGCCGGCCGTGCCACCGTTGCAGTGTCTAAGTACGGCTATCATGCAGGTAAAACAGCTTATAAGAACAACAAAAACAGCAAAGCTGGCGGCACCAATAAAACCGACGGTAAAACCGATGGTGAAACCGTTGACGAGGAGGAGAACATACCCAGAGATCCTACCCCAGTTCAAAATCTTAGAGATCCGCGTACTTTTGCACCTCCGCCACGACATGTTGCCGTGAATGGACGCCCGGAACCAAACATATCACCAAATAACTCAATTAACCAGACCGGTTATCAAAATGGTTATCAGGCTCCAACACAGCCGTACCAGACTCAACAGTATCAAGCTCCGCAGCAATATTTTCAACAGCAACCCCAACAACCTCAACAGCAGTATTATCAACCGACACCTTCTCCGCAGGGCTACCCGAATGCTCCAAACTACGAGGCTGAGCCTTATCAGCAGACACCTCAATATCCACAACCAACACAAATACGGCCTCCAACTGACTACCAGCCTCAACAGATGTACCAGTCCACATTTTATCAGCCTAATCCATCTCAACAAGCTCTGCCAGTCCAGTACCAGCAACCAACACAACAGCTCACGCAACAACCAACTCAATATCAGCCTCAGTATTCGCCCCAGTATCCGAATGAACAACTGCCGCAACAAACTCAGCAGCCTCAGCAGCCTCAGCAACCTCAGCAACCTCAGCCTTATCAAACGCAACCTGCTTACCAATCACCGGCCCATCAAATGCAAGCTAGCCAGTCGATGCAGTCAGGCCAATCTTTTCAGCCAATTCAGCCAGTTCAACCAATTCAGCCAGTTCAGCAACCTCAGATCACCCAGCCGATCCAGCCAGTTCCACCGGCGCAGCTAGCACCGCAACCTTCTCCGTCATATCCAATTCAATCTGCCCCACCAGCACAATTATCACAAGCTGATTCTGCCCAACCGTTCCAGAACTCTCAATATCCCCCTTCTGAGCCATCCCAAATAACACCTCCACCGAGGGCAGTCCCAGATCCCGTTGTGGAGTCGTCCTTTGGAGCGCCAATTCCGTCGAGAGACTATGCACACCAAATTCCTGCAAATCCTCCTCCTCCTTATAGTGCTCAGCCAGTTGAGCGTCCACCTGTTCAATCGGTCGAGCCTGCTGTATCTGTTCATTCGACAGGATCTGTTCAAACGGCCTTCAGTCCACAACCAACTGCGTATTCTCCTGCCGAAAGTTCCACAACTTCAACCGTTTACAACCCTACAAAGCCTGGTGCTATCAAGAATAAAAATGGACTGCCGGCAGTTGAAGAACCAAAGTTCAAACAGTCGATCATGGACTTTGACATCACTAAGTACGGAGCCCCACCACCGAAGCCCCATAGGAATGAGGAAGAAATAAGAAAAGTTGAGAAGGATAACGAATTCAGGCTACGGATGCAAAAAATGAAGGAAGAATCCCAGCAAAGGGCCAGAGCGAATGTAACTTACAACCATTCGTCTGTTTCCACAGCTTCAACTTCATCGCTCGTCTCTCCAGTGGGGACGGGCTCTAGCCGAAAACTTCCATCTAGAACGAATTCTGAGCAGGCAGAGCAGCCTGCTAAATTTGAACTGCCAGATACATCTAAAATCCAGCCTCCACCACCTACCCCGAAATTCAATCAACAGGGCCATGCTCCTACACCACCTTTACCCTCTGCTGCTAGACCTGTTCCCCAGACTCCACCCGTCTCCTCGAAGCCTATTCCACCGCCAGTAAATGCCAGGCCACCTGCCACAATTCCAACTCCAGATTTGATCCCTGCAATCGCACCTTCTGCAGCTCCTACTCCCCCATCTAAACCTGGACATCTCACGAAACAAAAACCTCCTGTTCCGAAGAAGTTGAAAGATGCAGATATTTCGCAGCTGGCAGGAGCAAAGAAGAAGCCACCAGTCCCAGTGAAAAAAACTCCTTCATCCTCGTCAACCTCCTCTACGTCTTTTGCGACGAGTCATATTCAAGAGTTACAGTCAAAGTTGGCTGGTATTCAAATTAAAAAGTGACAAGTCATATTGGCCAGCAAATGAGAAGACTTGAGACCAGCCATGAACCAATGTAGGAGACGAGCCAGATACTTTTGGGCCTTGTGGTTTCAATATAAATAGGCCCTGAACGCTCCTAATTGACTCATGGAGAAAGTTCAAATCAACACCGATAGCTTAAGAGAGGTTAAAGAGTACGTCGTTCTTGTGTTCAAAGAGCTCACGAAGAAGAAGACTCGGCCAGTTCTGATGTGCTTCTACCTCTGGCACTCCCAGAATGTCAAAGTTAATGACATTAGTTTGACCCCGTTTGATAAGATGCTTGGTAAGCGCAAGAAGAAGGTCGAGACCCTGGTTTTCAATGACCAGTATATCAAAGTGTTAGTTCCATTCATGACAAAGTATGGCCATTTTTCTGAAGAGTTGCTGAAGGAACTGTCCCAGTTGAAAGACCTAAACACTTTGATTGATGGAAAATTAAGTTTTGGCCCCGTTCTCAACACGAGAGACATGAAATTGTTGGAAGGAGTGTTTAAAGTACTGACAAAGGAGGGAATGGTCACTGTACCAAAGCCGCATCCAATCAAAAGGCTGCCACGAAAGGAGACAGAGCTAAGTGGTAAGCTCGAGCGGGACTTGAAACTGGCTTCCGATACTGAAAATCCTGTGGTGCCGGAAACGGCAGAACAACTTTCTATCGCACCGTTTTCAAAACCATACATTCAAACACCAAATAACTCTCTTATTATTCAGAAGGACACCTTTGACGATCTCGTCAACAAGATCCAGGGCCTTCAGCTCTCGGTCAAGATTATCCAAAGTATGTAAACCTAATATATTAAATTTTATCCTTCCAGCGTTCTATCATTCCTTCCGCCCACCGCGTGAACAGTAGTTCTTCCACCTCATCGCGAGGCCGTTCGTTTTCTTCTTTCTTGGGTATTAGTTTGTCCTTGAGTTGTTCATTGTCGCTCCGCATAATCTTCTTCAGCATCAACTTGAAATATTTGCAAAATATTTCACGGTATTGTTCATCTGTGGTTAAAACAATCGATTCCATCAAGATCGTTTGAAATCTCACTAGATTGTCATATTGCGAGGTTGACAAACTGTGTTTTTCTGTAATCTTGCTGAAAGACTGATTTAATATTCTGTTTAAAGTCCGTTGTAGCTTTTGATCTCCAACTTCAGTGGTATCCCCTTTCATGGGAGACAAAGGCACTTTTTGTGGCTCTGTCGGCTTCAAAGTGCCCGTGTTCTCCTCTTTGATGGTTAAATCAAACAGCTCAGAACTTTTCTCTTCAAGAGTTGGAGTATAGTACCGCTTTTCTGTGGTCCCCATTTCCTCATCCCATTTCTGCTTGCGTTTCACTATATTCATTATTTCTGCGCGATTGACTACTGAGCCGGCACGAATAAACGGATGCTGGAGCAGTTTCTTGGCCGTAGGACGTCCAGAGGCCTCTTTGTTTAAGCACTGATGCACGAAGTTTCGGAATTCTTTGCTGAAGCTCGAATCCAACTCCGGGGCAGGATCCTCAGCTATTCGGAATAGAACATCGAATGGATGATATTGGGACAAAGGAGGCTTACCGTATGCCATCTCTATTGCTGTGATTCCCAACGACCAAATATCTGCCGAATATGTGTACTCCTCGTGTAGTATGATTTCTGGTGGCATCCAGTACGGGGTCCCAACGAACGTGTTCCGCTTAGACATGTTGTTGGACAGCTGTGTGGCCACTCCAAAATCTGCAATCTTGATATCTCCTT
Organism: Ogataea nonfermentans; assembly: GCA_003706255.2. Lineage (NCBI taxonomy): Eukaryota > Fungi > Ascomycota > Pichiomycetes > Pichiales > Pichiaceae > Ogataea > Ogataea nonfermentans. Next base: position 644,978 of record PPKT02000002.1, on the reverse strand, counting down.
GTTCGCTCACCAGGACATTTGCAGCCTTGAAATCGCGATGAATCTTGCCATTATCGTGCAGATACACCAATGCTAGTAATAACTTGTGGACGATATAACTGATAGCTTTCTCGCCAAATGGACCAGCAACCAGCAGTTCAGAGCACGACCCACCACCAAGATACTCCATAACAATCCAGAGTTTGTATCCCTTGAGAAAACAACCATAGTACTGTGTCACCGTTTCATGCTGACAGGTTGATAGAATCTTAATCTCTTGTTGGATCTCATTCAATTCGTCGGCACTCTCCAGATCAATCTGCTTTATAGCCACAGGACATTTTCTGCTCTTATCGTAGGCGCGATAAACTACTCCAAATGCCCCACGTCCCAATTCTTCGTAGACCTCAAACTGCTCGGCATACATATTAGAGAAAAATTAGACTAAACTAATTTAAATTAAATAAATTATAGGATGAACAGATTGATGATAAAAGCCCTTCGATTTCGCAACTTTTCCAGTTCCCGACCCGTATTCAATATCGATAGTTTTGTACTGCAACGATCACTGACTCCAAGACTACTTTCGCCCTCGACCTCAAATAACTCGCTCTTAAAGTGTATTGTGTTTGACTCCCGAGGGAAATATACAAAGATTGCCTCCGACATCAAAAAAAGCCAGCTGATCCTCAAGCATGATCTTCTCCCTCGCGACCTCCGAAAGATCGATAAGGGGTACGATGATATAGTTCCCTCCATCCTGGTTCGTGAGAACTCAATCCTTCTCAACATATTGCATATTAAGACTCTCATCAAAGCAGACTCGGTTGTCCTCTTCAATTACGACCATACATTCTCGAACGACCAGCTGATCAACAACCTATCACAAAAGCTAGAGAACTCGGCCAATGAGTCGCTACCATACGAAATCCGGGCGTTGGAAACTATATTTATGAATGTTATAGACAATCTCAATTCAGAGATGAAAGTACATGTCACCGTGGTGAATGGAATTTTGAAAGAACTTGAAGACGATGTCGATATGACAAAGCTCAAGTATTTGTTGTTGGTGGCTAAAAAGCTGCAACAGTTCCAACAAAAGGCCACTCTGATCCGAGAATTGATCGATGAACTACTGGCCCATGACGACGAGCTTGTCGAATTGTATCTAACTGACAAGAAACTGGGAAATTCACGTATGGATACAGATCACGAGGAAGTCGAGCTATTGCTGGAATCGTACTCGTTGCATTGTGATGCTATTGTCCAGACAGTGGAGAATTGCATCAGTGACGTGAAAACCACCGAGGAAATAATTAACATTATCTTGGACTCAAACAGAAATCAACTGATGTTGCTCGGTTTGCGATTTAGCATAAGTTTGCTCAGTTTTGGTAGTCTGCTGTTTGTGGCAGGAGTTTATGGAATGAATTTGGAAAATTTCATTGAGGATAAAAACTACTGGTTTGTGATTGTGTCCAGCATTTCGCTGCTCAGCTGTGTCTTGGTGTTCAGAAAGGCAATACAGCGTCTCAACCAGTTGCAAAGAATCCAGATGACCAAATAGAGCGCAATTAATCCCTCTTCATCTTCTTCACCGGCAGGTCCGATCCACCATCTTTTTTCTTATCAATTAAGTAGTCTTTAATTGCACTAAGACTGGTCTTTTCTGTCTGTCCATACAGACTGCTGCTATTTCTATCGACTGGGTAGCGTCGGTGGTTTTGATGTCCTCCATGAGGACCACGATAATATCCATTAGCATCGCGGTTTCCTTCGCGTTGGTAGCCTGTACCATGCGGTGCTGGATTCTGATGCCCTTCCCTTGGATGATAATCTCTATGAGGTCTCGGAGGTTCCCTGGGCTCTCTGCCCCAGCTATTGTAACCGCCTCTCCATTCACGTCTCTCGCCTCTCCACCGATTGTCGTGCGAAACATCTCTGCGCTTTCGAGGAGTCTCATAATCGGCACCATAATTGGAGTGGTCAAGAGACTGGTTTGGTGGTCTCGAGATGCTGATTGCGCCATTAGCACGCTTCTTCTCCTCTTTGTATCTCTTGATATCTTGTTCATGACTCTCTTCAAACTTCGGTAGCTCTTCTGGCAAGCAGGCCACTGGCTCCATGCGGAAAAAGTCAGACTCCAAAGCTTTCGCGGCGTTGAATCTCTTTTGAGGGTCCAGTTTCAGTAAACCGGCCAGCAGTCTAACTCCAGCAGGTGTCATTATGGCACCATACTCTTTCTCCAACGTCCGTGGATAGTCCACATGAAGATTGACACCATTTCTGTTGATGATTTCGGCGTTTGGGAAAGTGTCTGCTGTTGGCTTCCCAAGAAGCCTGAAGATTAAATCTGCCTGGTCAAGGTCACTCTGGCCTTCCAGGATTGGTTTCTTCTTGTACATTTCTCCTAGAACACAACCAATTCCCCACATGTCGACCGCAGTGGTGTATTTGCGTTCTCCGAGAAGTAATTCGGGCGGTCGGTACCACCGTGTCACCACAAGTCCTGTATATTCCACAAGACCTCCTCCAGGTCCAGAGGCTGCCTCTACTGGTGGTGGACCGTGATAAACTCTAGCAAGTCCAAAATCTGCAATTTTGACTATCCCGAACCAATCCAGTAGTATATTTGCCGTTTTGATGTCCCGATGCAAATAGTGCTGATTGTGAACATAATCAATTCCCTGGAGCACCTGCTTCATGATACACTTGATCTGTGGGTTAGTAAGTCGCACACGTGGATTATTGAGCAGCCCATTCAAATCTGAGCTGATATAAGGCGTCACCGTATAGAAAAAGCCTGGTTTCTTAACATCTTCCGACTGCTCATGTATCATATCAATCAACTGAAGCACATTGCGATGTTTAAATTGTTTCATGATGGTGATTTCGCGAAAAGCGGTGATTGGAAACCCATCTTTCGAGTCGTGGACAATTAGCTTCTTAAGGGCAACAAGCTTTCCGGTACTTTTCTGTCGAGCTTTCAAAACCACACCAAAAGTTCCCTGCCCGAGCTGCTGAATAACTTCATATTTGTCCAGTTTGCTCATTCCAACATACCGACTTGAGCGGCCTGTTGAATGGGTCTCCTCTGTCATCTATAAAATATTATTATAAATATTCGAATAATTGAATTATTTTTCGCTCTCTGCCATTTCTCCAGCTGGCACCAAGTGCATTTTGGCCCTAAAAGAATCCGCCAAGGAAACCGTCAACTCCTTTTCGTCTTCATCTAATGCTGTTTCTGCATCCAGAATGACACCATCAATAAAAGCATCCAAGTTTATCTGAGATTCTGAGCACAATTTGATCACATCTTTCTCTGCTACCAAATTCTCGTTGAAAACCCAGATGAGAACCAGATTGACCAGTCTCGAAGTCTCCAAAACTTCTTTCTCTTCGCTTTCATCACCATCCAGAGTCTTCCAAAGCTGTAGTACTTTGTTTAGGCACGCAAATTCCTTGTGGATAAATTTGTTAGTCAATCTGATTCTCTCGTCTGTGCCAAAAGGCAAATACTTGTACAAGCCTGCTACCACTCGCAGGATGTAAATCGTGATAGAGTCATCTTTGGGTAATTTTGTGCTGAAATTCTTCATGAGTGGCTTCAAAAGTCCCATCTGAATAAGATCAACCCCGACATTTTCGTCCATGGCTCCAGCTATGACCTTCAGACCACTCTTAACATGCCATTTGGATATTCCGTCGGTAACAAACAACATTGCGAGCTCAAGACCCTCATTGTCCAGATACCGGTCTCTATAGCTTCCAAATCTAAGCAGATAAGAAAGCATCAGCACACAGTTTTCAGAGAACTCCTCCATCTCGGAACCATTGATCTTCAACTTGCGAATCTTGGACCAGGCTACCATCGACAACTCCATCAGATCTGTATTGTTCGCGCGCTCAAATGCTTGCACCAAGCCTTCCTCAGTTCCTACTACTAGCTCAGCCAAATATTCGCTTGCATACTGACTCACGCTGTCAATCTGAGACCCTCGAACTGAGCCAAAAATTTCTAACACAATGGTATTCAATTTGCAACTGTCCATCAATTCAACGCCATCAAACTCTACCAGTGAGATTGCTAGCCCCAAACACAGCATTGCATACTGCTTTCGCAAATCTTCATCTTCAACGTTGCCTAACTTGTCCAAAAACTGACCCAGCACATCGCCAATCTTGCAACGCATAAATATTTTGGCCAGCACTGCCCGGCCCTGTTCTCTCTCTTCCTCTACCAAATCTGTGAGAAGTATCAATACCTGCTCACAAATGTCCATGTTGGGATGGTTGGCAGCAAGACTAATCACGTCGAAAAACACGGGATCCTCGCTCAGCACTTCATAGCAAGTCTCCCAGTCTTGGGCCTCCTGAAGTACAATCCCAATTTCGGACCAAGCCTTCAGCCCTTGAAACAGCTCGTATTCGCTGTCCATGACCTTCACTGGGTCGGAAGCATGCTTCTCACGCGTAGCCGCGTTGTTGGCAACTAGTTTAGCCAATCTGCTTAGACTATTTTTCACCCACTGCAAGTTGTACTCCACAGTTTTATGTGGCTCCAAAACGACAGAATCTTGCTGTAGAAATTCGAGAACACGCTCTTCATGACTTGTCGCAGGACGCTTAGCGTCTCCACCAGCCTCCTCGTCTGGGGCACGCTTCTCAAATAGCTTGTCCACGTCCATTATATTACACCCGTACACCAAGTCGTATAATTTCTACAAATATTTTCCCCCATTCTACACCTCCCGCCAGTGTTCGCCGCCAAGAAAAGCCGAAGAAAAGCCAAGATCAAATCGAGCAAGTCACGTCAGAGTGTCAAACAGTCAACTTTATTTCCACCAGTATGCGAGGATTACCGATTAGATATGCTACAATAGCAAGTTCCTAAACTTTTCCTCTTTGGGGTTCGGCACCATGCGATTTCCCGACACACATGAATAGTTGTCGTAGTGTTCTATAATGTTCCGCGGTAAGCTGCATAATGCGTCGCACGGCACCTCATTTTTAATTTCTTATCTAGCAACTCGAAAATATGTTCTTATTTTTAACTACGTTAACTAATGCTTTCTTCTTAGCATGCTGAGGAGTCTGATTTTCCCTAATAGCGCCTCGTCAGTTTTCAAGCCGGTGATATCAGTACTAGATGTACTGCTTCCCCAGGTGCGTACCGTTGCTACTACGTCTGATTCGCTCTTTTTTACCTCTTTTGTGGTCGACCAGTCGCTCGCAGTGAAAAGTGGTGATTTATGTAGACCGTGTGCTGTGGACGAGTTCGAGTATGACTTCAGTGAGCCAAATCCGCTCAACTGGGACCTTCAGGATGTGATCAAACAGAACAGCAGTTCGAAACCTGATCCTGTTTACTGTTTAGCTGACCCAGAGGAGGAGTCTTCGGATGAGGAGGATCAGTGCGGCAACGAGTTCACACTCGATCACGAACATTTCTTGCATTTCCAAAGATGCGAACAACTAGACCTAGAATTTCAGAAGCTCCCAAAAGTAGCAAAAAGTCCAGATACAATATCATCGTTACCAGAAATCGAGAAAGAGGATAAAGACAAATCTGTCTCATCCAGAACGCCAAGATCCTTTTCCTCTAGTTCCGACTCTGCAGCTTCGCCTGTCCGCTCGCCGTCAACGTCCGAATCTGAGACGGAACTGTACACTTGTGAAATTTGCAACACCACGCTTAAACTTAAGTCGTATCTTACTAGACACATGAAAAAACACCGCAACATGCTGCCATATAAGTGTCCTTACCACTCGGCAAATAAAGAAGCCCACGCGCAGGGTTTTTGGGTCGACCATTTGGGTACGGTCTGCCATTCGACTGGTAGCTTTTCCAGAAGAGATACGTTCAAAATGCATCTCAAAGCTCGCCATTTTATTTATCCGACCGGTACACGGTTGCAGAATAGAAATGACACACCAGGAAGATGTGCTGGCTGCTACCGCCAGTTTCCCAATAACTCCGAGTGGTTGGAGAATCATGTGTCCGCCAATATGTGCCCAGCAATGGTCACTAAGTATTTATAATTTCTAGTTTGTTCAAAGAGCTCTACATGAGTGCCATAAATCCTCCGTCTACCATCAGGCACTCGCCATCAACGTAGTTGCTTGCTCCAGAGCACAGGAACACTATTGGTCCTTTGAAGTCTTCTGGTCGGCCCCACCTACCGTGAGGAATTTTGCTAAGAAGATATGCCTCCCTAGTCGCGTTTTTGGTGATGGCGTCTGTCATATTGGTCCTGATATATCCTGGGCCAATACAGTTGACGTTGATTCCGTGTTGTGCCCATTCCACAGCACAACATCTAGCAAACTGCAATATCGCACCCTTCGACGTAGTATAAGCGGCCAGATTGTTCGATGCCCGGAAAGAAGTTAGACTGGCAGTAAACAGGATTTTTCCTCTGATTTGCTTCTCAATCATCCTTGTGGCAGCGATTTTGGCCAGTTCCGTTGGAACATGTAGGTTCACATGCAAAACCTTATGGTACTCCTCGGAAGCAACCTCGACGATCGATGAACGATTGGTAATGCCAGCATTATTGATTAGGATGTCAATCTCGCCGGTTGGAGATTTGGCCAATGCCGGTTGGAAAATGGCACTATTGATATCCTCCAGTTTGACAGCCGCAAGATCGCACTTGATGGCTGCAATTGTGGCCGTGGACTCTGGGTTGGCCTTTTTGAGCAGTTCAATGGTTATCGATGGGTCGGTGCTAGCACGATACGTGAAGATGATCGATGCACCAGCTTCGTACAGGGCCTCGGCCATTGCCTGGCCAATCCCGTTTGTAGCTCCTGTAATCAGCACAACTTTATTTTTTAATGAAAAAAGATCGAAGATAGACATGACTCAGTTTTCGGCTACAAGATAAATGTTATCTATCAAAATATTTCTCAGATAAGGTTTTGAGATTTCCGAAAGAAATAAATAATTTCTATCCCTAAAGTTCAACCAGCACAGAATAGATACTACGTCTAATGGAGATTTCGTGACAAAGGCGACTGCTGTCCGGAGTTTAACCTCAGATCTTGCTATCGTCCCTATAATGCTTTGCAAAGCTACATACCTGTATGAGCTTCTACAGAAGGGTTGTATGTCTCTTGACCTAAAAATCCGTAGAAAAAAAATCCCGTATTGTGGATTACTCTGCCCTGTCATCAAGAACGTATATTAGTCTGTCATTATTCGTCAAAGAGTAGATAAATACTTAATTAAATCCTCGCTAACAGTCGCTGCAGCTGCAATGCTGTCGGAGAACTTGCCAACCGTAGCGAGATACTTCTCAAGAAGTCGCAGCTTATCCATGATGTAATTCGTGCGCCATTTCTCAGTGATTAATCTTGCAGAGTCTGCATCTGTCTCCCATTCCGCCAAACTCTCAGATCCACGAGCCACATTGACGATATACTTGTCTTGAAGTTGATCCACGCATATTTCGTGTTTTAACAAGAACATTAGTCCAGAGCAAAGGATAGGGATTGCCTGGCAAGCACTGACTGCACAAAATGACGGATATTGGATCCACGGTTCTGTGGTCGGTTGCACACAAGAAAGAGCAATCAATTGGTCATCTGTACTAAAACAGTCCTCCTGCACAGTCGTTGAGCATGGGCCAACGCTGACGGGGAGAACAGTGTTCATGCTGAGCGACTCTGGACATATTCCCTCGCCCAATTGAACTAGGGAAGCAATTGAAAAAGCAGCCTTTAAACAAACCAGTAACGACTTCCATTCTTTGACGGTGGTAGGAGACTTTAGGTCTTCCGGACCAGGAGTAGGTATTGGGAAACCGTTCATGATGGCGACCGGATTAGAACTTATCCTGGAGTCCTTAGGAGTGAAAGGAAGGACTGTCCAACAGATGGAGGAATGGAGTGTAATTAGCGCTAGGTTCATGATAAAATTAGAAAGCAGCACGTTACCGTCGACCAGAATCCGGTTGTTTTCAATTTTGTATGGTCGGAAGTTGGGCAAATTTGCCATCTTCAGGAACTGCGATTCAAACTTAAGAACATTCTCTGCTAGCAGAGCATTTTCACTAATCGCGTCCATAATCTGATCAAATAAATAGCATGCCAATATTGCCATCACAGAGTTGGGAATTGGTCCACTAGACAGGTCATTGAGATTTATTTGAGCCGATGTGTATGACTTCCTATAAACGGACTTGAATGATTCCAGTGAGCTAGACGATCGATAATATACCATATCATCCATCGGCAGTTCCAGTTGGGATGGGAACTTTAGCAGCTTTGGTTTTTCATAAGGATAGCCAAGATTGAGTCTATGGAACGTCTGAAATTTAAATATGTTCCAGATGGCCCTTAAAACCACTTCCCGCTCAATAAGTTGTCTCTCTGTTGAGTACTCCAAAAGTTCGTCATATTCCTGGTTGGTCTTTGTCTTCAACATGTCCAAATAATTCGAAGCTTTTATTAATCGGTAGCAACGCAGCAACTGGTCGTCATCGCCACTGTTACAAGTCATGGTGAGCACCACCAGCTCGTATGGCACAGAAAGCCCTTGATGTAACTTTTCCACCTGATCAGTCCAATATTGCTCTTTCAGTAACTTCTCGTTATCACATTCATTCAAAGAGATAAATTTTATAGCCATTCGAAATATAACACAAAGTAACACTATTGATTCTTCAGTTAGAGTGATTTTCCGAATCAAAAATGTTATATTCGGGAGCATCTGGTACGAAATGTGGGCGTATTTGTAGAAGAGCCTAATCACTGTGTAGGTAATCCTCCATGGAGGCAGACCAACTTTTATCAATTCTGCGTCAGTGAAGCGTGGTTCTAAACTTTTATCCTGATTAAATATCTGAGAGTCTAAGCTGGTCAATTCATTTGAGGAGGTCTGATTTCGTTGATACTCTTTCTGTTTCTTTATCCAATCCTCTGTGATACTTGATTGTTTTGAGCTAGTGTCGTCTGGGTCAACCTGAGATAAAGGTTCTAATGGAGGCAGCACAGTATTCACAGGAACCGAAGTGAACGATCCCGATCCTGAGACTCTGCTTTCGTTATCAGAATAAGAATAAGGGGAATGAGGATGCTGATAAGGAAATCCATAGGGATGCTGAAAATAAGGATCGGGATGTATCTGATGGGAATGACGGGGTGGCCTGTGATGAAAGTGACGGTAGGGCATGAAAAATCCTGGTGGGGGTGGCAGAGGAGGATGTGGTGGTGGAGGGAGTCCATGGCTCATAGGTGGTGGAGGTAGTGGGGGCGGATGACCGTAGTAGAAGTAGGGCTCTGGATAAAGTTCATCTTTGGAGCCGTGCTTTTCATATCTTGACTCGCTCTTGCCTCCACAATTCTCGGATTCTTCGTATCTAGCCAATGGAGGAAGAAGATAATTAGAGTTGAATCTCCCTGATTGAGGGTGATGGTGTCTTCTGAAAAGCCCATTGTGGTCCCTATTATGAGTCGGGGATTTCCGATATCCTCCTAGGTGTCTTTCAACCTCAGTATGGTGGCGTTTTTGGACTGGCTTAGAATCTAACAAGGGTTCCTTGATGGAAGGTGTATTTCTAGACTCGATAGAAGACGTCTTTCTTCTTCGTCCACCGCGTTTGCTGGGCACAAAAATGCATTCTATTTCCGCAGTTACACAGTTGGTACACTTCCTACCCTGGGCATGGTCTCCAGAAGGATCCAGTTGAACCTCTCCGTCACATTTGACCTTTTTTTCACGACATGCAAGACATGCACGTTTAGCAACGGGCCTTTTCTCCAAGTGATGCTCTAAAAACTTGATTGACTCCTCTGTCACCGGCCCTCGCTTCGGAGACGAGTCGGACGAAGAGCTACGACGAGTCATCAACGCTACCAAACTTGAAAACGATATTAGTTTTATAACTGGTACTTTATTTTAGTTACTTGCCGTACTGCATCCTTACACCAATAACAGTTTTAAATAGCAACAGACTTGTGGAAGTCCTTGCCTGCGTAAATGGCCTTGTCACCAAGCTCCTCCTCAATTCTGAGAATCTGGTTAAGCTTGGCCAATCTCTCAGATCTAGCTGGAGCACCGGTCTTGATCTGTCCGGATCTCAATCCAACAGCAATATCGGCGATAGTTGTGTCCTCAGTCTCACCAGATCTGTGCGAAACCATCACACCCCATCCGGCAGCATAAGAGTCCTGGGCAGCCTTGATCGATTCAGAAAGAGTACCGATCTGGTTGACCTTCAACAACAAAGCGTCCGCACACTTCTTCTCGATGGCCACCTTAATTCTAGCTGGGTTGGTAACAGTCAGATCATCACCAACAACCTGGATGTTGGTAGTGGAGAAGAAATGAGTCCATGCCTCCCAGTCATCCTCTGCAAATGGATCTTCCAGGGACACAATTGGGTAGTCTTTGATCAACTGGGTGTAAAGTTCAGCCAATTGCTTACCGGTCAACCACTTGGATGGGTCCGAGTTTGGATTCTTGAAGTCCATATCGTACTTTCCGTCATGGTAGAACTCGGATGAGGCGGTGTCCAGAGCAATACCAATTCTTCCGGTGTAACCAGCAATTTCAATAGCCTCAGTAATGAGGTCCAAAGCCTCCTGTGGAGTAGAAAGATCTGGAGCGACACCTCCCTCGTCACCAACGTTTCCGGCAGATTGGCCGTACTTCTTCTTGGCAAGCGTCTTGAGGTGGTGGTAGACCTCAGAACCCATTCTCAAACCCTCAGAGAAAGATGGAGCATCAGTAGGCACGACCATGAATTCCTGGAAAGCAAGAGATCCACCAGCGTGGGAACCTCCGTTCAAAACATTCTGGAATGGAACTGGGAGGACATATGGCTTCTTAGTACCGGCCAAATCGCTAATGTGAGCGTACAATGGCACGCCCTTGTAACCAGCAGCAGCCTTGGCAGCACAAAGAGACACACCAAGAATGGCATTGGCTCCCAATTTGCCCTTGTTTGGAGTACCATCCAAAGAGTTGAGGAACTCATCGAACTTCTCCTGATCCAAAACAGAGATCTTCTCCTTAACCACAGCTGGTGCAATTATCTCGTTAACATTGGCGACGGCCTTTAAAACACCCTTTCCTAGCCATTTCGACTTATCACCATCTCTCAGCTCAAGGGCCTCGTGGACTCCAGTACTGGCTCCAGATGGAACAATGGAGCGGAACAAACCCTTATCGGTGGTCATGTCGACCTCCACAGTTGGGTTTCCTCTGGAGTCGTAAACGTATCTGGCAAAAAGCTTAGTAACGGTGGACATTGTAATTACAATTGATTGTATATTTCCGGTTTATTAGGAAAAGGTAATTAGCCCAATTTATATTTTTTCATGGATCCGTGACACAGCAAAATTGACCATGCAGACACGGCCGGCACAGCCGCGAAACGGCCATAAGAGGGCCGTAACAAAAAAAGAGGAGTAGTAATATCACCAAATGTCTCCCCAATGAACGTCAATCTAGTCGGAACCAATGATGGATGTCCATGAGCATCTGTTTTCCATGTCTTGTCCTCCAACCTATGTCATCTTTGCACACCCTTATCTCTCCTTTCGGAATACTACTCCTTACACCTACTACTTTTTGCTGACCCTTTCTCCGTTGATGGTGTCATCTCCGGGATGGGCTGATACTGATATACGCAAGGGGGAGTCGGCCGGAAGTCGAAGTCTGCCCATCGTCACGAGCCCTGTACGATTATATTTTTGTGAAAGGAATTGTGCTCAATCAAATCAAACGTCGACTAAAACTGAATGTCTCGCTCGTCGACAAACACTCTGTCGACTTCCTCAAAGGGTGCTGTTTTAAATTAATTGCCTGTATATTTATTTTGCTTTCCCTCTTTATTATACGTCATGAACCTTCTATCATTCGCTCTGCTTCTAGTCCTTGGCAATTGCTTATCTATCAAACCGCTTTTACTGCCAGGCCAGGATACGAAGCCAGTTCCTGGAAAATCGCCACTCTTGCTTTGCGACGCCAGCACTTCACAATTGCTCACACTCACCCATGTGGACCTATCGCCTAATCCTCCAGAGCGCGGTGCGAACCTGACAATTTTTGCGAAAGGACATCTTGCCAAAGACGTGGACGAGGGCGCTTACGTCGAGGTGGATGTGTCGTATGGCTACATTAAGTTGCTTCACCAGACTTACGACTTGTGTGAGGAACTGCCTAACGTTGACATGGAGTGTCCAATCACCAAGGATGACTACGAACTTACCAAGATAGTGGAGATCCCCAAGGAAGTGCCTCCTGGAAAGTACACGGTTGTTGCCAGAGCATTTACGGCCGACGACGAGTTGATTACATGTCTTACTGGAAGCATGGAGTTTCCGCCATACTCTGTTGGTCAATTGTTATCCGATATTATGCATTAGCTTTCATTAGCTAGCTAATTACTAGATTCATGCAGAAGCGTTGTTGCCTCGGTTTCACCATTGATGCTTCCATTACTCGAGACATCATTGTATCCGTGAGTCAGATCTTCTAATAGGATTCTGTCCATGGCAATGCGTTTTTTGATTTGTTTTAACTGAAACCGAATCGGAACCACAGGAACGTAGCCTCTGGTAATAGCTGATTCTTTTGTTTTAAGTAGTCCGATCACAAAACACCAGAATAGAATGTACGAAATAACAGATCCGTATGTGGCTGAATTAGTCCATCCAAATAGTGCATTTAGTAACATCCAACCTCCATCTGACTGGCCGTTACAGCAATTGACGTGCCACAGAGACTTTGCCACATCGTATGAACCTGGTCCACTGCCGGTTTCTGACGTGTCCTGGCCACATTTTTGCACAAATTGTTCCAGTTCCAAGAACCAGACTCCACGTGACATCAGACCTGCAGCAACAAGATAAAGGAAACATGTGGCCAGTACCAGGAAAAACTGCAATGACATCCTATTCCCACCTCTGTACAAGATCATCCCAATCGTAGTGCCCAAAGCAGCACCGCAGATGATAGCCAAGGGGAATGAAGTCACGGGTTGGTTGACTCCAATTCCACCAACGAAAACCACGGCTTCAAGACCCTCACGTAGCGTCGTCACAAAGGGAAGAATAGCCAGAGCGTACTTTCTCGTGAAGTTCCTCAACTTCATGCGGGTTTTAACGAACTTCGATAGACTTTCGCTCATTGGCTCGTCACTGATGTCTTGTAGATACTGATCTTCGTTGTCATTTAGAGCAGCTCCAAGCTTCCATTTCCACTTTGTTTGTAAGTTGTTGATTCGCAAAAGCGCAAGACCCATGACTGCGATGATCAGCGCACTTGCTATACTGAAGACTCCTTCCCAGACTCTTTCTGCAACAGACCACAAGTCGTTACCCAGAAGATAGAACACAGCAACAAAAAACGTCCCCACACACAAACAAATGGTCAGTCCAGCGATTGCACCGACCCAGACCTGCAGAACCAGCCCTCTATACATTGTTGGGCTGCCACGAATCACTGTGTCTCCATTTTCATCCTTGGATGTAAAGTTCTGCTGAAGAAATGAAAGCAGTACAGAAACGATTATGGCAGACTCTAACGTTTCTCGCAGAATAATGAAGAATATCTGTACAGAAAAGTAATCTTCCCACATATTCAAAAGTATAGTCCGATATAACAGAAACAAGGGTTTTTTTATATACTTTTCGCTTTTAGTTTCACAGCCTCAAACGTTTGTTTTTACTTTAAAGCGTCGATCGACCTCCGACCGTCCCGTTAGGTGTTATCAAAGGGGCAAACAAAAAGTTTGGTTTAATTGGTAACACAGCATCTTCCTAACATGGCCGTGTTGAGCAGAAAAACGGCAAGAACCAAAACTACCACAGGTGGACCACCTCCTAAGAAGGGTGGTGCTCCAGTCAAGAAGGCCCAATTTGACTCGCATAAGAAAAAGGAGGTTGGAGTCAGCGATTTAACACTGCTGTCCACCATTAGTGATGCGGCCATCAATGACAACCTGGAAAAACGGTTTCACAACGGTACAATCTATACGTATATTGGCCATGTGTTGATCTCGGTCAATCCTTTCAGAGACTTGGGAATTTATACAGACGAAGTGCTCAACTCGTACAAAAATAAAAATAGATTGGAGGTTCCACCCCATGTGTTCGCAATCGCTGAGAGCATGTATTACAATATGCGGGCCTACAATGAAAACCAGTGTGTGATTATCTCGGGAGAATCGGGTGCTGGTAAAACTGAGGCCGCTAAGAGAATCATGCAGTATATTGCTGCGGTCTCGGGTGAATACACTACCTCTAGTCACATTCAGCGGATCAAAGACATGGTTTTGGCTACAAACCCGCTGTTGGAGTCGTTTGGATGTGCCAAAACGTTGAGAAACAACAACTCGTCGAGACACGGAAAATATTTGGAAATCCAGTTCAACAAGGCTTTTGAGCCAGTGAGTGCTAACATCACTAACTATTTGCTTGAGAAACAAAGAGTTGTGGGCCAGATTAAGAACGAAAGGAACTTTCATATCTTTTATCAGTTCACAAAAGGGGCTACAGAACAGTATAGACAGACCTTCGGAGTTCAGCAGCCAGAACAATATGTTTATACGAGCGCCTCAGGATGTACATCTGTGAACTCAGTTGACGATGTGCAGGATTTTAAGGAAACCTTGGCAGCTATGAACACTATTGGGCTGACTCAAGACGAACAGGACCACGTCTTTAGAGTTTTGGCAGCTATTTTGTGGGTTGGTAATATCACTTTTGTTGAGGACGCTGAGGGAAATGCACAGGTCAGAGACACCGGAGTCACTGACTTTGTGGCGTACTTATTGCAGGTCAACTCAGAGATCCTCGTCAAGGCCATCACAGAAAGAACCATGGAGACCTCCCATGGTATGAAGAGAGGATCTATCTACCATGTTCCGCTCAACCCTGTGCAAGCTACCGCTGTGAGAGATGCATTGGCCAAGGGCCTGTATAATAACATGTTTGACTGGATTGTGGACAGAGTGAACCAGTCGTTCCAGAGCATGCATCTTGAGACACACAAATCCATTGGTATATTGGATATCTATGGTTTTGAGATTTTTGAGCACAATTCGTTCGAGCAACTGTGTATCAATTATGTGAACGAGAAGTTGCAGCAGATCTTTATTCAATTGACTTTGAAATCTGAACAGGACGAATATGTTCGTGAGAAAATTCAATGGACCCCGATCGACTACTTCAACAACAAAATTGTGTGTGACCTAATTGAGTCCAAGCGTCCTCCAGGAATTTTTGCCGCACTAAATGATGCTTGTGCTACTGCTCATGCTGATTCCGATGCTGCTGATCAAGTTTTTGCACAAAGATTAAACATGGTGTCCACGAATCCTCACTTCGATTTGAGAGCTTCCAAATTTGTGATTAAGCATTATGCTGGTGATGTTACTTACGACATCAATTCCATGACTGACAAAAATAAGGACCAGATGCTGAGAGATTTGCTTGAAATGATTGGTACGTCTCAAAATCCGTTCATGAACATTATTTTCCCTGAGAAAGTGGATACCACCTCTAAGAAGAGACCTCCAACTGCTGGTGATAAAATCAAGACCAGCGCAAATCTTCTGGTGGATACTCTTTCCCAAGCACAACCATCGTACATTAGAACCATCAAACCGAATCAAAACAGATCACCATCGGAGTACGATACTAAGGCGGTTTTACACCAAGTCAAATATTTGGGACTGCAAGAAAACGTTAGAATTAGAAGAGCTGGTTTCGCTTATAGACAGACATTTGAGAAGTTTGTGGAAAGATTTTATCTTCTGTCAATCAAAACTTCGTATGCAGGTGAATACATCTGGCAAGGGGATGCCCAGACTGCAACTGCTCTTATTTTGAAGGATACGGGTATCGCACAATCTGAGTGGCAATTAGGTGTGACAAAGGTTTTCATCAAGAAGCCTGAGACTCTTTTCTCGCTTGAAGAGATGAGAGAAAACTATTGGGGTAATAAGGCGAAGGTTATCCAGAGAGCTTGCAGAAGATGGCTTAAAAGAAGAGAAGATGCAGCCAAATTTGTCCAAAAAACTTGGAGAGAAAGAGTTGGTGGGAACAAATACGAAAAGCTCAGAGACTATGGTAATTCACTGATTGTCAACAAAAAAGAAAGAAGACGGCTCAGTCTTTTGGGCTCTAGGGCCTATATGGGAGACTACCTTGGCTGCAATGACAAAACGGGAGGATTTGGTAAGTTTTTGATGCAGTCTATAGGACTCTCGGATTATGTTGTATTCTCCTGCAGAGGACAGATCTTGCATTCTAAGTTCGGACGATCCTCCCAAAGATTGAACAGAATTTATTTACTCACTAAGTCGACGTTCTATTCCATTGCTGAAGAATTAGTTAACAGGAAGGTTTCTTATATTGTTGAGTCTCAGGTTCCTGTTTCGTCTATTGTCAAGGTCTCACTCTCTCAGTTCCAAGATGATTGGGTTGCTCTTAACCAGAATTCGCAAACCCAGCCTGATTTATTCATCAACCTGATTTTCAAGACGGAGTTAGTGACCCATCTGAAAACCATGAACAAATCTATAAACATTACCGTTGGTCCTACTGTGTCGTACAACAAGAAGCCAGGAAAACCTCATGTGGTTAAGTTCCAGGCGGATAACACATCACCGAAAAATGGTGACTCTTACAAGTCGGGTACTGTTAAGGTTGCTGCTGGTATGCCTGCTTCCAGCCAGCCTAGGCAGAAGCCAAAGGGTCGCTCGATCCTGAGTAACGGCAATACTATTGCAGGATACAAAAGGACTGTCGCAAATGCTAATCCTGTGGCTCAAGCCTCTCAACAGGCTGTCGCTGCTGCAGGAGCAGCTTATCACCCTACAGCCAAGCCACCAGTCAATAGAAAGCCGATCAACCGGAAGCCTGTGCCTTCGGTCGCTACCAAGCCTAAACCTGCTCCACCTCAGAGTAGACAGGCCCGACCTGCTCAGCCTACTCCTCAAGCTAAGCCTTTGCAGACCGTTCAGCAAACCCAGCCAGTTCAGGCAAACAGCGTTCCGCCTCCACCACCTCCACCGCCTGTGGCTGCGGCAAAACCAAAATGGCCAACATTCAAGGCGGCCTACGACTTCCCAGGCTCTGGATCGCCCTCCGAGTTCCCTGTCACCAAGGACACTATCATGTACATTTTACAGGATCAAGGAAGTGGTTGGTCTCTGGCCAAGTCGTTGGACGAGACAAAAGAAGGATGGGTTCCTACTGCTTACATCGTTGCGTGCGATCCCCCTGCTGATTTATTCAAGTCTTCTATTTCAACTCCAGCTGCAGCGCCTATACCTGCGGCTACCACTTCTGCAAATGGTAATGCATCTGCTACTTCGTCTGCTAATGGAACCAATGGCACCAACGGTTCTGCCTTTGCCACCAACGGGCTTGCGGACGGCTTGGCGGCTGCTCTGAAACAAAAACAGCAAGAGGAGCATTCTCTGGCTGGTGATTTGGCTGCCGCTATTAGACAGAAAGCTCGTCGTGACAGTGATGAAGAGGAGGATGACGATGATGATTGGTGATATTTACATTGACGCTATTCAAATTGTCTTGACAATTCTAGAGCTCTTTGAAGTTCTTCGTCTTCATCTTCAGGCTTCACCGCAGAGTTATTGAGTGACATGCTCAATGCCAGAGCCATTTGTAGTTCTTCATCTGAATCTAATTCATCTCCATTGTATTTGTTGAGCATAGAGATTGTTTTATCTTGCTCCTCTAGATCGAATTCATAGTCCTTGATTGCCTCTTTGAGATGATTGTTGCTGTATTTGCGCTCTTTGAAAGCCCTTTTCTTTCTCTTTGACTCGAGGTCTTTATAAAAGTCTCCAAATTTGAAGAATTGCACAATGGAGCCAAAAGTAACCACCCCGGTTCCCAAATATTGGTCCATGACAATGTTCGAAATCGGAAGCAATTGGTTTTCCATTTGTTGGAGTATTTTTGTGTTCGGTTTGATAGCTATCTTCCTGTAGAATTCTCCTGTGAGAGCGTCATAAAACTCGATTTTTCCGTTGTAAGAGCCAACGGAGATCACCAACGAATTGATGGCCACCTCAGAAAGAGCTGGCAGATCAAAGTTCGGATTTGTCTCCATGACACGTTGGTAATCCCCATCCTCATAAGCCAGTTTGGGAACAAAATCAAGTATTGGCTGTATCTCATATTCGTATGCACGGACATTTAGCACAAGCACTCTTCCTGATTTGAGCAACACCACCATAAAAAGTGGATCACTACCCACAATATCTGGATCTCTTTTCGAGGATGCTGTTACGTTTTGTTCCAAGCTAGTTTTGTAAATCTTGTCCTCCACCTTCAACCGTCGCACCAGATGATCTCTGAAGGAGACGATTTCCACATTATTTTCGTCAACAAGAATCACATTCATATCCCCGTAATCAACGTACATTTTCATTGAGATAATCTGCTGTGGTTCAATTTCAAGGGAGACCTCTAATCTCTCCACCTTTGGCGTATTGTCGAATACGTTAAACATGTTACTAACAACGTAAATTTGACCGTTAGCATCCAAAATTACCACTATCTCTTTGTAGTTGGACTCGATTTTCACAATTGCGCTGTCACAGACTTTGCTCTGTGCTGTTTGAACTCCCCGTTTCAAGTCCCATCCTACCAAATTGCCATTTTCGTCTCCTGAAAACGATCCAATCTTGCCCTCTTTTCCTAACTCTCCTAAATTCACACTTACACACGTCACCATACCGCGATGACCGGTTCCTTTGTATTCCTTGATGCCAGATATTAAGATGTTTTTGTGATTTAGCAACGAACCGTAGACTTTGCTGTCCCAACGGCCAAATATTATACTATTTTTGCTCATAGCATATGCCGTCGTTCCGCTAGGAATAGTTGACGGCTGAAGATCGAAATTAGCTCCATTATTCAGGTTGCATGCGATGAGATTTCCAGTGTTCTTGTTGAGCGATATAAGCTTATTTGTGCGGAAATCGCATTGCAAATCAGTGGTGTAGAACAAGTTGTCCAAATGATATGTATTATGGACGCCCTTTCCCTTTTTCCAGGTTTTGGAAAGTAACTCTCGCTCAATCAGCTCCGAACGCCAAAGGTGTGATCGCGAAACTGAGGGAAATACGGTTCCAATGCCACCAAACCGCTCCTTGAAGATCTGCATCCACATGGAATTGTCTTTAGATAGCCGGTACCACGTCCTGCAGACAAGAGCAATGTTCTTCAAGGTATTAGGGTCCAAAAACCGAAACACTATCATAAGCAGCTCAAGTGGTAATGGCGATGCATCGTAGGAGGTGTCTATCGCTGCGCGAGAGAGTATTTGTTCGGTTCCCATCACGAAGAGATTATTGCCACAAGGAGAACTAATTTTTCGACGCGTCGATTTAGATGACCGAGACTGATAGCATCTGTTTTCGCATCAAACAGGGCCCGGCCTATTGAAACTAATCAGATGATCAATCCCTTGTATGAATCGATTATTATGCATACCCCCAATATATTCGTTACAGACTCTATCTCATTCAAAATACTCATATCAAGTGGCTATCATGTAGACATCTTCATCCGAAATTCCAAGCCTACATCGATTAGCTAACTGGTTTTGGCATAATCGATGCGGCCGAAACCGGCATCCAATCAGAACCCAGAACAAACATTAGTCTAAGCACAAGTCCCGACTATATTTTCGTATTGTCCAAATCGGTATTCAAGCTAGTTCATTTATCAGGAACTACCAATGCAACAATTTCTATCTATTTCTTGCTAATTTCCCATTTCACCTCAGTAATACTCACTTCTGCACCCGCATCATCATCATAATCGTACCATTCGCCCTCGCTAAGGTCAACATCTTTAAATTTTGTGCCAGTCTCGCCTTCACACTCAAATAGTCCTATAGGAATAAATTCTACTAAGTCCACACCCCGGGCCTCAATGTCTAGCATTGGCACTCTTGTGCTTTCAGCAGTCACTCCCTGGTACTTCTTAGGAAGTGAAATCTCTATATTAGAATGCTTTGAACAGAAACTGCATTTAAAGACAAAATTGGCCTCCCCTCGACTACCTTGAATTTCATGTTTCTCATATAAATTGATACTAATGTCTTTGTTGTGCTGTTCACGACAACTTGTGCATTGGATTTTAAAGGTGTACTCAAATGGTGGTGGGTCGAGTGGCTTTAGCCCCGAAACGCCACTAAGTTCGCAAGTCACAAATAGATGAGAAACCATCCTGATTTAATCTTAATTTAATCTTAATTTTTCTCGAGCATCTCTACACCGGATAATGTAACACCATTTTATTATTTTTTGTTTCTTTCATTGGCCAAATATACACTCTCATTTATGTTTAGTCGAACACGATTTGGGGCGTTCCGATCGTCAAAATGGCAGTTCGGACAGTTTTATACGCCTCGATGGATCCATATGGGAGCTAAACGTCCGGTTCCACGCAAATTTGCAAGCTCAGGATGGTCTGTTTATGAAGACCTCAAATTAGTGTCCTTTGGCTCTCATTTGATATTCTTCATGCTTTTACCCCCAATTATACAGGAATACACTACCAAAATAGACGTTGTGCGTGAGGATGTTTCTCCTGACGCTTTTCTTGGCGAATATGGAAAACTTTCCAGACACATCAAGCAAAGACCATATGAAAGAATAGATTTTGTCCAGCCGTTGAAAGAGCATTCGCAAACGCTTTCGATTCTTGACGAACTGGAACACGACCTTCCTGCTACTCCAGATGAGCTCACAGAATGTATGGGAGTTCCTATCTACTTGGAAAATACGAATCTGAGTGTTCCTAAAGAGGTTGACCAGTTGCCCAGTAAGCTGGTGGATAGATTCCACAACTCAGGGAAAGAACTCCGAAGCACAGCAGAACGTTTGGTACGAGGATATCGAATGCAACCGTACGGAGTTGATGACAGTGTTGGCCTGTTCGATGTGAATGTTCAACTAGAAACTAACTATAGGGATCTCAAAATGTCACAGCAAAGCACCCTACAGTATGTTCTCAACTTGTCACGAATCATAGAGCAATTTTTAAGTCGGAGCGTGGAGTATCGGACAGAATCAAACGAATTGTTCACGACGGTGTTTTCGCAGCTTTACGATCTCAAATTATATTCTCTGGTGCATGTGTTACTGGATACTATCGTCTCAACACCTATGAATGAGAATCAGCGAGCTTTGAAGGCTGCAAGAGAAGCGCATTCTAAGATTTCGAAGAAATTTCTCAAGACTAATACTAATGGAGTACGGTTCTCGTCCGCGAAAACCACAATACAGGACAAATTGAACGAGGACAAGCTTCATATATATAATCACGAGTGGATTCAGTTCATTCTTGGTGATACAGGAGTTTTAACCAAAGTTCTGGATTTTTGGTGCAACTTTGAAGAGAATCCAGGAGCCACCATAAAGGGTCTGTTGAATATGTTCAAATCGCAAAACTCGTCCACAGATGATATCATGAAGGTGTATACAGTGCTGATGAAGGCTGGAGAGTTCCGGCAGGCGGAGATTTTATCACAAGAGCTTGTTAAAAGGGGTGTGATTTCTGAAGACGATATTACATCGCTGGGAAATGAATAGAGAGAAAAAATATTTAAACTAAAATAAAAATTTAGAATATAATGAAGTTCCTCACAACTAACTTTGTCAAGTGTGCTGTGAAGTCCTGCGAGGGCTCTGATGCCTCTTTCCCCCTAAAGTATGAGGAGTGCGAGCTGGAATTACAGGAGCATGATTTAAACCCCGAGTTTTTAGTGACGATGTTGGAGAGATTGAACTGGGATGCCATCGTGCAGGTGGCTGCAGACCTCGGAAACACAACATTACCGTCCACTAAACCAGAGAACATCGAGGCTAACGAGCAGATGCTCAAGGATCTGCATTCGCTACTAATAGAAACACAGATAATTAACGGAAAGATGACTTGTCGCGAGTGCGGCCACATCTACTACATCAAGGATTCGATCGCCAACTTCCTGCTTCCTCCGCATCTTGCAAATAATTAGATATTAATGATAATACCTAAGCTGATTAAATATTCGGTGTAGATAGATCTAACTGTGGTTACTTTTTTTCTGCAAAAAATTCGACTTTGTTCACAAGGCTTAGACCCCTGACGTTTCATATTAATTAAAAGCATCTAGAGGCAAGAACGTAGCTAGTCTGACCAATTAGTGTGTTTGGATGCCATATCTGCCTCTAACTTCAACTGGATCTGCACTTTAATAATATGACGTCCGAAAATCAACAAAGTCCTAAATTCCAGTCTACTGAGCCCATAGCGGGTCTAGCCGCACACGATTCCGAAAAGCTGGAATCATACACTCCTCCACGGTCACCTGTGCAGCAGGATATGTTTCCGGACTCGTCCGGTGCGACTACAGAGCCGTTGTCGTTGCCAGAACATTCATCGAGTGGGTTAATGACGCATAATCGAACAAGGTCACGATCACGGTCAAATTCTCGCAAGCTCTCGATCGGTCGTCTGTTCAACAAGACTCCAGTGTATGAGCCGAGTACAACACCTAAAATCGACGAATCGCAGAATAAACAATTGCAAACCCCACCTACTACCAGTGAAGATGTGAATCAGGACTACTTCAGTTTGAAGATGGGAGAACTAGATGATGACGACATCGTAAAGAACAATACACTCACCAAGATCAAGAAAATGTTCCGCTTTAGTTCCAACATGAGCGATCACGACGAGCCACAGCCTGCGCAGGACGGGCTCGTCCTAGAGCATGAAGACGAAGAACCGCGACAAGAAAGCAACGGCAACTCGCTTATGAAAAAGTTCCGCAGGATGAGGTCTCCATCGAGTCCTGTTCAGCTCAACTCAGTGCCTCAAATCTCGCTTACCACTGCGTCGGAAGAATATGACATTGGCGAGCAAGACTACATCAATCCATTGGACGACTTCCAGGTGAAGCTGAAACATGACTACAGTGTCAACAACTCTACGACAACCTTGTACAAAGCCTCCGTTGAAGAGGAGACAAAAGAGCCGGCCGCAGCAATGAAATCAATGTCTATCCAAAAGAAGCTCAAAAGAGTGGCCTCGGCTCCGCTTGGTCTCAAACAGCTGGTGGAGACTTCACAAATGCCAGCATCGGCACCAGAACTTGGAATTGATGATGTCACCAAACATATCGGTGAAATCAAATTAACGGCTAACACTTTGCCTAATGGTTCCGGGAGAAATTACTCGAGTACGGCTGTCAAGATTTCGGAGGTAGAAGTGACTCCTCAATCTTTTGAGAAATTGAAACTTTTGGGAAAAGGAGATGTTGGTAAAGTGTATTTGGTCAGAGAGAAGTCAAACAAAAAGCTATTTGCCATGAAAATCCTTAACAAAAAAGAAATGGTCGAACGCAATAAGATCAAGCGAGTTCTGGCAGAACAAGAGATTTTGGCTACTGCTAGTCACCCATTCATTGTCACACTATATCACTCATTCCAATCCGAAGACCATCTATATCTGTGCATGGAGTACTGTATGGGAGGAGAGTTTTTTAGAGCATTGCAAACACGCAAAATGAAATGTATTTCTGAAGCGGACGCACGGTTCTACGCTTCAGAGGTGGTTGCAGCATTAGAGTACCTGCATTTAATGGGTTTCATATACAGAGATCTCAAACCCGAGAATATTCTGCTGCACCAATCTGGTCATATCATGTTGAGCGATTTCGATCTATCTAAGCAAACAGATCATATCAAAAAGCCTGAACTGGTTTCCTCGCACCGCTCTTCCACCAATCTACCGCAGTTGGATACTAATGCCTGTATCAACGGGTTCCGGACCAATTCGTTTGTGGGCACTGAAGAATATATTGCCCCTGAAGTCATTTGGGGCAAAGGCCATACTGTCGCTGTAGATTGGTGGACTTTGGGTATATTCATTTATGAAATGATCTTTGGTATTACTCCATTCAAAGGTTCAACTAGAAACCAGACATTTTCCAATATTCTTAAGAACGAGGTGCAATATCCTGACTACAATTCTATTTCCAGCAGTTGCCGAAACCTAATTAAGAAGTTACTTATTAAGGATGAAGTTAAGCGGCTTGGTTCTCGGAGCGGGGCCTCTGATATAAAATCGCATCCGTTTTTCAAAACAGTACAATGGGCATTGCTCAGAAACCAAAAACCTCCAATGATTCCTGTGTTCACTCAGAAGAAAATTAGACGCGATAAAGAAGGTAAGACCACCCAAGGCTCGATTGGCACGCTGAAATCGAAGCGCAAGGCGTCCACATCAACCGTGCCGCCAAACAACTCTCCTGATCCGTTTGAGAACTTCAGTTCAGTGACCATTCACCATGATGATGACAGCAATGTGATGCGATTCGAAGGCACAGAACTTGGCGATATATCATACACTCTTACACGACCAGATACAAGCAGTGGGCGCCGGTTTTTGAAAATGTGAGTATATACTATGCTAGTTCATCAATAAGCTCAAAAAGTTTGCTAAACTGTTTTTGCTGAGTCAATTGGCTATAACTGCGGACCAAATTGTTTGCTTCTTTCAGCTTCCAGTCGTTTTCGAACTTGATTGAATTGATATATGCTGAATCCAACACCTTTTTTGGCAGGCCAGCAAGTTTGGCGCAGTTAATTCCGTAAGAGCGGTCACAACACCCATCTGTCAACTTAAAGGTAAATAGAATATCTTCGCCAACTTTTTGAAGTCCCATGTGGTAGTTTTTAACCTCTTTAAATCTTTCGAAAGATCGCAAATTTTGGTAATGCGTAATAAAGAGCACAAATGGCGACTTGTCTGCCACTAAATAATGCAGTATGGAATGTGCTATGGCAAATCCATCGGCCGTGCTTGTTCCACGACCAACTTCGTCTAGCAAAACGAGTGATTTCGAGTTGCAATTTCTGAGAATAGTGCTACACTCGTTCAGCTCAACTTGGAACGTAGACTCACCCTTGATGAGGTCATCCTGGGCTCCCATTCTTGTGTAAATAGACTCAAATATACTCAGTCGTGAATCTTTCTCGGCTGGGATGTAGCAGCCAATTTGGGCCATTATCACTACCAAAGCGATTTGACGGATGAAAGAGGACTTTCCGCCCATATTGGGACCCGTGATAACTGCAATACGTCCCTCGGATGCAGACATCTTAAATGAGTTTGGGATATATTGTGCAGACGTCTTTAAATTTTCAGAAATTGGGTTCCTAGAATCTTTGACATCGATACAAGGCGTATCGACAAATATTGGCTTTGTGTAGCCATCATTTAACGAAGATGCAGCACTTAGAGAATTGAGGCAATCCAGAACTGCAAGCTGGTGAATCACTTTGTTCAGATACAAGTAGAAATTGTCAATTTTACGCACAAAATTGGTAAAACAGTCATTGCATTCTTTCTGTAGTAATTCCGTGTGCAGTTGGATTTGCTTGTACAGCTTGGTTCCAGAAGGCGTTCTAAATCGAGAGACAGATTTCGTTCCGTTGATCTTTATCCAATCTTTGGGTAAGCTTGCAACTTGATTGTTGCGCACCTCTATCAAATAGGGTTCTTTATTATTGGTGACATAGCTCATTCCAGGTCGATTGATCACTTTCCGAACGCTCAGAAGCTCGTCTTGTAATTGATCTTCAACTTGTTTTATATTATTCAGATGGTGTTGGATGAGATGGTAATCGTAAAAGTTAGAGTTGAAGTAGCCAGTGATATGTTCATTACTGGTTTCGTCAATAGCTGCCGGGGAATGAAGCATTGATATAAGCTCTCTAAACTCACTAAGACTAGTATTGCTGAGCTCTCTCAACTCTTTGAAAACTTCTGTAAGATACGGGTTAAAATTTAGAAGCTGATCCTGCAACTCGCCGTAAAACTTTAGAATATCGTTCATCTTGCGCAGGAACAAGTACGCCTCTTTGCGTTTAGAGCGGCCATAATGCACCCTACTGAGAGCAACTTCAAGATCAGGACAGTTTCGTAAAATCTTGACCGTGGAATCTATAGGGATTGAACGATAGTCTCGGATGATATTCTCGACAGAGTCTGCCCTCTCTGCTATTTCTTCACGGTCAGTCAACGGCCGCCCCACCCATCGCCTGAGCTCACGACGTCCAAACTGTGTATTTGTGTGGTCCAGCATCCACGTCAGGGTGCCATACTCTTGCCCATTGGTTGAATTCTTGAAGATCTCCAGGTTTCTCAGGGTATTGGCATCGAGAATCATGCACTTGCGAACGCTTGAGAAATGGGCGTATTTGTCGACCAACTCAAACACATTGGCTAGCTCAAACTCTCCTAAATAGTCCATCAGTTCGGCGAAACAAGTCTGCAAGGAAGTTGAAAGTCCCGAAACTAAATCAAATGCAGCGCTATGTAACGTTGCGTCCAAAACACTGGTAGTTTCTATGTATGTCTTTAATGGTCTGGTTTCCGTTCTAAATGATTGTGCAGCCATTCTCGTATGCCTTTTAAACATTTCCAGTGCCTTCTGAGTCTCTGGAGACACATCGCCAATCAAAATAAACTCCGAAGGATCTAGATGATACAATCTGGTTTCTAGCTCGGAGCGCACAAAATTATCGTCAAAGTCGTCATAAACAATGTCAGCAGAATAAACATCAACAGCGACAATGGCAATCATGTGCTTTTCACTTTGTTCCGTCTCTCTCAATGCCACGACGTATCTTCCTCCTGTGGCTATTTCATCATCGTCGATGTACGTAGAGGAAGTATAGACTCTGCTTATTCTGCGCTCGAAAAGCTTATTCTTCGAAGCAGAATTTGACTTGATCGCTGCCGTTTCGTTTTGATCAACAATAGCAACCTTGTGCCCTGCATTTAGTAATCTTTTTAAATGAATGTGTAGACGAACATCAGGAATCGAACAGTAAGCAAACTTATCGTACATCTCATTTGAGTCCGAATCAAACATTCTCCCGGGAATAAGCATTATATTCAGAATCTTCGCTGCGATCTGCGCGTCCTGTCCAAAGAACTTGTACTTGTAACCGACCTGGACCGCGAGCAACTTGTCCTTATTTTGCTGCTTGAGATCGTGAATCTGCTGTTCGAGCGGAGTCAACTTGGCAGATTTTGCCTTTTTTGGCGCATCCTCTTCTTCCACTGTTGCACTTCGTTTCCTGCTGCCAACAGTGTAGCCCTTGAGTTTTTCAGCGAACCTGGAACGCACCAGTTTGGATGGAGCAGATGAGTATTTGTACGCGTCAATTGGTTTCGTTTCCGGGGGATCGGTGGAGATTGGAGTGGATATTGGTTCATCAATATCTTCCACATCTTCTGAAGAGTCTCTTTGCTGCTCGCCAATCTCCTGACTTGGCTTATCACGCTTTATCCATCGACTCAGGATCTGTTGAGACATATTTATGATCTAGCACAGCCGGAAAAAAAAATCATGTATAATGGAATTGGTCTGAGCACTGCTAGGGGTTCGGGAACAAATGGTTATGTCCAGCGGAATCTTTCGAACCTCCACAACGATGGACGTAATGATGAAAGTGGGGGCAAGCAGTATTTGAAACGTCAACTACATCAGAAGAGTGAGCACAAACACACCGAGCCGAAAGTGCGAGACAGAGAGATTGAAAGTCATGAGCGCAAACGTGCACTTGAAATCAAGGTAATGGAGTATAGAGAACAACTAGAAGATGAAGGATTGAATGATGATGAGATTGAGACGAAAGTAGAAAGCTATAGGAACAAACTGAAGACGACAAAGGATAATGATAAGAAGCGAGACAGCTCACCCAAACGGACTGAGCCTGCCAAATTACCTTACAATGAGAAGCCAGATCCTTTTAAGATGCAGAAAAAGACCGAGCCAAAGGCTACAAAGACCGGGAAATCGACTTTTGCTACGATGTACTAGTTGTTATTTGAGAATAAATTCTAATGATGAAATTAATAATGTACGATAATAAAAAGGATTGAACAATTGAAATGTCTACAGAAACGAGGGGACCAAAACCATCCAGTCGTGGTGCCTGACTACCTAGCAAACATTTCTTTGATCATACAGTCCGTTTATCAGAACATTATGGCCTACCCCCTCATCTTTGCCTGCTGTCTAGCTGTTGCAAATTCCTTGGGTGGCTCACTACCGTATTGCCCTCATAAAATTTTGTTTTAGCAGAACAAACGGATAAGACGTGTAAGGTTTCATCGTATGGCAAGCAATTAGGCGGAAAACCTCCATTTTTTTACACATAGACAGATTCTACAACACTATACCCTTGCACGTATCTTGAAAATACAAGAGAGCAACCAATAAAAGAAAAATGGGTTGTTGTTGTAGCAAAAGCGAGCATGACAATTTGTATCCGCAATTGCTGGCCGATAACGAGCGAGACGCAATTTCTGCGTTGTTGCAGTATCTTGAAAATCGTGGTGAGGTAGACTTCTTTTCTGATGGCCCACTTAAGGCGCTCAGTACTCTGGTTTACTCAGACAACATTGACTTACAGAGAAGCGCAGCCTTGGCCTTTGCCGAGATTACAGAAAAAGATATCCGTGCCGTGTCCAGAGACGTTCTGGAGCCAATCTTGATACTTCTGCAAAGCTCCGACCAGGATGTCCAGCGGGCCGCGTGTGCTGCGCTTGGTAACTTGGCTGTCAACGACGATAACAAAGTGCTTATAGTGGAGATGGGTGGGCTGGTGCCCCTCATTAGACAAATGATGAGTTCCAACATTGAAGTTCAGTGCAATGCTGTGGGATGCATCACAAACCTTGCAACCCAAGATAAAAATAAGACCAAGATTGCCACTTCTGGAGCCCTTATTCCACTTACTAAGCTCGCAAAGTCGCCTGACCTCAGAGTCCAGAGGAACGCCACTGGTGCCCTGTTAAACATGACTCACTCGCTTGAAAACAGGAAGGAACTTGTGGAGGCTGGTTCGGTGCCTGTTTTGGTGCAATTGTTGTCGAGCACAGATCCAGACGTGCAATATTACTGCACTACTGCATTGTCCAACATCGCTGTTGATGAGACCAATAGAAAGAAACTAGCTACAACAGAACCTAAACTTGTGAGTCAACTTGTTCAGCTGATGGACTCCTCCAGTCCGAGAGTCCAATGCCAGGCGACTCTGGCTTTGAGAAATCTGGCTTCTGACGCGTTGTACCAGCTAGAAATTGTGCGTGCAGGTGGATTACCAAATCTGGTTTCACTGCTCAAGTCACAGCACGAACCTCTGGTACTGGCTGCTGTTGCATGTATCCGCAACATTTCGATCCATCCAATGAATGAGGCGCTCATTATCGATGCTGGGTTCTTGAAACCCCTCGTTAACCTCGTGGACTACACAGACTCGGTCGAGATCCAATGCCACGCAGTCTCCACGCTCAGAAATCTTGCTGCTAGTAGCGAGAGAAACAGGATGGAGCTTCTGGAAGCCGGAGCCGTTAAAAAGTGCGAAGATCTAGTTTTACAGGCTCCTGAGAGTGTTCAGAGTGAGATTAGTGCCTGTTTTGCCATTTTGGCCTTGGCTGATGACCTCAAGGCTAAGCTGCTCGATCTAGGAATCATCGACGTTCTCATTCCGTTGACGAAGTCCACAAACCCTGAAGTTTGTGGCAACTCGGCTGCCGCGCTCGCAAATCTGTGCTCAAGAATACAAGACTACACAATCATTTTGAAGAACTACGACGGCATTTCGAGCTTCATCTCAAGCTTCCTCAACAGTGGAAACTCGACTTTTGAGCACATTGCACTGTGGACCATGCTGCAGCTACTCGAGTCGAACAACCAAGAAATCAAAAACAAAATTAAAAGCGAAATCAACAGAGGTAAGATGAACCTCAACAACCTTACTGGAGAAGATTTCAACGGTGGAGACGAAATTTCCAATCTAACGCAGCAAATATTGGATCTTATAAAATGAAGAACGCGGGTATCAATAGCGGTAAGCTTTGCTAATTTTAGATTGTTGGCATGTTAACAGAAGTATATTTCATTTCTCTGTTGTTTTTATAGCTAAAAGATGGTCGTGTGCGAACACCTGCTTTTTAAGGAAAGCTTATCCGTGATAATAAAATATATATATATTTTACCCCATATCCAGAATCTAGTCTAATATTACTCACACATGTCCAAGGCTTCTGAAATTGCACTTTTGTTGCCATTATATAGGCTTGAGCCTAATCTTGTGTTTCTGCCTGGAATCACCTATCGTACTGTGCTTGATAAACAACAGGCTGCCGAATTGGCAGCCAGCTGGGCCAAGAACGCGAACTCAAAGTCTGTCTCCACTGTCGTTTCCAAGTTCAAGCTTTCCAGCCGTCGAGTGATTGCTTGCTTACCGGGTTTTGATCAGGAATCTGTCTGTACTGTTTGTTCGATTACAGGAGTTTACGAGATGAGCGAGACAACAGTTGTGAGTTTCCGTGGTTTGGCAAGAGGGCATATTTTAGATCTTCGGGACAAAGATGTTGAATTGGAAATGGAGCTAGAAGGGCCAAATATGAAGCCGGACATAGCTCAGGTGTCCAGACTGCTGGATAACATCGATGTTTTTCTTAAGCAATATAAAGACGACAGTTCGCTGGATGGAGACGAAAAGGAGCAGCGGATACAGCTAATTTTGTTGCGGTTGATCCCATTGGCCACGCTTCTGTACAATCAACTTTCTGCTTCGGACGTTTCCAGTGGGCTGAAGCGGCTTCGAGATGCGTACTCGAAGAAAACAGGCAATTTCAGCCACTATAATGACGTTTTGGTGGCAGTTTTTCCATTTCCAATCAAGTTGAAAGTTGACTTTTTGCAAGCCAAGTGTGAAGATCGTCTTACTGTGTTTGGAAGGTGTTTGGAGTTTGCTAACAAGGTTTTTGAGCAGCATCTGAATGTTGAGTATTTGGCCGAAACATGGGCTGAACTTGACTTGAAAAACGGTAAGTCGCATGGAAACTTAGTGCGGTCTCAATTTATATCCAACCATTTACGGACGTTGCGTCTTTTGGTGGAGGAAATTGGACTTTCCAAATCCTCGAACCGCGAAGCAAAGCCTGCACAGGATGACAACGAAAACAAGCTCATTCAAGAATTCATTGATTCAATTGACCAGTACCTCATCAGTGAGGACGGAAAACGACTCATTATCAAAGATTTTCAAAGAATGAAACAGATGCAATCCAACTCGTCAGAATACCAGGTGTTGAGAACTTATCTGGAAGTGGTGGTAGACTTGCCTTGGCAAAAGCGTGATTCTGGAATTGAGTCCATTGATCTGAACCTAACAAAGGCTAAAGAACTGCTTGATGCTGATCATTACGGAATGGAGAGTGCCAAAGAACGTATTCTTGAGTATCTTGCTGTTATCAACTTGCATAGCCGGATGAACCCGAAACAAGAGCCGGAGTTTGTGCTTGGAAACAAAGAAGTTCCTTCCAAGCCCGTGGAAGTCAGGTCAACTTTAAAAGCTCCTATTTTGCTACTTACTGGTCCTCCTGGTGTGGGAAAGACATCATTGGCACGGTCTATTGCCAGCACCTTGGGCCGCAAGTTCCAACGGATATCTGTGGGAGGACTGAATGATTTCGCTGATTTGAAGGGCCATCGGAGGACTTACGTTGGTGCGATTCCAGGATTGATCATTCAGGCTCTTAGAAGATGTCAATCAATGAATCCGGTGATTTTGCTTGACGAGGTGGACAAAATCGGCTCGAATTCTAGAAAGGGTGATCCTGAGGCTGCTTTGCTGGAGATCCTGGACCCAGAGCAGAATGTCAGTTTCCAGGACCACTATCTGGGCTTCCCAATTGACTTATCGCAAATTCTGTTCGTTTGCACGTCGAACGATCTGTGGGAATTAAGTGAGCCTTTGCGTGATCGAATGGAGGTGATTGAGCTTTCTGGCTACAATTACAGGGAGAAAATTGAAATTTGCAAGAAGTATATCATACCACGCCAAATTGAGCGTACAGGGCTTCCAAAAAATGCCGTTCAACTTGACGACGCAACTATTCTCAGAATTGCTACCAATTATACGCGAGAATCTGGTATTAGAAACCTAGAAAGACTCATTGGTTCGATATGTCGTGGTAAGGCCATTGAATCGCAAACTGGGGAACACTCAAAAAATGTCACTGTGCACGATTTGGCCAAATACATTGGTGTTCCACCACACATTCGGTCGACATCTCTGGAACAAACTAAGGTACAGAATGGATACGGTATTGTGAACGGATTATCATACAATACTGATGGTTCGGGATCTCTTTTGCGTTTTGAAATGGTTGGATTGCCTGGATCACAAAACATGAACTGCACTGGTAGGTTGGGCGATGTTCTACTGGAAAGTTCGCAAATAGCAAACACTCTGGTTGGTTTCATTCTGCACAATCATCTGATTGTCGGTACCCAAGATTACAAAGAAGAGCTATTGAAGCGATATGAGAATCTAAGCGTGCATTTGCATGTGCCTGAAGGGGCGATTTCAAAGGATGGTCCTTCTGCAGGAATTACCATGACGCTATGTTTGATTTCTTTGATCTTGAAGAAAAAAGTTCCTGAGAATCTTGCCATGACTGGAGAAATTACTTTGACCGGCAAGGTACTGCCAATCGGCGGGGTCAAGGAGAAACTACTGGGTGCCCACCTTGCAGGCAAAGTGGACAAAGTACTATTACCAAGGCAAAACCGCAAAGACGTGATTGAGGACTTTATTTATAACATGAAGGATCGTGGGCTGGCCAAAGAACTGTTGGCTAAATACATCGAGGAGGAAGAGCAACTTCTTAAGGACTGCCGGACAGTGGTCGGCGATCCAGAAAAATGGGTCTATGACACCCTCGGACTCGAAATCGTATACGTGGACGACTTCAGTGATGTGCTTGCAAGTGTTTGGGCAGGCGAGGTGATGCTTGCTGGAGGTGTTCGTGAGGCTCGAATGTAGTATATGTACTTAATTTGCAAATCTCTCGGTCCACTCTTTGGCTGTTTTAATTGCATTTTGCTCGTTACTTTTCCATTCCTCAGCCACCTCGTTCGCGAGAGGGTCGTCAGGGTTAGGTGAGGAAAGCAATGCTTGAATCGAAAGCAAGATTGTGCGCACCTGCAGTGCTGGCGACCAGTTCGCCTTAAGCACGTCCAGACAAATTCTACCAAGTCTGTCGATGTTGGGATGGTAAATCTTGGTCAAGAACCGCACTTTAGGGGCCACCATAGGATAATCGTCGGGCAGAAACAATTCAAGTTTGAATTTGCCTCCCTCGTAAGGCGAACCTGATGGTCCATCAACTGTAACCTTGAAGTATCGTAAGTTGTCCTCGTGCGGCACAGCCGTGATTCCTGGAACAGGATCAGATACCAGTCGTTCGGTTTCCTGGAATTAGCAAAATTAAAGGCATTTATTACTCACCCTGATTATTCTCTTTGGAAGTGACATGATAAGAAAATAAACTTAATTTTTTCTCAAAAGTGGAGTTTTTATTAAATAAATATTTCCAATGACCAGGAAATCTGCTGCCGGCAGATTCAATGTCATAGCCGTGGGACTCGTTGGAGGCTTCCTATTCACCTTCTACGCTTTGAAGGATTATCAAATAGTGAAATATTCGCCTCCAAACCCAGACAATTTCGACGAGAATGGCAATTGGAAACACTCGTCTTTCTTTCAAATCCGATACACTGACCACGTCTCACCACTGGAATTGAAGCCAGAGGCGCGTGAAAAACTGCAAAACCAAACCAACCAAACCAATCAAAAAAATACATAACTATTGCTGACGCTGATTCATCATCATTTCCTGCTGACTCTTGTACTGAGGATTCATATACTGTTGTTGTTGCTGACGCAATTGCTGTGACTGCTGCTGTAAATACATCCGGCGTCTCATCATCATCTGCTGCTGCTGCTGCGGAGTCAAGGCCATCTGCTTGTCCTGCGGTTGCGGAGGAATCATCCCGGCAGCCAGCTGCTGGGCTTGGTATTTCGCTTGCATTTGTGCCTGTTGCTGTTGCTTCTTTGCCTGGGCCAGTCTGAGCTGTTGTTGTTGTTGCGCTAGCAGTTGTGCCTGTGCGGAAATCTGTGATTGGACGTCCACGGGCCCCGTTGGCGCAGGCTTAGCCATAGGTGCTGCCGATCTGGTCTGGGCTGTGCCATTTGATGGCATCCGCTGGTGCTGCGACCGCACAGGGTACACATATTCTGTGGTCCTATCGATATCCACGACGGCAGTACGGCCCTGCATCTGTCCCAGAGGATTGGAAGGCATCCTTGGCAGAATGGCTCCAGCGAACATTTCTCTCATACGAATAAATGAATTGCGGATCTTTGTAGGCATGATAACCTTTCTTTCCAACGGCCATGGTGTTGACCTTGTCACACCATCCAAAACTTGGTGTGTTTCTTCTTCGTCATCTAACGGGACAGCCGATCCATGCATAAGATCGTCCTGGGCCTGTTGAGCAGCAGCGGCAGCAGCTCCGATCTTGGCCTGGTTCTTGCGCTGATACGCAGCCAAAAGTTGGTCGTATGGAGCACTTCTACCTGGGACGGCACGCTTGGCACCCATAGAGTGTGTCTTACACGTTAAAGACCGGGCACAGAAACCACCATTTGGCAATGGGACTCCACACTGTTTTTCCACATCCACCGGACCCTTTGGCTTGGTAGTGACTTTAGGCTTAACTGTCTTCTTGACCTTCTTCTCCTTCGCAGCCTTGACTACTTTTTGTCGCTTGGAAGCACCATTTGTCAACTTCATTTCATCTGGTTCTGGAGAGTTAATAGCACTTGGACTGTTTTCCTTTATCTCCTCCAACCTCCGCTTCTTCACAGCAGTAGCCTGTGCCGTGCCATTTCTGACGTCGGCATTGATCTCTTTTGCCTGTTTCATCTGTATACACTGTTTAATATGATCGCCCAAATGGTTTTCTAATATAGGACGATCGCAATGATTGCAGATTCTGTAAACCACCGGTCTCGAAAGCGGATTTTTTGAGTTTGGGTCGTTACTATCTAAGTCTGATGATCCGGGCGTAATTCTTTGTAATCCTTCCAAATAAGCTCCCAGCTCTTTCCAATGAGTAATATTCGCAAGAGAACCGCTTGGGGAAGAATCTTGTTTTATCTCTGAGATTGCCTGGTCTTGGCCAAAAACACTGTGCTTCAATTCCGTGGACACTTCAATAACCGATCCAAAACTTGACATAACACTTGATTCTCGCCTACTCCCAAACACACTTTAACTTATCGTTTGTAATCTTGTATTTTTTCTTCAACAAAATAATATAAACTTATGATTACGTAAAGACAAATAAGAGTATGGAGATCTTACTCCTCCATCAAATCTCCGGACAATTCGCGGCCCAGACAAACTAGTCTGTGACTGATGTTGCTTTTAAGCTCTTGGTCAAGTCCTAAAATGTCGTACTCTATCGCTTCATCTACCAGTTGGCTTGATGCGTTGTATTTGGATACGATGGTAGCAGGAGAGACGGAATGTCCGCTCCGAGACGTATTACCAACGTAAACGCGCAAGAAACCAACGAGGGACTCGATTGACATTCTACTATGCATTTTGCATTCATCAAGATCATCCAAATGTTCGACAACAGTGTAGACGGTGCGCAAGACACCAATAAGAGACAAGAGCGAAAATGAGTCTGCATCCGACGATACGTTCAGGTACTTCAGCAAACGGCACGCCTTGGAAATCTCATTGATTGAAAACAAATGCAAAATCAAGGCACATGTCAATGACAATCTTGTTTCGTCGTTTGCAAGCTTCGAAGGACGTGACGGATGGTGCGCATATTGAAATATTTTGCTGATGGCAGGATTCTCGATCGTGCTTTCCGTCTCCTTAGTGGATGAGAGTGTATCTGGGCTCGAATCCATCGCGCCACTGAATTCGACCAATTCTTTTACATCGCTGAGCACCATTTCAAACATCTCATTAATATTTTCGGCGCTGTGGTCCAGGATCGCGTTGAGTATGACTTTGCATTTTCGTAATTTGACACAAGTTGGAAGAAAGATCAATTGCTCAGAATTTATTCTTTTGAGAATATTTTGCGTACTGCGTTCTAGATCGGTATTCTTTTCTTCGGAGTCACTCGAAACTTCCACTAATTGCGAAACATAATCCACCATGTATTCCCGCAACAACTGTGCACATCTGATGGTGCAAACCAAGTTGATCAAAGTTAAATCTGAATCGTCCGAGTTTTCGATGAACTCGGTAACGTACAAGCCCACCGTGTTGTCTTCGCGTCTATTGAGAACTTCAGTTAGCTTATCAAACAACTCAGAGCTTTCCAGGAATGCTATGTCGTTGTTCACAAATCTTAATATCCGGGTCGTCTCCTCGGAATATTTGCTATCCTCCTTTATATTTTTGAAGTCCTTCACCATTCCAAGCATAAGGCTATCGAGCAGCCGTTGCAAACCAAGCACACTACTAACAGCAGGCCCTAGTTTAACCACCACCAATCTTGTCACAATTAGTCTATTGAAATGGAACTGAATGGTAGTTTCAGACTTGCTCTGGTACTCTTTATCTTCGATAACAAACGACTGGAGGAAGTACTTTATGAAAGACCTAGAAACTGATCCAGCAGGCACTCTCTCGTGGTTCTGAAATGTTTCAAGCAGTCGTTTTTTCAAAGAAATATTCAGGTCATTCATTCCATTGAGTTTGGCAGGGAGATCAAGACTCACGAGGTGCAACTTAGCGGTCAACACCTTGAGGAAATCCATTATCAGTTCGAAAACACTGATGTCAAACTCAGTTTTTGGACGCACAATAGGTTTTTCTTTAGGTGCAGTCAAGGAAGCGTATACAGGTTGCAATAGCAGGAATGTACCACAGAAGAAAAATAACCATCTTAGAAAGTTAACAACGGTAGCAGCCTGTGGAGAGGATAAGATTGGAAATATCTCATGAACTGGAATGAATGCAAGTCCTTTGAAGTCTGTGTTTCCGTAGCCGTCAAAGAGCTGTGATCCAACCAAAGCCGTCATTCCTCCCATGAGGACCTTGGAACTTAATGGCATCGATGCCATTTGCTGCGGTGGAGGCTGCGAAGACTGTGAAGTCGGTTGCATCATGTACTGCGACTGACTTGGAGACATATATTGAGCCATTTCAGGAGCATATGGATGTTGTGTAGGCGCATAATTCTGGTTTACCATATGGTTGTCTAAACTGGTCCTCAGCATTCTGTTTTCATTCGACAAAGCAGCATTCCTGGATTCCAGATGTCTAATGTATTCCGTAGCTTTGGACAAAATACTGGCCTTATTCAATTTCATGGCTGGAGCTAGGCCACCAAGGTCCTCGTCCGAAAGCTTGTTGTCCGAGACAACTCTGAGCGACGGCACTGCGTCTCTAAGCTCTAATATCTTTGAATTAATGTTCATTCTGTACTTCTTCTCCACCACATTGTGAGATGAGCGGTCCTTTTTTATTTTGCTGGCCCTCGGGTTGACGACTGGCGATTTCTTCTGCATAATAGGAGATGATTCCGAGACCGAGCTGAGCGAATCTGGAGGGCTGAACAGAGTCTTTGTGTTTCCACTATCAGTAAAACTGTCCAGGGGCAATTCAGGCAAACTTTCAGCTTTGAAACTTTGTTCGAGGGCGTCGGACTCAAGCCAGTCGTCTATCTCGTCATCAAATTTGATATTTGTCCCGTCGTACTGCTTAGAAACAGGCAACTCTCCGTACTCTAGGGAGCTCGCGTTGGAAACCGGAGACTCTGAATCTGCAGCATTGAGTGAGAACAAGAACGCATCTGCGTCTTCAAAGTTGAAATTGAGACTCATATATAGACAGACACCGGCTACAACGCTTATCAAAATATTTTTTTTATGCCGAGCTTACATAATTAGTAGATTACGTCGTCTTCTTTATGCCGGTATAATGTATCAGTGCAAGGATTTATATTGACTTGTATTGTTTGATTGAGCTTCTGTTTTAAAAATTACGGGCCGGGTAAAATCCACCTCTCAAATGGCTGCAGCAAGTTTTCTATTGGCCTGCAGAATTCGAGAAACTTCTGTCGCGAGTGCTGGGTTTTTCGCCAGCCACTACGCGCGATTTGCCCGCGAACGGTTTTTTTCCCCCGGGTACCGGACAGCCCGTTTGGGCTCTATCTGGTGGCGAGTTGTCTTGTTCGTTGCTTGTGAAAGTAAATTTCTTTCATTACTAATTTATTTAGTGAGCCCCACTGGTCATAATCCTACACATATGTCTTTGAAGAGAATCAATAAGGAACTATCAGATCTAGGCAGAGACCCACCTTCGTCTTGCTCTGCCGGCCCTGTGGGCGACGATTTGTATCACTGGCAGGCGTCGATCATGGGTCCCCCAGACTCTCCGTATGCTGGAGGAGTGTTTTTCCTCTCTATCCACTTCCCAACAGACTACCCATTTAAGCCTCCAAAGATCTCTTTCCAGACTAAGATATACCACCCAAATATTAACTCCAACGGTAACATTTGTCTTGATATTTTGAAGGACCAGTGGTCTCCAGCTCTTACTATTTCCAAGGTGCTGCTCTCTATCTGCTCTCTGCTCACAGATGCTAACCCGGACGATCCACTTGTGCCGGAAATCGCTCATATCTACAAGACCGACCGTGCCAAGTACGAGGCTACGGCCAAGGAGTGGACTAAGAAGTTTGCCATTTAGGCGTAGGCGTGTATGTACGGAATAATAAAGTGGCATAAGAATGTTATAGTAGTGGTGGTCCAACATCAAGTTTTTGAAGTTTCTACTACGTGGAGTAAAAATATCGATCTGTGTGTCTTTTTCCCCTTTTATCTTTCCGTCGCGTCGATCGCCTTTTTCATGGAAAAACCAAGGTACAAACGGAACTACCTGGCCTGTTTGAACTGCCGGACGCGCAAGGTTAAGTGTGACCTGGGCAGCGCAGACTCGCCGCATAGTCCTCCATGTGCACGGTGTAAACGTGAGCGCAAAGAGTGCGTTTTTGCCGAATCACGTCGCGGTGGATCAAAGAACGTTATTCTTGGGAAGATGCGCAAATCCAACTCCAAAACTCCAGCATCGACAGTCGCGAGTACGCCTGACCAGTCGTCTGCCGAGCCATTTGTTGTGCCCAATCTCCCCGATCTTCCTCAACACCATAGTTTGGGGGTTGAGGAAGGACTTCAAAACACCGGTAACTCTACAATGATATTCCTGGCACATATTGCTGGCAAGTTTGCCAAGACGGATGAACGTGACCATATCAACGCGTATGAAAGAATCCAGAATCTCGAAAATCGCACCACCAACCAAACTGTCTCTCCTCCTCCATCTTCTAGTCGGCAGTCGTTTTCTGAACTATCTGAGACCAAAAAGCTGTCTTCAGCCGCATCCACCGTGTCTGCCGACTCGTTTGCGGTGGAAAATGATCCCTCAGAACCCAAAGAGTCGTTTGGCCATGATACTAGTTTATTTCCACTACTTCGACAAAACAGACTTCATGTGCCACCTGTGAGGTCCACGCTCAATATCCGGCCACGTCCATCATCCAGGATGGCTGACATTGAATACATTGGCGATGATAAGGTCTTAACTGAGCCTGAGGCTCGACATTTGATCAGGCTGTTTTTTGCAACCATGCATCCGTTTTTCCCCTACATTCCACAAGAGTTGCAGAGCGAGGACGTTCTGCCAGGATATCCGATGTTGCTATGTGCCATTCTAACAATCTCATCGAGATATCATCCTTTCGAGAAGTTAAACCGTCACATTGAGGTCCACGAGCAATTGTGGATTTACTGCCAGAGATTAATTAGTATGACTGTTTGGGGAGAATCCAGTAGCAGAAGCATCGGAACATTGTTATCGTTTCTGCTATTTACTGAATGGAATCCGCGAGCCATTCATTTCAGATGGAGTGACTATGCCAATCAGCCCGAGGACGAGAGTCAGGAAGAATATGCTGGGCTTAGTGCTATGAAACGCTCAGAAATTATGTCTTTCATGTTAATCGGTACGGCTACAAGACTCAACTTCCTGCTGGACGAGCATCCTCTCACCTTTCTGGCAACTCACATCTCCGAGACTCATTCCGCTATCAACCTTAACAAGCGCTCGATGTTGTCGCAAACATTGAGCGAGGTGGATATAAATGATACGAACTTCGCATTCACCCAATATCAGAAGGCCACTATAGAGCTTCTCCAATTCACATCATTGTGTTATGAATCTTTGTACGTCCAGAATCCAAAATTAGGGCTGCTCAACGAACACCAAAACTTAGCTGTTTTAGACATTCTATCACCTTTGCTAGAAAATTGGTACAAGAAGTACCATAAGCTTCTCAAACAGTCGTCTCCTCATGCATTCAACCAAAACTACGATGAGCTTGCGGCTCAGGATACGCAATCGAAGGTGCTCAAGGAACTACACAATCAAGTGGAAAAAGAATCTCTGATATTAGACTATTATTATGCAAAGTTGTATCTCTATTCGCTCGCACTGAACGATGACACTTCGATGAACACCACCAACTCATCCAAAAAGGGCCGTCTACGACTCGACGAACTAGCGAAGTACTCCAGGTACGTCGAACTTGCATACAAGTCAGCCAAAGAGGTACTTGCTGTGATGCAACGCGTGAACAGACTCAAACTGCTAAAGTTCATGCCTGTTCGTTGGGTCATCCGTGTTATCAAAGCCGTTGCATTCATTGTCAAGTGCTATCTCACACTCACTACCGATACTCCTGTTGCACAACCAGAGACCAATCAGTCCGCAAGTGAGATTATTAGACTGAGTATTATTCCGGTGGAAGAAATCATTTCGCTGCTGCAGAAAACAGCCATATGTCTGCGTGATGCAGCTCCTGACGAGCTTCATTTGTGCACTAGGTATTCGACAATTCTAATGTACCTTTGTTCACAGTTCAAAACTAAGGTGGTGAAAAAACCCGTCATTGACTACGAGGACGAAATCAACAAACAGGCAGAGTACGATAAAGAACAGCAGGAAAATT
Source organism: Ogataea nonfermentans (assembly GCA_003706255.2). NCBI lineage: Eukaryota > Fungi > Ascomycota > Pichiomycetes > Pichiales > Pichiaceae > Ogataea > Ogataea nonfermentans. The sequence goes on along the minus strand of PPKT02000002.1, from coordinate 604,030 downwards.
TGGACTACCCGCAGTATTCAACGTCCATCAATCAACAAACTTTTGACGACTATTTCACAAATCCATCAGAGACCCTTTTTAACTGGTTCTCCACCAATAATAACCCCGGGCTGGACTTTGTCGATCAATTCACCAAAGAAATCGAAAACGAGTTCATGAAGACCGGACTCGGTAAGTAGCTTTATGTTATCATCTTCTTGATAAGTCTTTTCAGACCGTGTCCGTGCTTCTTTTTTTCTGGTTGGCGTGCCGGCCGCGAACCATTAGATATTTCAACAGAGACTTTTGACATCTGCGGAGATAGTGTTTCGTGTCCAGGTGTAGTGACCGTTTCGTGCGGATGCATTAAAGGGGACGGAGATTTTATGACTTCTTTTCGCAACACCGGCGGCATGGAAGCGGCAAACTTCTCTTCGTTATCGGTGTCGGTGGTATCTGCCACCACAGAAGTTGTGGACGATAGCATACTTGCCGGGTTGGAGGGGCTATGTGCACTGGTGGAAACTGATCCACGCTTCAAAGTTAGTAGCCTCGAGTTGATTTTCTCCATGAATCCACCCTCTTGAGTTTCGGGGTTGTCCTCTGTATGCGTCCAGATAGCTGGAGGATCGTTCTCGCGTGGTGGGTGGAACGAACCTTTTGCATCTAAATCGTACCAATAATATTGCGATGCTATATCAAGGAAAGCAGGATCTGTTGGCAATATTTCAGGGTCAGTGTGCTTTCTGGTGCGCGATAGCGAGTTGGACCGCGTGGATGAGCTGATGACAGGCCCAACGGACAATGGCGGCTGCATATCGTTGGCCGGGCTGGCAGCATCAATGGTGATTGGCGGAATAACGGCAGATTTTAGTGACAATGAAGACATTTGAGACACCATCGAGCTCTTCCTTGCTGCCAAAACAGCACTATTTGGGACACTAGAATCGCTATCGAAACCCCAATACTTGTCTTTTGCTCCATGAGGGGGTCTGATTGTGCTATCATCGCCGCTTGTAACGTTTGCTTCAGACTCTAAATCGTGGTTGATCTCGACAATTTTATAGAACAAAATGTATGGATCCTCTTGTTCCATAGCATCCTCAAAGGATATTGCCTTTGCCTTTTCGTCTTTTTCAAGAATATCATTGAATAAAATCCATTCGCTCTTATCATTTTGATTGACATAAGGCCGTTTTCTCACCAACGAGACGTAATGGCCTGAATTAACGCTTTTTCCTCGGTGACAAATGCAGCTTTCTAGCACGAGCATAAATGAGCCAAATGGGGCTCTGTTGTCAGTGGAACGTTTGAAGTCAACATATCCCGGCTTGGAGCGATCTTCGGCAATAAAATAGGGATATTTAATGATCTCCGGAATCACCACTTTGCGGTTGATCTTGTGTGAATGACCATCTTCATCCCAGACGTATTTTTTAAGACATATTGGAATGACGGGCCGTTTATCACAATACCGTTGCTCGAAATCAGACATTTGCGGCACTATCTCGGTGGAACTCGGTCTCGAGTAAGCTGATTCCCGAGTAATGCTTCTTGATATGCGTCTAGACATTTTTTCGTAGTTTTGCAAGCGTAATTTAACTTTTGGGTCCGTATAATAGGGCAAAAGCTGTAAGAACATCCATGCTGGAAGAGCAACCTCATTGTTAGAAACTGAAGAAGCCCTACGAGTCAACCTGTTGTTGGAGACCATCACGTTGTTGAGCACGGTGGCTATGGTTGAGGATCTGGTCCTGGTAGCTTCGATTCGCTCAGAAAGCTTGAAAAATGACCCGACTGTAGCGGTACGGTCACTTATGGAGTCATTCGCCGTCACAGTCGAGTTACTAAGAGCCGTGGAAAGATCCACCGATGAAGAAATCGAGTCTCTGGACGGAACAGGACCCAGCTGATCATCATTCGTTGTGACAATTCCAAGTTTTTCATACTGGGACAGATCTTGGGCGAGGTTCGCTTTCAACTCTTCATCCCACACATCATCCCTTTCCAGCGTCCGGCGCCGTTCCAGGTGTCTACGAACAGTGATACTGTTGTTGAAGTAGGAGTTCAAGCATTCTTCCAGAGAGATCGGGTTTTCGTCCGACTCATCCGGAGCGTCTCCAGGAACAGAAATAAGCAATGCGCGCTCTTCTATAATCCGCATGTCGTCGTTGACGTTCAATTTGCCGGAATGAATAATGTCAAGCTTTATAGTGAGCAATGGTAGAGACAGTGATTCCGCAAGAAACTCGAACAATTGCAATGCATCTTGTTGCGTCTGGCTGAGCACCATGTCACATCCCACTGCACTAAGAGAGAAACATAGTTGCTTCATTAGTGTGTGAGGAATGTACTCGCCTCCTCTCATTAAATTGACAATATATCGCAGCATCACCTTGAACTCGCGCACTTCTTGTTGGAGGTCAGGCGAGAGCGTACTATCCACATGGCTGTCAAGTAGAAAATCAAAGCTCTCACATGAGTAGAACATTGATATCAAAAGCGAATCCATGTAGCACATGACCGATTTCCAATTGTCCATTCCTATCAACTTAATGTCATTCTGTTGGTCGGCCGCACGAAACCGATATTGGCCCCGATTTGTGATCAGTCTGCCCTCACAGGAGAATTGCCAATACCTGAAATGTCTGAAGAGCAAGTTGACAGCCTGGGTGGTATTCGAGGTCAAGTCAAGTAAGATAATTAAACTCGAAAGCAGACGCTGGTAGTCTTTGACCCGAGACCGACTTCGAGAGAAATGCAACACTGCATGGTTTGTAGCTTTTAGTAGGGCTTTCTGCTCGGTTGTGAGCTTTATGTGGAACTTTTTAGAGTCCCTGTGGTCCTGTAAAAGCACTCCGCTGTAGTTTGGGGGAGGTTTCATGGCAAAAAAATGAAGCCGCGACGATCGACTCAAATTATAATCTTTAAAATCAAAAATCATTCATCCATTCGTACATTCGTTACAGATAATTTTTTAACACTCGTTCTTCCAAAACTCCACGAGTTGCTTACCCCTCCAACTCATTGCCAGTCCACACCAATTTTCAACATCGCGCAAAAGCTTTAAAATCACCGAATGTTCGTGCGAGGACGAGATCAGCTTGCCTGCTATCCAGATACCCTGTAGGGAGATGATCTGACATCCAAGATTGCGTCTAGTTTCCGACTTCATGTTACATAAATTGATTCCAATGATCTGTTTAGCGTGCCATATCTGTGACTTGGACATGAGACTGGTGTGTCCTACACCAACGGATGAAGGCTCAGAGAAGCCAATTGAGCCTGATTTGGGGTCCTTGATGGCACTCTGAAATAGATTGTCTTCCAACTGACCAAGCTTCACTAGTCGTGGTTTGGTTTGGAGCATCAGGATGCAACAAAGATGGAATAACTGGTTTGCACAGATGGCTTTGGAACCCCAGTACAATGTTTCTGGAAACGAGTCGTCTCTTTTGTAACGGAAGAGACTGTGCATAGGGTTCGAACGGTTAAGCTCCCACTGGCTCAAATTTTCCCAGATTGTCTTCCAGTCTGCGTCAAAGTCTAACTCATTGTCGAAAGAGCTCACTAGCTGGAACACTTTGGCTGTTAAAAGAAACATAGAATGGAGCTCGCAATCGGTGTTTTCTGCATTCCAATCATTGACAGGGATGATAGTCGCTTTCTCTCCAACTGCACATGTACTAACATCAAGAGATATGAAGCTCCAAAAAAGCGCTTTTGCCAGCCCATTTTCAACAGAAGCATTGATATTACAAGCCTTGAACATGGCCCCACAATTTTCCAGACGAGAATTCCAGGATCCTGGCTCAGTACTCAAAACCTCAAAATAACATAATAAAACACAAGTGGCCACCACGCTAAGGATGTCCTTTTCCGAATTGAGACTCATGCTGAGCTGTTGCATGGAATAATTGTAATAGTGCAGAGTGTTCTCACCAGTATACGTGGTATTCACCAATTCAAGATGTCTAGAAGAGAGTGCCATCATAGCGTACTGGAGAGCAGGAAAGTTTTCGGCCATGGCCGGAATCTCGGTCACAAACACATTCTCTTGAGTGGTGTCTGTTTTGTTGAGCATAAAAGCCATACTGTCCACGTAAGTTTCCATCAACAGCAGCATCTCGCGATCACTGGTGCTTGGAACATCAACGGTGGATTTGTCGGTAAAAAACTCAAATATTGTCTCGTTATTAGGCAATTTTCTGCCTGTGCTGGTGTCTTTGGTTGCGGCTACTAAACACATAAAGTCTTTAAGGGTGTATGGGAGTTCATAGAACTGTGACGAGTTTTGCGAAAAAGAGTACCGATGCTCAAAATCTGTCTCTTTTTTGCTAAGAGACATGTCTGAAGCGACGGAAGAGGCAGAAGATGTCTTATTGTTAGCAATTGAGCTCATAGTATAGCTCTGAACTGAAGCTGAGCCATCTAAGTATCCAAGCGAATTCATACCGAAACTCGGGGTGCGAGTGAGCATTTGATTTTGAGGCTGCTCATTAGCTGAGATGTCCTGAAAGGAATTGAACAACCCTGAAAGCGGTGAGTCAGCGGTCTCCACAACAGGATAACCAACACTTAGGGAAGCGTCCATATACTCGTTTTTCCGCGAGTAGCCATCAAATGCATCTAGGTAATGGTCTGCCATGTCGCTGGAATAGGCTTTTTTCCGTCTGCGCAGCTCTGATGCAGAATTTGGATTGATCGCAAGTTCTGAATAGTCCACAGATCGCGAACCGTTGTAGTCCAGCGGCGTTAAGCTGTCGCTGAGGGCACTGGGCGAAAGAGGGACTCCAGTTTTGTGGATTCTGCTTCTGTGAACTTTTTGGGTGAAACAGAAATCTTTGAAAGAGTTGTTAACAAACACGTTCTTCCTCACTTCCTCCGGCCAAATACACTCAAGACCTTTTGTGGTGCAGAAGTCGCATTTTGGTCGATTCTCGTCGCACTTCTTGTGCTTTCTACGACACGTGAGACATCCGGTTCTAACTCTTCTTTTAGCTGGCGGAGTCTCTTTTTTGGGCTTGGGGTTTCTGCCCCGTCTTGACTTGGACTGATCGTCGTCTTTTACCATTTTGTGCAATTACGGTTTGGAACCTGTGTGCTATATATGGGCCGGGATACCCTGAGGGTCATTTTTTTCGTTTATAACCCAAACTGCGTGTTGTATCCGGCCAACCCCAGGCACTCATCACCGAAATGTGGGGTGTAGGTATATGTTGATCTATTGTTGCCCTATTGTGAGCCCAAGAGGGGAACCCGCTGAGTCCTATGCGAAAGGACAGATCTTTATCGAGGAGGAGATGGGGAGGGGCGTATGTCTGCACTCTGCCTGCATCTGCACTACATAATATGCCTTAATCATGTCATACATATCCCCTCTGCACGGATGAAGGTGGAAATTATGCTTCCGATAGCTCTTATTTGATAGCTGTAGACGCACACCCTCCAATAATTTCTGTTCCGTGCGAAACATCCGTGTGGAGTACTCCGCTGTCGGGCTGTGCGGCTGTACTTGACGTAATTCTACGGTGATGGCTCCGGCTGTCCAGAAGTTCGAACTTTTGTGGGGAAATTGTGGGGAAGCACATAATAAGAAAAAAATAAATTTATTTAAATGTCACAAACAAAGAACATCCAATAACCTATAGCTTATTAACTTTATTGTGTTTCGGCTTCTCCTTTAAGTCCAAAAAGTCGTGTAGTAGCAGTGGATCTCTCTGGCACGCCTTGACGTAAGACTCCACCTTCTTGGCAATCTCGGCTGGGTTGTAGCCAAAGTACTCGTAGATAACTTCTGGTGGCAGAGACTTTCCGAAAGTGTTCATGCAGTACGAAGCGGTAGCATATCTCTCCCAACCAAATGCAACGTGGCCGTCAACAACAATAGTAGGAACCTGCTTACCGTCCTTCCTCAACACAGATCTTCTGTACCCAATCGATTGCTCATCAAACAATCGAGTGCAAGGAATCGACAAAACTCTTGTTCTGTACTTTCTACCGAGAATCTTTGCTGCCTTGTAAGCAAACTCCATCTCTGCACCAACACCAATGATCTGGACCTCGGCATTTTCGGCATCTTCCAAAATATAGCCTCCTCTCTTGGCTTTCTCGGCACTGGACTTACCTGGATATTGTAAAACTTCGTTTCTCGAAAGAGATAGAATTGATGTAAATGGAAGCTCAACAGCCTTCTCAAACAAGCCAAACACTTCGGCAGAGTCCACAGGCCTCATATAGTAGATGTTAGGCATAGCTCTGAATAGAGCTGGTGACTCGATAGGCTGATGGGTTGGTCCGTTCTCTCCCTCATTGATGGAGTCATGAGTACCAATATGGATCGATTTGAGCTCTTGTAGACCTGCCATTCTGATTGCTGGAGCAGCATATAGGTAGAACATGAAGAATGTCGAAGTGATTGGTAAGAAAGTGCCTCTGTTGTAGGCTGCCAATCCGTTGGCAATGGCACACATAGCATGTTCTCTGATACCGTACTCAATATATCTTCCGGAGTAGTCACCTGAGAGGCCACATTGGGTCGACAATGTTGGATCCATGAAGTATTTGACACCAGGCCATTGCAGGTTGACAGAGACAGACAAGTCTGCGCAACCAGCAATGATAGATTTGCACTCCTTTCCAAGAGCCCTCACGAGTTCTCGGGCAGCAGCCCTGGTTGGAGCATCGCCAGTAAAATCCTGCTGAGGAAGGAACGTTTTCCAGTTCTTTGGTAGCTCTCCTTTCACTCTGGTCTGGAACTCTGCTCCTTCTTCGGGGTATTCTTTGCAGTATTTATTGACAAGATCCTTCCACTCGGCAGCGAGCTTGTCACCTTCGGCAGGCTTCTCTTTGAAGAAGTCGTAGACGTCTTTTGGAATGTAGAATTTCTGGGCAGGGTTCATACCGTACTTGATCTTGAGCTCTCTCACACCATCTTCACCTAATGCACTACCGTGAGCAGCACAGTGATTCTCGAATGCAGCACCTGAGCCGATCACTGTTCTGCAGTTGATCAAAGTAGGTCTATGTTTTTCTGCACCGGCGTATTCCAAGGCCTTGACAATGGTGGCCACATCTTCAGAAGCATTTTCAACCTCAATGACGTTCCAATTGCATGCCTTGAACTTAGCACTTATATCCTCAGTGTTGGCAATGTCGACACTACCGTCACAACAGACTTGGTTGTTGTCGTAAAGCACAATGAGGTTGTTCAAGCCTAAGTGACCGGCGAGAGAGATTGATTCCAAAGCTGGACCTTCCTGCAGGCAAGCATCACCAACGATACAGTAGGTCTTATTGGTGATCAGCTCATAGCCAGGCTTGTTGTACAGAGCAGCCAAGTTCTTGGTAGCAATAGCCAGTCCAACAGAGTTTGAAATACCCTGACCCAGAGGGCCAGTAGTGACCTCGACAGCATCGTGTTCAATTTCAGGGTGACCAGGACACAAGGAGTGGAAGTCGTTGGAATGGTAGGACTTCAGTTGGTCCATAGTCATGGATTTCAGACCTGTTAGGTGCTGGAAAATATACTGGAACAAGCAAACGTGACCATTTGATAGGACGAATCTGTCTCTGTTGAAGTAGGATGGGTCGTTAGGAGCGTACTTCATCGTGTATTTCCACAGAGCAATACCAAGTGCCATGGCTCCCATGGCGGAGCCGGGGTGTCCTCCACCGTACTGTTCGACGATATCGAGGACCAATGCACGGCCGTACTTGATTACTCTCTGGTGTTCTTCGTCGTGAACCGACGCTGCTTTAGGGATTCTCATGCTCATTTGGTAAGGATAGATATGATCTGATATGAGCGTGAGGGGGGTATTTATAGGATCCGTCAGTTCAGTTTGTGGAGTAGCGGTACCAGTTAATGAAAAGAGTAATCTACACCGGCAGGGTGTAGTTCGCTTCCAAACAGATCTCTCCAAAGGCTAATTTGCACCCCATCTTTGGTGAGGGGAGAGCTTCTCGCTAACTGTAGGCTATTTTGCAATCTAGTGACGCGATTAAGTTTTCGCCGTGTAACAAGTAAATCTTCCTACTACGGCTATCCGGTGCCTCTGATGGACGAATCATGGCTCGCGGAACGTTGAAACTCTGTCTGGTATTCAGATTTCTTATTATTCTTCCGCTGCTCCTTCTACTTGTGCACAGCCGTTCGAGCAAGTGTATGAATGTAAACACGGCATGTTCCAGAGATTCTGATTGGTCATTAACTGTGCATGCTTCTAAAAGCTGGTGTCGGCCTAATGGCTATCCGGAGGAACCTGGAATCATTCATCTGGTAGCTGTCAAGATATTAATCTATATATTATTTTTCGTCGCGTCGATTTACAAACAACTTCACTTCTAACGTCGAAACATTTCTGTGACATTACAGCTAATCTTTAGAGGGAGCTCTTTTTTTTGAAAGCAATTCGTTTGTCATGTCATGGTCAGGTTTTAAGAAGGCTGTCAACAGAGCCGGAGCGCATGTCATACTGCGTACCAATAAGAGCGAAGCATCTGTCGATGCGGAGTTTGATCTCCAGGAGGCCAATTTCAAGAAACTCGAGACCTATACCAACGAGCTCGACATGGAACTTGATAGGTTTGTGAGCAACTTCGAAAATCTGCTGGAGACGCAATTGAACATGACCAAAACGCTGGACTCTTTCTACGGTGATTACAGTTTTGACTTGAACGGCGATAAGAAGGCGGAGCTCACGGACGACCACGGACAAAGAACAATCAACGTGCGAGACGGTATCTCTCTTAGTTACTTGCAAATTGTGGAAGAAATCAAGGAAAATATTCTTCCGCAGGTCTTGGAACCGATGAACGTGACGGTTCTGGAGCCAATTAACGAGCTCAAGAAATATAACGAAGAGATTAGCAAATTAATCAAGAAACGAGCTCGTAAGAAGGTCGACTATGATCTTCTCAAGTTCAAATTGTCGAAGCTTCAGAGTGAGTATGATAGTCTAGAATACCAGGTCAAAGCGGAACAGCAGAGCGAGAAAAACGAACAGCTTAGAAAAAGCTATGATAAACTACAGAAGTTCAAAGTAGAGCACGACGAGGCAGAAACGATTTACTCGGACATCAATACACGGCTTAAGAATGAAATTGAACAATTCATTGGGCTGAGATTGTCGCTCATAGATCCAACTTTCGAGAGTTTTATCAAAATCCAACTGAAGTTGTACAGCGACATTTTTGCAAAGCTCGAGCAGAAAGATTTGCACCTGGATGCCATGACAGTCCAGGAACACGAAGAAGAAAAACTCGATGCGCGACTCGAGGAGATCCTTTTAAGAATGCGGGCTCTAGATATCAAGAGCTTATAATAGTTCTTATATTAGTTTATAACAGATCTCAATGGTTTACAAAGACTCTGCAAAAATGAACTCCTTGAGCTCTGCGTAAGCCTTGTCGAGATTGTCGTTGACAATGATCTTGTCGTGGCCACCAGCCTGAGCATATTCCATCTCAGCAGTAGCAGCAGCTATCCGCTTGGCCAAAGACTCTGGAGTCTCAGTTCCACGACCCTCTAGTCTATTTTTGAGCTCATCGATGGAAGGAGGTGCGATGAACAAGAATCTGGCATTCAAGTCTGTCTTCTTAACAGACTTGACCCCCTGCATATCAATGTCCAAAATACAGGTTCTTTTCAAGTTTTCTGCCACGTCCTGAACAGATTTTATTGAAGTTCCGTAGTAGTTTCCCGAGAACTGCGCCCACTCAATGAACTTGTTGTCGGCAATCATCTGCTTGAACTGGTCCACGGTGGTGAAGTGGTAGTCAATACCATCCTTTTCACCTGGTCTAGGGCTTCTGGTGGTGTTTGAGACCGAAAACCCAAACGAGTCAGGATACTCTGCAAAAAGCTTCTTTAAAAGAGTGCTCTTGCCGGTGCCTGACGGACCAGAGATGACTATAGGACGACCAACCATTACGTGTATAAAATAAATGCCAGCTAATTTCCTATTTTTTTTTCTAATCTTATCGTCGCGTCGATTGATTTTTTAATTCGCTGTTCTTCTTATTATAATGGCCTCTGCACTAATCAGTTCTGGGCTCTATCTGGCTAAGCGTGGAGTTTTTGGCTCCACTGCGGCCGCCCTCGCGAAACAAGGTGATATAGCAGATCCTATTGACGAAGGACCCATAGACAACAATCCTGATACGGGTCTTCCTGACGATAATAATCTTGATGAAACAAACCCTATGGCCGAGGAGATATTCTCCTCCTGGGCGCTGTTTATTGTGATGTTTCTACTCTGCTCAGCTCTATGGTCCTCCTATTATCTTCAGCAGAAACGAATCAAGGCTATCCATGAAACTGTTTTGTCTATCTTTTACGGAATGGTGGTTGGACTTATAATTAGAGTCAGTCCTGGTCATTACATTCAAGACGCAGTGAAATTCAATTCGAGCTACTTCTTCAACATTCTGTTGCCGCCAATTATCCTCAACTCGGGCTACGAGCTCCATCAGGCCAATTTCTTCCGAAATATAGGGTCCATTTTGACATTTGCTATTCCAGGTACCTTTATCAGTGCGATGGTTTTGGGAGTCATACTATTTGTTTACACCAAATTAGGATTTGAAAGCATCAACATGTCTTTTGTTGATGCTCTTGCTGTTGGTGCCACCCTCTCTGCCACAGATCCGGTCACCATCCTCTCGATTTTCAACTCTTATAAAGTTGATCCTAAATTATACACCATTATCTTTGGTGAATCGCTGCTCAATGACGCTATCTGTATCGTCATGTTTGAGACCTGTGAGAAGTTCCATGGTAGTCAGGCTGAGTTTTCCAGTTTCTTCAAAGGAATTGGCATGTTCCTCATGACTTTTACTATTAGTACTATCATTGGACTGGTAATTGGAATCCTGGTTGCTTTGGTTCTCAAGCATTCCCACGTTAGAAGGCATCCTCAGATTGAAACGTGTCTTGTGCTGCTTTTTGCATACGAGTCTTACTTCTTCTCCAACGGTTGCCACATGTCAGGAATTGTGTCTCTTCTGTTCTGTGGAATTACAATGAAACATTATGCCTACTACAACATGTCAAGACGCACGCAGATTGCCACTAAGTACATTTTCCAGCTGCTGGCACAGCTCTCGGAGAACTTTATATTCATCTACCTGGGATTGTCGCTGTTTACCGAGGTCGAGCTAGTTTTTAAGCCACTGCTTATAATCGTGACATTCATTTCGATTTGTGTTTCGAGATGGGCAGCTGTGTTTCCACTTGGCCGTGCTATCAACTGGTTTGCACGTTCGAGAGGTTTAAGACGCGGTCTGGCCCCTTCAAATATCCAAGACGAAATTCCATACAATTACCAGATGATGCAATTCTGGGCTGGTTTGCGTGGAGCTGTCGGAGTGGCTCTGGCTATGGGACTTCAAGGAGAGTCCAAGTCTGCCCTTCTTGCCACTGTGCTTGTGGTCGTAGTGCTGACAGTGATTCTTTTCGGTGGAACTACAGCAGGAATGCTTGAGATGCTCAACATAAAAACGGGTTGTGTCGAAGAAAACGAGAGCGATGACGAGTTTGATATTGAGGCTCCACGGATGCCAAACCCAAGCGCAATTTACGGCAGAAATCCAAACGCCATGATCAGCAACAAAAACTTTATGTCCTCCAGCATCTCGCATTACTCAGACAGCATGCCACCTCGCTCTAGAAATACCTCAGAGGAAGATTTGATGAGAGACACTGAGTTTGATGATGATCTTCAGCTCCCGCCACACACTCTTGCCAACTTCCCTGGTCCTGGTTCGTTGTCAAGCAGCACGTCGCCACCCGTCCAAGACCAATTACCTACAGGTTCTGGAATATTCAACAGTTTCTTGAGCGTCGACGAGCATGCCAAATGGTTTACCAGCTTTGACGAAAATGTTCTCAAGCCAGTGTTGCTTGATAACCTTCCTGCCAAGCCCAGGAGTCCAGGCGACAAAAAATAGTTACAGGTAGTAAATAATACGGAATTATAGAAATAACGTTAATCTTGTGTCTGTATTTACAGCTCCTCCATCCGATCATCCAGAGCCGTATCCGTACACCATTTGGCAAACTTGAACACGTCTGGGCTTAATATTAGGTCGTTCAATACGGAGTTGTATAGGACAACAAGTTTGAAGAAATAATCAAGGGTCAGTTCGTTCAGCTCCCTGATACAGTTTGCTCCAGTGTCTTTAGCAGGTGGGTCTGATAAGAATTCGGCCGTTGCTTTGTACAGCCGAGTCAAGAGTGTCAGAACCTCTGTGAGCGTACCTGTGGTAATATTCTTGCGGTCCTCGTGCTTGGCATGTAACAGCACCTCCGAAATCACGATTACCGCATCTCCAACAAGCACCTTATTTGGAACACGTTTGGCAGCCTCCCGTGAAATATTGGGCATGAAAAGCGTCTCGAGAACAGCAAGATTAGTGAATATATATTCAAATGCCTCGCTAGTGCTCTTTCTACTCGACTCTTTTTCCAGCCTACTTAGTAGGTCTGGTTTCTTAACCCTCTTAGTTAAACCTGCGACAAATGTATGGAATTGTTCAACAAGTGTGCTTTGCTTCGGTTTTGGTTTCTCTGCTGGCAAAAATAGTGACTCGACATTTTTCTCCGGTTTCTCATCATCTAAAGGCGATTTTGTGGTTCCAGAATTGCCGAAGATACTGTTCTGCTTCACAGGAGCCGGTGCAACATTGGGAACAGCTAGGTCTGCGGTGATCGCCATTGATGCACTCCTGATCACAATGGAGCACTGTTCCAGCACGGAAGTCCAGTTGGAGACACTTTTGTAAAAAAACGTACGCTCGTCCACGGATTGTGCAAAATAAACGAGCTCTTGGAATGCTGTAAGTCTCACAAAAGGGTGTTTGATGTCTTTCAGGCCAGAGACAAGAATTTGGAGCTGGTCGTCGGAATGCGCACTCAATGGCTTTTTCACATTCAAACAGCCAACCATTGTATAGGCGTTATATATTTGGTTCAACATTTCATAGAAGAATGTGGTGACAAATGTAAGCATGAAGAGACCAAAGTAGAGAGAACCAGAAACGGCCATTCTAGGTAGGTGATTGTTGAGACCCAAAATCCAAATGGCTGGGAACAGCAATGTATTGAAGATGAACTTTCGGGTAAAGAAAAACAAAATTGGTGTTGTCAATGCCATCGATAAGCTGAAAATAAATGTTTCTTTGAGAAGAGAACCAAATGGAAGAGATTTAAGATAATCTAATGGATCTTGTCTGTAGACTCCAATCGAAAATTTTAGCTGGTTTTTGTGTAAGACTAGTGACTGAACGGTGTATATGAATGTGTGTAGTAATGAATAGAACCAAAAATAAAGGAATTTGTCATTGGCAAATGGTTTGATTGTTTTTGTCGGACTTTCGATGAAGTAAGATAGATTGGATGTTTGGGACCACACGAGTAGGTAGATTATGAAATTGCAAACCAAGTAAGCCAGTCCCATGGTGGCAAAGTCTGCAGACAAAACAGATCCCAGGATCTGTTGGAAGAGAGTCGAATAGGTTGACGTTTCCACTCTCAGCGTAATGTCTCTAGCAAAGCGAAGAAAGGTGAAAACGGCCCAAATTAAGCACAATTTAAATGGGAATAAGAAAGTGTTGGTCTTGAAAGGTATCACAATCAAAACTGTGAAAATGAATGCAAGAACCAATGCCAAACGTGTGTAGAACTTTAACCTTGAATGGACAACCTTGGAAAGGATCTTGGCGTAATTGTTGGGCTTTTTCGGTAATTCTGGAGTCCTATGCTGTATATTTGTTGGAAATCGAGAGTCCATTCGCGGAACTCCACGGCCTGATAGCCGTGATCGAGGATATGTTGAAGACATAATTAAACAAAAGAATAAATAAAGATTTATTCTCGACTTTAAGATATGCGCCGATCGACGCGAGACGCGTCCTGAAAAATAAATATTGATCTCCTTTCTTGTTTCATTGCGGGTTGTGATGTCAGGCCAAATATCGCGCGCTATACCCAAGAAAATGGACAAGTCTACTGAACCAGCTATAGTTCCCTACACTGCAGAGGAGCTTGAGCGGCTCAAGACAGCTTTGGACAAAAAGCTGGGTCCGGAATACATCAGTATGCGCAGTGGGCCAGGCCAGAACAAACTCAACTACCTGGAAGGTTGGAAAGCCATCAATTTGGCTAATGAGATATTTGGTCCTACGGGATGGAGATCGGAGCTGAGATCTTTTCAGGTTGATTACATTGATGAGCGCAATGGACGTGTCAGTCTGGGACTGTCGTCCATAGTGCGTGTTATACTAAAGGATGGCACCTTTCACGAGGACATTGGTTATGGATCCATCGAGAACTGTCCAAGCAAGAGTGCTGCATTTGATAAATGCAAGAAAGAGGCTGTTACAGATGGGATGAAACGTGCTTTGAGACAGTTTGGCAACTCTCTTGGAAACTGTCTTTATGACAAGGACTACTTGAAGCGGATATGCAAAGTGAAGCCAATGCCCCTAGTTTTCGATGAGGAAAATTTGATGCGTCATGACAAAACTCTGAAGACGGAGGAGAGGGGGCTGGAGAGGCCAATGGTGAAGCCCAAAGCAGTCTCGTTGAACCAGCCGGCAAAGCCAATGGTGAATTTGAAGCCCCAATCCCACTCTATGCCGACCCTCAAGAACTCTGATGGTGCAGAAGAGCAGGAGAACTCGTTCAATGATTTCATGAGCGACGATTGGCCGGACGAGTTGACTAAAACCACTCACGACGCTATGCCTAACTCTGAGCCTGAGTTTGAAGACGAAGACTTCGAACCACGCAAACTACAAGCCCCTGCTCCGCGCGGACGCAAGCTCAAAACCTTCAAATCTCAGGAGGTGCAGGAAGAGACAGACGCCAGTCGTTTGGATAGTCCGCAGGTAGCACGGCAGTTGAACCTGGACGTTCCGACAGCAACACCGGTAGGAATTCCAGCCAGTGTCAACTTTGTGAGTGCGAAGGCTGCGGATCAGGTTAACAGGGATCCTTCGTTGTTGAGCCAGTCAAAATACGATGCCCGGAACACACCTGACTCGTTGAAACGGTCCACATTCGTCAATCACAACAAATCGACGCCAATTAAACGCAGTCTGGTGGTGGAGGAGAAAGAAAACAGTGCTCCTGCTGGGATTAAACGTGGAAATAGGCGAATCTAGAAACTAGCTAAGAATAATATTTATTAAAGCCATAAATCACCTTGTACAAACTTTTGTGGAGACTTAATTTTTTCTATTTATTTTATATATAATAAATGTTTGAGACCCTTAAGCTTGGATACTCCCATTTGCCCTCGTTTAGGGCAGAATCGATCCAGGGAAATTCTACCACACCCGTCAGAATATTTTCGCAAATAGTTGTGTTGCAAGTGTTCTACTATTTAACAGCAATTGTGCTGTTCTTTATTACTGCACAACTGCTGGGTTTGCCATTCTCTTTCGGATGGTGCTTTTCGTGGGAATGGATTTCGCTTGAAAACACTCTGGGACTCACATTGACAGCCCTGTGGCTGTTTGATTCGCTACTTAGTGTGATATTTATCACCATCATCATTGGCCGGTCGAAATTAGCATGGGACTACGCACTCACAGTTCATGTGGTGAACTTGGGATTGGTCTGGTTGTATTCTGGGTTCCCTAAAAGTGTGTATTGGTGGCTATTGCAGGTGTGTAGCTGCGGAATCATGATTGGACTCGGAACTTGGACCACTCGCTGGAAAGAGCTGCGAGAAACTTTCTTCGACGGAATGGTCGACACAGAACTCGGCCAGATGCGCGAAAGTACAACCACTACGACCACTACGACGTCCGCCACTACGCCAGACTACGAAACCAAATGATGGGGGGAGAGAGTCTATTCATGATATCTGAACTGAGTCAACAAGAGCGTCCGTGTTGGCAATTGTTGAACCGGCGACGGAATCAGCAGCTTTATCTTGCCCTTGTCGTCATCGCAACTGAGCACATAACAGAAACCAAGTGCACTACTGTTCAATAGCGGCTGGATTAGCTGCTCGTCTGCATCGTCTGAATTAACATAGTTGAGCGTGTCAATGCCAGAATCGTCCACCAAGGCCAGAATTGAATTGGACAGATTATCAGATCCTGGGGTCTTAACCCGCTCCAGCAGCTGTTTGAAATTGGTTGTTTCCGGATGGGCCTCGTCGTCGTCCGCAAGATCACCGCTCAGAAACGAAAGATTAATTGCCTGGGTTTCTTTTGGTCGCACAAAGATCAAATCTTTGATGTTAGCAGTGATTGTATATGGGCTGAGCTGGAGTCTATCGATTCCATAAAAATACTCTTTGATGCATCGTTGTTGAAGCTCGCGCTCGAATTTGTCGTCCTTGTCCACACAGCCACTCGATTTGCTCAGCTTGAGCAGTGTCAGGCCTGGATCTTGCTTCTTTTTCTTGAGATCCACTAAAAGTCGCTCGCTGCCAACTATGATTAGGACATTGACATTGAAACTCGTAACAATCTCCTCGATAATATCATACTCTTTGATGGTAAAAGCCGGAGTGTCGATCACAATACCTGATTTGCGCAGCTTGGGGTCGTTTTCAAGCCGCTTGCGCACCGACTGTCCAAGTTGTTGAATTAAATACTTGTAAAGCTTGACATTATCTGAATATTTCTCGAGCCCAAATGGTTTCGCAAGGGGCTGTTTTTGGTGGTAAAATGAAGGTCCTGTAGTGATAGTTTCACCCAAGTTTATGTTCTCGACATTCAGCAGGTCCGACACCGGCGTCGCCGATAAGTTTCCCGGAACAACAAACTGCGAATCTTTTGGGTTCAAGTTCACCAGAACCGGCTGATGGTCCATTTTTTCGGCATATGACACTAATGTGCGACACACAGCGGTTTTTCCCGAGTCCTTTGCACCAATCACAAGCACGCGTGGTCCCTCCAATACTCTTTGTTTCTCTAGAGCAAGATGGAGACTAAGATATTGGCCTACACAGCTCTCCTCGCTCACGTACTCAGACAACGGCTGGCAGTTCCAGTATTGAAGTTTACAGCCCTCAAAGGAAAATATGCACAGTTTAACAGATCCTTGGAAAGAATACTCGATGCTCGGGGAGAGTTCCGTGCCAAAGATTTCTGCTGTTCCCTCGACAAGTTTAAGCTTAAGAGTGTCTTTGGCGGCGATTTCAAACCTCCACTCGTGGAAAGGCGGCACTGTCATAGAAACGACATCGTCAGATTCGATCTTGGTTTTGTTCAAGATCGATTGCAAAATTGATGGGTCAAAAGTCGTCATGACAAAAGTATAAGAAAAAATAAAGATTTTAATTTATTTATTTATGTCTGTGTCTTCACGAAGAAAAGCCCTTAAGGATTTTTATAAAATACAAGAGCAGCAGCAACAGCAGCTTACTCAGGGTAAACTACTACAGTCTGAAGAGGCAGTTGCGGAAGCTGGATTGTCATTGGAGAATATTGATGAGTTCATCAAGAACTCTGATTTCACAAAGTTACTAGAGACAGAAAACAGCGTAACAGAAGAATTGAACTCTAATCAGGCAGAAATCAAGTCCATTATTTACAACAATTACTATGAGCTAATCAAGATCAATGATGTGCTGATGGATCTCAAGTTCAAGAACGCGACTGAAGATGGAGTGATGGAAAACCTGGAGAAAATACGACAAAATATCAAGTCATTGCGCGCAAATAACTACCAATTGCTGGCTGAGCCTTTGGCCAGCGGAAATGGAAAAATTAGCAAAAGTATCAACAAATTGTTGCTGGACAACAAGATTGATAAGAAGGCCGCAACTGCAATTGATGCGGCGTTGCCATCTTTGCAAGGCGAGTCCCTGTTGTTGCAGATGAACGATCTTAAAAATAAATGACGTAAGCTATAAATCTAATTTAATTTTGTTATGGATAGAAGACTGAGTCGGGCCAACTGGTCCACCAATAAGAGTACCGTAAAGCCGTTCAAGCCGTCACCATTGTCTGCACCAATTCAGGAAGAACCGGGGCGTGGTGATGGCCGGTCGCAGGTTAAGCAGCAGGTTAAGCAGAAACGTCCTCCAAAGATCGACAATTCAGGCGTAAACAGACGGTTTTCCGTGAAATTGAATCCTCAGGAAGCACAATCTGTCAGCATTGCTGCAACTCAATATCCTCCACTGCCGGTGAATGCTCGCACGAAGCTTACAGATGCTCGGCAACCGACCAAGCCGGACAAGCTTGACTCGGGCGTTCTACTAAGCGATCTGTCGGCGGAAAGCTACGATGCAGTTCCTTATGTCAAGGGGTATTTGAAAGATGCGAATGCAACGAAGATAGACCAGTTTTCTCGAGATTTGGAGGAACTGTCTTCTTCCAATGATGGCGATGTGAAACATGCTATAACACAGTCCTTTAATCAGGTTTTGGCAGTTTCTCGTACAGTGACAGAGACTGAAGAGGTTCTCAAAGAACTCAAGGGACCGGTGATGAAGCTGTACGAAGTTTTTGCAGCCCAAGCAGAGGAAGCCCAAGAGAAGTTGGAGAATGGGGGTGCGAAAAACAACCGAAGAAGTGTTATGCTACTGGAGAAGAAATGGGCTTCTAATCTCAGTTCGCTGTTTAAAGAGGTGGAGGGTGCTCAAAAGTTTGTATCTGCAATTCCCGGACGTCATGTTGTTGCGGAATCAAAACGTTGGGGAGAGTTGAATGCGATTACCTGCAAACCAAGTAGGCCAGCGCACTTGATAATTCTGAACGACCATTTACTCGTGGCAACTAGACGACGTACCGGCGACAAGAAGAAGACGGTGGCGACGCAATGCTGGCCATTGCGTGATCTAACAATCTCTAAGGCTCAGAATGCTACTGAGCATACACTTTCGTTGAAGATAAACAGTATGGTGTTTCTGTTCCAGACGGATAGCCTGAATGAATACAACAAAATAGTGGGTCATCTTCGTGCAGCTAAAGACGAGCTTGCTAATGCAGTTGAAATGGAGAAGGCAAAACAGAAAGATTTGGCAGAGTCAGTGAGTAGACTTTCGGCTACTCATGAACGTCTAAGCAGGAATTCAGACTACTTACAAGATCTCAGTACAAAATTGAGTCATCGTCGATCAAAATCTCTCGATCTCGTCGACAAGAACTCGGCACAGAATTTGAATACCGTCGATGAGGGGCTGATGAACATTGAACTGTATATTGGACACCATCGGTATGTGGAAGCTGTTGGATTTTTGACCCGAGTTAAAGACCAAATCGAGAGATTGCAAAACAAGAGTCCTGATGAGCAGCTGACTTTGCTACTCAAACTGAAGAAATTGAAGTGGGACAATCTGAAGGATCGTCTAGTGAAGCTTTTGTCCTGGGAGATCAAAAATCCGCTGAGTTCGAGCAGAGACGTGCAAGAAACCGTGGAACTGTTCCAGATGATTCAAATGGAGGAACGGGCACGGGAACTGGTACTCGAGTCCAAGACCATACAGCTGGACAAACTGGTGAGTCAACTGAAATTTGAAGGGGACCTGAAAAAATACATATTGCAAATGTCGCTCATCTACTTCACTTTTATCAAAAATACCTATGTGCTCTACGAACAGTGTTTCCGTGAAACTAGCCAGAAAATTTTCTTCGTTGGTTGGATGAACGAGCGAATGACAGCATATAACAAGTTGTTCCAACGACAGTTGATGGACTACAACCAAAACTCGGAGCTGTATAAAAGCTGTGTGAAGATATGTCATTCTCAGTCTACAACATTGCGCAAAATCGGAATTAACGTGGACCATTTGCTTGTTGGCGAATAAACAGCTACTTGAAGCCTGCCAGCCATGAATGCCGCAAAATCTCGTCCATTGTAGGACGTTCGGAGACTTCCTTGACCAGGATCTTGTTAATCAGATCAACACATTGTTCGCTCACCTCATGGAAGCTAGGGAACTTAAATCCGCCGTCCATGATCTCGTCAACGTTGCAGAAAGGATTCTCCTTGAAAACTAGTGTGTACAGCAACACGCCCATTGCCCAAACGTCCTGTGGTTTCCCCTCGTAAGGGTTACCGTTGAGGACTTCGGGTGCCGCATAATCGATGGTGCCGACAAACACGCCAAATGGGCCATTTCTAGTGTATGCAGCAGACCCATAATCGATCAATTTAACCACGTAATCCTTGTCAACAATTATATTCTCGTCTTTGATATCTCTGTGAACGACACCATGTGCATGTAGATGAGCCAAGGCCGAGCAGCACTGGAAAAAAATGTATCTGCATTCAAGCTCTGTCATCTCAGACTTGACCTCAATCAGGTCAAACAAATCGACAGCAGGCGGGTTGCCGTGTTGAGGAGTCTCAAGATAATAGCAACGTTCATCCTCAAAGAAATCGACGATCCGCATAACATTTGGGTGCGGATCTGCGTTTATAAAGTTCATGATCTGGATTTCTGAGGGTATGGTGCCGAGATTTCTGTCCCGGACCCATGTGTCAACCAAAATTCGTTCTTTAAAGATGGCCTTGATCACCACTTTATAATTTGGGTCGTTGTTGCGCTGTGCAATTACCACTTTTCCATATGCTCCTTGACCCAAGTTTTTCAATACCGTAAAGTCTGTAAATTTCTTCTCGCGACGCAAAAGGCCAACCTTTTGCGGGTAGTGCTTACTCTGTTTCTTAATCCGAGCTATCTCCTCATTCTCACGCTCCAAAAGAACTCGCTCACTGCGGATACTTCCGAGGCGGAACTCGCCCATTCTCTCAGCCGTAGCCTGGAGTTCGTGCTCGTCGAAATCAGTCTCTGTTGTTTTCTGCGACCCCGTAGACACAGATTTACTTGTAGCAGAAAGGGAGGAGTCGGAGTACCCACTGACCTTTTTAAGACTATCTTTAAGCCGATGTCCACCCTTCTGACCAAGAGTGTTGACACTGCTTGATCTACTAAGTCCCTCTGATGAGCCTCCACATGATAACAGGTCTTGCTCCACCTGTGCGAAAAGACTCATTTGAGACGGCATCGTATCATCGTCGCTATTTGTCTCCGACTTTGCGTCCTCATCCCTCGATTTGATACGCTCAGATCGTGATCCAGGCCGTTTTCTTGTCGTTGCAGGTGAGTACGTGATCCAGAGCATATAATTTTCGAAGGCCATCACTCGCAATTGAACATCGACTTTTATAATCGATCCGTCTCGATGAACTCCGTCTATGCCAGATGAGTTAATGAATATTGATTCGCGCTCCTCGTCGTTGTTTCCTCGCAAAAATGCGTCCAGTTTGCGGAAATAGTGCTCCGGAAGAACCCAACCTTGTTGGTACATTAAATTTGGGTTTTCTTTAACCGCAAGCTGGACAAGGCGACAGAATGATGGTATTATTGTCTCCACGCTCTTGTTTTTGATGTCCGAGCTGCCAAACAAATTGTTGGCAATGGCGTGGTTGAAAGACAATATTTCTAATGATTTTGAAGAAACAACAAAGGCTCCTGCAATGTACGGCAAAGCATGCAAATTAAGACGGACCTGCCCAGCTTCTAATGGTTCCGACGTCACTGCACATGGCGCAGTGTAATTATCATTCACTTTCAGAGTATAATAGCGAGAACGGTTTATGGTGGCAGAATGGTGAGATTCGGTGTTGGATGACGACCTACTAAGTTCTGCGCTCATGGTGGGCAGAATCTCAGCTAATGGTCTGCCAATAAGGTCTTGCTCGCTGTGGAAAAAAGCGGCATGACTCTCGACATATGACTTAATAAAGTACCCGTTCTCACGGTGCTCAAGAACAAAGTCGAGCTGGTCGCACGGGACTTGTTCGAAAATGAGTATCATGAAGTCCTCTTTACGCTTGGCCCATAGTGATGTCCAAGCAATTCCCATGTTGTTCCGTTTGATGGCTATTATTTCCCCAGAGAACACTAGCTGCTTCCCGCTGCACAGCCTGTCAAGAACAAGATCACGTGCACGTGGGGCAATTAGGTCCATGAGACTAAGGGAAGCCAATGATGCTTTTGAAATACCAAACATGAGGCATGCTAGGTCATTGGCATTTTTTAGATTCCATGGAGAATCCAATTCGCAGGTGAAATAGGCCTTCGGGGAGGCTGTTTTTCCGGATGAAGCTAAATGAAACTGGCGAGAGTTGTGTGCTGATTTGTTTGCCAAAGACACCAAGCCAACTGCAGACGGGCTAGATTTTGGAACAGGCAATCCTCCCAGCAAGTAAGAGTATGCAGGGGCATTTGTACTATCTGTGAAAGGAGTAGCGAGGGCGTAGAGTAAGTTCTTACGCAGCGATTCGGATTTTGAGGAGATTTTTGAGTCGAGCGCAAGGGTATGTAATCCCACAACCTTGTCCAGAGACAATTCTGATGGATTGGAGCGCATTTCCAGAATATTTATGATTTCCTGGAGGTCTTTGCGCAACTCGGAGTCGACATTTGGTGTAGGAACGCTGGAATGGTCCTGGATATCGCTATATGGAGACGAGCAGTTGACCGATGAAAGAGACGATTGGGAAGTACATCGCTCCATACGCATGACATTATCCATTAGAGTCATGGTAGTGGAAGATCTGCGCAACGGGGGGGCGTTGAAACCCGCGTGACTGAAATAGTCATCAGAGATGAGTTCTGGGCGGTCGAGCAGAATTTCAAGCGATCTTTTTAGCACACTCAGTTTAAGGGCCAAAGAATTAGGGGCCAAAAGGGTGTAAGAGTAGGATTGTGGCGATTCCGTAGTAAATGTGATCACATCTGGGGGGGAATCAGAAACTTGGGGGGTTTGGTCGTTCTTCTGTAACCGGCCATCGTTCGACCTCTCGAGAGACGGGTCCGTATGTGAAGACAGCAACGTCCGCAACGCACCGCGGCCAGAGTCGACCTTAGAGTGTCGACTGGGAGGCGTGTAAGGCATGGCAAGATTATTGCATAAAATTTGGCGGACAAAATAGGCGACGACGAAAAAAAATGCGGACGATCGACCAGCTACAAATATAATGTGGTACTATTAATGTCTTGTTTGGCTATCAAATTATATCACATGCTTGGCCAACAATATCTCAGCAATCAACACACCACTTCCTGCTGCACCAATGATAGTGTTATGCGATAAGATGACCATCTTGACATCCAAAACTGGGTCAGCCCTTATACGCCCCACAGAAACTCCGTATCCGTTGTCTCTGTCTCTGTCGAGACGAGGCTGTGGCCGGTTATCCTCCTCCAGAACATGAATGGCCTGTTTTGGAGCAGATGGGCAGTTCAACTTGGATGCCTCGCACTCGTAGTCGCGAAGACATTTCTTTATTGCGTCGATCGACGGAGCAGGACGATTGGCAAATTTGAGAGAAATACACTCTGTATGGCCGTCAGAGACGGCGACTCGGTTGCACTGGGCCGAAACGCGGATCTCCTCGTCGCTCAGATTACTGATGGTGTTTCCGTCCTTGGCGATTTCTCCCAAAATCTTCTTGGTTTCCCATTCAATCTTCTCTTCCTCACCAGAAATGTACGGCACCAAATTGTCTAATATATCGATTCCCGGGAAGCCAGGAGAGAACCCAGCGCCCGAAATGGCCTGCATCGTAGTGGTTGTAAGCAACTCGATCGGCCCAAATGTATCAACAAGAGGTTTCAGTGGAGCGACCAAGCCTGCAGTTGAACAGTTGGAAATGCACACAATGAAGCCTGGTCTAGGCAGGCCAGCAGCCTTGGCATCAGAGACTTTCTTCTCAACAATAGCCAAGTGTTCGCTGTTAGCCGTCGGCACCACAAGCGGCACGTCGGGCACTCTGCGGTAGTTCTTGGCGTTGGAAATGACGATCAGACCAGCTTCTTTAAAAGCTATTTCGATCGGACCGGCATAATCAGCATCCAAACCAGAGAACACAACGTCACAGTCCTTGAATGCCTCCACAGAACACTCGGAAACAACAATCTCTCCCGCAGACTCAGGCATCAAAGTAGTTTGCTTCCACTCAACAGCGTCTTTGTACTTCTTTCCAGCGGAACGGGAAGAGGCTCCCAACACAGAAAGTTCAAACTGTGGATGGCCACTCAAGAGCTGGATGAAACGCTGCCCGACCGATCCGGTAGCACCTAAAACTCCTGCTTTTCTTAAAGTCATGTTTTGTCGATGAGTCAAAGAATCAAAGCTTTTTTTTCAGCTATGGACTCCGAGCCGATCGGCGCGCAAAGCGACGATCGACCCGTTTAGAAACAGAAATCGCTCGCCACCCGTCGAAAGAGGCTCAAATGCCAGCTGTTGCAATGGGTAAGGCTGAAAGATCGAGTATATCTTGATTTGCTTGGATTTGTCCGTATAGACAGCGAAAAAATGTTGATTTTCATGCACCTGGAAGTTCTCTTGAACAGAGAAACTATGTTCGTAATTTTCGTACTCAACAACAACCTCCAGGTCATCTATCACTTCAAACAGAACCAGTTTATCTGCTAGACCGCTCACAAGCAGAAATAATTCGTTCTGAAGGCTTAAAAATTGAAGTTTCCGTACACTGGCTCCAAAATTGTCGCTAATTTTGAGCTGTTTATTGTGGAGAATCTCAATCTTGCCGCTCATGTATCCAATAGCAACATAGAGATCGTCATAATGTCGCAAGATGTCCATACTGACCGGTATACTATGCGATTTTCTCCGCAGCCATGCCAACTCACCGAATCCCTCGATCCGGTTCTCGAATCCAACCAATCCAGTTTCTGCATCCAACCACTTCATGCACACTATCCCACGGGTGCGGCGTAGAGTTTTTGTTGCACCAAACGTGCCATTAAATGAGACTTCTTCAATTCCTCTATCATTAAAGACGCGGATTATAATTGGTTCTCCAGAAATTATGTTCACACTCCAGCCAGCAGTGATTCTTTCACAGTATTGGTAGCTCTGGACAGCCATTTCGAGCTCTTCAGGTGGAGGTATTTTGTTCTTGGGCACCCAAAATGAATTTTCGGGAATTTGTAAAGAATCCTCATTTACTGCCAATAATGCATCTCTCGTAGCAAGAAAAAGAGTACCCATACATCTACCAGCCCACATAAACTCACCAAATGGCACTGGTGTCCGTAGATTCTGCCGTAATAGCATGCAATGGTACTTTGTCTTCAGATGGAGCATAGCTGCATACCGTCGCTCATTCGGAGCCAACCATGGCGATTTGTCGCATCTAAAAGCTTCTATTTGCCGGAGTTGTTTCCTAGTGACACATTTGGGGTTCTCAAGTAGCAAAATGAGGTCTTGGGGATTAAGAAGATCGAAAGGAGAAGGTTCAGCTCTTTCAGGCTTGAAAGGCTGTTCAAGCTCTTTTGAAGGTTCCTGCTTCTTTATTGAGACGGCCGCATTCTCTGTACTTGACTGTCCAGGCCGAAGCTGCTTGAAATACCGTTTCTTCACCGGATCATAGTAGTAACCAGGAATATTCATGAGACTAAAGAAAGTAAATTATATATGTCAGCTATTAGCTAATCGCTTAATCGTTCAAATCAATGGTCATTGTGATTTCGTAGGCCAGTAGCAACACAAGAAGGCACATGGTGGTGGCAAACATCTTAGTAATCTCCATGTGAGCCACACTTAAGCAGACAATAATCGCGCCTATTGGAACTCTCGGCAAAAGACGCCAAAACTTTGGGACGTAATGCCGGGGACAATCGCTTTGGTTTCTGTTCTCGTCATCGATCGACTTGTCCAGCATTGCAAGGCCAAACAAACTACACAGAGTAACGCAAACTCCACCAGTGAAGTAGTACGAAAGGCCGATTTTCTCGATATGATCCTCGTAGCACAGGTCAGCAGCAGCGTCAGCAGAGAGAATCAGAGAGCTCACCAATGGCATGTGGAGTATGTACCATAGCATTGCCGTATGTCCAGAACGTCTAGCAGCATGGACAGCTTTCTTGGATCCGTCTCCATTGAAGTATAGCCACATTAGACAGTAGGCTAGAACGAGCAACATGATGGCTCTGCCGACCTTTTCAGACACGCCCTCGCCAAAGTTTCTCTCTGCGGAAGTGGCCACAATGTTGTATAGAAATTCTCCAATGGCTATAACGTAGAAAGCCCCAAATCTTTCCACCTCATGTTCGATATTTATAGCCGTGCTATATTTTAGTTTGAACAATTTTTTAGTTTGAGGATGATAAGATACGATCCAGGACACAATTTCTAGGAACAGGTTCATGAACGCGAGCCCAATTTTGAGCCGAACGCTGACAAAAATAACTGGAATCCATAAGGCACAAGTAATCACAATCAGCGCGCTGTACAGAATGTTTTGGTGCCGATGTTGCGGCACGTAGAATGAGTATACAAGCAGGCTAATGCTGAGGGACAATCGACAGAGAATGTAAGGAACAACAACTGCTGCATTTGCCCGATTAGACTCCAACAGGAAATTAGCGGAATTCGTGTACACCACTAACAAAGCTAGAATCCAAAGAATGTAGATTTTCTGCGAGAGGTCCTCGTTAAAGTAATAATTCATGAAATCCTTCACATCACACCAAACCTGCCAAACTGGCATAAACAATAGAATATACTTGACAAGCGATAGACCGGTGGCTTCCTCGGTTGCTGCAGCGGCGAGTTTGGCTACTATACCGACATAAAGAAGGTCTAGAAATAACTCTGTTTTCCCGCTTTCGCCACGTTCCGTTTTGGTACGATATAAGGTTCCATTGTAGAAAAAATTTAATGCATATGGTTTATTGATAAACCACGTCCGCACTTTTGGTTTCTTAATGTACTGCACTTTAACTGCTCCGTACTTCTGGACGAATTGGTCGAAGTCCTCCTCGCCGTCACTTTCCAAGACGATATGGCGATAAGAGAGGTCGTCCCGTAACGAGCTATCTAATCTTTCGTCGATATCGGGGTCCAAATCATCATCAGGTACTGAAGATCCAGTTGAGGCTTTTAACATTGTTGACTGTGTTTTTTTTTACTGCAAAATTGCGATTTTTGTTCCTTTACCGTGGGGTCTGCGGCTCGCTTCTTTACGATGTAATATTCTGTTTTGCATATTTCTGGGAATACTGCGGGCACAGTCTGGAACTTGGTAACCAGTGAGGAGCTTAACTTCGGTACGAAAACAACAATAACTATTATTGTCCAGGAGCGCACTAAAACCCCAAATTTGCGGTCTGCTGCGGAAAAAGTTCGGCGCGTACGATCGCCAGAGGGCGGCGCGTATGAGTGGTTCTATTTATTCACTAAACTATTATTCGTAGACACTGCCGGAATTGAGGACCAAAGAAACAAGTAAATGCGACGCAAGTAGCACAATGAATTAGAGAACGGAGTGATTTTCAATACAACCAATAAGAGAAGTCGGCGTTTCGGGTTGTCCACGGAGCACTAAGGTAATTAAGTGATATTACATGGGACGCGTAGAACATCAGGCTCCATGTAATTAGATATGCTAACATGATTGAAGAGTACTCGCCTGGCGGCCCTACCACACGAATTAATCCAACCGGTTATTACAGAAACAGACCAATAAAGATCTGCGTGTTCTTTCACCAACACCAATTGCACCATACGGCAAAAAAATTTTCCTTATCACTGAAAACAATAACAGATTGTTCCATTTTTAGCAGCCCCTAGCACCCGTTTTGTCAGTAATTGCCGAGACAATAAAATTGTAAAGCACGATGAACAATAGTGCTATGTAATAGCTAGGATGCTTCAAAGCGCATTCTGGTGCATTAGAGTGCAACTTCAAATAGAGATTAAAGTATACTCTTGTTTTCACTTCCCCGAGATGTTTCTGAGCATTCCAAGTTAAACCTTTTCTTACTCTTGTTCTTCTTTCTCCAACAATTCCCGTTAATTTGCTCTTGACATCCTCAATATCACATGTGTCGGGCTACCGACACTCAATAATTTGTCATGCATCCTCCAAACAACTCACCACCTGGTCCGTCCGATGACTACCCGAAGATAGTCCCCCAAGTACCACGACTTCCTTCTTTCAAAGAAATGCAACAGCAACTCCAGCAAGAGGCGGCCGATGCCGGCCCACTCCCACCTCCTCAACTAACTTCTAGGGGATCCCAACTTCCTTCTATCTCTGTGTTATTACGTCAAACCATACCGGGTGCGCTGCCCCCTATCAACACTAAACC
Organism: Ogataea nonfermentans; assembly: GCA_003706255.2. Taxonomy (NCBI): domain Eukaryota; kingdom Fungi; phylum Ascomycota; class Pichiomycetes; order Pichiales; family Pichiaceae; genus Ogataea; species Ogataea nonfermentans. Next base: position 575,948 of record PPKT02000002.1, on the reverse strand, counting down.
TATAAGCTACAGTCCATATCCTGGGTTCCTTCCAAATCCCAAAACTCCGGAAATCAGTACTGCAAATCCAGCTCCTTCTGCATCTTCACCTTCCTCGTCACCTTCTTCGTCACATTCAGTTTCCGAGGAATCGAAGATGCATATACAAGACTATTCAAGAACCAAATACAGAAGAACACGCAAAGCATGCGATCTTTGCAATCAGAAACGAACGAAGTGCTCGGGCGAACTCCCTAGCTGTGCTCAGTGTGCAAAAACTAACTCCGAATGCACATATCTACGCGCGGAAAAAAAGAGAGGCAGAGCCAGCTCAAATTATCCGAAAATAATCATTAGACGGAAACCAACGAAAAAGCAACCGCCACCACAATTGAAACAGGAATTGGACATGGTTACAAAACAACCCTTGTCAGCCGCTGAGCCGCCCTTTAAGTATCCCATATTACATCAGGTCTCCCACGTCATATCCGAACTTCAGATCTCCCATTTCTTGGCTGCAGATCTGGTGGACCTCTACTTTCAGACATCATTTCCGGTTATGATTCTAAACCCTAATCAAATACTCACACAAGATTTTCGACGGGTTAGAAAGATAAACGAAGGGTTTATTTTGTCTATGTTGCTCTGTGGAACCACTCTCGTCCAGCTCTCTCCAAACCCTACAATGCTGAGAGAGTCATCTGCCAGATTGCTAGACCATCTATTCCTGAAACTCAACACATTCCTTCAAAATTCCACCAAACTGGACCACGACGATATAATTTCCTACATAAACCTAGCCAGAGCTTACATGATGGTCAACTGCATCCACGAGGCAACAGAAGTGGTTGACCAAGCAATAAACTTGGCCCTCAAACTAAAAGTCAACCAGGAAGACGAGTCAGAATCCCCACTTTTAATGGAAGAAAAACGCAGAGCCTGGTATTGTCTGGTGACCATGGAGAAAGATCTAAAGATGGGAACTGGCCAGCCATTGCTCGCCGGAAACATGTCCTCAAATATCCATTTACCAATGGACGACGGAGCGTACCTCGCATTCGATTTTGAGGATCACGGCGCACGCAAAGCCTACCACAACACTGCTGTATAATGAACATGTATAATAGAATAATCAAAGCTTACGTCATTTACTCTTCCTCCTTTCGCTCTCCTTCGTCAGACTCGTAGCTTATGGAGTCCAGCCCCATGTAAACGAGCATCAGTTTTCGGTGGCTGTCCTCGTCTTTGATGTCGTAACTAGGGTTTCCATATCCCTGAGTGATCTCCTTATTAGAGAAAATCTTGCCGAATATTGGATCATCCATCTTCTTACATAGTTCCACGTTTTTGGCCACACACCGCTCCACTGTCATATCGTTTCCAAGCTCCTTGCTAATCCGCTTCCATCTACTTTCCCAATCTTTGCGAATCGCATTTATTAGTCGTAATTCCATAAATCTCGACCACGACTCGTTACGCGACTTGTGGTTGCGCAAATACCGCATCTGGATCGCCTGCCAGGAATGTTTGTTGTTCAGAATCTTCTCAATCTCCTTCCATGAGTACTTCATCTCCTCCTTATAGTAAACGATCGTGTCGTCCTCGGCCTTGGTCCAGGCACGTGACCGCGTTTGCGAGCTGGTTTCGTCTGGAAACAGCGAATGACCGAATGGCTTGGAAGGCGCCACAACCTGGGACACGTCGAAAACAGACTTTTCTGTAGTATCTATATGTGCTGAATGTCCCCCCTGTTCTTGCGATGGTTCTGCTGCTGGATTTGAATCGTCTTGCTCTATGTCGACTTTCTGTTTCTTGTCGTCTTCTCTTACCAGCTGATCCTTGAGATGCCGTTTCAGTTGAACACGTTTGTGATAGAGCTCTACATCATTGGACAAATGGGCTAGCAGATGGCTCGAACTATCTGTCTCTGAATCTTGTTTCTTCTCGTCCTGTTGCGTCATGCTGAAACAACATTTTTCGTGTTGTAAAAAAACATTTCCAGTGTGTCAATAAGAGTTACCCGGCCCATCTCACACCTCCCAGGACTTCTTGATGTTGAACCTGCTACTTGCAGCTCGATGTGGAGTCGGGCCCGTCGTATTACTACGCTGAGCAGGTGAAAACCGCGAGGTAATGTTTTGAACAGTCTTGGAGCCGTGTGATGGCATCACAGGCACTCGGCGCTGCAACGGTGCCTGCGGGATGCCGTTGGAGCTAGGAGACGGGACGGAACGAGCAGGTGGAACAGACTGTTCGGGAGCCTTCTGGCCTCCGAATCGCGACTTTACCTTTGGGAGATGTTCAACCTGGCCAGCAATCGCATGGTTGGCTTCTCGAAGTCCCGATTGCAGCTTATCGAGCGACAATGGATTCTGAATATGCTGTCTGTCCTGTCTGGATTCGAGCCAATCAGGCACTCTTTGGTCGTGCTCCTTGAAATATCTCACCATAGCGATATGTACCACAGTCTCATCTTCATATTTACCGTCTTTTTCCTCGCGTCGGATCGACGTCTTGATGTCTGACGATAGTTCTTTGAATTTACGGAACATTATAAATTAATTAAATATTTTTGAGCATCTTTAAATTTAGATCTTATCTGGGGCAGTCTATTCGAGATCTCCTGTCTTGTAGAACAGTCCTGAGGTTAAGCAATTAATCTCTCGCTAGAGGCTCCAACAATCACGAATCACCATAGCAAAGTAATTTACTTGTTATCTGAAGTCAATCTTTCTGATATTAATAGATGCTACCGTTACTAGATTGATGATGGGAACAGCGATGGGAACAACACCAGTGACTCTATCATCCATCAACAGACAAAAATATACTAAGAAATCAAGGAATCAAGAAATTATAACGTCAATCTCGTTGCGATCCATCTTTTTCAGTCCTTGTCTCTTTCTTTTCTAGGTTCATATTAAAAACTAACTATTTTTAAATTAGGACTATCTATCCTACAAAGTCTTTTCCGTAAGGAAAATTCCGTAATCGTCCTTCAACGTCTTCATAATTGGATCGTTGATCTCTGGAGACATTGGAGCATACAAGCCTGGCTTGTTGAAAGGACCCTCAGCTCCCTTCAAAACCAACTGGGTAGCAACGGCACAAGGAACACCAACGAGCTTGGCCATGGAGGAGTAATCACCAGGAACACCGTAATCAACCAAAGTAGAAGTTCTGGTCTCGGTCTTGCCGTCAGCCCACTCGATTCCGAACTTGTGCTGCAGAATAACCAAGTCTCTCTCGTTCTCAGTGTATTGCATCAACTCTTCAAGAGTGGCACACAAAGTGTCCAATGGGTTTCCACGAGGAGTGATTGGAGTGCCGGAGAACAATCCGAGCCACTTGAGACCAGCCAAAATTCTCTCTCTGTCTGCCTCATCCTTGAACTTGGTGAGTGAGTCGATTTTAGCGACAATGTCTTTTTCAGCAGACGATGCGGCACCAATATATTTGGCAACCACCTCGTTCCAAGGAGAAGCCTTGGAGAACAGCTCAGATGGGTCCTCCTTCAAGAAGCCGATGTCAACAAGCACCTTGACGAACTCAGGGAATCCCTGGAATCTCAAAGTTCCTCTCAGAACAGTTTGGGCTTCTGGGATGCTGTACAACTCCTTGTAAACGGTGGAGTCTCTATTAGGATAGCACACCAGAGCGTATCCAGGATAGATGAAATAAGGCTTGGCAGAGGCCATCAAGTCCTCAGACGAGATGTGCTCGACCTTGCCATCCTTCCAGTAAGTAGCCTGGTTTCTAAGGGCCAGCAAGACTCCACGGGACGACCACGAGAACTTGTATCCAAGTGGATTGTCCGAGTCTTCTGGAGCAGGAAGACCTCCGCAGTAGGACAAGAACGAGGTGATTTTACCACCAGCCTTGTGGACCTCGTCAATGGTCTTGACGGCGTACAAGTGGTCGATACCTGGGTCCAAACCAATTTCGTTCATCACGACGATACCGGCCTCTTTGATGGCTGGCTCCAGCTCTTTAAGGGCAGGAGAGATGTACGAGGTGGTGACGACGTTGGTGTGTTTGGACTTGATGGCAGCCTTGACCACAGCAGCATGGTAGATGTAAGGAATCAACGAGATAACCACATCGTACTTGTTCACCTCAGCGTCCAAAGCAGCTTGGTCGGTCACGTCCAACGAAAGTGCGCTGGCGACAGAGCCAGCTAATTCTTTGGCCTTGGAGAGCGTTCTGCACGCAACAGTCACATCAACACCTGGCGTCTTGGCGAGGATGTCGACAGTTGGTTTGGCCACAAAGCCGGATCCGAGAAGTAACACTTTTTGAGTCATAATAAGCGGAAAAAGATAATGATTATGAACGAAATAAAATGGAAATTATATGCGACAATCTCTGAGTGAAAAATTCAGGGTTTGCAGGAGGAGAGTTAATAAGCATTGAATATTATACTATCTTCTAAAGTGCGACTGATTGATAGACCCACTGTATACGCTGGTAGTTCAGCCAGCCATCCGGCCAATCGACCAGCGATTCCGTGACGAGCCCGACCGTCTAGAGAACACCATCCTGCGCATCCCAGATGTTTCGTAGCTTAATGAACCAATCTGGTAGATACTCTTCACGTGGCAGCCTCACACGAACCGAGGCCATGCCAGCAGGCTTGTAAAAACTCTCGGGTGGCGAACTCTCGCTTGCCTGGCGCTCGTGACGCAGTCTTCGCTTCTGTCGCCGTAATTCCACCAACTTGAGGAGATTTTTAGGGATCTGTGGTGACGTGGAAACAGATAGATGCGGACTCAAGCTGTGCTCTTTTTCAAAACTTCTGGGCTCCTCCAGCACCACTTTTTCCGGCTCCTCGTCTTCTTGCTCCGTAATACGCTCATACGGCACAAGCTCTATATTCACAAGCTCCAGGTAGTTTTCCACGACGTAATTGGCTTTATTGCTTGCAAATAGTCTGTATTCGTTGGAAATGCTCGAGTAACTCCATCGCTGGATCCGTCGGAGCAGTCCTATCACCACTTCACTTCTGTCTACCAGCAGACAGTCGTGGTAATTCTCATAGTCTAGCAGAATTTGAAATGTCTGGGCCACAAGTGCCGGCTTGAGCACCATCCATTCCTGGGGCCTTGAGTTTTCGTCCTCCTCGGGAACCACGCTTGATTCCTTCAAGTGACATAGTCGCACGTGATTGTCCTCAATGTACTGGTTTATAGGACGGGATGGTTTCTCTTCGTCCAGCCAGACAATCGTGCGTAATTGCAACGTCTCTAGAAACGGCAAGTTAATCGCGTCCAGTCGGGAGCATCGATACAGTCCGTTTTCGACAAACGAAAAGTTGTTTGGGGGGACAAGCATAAAAATAAAAATCTTAATCAACATATTTTTAAATGAACGTGATATTTATTCATCCTGATCTGGGCATCGGCGGCGCAGAAAGGCTTGTTGTTGATGCCGCGTTGGCTTTGAAAGACCCAAACAGTGTTGTAATTTACACTTCACATTGCGATAAGTCCCATTGCTTCGAGGAGGTAGCCTCTGGAGAGCTCCAAACAAAGGTGTATGGTGATTTCTTACCTACCAATTTTTTGGGGAGTTTTGCCATAGTGTTTGCTTTTCTTCGTCAATTCTACTTGGTGAGCATGTTGGTAACCAAGGGAAAACTTAGAGCAGCAGATGTGGTGTTTGTTGACCAATTATCATACTGTCTGCCCTTGATTTACTTGTTTAAGGGGAAGAACACCAAAGTTCTCTTCTACTGCCATTTCCCTGACAAATTACTGGCATCTCACCGTGGACCTCTTAGAAGGATCTACAGAATGATATTCGATACTATAGAAGAGCTCTCGATGAAGTTTGCTGATAAGATTCTCGTCAACTCCAATTTTACAAAGCAGATAGCTGTGAAAGAGTTTAAGTTTCTGGACAGCGAGGAGCTCGACGTAGTGTACCCATGTGTTGGCAAAATTAATGTGTCAGAATCGTCTCTAGAAGAGGTCGACCAGTTTTTCAAAGGGATTCCATTCTTCCTCTCAATAAACCGTTTTGAGAGAAAGAAGAACGTCGCTCTGGCGATCAGAAAATACCACGAATTCATAAAAAACACCAACTCCAATCATAAACTCGTCATTGCCGGAGGATACGACCAAAGATTGTTAGAAAATGTCTCCAATCTCCTCGAATTGGAATCCCTTTGCAAAGACTTTGGACTTCCCTCAGTCACAATTCGTGGAAAGCTCATCGCTGCTCCAAGAAACATTCAAGTCTATTTCTTGCCGTCTGTCTCCTCAAACCTGAAAAATGCCCTGATAGCAAGATGCGAGCTTTTGATCTACACACCATCTTACGAACACTTTGGAATTGTTCCGGTTGAAGCACAAAGATTAGGGAAACCAGTTCTTGCAGAGGCTACTGGAGGTCCCTTAGAGACAATTATACCTTACGGCCAGGATGGTTATACCGGTTATCTCGAGAAACCCGGCGACGGTCATTGGGTCAAATACATGGAACATGTTGACTCACTCTCGCCAGAGGAGTTGCAACAGCTGGCCACTCGTGCGCAGAAGAATGTTGAACAACTGTTTTCGCCAGAAGCTATGCAGGAGAGCCTCAACAAGGCAATCCAAGATTGCGTGCCCAAGACTCCAGACTCACGCATCTTGCTCGCCTTGCTCTTCTTTACTCTGTGTTTTCCAGCAATTACGTTCAGGTCTGCTTAATTCATTACATAATATATCATTCGGTGTCAGTAACAATGGCCTCTTCCTCGCGGCGTTTTAAAGACCGGAACCAATCTAAGACCGTCTTTAGTTTCTCCATAGTCACCGGATACTCAATGATATAATCGAACACGCCACTATCGACAGCATCTTGGTAAAACGAAGTGAGCGCCACAACGATAGTTTCGGAATTAGCTGTCGAAGTATGTTTAATAAGTTTCACGAGATCCACACAGTCCAATTTGTGCAATTCCGTAGAAGTAAATATTAAATCAAACTTGATATTTCCCGTGGACCGTTTAATAAGTTCTGATCCTGAAGAGATAGACACGACATCACAACTGAGTCTATCCAAATTCTTCTCAATAGAGTACCGGTGGATTGGAATTGGTTCGCATAGCAACACGTCAAAATTTATCATCATTTTCTGAAGAGCAGCTGCTGTTTCGTTGGCAGCAGAGGATGTGCGGGCCAATCTTTTCGAGGACCGTTTCTTGCGCACACGGAACTGGCCCCCACGATCCTCGTTATCCGACGAAGAAGGGGAGAAATCGCTCATGGTTCTTGAGAACGATTTCGAGAGCAATAACACAGCTGGTGATCCGGAATCGTTCGAATACCCTTTTCTGTTTAGTGGACGTGGGATTGGGGATCCATGGCGATATTCGTCAGAAACATCGCTGGTGAGCGAGGCGTTTCGGAGGAGAGGGGACATTTTCTGTTCTTTAACGACACTTGGCGAGGATGGCCGTTTAAACGGAGTTAGCAATTGCGAACTAGCAGCGGAAAGTCCACGCGGACGAGTTGCAAGCGGCACAATTGTCCCACCGGGGGTGGACGGAGCAGAACCTGAGTTGGAACACGGCTGTGCGTTATAGAAACCACTATCTACCGACGTTGACGAGGAAACACTACTGAGATGCTCAATATGCTCATTTCGAAGCCTGTTGATAACATCCTTATTCTGCTTCTCGAGCATAGCCAGGTTTCTGAATTGGAATGAACCGAACTCAGAAGAACCACCGCTATCATTGAGTCTCGAACCCCTGCGTTCACGTTTGCCCGAGACAGAACCCTGTTTCGAAATGCTATTTTTCGGTGAATCCAGCGTTGCAGATGAAGAACTCGATTCAGCACGAGCAACAGGCGTGTCTGAAGTCTCCTGATTAGGTTCTTCAATGAAATCTTCTTTTGGGAACATACTGAGCTGGGCACCACGAGCGTCAAAATACTCTGTCGATTCTGGGTCTGCATTGTCAGGCACAAATGAAGCTTCTTCTGCAAAAAGAGTTTCCCAATTTATACCGTTAAAATAAGGATGGTTCATGATTTCTTCTGATCCCCCACTTCCAAGTCTTTGGCTTGGGTCTTTGACCAATAAGCGCGAAATCAAATCTTTAACTGTGTCTGAACAGTACTCTTTGAAGTCTTCAGGAGGTAGATTAGGCCATTGTATCTCACCATGGAGAATATTTTCAAAAACCTGCTTAGGACTGTGTCCACTGAATGGGGGCAAACCAAACAGAAATTCAAAAAGAATACATCCAATGGACCACCAATCACTGGCTTCGTCTTGGCCAAGACCTGCAACAGTTTCTGGGGCGAGATAATCTGGTGTCCCAACGAATTTGCGGGTTTCGGTAGATTTTTGAGGATCAAATAGAGCATAGTTAGTAATTTCTGTCTGCGTATCTTCCTTATTGATCAGGAAAGAAGGTTGAACAGATGACTTTCTCGTCAATGGACGGAGCAGTGGGGAGGAATTTCCACTGCCTGGTGTAACAGCTTCAAGTTCCTCAAAGGCCGGGGCCGACCCAGTCGTAGGCGTAACGAGCGGCGAGCTAGGACTGAGCGAAAAAGGGGTAATGTTGAGACTGCGTTTAGCCACAAGCGATGCTGACTGGGTATTAACGAAAGGATCATCAATGACATCTGAATGCGCAAAATTTTGTCTGCGCACAAGTCCCATTCTACTGAGACCAAAATCAGTGAGTTTGACGTGTCCATTATGGTCAATAAGCAAATTATCGGGCTTAAGGTCACGGTGGACAATACCTCTCGAGTGAAGGTCGTCAACTCCAACAATCACTTCTGCAATATATCTTTTGGCCCATATATCTGGAAGATAGCCCATGTTTTTCAACAAGGTCGCCAAATCTCCACCGTTTAGATACTCCATCACCAAATAGAGATAATTGGTGCTTTGGAAAGTAGCCACCAATTGCGCAACATACGGTGAATTTGCCTGGGCCATCAAAATTGCACGCTCGGCTTTCACATTGGTAACTTGATTCTTGGCAATCATGTCTGCTTTCTTCAACACTTTAATTGCAAAGTAATCGCCAGTGAGGCGTCGTCTAGCAAGAAAAACCGACCCAAACGCGCCCTTGCTAATCGGCTTAATCACTTCGTAATCCTTGATAGACCGAAGACTCTGTTTGGCAGTTTGCGGAACTAATAGTGGGGACAATTGAGCACGATCAACCCCTGATGACGACGAAGACGGGATATCTGTTGAGAGGAAAAGGGGAGAGGAAATCGGTGTGTTCGAGCCAGATCCAGAATTGATGCTGGCGTGCTTCATGTGAGATTTGGTATTACGTTGGATTGAGCTCATTGGAAGTGTCAAACTAGGCGACTGTGGCCTACGAGGTGAATTGTAACCCGGAGAAGCCTCGCGATGAATGGTTCGGACCGATTCGTCGCCGGAAACATTAATCACCGGTGTTGTTCGGTTCTCAGAGGCTGGGGACGAAGTTTCTGCACTGTATGCTGCAGAGCCGAGCGCAGAACCGGATTCAATATCAAACATTATATTTGAGCCTAATTTGGATGCTGGCCTTGGAGACTGAATTGGAATTGGTTCCTCCGCAAGGTCTTCCTTTATCTTCAAAATTGTTTCCTTAACAACACTCAACACCATTTCATCGGTCTCCTTGGTAATTTTATCCACGTATTGTAAAATATGAGCGTACCTATCAATTGACTCAATTTTCTCTTTAGCTAGAGCTTCGGTGTCGTCTGTAAGTAGCTTGATGGCTGGGTCACTGGACTCAGGCACTTCAATCACATTCAAATTATTCAAAGCTCTTTCACTATCAGGAGAAAATGAAATTGTGTACTCGTCATTCTTATTTTTATTGTCGCTGCGTATCTCCCCTGGATTGATCTTCAGCGCCTCTTCGCAGTATTGCAGCAGAATATCAAGATTCTTGAAAGGAAATCGTCTTGCAGGAAGTATGGCTCCCACACTCTTGCGTCGAATGGTGTTGCCTGGCTCAGAAGAATTGGCTGAAAAGGGTATTGCGTAGCCTTTGTACTCTGTAATTGATGGCATGGTCACGGACGAGCTACCGGACGAACTGCTGCTATTACTACTAGAGACAGATGAGCTTGAGTTGGATGATATAAGCGGCGGTGCCTTAGGAATCTGCGTCTGACTTTTAGATAAAGTCTCAAGAATATTCAAGATGAGTTTTCTATGATCGATAAGGTTCTCTTGCTTCTGTTGTACTGTGTCTTCAGCTTTGTGTTCCACGAGACATAATTCTGTGTGTCGTTCCAACCACCAATTCGGTACTCTTTGTTCACAAATACGGCATAATTCCTGCGCTGGTGGAGGGAGATTTTCCTCGTCTACCACTCCCAAATCGGCTAATTGCTGTAAGTAGGATTCAAACAGATTGACACCAAAACCCAGTTTCATCAGCAAGTCTTCTGGTAAGGCCAAAGTGTGATCTGTGAATGGCACCCATGGCTTGACAATCCACATTGAATGCGAGGGCTTACGTTTTTGGTCATGAATTAGTACACCTTGAGCCTCCAATTCAATTAGGTTACCATCGGTTGAGATCTTAGAATTCTCTGAATGAAGACTAACTGAGTCATTGTCTGAAAGTGAAGCGCGGGTTTCGTTGTCATTTTCCTCAATTTCATTCTCGATGTTTTGTAGATCAGTAGCCACGACGAATCTCACTCTATAGCTCTCATCATCGGTCATCATGATGGAAGTCGCCTTGTTAAACACTTTTTTATCCTCAATTTCACCAATGATGACGTTGCTAAGTGGTCTACCAATGATCTTGCTTATTCTGGTGCCTACTATGGACTCCCAGGTCTTGCTAAGAAATTTAACATTGCAATCAAGATCCAATTCCATTACAGCAGCTGGATTTTGAGCAGATAGATCTCCCAGATCGGGCTGAAGATCATAAGAGTGTATTTCGTGGTCAATAGATGATGTTTCAACCTCCAGTGGCGACACTGACCTTGAAGGAACCGGATGACGTGCACCGCTATAGAAGAGCGATTCCGAACGACCACGAGATGGAGTCAAATCGCGGGGCATATTGCCTTCACGTTGGGATGATTCCATTTGATTTGGCTAAATACGTCTCATTAAGATTTGAACAGGAAGAGGGGGCAAGAAACAAGAGAAATAAAACTAGTGCAAAATAATATAATAATTAATTATTCTCACATATTGCTTCAAAAATATACATATTATAGCGTCCTAATCGATCTCCGAGGCGACCCGATTTTGCAACAATTGGGCAGTGTATGGCGTGTATCTGGCCTTGGACTCCTTGAAAAGAAACCGTAGACTTTGTGTACCCTTTGTGACGTTTCCTCCGTATTCTGAGCCAATGTTCGAGCCCAGATGTTGAACCAACTCTTGCCCATTGCTCAGAACTATAAACTTGTTTCTGGTCTTCTCTGCCACAAAAGCCTGCATCAGATTGAAAACAAACATCATCAGAGATGGAACATTGACGAAGAACTTTTTGGACAGCAGCTCTGGATAGTTGTCACCAAATATCTTGATCACCTTGCGCGTTGTATTCTTGACGTTTGAATCTCTCCTGAAAAGTGAAACTCCTTTGTAGTCATGCACTTGGACCATGTAATTGTTGTCAGAACTCTTGAAGTCCAGCAAATGGACACTCTGCTCCATCAATCCAACTCTCCATCTCAAAAATGCATCTGGATCTCCAAAGATTGCCTTCGAATCCTTCACCTTTCCGTAGAGGTTCCAACTGATGATTCTTTCTAGCGGTTTACCGTCAGAGTTCAACGTTATGAATCCTATCTCGTCAAATTTCGGCTCGTGGGTTTCCAAGAATGCAGCACTCAATGGATCAAAATCTCTGCGCCATTCTAGGATTTTCTCCAGATTCTCAACTGTTGTAGTGAGATTCCAATCGTAAGCAGTTAACAGCTTTATCAACAATTCCTCGTTAGTTTTTTCGTCGAAGAACTCGCCATGGCTCAATTGAATGCCAAACAATTCGTCATACTCGACATCCTCAACTATCTCACCAACCTTTTTCTTGAATCTTTCAAGAATCTCTGCTTGTGTTGAAGTTACCATAACTTATATAGAGTTTGAACTTCTTTAAAATAATTATTCCGTTAATTTATTTTTCTCATGTCTAATCTGGAAACCCTATTTGAGCCGTATCTGGCCTTGTTTCGACCATATACAGCATTTATTCCAGAATGGATCCAGAGGACCTTGCTAGAAATATATGGCCCACAGATCTACTACGCAATAATATACAATCTCAGACCATTCGACCCTCAGAATCAACAATATCTATATCTTTTTGCCCAGAAAACGGCAGATCTGCTTCTCCGGTCGGGAATACTACTTCCCCAGCTATTTGACCTAGCTAGAAACCGTCGCAAACCATCCTTCACTGCAGTCTGCAGCTACATTTTAGCATTACTTAGCAACGTGTTCCAATTGATGCTTGGAATTCGCGATCAAAACGGTATGAAGACCGTCGAATATGCAATTCAATTGATCCAGTCAATAGGTATTGTTGCTATCATGCTGGCTCTCAGCCGGAAGTCTCGACTAGGCCAATCACTAGTTATGGCGATCGGATGGCTGGTATACTGGTGCAAGGATGCTCCTGTCAGTGCTCTGCAGAAAACCCTGGCTATGGTTAATACGGCTGGGTTGGTGAATTTACTGGTTCTGCTTACGCAATCAAAAAAGCATCGTGAACCGGTAGCCAGTCTAGGCGGAATCTGTGCTGGGCTATTCCAGAACATCTCTGCCAATGCTTACTTGTACATAGGACTTGCATTCTTGGTGTTGGGACTTTACAAACGTTCTCAGAGCGAAAAACACTAGGTTCCTGCATCTTGCGACGTGGATTATCTATTCAAAACATAATAAATATTTCATACTCCACGTAAGCGAAAAAAATCAACCACGTAAACTTTACTATGTCTTTTGCTGATAGAGAACAACCAAAGACAATCTGTCTTTTTGATGTTGATGGTACGCTGACTCCTGCAAGATTGACCATCTCGCCAGAGATGAAGGCTACTTTGCAGGCTTTGAGAAAGAAGTGTGTGATTGGATTTGTTGGAGGATCCGACTTTTCCAAACAGGTCGAGCAGCTGGGCTCTGATGTGTTGGACCAATTCGACTTCTGTTTCAGTGAGAACGGTTTGACTGCTTTCAAGCAGGGTAAGGCTCTTCCGGCTGCTTCTTTCATTGGCTGGATTGGCGATGCCCAATACAATGAGTTGGTGAAGTTCATCCTGCGTTATCTTGCTGATTTGGATTTGCCAGTTAGAAGAGGAACGTTTATCGAGTTCAGAAAGGGTATGATCAACGTTTCGCCTATTGGAAGAAATGCCTCTACCCAGGAAAGAAACGACTACGAGAAGTACGACTTGGAGCACAAGATCAGAGAAAAGATGGTGGAAGCATTGAAAGCTAAATTCCCAGATCTTGCTCTGACCTACTCGATTGGTGGCCAGATTTCGTTTGATGTGTTCCCTACCGGCTGGGACAAGACTTACTGCCTTCGTCACATCGAGAGCGAGGGTTTCGACCAGATCCATTTCTTCGGCGACAAGTCATACAAGGGTGGTAATGACTACGAGATCTACGAAGATGAAAGAACCATTGGACATGCTGTCAAGAGCCCAGAGGACACGAGAGCAATCTTGACCGAGCTTTTCAAGCTCTAAGGGAGCATTTAGAATTTTGCTCATCTAATATATTGATTCATTAACTAACTAACCGAACGTAGGCCAGCACCAGTGCGAAGGTACCCGTGCAGACTCCAAATAGCCACTGCATGACCTGGGTCTTCACGCTCTCAATTTGCACCTTCATATTTGCGATTTCTTCGTCAATTCTTGTGTCTGTTTCTTTGATTTTGAGGTCATAAACCGAGCTTTCTTCGCGCACCCGGCCCTTTTCCAGATTGAGGTCCAGTCGCACACCTGACAGACTCTTATTGATCTCCTCTTTGAATTTCGTGCGCATCTTTTCTAGGTCGCTACGAAGGCGTTCGTGTTCATTTCGAAGACTGTTGAATTCCGATTTGTCAATCATTTGCAGCTCACCCTTGAGCTTGGCAAAATCAACTTTCTGTTGGTACGACATCTTGTTGAGGGTTTCTTTGGTGATTAAATTAGCTGCGTACTTGTCTATTCCGTCATTGATGGCTTTGCTGATAATCTCGACGGCGGCGTCGGCTTTCCTTGCTTCAAACCCAGAGTTCTTGAGTTGTTGCACAAACCCGTGTGTGTCGAAATGGGGCGTGTTGAGTCGTGGCAACAGCGTGGAAAATCGGCGCAAGAACATGACTAAAATAAAAGAGATTAAATAATATTAATTAATTTGTAAACGAATTTCACATGTCTAGAGAACGACTGGAAGCTATTCGGGCCAAAAGAGCGGCACAGAGCGCTCCAGCCACTGACAAAAGACAGAAACAGGATATAGAAGAAGTTACAAGTTTGTTGCGAGCGGATGCTCTCTCAAAATTCGAAACTTTAGAACCCATCTCTGTCTCTGATGAAATAATAGGCGAATACGAAGAGGAACTGGCCGCAGACCTAAAGAGATTAAAAAATGAAACCGACAAGGCTCTAAGGAGGATCAGGAAGGGGGAATGAGAAGAAGAAGAACAACGCACTAAACCATGTTTCGCTTAATATAACAAATTCTTATTTATATTCGAATAAATGAATACTTTCTCAAGTCTCAATATCGTAGTAGGCACTGTAGAAGTAGAGAAGAGAGAATAGGAAGAATGCTGCAGCTCCTCCTAGGGTCACTGTCCGCATGCTGATTTTGGTAGCAAGCAACTGACCTCCAACCACAGCCATTCCAGTACACAATCCGTGGCCCACAATTCCTCCCAGAATGACCATCCAATAGTCCGATCCAGCAGCCATTGCAATGGTCGCAATCTGCGACCGATCACCCCATTCACCCAGGAATGTCATAGCAAATGTCTGAACCCAAACTGGTGAAAGTATGAATGAGGCAAGATCGCCCAGTTGGGCAGCTGAAGACTTGAGAAACGATTTATTAGTGACTGCTCCTGGTGCAGAGGCCTCCTCAAGGCTTCCGGAACGCTGGTTCAGCGTCGAGATTTCAATTTCCTCTTCAACCTCAGCCATCTCGTCGTCGATTCCGGCGTCCTTGGACATAGCCATGCCTTCTCTCAGCAGATTAATACCGAAGACAACGAAAAGCAAGCCTGCAAAAAATTGAGTTAGCCTCTGAGGAATAAGAGCTGGCAGAGTATGGCCAACCACACCCGAAAGCACGGTCATAAGAGCAAGAGCTGCAAACGCAGAGGAGAAAACAACCATTCTCGGGTGTTTCATAGCCATGAGGGCAGCAACCAGGAATGTCTTATCACCAATTTCGCTGACCACAATCATCGAAGTCGACATATAGAAGGCTTCGGATGACTTTCTTGGTGTTTCATAGTCTGCCACGAGTCCAGCACTTTCTTTAGCTGCCTGGCCCTTGAGATTCTTTAGATGTTCATTTAGTTTCTTTTCATCGTCTTCTGTATCTTTCGATTGGATCGTGACAAGATCTGACTCCGCAATCGAATCATCACCAGCAACCGGTGGATAAACTGCGGCCACAGCAGTTACAACAGCTGCCAGAGCCAAATATCTTTGCAACTTCATCCCAACGGTAAAAAATTACTGAGAAAAATAAAAACAGGTACACAACTAATTACAATCAAGGTAAAATATATTGGATGACAATCAATAAATCAGATCAATCTAGTAATAAATAAGTGAACAATAAATAATAGAATAAATATTTAGTGCCCGTGGAAGGCATCCTTAGGCATCGGGGAGTCCACAACTACTCCATCACGAACACGGCCACTCTCATACCAGCCTCCATACTCCAAACCGCCGTCTTCCAAACCGTTTTTGCGTTTGTACTCCCTGATCCGTTCGATCATAAGCGGCTTGAAGTTCCGAACAAGTCCCTGATATGGCCAACTGAATGCTTCACCCATAGCACAGATCGAGTGTCCTTCAACCTTTTTGGTGAGCTCTAGAGCCTTGTCGATCTCCTTTTCGTCTGCCTGGCCAACGTAAAATCTGTCCATCATCTTGGACAAATAGGTCGATCCCTCTCTGCAAGGAGTACACTGCCCACAACTCTCGTGCTTGTAAAAGGCCAACAACCTCTGGATGCCACGAATGACATCAGCCTGCTTACTAAAAACAATCACAGCAGCCGTACCAAGACCAGAACCGGCGTCCTTCAATGCATCGTAATCCATTACCACACTCTCACATGTCTCTTTAGTAAGAATAGGAGTCGATGATCCGCCAGGAATCACAGCTAACAAATTATCCCAGCCACCCTTAACGCCGCCACAATGTTTCTCTAATAATTCCCTCATAGGCATGGACATCTCCTCCTCAACAGTGCAAGGCTCATTAACTTGGCCAGAAATACAGTAGAGCTTAGTTCCAGCATTACGTTCGCGACCAAAACTGCTGAACCAATCGCCTCCACGACGGCATATCGTTGGAGAAACGGCCACCGTCTCAACATTTGTCACGGTACTTGGCCGGCCAAACAGTCCAACTCCGGCAGGGAATGGAGGCTTCAATCTTGGCTTACCGGCCTTTCCTTCGAGAGACTCAATCAAAGCAGTTTCCTCTCCACAAACATAAGCCCCCATACCGCGATGGACATAAACGTCGAAGGAGAACCCAGATCCACACGCATTGGGGCCCAGGAAGCCCGCCTCATACGCCTGGTTAATAGCGTTTTGTAAAATGACGCTTTCGTTGTAGAACTCTCCACGAATATAGATATATGCAGCTGTAGCATTCATTGCTCTTCCAGCCACCAAGCACCCCTCGACGAGCTTGTGGGGTTCTTTGCGGATTATTTCACGATCCTTACATGTTCCTGGCTCTCCTTCATCTGCATTCACCACCAGATACCGCGGTCCAATGTTTTTCTCCCAGCCAGGGGGATTCATAAATGACCATTTGAGACCACTGGGAAATCCTGCCCCCCCACGTCCACGCAAACCTGATTTTTTCATCTCGTCAATGATCCACTTATCCCCCTTTAGTAGTAGCTCCTTTGTCTTATACCAATCGCCTATCTTCATTGCTGATTTCAGATCATAAGGTTGGGTTCCATGTTTCTTGGAGTTGCCCAAATAAAGGTTCTGGAAAATACGGTCTTGGTCTGCCAGTCCTCCATGGACCCTGTTGGGAGTACTTTCAACCGTTGCTAGCATTCTGATCCTTAGGGCAAGCCGCTGGGCCTGTCTTCCTTGAACTCGAAACATATATATTTGTAGTGGGGTAATTTAGGGGAAAAAGAACACAGCCAAAATAGGAGGGCAGGAAAAAATGGAGCCTGATCTCTTTAGGCAACACGCATAAAGTTTCAGCAACATGCTTTAAGTAACCGAGTAAGCAACAGTACTAATTGCCGTGCAGAATATTCCATCAGTTTTGGTCTAATTAGAAGTTTATCAAAAACTAGCCTACACGTATTGAAAACAACGTCATACTAATATCATTAATTCTATTAGTTATCTGATTGATGATGATCAAATAGAATATCTTATGGGCTCAGCTGATACGATAAAGTCTAACAAATCATGTCAATAAAGTAGTCACAAGAACATAACTGGAGTGATATCATTCGAACGAGACTAACATGTCAATCTGATTCACCACCTTTTTCTAATTGTGCCCTATTCAAATATATTAGGTACTAAATGTAGACGTCAACTAAAATTCCAACCGTTTCCGTTTACAACCTGTATGTTAGTCAGAACCGCATTTGTACTTACTTGGTGGTGTTGCAACTTGGACATTTGCAGCCGGAACCACATTTGCATCTCTGTTCGTCCTTGCCTCCGCAACAGACAGACTTGCCTGCTGGGGCAATGATCTTAGCAGTCTGCACAGACTGGCCACACTGGGACTTGACACTTTGAGATTTACTAGAGCACCCGCAAGCCATTGAAAATTATCAAAATGCGAATTTTAGCGGTTGATTTCCTTTTAAACCAACCGTATGATTATCTCTCGACCCTTTAAGGAAGGATAATCCTGCGCACGCGCCTGCCCGATATGGAAACTGTAAACTTTTTTTTTTCCACGATAAAAAAATTACTCACCTATCAATTATAAAAGTGTGATCACCTACAATCTTGCTGGTGAGTCCTTTCTTGGACTAAGTTTATGCAACTCCTTTCTGATCAGTTCACCAATAACAGGCTCTGCTTTAGAGAAATACTCGCACACTCTATCCTGGATGAACTCATCCGCAGCTGCAACATGGCCTGCAATATTTTTAACCAGGGACTCCTGTTCACCCTTAGTTCTACCCAACACCTGCCAGAACATCTTTGGTTGGTAGAAGTCGTAGTCAGTGACAGTCCAGTGGAATGGAACAACTTCTCCACTGTATTTCTCATCAGGTTTATCTCCAGAAGCCTTAGCCTTAACAGCGTATTGCACAGGACAGTTGTAAGCACCAGCGTAGTTTGGAGTGCCTCCAAGGTTACCATCAACACACATAGCACCATCTCTGATCTGTGGAGCAAATGATCCAGACATAAGAGGACAGTTGATTGGGATCTGTGCGTAATTGGTACCCAGTCTGTGTCTGTGCGTATCTGGGTAAGAGAACAGTCTCGACTGCAAAACAGGGTCATTAGATGGCTCCATACCTGGAACGGTGTGCGATGGAGAGAACGCCACCTGCTCGGTCTCGGCAAAGTAGTTCTTAGGGTTCTCATTCAAGGTGAATCTACCAAAGTGTCTCAATGGGAAATCCTTGTGAGGCCAGACCTTGGTCAGGTCAAACACAGAGAATGGCAGCTTCTTAGACTGCTCCAGAGTCATCGTCTGGATGTAGCACTCCCAAGATGGGAATTCACCCTTCTCAATGGCCATGTACAAGTCTCTGGTATGGAAATCTGGGTCTTCTCCAGCCAATTTACCAGCGTCGTCATCCATGAGGTTGTGGACACCCTGGTTAGCAATGAAATGCACTTGGACGTAAACCCACTCGCCCTTGGAATTGTACCATTTGTAAGCGTGGCCAGAGTAACCGTTCATCTTCCTCCATGAAGCTGGGGTACCTCTGTTGGAGAACAGATACATCACCTGGTGCAGAGACTCAGGATTGTTGGTCAAGTAGTCCCAGAACATGTTTGCATCCTTGAGGTTGGTTGCTGGGTTTCTTTTCTGGGTGTGAATGAAATGAGGAAACTTCGTAGGATCCCTGATGAAGAAAATAGGGGTGTTGTTATACACTAAGTCCAAGTTTCCCTCCTCGGTGTAGAATTTAGTAGAAAAACCTCTTGGGTCTCTGGCACTATCAGCTGAACCTTTTTCACCACCCACTGTTGAGAATCTGGTGAAAACCTTCGTTTTCTTACCCACGGTATCGAGGAACTTAGCACAACACACATCTGTGATGTCGTCCGTCACCTCGAAGACACCGTAGGCACCACCACCTTTGGCGTGCACAACTCTCTCTGGAATTCTTTCTCTGTCAAAATGAGCAAGCGAATCGATCAGCTTAAAATCTTGCAGAAGCAATGGTCCGGTTGGAGGAGCATACTCATATCCCTTGGTGTCGACACTGATTCTCTGGGTAGAGAACGGATCAGACACGGGACAACCTTGCGATGTGGTATAAACTGGTGGGTTGGACATTTCTTAGCAATCGAATGAAAAAAAGTCTACTTGCGCAGTAGAGGGTTTATATATTCTCGGGCATAGGCTTTTAATATTTTGTTCCCCGCCATTCTGCATCTCGAGCTAAACTACACACTTGTGATTATGTCTTCTACAGATGCATGAGGAATTGCCCTACTGCATGACACATTATTACAAATAGCAATTGGCCATTGGTTCCTTAAAGGCGGGCCTAGAGTAGCTGAAGGTGCCCAGCTTGAACCACTTTTTTCTCTTTGTGTTTCCTAATTGGGATAGCAAGCGCGATAAGATGGTAAAATCTTTGCTACTTATTCCTACCAATTATAGTTCGGGAATTTGTAAATCCCAATTCGGTAAGTCTAGCGCACTTAGATATTTGGCGGTGCACAGATGTGCCCAAATAACTGCCAGGAAGCTCTTCTACTTGCGGTGTCTTAGGCTATGAATGTTTTAAGTTCTGGCTGTGCATTTAGTTTTTTAATGAGCTTTAGTCATAAATTGTGAGTGTCTAGAAGATCATCTACTAACATTTAGAACATACAAGATTCCCTTTTGCACTGCGAGACAGGCAGATATTGCTCGCGGGTCGCTTGAGCCCGACCCTACGCTCAAGCCATCGGAGCTCCAGGCTCTCTATTCCGTCTCCGACAATGTTCTCAGTATCACATTCAACGGCATTTCGGACCGTGTGATCCGAGTGGCAGCCAACAATACGATAGAAAACCTCAAAACAGTGATAGAGTGCATGGAAGAGTTTGATTCTCGGCCAAATTAATTCATAAATTACACAAGTCTCTCTTCAAATCTCAGCTCGTCCAGTGGCTCCAAACCGATCAGGATCCGCAAAAAGTTATCCAAACCCTGTCTTTGTTTGTTGAGACCATTGATAGGCTCGTATCCAGGCCGGGTCAATGGGGCCTTGAGCCAGTAGCTCAAGAATGACAGGACGGAATACAGATCATCGTATTTGCTGTCAGAGGCCTTCTTATAAGTGACTCTGGACAAGAATTCTGTCATGACGATCAAATCGATGATCAATGGGGTTGCCAGCAACGAGTCTTCGCAAACATTGTGGATACTGATCCGGTTGTGGCCACCCAGCATCAGTTCAGAATAGTATTCGTCCATGGCGACCTTGGAGTCGCCAACAGCATTCATATATTTGATCACAATGCAATGATCGATTTTCTTACCGAGCTTCTCATTGTACAGGATTTCGTTTGAGGCGATGATGTTGTCCACCACAGAGGACTTGGAAATCTCCTTAGACCGGAACTGCTTTGGAGAACTCAAGTTGTAGCCGTCGTTGTTACCAAGATGGTTGTAGGACGCAATAGAGACAGGTCTGATACCAGCGTCGACCAGGAATTGGGCCAGGACAGATTTCATCTTTGTTTGACCACTCTTGAAGTCATCTCCTCCAATATAGGTGCGGTTATCCTCGGCAAGCTGGATCACTCCTGGAACAAATGTGTTCTGAGGACTTCCATTGACGTATGGAACCTGCTCCAAAATACTGGCAACAGCAAAAACTGTACTTGGAGCAATCTCCTCGTGGTCGTTCTTGATGGAATTGATCAAGTTCTCGGCAGTGTCATTCACCCCGGTAATGACATCGGCGTATCTCTCGGTGTTGGCAGTCCAAAGAACGATCACCTTGTCGAGCTTATTTGCAGCCTTGAAGTCGCGGATATCTTTTCTGATTTGCTCCACATGGCTCCACTTGCCAGTGGTATGGATCTCGTTGCCCTCCCGGTTGAAACAGTTGTTTGCTCTTTCGTCCTGGTTGGCAGCAATGAAGTCTGGGTAATAGATCGACTTCAATGGCACGATCTCCTTCATCTGGTCCTTCAGCTTCTCCTGGAGATCAAATTCCAGAACCTGGGCCTTGTGCATGGCCTGGGCAAGATTGTCACCATTGATATCCCAACCACTGACAACAAAGTCGTTAGGATTCACCATTGGGAGCAAGGAGTTGAACGGAGCATAGACATCCAATCCTTTTGAGTCAACACCAAGCTTGATGGTGGCAGACTGAGTGACAGAGCCATAGTAATTGGCGGTCTTAAGACCCTCTTTGGTATGGAATTGGACCTTGTTCTTGTTGGCAAGAACGGAAGCAACAAAGGTGGAACCATTGTTACCGCCCAATCCAACGAGCATAACACCGACTTTAGGAACCTTCAAGTCAACTTTGAATTGATAAGGCTGTTCAACAGGCTTAACAGAGTATGTACCAGCAGCCTCCTTGTCCACAACGGCATTCTTGTAGACATAGTTGGTGACAAGTTCACTTTCAGTGAAGTGACATTTATCGGTTTGAACTTTAACTTTTGGGACGAATTGGACAGTCATTGCGATGGATGATGACTAGAGGGAAATAAGAGGGCCTATTTATAGGGTTTCACCCGCCCAAACAACACGGGACACGTTGGCTACTCCGCTCTCTGCTTCGGCGTATTGGCCGAGAATTTCGCGCTCTGATTGGCTCTCGGCGAAGGTTTTCTTTCCGAATTGGGAAAATCTGGCCGTGTGGCAGAGTACTCGCACTCCGAACCCAACAGCATGTGAGACATCGGCGCAGTAACGGAAGAGAATGGAACTTTTGAAAGGGATGCATCTGGTCCGATCAGGAAGGTTTTGTTTTGGATGCACATTGAATAATAAACCTATCACTATGACGTTCCTCTTGTTTGCGATGGCGCTTGCATTAGGAATTGGTTGACGGCACTTTACGGACCTAGTAGCAGTTCAATTGCCAAATAACCTGCAAAACGCCCAACAACATAGCTCCTTAATTCAGTCAAATAGCAGATCCTTGTACTTTTGGGAAATTTGATATAGTAAACAGAAAGAAACTCACTACCCAATTGCGTACTCTTGCCTTATCACTTAGCTTACATTCTAGCAAATATTTACTCTGTCTCCTAGTTCTTATTTTCTACGTCTTGTCATTCTTGCTGTCTTCACCTCCTGAAATTAGCTTCACTCCTCCCACCAAATATTTATTATCCATGGACGACCAAAGTTCACAAACAACCGTCCATACCGGCACCTCGACGCTCCGACTATCATCTCCCTATGCGGATGTGTATACTCTGCAAGAATCGATACCACCAACCTCCGAAACAGAAATAGAAGATGATGAAGACCCTCTCAAAGTGAAGGAACTCTCGTTGGCGTTCGATTATTTAATGTATAAAATCCAGGACCAGACCAGTCAACTCAGTGAACGCGTCGAGAATCATGTTGTGCGTGAAAAGACTAACTACGAAGCTGACATACTCGCGATTCAGGAGAAGTTGGCAAATATAAAACAATTAATCGCTCATTGTGACCAAATCAATCAGGAAATTGATAAATTGGAGCAACTCAATATCATTGCGAAAGACTTCAACCAGCGTTTGAGCTCAATTCAACGCCGAATGGCTACTCATGCTCAAAAATTTAAGTAACGCGCTATCGTTAATTAATCTACATTCGTTCGCTAATCATACACCAACTGTCTCTTCTTTGTACCGGCCAATTGCCTTCTTCACATGCCGTTCTTCCATCATCCTCTCCTTGGCTTCCTCTAGTCTGTTTTTGAACCGTACCGAAGCAAGAACAGCCAACGCAACTGTTCTGAACTCTAACCGCGACTTGCTTCTCTTAGCTCCACTGAACGCTTGAAGACTCTGCACCACACGTTCTTTGCTTTCGAGTTCGTGACTCAAGAAACGGTTCATGAACTTGAGATCCGAGTTACAATCCTTGTACTGCTGCAATTTGATCTTGAACAATTGCTTCTGACTCTCCAGTAGCTTGAGACGAGGCTCAGACGACACTTCAGGGCGTCTCGGAGATGTTGTCGGAGTCACTGGAGAAGGCGGGTACTCTGTTTTCTTTAGTTGCTTGTTCATCAGTAACTCTTGCGCGACCTTGGAGCGCTCAAGCTTCACACTCATTTCCTCAAGTTCCTTACCCAACCGCAGCTTTTCATTCCGCACAGTCTCGTATCGGTTGAGCAAATCATTCTTCATCTCGTTATAGTCGCTAACAAGTTTCTTAATCTCATCATCTTTGGCCTCCAACTCTTTTCTGGAGTTTGATCCACCTAGTTTTTGCTTTAACCCTTCTAGCTCCCGGCTGAGCTTCAAGTTGTCGCTACTGACGCGTTGTTGGTCCTCGTCTAGGGAACTGATGGAGTTCAGTAGCTGTTTCTTTTCTTCTAGCGCATCTTCCAATTTCCATTTCATATCTGCAAGCTCACGCTTCTTCGCGATAAGCTCACTCCTTAGATCCTCACGTTCTTTACTTATATCGAAAAACTCTTCATCAAATATCTTAGACTTTTCTGTCGTGCTTCTGGATTTCAGAAGCTCCAGTTGCCGTCTTAATTCGCTATTCTCACGAACACGGTCGTTGTATTTGTCTTCCAGTTGCATTTTGGACTCTTGCAGTTGACGATATTGTAATTTATGCTCCGATCGTTGCACATTAACCTCTCCAGCAAGGTCCGTAGAAATCTTTTCGATCTTTTCGATCTTAGCCAACAATTGTCTTGTTTCCGCTTCTTTGTATTTTAGCTCTTGTTGCAAACTTTGTATTTGTAAATCGGCATCAATCTCCTTTTCTTCTAGTTCATGACACTTATTGGCATAAGACATGGAAAGCTTTTTGAAGTCACGCTCCAAGTCATGTAGCTCAAGCGATTCTTTCGACTCGTCCGCTTGAGCCAACAACCTTTTGTATTCAAGCTGGATTTTTTCAAAGTCTTCCACAAGATTAGCTTTCTCACGTTGCAGACGGTCAATCTTGTCATAAAGTTCATTCTTTTCGTCGACAAATTTCGAATCCATCTTGTTAATCTCATCCACAAACTTGTTGCGCTCTAGTATAAGTTTGTTTTGCAGGGATTCGACATTATCCAATACACTTGCATTGTCGCTTGTATGGGATGACCTCCTCAGTTGTCTAAGCTCGTTCTGACAATCTTCCAGATCTTTGCGTTTGGCTTCAAGCTCCCTATGCAGATTTCTTGACTTGTGCTCAGCACGTTCAAGTCTCTCGTTCAATTGAATGATATCATCGTACAATGTGTTCTTTTCGGTCTCAATTGCATCAACGTAAGATTCATTGCCCATCTTTTCACTAAACTCATCTTCGAGCTTCCTGATTTCGAGCTTTAGGTTCGAAATAGTTCTGCTATCCTCGCGATGCTGATCGTACAGGTCTTCAACTTGTGCACGTAAATCTCTGTTTTCGTCCTCAAGCTTCTTGGCCTCGTTAGTAGATTTGCGGTCCTCGAGGTGTCTGATCTCATCTTTCAGTTCGTCTAAAATCTCCGAGAGATGGTGGTTTTTGGAGAGCAGTTCTTCATTTTTAGACTGCAGGTTCTCAATAGTATGCTTGAGGTCCGAGTTTTCGTTCGTCTTATCCTCCAGCTTGGACCCAATTTCATCGATGAACTTGTTAGCATCATCTAGATTGTCCACTAAGTCATCTATTTTATCTTTTGAGTGGTGGTGGTCAGAAATGTCATGTTGCAGCTCGTCCAGTTTGGTCTGCGCTTTCTTAAACTCAGCTTTAAGTTCGTCGTTGGTAGCTTCAAGACGGTCTCGCTCATCGACCAACGCGTGCAATTCCTGCTGCAAATTGATCACCTCATCTTCATTTCTGTCCGCACGTTCGCGTTCACGGTTTAGATCCTGTTTCAAAACATCCATATCTTGTAATTTTGATTCGTATTCTTGGAGCTCTCTTTCATAGCTTCTGAGTTGCTTATCACTGCGTGCAGCCAGATTCTCTTTGTCTTCTTCGCGCATCCTCTGTTGCATAACATCCAACTTGTCCCTTAGATTGACATTCTCTTGAGTTAATTCAACATTCTGATTAATGATCTCAACCTTGTCTCTTGGCTGGCCTTCCAGATACTTGCGAAGAGTCAACAATTCGATTCGAAGATTAAGATTTTCTTCTTTCAATGAATTCACTTGGTCGTGCTGCTTTCGTAGCAAATTCGAACCGTTTTCCACAAATCCATTGTTGATATGCTGATAGCTCACTTGCTCTGTATCATTGTCCGAGAAGTCTGGCAAGATGTCCGCACCTCTAAAAACGCGATCCTCCTTATCGTCGTCATTTAACACATCAAAGGTCTCATCAAAAGAAGAACTAATCATACCTTGCCGTTTCACAGGCGAACCATTCTCAGCGCTAGTCTTCATAGCCATGTTGCGCTGAAGCATCGGGAAATACCCGCTCGTAGACATGGATGCTTTCTTTTGGGCTCCAATGGGGGTGAACTCAAGACCTGTACCCCGCTGGGCCCGGCGATTATCCCTAGGAGTATTTATCAGCTGTTTATTCAGTGAAAACATGCTGTCAGTTTGCAAGACTCAAGAACGTGCAACTGTAAACTCCAATGCTAGCAAAGTCTCCTTTGTTTACAGTTTTATATTTTTTGCGCGTCGCCAGTTTGAATCTATATTATGTAATCAAATATATAATTTACACATCATTCACTGCTTTGACGAACGTCGCTAGAGCATGTTTTGCAGCTCCAGAGCTCACACTTTCTCTAGCAAGCTCAACACCCTCCTTCCAAGAAGAGGTCAATCCTCCAATCACTGCCAGTGCGCCAGTGTTCATCAGAATATAATCGACCACAGGATTAGCTCCTGGTTTTAGATCAAACTCGTTATTCAGGATTCTGGTAAGCAACTCGGCATTTTCTTTGGGAGTTCCAGACCGCACAGTATCCAGGGAATGTTCCGGTAGTCCAAAATCGGAAGGATGAAGCCTAAATTCGTCTATTTGTTCTGTATCTTTGTTGAATCTCCAGACCTTAGTGTAGCCAATAGGCGAGATTTCATCCAGCACCGTCTCTCCAAATACCACCATAGTCTCAGCAGGAGATCTGCCGCTCTTTCTGTCTAATTTGACAGCAGCCTCGCAGTAGATCTTGCCGAGAGACTCAGTAAACACTCCCAGGATCCGGCCCTTAATCGGGATAGGGTTCAGGAGAGGACCCAGAATATTGAAAATGGTTGGAATACCAAGACTGGCACGCATTGGAGCCACCTTACCCATGCCGTGATGGAAAGAGGGAGCAAAAAGGAAGCACAGCGACGACGATGCGACGATTGCAGGAACGCTTTTGGAGTTGACCTTCTGGAGTTCAACACCCAAATTCGACATCAGATCACCGGCCCCTGAGGTTGAGGTGGATGCCTTACCTCCGTGCTTGCACACTTTGAGGCCCATTCCTGCTCCTATGATGGCAGCCGACGTTGAGACATTAAAAGTGTTTTGACCGTCTCCGCCAGTTCCGACCACGTCTATGTATCCGTCTGGATCTACAGAGTGTCCTGGGATAACATCTGAGAACTGGAGGATGGTCTCCACTGCTGTAGCGATATATGCCGAGTCATATTCATAACCACGGATCTTCAGGGCAGTGAGAAAAGAAGCGAGTTCCGCATCAGATGTTTGGCCTTGAAACACCAATTTCAGTGCAGACGAAAAGTCATCCGTGGAGAACGTATCTGGATCGTCCACGAGCTTGCGTATGAACGGGGTGAGTACCTTGGACATTTGACGGTAGTAATTTTTCCAGGTAAGAGCTGAGTCAGCAACTAGTTTATTTTTAATCTGGTTGAAATTAGAAAACGCGTCCGACATTTTTGCACAACAAACCGTTATCATGTCACAAGCTGCTGTCGAGCCTGTTGGAATCACAAATTTGCCTAACCAACGGTATGTATCGCAAGGTCCATTACTAACATTCTAGATACAAAATTGTGTCGAAGGAAGGTGCTACGTTCACCATCATGCTGGCTGGTGAATCGGGACTGGGCAAAACAACATTTATCAACACTTTGTTTCAAACTACGTTAAAGACGCACTCTGAATTGCGCAACCGGTTCAGTAAACCAATCAAGAAGACCGTAGAGATCGACATTGTGCGTGCCGAGCTCGAGGAAAAGAATTTCAAGCTCATGCTTAACGTGGTTGACACACCAGGATTCGGCGATAATGTGGACAACAAGAACGCCTGGCAACCAATCGTTGATTTCATCGATGACCAACACCACTCCTTTTTGAAGCAGGAAACCCAACCTCTGCGTACGAACCGTAAAGACCTACGTGTCCATGCTGTTCTATATTTCATCCGTCCAACTGGTCACACGCTCAAGCCTTTGGATATCGAGGTGATGAAGAAGCTCGGTACGCGTGCCAATCTAATCCCGGTGATTGCAAAGGCCGATACTTTGACTCCGAACGAAATGTTGGAGTTCAAGAAGAGAATAAGAGAAATCATCGAGGTCCAAGACATCCGGATCTACTCTCCTCCAATCGAATTGGACGACAAGGCGGCTTCTGACCACGCCAAACAATTGATCGAGTCTATGCCATTCGCAGTGATTGGATCGGAAGAGGAGTTCGAGATCGAAGGCACGCTTATTAAGGGCAGAAAGTATCCGTGGGGATTTGTGGACGTTGAGAACGACCAGCATTGCGATTTCAGAAAGCTGAGAAGTCTTCTGCTTAGAACAAACATGCTGGACCTGATCCTTTCGACCAAAGAGCTACACTACGAGACTTTCCGTACGCTGAAGATGCAGGATGGTACCCCGTCCAATTCCGACAGCACCACAGCCTTGGACAAGAAGGCTGACCGTTTCTCCAGTAACCCTAAGTTTGTGGAGGAAGAGAAGAGAATCAAGCGTTATTTTGCAGAGCAGCTAAGAAACGAGGACCAGCGGTTCAAGCAATGGAAACAAAATATCCACACCGAAAAGAACAGACTGAACCACGATCTGGCCACCCTCCAGGCTGAACTCAAGACATTGGAAGAGCAAGTCAAACAGCTCAAGGAGAAAAAGGGACGGATGTAGACATTTAAATACCAGTTGATCAACACTACTCATTACGCAAGCTACGCCTTGCTAACCTCAATCACTTAAATTACAACTCTCTAATCAGTATTTCTCTTAGCAGCCTTCTTAGCAGCCTTTCTCTCGGTACCGAAGATCTTCTTACCTCTGTTCTTCTTCTGTTTTCTTTGTTGTCTGGATGGCTTCTCAACCTTCTGGGCGAGGCCGTATCTGACGAGTCTGTAGCTTGGCTCGAACTTCTTAGCGTCAGCAGCAGAGTTGTAAACGAGACCGAAACCAGTCGACTTTCCACCACCGTAGGCGGTTCTGAAGCCGAACACGGAAACAGAGTCCTTCTCAACCTTGTAGAGGGAGGAGAGCTGTTCTCTCAGCTCGTCCTTGGACACATTTGGTCTGTTTGGGTGAATGACGTCGATGACAAATTGTCTTCTGTTCAACAGTGGGTTGGTGATGACCTTTCTGGTTCTGATGGTGATAGCGTCAGACTAAGGTGTTAGTATACTCATCTTGTCGTACTTACCATTTTGTTGAAGATACTAATTTTTTTCGTTTGAAAATCTTTACAAAAAATAATGGCGCGAGGTGGCGGTGGGAGGTGTAACAGTCACAAATCATGATAGCCAGTCTCGAGAGCCATGATTTTGACAGCATAAGGGAAGACCGGTCTGGTCACATTCGTGATCTCGTCTACAAGGCCAACGTTGGGAGAACCCACTGGAGTCAAAATAGTTCACGTAAAAGCGATTACAGTCCTTTTTCCATTACTCTATTTCATTATTTTGTTCATATTCTGTTCCACGATCTCTCCATTCGCTCACGCTCTCAACCTCAGTGCAAAATTCACAACAACTGCGATCAATAAGAAGAAACAAAGCATGGTAGGACCAAACCGATCGTCATAAGGTCCCGATCCACGTCGTCTGATAGCACTGGCCCTCCAGTGATACGTCACCAAAGCGTAGACCATAGTGCCCATAGCGATGAGAGTAAATAAAGAGGCAGATATTCTGCCAACCTTGTCTCCAAAGTTGAGTAGACCAATTGCAAGCGATCCAAGCACCACAGTGAAATTCAACCAAGACAGAAACGTTCTCTCGTTGGCGAAAAAGACCTTAGGTTCCACTCTAGTGGGAATCGCAATTCGCTTGCCAGGAGCTGGAGGTTAGAAGCCGATTGAGTGTATTTGTGAGACTTACTAGTTTGTAGAAGCGGTGCCGACGACATAAGTTAGCTGAAATGTTTAAGCAGCACTAAAATTGTACTTATCGCACGTGCGTAAGTGCCTAATTGTCGATTACATAATCAAGGAGAACAGGAAAAGAAAATTACCTTGGTGTAGAGATGGCGTATGTCAACAGTGCAATTGGAGACTGTCAATGGCGATAAGCTGGTGAGTAACCGAGTTGATTTTGTGCTAATTATAGCCTGTAACGGGAGCGGAATTAGCTGAGCAGCTTGATACCCAATTCTCGGGCAATGTGTCGGACTACGTGCAGGAAGTTCTCAAGAAGCTAACACACACGTCTTCGAAATACAAGTACATTGTCAATGCCCATTTGGTGGATTCCAAGGAGGCAGATTGCAAGATAAGCTCCTTTTTCGGAGCGGGATGGGATAAGGACACTGACGGATCAGTTACATTGAAGAAAGAGCTGGGATCTGGATGGCTTGTGGTTAGCATAGTGTTTTTACGGAGAGAGTGAGTCTATTAAATGATTATTTCCCCCGGAATTTCGACATGAATGTTGGGGTTGGGTTTTCGCGTCTGAATTCCTTCGAAATGTGTGCACACTCGTCCACAATAAACTTGGTTTTGCTTTCCTTCATTCGTTTGCATTCTAGCACAACCTTCAAAAAGTCGGTTGGCAAATCGTTGAAAACTTCCAGAAATCCCGGCCAAGCCTCGACATATTGTTGTTCCTGCTCGTAGTTGACCAGATAGATAAGGATATCAAAGATGTAGACGTGGTCCTCGATGATTTGCGTGTTTTCGATGTATCCCGAAAATTTCGTATTGATCAAGTGTCCATCTCTTTCCACCATAGACTCGAATTTCTTGGTATCGATTTTGTTGTGTGCATTCAAAGCTTGCAGGTAATGAAGAAGATACGTATCGTAGACCAACTCGAATAGAGACTCAAAGAGCTCAGGGTCTAAATACTCTTTCAATGGTACGAGATAGGAATGCACAATCTCAAGCGAGGTGGTGACCATTTCGTCGCTCTTGTACCATCTCTTTGTGAAAACCTCAGCCACGAATGTTTGATATTCTACCACAATAAAGCCGTTCAACTTCACCAGACATTCTGTACCCAAACTAAGAGCATGCTGGGAGCCTTGAGCTAATATGTCCTGTAATTGTGGGTGGAAGCTCGAGTGCACCATTTGCTCTACCTCCTTGAATTGTTGTTCGAGACCGTTCACTAAACGAACACAGTCGTTGGCCAAGATGGTAACGTATCGAGGCAGCCATCCAACACTTTCATTATCGGGAGTATCGGCAGCCGCATTCCACCGCTGCGCTCCACCTCCCAATGCAACGATCCATTTATCGTAGTACTGTCGTAACTGTTGCACACAGAAGAACTGAAGATACTCCACCAGAATTGGACTGTCTCCCGCATCGAGCAAGGTGTTGACATTGGAACGGAAGATTTCTATCAGGATCTGTGCCATTTCAATTCCCAGCTTTTCAGAAGACGAGTCCGATGGCTCTTTGTCCATTGTTTCAAATAGCTTCAAAGCTGGTGTAAATGCATTGTCAACCCATTCTCGTGTCTTCCTCATATTGAACTCTAAACACTCATTCAAGAGCCTCTTGCGTTCGTCACTTGTGAGCAGCAAAAATGGTTCCATCTGTTTTTTCGTCAGACCAAAACGCTCTCTGATCGCCTGCGCGTTATCGTAATCAAATGTGAGCACACGAACAATATATGCTGAAGATAAATTTTGGTCGTCCAGGATCTTGCGCATTACCGTTCGAAGACTGTCCTGGTACCACCCTAGAATTTTATCAAAGAAATGCCAATTTGAAGGGAATCCTCGCTCTGAACCGACCTTGTACGCAACCAAGATCTCATAGTAGTTCTCCTCTATTATACCTAGCACCTCATCAGGGCTCGAACCTTGCACGATCGCGTCAAAAGTAGTCGCAATGGATTCACGAAAAAACCCATAGACTATCGATTTATAATCACGGGGCGAGCTTCTCTTCACGTACGTGGTGAGTCTGTTGGTAGTATTCTGTTCGTTACTCTTCGACTGCAATATCAGATGGTTCATCAACTTCAGTCTCAAGTCCTCTCGCTCTTCAAATTCTAAAATCTTGACTAACTTGACTATAAGCCCAAAGTTTGAACACCCAATAATGCTGACAAAGTTATCAACAATCAATCGAAGTAGATGTTCAAACTTGGACACCACAGTATCCAAACGCGAAAATGACTGCATCACAACGGTCCGCAATCCTGCCCGACTGTTCTCAGACATGTTCATCAACTCGTCTTTAAAATCTCGAAGTTTGTTCAACTCATAATGAATCTCCAATAGCCCATCAGCCGACGAGTCTTCCGGAAAGTAATCATTCTCTGGTAGCTCCTTATCTAAAAGATTATCTACGTAGTCGATTCGATCTTCCAATTGTATAAATTTAATATAGGTAACTCCGACCTTCTCGAAATTGGTGTATACCACAGACGACTTATCGAACAGCTCGTATTTGTCAATATTGGAAATTGATTGCTGTCGCAAACTTTCGACCTTGTTGAGATTGTCCTTGAGATTCTTGAGGTCTTTACTGGATGCTTGTAAATTCTCCAGCACTGCGGTGATGTTGGCAATTCTTTTATCGCATTCTATGTTCAATTGCGATCCGATTGTCGCCTTTTCCTTTTTCAGCTCCTCGCGCACCAGTTCAATCCGCTCCAAGTCCTCTTCATCGCGCAACAGATCGTTTACTCTGCTCAGGACAGATATATCTGGAGCCATAGTAAACAAAATAATTAAATCAACGTTTTTCTTTTTTACGTAATACATTAGAGCTTGACGTATTCATTATGTATATGATCTATAGAAACTGCTTCTTAACCACGAACGCCTCAATTGCGGCCATAGCAGCATACAAACGGTTCTCACCCTCCTCAAAAACAATCGAATTGTCACTGTAGAAGACCTCGTCCGTGACTTCTTCATGGTGCCGTGGGAGACAGTGCATGAACTTCCAGTTTGGAGCAGCTAGCTTGGTCAGTTCAGAGCTCACTTGGAATCCGGCAAACTGCTGAAGTTTCTGCTGTTTCTGAGCTTCCTCACCCATCGAAACAAAAGTGTCTGTGACAATTATATTGGCATTGGTGCAGGCTGCCTTTGGGTCGTTGGAAACCTCGAACGAAGCACCAGTCTCCTTACTCACAGTCTCTGCAGTTTTTATTATACTTGGGTTCATTTCAATACCCTTTGGAACCGCGACAGAAACGTTAATTCCAGACTTTAGAGCAGCAATGGACAGGTCATTAATCACGTTGTTGGCATCACCGACCCACGCCAGCTTCAAGCCCTTCATCTCACCGAAGGCCTCCTTGATAGTCAAGATATCGCAGATAGCTTGCAATGGATGGAATGTGTCGCACAACGAGTTGATGATTGGAACTGAGGAGTGTTCGCACAGCTGCTGGATCTCGGAGTGGGAATTCACTCTCGCAAAAAGACACGAGGTCATCGAAGAAATAATGCGGGTGGTGTCGTAGAAAGACTCATTCACACCCAATTGGATGTCGTCCTTGCCGAGGAACATAGGATGTCCACCGAAATAAACGGCCGCTCCTTCGGTAGATATTCTAGTCCGTGTAGATCTCTTGGAGAATAACAGCGCAACCAGACGCCCACGCAGGGCCTCACTGATTTCCGGCGAAGGCTTTTCTCCAGATTTGAACAATTTCTTGTGGAATTCTGCACGATTCACCAACGATGCAAACTCTGCAGTAGTCAGATCGGAAATGGACACCAAATGTCTCATCTTTTGAGACATATTCGAATAGGATCTTTTGATTACTTTCGACATAAGCATGCTAAGGTTCAAGAGTTTATATAGTATTTGCACCTTGAGTCACACGAACAAATTTTTCCGATTTTTCGAATCACCATCCAGTAATCTTTTAGCGCACCTGCGACGAATTACCTCTTTGGGAAGTTTGCGTCGATCGCCCGTTTATTGTCATCGGCCTAGCATAGATTGTTCAAATCATTTAGGATAGCAGTTCTTCGAGCCGCCAGCGTCTCGACCTCTTGGCTAAGCTGAATTTGTCGCTCTATGGCATCTTGCTCGATCTTCCGTAAATTACCAATATGCTCTTTAATTTTCTCGAGCTCTGTCTCGTAGCTAGCATTCTCTTCATCCTCCGAAAGCTGCGCGTGGTACAGGGCTTCTTCTATCTCCTCGCGTCGCATCAAATTCTGGACACGCTGCTCACTCGCACCAACAGCAAAACGACCGTCGCCCAGTCGCTCGTCCAAGTCAATTTCAAACTCCGCATCGTCCTCATCCATATGTTTTGTCTTATATTCGTGCTCCGAATCGTAATCATTATCGAGATCTCTTTGCTTCTCGTCATCCAATTGAGTCACCTGTGCCCTGTATCTTCGCTCCTTCATCTCTTTTATTTCAAGCTCATCTGGAATCACTGGAGGCGCCTCCACAGACTCTGTAGCACTTGTTAGACCACCAGGAATATCGTCGTACCGACGCAACACTTCCAACACACTCTTGCGCTCTAATTCTGGTTTTAGTGTGTTGTTTTGAATGCCCATCTTTACCCTATCCTTCCGTATCACCTTAATATCCAGATCAGGCTCCTCATCAACATCCTTTTCCGACAGACGATCGGGTGTTAAAAGCAACTTTTGACGTTTCTCACCAACTTTACGTTTTCTGCTCTTAAACAAAGTTTTAGTCTGCGGCTTTGGGTCCAGATCCCCTTCATCATCACTTGGAAAAGATATTCGTCTCATGGTGCAGAGAAATATTAAAAAAATTATTAGAAAAATATTTTAGTCAGTTTGGAACCCTTCTCATGAGTGTTAAAATCCAGGACTCTGACTTCAAAGAGTCTAGTGACAACTTTCTGCAAATATGCCAGACTCTTCATCGAGAAATGCTCGCAAAAGGGCAAACTTCTTACTCCCAAGAAGAGATGCTAGAGATCACTGAGATCGAGTCAAATCAACAATTAATGAAATGTATTCAGGAGCTTCTTGACCAAGGAATGGTTAGGTTGCTAGAAAATAAGGACCATAAGGTACTATTTCAGCCAATAACGGAAGCTGAAGCGTCGAAGATCAACAATATGACCGGCGACGAGGCAATGGTGTACTCTTATATTGAGGCAGCAGGAAGAGAGGGTATTTGGACCAAGACCATCAAAGCTAGAACTAATTTGCATCAACACGTTGTTCAAAGATGTCTGAAGTCTCTTGAAAGTCAGTCGTACATCAAATCTGTCAAATCAGTGAAATATCCCCAAAGAAAGATCTATATGCTATATCATTTGACTCCCTCTATAGAAGTCACTGGAGGTCCATGGTTCACAGATAGTGAGTTGGACTCGGATTTTATTGACTCTTTGTTGATCGTGATCTGGAGATTTGTTGCATCCAAATCTTACCCAAAATGCTTTAAGAAGGGAGGATGGGACGTGGAACAGTACTCGTATCCAGTTTCCAACCTTAATAACTTGCCTACTCTGGAAGAAATCAATAAATTTATTGGGTCAAGTGGAGTGACATCTGTCGAGTTGAGTCTCTCGGATATCAGATCGTTGTGTATGGTGCTAGAGTATGAGGAGAAGCTAGTCAGGGTCAACAATTTGTACAAAGCCACTTGGCAAAGTGTATTGGAGGCTGGCGGTGGAAGAGTCAAGGGGGTTGACATATACGCTCCCCAGGATGATCAGATGTTTTGCATCTGCGATAATTATAGAGTCATGAATCCTTTGGGCGACACGGAGGACGACAGCGAGCAGCAACTGTACTTAGATTCTTGGATGAGTACTTAAATATGTATAATTGAATCAGCATGCAATTGGGTAATCTGGAGGCAATTTCAAGGTCTCGTTGTAGGTTGGTGGAGGCTGTGTTCCGACCTGGCTCTCCTTTTTTAAAATTTGCAACCTGGTTGTCATTGTAAGCTCTACTTTTTTTTTTGTGGAGGTCTTTGCTTCGTCGACAACGCTAGCATTAGTGACCATCCACTGGTCCTCCAGACTTTGAAGAGACTTAAATGGAATAATACTAGTAGGGATCGAAGGCGAGTGACATATTGAGTCTTCTAGTTCTTCCACAATGAGGCAGATTTCTAAATGGTGGCAGATTTCCAGGAGCCCATTAGTATTGGAAACAGTGGTTGTGGGGTATATTGCTGTCACGTTTTTGTTGAATTTTGTATAGGAGTTGCGAATTGGTAGCACATATTGCGTCTCGTCAGAGGTGATTTCTTGTTTGCATAGTAGGACGGAGTCCAGAGCCTGTCTTGCTGTTTGTCTGGTCGATTGGAGCAGGCTTATTCTTATTTTATGCAATTTGTAGCGACTGAGTTGGATTGGAATGAGTTTGACATGAACGTAAACATCGCCTTCAAGAAAAACTGTCTTGTTGTGAACTGTCATACGATAAACCAAGAGATCTCTCCAGTTCCCCACTGCCAGCGAGTCCTCGATGTCGCTCGATGGAGCACATTTGATGACATTCAGGGTGGTCAAACAGGTGTGTGTCTTTGGCGATGTGATAGTGGAGATTTCAGTTTGGAGGAAATAGCTGACATTGGCGACACAGTGGCACAGCGATTCTGGCGAGTCTCCGTCAAGAAGAAATTGGAAGGGAAAATAATATATTCCATACTCGAGACAATTGCACGACCAGAAGCGCTTCTGGTCGATCTGTGTCTCGGTAGTTTTATCAAGCTGTGTTTTGCCCACAAGACGTATAGTTATTGTTGGGATATTGACTTGTTTTTTCTTGACTCGAAGAACAAGACATCCTCTAATCGGCACCAAATCTTGGGTATTGAGATACACATTTGTATCTAGCAATTGTACCAGAAGATCAAACTGTTTGTTGCTGATGGCATTGAGCTTTTTGGAGAATAAGTCCATCAGACTGGGCATATCTGCCTTAATATTAGAATGATTAGGGCAAAATGGGGGAAAGAGATTATTAGACGGGTGAAAATTAGTGTGGATCAAACAGACGCCTGGAGAAAAGGGAGCGAAAAAAACACTTAGGCACAGATCCAAGTGTTTAGTAGAAAATATGGGACAAGATCAAAATTAAACAACCATCTCACTAGTTCCAATCTTCATTGCTATCTGTCAGTCAGCCATACTGTACTTCCCGATCCAAATGCTATTTCCGCTACCTCCTCTTCGTTCGACAATCCCTCAAATTTTCTTCCCATCTACTCGGGTCGTCTGTCGACGCGACGATTTTTTTGCCACACTTATCTTTTCTCCATTACCTGACAACTATCTTCATGTCATCATTGTCATCTTTACAGGGAGCCAGCGGCAAGCTGCTCAGAAGAATTCGTATGTTTGTGTTTATTTTCCGTTCTAACCGTTAAGATCGTGCGTGTCGCCCCAGCCTCGATGAGCCAAATGCCGCCCTCAACCTTGAAATATGCGACTTGATTAATGAGAAACAGGGAAATCTGTAAGTACACGGTTCTTGTCCACTAACAACCCAGTCCACGTGAGGCCACTGTGGCAATTGTAAAGCTTATCAACAGCAGAGACCCTCAGGTCTCGGAACTGGCTCTTTCAGTACGTTATTTCTCTCTCTTTTGGACCCCACTAACAACAATAGCTGCTCGATTACTTAGTCAAGAATTGCGGATATCCTGTCCATCTACAAATATCCAGAAAGGAGTTCTTAAATGAGCTGGTGAAGCGGTTCCCAGAAAGACCTCCACCAGCTTATACTAGAACTCAGCGACTTATTCTTGGCACAATTGCCGAATGGGTTCAAACAATCTGCAAAACCTCCAGATACAAGGACGACCTCGGATACATTAGAGACATGCATAGACTGCTAAGAAGCAAGGGCTACGAGTTCCCTGCAGTGAAGAAAGAGGATGCGGCTGTCTTGAACCCAAGTGATAATCTCAAGTCAATTGATGAGATCCAGAGGGAGGAGAGAATTGCACAGAGTGCAAAGTTGCAAGAGTTAGTCAGAAGAGGCAGACCTCAGGATCTCAAGGAAGCCAATGAGTTGATGAAGATCATGTCTGGCTTTAAACATGACGAGACTCTGGACGAGACCAGACAGAGGGTTAATGAAGACGTTGAGAGGGTTAACAGGAAAGCAGACATACTGGACGAAATGCTCAACAATGCCACTAACACGGGTACTTTTGATTCAAGTGACGAGACAATTTCCGAGCTGATCAGCTCGCTCAAAGTTGCTCAGCCAAAGTTGCAGACTCTGGTTCAGGAGGAGTCCGATAACCAGGAAGAGGTTAGTAAGTTGCTGTCCATTAACGACAAAATCAATGTCATCTTGCAGAAGGCCGAGTTCCTCAAACAAGGTGACATCACTAACGCTTCCAAGGTCAAGACTGCCTCTGGTGCAGGTCTCAATTTGATTGACTTTGATGACGAACCTGTCCCTGCCACGTCAGGAAATCCTGCTCCGACTACTAACGATGCAATTGCAGATCTTTTAGGTGATCTAGGCGGGCTTTCCTTTGAACCAAAAACGGGTTCAAGTACTAGCAACGATGGCGCAGGTAACCTCACCGGTTTCGGTGCAATTAACCTTCTTGGATCTCCAAGTAACACCATCAGAGAGCAGTCACCAAGTATTGACATTCTGTCAGGTTTCTCATCTCCAATGCAACAACCTGCTCTTACAGGCCAGTCGATGCAATCGGCTCCACCAGCACAACAACCGGCTGCACTCGATCCTTTCCAATTTGACTTCTCGAGTGCTGCTTCCACCAATCTGGTCTCATCAGGTAATCTCAAAATTGATTATGTAACCAACGCAGGACAGCCTTTGTCTTTGACATTCAAGTTTGCCAACCTGTCGCCAATTTCGACTCTGTCCAAACTCCAATTCTCAATTGCTGTCACGAAAAGCTTCGAACTGACTATGGAGCCTCCAAGCGCCTCCGCGATCTCACCTTCTTCAAATCCAGTGACCCAGAAAGTCACTATTAGACACAAGAACGGCGAAGCATTCAGCTCTACGAAGATCAAGTTTAAGTGTGACTATGAAGAAAACGGCGAGGCCAAGGAAGCGTCAGGGGTGGCCACGCTCACATGCTAAAATTGAGAAATAAAGACTGTATGAATAGAGATAGATTGAAAGTTGTAGTTGCATTATGCTATACTTAACTAATATACAAATGAAAACTTCATCTCACGTTCTTCATCGTTGGTGAAGAAGCAAAACTGTTATTTGCCGACGAAGGCACTGACGATGCTTGCTGGTTCACCATTGAAACAACATTAGGGCCCGGTTGAGGCGAAAATCTTGTAGTTATCGACGATGAGTTCGTCTTCTTAGCATTTGGCTGGCTAGCCTGAACAGGCTGGGCTGCAGAATTCAATGGACTCTGCGGGTCAGTTTGCTGCACATACTGCTGCCGCCTCTGCTGCTGTTGTAGTTGATGCTGACGCAATGCCTGTATCTGCTTCCGCTGCTGAGGTGTCAGATTTGGATTGTTGGCAAACACTGCTAGCTGCTGAGGAGTAAGGGCTT
This sequence comes from Ogataea nonfermentans, assembly GCA_003706255.2. Lineage (NCBI taxonomy): Eukaryota > Fungi > Ascomycota > Pichiomycetes > Pichiales > Pichiaceae > Ogataea > Ogataea nonfermentans. Next base: position 536,641 of record PPKT02000002.1, on the reverse strand, counting down.
GCGCAGACTGAGCGTTAGGAACAGCAGGTGAGCCCGGTGTACCATGGGATGACACTGGCTGTTTCACTGGAGTACTCAATTGACCGGCAATGGTACCTCCATTGGATGGAGCCAGCGGCTGCTTCCCAGGCTGCCCAGATTGGTCAGCGGTTCTGTTCTGGTTCTGTTGGTAGTTCGCAAGATAGGCCACGGCAAGTCGTGTCACCTGCTCTTTGGGCAAATTTGGATTTTGGGTCTGAATCTGGTTGATGATCGCTGAAACTTGGGATGTAGTGAAATTCACACGGGGAACAGGACGTGGCTGCTGCGCCAACTGAGCATTGGCTTGAATATCTTGAGGAGATGGCGCGTTGCTAGTCATTGGCTGCATCGGGAAACCCTGGGGCCGAGCTCCCATGTTCATCTGCTGGAAGGATTCTTGAGACTGTCCCGGCTGAAGTTGTAGTTGCGGGAACGCCTGGGGAGAAGCAGATGCATTGCCAGCTGTTTGAAGAACCTGCTGGGGAGTTGGAGTGGAAACAGGCGAACTCATTGACGAAGAAGCTGATTGTGGAGGCCGACTTGATTGTCTGGAATTCTGCTGCTGTTGCTGCAAAATTTGACGTTGGCGCTGTAATTGCATCAACTGTTGCACTTGTTCAGGAAGAGGAGTTCCCGTAGTAGTTCCTGCCATCTGTTGCACGTTGCTTAATTGTTGCTGATACACATGAGGACTATTGGATCTCATCTGGGCATTTTGACCTTTTGGAGAAGAGTTTGCTTGAGGGGCACCGTTACCTGACAGTTGGCGTCTACCATTCAATGCCTGAGCAACATTTTGTTGACCGTTTCCAGGGAAAGGAGGCTTCCTGCCTGCTGCTGTCATATTTCGAGCATTTGGCGGAACACGCAACCTAGTAAAATTGCCATTACCGTTACCTTGGGCATAAGCTTCTTGGATTGCACGGTCTCGCTCAAACTTGAGCTTTGAGAGTTGTTCAGGGGTTGGCGTGTCAGATCTCTTTTCATCGCCGTTATTCTTTCTTGCCTGCTGAGGAGGTTTTTGAACATTCTCACGCTTCTTCATCAACTTCCGCATAGCATCAAACATTGATCCCCATCTAAGTCTTCTGTGACCTCTCTGAATCGACTCGATACCCACACCCAAAGGAGATATACGTCTTTTGGTGGTAATCTGTACCTTGTGAGCAGCTTCAAGCCATTCCTTGGCAGCGAGAGGGTACAAACCTCTCATATCCGAAAACTGAAATTTATCATTCAATTGAATATATCTCTCAAAACATTGCCAAGGTGTACGCCTCTCTATGTTCGAGGTGTAGCTCCTGGTTGGTTTGGCAGAGAGATGAGCAGATATTATACTCCAGTTAAAAGAAAAATCAGTGACGTATCTGATTAAATACTTGTCATCCTGGGGAAGCCAAATTGTAGGAATGCGCAGCTCCAGATTCTTAATTGAAGGAGGAGAAGGTGGCTTAAGAATGTTAAATCTTCTGTAAGTCGGTGCAAACAAGCCCTTTTGGTAGGGCACACTGTGTTTCTCCGTATCCTTCTGCTTTTTCAAAACAACTTTCTCCCATTCCGGTTCTTCATCAGTTGGGGGTAGCATTGCTGAGATATGGCCATATTGATACCGCTCAACTAGATGGTCTTTCTCCAATTCATCGAAAGGAGAGTAAGTAGGCAAATTTTCAATAACGGAGACTTCAGCTTTATTGAATTGACTCAAGTCTGCGTAAAGCTTGAATGGCTGAGCCTCTTGCGCACGAGCCTTCATTCCCTGATATTGCTCGGGTGAATATTCGACATCATCGAAGCTTAAAAGCAGAGAGGGATCGATTGTTGGCCCTGGCTGAACATCGGCTTCAGCTGTGGCATTGATTTCCCCATCAACCTGGTCTTTTCCGGTGTCATTTTCTGTCTCCGCTTCCACCTGAGTGGACTTTAAAATTGTTTCTTGTTTTTCTTCACCTTCTGGCTTCACAGTAATGGACTCGACAACCTCACTCTTTCCTTCCTCTTGATCCGCATTACCCTCCTTTTTGTCGGTCTCGGCAGTTTCTATATTACCCTGTTGCTCAATCTCTTTAACCTGGTCAGATTGCAGTGGCTCGAGACGCTTTAGAATCTCTTCTTCACTCAAAAACCGAGTCTGCTTTCTCCTAATACAGCAAACTTTGCCATACTTCCAATAGTCCTTGATTGCTTGAGATACTTGGTAGCATTGCACCATTTTGAACTTTCTGTGTTGCTTCATATCGGTAGACAACCATTTCATCTCAGATAGCAAATAATCCCAATGTGTCTTCTTCCCGCGCGCAAGAAATGGATCTATGCTTTTCTTAGGCTGCCTCAATGACCAGCTGTGTTTGCGTTTAAGTTCCTCCATACGTGAATAAAGTACGGAAATCTTTCCTTCCACCAAAGCTGTTTCGTACGACTCGGTAGTAAGCGACTTGTGAGCTCTTAAAAGCAACTTCGGCAATTGTAATGTTTGCTGATGGTAATAAAGTTCCGTTAGCGAACGCGCTTCTGGAACCTTATGTGGCTTAAGTTCGGGCATCAACATAATCATCAACTGCTCGATGTCCAAGTTATCGTACTCCAGATCGCGTTTCGATTTCTCATCACACCGTCTAGGTGGCTTGTGATTTTCGTAGGAATGGATCAACGAGGTAAGCGTGGAAGTCTCTTCCGTAGATGATTCAATCTGTCCTTTAGCTAGAACCTGCGCATTTTCAACTATTTTCGGTTGTGGATCTGTGGTTGCAACGGCCACCTGTTCACTTTGAGGATCTAGTTTCTGTTTCTTGCTTGCTGGTTCCTGAGTTTCGAGTGGCTCCATGGATTGGCGTTGGCTCTGCGGTGGTGAAGGTCTTCTATTCTGATTTTCGTGGGTCAAAATTGCAATGTTGAACTCGTGTCCGTTCTCCAGGTCATTCTTCTCCAAAAAAGCCATAAGCTTATCCTCAATTTGCAACACTTGATCGTTGGAGATGGGCAACAACGGTAATCTGGACACACAGTACAGTTCCGCTAGCTTGCGCTTGCGATCAGATATTATTCTCGTGCATTCCTGTCGCCTATTTTCGATGGCATCCAAACGGATCCTATCCATTGAATACGAGCGATCAGGCCCGTTCGAGTTGGACTCCACGACATCTGGAGCCATGTTGTTAAATGTTTGAAGGTGTGCACCGCCCAATTTTGTCGAAAAGGTCGACGTCCTTCTTTGCGCCACTGGGGGTTTTTTGGGTGGCTTATAAACGAGTAAAAAGCGTCCTAAGGAGTACTTTTTTCGCGTCCACACGTAGTTGCGAGTCTGTTTAGTATCCCAATCGCCTTATATACACCGAGTCTAAACTTATTTGCCCAGATTCACGGCTTGATGTTGAATTTCCCCAGCCTCCGCTATACACGACAAGTTTTTGTCGAAAAGAATTTGCAGAAAATTGGGTCAGGAACGATAAATCAGAAACATCCATACACCACATCCATACACCAAGATCACTCTGTCTTGATCACCACCAAAGCACGCCGCTTCCAACGTCTTGTCCTTGTGAACTTCATGATCGAGTCATTCTCTCCAGGGTCGTCCCAATTGTTGTTGTAATACATCCATCCGTCTCCACCAGCGAACGTATGATCTAATTTCCAGTCTCCATCCAACCACTTCCATTGGCATGGGGCCTGTGTAACGTTGGGAAATTCAAAATCTTGAAGGGAACTGCAGCATCTGATAAGCTGTTCATTTGTAAACGGCGATCTTTCGAATGGTAGCAGTAGATCAGACCAGCCCACACCAAGCCATCGGCGTTGATTTTCAAGCACTCGAAACTCTATTGTCTTTCCTGGGCCTCCAGGAGACAGGTGAAAATCGCCTAAGACATTGAGTTCAATATCTTTGTCCACAAGCGAGAATTTTAGTCCCGTAGCAAAGATGCAGATTTTCCTCAAAATCACGCTTCTCCAGAGCAGTTTTCGAATCGCAATCGCCCACGAAGAGTGGAACGACAACCATACCACACCAGTAACTAGTAGGAAAGACTGTGTTGTAAATATACGTTTCATTAGCCACACATAAAAAGGACTGATGGCTGTAAGACTAATCGTCAGGTTGATTATGTCAGCGCGTGATAGGGTAGCGATCACCTTAAGCGGTTGCACCATGTATTCAAAACGGACCTGCATGTTTGAAATGGTGTCAATTATTTCTTCTATAGTTGGTGGTGTGGACTCTGAGCGGATATCCTCAAAGCTTGTATTCAAGAACCAAAAAGTGGAGCAAGCTGCGAATGCTAATGTTGAAGGGACAACAGTATATGCAACTACCCACCAGTATCTAACGATCATCACGTACACAGCAATGGTGATAAAGTTTGTGTATGGGTTTTCATTTGTCCAAGTTAAAAATGCTAGCAACTCATCGAGCACATAGATGAAGGGGAAAGCTGCGTATAGTGCTGAGGTCACCAATGGCGACATGTTTAAAAGTTGTCCTTTGGATTTGAACATTGGATGAGCACTGTTTGCAAAAGCTGCTCGAAATTCGTGTTCAGCCATATCGCAGGATCATAAATGGGGGGGCAAATAGCAGAAACAATTAATTTAACTAAATTATTTGTGATTTAATTTTTGGGTAAATTGGTTTTAAATTCCAGAGTTCTAGGATAATTTCAAAATGTCTGAAGCCGAACCAGTGCAAGAGCAAACCAAGTCAATTAAGACGTTGGAGGAGGACGATGAGTTCGAAGATTTCCCTGAAGATGGTAAGTTTGAAAAGACAAGAGATCTAACATTAGATTGGACCGAGGAGAAGACGTTGGGAGCCACACAACAAGACCATTTGTGGGACGAAAGTTGGGACGATGATGACAATGAGGATGATTTCACACAAAGATTGAGGTAAGTACGATGGGAAACCTAGATTATTAACATAAAGTGCCGAGTTGAAGAGCAAATAGAAATTGATAATATGAGAGGATTTGATCGGAAGATGGCCACGAGATTAGGTTTTGTGCCAAGTGAATAGCATTACTTGGATTTATGTAGAGTTTCTGACTGCGAATAAAGTGTGTTATACGTGGTAATTGGTATACCATCCAGTATCGACGCGTCAATCGACGTTTGTCCATATATGGGTGGCAAAGATTTTTGTATTTTCAATATTTAATCACTATGTCCACGTTAGAAGAGCTGGAGAATGAGCCTCAATTGGAGATCGACCAGGAAATCCTCAACCTGTCGACAGGTGACATTGTAAACCGCACTAAGATGATGGAAAATGAGATCCGTCTGTTCAGATCAGAGCTTCTTCGTCTTCAGCACGAGAAGATCGCCATGCTCCAGAAGATCGAGGACAACAAGCTCAAGATCAAGAATAACAAGCAATTGCCGTACCTTGTTGGTAATGTGGTGGAATTGCTGGATATGGAGGCCGAGGCAGAAGCTAATGAGGAGGGAGCAAACGTGGATCTGGACGCAGCTCGGGTGGGCAAATCCGCAGTTATCAAAACTTCTACTAGACAAACAGTGTTTTTGCCACTCATGGGTCTTGTCGAGCCAGAGAAGTTAAAGCCTGGTGATTTGATCGGTGTGAATAAGGATTCCTATCTGATTTTGGACCAGTTGCCTGCAGAATACGACTCGAGGGTCAAAGCTATGGAAGTTGACGAAAAACCAACAGAAACGTATGCTGATATCGGTGGATTGGATAAGCAGGTGGAGGAACTAGTTGAGGCAGTGGTCTTACCTATGCAACAAGCTGAAAAGTTCAAGAATCTCGGAATCAAGCCTCCGAAAGGAGCTCTTATGTACGGTCCGCCAGGTACGGGAAAGACGCTTTTGGCAAGAGCATGTGCAGCACAATCAAACGCCACGTTTTTGAAACTTGCTGCTCCACAGCTGGTGCAGATGTTCATTGGTGATGGTGCTAAGCTTGTTCGTGATGCTTTCGAACTCGCCAAGGAAAAGGCTCCAACTATTATTTTCATCGACGAGCTGGATGCCATTGGAACGAAGAGATTCGATTCTGACAAGTCGGGTGATAGAGAAGTGCAAAGGACCATGTTGGAGTTGCTCAATCAGCTGGACGGTTTCGATTCTGACGACAGGGTTAAGGTTTTGGCTGCTACGAATAGAGTTGATACGCTTGACCCGGCTTTGTTGAGATCTGGTAGATTGGACAGAAAGATCGAATTCCCATTGCCTTCGGAGGAGGCCAGAGCACAGATTTTACAGATTCACGCTAGAAAGATGACATGTGATGATAACGTTAACTGGCAGGAGCTTGCACGGTCCACTGATGAGTTCAATGGTGCACAATTGAAGGCTGTTACGGTGGAGGCAGGAATGATTGCATTGAGAAACGGACAATCAGTGATAAAGCACGAAGACTTTGTCGAGGGAATCAGCGAGGTGCAAGCCAGAAAGAATAAGTCTGTTTCATTCTATGCATAATCAAATTACATTAATCGTACAAATACACTTTACCATCGATCCCAGCTAAAGCAACCATACTTGATTCTTGTGGATGTGCATCTATGGAGGTTATCGCCTTTGAGCTGACCTTTAACTTTGAAACCAGCTCTGCTGAACGCCAGTCCCAGAAACAAGCAAAACCGTGCGAATCACCACTCATGATATTTCTCCCATCAGGCGTGAATTGCAACCCAATGGAGTAGTTGGCTGAATTGTGACCAACAAACGTCTTATCTTTGTTTCGTTTGAACTTCTCTTCGGGATTGGTTGTGAACGTCTGGATAGTGTTATCTGAAGACTGTGCAACAAATGCGGCACCTTTTGGATGCATTTTCAAGAATGGCATTGAAAACTGTTTTGGATCAGCAATCAATCTCATTGGCATGTTAACCTTGACGTCCCAAACTCTTAAAGACTTGTCGTTCGACGACGATACGAAATTTGCACCGTCATTGATAAACTCTAGACTGTTGACCGCGTCTGTGTGATGTTCGTATGTTTGAACAACATCGGAAGACTTAATGTCGTAATGTTCGATTTTTTTGTTGGAGAGTCCAACCAGAAACTCGTTTTCATCGGTTGGATTGAATTTGATCGTGTTGGGAATGCCACTCAATTTCTTCTTGAAAACGCAGGTGCCGGTAGCTGTGTCCCACAGTTTCACCGTTTCGTCGTATGAGCAACTCAAGAAGTGCGTTCCTGAAGAATTAAATGTTACACATTTCACAGGTTTCATATGTCCATAGAACCCTCTAAGCAATTTCCGTTTATGATACACGTCCCAGAGTTTGATAGACGAGTCGTTTCCAGATGTAAGAAGCAAATGACCACTGTTCGGGAAAAACTGTACACATTGCGTACCCTTAGCATGACCTGCATAAGTGTGAATCTTCCGCTTTGGAACGTAGCATCTTTGGCTTCCTACTTCCTTTCTTAAGTTAGTTTCAACATCGTTTGGTACATGTAGATATGTTCTCCCAAGATAATCGTGTTCAGAATCACCATGGAAGGTAGAAGTTTCTTCAACTACATCTTCATCTTCGGAAACAGTTTCGTCTTGTTTCAGTTCACTTTGATCTATTTCTTCTGCTTGGTATTGCTCCTCTTCGTCTTCTTCACTGGAACTTGCCCATGATCCTTTATAAGCATTATCGCCGTCTAATTCTGCAGGATCGCCTTTCGATTTTTTGTGTTTCTTCAGTTCTCTCATTTCTGCCTTGGTAAGCTTCAATTGACCTCGTTCCACGTCTACGGTGCCATATTGTTCGTATAGTCGTTTATTTCGCAGAAATTGAAAGTTGTCTATGACTTCATGTTGAACATGGCCGGTAAACGTGCGTTTTTTGCTGGACTTTTGGGCCCTTACTAGCTCCCTGTTATTAACTCTAGGTCTGGGGTCAAGCTTCAAAGGATTTTGGAGTTCGTCGTCCGAATCGCTGGTATACCCCAGAAGAGACATTGATGCGGCTTAAATATTTAAAAAATTAAAAAAATTAAAACTTGAAAAATATAAAAAACAATTTAGAAAAACATTAATATGTCCAAACGGTCGCAGAATCAACTAGAAGACGAAGAGTTGTCAGATATCGACGTGTCATCGACCGACGAAGAAGAAGAAGAAGTGGAAGAAGAAAATGAAGAGGAACTGGTAGATGTGGACTTTGATTTCTTTGATTTGAACCCCCAGATCGACTTCCATGCCACTAAGAACTTTTTAAGACAGCTATTCGGAGACGACTCTGCATTTTTCCCGCTTTCTGAGATCACAGATCTTGTCCTTACCGAAGACCATGTTGGAACTACGATCAAGACTGACGGTAAAGAATCCGATCCATTTTCCGTCTTGAGTGTGATTAATCTAACTGAAAATATAGGCACCAACTCTATTAAATCCTTGGTGAAATACATTCTGGATAAAACAAATAAGAAGCCACAATTTAATGCAATTTTGCGACAACTACTCTCCAGCAGCTCCAAGTCGCGCACAGGACTTGTGGTTAGTGAAAGACTGATTAATATGCCGGTGGAGACTGTTCCTCCAATGTACAAGATGTTGCTTGAAGAGATGGAAAAGGCAGAAAACGCAGCTTCTGAGTACAACTTTGACTACTATCTAATTCCATCCAGAGTGTACAAACTGGTAACCTCTTCAGTTGACGAGGAACTTGAGGAGGCCCCTGCTTCGAAGAAGTCGAAGAAAACAGCGACTCCAACAGACACAACAGACTACTATCACTACGAAGACGAGGTTTTAGAAAAACACGCTCTTCACTATGGATACTTTGATTACACGATCCAGACCCGCGAAACAGACTCAAGACGTGTTTTCAACGACTATGGAATCGATCCAAAGTTATCTCTGATCTTGTTAGACAAGAAATCCATGGAAAAGGCTGTTCTGGAAATGCAGGATAAGTTTCCACCTTACTAGTGTATCTAATTAATATTACATAAACCCTAGAACTGAAAAAAATTTTACCTAATTTAGACAGGCCGTTTAGATCCGATGAAAGAGACTGTTGTTGATTTCACCCCTAAATGCATCTCTGGAATTGAATTTGGCCCGTTATCGGCAGCAGAGATAGTCGCCCAAAGTGAAGTGGAGGTGGCTACTCGGAATCTGTTTGATCTTGACCATGGTAGGGTGCCTGTGGAAAATGGTGCCCTTGACATGCGGATGGGTATTTCAGCCAAGAATGGCGAGTGTTCCACTTGTAGGGGCTCTCTGAACACCTGTCATGGTCACTTTGGTCATATCAAACTGGCTTTACCTGTTTTTCACGTTGGATATTTCAAGGCTACTATTCAAGTGTTGCAAACGATCTGTAAGACTTGTTCGCATATTTTGCTTGATGAGACCACGAAGCGTCAGTACCTGGTTGATCTGAAACGTGTTGGAACCGATAATCTTCGCCGGATGAAGATCCTTAAGAAAATTCAGGACCAGGCAAAGAAACAAAGAAGGTGTTTACACTGCGGTGCGCTCAATGGTGTTGTCAAGAAGGCAGCTGCTGGTGCAGGCCCTGCTGCTCTTAAAATTATTCATGACACATTCAGATGGATTGGAAAGAAAGGAGCGGATGAGAAGTTGCAATGGGATGAGGATTTCGAAGAGCTGTTTGATTCAAACCCAGACTTGGAGAAGTTTTTCAAAAGGTGTTTCGAGGATCTCAACCCGCTCAAGGTGTTGAACTTGTTCAAGCAGGTGCGTCCAAGCGACTGTGAGCTGTTAGGAATCGATCCGTCTAAAGGAGGTCGTCCTGAAATGTATCTATGGCGGTATTTGCCTGCTCCGCCTGTTTGCATCCGTCCGTCTGTGGTAATGACCGATAGCAACACTTCGAACGAAGATGATTTGACAGTTAAATTGACGGAAATCGTCTGGACCTCTTCAATGATCCGTGCAGGCATTGAAAAGGGTGTCTCCATCAACTCATTAATGGAACAATGGGATTACTTGCAGCTCGCCGTGGCCATGTATATAAACTCAGACTCTGCGTCTCCGTCGGCCCTTTCTGGTGGCACGAGCACCAAGTCGGCGAAACCTATCAGAGGTCTTTGTCAGCGGTTGAAGGGAAAACAGGGTCGGTTCAGAGGTAACTTATCTGGAAAGAGAGTGGATTTCTCTGGTCGTACAGTTATTTCCCCAGATCCAAACTTGCGTATTGATGAGGTGGCTGTTCCAGATAGAGTGGCCAAGGTTTTAACATATCCAGAGAAGGTGACACGTTACAACAAATCCAAGCTGCAACAGTTGATAATCAATGGTCCAGATGTCCATCCTGGAGCTAACTATTTAGTCAAAAAGCACGAAGATGTCAAGAGAAACCTTCGGTATGGAGACCGCAACAAACTTGCTAAACAGCTCACAATTGGTGATGTTGTTGAGAGACACATTGAGGACGGCGACATTGTTCTATTCAATAGACAACCCTCGTTGCACCGTCTTTCTATCATGTCACATTTTGCCAAAATCCGTCCATGGAGAACATTCAGACTTAATGAGTGTGTTTGTACACCATATAATGCTGATTTTGATGGTGATGAGATGAATTTGCATGTTCCACAAACAGAAGAGGCTCGTGCTGAGGCAATGAACTTGATGGGAGTGAAAAATAACCTTTTGACACCAAAATCTGGTGAACCAATCATTGCTGCTACGCAGGATTTCATCACAGGCTCTTATTTGATCTCGAGCAGAGACTCTTTCTATGACCGTGCAACCTTTACGCAATTCTTGGCGATGATGTCTGACGGGTCGATGAACTTTGACATTCCACCTCCTGCCGTCTTCAAGCCAACATTCCTGTGGACTGGTAAACAGTTGTTCAGTCTTCTGATCCGTCCAAACCATTCGTCCAACGTGAAAATCAATCTTGATGCAAAAAACAAGACGTTTGTGCCCCCAGAGCCAGGCTTACCTAACGAAATGTCGCCAAACGATGGATTCGTCATCATCAGAAACTCGCAGATCCTGGCTGGTGTCATGGATAAGTCTCTTCTTGGAGATGGTAAAAAACACTCGGTTTTCTACACTATATTGCGGGATTACGGTGCCGTCGAAGCTGCAAATGCGATGAACAGAATGGCCAAGCTTTGTGCCCGGTATTTGGGAAATCGTGGTTTTTCTATTGGTATTAGCGATGTGACTCCAAGCTCTGATCTTAAAGAGAAGAAAGAAGATTTAGTCGAAATAGCCTACCGCAAGTGTGACGAGCTGATTAACCAGTTCAAGACGGGAAAGCTGGAGACACAACCGGGTTGTAACGAGGAGCAGACTCTGGAAGCCAAAATCGGTGGGCTGTTGTCCAAGGTGAGAGAAGAAGTTGGAGAAGTTTGTATCAGAGAGCTGGACAAGTCCAACGCACCACTGATCATGGCATCGTGTGGATCGAAGGGTTCGACTTTGAACGTTTCCCAGATGGTGGCTGTTGTCGGTCAGCAGATCATTTCGGGCCATCGTGTTCCTGATGGTTTCCAAGACCGGTCTTTGCCTCATTTCCAGAAGAACTCCAAGTCTCCACAGTCCAAAGGATTTGTGCGTAACTCGTTCTTTTCTGGACTTACTCCGCCAGAGTTTCTTTTCCACTCCATTTCGGGTAGAGAAGGTCTGGTCGACACTGCCGTCAAGACAGCAGAAACTGGTTACACTTCTCGTCGTTTGATGAAGTCCATGGAAGATTTGAGTGCCAATTACGACGAGACTGTTCGTAACTCTGGAAACGGAATTGTGCAGTTCAACTATGGAGGAGATGGCCTGGATCCACTGGACATGGAGGGTGATGCTAGACCAGTCAATTTCAACAGAACCTGGGACCATTCGTTCTACATTACTCTAGACCACAAGGAGAAGGGACTGTATCCATACGAAATAATGTCTATTACAGATTCTGTGCTGGATCCCCTGATTGATCGTCTTATTCGTGTCGACAACCTGGGCCAGCCTGTTGCTGCCAAGGATGCCGATAAGCTCGAATATGTCGATCGTCACGATGCAGAGCGCAATTTCTACAATTCCGTGAGAGATTACATCAAAGTGAAATGCGCAGACTTGGCCAAATTGAGATCCGAAAGACAGCTAGACCCGCTGTTGGAGGACCCGGGAATGGCGGTGGAATCTAATTCTGAGATGGAAAATGTTGTTTTGCAATTGGCTAAGATCTCAGAGAGCATGATCCGTGAGTTCCTACGTTTGTGTCTGCACAAGTATCTGAAGGCGAAGGTCGAGCCCGGAACGGCAGTTGGAGCCATTGGTGCTCATTCTATCGGAGAACCAGGAACACAGATGACGTTGAAGACATTCCATTTTGCCGGTGTTGCTTCGATGAACGTCACCTTGGGTGTTCCTCGTATCAAGGAGATTATCAATGCTTCTAAAACCATCTCTACGCCTATTATCAACGCTGTTCTTGTGAACGATGATGACGAGCGTGCTGCGCGGGTGGTGAAGGGTCGCATTGAGAAGACTATCTTGGAAGATGTCGCTTTCTTCATTGAAGACGTCTACAAAGAAAACCAGGCATTTTTACAGGTCAAAATCGATTTGCAATCTATTGAAAAATTGCAGCTTGAGCTGAATATTGACCAGATAGCCACAGCCATTGTGAATGCTCCAAAACTGAAGATTTCTCGCGGAGATGTTGCAATTGTGGGCAAGAACAAGATCCAGGTTTTGGTCTCTGAAATGGGCCTGGATGCCTCGAAGTCAGGAAAGGCTGCAATGTCTCGTGAAGCCTCAGTAGCTAGAGACGCCGATGAGCGCGAGAGACTGGAACGCAGCTCGCTCTTCTTTAAAATGCAGCAACTAAAACGTGTTTTGACTAAGGTCGTCGTGAAAGGTTTGCCTGATATCTCTCGTGCCGTGATTAATGTGAGAGACGATGGTAAGAAAGAACTGCTTGTGGAAGGATACGGTCTCAAAGCTGTCATGGCTACGGACGGTGTGGTGTCGCACAAGACCAGAACTAACCACGTTCTGGAGATCTTCGATGTTCTCGGTATTGAAGCTGCCAGAGCAAGTATCATTGGAGAGATTGACTACACCATGAGTTCCCATGGTATGGCAGTGGATCCTCGTCATATCCAATTGCTAGGTGATGTCATGACATACAGAGGCGAGGTTCTTGGAATCACCCGGTTCGGATTGGCCAAGATGCGCGACTCGGTCCTGCAATTGGCCTCGTTCGAAAAGACCACAGACCATCTATTCGATGCAGCTTTCTATATGAAGGAAGATCCAGTTGAAGGTGTTTCGGAGCGTATTATTCTGGGTCAAACCATGAATATTGGTACTGGAGCGTTCAAATTGGCAGCAAAGAGTAAGGTCGAGCCGGGAAAGCTTAGACACAGAGAGACTCTTTTTGAGAATCTGTGCTCACAGCAGATTGCAGTTGCCTAAATTCAAAGTAATAAATAAATTTTATATCTTAACCCATTCTTAAACATACACCATAAAATACGAAAATCATCCTCTCTGCGGCCATGAGAGAGTCTTGTCGATAACCAGCAGCGCGCCGTTTGCCATAATTTCAATTTTGTTAATAGCCAGCCATTCATCGACATCGTCCAAGGAAAGCTCAAATCCGTTCGCTCCATTGCGCAAGTGGATCTTGTTGCCGTTAATAGACTTTAGAACGACATCTTCCTTGGAGAAATCGGCAATGTTGGACCCTTGAACAACATGCGACTCCACAAAGTGTCTAATATTAGAGGTAGTAGCCTCGTCATTGGCGTTCGTCTCCTTGGTAACCGGTGTTGGGAATTCCCATGGCTTTTCGGACAATTGTGTCACCGCCTCATTTGTTGGAGCAAAAATCAACAGCATATTACCATCTTTAGAGTTGATATTGTAATCTTTGGTGTTATCGCACTTGTCGTAGAGATCAACCATGTCGCGGATATAGGATGAGAAAATCGAAACGTCTCCAATCTGACTCAATGCTGTGGCGAGATTGCCTGTTTTGACATCCGGCATCAGGGTATACTTCATCTCCGGAATAATCTGTTCAATTGGAACCTGTAGCTCAAAAACGTTTTTGCCATCCCTCTTCACCTTCTTGTCAAAGAGAGTATCCTCATCAATCGCAAGGTTAAAAAGTTGAACGTTCTTGGCGTCCCGTTTGCTGAGCGGATGCTCTTTTTCGAATTTCTCCTCGTCGAAGACCAAGTCCAAATGGACCACGTTGCGACTGTCTCGTTTCTGCAAAAAAGAATCGTCAGCCAAGCTGAACTTCAGGTCGTAAACTCTTTTGCCGTCTCTTTTGTGTTTCGGTTGTAAAACTAAGTCGTCTTCGTTAATCTCAAGCAAAACCACGTTCTTGGCGTCCCGTTTGTTGAGCTCTAATTCTTTCTCAAATGAGTCCAGGTCCTCTATCTTCAGTCCTTGGAACACATTCTTGGCCAACGCAGCTGTCAAAAACAGATACACAGCTAAAATATTGAATCTCATGGAAGAAAATTTAACTAATAATTATCTGACGTTGCTATTAATTTATCAATTTATTTTGAAACAGACCCCTCCCACAATAAAAAAAAACTATTCTGGATTTGTTTATTTTTGAAGCATGTCAAGAGACAGTCATTATTCGTATATACATATGAAACAACCGGGCCATATTCTTTTTCAGGAGAAATGGGAAGTGGACAAGTTGCCTTACGATGACATTGAGATCAACCCAAATACATATTACGACCAGGACAATATCTTACAACAGTTTTTAGCGACTAATGAGGATCAGGAGAATGATCTTAATATAATTAACGGCACGAATCCAATGTTCAACTCGTCCTACACGAACAGAATGCGCCAAAAGCACAAGAAGCTCAATTGGAAAGATCTCGGGTTGGCAGAACTGCTCAATGACAAAGATCACATTGAGGATCAAACTATATTAGCCAGACCTCAGTTTGGGAACACAGTCGAGTCTGCGGCCCCTGAACTGCCTTCCGATGATTTTGCAGAGCGGGAATTGACTAGAGAGGTAGACCTCTCAGATCCTGAAGATATTGATACAGAGGAACCTGAACAATTCGCTACACCGGTGGTTCTAAATCGCACCACTTTCAACAATCTTTATTCTAGACATCGCAAAATACGGAAACCTTCCAATGAGTACCAAACTCCCCAATCGCACGCCAGGATCATCAGATAATCAGCAAAATTTATTCGCTGCAATTCGCACATTGCGCAATGATATAATCAACTGTCTTCTTGGAAATGTACCAATTACGACGGACATGGTTGTATGTCAATAATGGAGGAAGACAATTGAAATGCAGATGGGTGGCGATCACGATATAAGGGATATCCAGATAGTCCGGAATCACAACGTTTGTATCACGCAGATATTGAACTGTCTTGGAGACGGGATCGTATTTGAACCGCTGGTTGATCCACCTTCGAGCATTGGAAATTGCGCGCATCTGCTGCTGGTTAGGGAATATGTCCATGTGCGAGAGCTTCTTGAGCAGGGTCTTGGTCGCAACCACCTCCTGGCATATGAGGATTTCGTACTCAGCCTGTGTTGGACCATACATCGAGAACTGCGATTCGTCCTCATCCTCTTCAACATCCGATCCGGATTGCTTGGCCCACCGCGAGTAGAACTTGGCTTGTATCTCCTCGTATTTAGTTTTAAAGTCTTTCACCAACGCTTTGAGCTTCTTGGAGTCGTACTTGATCTGGTGTTTTATCTGCTCTAGATTTTCCACCGTCACATAGCATGGTTGGTTGTCCTGCCCAACTGGCTCAAACACCTTCTCCTTGACCTTGACTTTGGGCTGCTCCTCTTCGGCGCCACGTCGCGTGCGCTTGCGCAATGGTGTGTCTTCTGCAGCGGTCCGTTTGATAGGCTCGGGTGTTATTTCTGGCACCTCCACCACCTCTTCCGGCTCGGGACTTCCTTCGATCAAATGTTTCTGAAAAGCTCGCTTGATTTCCGACAATTCGGTCAGCAGACTTTGATAGTCATACTCTAACTTGTCTACCTGGACGCCGAACCCATGCCAGTGGTATCCTTTCAACAATTGGACCAGGTTCATCATGGTGAGGTTCTCATTGCTCAGGTTCTCGTCCTCCATCAGAGGCATCCAATGCCGATGTATATACACCAGTTTATCTACGGATCCTATTTCGAGCATATTGCAAACGTTCCGTTTAATCTCCAGCAACTGGTGCTCGCTCAACTCGCCGATCTCGCGTGGCTTGGAGTCGATCTGATGGATCTCCACGAATTTACTGTTGTGGATTTTAACCCAGACAAGGGTCCATGAATAGCGCATTTTAATCACATAAACCAGCCCACATTGTCGTAGATTCTCGCTAAATGATTCGAACACGGCCAGATTATTGTCATTAAGTTTGCTATCTTCCCATTTCAATTTTACCACCACTTGATATGCGTCTTTGTTAGCGGTGTTGTATTTGCCAAATCCCAAGAATCGTCGGCTAATAAATCGAAGAACCTGATAGAAGGTATCTTCCGTTTCGACTAAATTCTCGCCGTTGACTATTTGCCGATTTTGCGAAGGCTCTCCAGACCAAACAGAGAGCATAACTAATTTAAATATTTTTTTCAATTCTCAGTAATTGAAATAAATCGATACTTTTGATCTCTATTTACATTTATAAAAAACAGCAGTAGTATCAGGGCCTGCAACGGCCACCTGCTCATATTTCTTTGTAGACTTCAATTGCAGACGGTCATATAGAGCCTTCTTGCTGGTCTGTCCAGGTTCCAGAAGTGATGGGACTGGAGACGGAGTACCAGATCTTAGTCTCTTGCCGTTTCCTAGTTGTCCAAACTCGTTATCACCCCAATCGTAAACATCCCCATTCGAAAGAGTAGCAACAACGTGGTTTCCACCAACACTCCAGTTTCTCAAACCCAGAGCTTCAACCTGGTTGGTTGATTCATTGAATTCCCGGAGATTGTTGAGTTTCTGAACCTTGACTGGCTCCGCTTGACCATGAACAAAATGGCCGTTTCCCAGCTCTCCTTTCAATCCATGGCCCCAAGATAAGTGCATGAGGGTATTTTGTTGCTCAGAAGTTAGCGATTCAAGTTCAAAACTCTTTTGTTTCTTGATTGTGCTCTCAAACAACTCATAGATATCGGAAGAAACAAATGAGGCAAAGGCAGTATCTCCGCCAGCAGCAATATCAATACACTGCGGAAGATCACTTTTCTTGAAGTGACGGGAGACCAAATCCACCTTCGTAGGGTATGGGATGATCTCCGTGTTGTAATTCACCTCTTTGCCTAACGACCCGTAAGTATTTTTACCAAACGTCCAGATGTTTCCTAAGCTATCCAAACACATGGAGAAGTAGTTACCGGCAGCTATTTTTCGAATCTCGCGTTCAGTAACACCCGCCTTGTCTCTCACCCGGTTCAAAAGTCTCACCTCATGGACCTCATTCGGCTTTGGAGGTTCGTCAAATTGCGAAAAGGTTGGAAGACCAAATTGACCGTGCGATTTTTCCACAGATCTGAGACCCGTGGCAGCAGTAAAAACAGCTCCATTTCGATCAAGTAGTACCATATGCTCTTTTCCAACTGCAATGTCTCTGATCGGCTGCTGGGTGTTCAATTTAGCGTAATTACTTGTGCTTGTAAACATCCAGCCTCTGTGCTTCTGTTGAAATTGTTTCTGCTCCTCGGCGTTTTCCGGAAGATATAACACATCTCCCCGACGAGTGAGTCCATATATCACACCATTACTGATTTTCACCTTCACCAAATCCTTGCCCTTGAGCGAAGGTTTAGAAACATCACCCCCAAAGCCCGCCCCCCATTGGTACAGATTTCCGTCCTTGTTGATCAAGGCACCCGAAAACTCTCCCAAAGCAACGTCTCGAGCAATAACTTTATCAAAGTGCTCCAACCTCTTCAAAACAGATTGGTATCTCAGCTTAGAGTCGGTAGAAACTATCCCACTGGAATTGTCTCCACACACGTACAGCCCTGGAACATCGCTCGAGTTTGGATTGGTCACTGTGGAGTTGAATTTCTCAACCTCGTTTTGCTTTTTCTGTTGTTTTTCCTTGATTTGAGCATAAACCTCATCAAATTTGGACAAGTCGTAAGAATCTCCGAGCACCTTTCTCTTTACAAAACTCCAGTTTCTATACAGCTCGTAGCCACCAATAAAACCAACCAGTACAGCAACACCTGCAAACATTGCCTGGTATCTAATGTATGAGTCGTAAGTCGAACCGGACTGATCTGGCTCTATAGGTTTCTGGTCGAAATGGAGTTTTTCCATAACATCCTTTTCTTCTGGATTCTTATGATTGTGGCATGTAAAACTGCTATGCAGCCCCCTGGATCCCGCCAGACAAATCAAGCGAGTTGGTCGCACTGATGGCCGTACGATAATATGTTTAATCATACGTATTAATTGACTAGAAAAAAATAAAATAATTCTGAAAAAAAAAGCCTGCCAATACTAACTAATACTAGGCATGATATCCTAGCTGTAGCGCAAGTTGAAAGCAGAAAAATGGTTGATACCGAGCTGTCTACTTTTATCCAATAGTGGGCTGTAGACCCGTGATCAGGCAGATTCCTAAAAACAACCAACTTGTGTAGGGCAGTTCGGGAACGATTCAGTATGTCATAGTAGTTCGTTCTAGTTGTAATTTTTTTAGTCAACAAAATATAATGTTTCTTTTCCTGTCATACTTCATAGTGTTATGGTGCTTTGCGGGAGCAGCAAAAGTGACTGAGGAAGAATTCTATCACAAGTATATTTATCAAAGGGATGTAGTTGACTTTTGCTCTAGGTTGCACAACGTTCCTGCAAAAGTGTATGCATCAAACGACATGCAATTAGAGGTGCAAGTCCCATCTGGTGGTTATGTTCCATTTGATCTAAACTGTACTGTACAATTTTTCGTCGATTGCCTCGAGGTTAGTGGCATGCGAAAAGGCCTTGCTTTATTCCAGGATAGTATTGAAAGCATGGAAGAAGCCTGGTCAGTCAAATATTACATACCCTCGCAACCAAGTTGACCATTCCATTTGTATATTTATACATGTCAATGCAACCACGCTAATAATATACTAGAATAGATTCATTTACTCTTGCCAGAAGCTTCATTACAAGGTGTTGCTATCACGATGTTTTTAATTTCACTGAACGCTATCTTATCTATGCATCATCGTGACTAATTATGGCTACCAAAAGGAGAACACAGGGTTGGTACTCTACCATGTTGCCATTCAACCAAAACAATTTCCAATTTTACGATTATATGCTTATATGGGATGAGACCATAAACTCCACATGTAGACCGACAAGTACTTACCGTGTGAAAAAATCTTATCGGATACGGCACAAACTAAAACAGCGAACCACATTGTAAAATCCTGTTTTTTGTTTTTCGTTGTTCGGTATGCTGTCTCTTTTCTTGTACTTCTTGATCGCATTATGGCCCTCTGTTGGGGCAGCGACAGAAGGTGATGAAGAATACATTTCTCAGTTATCTCTTGAAAAAAACAAAGTCATCTTTTACTATGGCTTTGACTGGGACTGGACCAACTCACCCTTAAACTTCTATGGATCAGGCGCATGGTACCTTGATATCAATATTCCAGTTTTGAGTCTGACCGGCAACGCGAGTTTGCGCATTTCCGCTAACGGGACTAGAATTCTAGCTTACACGGGGATAAACCTCAACACGTTAGATACAGAAAGTATAGAGGACCTGGGTGTGGGTGCGGATATGGATGTGGATACGGTAACGGATTCCGTTGAATATGCTCTACGCCAACAACTAGTTTGATTGCATCATCTACATCTTATCAACATGTATCAATGCAAGTGCGCTAAAAATGTACCTGGGAAGCAGGCTTTCTTTCTCTCTTGGCATTGGCAGGACCAAAGGTCGTATTACTATTTATTTAACTGGTGTAAGGATGTAACGTCAAGCTTGACATCAGCGCCATGAGACTTGCCGGATCGTCAAATAGAAGACCGTGATAGTTGCCGTTGCTTCGTACGGCCTCTTAAAGCTTATCGCCGGTGGCCTAAACTCAAAAAGAGTAGCTTGTTTCTTATCGAGCCATTTGTTCTGATAATCGCGGTGGCTGGTAATCTTTTTGCCCCCCAAATATATTTCTGTTTGTTTAATTAATAAATTCGTACGTTATCTCAAGCAATCGTTTTAAAACAATCAGTACTATTTCACGCCAACACTCAATATGAGACTTTCACTTTCGGTTTTGGGTCTGTTGGCCTCAACTATCGGGTATGGTGAGGCGTTGTCCATTGGAATGAACGCCCAAGCCCAGCAGCCTATGAAACTGGACTTCGGCTTGCCTGAGTCAACTATAGCTAAGAGCAAGACTTTGTTACAACAGGTTTCTGAGCTTGTTGGGGAATCTGTCAAAGATTTGGACCAAGAACTTATCCAGGTTTGGCATGAGATGGAGATGAAGTTCCCGGAGACCATGAAGCAGATGAAGCTTACCTCCGAGCCAATGTTCAAAATCAACAAGAAGCCAGCAGAGTTTTGGGACTTCCACGTGGCCAGTGAGAAGCTGGAAAACTACAAGCTAAGAGTCAAAAAGACCGACCCTGGTGCTTTGGGAGTCGACCACACGAAACAATATTCTGGATACCTGGATGTGGATGACGAAGACAAGCACTTCTTCTATTGGGTTTTCGAATCCAGAAATGACCCAGAAAATGACCCAGTTGTTTTGTGGCTCAATGGAGGTCCTGGTTGTTCATCTTTGACCGGTCTGTTTTTCGAATTGGGTTCCTCCTCTATCGACGCCGACCTCAAGCCTCTCAACAACCCTTACTCATGGAACAACAATGCTACTGTTATCTTCCTTGACCAGCCGGTTAATGTCGGATACTCCTACTCATCGAAGTCTGTCTCAAGCACTGTTGCTGCCGGTAAAGATGTGTATGCATTCTTGGAGTTGTTCTACCAGCAATTCCCAGGTTACCTCAAGAACGACTTCCACATTGCTGGAGAATCTTACGCAGGCCACTACATTCCTGTTTTTGCATCTGAGATCCTTAGCCATGCCGACAGATCTTTCAATTTGACGTCGGTGCTTATTGGTAACGGATTGACCGACCCTCTCAACCAGTACCCATACTACGAGAAGATGGCATGTTCTGCAGAGAGCGGATCTGAACCAACTCTGCCTGATGCTGAGTGTGAGGGAATGCTCGATACTCTGCCAAGATGTCTGTCGTTGATTGAGTCGTGCTACAGCTCCCAATCTGTGTTCTCCTGTGTTCCAGCATCAATCTATTGTAACAACGCCCAGATTGGACCTTACCAAAAGACCGGAAGAAACGTCTATGACGTGAGAAAGATGTGCGATGGTTCTCCATTGTGTTACGAGACCTTGGAGTACATTGATAAATATTTGAACCAGGAAGTTGTCAAGGAGAAGCTTGGTGCTGAGGTCGACTCCTATGAGTCTTGTAACTTCGACGTGAACAGAAACTTCTTGTTTGCTGGTGACTGGATGAAGCCTTACTACAAGAACGTTGTGGATCTTCTTGAAAAGGATCTACCTGTGTTGATCTACGCTGGTGACAAGGACTTCATCTGTAACTGGCTCGGAAACCAAGCATGGACTAACGAACTGCAGTGGTCTGGACATGACGGTTTCTCGACTGCTGAGATCAAGGACATGCTTTTGGCAGATGGCACCAAAGTTGGTGAGATCAAGAACTTTGACAAATTCACTTTTGCCAGAATGTACGATGCCGGACACATGGTTCCATACGATCAGCCAAAGAGCTCGTTAGCTATGGTCAACAGATGGATTGCTGGCGACTACACCTTGGGAACCAAGAAATAAGAAAGTCTTTATTATTATTTATGGTTTGTTCATTTAATCTATTTCTACCTGAATTCCTCGTTAAGCACCCATCCTTTTCTCTCCTTGTCCCATTTGCAAATAGACTTGAGCATAGACCTAACTATTTTCACGGTTTTCTCATTTGACACATCAATTTGTAGTTTATCCAAGACATCGGCCGAAGTGCTGAAATAGCCGTCCAGTCCAGCCATGTAACTGCTCAGCTTTGCTATGAGATCTGTATCCTCGACTTTGGGCTTTGGTGTACTCTCCTTGCGACTCTTAATGTTGTCCAAAATTGAAGATGAGGACACAATTGGGGTTGGAGACTTGCGTAATGGTGTGCTTGTTCCACTTAAAATTGGTTTACGTGGCCGACCAAGATTTTTGCCAGCTTCGCCAAACTTACCGGTCCAGGTAGGAACACTGACTTTGGTCTGGCGGGCTAGCTTTCTCGACTCCCTCAAAGCCCTAACAGCTTCGTTTGCTATTCTCGAAGCTTCGTTGTCAATCACACTATATGACGAAGACGGTTGCAAAACACTTTCGTGTTCCAAAGCTGATTGCAAAGCCGAGTTGCCAATTAAGCCTGCCATTATATCTGTATCCTCGTTGTGCTCATCGTCAGATGCTCCATCTTCATATTTCTGTAGACTGGAAACACCTTTTAGCTTTGAAACATGCAGGAAGTCGTCCTCGTTCTTTCTTTTAGATGTTGATTTGTTGAACTTTGTCTCTCCCTCACCCAAAATGAACAGCTCGTGCAAATCGTTCATCTTGAAAAATCGCTTCTGTTTAGGATCTTTCAGAATTTTGTTCGTGAGCAGTTGTTTGAATATTTGTCGGTGATAGATTTTCTCTTCAATAGATCCGGCCATCATAAGTCGATAGATCACCACATCCTTTTTCTGGCCCAGTCTCCACGCACGCTCGCGTGCTTGAACATCCGTGGATGGGTTCCAATCGGGATCGTAAATAACCACTCTGCTAGCTCCTGTCAAATTGACACCCAATCCACCCACCCTCGTAGTCAGCAAAAACACACTGTAGATAGGATTGTTGTTGAATGTGTCCACCAAAGTCTGTCTCTGCGAAATTGGAGTCGTTCCATCCATTCGAAGATAAGAGAATTGCGATTCCGTCTCTGAATTTAAGGCATTCATGAACTCCTGTAGTATATCAAGCATCTGACGGGTCTGTGTAAAAATCAAGGTTTTCCTGCCCTCCTTGCCCCAAACATCCAGCAAGGCATGCACAACTTGCAATTTTCCGGCTCTTGCTTCCAGCTGTGCTGCATCTCGTACACTTTTCTTCCTCATTTTTAAATCCACCAGATCCGGATGGTTGCAAATCTTACGCAGCAAGTCTATTCCATAAAGCGCATTGCGCTTACCATTTAGAATCCTGTTGATGTCCTCAGAGTTCAAAAAATCTTCATACAGCTTGCGCTGGACAGTACTGAGCTTGCAAAAAAGCACCATTTCCGACTTCTTGGGCAAATCTTTGGCAACATCTGCCTTCACTCGTCTCAGTAGGTACGGTGAGATAAGATCTCGTAGTATCACCGCACATTTATAGCCGGTCTGAACTTGAACATTTGTTGCACTTGCATAACCACCAATATTAATAGGCACACAAAATTGTTTCTGAAAAACAGGAAGTGTGCCCAGTCTTCCTGGAAACACAAAATCAAATAAACTCCACAGCTCCACCAAATTATTCTGGATCGGAGTACCCGATAAAATTATGCGATTGGGCGTCTTCAACTGCTTGCATGCCAGTGTTACATGACTGTCTGGATTTCTGATTTTGTGTCCCTCATCCAGCACAACGTAGTTCCACCGAACAGGAAGCAGATACTTGGCATAAATTCGCACTCCAACGTAGGTGGTAATGATCACGTGACCGCCTTTGAGAACGGTGTCCACCAGTTCCTTAGCGCGGCTGTCTGATGGTAGACTTGTTAGGTCTGGATCTTCATCATCTGAGAAATCATCCACACGTTTCCCTGTCATCCCCGTTCCAATCGAGTGCAAGATTACTACTCTTAATGCTGGCCACCATCTGTGAAACTCATTGCACCACTGGGACAAAACGGTAGCAGGGCACACCACCAGCACCGGCTTGGTGAGTTTTCCACTGTAATGCAATCCAGCAAGAAAAGAAATGACTTGGACGGTTTTTCCTAGTCCCATTTCATCGCCTATTATTCCTCCTGTCTTCTGGGAATAGAGCTCCCATAGCCATTGAACTCCCGTTCTCTGGTAGTCGAACAAGGACGGATAGATGTCACCTGGGACCCTAAATTCGTCGTTTAGAATGGCATCCGCATTAGTGGGGTGCGGTTTCTGCCATTCGGCCAAGTTTGGATCGTCTTCATAATCTGGCCGCATCTCGCGACGCAGAGCTTCTCGCCGTTCCGTCCACCGCCTCAATCTGTTTCGGTACATTCGTTCGTCTCCATCGTCGAGATTCTCTTCTCGTTTCCGTTTAATGACCTGCGCATCCTCGTCATCCTCGTCATCGTCTCCCATATCGATTCCCGGGAGAATTAGCTCCTGATGGTTTTTAAGGTCAGTATCGTCTTCCTCAATGAATCCATTGGATGTACCGAATGCAGTGACCTTTCCTGTTCGCACCAAAAACTCTTGTTGTGTTTCTCCGGGAAGTTTCTCTGATCCAGTTTGTGTCTCTGTGTCATCTTTCTGGCCCTCGTTCTCGCGCAACCGAGCCTGGATTTCCTTAATGTCTGTGAGCAAGGGTGCTAGTTCGTTCTCTTTCAGCCGATCGATCTGTGTGCGTAATCTCTCTTTTTCCGATATCCGAGTTCCTGAATTGCGGAGTTTCAATTCCATACCTCTCAGTCGCCCTTGGAGCTTGTCCTGTTTGTCTTTTGCCTTCTCCAGTCGTTTCTGATCCAGCTCAATCTCGCGAGTAGCGATCATTTTGTTGGCATCTTGAGCAACTTCCTTCTCCAAAGAGTCCTGTGCCATCAATCTCACTCCCAAAGACTCCAATTCGCGGCCCCCTGATGGGGCAGAAGGAGAATCTGTCATGGAGCCTAAAAAATATTTGTGAAAAATAATATTAAATTGATTAAAAATGACTATTTCAAGGGCCCACGATACGGGTGATCAAAAGCCGGGAGGTGATACCAAATCTGCCATTCTATCCTCTGATCTGGAGTCAAATCGTGCCCAGGAGCTGGAAGACCTGTTGATTCCAGCAATCAAGCTGATCATTCAGCAGGTCAAAGACACAGACGATGGAAAGCGTTCCATAGGAAACAGATACGAGGACCCAAAAGAGCTCTATTCTATTTTAGGACTAGATAAACTGTCGTTGCAAACTGGTGTGAGAAAATCAGACTCGTCCGCATCGATTATCCTCGACATCGTTAAGACCGTTCTCGATAACTCGGTCAACACTTGGCATCCTGGATTCATGGATAAGTTGTACGCCTCGACAAACCCAATTGGAGTACTGTCAGATCTGGTTCTCTCTGTGCTCAACACGAACTCTCATGTTTTCACTGTTTCGCCAGCTCTCACTGTTATCGAACGTAAGGTTGCACAGCAATATGCTGCCATGTTTGGATTTACTGGGAAAAATGCTGGAGGACTGACATTCAGCGGTGGATCGTGGTCGAACATCACCAGCTTACACATGGCCAGAAGTCTGCTGTTTCCTTCGACCAAATGTGATGGCAACGTTCACAAGTTTGCAATATATACCAGTGTCCACTCGCATTACAGCGTGGACAAGGCTGCTATTTTGCTGGGAATAGGAGCAAATAGCGTTTTTAAGATCCCTGTCGATAAGAGGGGCAGAATGAAAGTTGAAGAACTGGAAAAGACCATTTCCGAGTCGAAAGCAAAGGGCTTCACTCCACTTTATGTTAACGCAACGGCAGGAACCACTGTTTTCGGATCGTACGATCCATTTGAGGAAATTGCTCCCATCGCAAAAAAATTTGGCATCTGGTTCCACATCGATGGCTCATGGGGAGGAAACTCTATTTTCAGCACAACCAAGAGCAAACTGCTAGCTGGATCCCATCTTGCCGACTCTATCACCTCGAATCCGCATAAAATGCTCGGAGTGCCAACTACCTGCTCCTTTCTGCTCGTTCCTAACGATCGTGTTTTCACACAGGCTAACTCGCTCTCGGCACCATATCTGTTCCACAATGCCCAAGATGACGATGAGAACTTCGACCTGGCCAACGGAACGATGGGCTGCGGTCGGCGAGCCGACGCTTTGAAATTTTACCTGGGCTGGCTCTACTATGGAACCACTGGTTACCAGGAGAGAGTGGACCACGCATACTCGCTTGCGGAGTATTTTGCAGAAAAAGCTGGCCGGACTCCCGGATTCACGCTGGTGAGCGATACTCCGCCGCCTTGTCTGCAGGTTTGCTTCTACTACAATCCAAGCAGTAAAACCTTGACCGGAGCTGAAAGAACTCGTGTCACACGGTATATTGCGACGAAACTCCACAGCAGCGGCGGGTTTTTGGTGGACTATGCGCCGAACCCGGACGATTCGATCTCGGGCAAGGACAACGGCGAGTTCTTCAGGGTGGTCTTTAACTCGCCAATAGTTTCTGGAGCAGTGGTGGACAAGCTGATAGATACGATAATCACAATCGGTGCAGAGATTGAGTAGCATAGTTCGAGACACAAATGGTACATAGAATGCTTAATAACTTCATGATAGATATTCCCTGCTAGTTTTCCAGCTCAAGTATTATTATATTTGTCATACAATGTGAAGAATCTCCCATGTACTTGTAAAGTGTTTTCTATATACAGATATTTCTGTAGCAACTCGCCAGAGTCGTCGCATCCGTCGGATGTCGCGATTTTGTGCGCGGCGTTGTCTTTATTGCTTCTGACTCGAGTTCAACTTGTCCAACTTCATCATTTCCACCTTCGGATCAAAATCGCCTGTAGACAGTCTTTCATACTGTTCGTCGTACTTCCCGGTACTCAAAGTACCGTTACCACGAATACGCTTCCTCATGTCGACGATTCCTCGCTTGCATTCTAGAAACGTTGCCAGTTGGGCCTTGCACAGCTCAGGAAGGTCCTTAGCCAGTTCCGGATCTGTCACGCATTTTTTCGGCGTATTGCGCTCAATCATCACGCACGGCGATCGCTGAAGACAGATCGCCACCTGTTTGAGTTGGTCCTTGCAACTATTTGGTCAGTTTCATCACCCTTATCTACTTACCTTGCCACCATTATTTTTGAAAAAAATAATCACCCTTGCACCGTTTATTCCATGACACTCAACTTCGTGCCTGGCGAGCCAAATCGCGCGCTCCATTGCTGCTCTTTTGTCAATTGGAATGCCATCCAAATTCTGGCATACTGCTCTGGCAACAACCTGGTGATTCTCACCAAAAACTGCAAGCATTTACAAACCATCTACCTGTCGGAAGATTCACAAGTGGTGGACATAAATCGAGTAAACGGGAAAATAGCCCTTGCAATCGGCTCCAAAATCCAGATATATACTCCAACAGTGTCAAATTTCTACAATTACAACTTCCGTGGTCGCAAAGATGTGTCTGAGCTGGAGATCGAATGGAGTCTGGAGACAGAGATCAGCTGTGAACAAGACCCTTCCAACGTTACATGCATTGCCTGGTCAGACTCGTGCGATACTTACGAAGACGAATTATCCACGGTACAGCTTTTTGGGTTGCCCGAGGAGTACAATTCGCTCACCAGTTGCGAACTGTGCGTTGGGTCAGAACAGTCTCTCTCCTTGTGGAGAGTATATTATAAAGCTGAGAATGGCGACCAAAACGTCCAGAAGCGCCTACTGTGGCACCAGAAACAGCCCAATCCAATATATATAGTCAAGTTCTCGCCAAACTCTACCGCTATAGCCAGTGCTGGCTACTACGACAAGCTGGTGAAAGTCTGGCATAGAGTTTCCTTTGGCATTGAATCGGCAGATTTTGAGCTCAACTACTTGGCCGCCACGGGAAACGTCACAGGACTCCGCTGGAAGAGCGGGAAAGGACTCACCGAAGACTTCTCTTCAACAGCCTCGGTCACGGACTTAAAACCGTCGAATAGCATCATCAAAGACGTTTCTCGCCGACTCATCGAGTCACCACGCTCAGACAGATGTGCTCTTTATGTCTATTGTGATGACGCGTCGCTTAAAGTTTTCACAACATTCAACCTTGACAGAGGCTACCAGGTGGTTGAGAACGTGGCTGTGCAATTTCCGCCACATAGCTTTGTGGCGGTGATAGACAGCCAGCTGGTGGAGCTGGGAATCAATACAGTGTTGGGCAATCTGGAGGACTATGAGATCAAGCCTTATGGTAACGGTCGAGTCCACGAGTCTGAAATATCTCGCAGTCGTAGCGGATCGAATTTGAGTGTCTATCATCGACGCCAGAACCACTTGATGAAATTGCTCGAAACCAAGCCAGAGCTCTGTCTGGTGTTCAGCCCGCACGGCGAAATTGAGGTCTATTCGTTTTCAGGCATGGATTTGACGTCTCCGCGTGAGATTGAGGTTACTAAGCTGAATTCGGTGCTTAATTCGCTAGGTGGACTGACTAAAGCCAATATCCAGTTTTCGAGAGGCTGTCTTCCAAACGACTGTAGAACCGTGTTTCTACAGGATATCCTTCTAACACAAACCCAGGATCAATACGGTTTGTCTTTGGTGGTTCATGATGTGTTTAAGAGCTCCATCCGTCATGTTGGATTGACATTTGACTCATTGCTCCAATTTGAAAAGCT
This sequence comes from Ogataea nonfermentans, assembly GCA_003706255.2. Lineage (NCBI taxonomy): Eukaryota > Fungi > Ascomycota > Pichiomycetes > Pichiales > Pichiaceae > Ogataea > Ogataea nonfermentans. The sequence goes on along the minus strand of PPKT02000002.1, from coordinate 508,056 downwards.
GGAGATATCCACTCCTGGGGTGGTCAATGTCACTATTGGAGAACTGAAACACAAATTCACAGGCCACAATAAATCGATCCGCAAACTCATCCGGTCGCCAGACGGCTCAGTGGTGCTTTCCACAACGCGGTTTGGCGAAAGTTGTCTATGGACGTCAATTCCTCTCTCAAACGGAGAAAAGACTCTTAATAAAAAGTCGATTCTTCGGACAGAGTCGCCAGTTGTGGATGCGACGTTTTGGAAACATGGCAACTACGTGATTGTTTATTTGGAAAACGAGCTTGTTTGTTTCGATTGTCGTTTAGAGGCCCAATATACAACGGAAACCTCCAAATTGGCCCCGGTAGCAGGCTCCCAGAAGCTCGATAATCTCGGCCAATTGTCGTGCTTTTTCATGGTTCCCGAGCTTGACTCGGCTGTTTCGCACGTTGTGGCTGTGTACCATGATGGGCGCTGTCTTGCATGGGAGCTGATGCTGGTGGATGGCCAATGTCGGATTCGTGAACAGGCTATTGAGTCGTTAGAGTCTGTCCATATTGCTTCATATGTCAATCCGGTGGGCTGGACAGCCTATATTGAATCCAGAATGCAGAGAGATGTGCTGTCAACTATTGACGAAAAGGGAACGGTCAAGATCTACACCACTAGTCTAGTGGATTCCAAAATATGCTGGGTCTTGAAACGAGTTTTTTCCACAGGTATAACAAAAGCTACCTTTTTGAACGGCTCGTCTATTCACCGTTTGGCCGTTGTGAATTCCAAGGCAGACCAATTAAGTATCTGGGATACCCAGCTGGGCACTCTGGAGTACACTGAGATCTACGAGTCCGAACAAATTAAAGATATTGATTGGACTTGTACAAATTATAATCAGGGCATTTTGGCCGTTGGTTTCAACTCTCATTCGCTGCTTTACACACAATTGCGATACGATTATACGAACGACACCCCAACCTATTCTAAAATCAAAGACATCGATATTTCGCATCAGACCAGACACAAAATAGGCGACTCTATCTGGATGGCGGACGGGTTGTTGGTGATCGGTTCTGGAAACCAGTTGTACATCAGCGACAAGTCTCTGGATCCAAAGACTGACTATGTCACTGCTCGAGCCATGGGAACTTTAGAAATTGTTTCCAACGACATTTTCCAGCTTTGTTCCGCATTGAACGGTCCATTGCCGTTGTACCATCCACAATTGATTATTCAGATTCTATTCTTCTGCCGTATCGAGATTATCAAACGCATTGTTTCTCAGGTTTCAAGCATATTGCGCGATATGGAGCTAGGAAACAGCTTTTCATTCGATTCCAGACTCGGAATTCAAGTCGACGAGCTGCAAGGTCTTACACACGAAAAAGAAACGCCAATCAGTCGCCAAATGTGTGAGGTGGTGGTTGAACGTCTTTCCAAACATAAATTGCCTTTCCTTACGGGCCACCAGCAAATCACCCTGGCTTCCACGGTCCAGATCGTTGCAGATATTGCCGAAACATACGGCTCTATTCTTGATGACAATGGTCTAAGATTCTATCTGGGAATGAAATTGTTCCAGCTCAACATGACCAAAGGTGTCCAACTGAAGTCGATATCTATGCGCGATGTGACTTTTGCCTTGCACAGTAATAATAAAGACCTGCTTTATAACATGATCAACGAACATAGTGGAATGCAGATCGGGGCTTCCGAGTTCGAAAAATATGCCCTTGCATACTGGCTCGAGCACACAAAGCTGGCAGAAGTGGTGGAGACCGTTGCACGCACAGAGTTCTTCAAAACACAGAATATTGGCCGGTACAAAGATCCAAGTGTTTGCTCGCTGCATTACCTTGCTTTGCACAAGAAAAATGTCCTAGTTGGCTTGTGGAGAACTGCTGCTGGTCATCCTGAGCAGCAGAAGATGATCAAGTTTCTAAGCAATGATTTCAAACAACAGCGATGGAGATCTGCAGCATTGAAGAACGCATTTGTGCTGCTCGGAAAGCATAGATATGTTGACGCAGCGTATTTCTTCCTCCTAGCCGACTCCTTGAAAGATTGCTTGAATGTTGTGGTCAATAAGCTCAAGAACTTGGGATTGGCTATTGCAATTGCACGCTGCTACGAGCAGGGCGACCACGGGCCATCAATGAAAGATCTAGCTCTCAATCACATGCTGCCTGGCGCTCTCAAGGAGAACAACAGATGGACGGTCAGTTGGTGTTTCTGGAGTTTGGGTGACCGCGGACTAGCAATCCAAGCGCTTATCAAGCCCATATCACAGCTTTTGGAGGACATCAGGTCCCTCGTGAAGCTGGACCCGAAACTGGAGGCAGAATTGCCAGTGAGGAGACTAATGTACCAGGATCCAGTCCTGCTCATAATGTACGACAGTTTGCGCAGCAAACGTGTCGAATACTTGCGTGGAGCACTAAGCATTGATACCAAAGCGGAATTTGAGTTCGTTCTTGCGGCTGCATCGATGTATGAGAAAATGGGGTGTGATTATCTGTCGGTGTATCTGCTGCGGAATTGGGAGTTTTCCGAACGCAAGGAGATCACCGAACCTTCGACGGGCAAAGAAGTGTTACCACCGCCGTCATCGCAATTCGAAGAACCGGATATGTCTGCATTTGACTTCGGGTTCTAGAGAAAGGAGAAAAAGTTGATCTTGTACGGTGAGTTGTGGAGGGTCTCAGACCAAATGCTAATAAACTCATGGAATTTACTAAGCCCTGCGTTATTTTTCACCAGCAGGTCGGTGGTAATCTTGACCTGGTCCAGCAGATCAAGCATCTCCTGTCGTCGTGGCATTTTGTCTCCTAAGTTGTCGCCTAAGGTCATCAATATTGTAATTATTTGAAATAGAGATTTTGCACTATTAGTGAGAACGATCAAACATCCTGCACTGGTCATCCAGGATTCTAGTTGCTGGCTGTTCAAGACTCCTCGGATGAAAGCAATGTTCATCTGAGTCAGTTCATTCAGGATCTTTTTAAAGAAACTGGTATGTTCTGGCGAAACGATGCTTCTAGTGGAGTTCTGACCATTCACCGTAAGCTCTTTCGAGAAAAGATCGGTGTATTTCACCAACACTGCCTGGTAAAAAAAGACCACCGTGTTGCTTGCTACCTGTTTGAGCAACGACGACGGGTTGAGGTCGAATAGTGTGAGGTTCACATGCAGACTTTCAAAGTTCTTCATGACTTCGTCCACTTTGGCAATAATCGACTGGAGACTTTGCTGTGTTTTCAGCGAGTCCGTGTTCACCACGTACAGAAACATCCGGCTCCATCTAATGATATTTTCTGAGATCGAGATCATCAGAATTTGGGACGAGATGCTTTCATTGTGGTTGACTAAAACCTGATCACTTTTCAGTTTTTCCATAGCTTCGTGTAAGTAGTAAGTTCGAGGAGCTGTAGAGTCAATTTCACCGCTGAGTGATAGAAACGTGGTCGGCGATGGAAGCTTGGTGAAGATGGCAGCATTGTAATCAGCTGTGATCAAGCAAGGAAGTCCCGTCATCAGGCAGTACAGTTTATCAACCATGTACACGCTCCAAAATGTGCGTCGCAATTCCTCCTCAATCGAGATCTGCTCGTCCATGTTGTCAAGAGGAGAAACTTTCCACTCCATCGGCGAGGGAACAGCAAATTGGAGGAGTGAATTGTTCGAGCCTCCCGCAGACTTGTGTGTAGGCTCCGGAAGCGGTTTTCGCCAGTATTCTGGCATCGAAAACTTCGTTACAATGCCCACTTTCTCAGGAAGTAGGTCAAGTCTATCGTATGCAAAAACCTGGGCCATTCGCACTGCAAAGCAGGTGGTCAGAGAGAATCTTTTGTCGTAATTGAGGAGAAACTCGCAATGGGCCTTGATCACAACTGCCTGCAGAAAATACATCACCACCACCTGGTCATCCGTGTCATGCTTCAAAGTCAGTTGATCCACCATTTTGCCTGCAATTTTGTAGAGCTTTTCGGCCTGTGAATAATACCTGGGGGTCTGGATACAACTAAGCGACCAGATAAGATATATCAAGTAGATGACGGAGGTGGGGTTACAATGAAATCTGATCTCATAGCGTTTCCGTGAGAACTTGTACGAATATGCCTCGCCATTGAAGTATTGATCGTGCAGTTTGTGAACATCCCCCATTGTCAAGTCGAATTGGTCCAACTTGAGTATGTGCGCTAACTCCTCATCTGAGTAGACGGGAGTGTCAGGGCTCAGATTGTACTTCTTCAGGAACGCATTGGTGTATTTCAGTCCTTCATCAACTACCGTCTCGGCACCTTTGTCCCTGTTCCTGGCACCTTTAGGTCCTGTCTTCTTACGTGATTGATATCTACACTCAAGATTCTTTTTCTCGCATCTAGCGCACTGCGGTTGCTCCATAGTACACCGAAGCTTCTTACGACGACATTCCAGGCATGCCACTTTCTTAGCGGGGCCGGAATTGTGGGTACTGTGGATGAACATAAAACGGAATTTGTTCTAGACCTATAATTCCGAGCCCTGCATTTGGTGCATTTAGTATGGTCGCTATTGACACATATCAATATCGATATACAATGTAGATATATTTAAGTTCCCAGCGGGTCTATTTACAGCTAACGGCCAATGTTCAGTAACAAAGACTGGCCCGTGGAAGACGATTCGTTGCCCTGAGAACTGCTTGGCAAGTACGTCACATTTGGAGACTGGCTCAAAGTCTGCGCAATCTCCTTCGAAGCCTCAAGTCTTCTGATCAGCAACAGTCCGTCACCGGCCTTGTTCAAAGCCTTCGAAACGTTCTCTGCAGACTCTGCTTCTCCCTCAGCACGAATCACAGCAGCACGTCTCTCCTGTTCGGCTTTCTCGACTAAGTAAGTGGCCCTCTCAGCTTCCTGCTGGGCTATCTGCTTCCGCTCCACAGCCCGCGTGAACTCTTGTCCAAACGTCATGTGTGTGATCGAAACGTCCTCAAGCTTGATCTGGAACTCGTTCGCACGTTTCTCCAGCTCTGTCCTGATACGATCAGAAACAGTCTCTCTCATCGTAATGAGCTCCGAAGCATTGAACTGGGCCACAATCGACTTGAGCACCTCGTTTCCGATCGATGGCAGCACTCTCTCGTCGTAATCCAGACCCAGACTCTGGTAAATATGAGGCAGGTTCATCACATCCGGCCGATGCAAAACTCTCAAAGTCAACGACACCGTTTGCAGGTCCTTGGATCCCGTAGTGGTGGTGATTGTTCTAGGCTTCGTTCTAACATCGAAGATGATTGGTCTTTGCATCCATGGAATAACAAAGTTCATTCCTTCGCCCACAACCTTCTGCTGGATACCAGAAAATCTGTCGAAAATCACAGCTCTTTGACCACCCTTCACATCGTACAATGAGTACTGTGCGGCCACAATGGCAACACCAACTGGAACAGCCAGCTTGGAAATAGTGTCTGCAATCCGGGACATGTTTTATTTGCCACAAATAATTAGTTGAGAATTATTTTACACAAGTTTTTCTTATATAATCAATCTACTGCTCCTCGCCTTCCTCGTCTCTAGTCATAACTCCGCTCTCCTTAAGCAATTCTTCGATCTTGTCCGGGTTCCAGATCTTGAGCTTCACGTTTCCATTGGCGTCCAGGCCAATGGTGGCAAACTCCACCTTTTCGCTCGTAAGCTTGTTGCTGTCTGTAGTCTTACTAAGAACCTTCAATGCAAGATGCTGGGCCTCCTCGAGCGTAAGATCGTCCTTATAATCCTGTTTCAACAATGTCTGCGCACTGGTGTTGTTAGCTCCAATACTGGTGGCCTTCCAGCCTGAAAAATTGCCCGACGGGTTGCTGGTATACAGCTGGAATCCGTACCTTTCGTCGTATCCCGCAAAAATGAACGAAACACCAAACGGCCGCAGTCCTCCGTGTTGCGTGTAGCCCTGTTTTAAGTCACAGATCCGCTTCACGAGCGTTTCTATCGGAATATCTTCACCATATGTTTTCAAGTATTGCTGTGCTGACGATCTAATGTGATTGATCAAGATGCCTGCATCGGCCGTCATTCCTGCCACTGCACACACTGTCTTGTCGTTGAGAACGTACAATTTCTCGGCACTGGTGTCCTGTTCTAGCAATTTACTGGTGACTTTGCGCTCTGCCGCAAGAACAACACCGTCCTTCGCCATAACTCCAATGGCTGTACCTGCATGGTTGATGGCCTCCAGCGCGTACTCGACCTGGTACAGTCTGCCCTCAGGCGAGAAGATGGTGGTTCTCGAATCGTATCTTCTAGACATGGTATATTTGCCTTCAGAAAAATTTGGCCGGGTAAAGTTTGATTTTAACTACAGGAAGAAATAGGGAAGCCCAGCTCGCTGGCTAACTAATTACCAGCCTTCATACAACGATTGTGCTAGTTAATCTGCCTATAGACGGCTCTGATTGGACACCAGAAAAGTCCAGTTGCTACAAATCATCTACTTTGGTTTAATTCTAACAATACAGCATATACCTGCAATTCTCCAGCAACCCACTATTTACCCCATTCCTGCCCTATAATCTTTTCCTCGTAGTGTAGCACGCTCAATATTGCGTCCCCATATAATAAATTTCCCTCCTATTTTTTTGTTTTTGGCAATTTCACCTGCTGTTTTTGCCTGTCTCCCCAGTGCATGCGTTCCAAGCTTTTGCAAAGACTTCACATAGGCTCTGGACATCCTGAAGACGCTTTGGGCATACAACAGAATCAAACAATGGATAAAACAGACCAACAATTGCTCCACAACGTTTACCAGGACCAGATAGGTCAGGTGGAGGACCAGCAATTGGCTGTTCAGGAGGCCCAACAGCGCCAAGTGGCCATTCTTCAGCACATGCCGTCATACCAGGCAATTATCCAGCCTAATTATGTGCAACTACAGAGAATGGCTGGCGGATCGTTGCTGCCACAAAGATCCACCGTGTCCAAGGGCAAATACTCGTTAAAAGACTTTATAATAATGCGCACGCTAGGAACGGGTTCTTTTGGCCGTGTGCATCTTGTCAAGTCAGTCCACAACAATCGATTTTATGCAATCAAGGTGTTGAAGAAGGCCCAGGTGATGAGAATGAAACAGGTGGAACACACAAACGACGAGAGACGGATGCTCAAGTTGGTGGAACACCCGTTCCTGATTCGGATGTGGGGAACTTTTCAGGACTCCAAAAATCTGTTCATGGTGATGGATTACATCGAGGGTGGAGAACTGTTTTCATTGCTCAGAAAATCGCAGCGATTCCCTAACCCGGTCGCCAAGTTCTACGCAGCAGAAGTTACTCTAGCGCTGGAGTATCTCCATTCTCACAACATCATCTACAGAGACCTCAAACCCGAGAACATTCTGCTCGACAGAAACGGACACATCAAGCTCACAGATTTCGGCTTTGCCAAGGAGGTTGAAACCGTCACTTGGACATTGTGTGGTACTCCCGACTACATTGCGCCCGAGGTGATCACCACTAAGCCATACAACAAGAGTGTTGACTGGTGGTCGCTCGGAATCCTTATTTTCGAGATGCTTGCAGGGTACACACCGTTCTATGACCAAACTCCCATGAAAACGTACGAGAAGATTCTTGCGGGAAAAATACACTTCCCGTCGCACTTCCATCCGGATGTGGTGCATCTTCTGTCTAGACTAATCACAGCAGATCTCACGCACAGATTGGGAAATTTGCAAAACGGACCAGCCGATATCAGAAACCACCAATGGTTCAGTGAAGTCGTCTGGGAGAAGCTGCTACTAAAGGACATTGAAACGCCATATGAGCCGCCCATCACGGCTGGTGTCGGTGACACGTCGTTATTCGACCATTATCCAGAAGAACAGCTGGACTATGGGGCCGTTGGAGACGACCCTTACAGCAAATATTTTGTGGACTTTTAAATGGAAAAGGGCAGGGCTGTGCAAGATGTAAAGGATTGATTCACAGGAATAAATTAAACTCAACTACAGTTATGTTTGGCCGTTCGAAATCACGCAGGGCTCTGCGGAAAGCGTCACCGGAGCTCAGTTCGGCGGAATATGGCTCTTCTAGTGGCAACAGAGGGGACCAGGAGTCGGCGGCTTCTGTTTGTACGAGTCTCACATCGAATCTTAAGCAACTGGATCTAGCAGGCAAGGAGACCGTACGCGTTCTGCCGCAGTCATCAAGGAGGCCTGCAGCCTCTAACGACCGTCGTGAGCTGGACGATCTGTTTGCGCTGGAATACGAGTTGCTTGACATTGTGAGAGGTTTCCAGAACACTACTTTGATTAAGAAGAAGATGTTGGAAACGCTGATCGTGAACAACTTCAGCGTCTTTCGGTGCAGCGGCGTGGATGTCGGTAATGTTCAGGTGTTTGAAAAGGTGCAGAATACGGTCAATTCGTTGATTTCGTTTGTGATGCTGCTGAACCAATCAGACCAGCCCGCAGACGAGTTCGAGGATGCAAACCCGTACTTTGGTCCATTTCACTCGCCGCCACGTGCACGCGCCCGCGACATGCGGTTTAATAGCATGCGAGTGCCGCGCCAGATGCTCTATGACGACGTCTACTACCCCATGTCGCCATACAAATAAAGGAAATTCTCCGCTAAAAGAGTTGCTATCTATTATATACAGGTCACTCCAGCACAATCTTTGCGCCCAGGCCTTCGAGTGTAGCCTTCATCTGCTCGGCATCGTCCTTGCTGATGTTTTCTTTAAGCAGCTTAGGAGCGCTCTCGACAAATTTCTTGGACTCAACTAGAGACAAGCCCAACAGCGACTTGACCTCCTTGATGATCTTTGGCTTGGCCTTGGCATCAAAGGACTCGAGTCTAACGTTAAAAATGGATTTTTCTTGTGGTTGTTCGGCCGACTCTGTAGCCTCGGCCTCGGCAGCAGCAGCAGGTGCTGGGGCGGCAGCTCCGGCAGCAGGGAATGCAATATCCGGTATGTTGAGCTTGGTCTTGAGCTCCTGGATCAACGACGAGGTCTCCAACAAGGTGAGGGTGGAAATTTGGTCAACAATCTGCGAGATTTTTGGGTCCACAGGTTTGGCCTCAGCGGAGTTGTATCTGACCATGCGGGCGCTGGAATTAGCAACTTGGTGCTCCAACACATACCTTCTGCCTAGCCTCACGGTGGCTCTAGCTGATTGTCTCAGAATGGCAGACATGATGATGAAAATGGTGTAAAAATTTGGTGAAAAATTCGTGGCGAAAAGTCGTGGACAGCGAGCGGAGCTTATGTAAGAAGAAAAAGAGAATAAATATATTTCATCAACTTGGTGAGCTAGTCATGTCGTTCAGATTCTGTGCCGAATGCAACAACATGTTGTATCCGCGCGAGGACAAGGAGAATAAACGACTATTGTACCAATGTCGAAATTGCACATATTCAGAGCTGGCCGACAACCCGAAAGTGTACAGACATGAGCTCATCACCAACATCGGAGAAACAGCAGGAGTGGTGGAGGATATTGGTCTGGACCCAACTTTGCCCCGGTCGGATAAGACGTGTCCACAATGTAACAACAAGGAATGTGTTTTTTTCCAGTCGCAACAGAAACGAAATGATACAAGTATGGTGCTATTTTACGTGTGTTTGGAGTGCAAAAATGTGTTTAGAAGCTGAAAATGTACAATACGAACGAGTTTGACTATTATTGATGGTTTTCTGTACATCATATTACTCGTAATCCCTTGCTCTATCCTATAAATAATATTGGGTGTAGGCCCCCACACTATTAGACGACCGGATCGACTGCAACGAGCCTTGAAGCGAATTTGTCAGCGACGGAAGCATTATTCTCTCGTTCGTGGGCAGATTGCTTTGGTTTCCAGACACATAACTGTAATAGTTTTGTTGCAGAGGATGGGAGGGACTGTTGGTGCCCGAAGAAGGCGAATGGTTGTGCGAGTGTTGTTTCAATGTGTCCTTAAGCGTCGATATTATCTTGAAACAGGTCTCCTCCTTGTTTGCATCCGAGAGATGATTGGAAGTATTAAGGTGCAGCAAAAGATTATTGATCTCGATGTGTAGCACGTTGAGCCGCTGCTGCTGCTGCGTGATAGTGCTCACTTTGCCATCCTTGCCTCCACTGCTATTACTCTCAGAAAAGGAGGGGTTGGGCGAGGATGACGAGGAGGATCCTTTCGAACTAAGCGAATCAGTCACGCCTTGCGCTGCGGACTGATGAAGATGGCCAAAATTCGTGGGCAACGGGAGCTGGAATTTGGAGAGCGGCTGATGTTGTCCATTAACCGTCTGCGCGGCCATCAGAAGCGAGTTTGTCGGACCAAAGTTGAGTCTTTTGTTCATCATCGGTGTGGAAAGCACCGGTTTCTGTGCTCCTGGGCCGGCTTCTTCGCTCTTGGGTAGCAATTCCGTCGAACTACTACTCGTAGGATACAGGGGATGGTTGTGCTGGTCGTTCACCACCACAATCGACCATTTTTTCGCCCGGAGAGAGTAGTTGGCACGGATCCTAAACGGACAGCTGCTCTTTTGACGTCTGTTGAGCTCCTTAGCGAGCGATTTTGGACTCTTGGCACTCTTGGAAACCGTATTATTTGAAGTAAAATTATGGCTGTTTTTGCACTTGAAAACGATTTTCGTATCGTCAGACCGCTCAATAACAATATTAATGCCTTGAGACACTAACTGGGAGTGTAACCAAGGCTTGATGCTTTGTTTATCGTCAAAATACTTCTTTTCTATCATCAGGGGCTCGACCGACGCGCCGACCGACGCGGAATTTTGGCTGGAATTAGAGCCTGACTTTGGCGATGAGTTCGGGCTGCCCTTCATTGTAGACACTGGGGTTTGGAGCTGATAATCCATCTAGAATATTAATATGTGTTTTTGCGGCCCTCTATTTGTATTTATATTGCGAAGGGCCAAGAGGGGTAAACGAGATTGGGGTTAGATTCGGGGGGTGGCCTGTGGTGTATGATACCTGGAGGGGGTTCCTACTGTCTATATATGCGTTGCGCACTAGTTGGGCTGCTGTAAAGCAAAGAGGGGAAGTCTTGTTTATTGTGTATTGTTGATTGGTGCACGAGAGTGTACGTTAGGCGTATTTATCGTTCACACCCCCAAAAGGGGTGCGCACATTACCTAAAAAATATATCGGACTCCTAAAATTCCCGACATTCTTCGACGCCTAAAGAGGGCATGTTCAACTAGGGTGGACACAAATCAGCTCCTAACGCATTTTATGAGGCCACGGTCTAGCATCACTTTATCTAGACTCACCCTATACTCAGTGTAGATCTTAGAGTCAGGAAACCCCCACTCCCGGAGACCCTCTCTTTACCCCCTCTTTACCCCCACTCGGAACCCCCTCTTTTATCTCCTCTTGGCTGATCACCGTCCGAACAGTCAATAGTGGCTCGGTCTGGGCTCAACTCCACCCCTCCCAAATTCACAACGCTCTACTGCACCAAGACATCCGCCTCGATAGCAACCATACCAATCTGCTTGTGTGGACTCACACTATAGCCCTGTATGCTTCCAGCGGACCCCGGAGAGTTTATACCCACCCTCACACCAATACTGTTTTTTTTTCGGAGACCAAAAGTCCACAAACTGCTTCCCCTCAGAGTCAAACACCCGCGGGGACCCGTGCACAACTTACGTCATAACTTCCGATTGGACATTTATTAAATTTCACATTTTCCGATCTAATTATTATAACTCTATGTGTTTTTTGTCTTCTATTTTCTCTTACGAGAAGGCCTGGCGTTCTTGGCCCGTCTCTTGTCCTGCACCTCTCTGGTCTTTCTAATCTGTTCAACAGAACGCAACTCGTTTCGGGCTCCTCCAGTGTTCCAGCCCTTCACTGAACGGCCACCCTCCACAGCCTTCTTCACCTTTTCAACTTGTCCCTTGTAATTGTCCCGATGCTTATCTGGCAGCTTAGGAGCATCCTGTCTCGAGTGCACAAATCTGCCGCCTTGCTTCTTGCCTGACAGGTTTCCACCAAAACGTTGGTTCTGTTCCATAGCTCCTGTCTTGAAGTTGACACTGTTTTGAGCCTTCCATTCGTCGAACTTTCCAGATCTGTAAGAGGCAGGAATTTTCTGGCCACTCTCACCAATGATATACTTCCTGTCGTCTTGCATTTTCTTGTACTTTCCAGCCTTTCTGTCCCACAAAACACGGGCAGTCTGTTTCTGTACTTGGACCTTGTCATCCTCTGCATCAATATCAAAGGCAGCATGATTTGCCTCACGGGCAAATCCAGAGTCGATTGAGAGCTGTTGCTCCTGGATGGAAGCAGCTGGTGCATAATGGGAGATGTAGAAATTTGGATCTTTGAACGACTTCTTCTTGGGTTTTCTCGAAAGAAGATTGTCACCATCTTCAAAAGTCCGTGACAGTTCCTCTTCATTCACGTTGTAGCCGACTTCCACTCCAGTCTCATCTTTGAAAAGCTCATCTTCAAGATGATGCGATAGTCCAGAAACACGCTCCAACTCGAGTAATTCGCGTCTCTCACGGGCTTTGCGCTGAACAGGTGCGATTTGACGTCTTCTTGTGTTCATCAGATCCATCAAAGAGTCATCCTTTTTGCCAAACTCAAAAACAGTCTCTTTATTTCTGCGGTTTTGCAACTTGGCAAGAAACTGGTCTTTCTCCACCTCGAGGTTTTTGCCAAATAACAGGTTCTGTTCTTCCCAGCCCATATTCACAATATCCTTTGCACGCCGCAACGACTCCTGACTAGCAGCCCCACGAGTCCGGAAATACAATTTCTCACCCTTCTCTGCCACACCTTTCAAAGTGCGGATCTCGTAGTTATGTTTCAATAACGTCTCGTATAACTCCTGCATCTCCTCAACATGCACTCTCGGAGCACTTCCCAGGACCAGACGGTCGGTGTATGACAACCGTGGCTCGCTGAAACCGGTGGAATCTCCGTGTTGCTCAATGTATTTGGTGCGTAGCAACTCGCATTTCTTCTCGTGCATCGACGTCAAAAGCACCTTGCGGCCCAGGAAAACTTCCAGATCAAGGAGATATGGCAGCTCCGCTTCATTCAAAATCGAGTAGGCCCATCCCTTGTTTCCCGCTCTAGCTGTACGACCAACACGATGGATGAAGATCTTGGAAGAGGATGGAAAAGTGTAATTAATAACGTTTGCAAGAATCGGAATATCAATTCCTCGAGCAGCAACATCGGTCACCACCAGAATAGAACATAGACCGGCACGGAAATTTAGCAGCTGACGGCGACGAGCATGTTGATCCAGGGATCCATAAATATACGCTGTGGCATAACCCGCGTCCTTGAGCAGTAAGGTTATGTATTCGACATGATGTTTGGTAGGCACAAAGACAATTGTCGAGTGCTTTGATGGCAGGTCAGTTGCACGGGCCACCTTTTCACGTCTGGGCCGCTTTTTATGTTTTTTGTCGTCGTCATCGCCATCTGAGGCCGAATCGTCCTGTTTATTAGCAGCATCCAGTCTTGCCAGTTCTGCAGCGGTAGCAACAGGCATTTTGATAACTTCCTGTAACAAAAATAGCAGGTTGGCTTCGCGCTCGTTCTTTTTTGTGGTAATGTAGGCCATCTGCAACTCTTCAGAGATCTTTGTCTCGGAATCAAGTCGAATAAGAACAGGATTTGTAAGTCCTGCTTTGGCAAAATCCACCAGGTTCCGTGGAAGTGTGGCCGAGAAAAGCATCGATTGACGTCTGGTCGGTAAGGAGGCCAGTAATTCGTTTAATTGCTCGGAGAATCCCATCTCAAAAAGTCGATCTGCTTCGTCATACACAATGTATTCGACCGTGCGCAAATCCAGCTGCATTTCTGTTTTTAAGTGCAAGAAGCGTCCTGGAGTAGCAATTATCACGTCTGGATTGGACATCATGGCACCAAACTGGTCCTCCATCGAGTCTCCTCCAATCAAAAGTAACGCACGCAAATCAGAGCCTCTACCAAACTCCTTAAACTGTTTGTGGGTCTGCATAGCAAGCTCACGGGACGGAGACAGAATGATAGCACGAACACCAATCTTGGCCACATGCGTCTTCAATTTCTCCACCAGGGGCAACAAGAAAGCTGCCGTTTTACCAGAACCTGTCCGTGCCATTCCAACAACATCTCTGTTCGACATAATCAGGGGGATGGTCTTACGCTGGATCGGAGTGGGCTGTCTGTATCCCTTCTTGGATAAGTTGGCTAGAACGTGCTTGGAGAGTCCAAACGAGGCAAACGTGCCACTCTTGGCCTTCTTGGCCATCGTCTGATTAGAAAAGTATTCGGTATCATCGCGCTCCTCGTCATCTGAAAGCTCCAAGCTAGGGAAAGCTAGCTTTTCAGCCTTATCATTCTTGATCGTCTTGGCCTTCTTAGGAGCAGGCTCCTCGTCACTGCTCATAATCTCGTCCTGAATCTCCTCCGCACTCTCATAACCGGATTCGCTGTCATCATCGCTCGAAACAAGCTTACCAGCAATATCAAACTCCTCGTCAGACATGGCTATATAACTAAAAAAAAATTTATTTTATAAAAATTATTTTGATCCTACTTTTTTCATGGCTGTGCTAGGTCTATCTACCTGTTATATGGATGATAACCTCTTCTTCCACGGCCTCTCTGGCCACCACGGCCACGGGGCTCGCGCGAATCTCTAGGTCCCCGAGGCGGCCTTCCTGAATGTCTCATTCCTCCGCGAGGCCCAGACGGAAGATTCGAGGTCTGTTCTTGCGGATTAGGCACATCGTCTTCTCCATCCCTACCGTCCTGGTCCCCTTCGTACTGTTCTTCTCCTGTAGGGACAGCGCCTCCATACTGCTGCATCATCTGAGCCATAGCCTGCGAAACGTCTCCTCCCTGCTGCTGAACCTGCTGCATCTGCATCCAGTACTGCTGCATCTGCTGCATCTGCTGCCAATACTGCTGCATCTGAGCCATCTGCGTGTAGGATTGTTGAGGCTGGCCCACATTGGAGTATGAATTGCCACCCTTCTGCTGGTTACGAGGCTCTGCACGTTTGATTTCCATGTTTTTACCGTGAAATAACACGTATTTATTCTGTGTCACTCTGTCCACCGCATCCGGCGAGTCGTACGTCACAAACCCATATCCTCTCGACCGGCCCGTGTCCTTGTCCAGCATCAGCTGCGAGTCGATAATATTACCAAACTGCTGGAAATACTCTGTAAACTCTGCCTCCGTCACTTCAGGCGCCACACCACCAACAAAAATCTTGCCCGTCTTGTCCTGCTCCTCCTTCGGAATGGCCCGCTTCGGGTCAATCAGCTTCCCGTCCAAAACATGCGTTTTCTTCAGTACATCGTCCACACTACTGGAACTGGCAAAAGTGAGGAACCCGAATCCTCTGGACCGCCCAGTCGCATTATCTTTCATAATAGTAAGGTCAATCACATCACCGAATTGACTGAAATAGTTCTTCATGCTTTCCTCTGTCGTCTCCCAATTCAATCCTCCAATAAACATCTTTCCCTGGTCCTTGGACTGTATATCGGCACGCACCGAGTCCTGGAACTGCCGCACACCTGGAGGACCTTGGGCCGCATCCATAGATGCGGTCTGGTATGGAATGGGGCCACCAATGCCTCCTGGAAACTGCGGAACTTGAGGAACCTGAGGAAATTGTGGAGCTTGTGAATCCTGCGAAGTTTGGCCCTGGGAAATGTCAGCAGGCTTTGCGGGCTCAGACTCCAGCGCTTTGGCCGGTTCTGACTTGTCCTGCTGGACTTCCTCCTTGTCGTCGTCGTAAATGTCGTCGAAGAGGGCTTCGTCGTCCGAGTTCGTCATTATTGTTCTGGACAAACTATTTGGATTAAATCTCCTTCAATTTTTCCAAGGCCGGGTAAATAATGAGCGGAAGGAGATTGCTTGGTCGGTCTTGCAAGGTGGACCACGTTTGCGAGAGATAAGAACGGCTCATACCCAGTAGCATACTATCGTAGTAATAGCTTGTCTCACGATGGGGTGCAGACTGTCTGGAACCTCTATAAATCGGTTCCTCACTCCCCCCACCAACTGCTCTCACATCCAATTCAACGCATATCCCGCAGTGATTTTGGTCAGACGTAGTACCAGCATCCTGCTAGTATTTCTGATGTTTGTCCACCAATATGTATATCCCACCACACCATGTCTCTTTCCCCACCCCCTCCCCACATTGTATCCCACATGGCTCCCTATTTTTTAGCACAGCCTGGTGAAAAATTTAAATATATCATGAAAGACTACCTTCTGTACATGTCGCAGGCTCACCCGGGCTTCCGGCGAGCGGAGCTCGAGTCTCTTGCCAGCATGCACAACTTTACTGTTGATTTGGTGAACTACAGCGACGATAGTCCGTTTCTCGTTGTGCAACTGGAAAACGACGAGCAAGCTGCCCAGTTGGTTCGCAGATCTGTGCTTTCCAAAGCCATCTACGAGTTATGGGGCCAGGGAACAGATCTAGATGAACTCCATGAAGACACGAAAACCAGATCGATAGGATATTGGCAAAACTACAAACAGACTACTTTCAAATTCGATATTGTCTCGTACCAGGGGAGCCATAAGACACGTGCAGAGCAGCTAGCTCTCTTTGAATCGTTTCAGTATCTTGATTTCCAAGGGAGGATCAGGATGAAGAATCCTGAGCAGACGTTTGCTATTCTGGAATCATACCGTATAATAAACCAAGCTCCCGCTCCAGAGCCAGACTTTGTGTGGTTTGGCCGTCAACTCGAGCTCTCAGAGCGTTCACGGGGAATTCTGGAGCGACACGAGATTGCCAAACGGCCCTATTATGGAACTACAACATTTGATGCAGAGCTGGCGTTGGTCACTTGCAACTTGGCTCAAACTCGAGCAGGACAGATGGTTTACGATCCCTTCGTGGGAACGGGTTCCTTTGCATTGGCCGCCGCGCATTACGGATCTTTAGCATACGGTACAGATATAGATTTTCGGGCATTGAAAGGCAAAGGTGCCAAACGCCGCCTGGCTACCAATTTCCAGAAATACGGGACAACTAGTCTATTTGGTGACGTTCTGTGCATGGATTTCACACATAATGCGTTCAGAACCGATTTGATGTTCGATTCGATTGTGTGCGATCCTCCTTACGGTGTGAGAGAAGGTTTGAAGGTGTGTGGTACCAATAGAGAAGAGCGATTTGAAGGTAAGGAGAATGTGATTATCGACGGTGAATTTGCATATTTGCGGCGAGATTTCATCCAGCCGAAGAAAAACTACTCCTTGGACCTGCTACTGGACGACCTGCTTCAATTTGCAGCAGAAAGACTACCTGTCGGCGGCAGGCTATGTTTCTGGATGCCTGTCGCAAACGATCAGGACATCCCTACATTGGTCCCGCACCACGAAAATTTGGAGCTCATCTACAATTTGGTGCAGGATTTCAACAAATGGTCGCGTCGACTGCTGGTTTACGTGAAACGCGACGGCACCTACAAAGGAACCACTATCAGATCGCTGGATCGTGGGCTCCAGAACGATTTCCGCAATAGATACTTCCAAAAGTTTAGATAATGTAATCTTCAACTTATCAATATGTTATTACCACTAAATCTATTCGTCGTCTTCAAGGGATTCCAAGGTCTGGGCAGCAATACGGTCCAAATCTCTCTGTCCGTTGTCCGAGATTCTTCTGCCTCCCTTTGGAGAGATCTCCAAAACACCAATCTTCTCCAAAGCCTGCACGGCCTTTCTGTTGACGGAACCAGAAGCGTCGTAGTGCTTGCTTGGTCTTCCACCTCTGTTCTTAGCACCTCCGTAGAGCTTGTTCAAAGCACCGACACCGACCTGCTTTCTCAAGTAGATGTGTCTGGCCACAGAAGCAGCTCTCTTGTAGAACCATTTGTCGGCCTCTTGTGGTGGGAGCTCGTTGCCGGCAGAGGTCTTGACCAACTCGACGTAGCCTGGAACCTCAAGTTTACCTTGTCTCTGCAAGAATTGTGCGTATGCGTTGATAAAGTCCTGTGCTGGGACGTCTTTGACGGAGTAACCTGGCATGTTGTATATGATCAAGTTTAAGTTGAGAAAATTTTCTAGCTGAATATCTAATGTGACTCTGGTGCCAGGTGTTGATTTTTCAGAGAAATAATTTGGGGAGGCCTCGCGAAGCACCCAGCTACACCGCACACCACTAGCTAATTTTACAGCATGTTATTATGTCAATCTTATTCTTCTCTCCTACGTAATTACCCTTAGACCTTGAATCCTCTAGACCTTCTTCTACCTCTAGCTCTCTCGAACTTTCTGCCCTTGGACATAATTCTTGGAGCCTTACCCTTGTGTGGGCCGAAGCCGAAGTGTCTAACGGCCTCTCTAGCATTTCTTGGACCTCTGATGGACAAGGTGTTCGAACCAGTTGGAGCTCTAACAGCCAATTGGTCGAGGGTGATGGCCTCACCACCGTTCTTGACAATGGTAGCCTTGGCACCAGCAGTGAATCTCAAAGCAGCAACGGTAGCCTTTGGGAACTCCTGGAGTCTGACATCGTCGGTAACAGTTCCAACAACAACGACAATCTTGTCAGCAGAACCTGGCTGTCTCAAAGCTCTAGCGATTCTGGAAACAGAGACTGGAGGTCTGTTGATCTTGGAAAGGAAGAGCGACTTCAGGATGATCTTGTTGAATGGAGCATCGGTACGACCTGGAAGAAAGTTAGTAACTGGATGGATGACTATTTCAATTCTGCTCAAAGTCGCACTCTATCTTAGACAGAGTACTCGCAAAACCCACAGAAACTCTCAAATACTAGCATTTGGAATTTCTGGTTCATCCAAAGTCGACTGTCCAGCAGTCGGCGAATTGTGCAAAACTAAAACGTCAAAACTCAATACATACGAGCCAAGAAGGAGTAAAGTTTCACCAACGACTTGAGGTAAACGTTCTCCGACTTTGGGGCCTTTCTGTGGCCAGATCTGATGTGCTGTTTGGATGTGTGATCTCTACCCATGGTGAAGTTTGAAGAGAAAGTTTTTCACGAAAAAAAAATTTATGAGGGTTGTGCAGCAGCGAACTGGCGGTCACGTGAAACCCGGGTCGAGATATTTCGTTCAAAGCAGGCTGTGCACGTTTAATTGAATATTTGATTCCAAAGAGTATCGATAATTGTACTCACTATGGACCGTTTAAAGTAAGTTTCTTTGCAACGTCGAGCTGCTAACCACAGAACCGACGAGACAAATCCACGGGGAATTCCGCAGGCGAAATTCATCGAGAACATCGGCGATTTTATCGACGCCAAAACATGTACTGACGACGATGTTGCAGTGTTTCTGAGAGAGCTGCAAGTCCGTCTTCAGCAGTACAAGTTCATGGAGGAGAACAAGCGTAACACGCTTAATAATTTAGACATCAAGATTCCAGATATAAAGAAAACATTAGATATGTGCAAATTCCTCAGGACCCGCAAACAGCAATTGGACGACGGCGAAGACATCGACCCAACAGTTGACGTCAACTATGAGCTCAACGATACTGTTTTCTCCACTGCCGAAATTGACGTGCAAAATTTGGACACAGTTTGTCTATGGCTTGGAGCAGACATAATGATGGAATATCCAGTTTCCGAGGCCATTGAGATGCTTACTAAAAGGCTGCAGGTTGCCCTGGACAACAAGCAGATCACTGTTGAAGATCTGGAGTATCTGCGTTCCAACATCACCACGATGGAGGTCAATACTGCGCGGGTGTATAATTGGGACGTTCAGAGGCGTAAGACGCTCAAGACTGCCGAGATCACCTCCTGAATGTGTCCAGGATCTGGGCGCTCAGCGCACGCACGGGGGTGTCTTCTCTGTCGTCCGCCAGGTTTTCATTGAGGTCGTCTTCATCCAGACGTTCTGAGGAAGCTGTATTTTGGTTGGTCATCATGTTTTGAATATGTGTGTCGAGCGACGGCTGTCTTTTCTTGGTGGACAACCTGGTATATATGCGTTCCATGATGGTGACCCTGCTATTGAGTCCCGGCAGAAATCCATTGAATAACAGCGAGCCGAGGAAGTAGCCAAGGACTGAGGGGATCACGGAATTGACGAGACCTTCGCTCAAAAACAGCTGCAATGCCACAAGCGATGTGACAAAGTCGTTGGTGAAGACCAGCTTGAAATCCTCGCTCGACTGGCGTAATTTCAGCAGTCCTCCAAAATTGAGCTCGAACTTGTATAGGACCGGTGTATACTTCCAATGAGCATATAATAAGCCGAAAACGAGCCCGAATGGGCCCGCAGGCACGAACAAATTGATCCGTGCGAATGTATGCAGTGTCCAGATCAGTATTGTCACTGCGGCCATGTTGTAGACGTACAGCAAGAGAATGACTCTGAGGAATTTAAGGGAGCCGAAGATTCGCTCCACGTTCTTGAAGCTGAGCACAAACATCGTAGCGCACAACATCACCTGCGATTCGTTTTGGAATTGGAGCTGGAACACGGCCAGACGCCAGTACTGACTCCATTTGCTAATGAATGGATCGTAGCTTAAAATGAACAGTGGCTTCCACTCAAGTATGGACACCGCCAACGGCACAACAATGAACCATGCCGTCAAGAACGAACTGATCGGGAGGTGCAGAAACCCTTTGGGCAGCGTTGAGGACATAAAAGGTGATAGATATAATTATTGGCAAACAAGGACGATAGTCGCGTCGGCGATAAAATAGCCTAAGATAATCGAGATCAAATAATTAATCTTGCTGAATATCTATATCCATGCAATCCTTTTACAACAGGCTGGGTCCGCAGGGACGATTGCTTGCCGACCAGCTACAGCAGACTAACGAGTCGCGAGGCTGGAGTGAGCAGCCTCAGGTGCCTACCCAGTTAGACTATTTATTCAATGAACTGGTCAATCCCCAGTCGTCCACCACCCCACAGAAAGTGTTGTCTTATTTGGCATATTACTATCCGAGGCTTAAAAATGAACAAAACGTTCAGCTTTTGACCGAGTCATTCCTGAGATGTCCACTTTTTTTCAACGAAAACCAAGTAGTTTCGTTTGCAGACAACTATCGAATCATCGAGTGTTTTAAGTACATTATGGACAAAAAATACCAAGTCAGCCAGCCAACCGTGCCGTTTTATAGGTTCTATCATTATCTGCTGGCCGGAATGATGAAAAGTGCCTCAGTGCCGCAAAATCTGTGGAAAGTTGTGCCCGTGGTCGTTGGATGTTTGTTATCGGTGGACTCGCGTAGCGACTACGAAACATATCCCGATCATTTCCAGATTATCGCATCAATTGACCGGAAACTCACAGATCTTGCTGGTCGGGCAATCCAGATCAGTTTGAGTGGACCGTTGTCCAAAGACCTGCTATGTCTCAACGTCGTGGCTCTGGCTTGTGTCAATGACAAGGTTGGCGAGAAACAGCTGGAGCGCATAATTCGTCTGCGGCCGGATCTGGTGAAGATTCTCGTTGAATTGACGTTCAACTCCCCGTATGGTCTCGATAATGGTAAATGCTTCAGGGAAGCCGACGTTTTTGCGCAGAAGCCGGTTCTAACACATTTGAACCGGCTCTCGTTCCTGTTTTGCAAGATTGTGGCATTGCATCCGAGTATTCCAGTTCTGATTGATGATCTAGACCTGGTTCTCAACCGGATCCAGACGTTCAGCGAGACGGTAGCACAGGTCTCGGATCCCTCAGACCAACTTTGGATGCTTTTAAGAACTCTGTTGTTTGCTGTGGTGATGATGTTTGAGAGCATCATCACTCGATTTATCCAAGGCAACGACCCAGTTCTTAATAGTCGAGTTCTCCCGACTATAAGTCGCAAAATACTCACGGTTTTTTTCAACTTCAACTACGTTGTGGACAGAATAGGCACTGGTGGCTTTGAAGCATATAACTTTGTTTATGCGTCGTGTCTGAACGCGGTCATTCAGTATAATATGTCCGTTGCCGAGGTTCTGATCCAATGCTGGACCAGCAGTGTTCAATTCGGAGACGTCGACAATAATGCTACTGAACGCGCCAAACTGCTGTTCGATCTGCAATTCACAGAAAATGTGGTCAATCTGGTGTCTGATGATCTCAAGTTCAATACCATCATTCCGATTGTGCGCAGCCTGATAGCAACTGCACAGAACCAGGCTATTTTGGAATCGGCGCACTCGGTGATGATCAAATTCTTCACGGTCCTGGACTCTTTCAACGAGTCCTCGACGAACGTTGATTACCAGGTGAACATGCAAAACATAAAGTTGCAACTAATTGACTATCTCACCCTGGCTTTGGATCAGTTCCCGTCGCGATTGTCGTTAAAACAGATTGGAATAATTGTGGAGACTCTGGCAAGAATCACGTTCCCAAACTCGGCAATCTATGAGACCGATCGCGAGCTATGCAACGACATCTTGCTTCTCCTCTACAACAGAAGCCAGTTTGTCACAGACGAAACTCTTTCAGAGGCGGAAGGGCTGCCACGAACCAGAAAAACAGCTCTGGTGACTCTGCTGACCCGTATTGTTCCGCTGATCTCGTTTACAGAGTTTGAAACCTGGCTCGAACGCATATACAGTCTAATTTGCAGGTCGACCGGAGAAGAGAAACTGTTTTTGATGGACAAACTATGGGATTTAATCCTTGGAACCAACAAATTCTATCCGCAAAAGGGCTACATCGGTATCAACTGGTGGTACGAGAACGTCAACCAACAGAACCCTATCGAAAAGGCACGATTGTAATTAAATAGCTATTCACTCTGCTCACGCTGGTCAAAAAAGTCAACCACTGCACAGTTAGGATGCAAAATGTAAACCATATTGGCACGTCTCTCGGCATTCTTCCTCCGCTGCCACTCCTCTAATCCCACGGTCCGACGCTCGATCTCAGCACGGGACATTCCTTCACGCACAGCAAACGCCTCTGGTATCTCCAGATCTCCTTGCTCAGGGTTCACACTCATCAGAATCTTATCCTTGACGAGTCTTTTCAGCACCTTCAACGCAGTCTTGCGCTCCTGCCAGTACTGGTCTTCGCTATCGATCTCGTTCTCCACCTGGTGCAAATACCACTCGACCAAGAATTCGGCTGTGTATCCTTGCCCAGATTGAGGCTCGTCTTGCGAGTCTTGGATGGTCTCTTTCTCACCAATCTTGCGCACAAACAGGTTCATCATCTTAACGTATTTGTCATAAGGAATAGCCACCTTGTGCTTCTCGCGTTGTTCCTGCGTTTCCTCCCGACCCTGGGTTTCCTGTGTCTCCTCAGTATCCTGTGTCTCATTTTGCTCCTGTGCAGGGCCTGGCTGCTCATCGTCATCCATCTCGTCCATCTCAACATCGTCTTTCTCCACCCGGATAATCGACTGTCTAAGCAGGTCGTATGCCTCCGCAACGAATCGCGGCGTGATCTCCTCTGTGCAATTAGCCCGTGCAATTGCTTCAGATAACCGGATCATACTCTCAAGCTGTCTCACGGTGATCCGGTAACTGCTACGGCCCAAGCCCTGCGAATCGTCGCTTCGCAGCTCCTTATACCGCTCCACGAGATAGTCTCTGGCCTCCTTTGTCATTTTTGGTTTGAACGTGCGGGCATACTTGATGTATCTAAGCAGCTGCTCCTTGGAAAATGGGGGATTTATAGCGTCGTCTCTCAACATGTGTAGGTTAACAATATGATCGGCCAATTGGGTGTCCACTCTCTCGTTACATTCATCCAAAACGACGAAAAACAAATCAAATCTCGACATAATCGGAGCAGTCATGGTCAGATTACTCTTAAGACCAACCTTTGGGTTATATCTGCCTCCAATCGGGTTAGCAGCAGCCAGAATTGAGGTTCTAGCGTTCAGAGTGGCCTGGATACCGGCCTTAGTAATGGAGATTGTCTGTTGCTCCATCGCCTCGTGAATGGCCACCTGATCAACTAGATCCATCTTATCGAACTCGTCAATACAACAAATACCGTTATCAGCCAACATCAATGCTCCGGCTTCAATTGTAAGCTCTCCACTCTCCTCGTCTCTAATCACAGCAGCGGTCAAACCAGCGGCAGACGAAGCCTTTCCCGACGTGTAAACTGCACGCGGAGCAAAACTGTTGACATATTTCAAAAACTGAGACTTGGAAGTGGATGGATCTCCAACAATGCAGACGTTGATATCTCCTCTCAAATTTATACCGTCCACGGTCTTCTTGTGGACACCACCCAAAAGTTGTAACAAGACTCCTTTCTTCACCACCTCGTGGCCAAAAACTGCTGGGGCTATCGATGTCACGAGCTTGTTGTATATATGGTCGTCAGAAACCATGTCCTTGAGCTCGTTCACCTCCTGCTCTGTCAGGGTGTTCAAAAACATTTCCTGCTCCTTGTCGGTGTCGTCACCTGCTACCAGATCGTCCGACTCGGTATTTCCTTGTTTGGAGACCATGGAACACACGTGCGAGGCAAAAAACGCGATTTTGTATGTCAAATCTCTAGCACCAAGAGACTTAAGACCGGTGATTCCCGAATTCAAAGCCTCACTGGTCGAGGCCATGCCCCGCGACCGAACAGACATCGGTTTCACTCCTGGAAGACCAAGCTGGGTCACGTCAGGAACCACCACCTCAGTTCCTGTGAATCTGCATCTGTCACCGGGCTTTGCTCTCTCAACCAATTCTCCACGCAAAATGACGTCCAAAGTACGAGGCATTGATCCAGTAGGAATCTCGCTCGAGTTCTCCTGGATCCGCACTTTCTGCCAGTCCAAGAATGTGGATTTGTTGATGTTGAGTGTCCAAGACGCATGGTTCTCGCACGTAGGATTCGAACAACTGGTTGGCTCAGTGTATTTGAACGACTGCTCAACATTTTCAATCATGGTCTTGCAGACGTCACACGTGAAAGATGCCTTGTACAATTCGGGTCTCACCTCACTCGTCCTGGTGACGGTACCAGAGATGGACATGAGCATACCGATGTTTTCGGCTCTGAGTTCTCTGATTCTGTTGATCGTTGGCAGATCGTAGAAAGAGATCTGGAAAATGCGCTCAATGACGCCGGTTTCCTCGTCGTCTGCGATTTTCGTCGACCGTCTGAGCAACGCAGGCTGGTATTTTTTAATAACTGTTCTTAGACCATTGATCAGGTATGGGATGAATCTGTAATATTGTTCGGTGATAGCATTTGCCAGAATTCCATTTTCCACTGTGAGCAGATGTTGGTAGTCGATATAAATGGTGGACAAATCGTAATGGGCCATGGCAGCGATCTGGGCAATGTACACTTTTCCTTGGAATTCTGAGTCGTCTGTCGATTGAGGATCGGTATAGTCCACGAGGAATTGTTCAAAGGCCTCTTTCACCTTTTCTGCAGTCACGTCCGAAACTTTAGGGATCGAGCTTAAATCTCTTCTTCTTCTGAGAAAACTAGCTGCAGGCTCGTCGGTCTCCATTTCGTCTTCTGGAACCTGTCTTCTGCTGTCGCTTGCCAGATTTGGCTGCGACTCGCTGAGCGGGTTGGAACTTTGTGTTCTGAACGCCTGCGACGATGGCAGTGGCGAGGATGCTATGGTGGTCATGAAGAGGGAAGATAATTTGAAAGTTAGATTTTGAAACCTTCGCGTTCGCGTAATTACGTTTCCAATTTGGGAAAAAGCGTGCATATAATGCGGTGTAGGGGTGAGCTACAAGCTGCTAAGGAGATTGCACAGATGAACGATAGCTCTTAAAACTACTGAGGAAACGTTCGAAGTTCCACGAAGGTTCAGGTAAGCTATAAATAGCTCTTAGGCTATAAATTTGTCATATATTCTACTGTTTGATGGGGAAATCATTATATGAAAAAATATTTCAAGATAAATAGAGAACATCTGCAAATATTAAAAAATTTATTAAAAATTGTAAAATGGCCCGGAAGAAGTCTGCTGCCAAAAGAGCCAGGGAAGCCGGCGATGTGGTTCCTGAACCCAAGAAAGAGGTTGCACAGCCCAAGAAAGTTGAAGTGGTTGAATCTGAGCACGAGTCTGAGTCGGAGCCTGAGGATGACGAAAGTAGTTCAGAAGAGGAAGATCAGTTTGGAGAGCTTTTAACTGAGGATGTTGAAGAGGGATTGAATAAAGTTTTGCAGGCAATCAAGACCGGTGACAAGGCTCTATTTGACAAGAACGTCAAGTTTTTCAATGAGCCAGAAGAAGCGGAAGTCACTACTTCCTCCGTTAAGGAGAAACCTATGTATTTAAAAGACTACCACCGGAGAAATCTTCTGGACGGTCATGCATTTGAGGATGAGGATGGTGATGAGCGGGAGTGGGAGAAAGGTGAAAGACCGTATGCAGTTCAGCAGGAGGAGGACAAGAGCAAGCTTCTTTCGGAGATCAAATCTGCCTTTAGTGAGGACGAGGACGGCGATTTCTTGCAAAAGAAGGAGAAACAGCGGGAGGTTAAAGTCCACAAGCAGCTACCTAATCCTGAAGTGGATGGGGAAACGTTTCTTCAGGAGTTTTTAGACAAACAGGCCTGGATTCCTGAGGGAGACGACACCAGACCTGATCTGGAGGAAGATGACGATGAGTTTGACGAGGCTGCGGAGAAATTCGAGAACGCCTATAACTTTAGATTTGAGGACCCTAATGCTGCTGAGATCATCTCGTATGCCAGATCTCAGGCAACTATGAGAAGAGAGAAGCAGAATAGCAGAAAGAAGCAGAGAATGCAGAAGAGAGAGGAGGAGCGCAAGAAGGAGGAGGAGAAGCAGGAGCTTTTGCGCAGGAAGAAGCAAAAGAAAACTACACAGGTGATGGACCGTCTGGCGGAAATCAAGGAGGCTGTTGGGGGCAAGGTTTCTGAGGAGACGATAACACGGGTCTTTGGAGACAGCTTGTTAAATGACGACTTTGACGATGCTGAGTGGGACAACAAGATGGCAGAGATTTTTAATGAGGCATTTTACAATGAGGAAAAGCCTGAGAAGGTGGATGGTGATATGGACGATCTACCAGAGGAGGGTGAAGAGGTCGAAGAGGTTGAAGAGGAGGAGGAGGAAGAAGACCCAGAGCCAACTGCCGATGGACCTGGGAAATCAAAGAAGGCTCAAAAGAAGGACGAAAAGCTTTCCAAGAAGAAAGAGAAGCAGAAACTTAAGGAAACGGCCGACAAGCTGGTTGTTTCCAACACAGCACAGCTGCTGGAGGAGGTTGAGGAGGAGCGTGGACGGGGCAAAGACAAGGACGAGGTGAAGTTCCGGTACCGTGAGGTCTCCCCCGAGTCGTTCGGATTGAGTACCAGAGAGATTCTTTTGGCCGATGATAAAGATCTCAATGAGTTCATCGGCTTGAAGAAGTTTGCGCCATACAGAGCCAAAGAGCTCCGCCAAAAAGACAAAAGAAAGTTCGCCAAGAAGAAGCGGTTACGGGAATGGAGAATGAAGGTTTTTAAGAGCGCTGATGGACTAAATGATGACGAAGAGCCAGCCAAACGACAGAAGGTGTGAGATTATATATAGACAACCGTACACCGGCTAGCGGAAAATATATTAATGTTTGTTTTATGACTATGTCAGGGAGCTCGTCAAGGCCGTCCCAATCGCTTGAGCAGATGAAACAGCAGCGGTTCAGCGTTTCTCCGCGTCAGATGCGACAATCTGGTGCAGAAAAGGCGACGCGCGAAATTAGTTTTGGCCGAGGGCCTGATGGAAGCGATAGTTCTTCTGATGAGGATGTATTCAATGTGAAGCGGGCGCGCAAGGTGGCCCCAAAACGTGGCTCCAAGGTGGCAGCTGGATCTATGTCTATTACAAAGCTGCTTTCGAGTACGGTGGAGGCTCGGGCCAAAGATAAATTGAGCAAGGACCTTGGGTTTAATTTAGATGATGCCTTGAAAGTGAGCGGGCTAACCAAACAACATCAGAAAGTCATCAACATCCGGCGCGAGGAGGATGAGATAGATAGAATGGTCCAGCAAAATAAGACAGAGGCCGAACAAAAACAACAGGAATTGGCTGATCTGGACGAAAAGATCAGACAGCGAGTGAAGGTGAACAAGCCGGAGTATCTCAATCTCATAAAGCAACATCTTCTGAACGGGGAGGACGACAAGGTTAAAGATGTGTATTTTCTCGATCAAGCAGGCTGCTACGGTGAGATAGACCAACGTCAGTTGGAAACCATGCCTGAGACATTACTGGGAGAGAGCAAATGGTATTTGGCAAAGGAGAAGTTAACGACTACCGACATTCGTAGTTTTTTACAGATGCCAACAAGCAGTGTCTGGCGTATTTGTCAAAACCCTCCTCCTAATGATGTCCGGCTGGACGTCGACACAATCAAGGAATACATGCACCAGAATGGAATGGTAGATCGGCCTGTTGAATTTCTACTAGATTCGAAGGACAAACTACCCCCATCAACACTGCAGGTGATGAAGGTGGACTCTATTGTATCATTGGCAATGCATTCGTCCGATGTTGAGTATGATGTTTTGCGGGAGTTATTGAAGATAGCGTTATTATTGATGATTGACTCGCGTGTTAATAAGGGAAACGTGGACGATTACCTTATCCATGGGCTTGAAACCGTGAATGGGATCCAATTGCTCAACAAGATTCTTGTCAAATTAGGTCAGATGTTCTTCGAGCATTATCGAAAACCAAGGGCTGAAGCATTTAGATTATGGTGCGAAGAGATCATACGCTTGATGGACGAATTGTTCGGACGAAATCTCCGACTTGTTTACCGTTTGATTGCAAATATTCAGCAAATATCTGTGCCAATGCTACGCTATCTGAAAATCTGGCTGGTGATGAAATATCTTATCTGTGAGACTTCGTATGACGACTCGAAACATGACGAAGTGCAACTCCAGAACTTCAACTCTAAGCTACTTAATTATGGATTGAATGAGGAGCATGTGATAACGTCTTTGTACCATTTGACCCGGATCATCAGTCAGTCCTCACTCACATTGATGATGAACAAAGACAAGCCTGACACGGAAGCTCTGGAGAATGCGCGTGTTCGGATAAAACTATTCCAGATGGCGTTCTTCATGACTATTGGGTTCATGAAGAGTTCACAGATCAACAAAATGCTCGGGAATCCACTTAACGAAAGTTCTTACTACTCTTTGGACTACTACGAACGATTACAACTAGATCTCAGTGGTGTTCCTGAAGATGAATACTTATTACACCATATGAAATTTTATATCAACATGCTGAAGAACAGGTATTTCAAAAACTATCGTGGCGTCATTCTGCCCATCGTGACTGATTGTATCGGAATATTGACTAATATGCTGTCGAGAACCGAATTGGAACTGACTATGCCTGAGATTTTCACGGATTGAGGTACTAAAACAGCTCCACACATGCCGTCTCTAGCTCTAATATATCTCGAATGATTGCTATCCCCTCTCTCTCCGAGGCCGATCCGCCGGCTAGTTCTTGCATATCCTCTTCACGTTCAACAAATTGCACAATCTTTCCCCAGCCAAACTTCTTGGCTGCCAACACATTCAGCCCCGAATCATCGACAAAATATGCATTTGCCGGGTCCTGCACGCCGGCATCTAATAAGGCCTTGTCGAAACTCTCCTTCATGGGCTTGCATTTGAGTGGGAATTTACTGTAGTCGCAGAAAGTGATACCATCAAATAAATCACCCAGTCCGAGCAAATGGATAACACGCAGTCCATGGTTCTTATATGCATTGGTAAATAGCCAGAGTCGGTCGACCTTACCCGCTTTTTTCATTCTGAGTAGCATGTTGCGCAATTTGGGGTTAGGTTTTAGAATCTTCTCCAAAGGCAAGGCATCGTCCACCACCTTGTTGTATTCTAGAGCGTCTATTTTGTGTAATCTAACTAGACCCTCAATCGCAAGACCGTACTCTTTGTAATATTTCATGTGGAGTGCATGAGCTTCCTCGTCGTTCAAATGAAGATTCTCTTTAAAGAACTTGTGGATATAAACCTGCATTAAATCATGGATCTTGGTCGATCTTTTGTAAAGACAGTTGTCGATGTCGAAAAAAAACACCTTCTTGTCGTCCGGCGGGACCGGACCAAACCCATAGCGCAGTTTGACGTCGGGAAGATGCTTTGCCAATATATTATATTCTGTCTGATCTTGATCCAAATTGAGCTGAGAATCGGAGTTTCGGCTTAAGATATCATTCTCCTCCGGTGACAGAGCAGAATTGCCGTTGACCAAGTCTCTCTCGATCCGCTTGACTTCATCTAGAGCGTTTAATTTGGCAGCCATGGGAACAAGAACAAGCTAAATTTATTTGGCCGGAAGAATCCCCATGTCAATCGCTTAAACACCCGTGCACCACAAACCCGCTCGTGGACTAAACGCGTTAGCCACGTAGGGATTTGTTTTATTGTTCCAAACTATTGTCGTGCAGCGGCTGTGCTTTCTATTTATAAAACCAAAACAATTCCAAAACCGCCGTATGCTGCTCTTTACAGCCACTTACTCTATCGTCCTCAAAATCTCTCGTTTTGCTTCCTGATGAAATTCCATACACACACCCTGGCGTTCGTGCTGCAGTCGGTGTCACTGGCGTTTCTCATACTTGTGCTAGTCTCTTCGCCAATCACTAGCAGCATCCAACTATCAATCGATGGAAGATATAAGTTTGGTGCGCTGGGCTACTGCGAGGACGATAACTGCACGTACTCGATCCTTCATATTGGCCCAGAAACGGACAGACATACGAGCAACTGGAAGATGAGCTCGGATTCCAGACGCTATCTTTCGTTGCTCGTGGTGGTGAGTCCGATCAGCGTGGGGCTTACGCTGTTCAGCTGGATCATGGTCTTTTTTGGCCATTTTCGTTGGGCTGGCCACTCAATAGTTTTCTGGGGCATAAGTGTCGCGTTGGCAGGTCTGGCGTTCATTGCATCTGCAATGATCTGTGTCGTGATTATATTACTCTACAGTCCACATTTGACGTGGACAAGTTGGCTTCTGGTGCCTGCCGCAGCTTTCAATCTGCTCAGCGTTGTGCTTATAGGACTTGCTCTTCGATATGCGCCTAAACTATACAATGAGGACACGCTTGATAAGACAAGTCTGTACAGCGAAAAGGGACTCAACACCTCTGCTCTGTCGTTTCCAACCAAACCTTACGTTGGCGGCTTCGCGTCGCATTCTGGCTACTCGATTCACTCTTCACTGAACGATGAGCCAAAGCGAATGCAAGATGTGCTTACCAAACACCCAATGGACTCTAATTTCTCAAGCAGCTTCCTCAACGACAAGCCAAGCGAGGCGACCGTTTCCTCCACTATGATTGCTATGGACCCGCCTGAGCTCAAACTGCCCGACATTTCTGACCCATACACATCTAGTGCAGAAGAACCGCAGTCAAATCTCCAATTAAACCAACCAGTGGATTTAGATAAAAGCGATTCTCCGTCCCCACTTGCTACCAGCGTATATACCGCAGACGACAGGTTAAGACTGTCGGACGAGAACATGCAGGACACGAACTCTGGTGGGTCCAATGAGCTGTCGTCGAGTACGGCGTCGAACTTCACGAGTGTTTCGCAGCGCGAAATCAATCCAAAGTACTACAGAGGCGCACCACAAAGAGCGAACTTGCCAGGTCAATTGCCGCAGAATAACCCTTACGCACAACCCGGCCAGCTGCCGTACAGCGGACAATTCTATCCGCAGCAGCCTATGGGACCACCGCAGATGGGGCCACCGCAGATGGGACCACCGCCAATGGGACCGCAGTCAATGGGACCTTACCACCAACCTTATTATGCTCCTTCCTATAATCCTCCAAAGCCAAAAACAACTAGAGCCGACATATTGTTGAACAATAATCCGGACTTTGCGTTGGGAGGACCAACTAATAGAAGAGCAGGTTACAAAAAGTTCGGAGGTGGTCAATTACAGGGCTCGCACCCTGCTATGATTGGCCATGACGCCATCCCACAACACATGGCATCCGGAAGCTACAAAAACCGGCCGCGGCCAAATTTCCCGGCTGCATCACTTTCCAAAGACAGTCCTTACGGAAGACTGTAGTGTACAATACGAATGAGAGATGAGGAGATAGATAGAGCGTGCTTTTAAGCTTTAGGTTACTTATTGCTTTCCATTTCTGAAAATATATCCTTTGCGGACTACCCGCTCTCTGCGAGCGAAGAATCATAATCATCAACGTAGAATGCGTCGTTTAACACCGGGGGAGTGCTTATGGGCGTGTTTGCTGGTTCTGTAGGCTCTGTTGGTGTTGGTTCTGCCTTCGGTGGCTTAGGGTCGTAATTATAGTCCACTCTTCTTGGTTTGACCAGCAGAATCATCAGGAACAGGAGAATCAGAAGTACGAGGAAAAATACAAGCTTGCACTTGGCAGTAGCCTTTTGGTACTTCTCTGCTTTTTTCATCTGTTTGTCTGCACCCTTGACATCGGTCACGGTTTTGCTCAAATTATAATCGATTCTGTCCAGCACTGTTCCTTGATCTATCACCATATTTTCCAGCTCTTTAAAGATTGTCGAGATCTCCACCACTCCCTGCGCTATCTTGTATATTTCCTGCTCTCGCTGATGGAGATACTCGTCGCTGATTGTCTCCTGTTGTGCTTGCAATTGCTGTGAAGACTCCTGCATGGCCTGACGCGAATACGACTCTATATTCTCTGATGATTCCGCTTCGGCCAGTAAATCACTATTTCCGCTGTTCCCAATTGGTACCTCAAACTCATCCTCCTTCAAATATCGAATGTAACTATTTTGGAGCTTCCGGAACTGCGTGGAGAGATCCTGTGTTCTGATAGCAAGACTTTTCTTCAAATTATCCACCATAGCCGTTTCTGCAGCCTTGCTGAATCGCAATCGCGAATCGTCTAATGTTTTAATCTCAGAATACATCAACTGGAAACTTTTGGTGATCTTAAAGGACAACTCTTTAATCTTAGCATTGTCCTCAGTAGTATCACTAAATCCCGGAAGCAGATTTTTCTTGTACAGCTTGCTCAATTCTCCTATCTTGACCTCTATATCCGCCAGCATAAGTTCGGAAGTGCGCTGAAGCTCCACGATGCTCGGAGGCAACTCCACCATCTCTGTCTCCGTAGTGTCTGCATACGGTTGAATTAAACCCTCCTCTTCAGCTTTCAACCGATCAAACCTCTGTGAAGGCCCGCCCAGAAAAGCTCCATTGTGGTGCGGAAACGTCCGCCGATACGATATGTACAAATTGGTGCGGTCCCTAAACATAAAGTAGCCAAATATTTATTGAATTATACTTTTATTATACCTTATGACGTAAGCGTATCTTCAATTCCCCATATAAAATGGACCGGGAGACATGAGAATATATCTCTCCATTGCCTCCCGGAACCTGTTTTTGTATTGCTTAGGCGTGATAACTGTGGGCTCCTTTCCAACTCCCGTACCTCCCACAAGTCCCTTTTCCTTGACCCAGCTCTCGAGCTTCTTGTCCCACGTAAACGTTCTGATACAGTCGATAATTCCCACGACAAGCTCGCTGTTCTCTGAATCAATTCCAACCACCAATGAGTAATCCATCACATTCATCTTAGCTAAAAACAGTGTGTCGTTCCACAACGACGCGCGCAAAAGCCGTTTGGCATTCTCCCTAACAAACAGCGGAGATTCGTAGATATATTCCACCATGTTCTCATCCAGCAGCACCTCATTCTCTTTTCCTGTCTGTTCAACGTGTCTGTTACGCATTGAACCTTTGAGGTCAAATATCCTCGTCATCTTGCGATTGTAAAATAGATTTTCCATGATTAGCACGTTCATCGTGTACGAACGTGTTCCTGGCATATTGTTCTTCACCTGGATCTGGTAGAAACCGAAGATCTTCACCAGAACCGTGGGAAGATTATGGAATAGAGCCTGAGCAAAATACTCAAAATAACTTGGCGCAAATTGTACAAATGCTTCAAGCTCTGCACGGCTCAGCTCCTTAATAATGAATCTGTCATCCAGAGTCTTCAGGAACGCAGACCCACTCTTTCCACCTGTGGAATCCCATTTGACGCATCTTGAAAGGCTCTCCACAAACTTTTTATTGACTCCACATTGCCGGCGGAAAGCATCGAACTGCTCAGCGAAGAAGATCTTGCACGAAATTGTGGAATATCCTTCCTCAAACTGGTATTTCAAATGAAATCCTTTCTTCAGCATGATTTGCTCTAAATTTGGGCCAGTTGTTGACGAGCTCATTCCATCTAGCACTTTGCTGCTTTCAGAACTCTGTCTGAGCTCGTTTTCAGACTTCTCTAATTCAGAATCATTGAACTCGACAATACTGTCAACTTCCATTTCATCATCTTGCTGTTTTTGTTTCTCCTGATGATAGAGTTTCGACCCGTAGTCTGTGGTATTCAAACAGAACGCAATAATCGAGCTCGGCTCATCTTCTCGAACAATCACATCAGAATCAACGAATATATGCTCTGTGGTTCCTAGGGGATAAGATAGGGGCTCCCATAAGCTGGACGACCTGTCAGCCCAAAAGTGAGTCAGGGATTTCAGTAAAGAGGATTTTTCCGGTATCATTTGTTTCGATGGCACTTTCTTGGCCTCTGCCTCTTCGTTCACTTCATTATCATTCTTCTTGTCGATAAAATCTGTCTCCTGTTCCGTCTCCTGTTCAGTCTCTTGTTCCCTCACCTCCTCTCCCTCTCTTCTTCTCTCCATCTTTCTCACATTCTGCTCAGCCTCAACAGCATCCTTCACGTTCTTGTAAACCTCCACCGTAGGACGTGAAGCAACGAGCTTTGGTCGATAACTATTCTCCTGCAGCATCCTCTTCTCATGCTCTCGTTGTCTGAAGAACTCCTGAGCATCAAAAAACTCAGCCAGTTTCTTCACCTTGCCTTCAGTGCTTAAGCCATTCAATTTGGGCAAGACCTGGTCTTCGTTTTCTAAAATATGATGTTGTAGCTCATTACTCCGTGCTTCCCAGATCCAGCGTCTATCACCCAAGTTTTCCATACTTGGTTTGGTGGGGCTCAGCATTGGTCCACTTTCAACCGCCTCGTTCATCGACTGTAGTTCGTGGATCCTCTCCAGCACCAAGTTTCCTCTCCTGCGTGAATTTGGAGATTGGCCTAAAGTGTTCCCTTCTTTCTTCTCTTCCTCCTTGAAGTATTCTTTATCATCCTTCTCATACTCTTTCTCTTTCAACCCCAAGCTCTCCAGATCATCAGTTTTATCGTTACTGGCCTTGAACAGCTTGTCCAATTGGAAAGCGGTAATCTTTTTGATATCCTTCTCGGTTGGCAAAAAGTCCTTATCAAACTCTTGGAACTCAAAGTTCCAGTCACTCGAAAGCTCTTGTACCTCCCGTATCACGGCCGTCAACTTTAAGTGATCTGATATTGACGTGGACTGATAAGTCTCCTCTGCAAGCTTTAATGTAGCAGTCTGTTCCTCATCGACACGCTTCTTCAGTTCAGCGATACGATTCTGGCCAGCCTCTATTTTGTCTTCAGTCATACTATCAAGCTTCAAACGGTTAAGTCTGCTCCGAACACTGTCGAAGAACATATTTGTCTTTTTGACGGCTTGATTGTATGTATCGATCTTGATTTGCATATCGTATTTTGGTTTCCAGAACAACTGGAACTTGGGAGGAATAAGTTCCAAGATCTCCACTTCAGAATACTCAACCCGGACCGCCAAATTTTGGAAACTAAAGTAGTGAATCTGATCGTGATAGAAATCATGCACACAACTGGCTCCTTTCACTTTCATTCCACGACACCAAAACGATAACTCCAGATATTTTCCAAACGAATACTTCCAGGCATTGTCGCTGAGTGGCAGCACAGGGGTGGAGTTTTGACAAATCTTGCAGAAACTCCAGGACATAATTATATTTTCTTTTCCTTGAAGCGGTTTCGGGTTGTTCTCAACAACAACATCAACTTTTCCCCGTCCGTGGACGTAAGATCTAAAGTGATCTTTCAATGTCAGGCCACAGCCTTCTGTACACAGATCGCCAGCATTGGCACATAAATGCTCAATGAATTGACCCAGGCAGAAGTCATTATCCCAGTAATAATCTGTAACTTGAATTTCGGGGCCAACGCACGGAGTGGCATTTTTAGTTGAAACCATACTGTACAAGGTCACAATGTTCTGGTGGAAATTAGGATCAAAAAACACCAACCGGCGTGGATACCAGTACTGTTCCCATTGACGTTCAGCGAGCAAAATGTCGTAGTTGATAAATTGATCAAGGTAATCTTTGTGCTGTGCCACCAATTTCGTTAGGTCGTCAAGCTTATTAGGCAGCTCCTCAATGTCTATGTTCAAATGCCAGTTTTGAAGAATCAATTCCAGTTTTGTCCTGTTTGACTCATCTGTTCTGAAATCTTTGACCAGTTGTAAATATTCGTCATGCAATTTTGTGTTAGTCTCCAGTCTTTTCTGATATAATGATAGCTTTTCCAGTAAAAATGGCAGCTGGAATTGAACCCAAGGTGACGAAGACAAAATCCTGTTATAAAAGATACTCTCAACATCTTCGTAGCCGCACGTTGAAAGATTCTGTATTGGTTCCACATTTGGCTTGAAATTGTACTCCGATGCTTGTAGACATTGATCGCGCATCAACCCAGACTCCAACTTGACGTTGAAAAACACATATGCCATTAAAGTGGCACATTCTTTGACTCTGCCTAGGTCCTCCTTGCTACCACCTCGCAGAAGTACGGTGAACCCAGACTCGGTGTTGCAGCCAGTCAGATAGAAATACGTTCGCCGCACAGACTCGTGAACATACGACCTGACCTCAAACTTCTCACATCTCCCAAGGTTAGGGTTAGTTGCAAGCTTGTCGATGGAATTAATAACGTCTGCCTTGGTGAGCCGGGCAATCTTCTGCATCAACTGCGGTTTGATGTTAAATGCCACAGCAATGCCAGTTTCTGCAAGCAGTTTTAGAGCATAACCATTGACAGTGCTCTCTACCAGCAAGACATTAGGCTTCAAGGCCACTATTCTGGCCACCATTTTTTCCAAATACTGATCTTGCTGTGCAATTAAAGGCTCGATACTTGAGAACTTGGTGTCTGCTTCCTGTTCATACTCGATCTGGAATGTCACCAAAAGAATCCTAGGGTTTTGAATCTTGGTAGGCATAGACTTGAGCGGTAGACTCTTGGAGAATACAATTCCATCTACCACTTTAGTATCCTCAATCGAAGATCCTGGTATCTTCTTCAACTTGATATAGTTAGATATATCAAAGCTCTCGCCATTCGCAAGCTCGACTGGAACGCTAGACACTTTTTTCAAACACTTTATCAATACCTTGGTCCAGCTTTCAATATCCTCAACTTTGCGATCCGTCAAAAGCTGAACCAGGAGTTGTCTTGCATGGTTCTCTCCTGCACGAAGAAAGTCGTCCATGAACTCAAATTCTTCGAAGCCAAAACCAAAACCAGCAGACGCAGGTTTTCCAAAAAGAGTGTTAGAACTTGCATCGCTCGCTATTCTTGTTCCACTTCTACTCATTCTGCGATGTTTAAGACGATGGAAGTTTGCAGGTCGTCTGTTTCTGTTTGGACGAAAGATTCTTCGACCACTTGCACTCACTGATTCATCCACCTTGAAGACACTTGCATTAGGACTGCGATAATTCCAGTTGAACTCGTAGTTGTTGAGAGGATTGGAGTTCATAGAAGTAAATGCTAGCAAGGCAGGTTCATCCTCATCATCAGAGAGGTCTGAAGCAGAACTTAAAAGCGTATGGGAGCCTGACATTGCTCCGTATTCGTCTTCTTCCTTGTTTTCTGGTTCGGTGGACCGGTTTGGTGGTATATGATTCAAAAACGAAGACACTTGATTATTGCTGGGCAAGATAGCAGTTCCGAAGTTGAAGATCGATGAAGCGGCGTCCGCGGCAGCGTTGGCAGCTGCAGAGGTAAAGTTTAATGGCGTGAGTGTTTTTTTCTCAGGTTCAACGACAGGAACTGGTCTGGCAGTGGTCTGGTCTAGACCTGTTGCCCCCAAGCTCGTGCTGAAACTGTTGAGGTGGAAAGGCCGGTTACCTAACATCGTGTTAGCCCTGCTTTTGCGAGTAATTGAGTTTGAGCGTGGTATATCTATTTCCACTGCCTCGCCCTTCCTAGTAGTTGGAATTGCCATCATAGGTGGCGGAGTTGGTGCAGAGCCTGGGACTACGCTCGGCTCAAACGTAGATACCACTGAGGGTGCCCCATGACTCTCCGTTTCTGCGCGGATCGGAGAGAGAGTATCTGAATTATGTGCCGAGCTGGCAGTATCGTCTACCATCGATTCATCCTCACTTGACGCAAACTCCTCGTATCTATCTGCCAGCTTCAAACAAAGAAGACAAACACGCATTCTACCTGGATGATTGAACTTGTCTCCATCAATGAAGGTGGTACAACTGCTGCAGAATATCTTCCCACATATGCGGCAATGGTGTTTTCGCCTAAATGTCGTGAATGTTCTATCGCAGGATCGACACTTGATAGCGGAGGAGTCATCTAGCCAGTAGTCTCTGCCCAAGCCTTGTGTTTCTGTCTTGTGTTTATTTCCTAGAGTAGACATAAGATTCAATGTCAGGTCATTGTAGTTATCAAGTGCGTTGCTATGTGTACGAGGTGCAGACACCTGGTCGCTCAGCTGCGTTGTCGAATGCGCCGACCCCGACAGTCCTATTTGAAAGGACATATATATAGTTGTAAATAAAATAAAGGTGTGGGGGTGGATATATTTTAGATTAAATAATACTGATCTCTATCAAATGGTGATTATATTTAATTATACACGTCTCGTTACCTTTGGCTCTATACTTTTCAGACCAAACTACTTTTCATCCTTCTTCTCCTTCTTCTCTTTTTTGTGCTTTTTCTCCTTCTTCTCTTTCTTCTCAATCTTCCGCTTCTTGTGCTTCTTTTCTTCCTTTTCTTCCTCTTCCTCCTCTTCTTCCTCATCCTCTTCATCCTCCTCATCCTTTATCTCTTCATCAAAAACAATTTTCTTCGGCGTAGCTTGTGGACTCTCGTCTCCAAACACTATCTTTTTCGGCGTAGGCTGGGTCGTCTCAGTCTGTTCATCGTCAAAAACAATCTTTTTTGGCCCATTCCCGGCAACTTTTGGCTTCTCAGTTCTCTCCTTGGTCTGGCCTTCAAGAAGAAGTGGTGGTAATCCTCTCAGTTCTCTCTGGAGTCGTTTTAACTGACTCACTGTGGTTGATTCAGGTCCATGGTAGCTCTTATCCAACGAGGTTGTCTCTAGACGTTCGCACTCTCCAAGAAACCCATCCAAAGACTTCTGTGTCTCTTCCGCATCCAGACAAGTTGATTCATACACTTTGGCGGCGACCGGTGAATTCACCGCGGACGCAGTAATCCTCCTACGAAACGACATCAATCTTAAATATTTTTTTATTTTTTATCAATTTTTTTTTTCAGTTTTTGGACAACATGAACTTCACCCGTTGGAGTCATTCAATAAGACATTTTTCCGTTGTTGCAACGAGGCCCGTGCGTCCATCGACGTTGGCACTCACATCCACAGGTCTAGGCCAGCCAGTGCAGATCAATACGGCCGGTTCTGGTACGTCCTCGTTGTTCGGCTTTCTTCAAAGAAGATGGGCAACAAGAGGTGGTTTCAGAGGAGGTAACTTGGGTAACACGTACCA
The DNA here is from genome assembly GCA_003706255.2 of Ogataea nonfermentans. NCBI lineage: Eukaryota > Fungi > Ascomycota > Pichiomycetes > Pichiales > Pichiaceae > Ogataea > Ogataea nonfermentans. The sequence continues at coordinate 468,477 of PPKT02000002.1, read as the reverse complement.
GCCAAATATCTTAAAGAGAAAAAGACGTCTGGGGTTCCTGGCAAGAATGTGCTCGAGAACAGGACGCAGAATTATAAAGAGAAGAAAGGAGAAAGGAAGATGGTTTTTGACCTACTGATTTAATAATTCAGTCGCTCTGTCCAAATAGTAAACAGCATAGCCATTCCTGAACCCTGGTACACTATTGATGCGAAACTTCTCCACCACATTCTCCAAGAAGTCAGCTAATAGACTGCTTTCTCGCAGCTGGAGACAAACCAAGATGCCCGTTTGAGGACCCGCTAGCGTTTCGAACGCCCGCACTAGATGCGGAATTAAAAACGGATTGTATATAGTATCACATGTAATGACAAAGTCCGGATATCTTTGTGTGAGTTCCAGTACCAGTTCTGGTTCTGAGTCCTCCCAGTCGTAACTCACTGCGTCCAGTCGAGGTGCTGTATGGTTTTTTGGTATTGCATCAGTATGGATGGTGCTTGACAGGAAATTTCCTGCATTATTGCATATATTTGTCTTTAAGAGTTTCATCAGCGGTTTTTGATCAGTGCTCACGTAGTGCTTGCAATGGAGACCCACAGTACTTGCCAGAAGTCCTGATACTCCAGATCCAAGCTCAACCACAATGCTATTCTTCATCGCTCCAAAGATCTTGTTTCCTGGCTCTAAAAGCCACTCTATAAGTACTTTAGACACAGACCATGCCACAAACCCAGTAGTTCCACCCTTATTGTTACTGTTGAATGAGGAAATCGACTGTTGGATCACATACTCTTCTTCTCCAATATTGACTACCAACTTATCCGCCCGAGAAATGAAGCCCAATCGTGCACTCGAAGGAGGAGAGTTTTCCGTATACATCTCAAACAAATGGTCATCGAGCTTGTCAGGCTCGACAAGCTCAAATTGCGTGGTATCCAAAGACATGAGTTTTCAAAGATTTAATAGATGCGGCTCTGCGGATTTATTCATCATTTTTCGTTATATGCTCTATGCCTAGTTTTACTACTTTCTCTCCTTGTCCTCCAATGACAGGTTCTGCAACATCTGTTTGGCCTTGATAAACGTTCCTGTCGCGTTGTTGGTATCGACATTCAGATTGGTCAGGCTCTTGGCACTGGGAATACCCAGAGACGGACTCAACAGGCGGCTTGGATTCGGACTCGAGACGTACCCAGAATCTGTGTTGTCGACCATTCCCTCATCCAGCAAGTCAGCATCAAGTTCCTCATCCAGGTCGTATTCTTCCTTGTCTTCTCCATCAATATCGTCTACCTCATCAATATCATGCTCCTCATCAATATCCTCCTCATCAATATCCTCTTCTTCATCGATATCATCTTCTTCATCAATATCATCTTCGTCATTTTCATCCACTTCATCAATATCATCCTCTTCATCATCTTCGTACACGTAATCTGGATCCAAGTTCTCGTCATACTCGTCGAAAGAGTATTCGTCCTCAAGAGCACTGCTCTTAGAAGTTGAAGGTCTTGAGAAAAATCCACCAAGTCTTTGTGTACTTGATCCAGCACTTGTCAAATCCTCTCTACTCTTTAGCTCCTCATCGCCGCTTTCGTCATCCGACAAATCGTCAATGTTCAAAACAGGGTTTCTCCAATAATTGAGATCACTAAATTGATGAACAGTATCTTGGATCCCCAAAGTTCCCTCCTTATTCTTCATCATACTCACAGGAGGGAAAAATTGGTCAACCAGCTCTCCAATCGACACATAAGACGATTTGTAACCAGCCATCTCCAGCAATTCCATATGGACTTCACCATCAGGATTGATGGTGAAAATCCTGGATGAAGGAATACCCACATTTCTATATGATAACGCGTCGGTAATTCTATTGCCAAAACCAGCGTAAAATGGCGTATATTGGTGAGCATCTATGCGGACATGTTTGGACTCTTGCGATGAGCCCGTTGATGGAAGTTGGTCGGTATTTAGATCACTAGCTGTTGTCTCATTCTCAGGAATAGATGACAAAGACTTGTCGTAAAGCATTTTGATATCGTTCAGGCAGGCCATCTTAAACACCTCTGGCTTCTTCAGTACAATCTCACGCTTCAATGCAGCAATTGTCCGATCTGGCGACAATATCACCGGTCCAACTGGTAGTTTGATACCGTCCTGAACAATACCATTTAAATAAGCTCTAGTTGTGTCTGCCAGACCGACCGACCGAGCTGTCAGATACATAATGTTGTATCCATTGAATTGGATATCAGCAAAGAGTTTGGCTACACCCACATGCGTCCAATCCCTTCCCAAAATTGTCAACACGTGGCCCAGAGCATCTGATTTGGTAATGGTTCCATCTATGTCTGAGATCACGATCGGAACATTATGCTTCCAGAGAAACAGTTTTGCGCTCACTAAGGCCTTACCTTTGTCCACACTAAATTGCAAATCGTTTTCTCCAGGCTTTAATGAGAGACATTTGAGCTGTTCTGAGGTAAGTCTCAGAGTCTTAAAGTGATTGTCTTGTTGTGTCTTGACAGTGTCGGTGTCTATATCAGAAAGGATGGACGAAGCGGTTGAAACAGGTGATTGAGGACCAGTGAGAACATCCAAGCTCGAGGAGTCGTTGTCGTCAACTATGTCATCGGAACTGAGAATTCGAATATTCCCGTGTAGATCCTTATCGATTAGAGTATCGATGTCCACAGATGCGCCAAACTCGTCTATCAGTAGCTGGCGAATCACTGCGTCAGAATCTTGAATATCCTGATCATTACTCTTGTAACCTTGCATATCGAGCATGATGTCTCCATTTGCCTCCACCTTAGAAGGAATGTTCTTCTTGATGAGCTTGCTGGATATTTTCTGCGCACGGTCGAATGAGGAAGCTGTGCCAATCTTTCGTAAATTCGAGGGCGAAGAACTCAAAAGGGCCGAGTCAGATTTTATCGAGGGAAAAGACGTGCTGAGGCTGTCGCTAGCACCCTCTCCAATATCCAGATACTCTGGTTCTTCGATAGGGTACGCGATGGCTGGCTCGCTGGATTTCGGACTACCTCCTGGTGAGCTGACGGGACTTATCACAGGAGAAGTTTGGAGGTCTGGTGGAATGTAACCGTCCGTCTCAAACACAAAAAAGGCTTCTCCTCCATCGCCTAGCTTCATTGGTAGATCGGTAATCTCGCCATTGACAATGAAATCAACTTTCTTCTGTGAAGGTCTCAACAGTTGGAATTTTCCGAACCGCACGTGGAAGGGCGAACACGAAAGCTCTCCATCCGGTTGCTCAACAACAATCACATCAATTGCACCAGATAGGGTGGCTGGATTGATGGAACTCCATGTCTTGGAGACTGATCCAATGGCTCTTCCAACGTATTGCATGGGAGAATTTTTGATGGGCAAGTTATTTTAGTCGTGCAATTTCGAGACACGACAGAAAATATGTCATATATGAGAAGGGCTATTTTGGTCAAGGAACTCGATAAAAAGGATCCTGTTGTATGTGAATTGCACAATTCGAAAATTAAAGTAGTACAAAGGTAACACAACCGATTTTGGAGAAGAAAGATTCTTGTTTGTTTTTGTTGTATAGTGGGTTTTTAATTTTGGTTCTAATTAAATTCGACAGTAAATTATTGATAATCAGTTTTAATCTTCTCAATAACAACTTCAATTGCAAGTTTACCTTAACTTTATCTTAAATTTATCTTTATTATCTACCCCTAGTTACGTTGCTCGACTCCCTCAGTCTTCACTAGCTCAATGGAGCCGTCAGTCTCGAGACTGTTGCAGTAATTGCTGATCAGACTGCTCATCACGAGATTCTCGTATTTGGATGGCTGTATAGGCAGTCTAAAATGTTTCTGCCAGTCGTTTTCTGTTTGTGTGAGTTTTGCGTCGGGGTTGAGTTTGAGTTTCTCTTCGTTCTCATTCTTAGTTTGTGTCTTCCATTGGTTGATCTTCACCATTTCCCGGGACAGATTGCGCTGGTAGTAGTTCAAGTTACCTAGAGTGTGATTAAACGTGTCCACGGCCTCATTCAAATTGTCGACCGTGAGGTTCATCGAGGCCAAAGTGGCACCCGTCAGCTCCAAACATGAGTTCTCGTCTAAGCTTGGACTCAACTCCTGCAATTTCAGGTTCGAAAGATGGTTGTTTTTAATCTTCAGCGGCACTTCCTCAAAGATGTTTCTGTACGTAAGTCTGTTCTCATAAAGGTTTTTGGAAACGAATCTCTCGTCGGATCTCCATGCTCTCACGAACGACTCGCTCAATTTATATGCCTTCAGGCTCAGTAGTCCGTCCATCGACCTGAGAGCATCAAACACAAGCACCACCACCGGTGTCGAGTCTCTGTTCTCCTTGAGGTTGTAGTTCTGAAGGTTGATCATGGACTCAATCAGAGACTGGCCAACAAACTTGCCTCCGTTGGTGGTCAAAAACCAACCCACATGTTTCACTCCAGCCTTGGTATCTTTCAGTTTGGCGAGTAAATCGTTCTGGTATTTCAGATTCGAGCCCTTGACATTGAAGATCTCGTCGTTGGTGTACGAGGATGGGAATTGGAAAGTATGCGAAACGTTCACTTTTGTCTGCTTCTTGTCCTCAGATTCAGACACCACAGTGTCCAATCCATACAGTGGGCCAGCCTCCGTGGCAGGATACGTGTCTGATCCAATCTTGCTGATCTTCAGGGCCACACTGGCACTAATTTCCACGTTAATAGACATGGTGTTCCTCAAAATCAACAGCTAGTTAATGAAAAAAAATTTTCAACTGTGTGCCACACACTACAAAGACAAGTGCGTTGAGTCAAAAAACTATTTAATTTAATTTCATCAACATGTCTGATAAAGTCGAAGAAGTGGCAGAGTCCCTGCAGAAGACCTACTTGGATGAGGTCACCGGTGAACAGGTTTCCAAGTCTGAACTGAAAAAGAGACAGAAGCTGCGTGCACTCGAGATCAAGAAGGCTGAAAAGGCCAAGAAGGCCGCCGAGACAGCTCCAAAAGTGTCCAAGAAGAAGGACGATTTGGCCAATTTGAACCCTAACCAGTACTTTGAGATTAGATCTGCCCAGATTAACGAGCTCAGAAGCCCTGAGAGCGAGACCAATCCTTATCCCCACAAATTCCAGGTCTCTGTTAAACTTGATCAGTTCAGAGAGAAGTACAGCCATTTGAAGAAAGGCGAGACCTTGCCAGAGGAGAAGGTCTGCATTGCTGGAAGAATTATGGTTAAGAGAGAATCTGGTTCCAAGCTGAAATTCTACAACCTTTCTAGTGAAGGTGCCTCTTTGCAGGTCATGGCCCAGGCTCAGGACTGCGATGGTGATTTCAGCGAGATGCACGACATCTTGAGAAGAGGTGATATTATCGGTGTTGAGGGCTACCCAGGAAAGACCAACCCTGCCAAGGGAGGTGAGGGTGAGTTGTCTGTGTTTGCTACCAAGGTGATACTCCTCACTCCATGTCTGCACATGTTGCCAACCGAGCACTACGGTTTTAAGGACCAGGAGGCCAGATACAGAAAGAGATACCTGGACTTGATCATGAACAAGTCGACCAAGGATACCTTCATCGCCAGATCCAAGATCATCTCGTACATCAGAAGATTCCTCGATAGCAGAGACTTTATTGAGGTCGAGACCCCAATTTTGAACGTGATTGCTGGTGGAGCCACCGCCAAGCCTTTTACTACTCACCACAATGACCTTGATATGGACATGTACATGAGAATTGCTCCAGAGTTGTTCTTGAAGGAGCTGGTCGTTGGTGGTATGGAGAGAGTTTACGAGATTGGTAGACAGTTCAGAAACGAAGGTATTGACATGACACACAACCCAGAGTTCACCACTTGTGAGTTCTATGAGGCGTATGCTGATGTCTTTGACCTGATGGAAACTACTGAGTTGATGTTCTCTGAGATGGTCAAGGAAATCACTGGTGACTACAAGATCAAATACCACCCAGACGGACCAGATGGCAAAGAGTTGACACTGGACTTCACAAGACCATGGAAGAGAATCAACATGATTGAGGAGCTTGAAAAGGTCTTTGACGTGAAATTCCCTCCAGGAGACCAATTGCACACTCCCGAGACGGGCGATTTCTTGAAGAAGATCTTGATCAAGCATAAGCTTGACTGTCCTCCTCCTTTGACCAACGCCAGAATGCTCGACAAGCTTGTTGGTGAGCTTGAGGACACCTGTATTAACCCGACCTTCATCTTTGGCCATCCTCAGATGATGTCTCCATTGGCCAAGTACGACAGAAACATTCCAGGTCTTTGTGAGCGGTTCGAGGTTTTCGTTGCTACCAAGGAGATTTGTAACGCTTACACCGAGTTGAACGATCCATTCGACCAGAGACAGAGATTCGAGGAGCAGGCCAGACAGAAGGCCCAGGGTGACGACGAGGCACAGCTGGTTGACGAGGTGTTCTGTAATGCTTTAGAATACGGTCTTCCTCCAACTGCTGGCTGGGGTTGTGGTATTGACAGATTGGCAATGTTCCTGACCGACTCCAACACCATTAGAGAAGTTCTGTTATTCCCTACTTTGAAGCCAGATTCTCTCATCAAGGGTGAGGAGAAGAAAGATTAACTATAATAGTTTAATGTTACAGAGTAAATAATGCACAATTATAAACTAGCGACCTCTCAGTTGGCCCTGCCGCTTCATTTCGAGCGCACGTTTGTACGGAGGGTCCGTAGGCATCTGCACGGGATCCAGACTTTTCTGGACCTTGACATCGAGCGAATACGATGCGTCCGAATCATAGCTGCTTTTCAGGTCTCCACATGCCACAAATGGGGCCACCTTGCGTTCCTCAAAGTCCACTCTCAAGTCGTCATGCAGTTTTGCGCGTCCAATGTCCATCTGCTGGAAGAATTCTTCGGTAGAAAGATCTGGTTGCAAATTAGGATTCCATCCTTCTCGTGGTTTGTATCCAATACAAACAATGAAGGACTCGAGCGACGTACCTCTAGAAGCGCGCGGTTTGGCACAAACCACTTTTTCGAACAGAAACCCAAGCTGACTGTACAAGAGATCGATATCTCTACCTCTGAAGATTTTAGCCACAAAAGTGCCTCCTTCTTTCAGCAAACAAGTTGCGAGACGCAGTGCACAAAGAATAAGCTGGGCCTGAATATATTCGTCTAGATCATGAAGTCCCGTGACATCAGGAGCTCCGTCGGAGCAAACGAAGTCTGCCTTCTGTCCACCAAATATTTTAAGGATCTTGTCCAGCGTCCGCGGATCCGTGATATCTGCCTGAAGGGTTGTGACATTATCAATGTGGGCCATCGGCTGGAGGTCCACAGCAACGATTTGGGCATCTGAGTGTTCGCTCTTGAATATCTCCCGGCTCAAGACCTGGGACCAAGACCCTGGAGCAGCGCATAGGTCCACCACCCGATGGACATTCTCAAAAAGACCAAACTGCTCATTCAACTGAAGCAACTTGTATGCCGAGCGGGCTCTCCAACCCTCCTCCTTGGCCTTTCTATAGTAAACGTCTCTTTTGTCCTTACTGCTTTTTCCCATAGTACGAAAAAATAAAAGTTGAAAAATTTTATTGTCCACCATGTTTAAAACGGCGTGTTGTCTGCGTGCTGCGCAGCGGCCGTTCACGACAAGTGTCCGCAGACTCAATCTAGACAAGCAACTGGATGAGCTGGCAGCACTGAAAGCTCAGTTGACGAGGCCTCCAGAAGTGAGCGAGCACAAGGTCGCTAAGTCGAAGTTGATCGATTCGTTCAAAAATTACAATCCACAGGTGCTCACAAACGAGTCAGAACTGCCTGGTCTTCAAAGACCGCTCCCTATCAGCGCAGAACTCAACTACTATGCCCCGTTGAAACACGAAATTAAGTACGGTCATCTGAAGGCAGAGTTGGTTTTCCGGTCGTTCGATACGTATAACCTGGAGTTCATTGCCGACTTTGCGCTCAGAGTGGCATATTATCTTGGACTCCCGGCAACAGGACCTCTTCCTATGCCGAAAAAAGTGGAAAGATGGACAGTTATCAACTCCTCATTCGTGCATGCCAAAACCAAACAGAATTGGGAGAGAAAAACGTATGGTCGTATCATCAAGATATGGGACTCCGAACCAGAAGTGATTGACATCCTATTAAGTACGCTTAACAAGCACTCCATGTGGGGTGTCGGAATGAAGTGCAGCATGTACGTGCAGGAGCCTCTCGGAATGGGCAAGAAGATGGAGCAGTTGCCGGGCGGCTCGCAGACTCTGTCGGACTTCACTTCGACGCTCAACACGCTGAGCAAACAGGCTCAATCGCCAGTGGCACAAAGAGTTGTGGAGTTGTTACAAGATCCTCTATTTACCCAGCACATGTCGTCCAAGGAGCTGGAAGAGGTCAAGAAGACTGTCGACGAAAAATGAGGTGGTCAGTGTACATAGACTAAACAAATATATTATTTTACCCGTACATCAAATCCTGCTCTTCCTCGCTATCTTCAAGCTCTATCTTCGGTTTCTTCGTCACATCTAGTCGGCACAGGGGACATGTTTTATTCAATTTAAGCCATGGCCCGATACAATCAAGGTCAAAATAATGCTTGGAGTTGCATGGCAGCTCCACGATCAATGGATACTTTTCCTGATGGAATTCGTTTGTACAGATTGGGCAACATTTATCTTTGGGCACTGAACTTATCTTGACCCGGTCTAGGGTGTCTAGAAAATCGTCATCGACGCCCTTGGTGTCACCTTCTGACATGACGCCATTGGGATCCAATATCGTCCTCACAAGTGCCTCCATCATTTCGGGGCTATTTTCACGCTGTCTCAGTATCTCCAGATACTCAGAGATGATCTGAGGCTGGTCCTGGGTCTGCGATCCAGTCAAAAATGTGTCGAGAACGTCTCTTAAAGTTGGTTGACGAGACATCAAGATAGTAAATGGCAGTGAAAAAAATACAAATCTATTAAATGTTTGATGATAAAAGGGGCCTGCAAATAGCCTACGAGGAAGCTGTCAAGAGCTACGAGGAAGGTGGAATCCCGATCGGTAGGTATATTTTCCCCCGGCCCACTAACTCTAGGCTCCTGTTTAATCCACGAAGATGGAACTGTATTGGGAAGAGGACACAACATGCGTATCCAAAAGAGCTCGCCAACTCTCCACGGAGAGATCTCTTGCCTGGAAAATTGTGGCAGATTAAAAGCCGAAGTGTATGCTAAATGTACTCTTTACACGACTTTGTCACCATGCTCGATGTGTAGTGGTTCTGCAGTGCTTTTCAAAATTCCTCGTGTGGTCCTGGGAGAGAACCAGAACTTTCGAGGCTACGAAGGCTGGCTAGAGAAACAGGGTATTGAGACGGTCAATTTAGAGGACTCTAAATGTATAGAGATTATGGCTAAGTTTATCAAGGAGAGACCGGCCGACTGGTATGAGGATATCGGTGAATCTGAAAAATAGACCCTTTGATTTACAGTTTCAAGATTTAGATGTGAATATTATATAATTTTTTGTATTATTTTTTCTATATCATGCCTAAAAGAACCACTGAAAATTCCGGTCCTGAGTCGTTAAAACGACCTAAAGTTGCCAAATCAAAACCAAACTACACCATATATGTCAAAAATCTAAACGATAAGCTACCAGCAGCAACACTACAGAAGAATCTATACATCCTGTTCTCTACATATGGTGACGTGATAGCTATCAATTGCACAAATCGCGGCAAGCTTCGAGGACAGGCGTGGATTGCATTAAGTTCGTTGGAGGAGTCTAAATCAGCAATGGAAAGCCTTAATGGACGATCGTTCTTTGGAAAATCGTTGGTGTTGAACTACAGTGACAAGAAAAGCCATGCCATTGAGAAATTAGAAGATATCCAGAAAACCGTGTAATATACATTATCATACAAATTCAACGCCGGCCCTTACTGAGTCGCCAGTTCTCAGAAGGATCATTTCTGTTGAACAAAGGCTGTATCTTTTCCGTCTTCTTCTTCGAACTGAGATGGTTTGGGTCAGCATTCTTGAAGAACCGCGGTGCAAACGTCACCAGCCATTTAGGATCTATTTTGGTGATACAATGCATATACTCTTTGTTGGTGAGCACAAGAGTATGATAAATCACATAATCAACTCCGTGTTTCTTGAAAAGCGATGAAGAGGGATGAATATGCACTGGGGTATTTTCCACCAGAGTTCGATACGACCCTTCTTCAGGATCATGGGTGGCAGCTCGTTTCGCAGAGTTCTTGAAATAACCGGAAACAAATGCTTTACGAATCTGGTCCCAGTTTCCACGACAACTGATCACTGAAGACTCTATCCGCCGCTCCTTCTTGTCGAGACTGTCCATAATTTTGATCAGCTGTTTGCGCACGTCACGGGCCCTTCTGAGCGACTTTTCGTGGATGAAGTGGTCCTGACACCATGTTCTTGAACTGTCTGCATCTGACCATTTGAGGTATACATTAAGGAACGTCAAATGGTCCCCATTATAGTCGTGAAACTTGGCCTTCATCTTATCAGCAAGATCTCGTTTTTCTCTTGGACGGTAAAATATATCTGGAACCGAAAGCATGGCAATGATGGTGATGACCTCGTCAGAGCAATTAAACTCAATCGATTTGATCAGTGTCTTAGAGAGCAGAGGCTCCATAGGGAAATATGCCATCCGCTTTCCAAGTTCAGTCAATACACCATTCTCATCCAGTGCGTCCAGAATATAGAGTTCCTCCAATGCCGTGAGAATAAGCTCTTCCTTAGGTCTGTCCATGAAATTGAAATTCAGAACATCATCGATTCCCATCGCTTTGAGCATCAGAATTGTGTAGGATAGGTTTTGCCGCTGAATCTCTGGGATTGTGTTGGCAGACATTTCACTCAAATATGCACTTTTTGTGTACAGACGGTAGCAAATACCTGGGCCAGTTCTTCCAGCTCTACCAGACCGCTGGTCGGCCTGAGCTCTCGAAATTGGCTGCACAATAAGAGAGTCCATCCCCAATTTGGGATCATACGCATTAACTTTGACGAATCCGGGGTCAATCACATAATAAATACCGTCAATAGTAATCGAAGTTTCAGCAATGTTAGTGGCAAGAACGACCTTTCGCTTTCCTGGGGGGGTTGGCTCAAAGATCCGACTTTGCATTTCCGATGGTAGAGAAGAGTAGATTGGCAAGATGACGAGCTCAGAAACATTCGGCTTTGTTCCGTATAATATATTCATCTTCTCAACCAATGTCTCACAGCAGGTATCGATCTCTTCCTTACCAGTCAAGAAGACTAGAATGTCACCTGGCGGATTGTTCACATGAACATCAATTACCGTCTCGATACATGATTGAATGTAATCAAGCTCTGGCTCCTTGGTGTAGAAGATCTTCACTGGATATGTTCTTCCCTCGATGTGGAAAACAGGACACCCCTCGAAATACTTGGAGAACTTGGAAGAGTCAAGTGTGGCAGAAGTCACAATCAACTTCAGTCCACCTCTCCTTCTCAAAACGGCATCCCGCAGTAACGCAAAAAGAATATCAGTTGCGATTGTACGCTCATGCGCTTCGTCCAACATAACAACCGAATATTTGTTTAAATCCGGATCCACCAATGCCTCTCGTTGTAGCATACCATCAGTCATGTACTTGATAATCGTCTTGTTGCTAGTACAATCCTCAAACCGAATAGTATAACCGACCTCCTCACCAACCCTGCAACCGACTTCTTCTGCCACTCTCTTGGCCACACTGGTAGCTGCCACTCGCCTGGGTTGCGTACAAGCAATAACTCCCTTATCCGCATAACCTTCCTCAGCCAAATATTGGGTTATCTGAGTGGTTTTACCAGAACCAGTTTCACCAACAACGACCAAGAAATCATGTTCATCAATAAGACGAACCAGATCTTGCCTCTTCTTAAAAACTGGCAATGACTCCCGCTGCTCCCGCATACTCAGCTGCGAACGCATTCCATACGACTGTGCCTTGGACTGTTTCTGCCATTCTTGAAACGCCGATTGTCTGGATTCGTGTTCACTCATTTTTGGTATAAGTTCGTTCAATGGATCACCATTCATCCTGCTCCTTTCCTCCAACCTCTTTAATCGCTCTTCTTCTCGTTTTTGTTCAATCTTTCTGCGTTTTGCTTCACTCATAAACTTGGAACCATATTGTGCCACTCGAGACATAGACCCCTCCGGATTCTTGGTCACGATCAATGCAGATTCGTTCGTACTGGACTTATAATCTTTGCCTTTCAGAAAAGGGGGTGGAGCACTGTTCAATTCTATTTCGAAATCCTCGTCAGATTCATTCTCCGAAACCTCATTGACTTCTGCATATGGATCCTCACCATCCTCTGCCATTAGGGCAACCCGCTTGGCCCCAAATGCATGGTTTAGCTGTGTCATTTCCCATAAATCGGGTGCCTGTTTCCGTTTCTGGCCCCTCGGCCGCTCTGGTTCTGGCTCAAACGTTTCTATTCCTTTAATCTGATCAATATTTCGCATTGAAAGTGAAAGTTTTCCATCATTTTGCACTTTTATCACCTTGACAAATACATCCTGGCCTACCTTGAGAACTTCGGCTGGAGACTCCAATCGTCGGCTGGAGATTTGTGATATGTGACAGAGCCCATCTTTAGATCTCTCTTTCGTCGAAAGTGACACAAAAGCTCCAAAATTCTTGATACTTCGCACTCTTCCTTTGTAAATCTCTCCCTCTTCAACCATATAGAAATGCTAAAAAAAATTAAATAAATCATAAAAAATAAAATAAGCTATATATTCCTGTCCTACCCATTTCATAATCCTAAAATTTGGCGTACGCACTTGCATAGCTAACACTGCTATCCTGCGCAGAGATGACTGCGCTGCTCTGAGTGTAACCTAGCCAGTTGAAGCTTCCAGTGGAATGCTTCTCCATAAGTAATAGCAGCACGCTCAAAGGCTTGGCTCCACATATAGTGTTATCCGTTTTAGCCAGATAGCTTCTGAACGCCTTATAGGAGGTTTTGGACGCTATCTTCATTGCTTCTTTATCTAAGGCCTCAATGCTTTTGTAGATTGGGAGCGAATTAGGATCCCTCAAAACCTTACTTCCGTATCTTAGGTCCTGTAAATCGTCAACGTCACCAGATGGAGTGTATGTTGTATAACCAAAACGAGACCCCCAGTGGCAAAAGTCTGTGCTTATTATAAATGCGTTCTCACTGTCTTGGAAATAAGGAGTGAGATAGTCTGCCAGTTTGCGCTCAAAAGGTTCGTCGGTGGCACTGACCATGATGGGAATAATACTAGGCACTCCTTGTGGTAGCCTATTTGTCACTTTGTACAAGAAGGGCATATGCATTTCAAAACTGTGCTCTTCTTCATCCATGTCGGGTGACATGAGTTTAAACAACTGGGGATCCTTAGCAACCAACTCAGTGATAACCTCTTTATCCACGGGGACATTACCCAATGGGGTCTCATACCAGTCATAATTGCTAGTCATCACGCAATGCTTGTAGTAGACATGATGGGAAGGACCCATGATAAATACACGTTTGATATTATTTCCGTCTAGAGCGTTGTAGGTTTGGGCAAGAGTCTGCCCCGCATATGAATATCCGGCATGAGGGCCGACCAAAAGCCGGGCACCAGCTATGGGACCAGCTGCCTTGTTTAGCAGCTGGTCCAATTGGGCTTCTAGACGAGCTCCAGAGCCTGTGTACCAGGTACCTGCGTGTGTAGCTGGTCTTACAGACATAGAAAAAAAAGATAAGAAAAAATGCTGTCACAGGGACCGATTTAAAAAAGATGAACTGGGTCTCTCGTTTATTTAATAATCTATTTGTGATCTCCTTTCAAATCGTAATTCAGCTCGCTGTATGGTTTAGAGAAGAGAGGAGGCGGGTAAGGGTCATTATTTGCGGCCTCCATCTCTTTCCAGCTGTCAACAAGGTATTCCTGACACTCCTTGCTGAAAGCAATGATATCCTCCTGACTGAAAGCTTCACCGCGGTTGAAACTGTCCCAAAGCTTTTGACGCTTGTCGGCTAGCACACGCTCTAATCGCTTGTATCTGAAATCGAACCATTCAGTGTAGAATTGATCGTGGACGGACCGAGGCAGAATACTTGGACGAACACTAGTCAGACAACTGTTGTCCAGAACTGGGGCTTCTGGATAGTATCCGGCAACAGTTGCAATTCTGTTAGAGTTGGAATTTGGTTTCGTGGCAATGTGTCTGATGACTCTCGCCTGCAACAAGGTGCAGTAGCCAGGACGAGCAATGTTTGGAATAACCAGTGGAGATTCATCTCCCGTCATGATGACAGTCTCCCCACCCTTGTCCTTGGGGCATTCCCACATGATAACACAGGCAATTGAGGTCGAGTCATAGTGCTGGCCTAGAATCGAGCCCACTTCTTCGGCCTTGAAAATAACCTTACCATTCTCATCTTTTTTAGGCTCAGGATACAATGGAGCATCCAGAGGAACATCGGAGTCAGCCAGTGCCACATTAACATGGTTTACATCGTAGCCGTAAGTAGGAATCACTGGGATGCCTATTAATTTAGAGAAGATCTCGTTGAGACGAGGGTGTTCATACACGGATTTGGTGAATGGTGCATGTCCCTGCTCTGGATAGCCAGCAATGTGGAAGTCATGTCTGTTAGTTTTCAGACTGAAATCGGGATTAGTCAATCTACCGTACTTCTTCACAACTTCAGGCTGGAAAGCTTCCCACTTCATGATATCAATTGCCTCCTCGGTCAACAATGGGAATGGATAAGTAGCACCGAAATTGTTGATCGGCTTAGTGTGCGTCTTGTGAATACCCAGATCCTCAAGCTTGAACGTTTTGGTTGTTTCAAAGAATTCATCTTTCCATGCCAGATGCTTTTCAGGATCGAAAAGTTGATTTGGATTGAACCCTGGTCTACTCTCGATCTTATCAAGGATAGCTTGGACTTCTCTGTCCATGGTCTCCTGTGGAATATCCATGGAGTGCGCGCCGGTCTTGTAGTCTTCGCAAATCATTGTAGGTCAATGCTAGGCGGGTGTGCGCTCTCATATACCTTTTCGAACCTGATATATATGGCCCAGATATCGTCTGTGCTTCTCCATTCGGAAAAACCGAATTAACCCGTTTTGGCTGAATGCGGTAATGATAATTATTTTTCTTGAAATAAATTCTCTAAAAATTACTTCTGACCGAGCACGGCCGCAAATGGGATCAGAATCCGATTTTGTTTTGGTTCCCAAAACCAAACGACATTCTAGCCAGACAAGCACGTACGAACGTGCTCAAAAAAAGCTAAAACTCAACCGAAGTCTTCTTTACAATAGCCAATTATATGCAGATACCATCTCCGTGTTGAATTCGTATACACAGATCAAGGACAAAAAATGGACTCATTTGCGATGCTTGGCATTGGGATCGCCAGTGGAGGAAAATCAGGCACTGTTTCAACTTACATATTTGCAACTGGTTGCTGAAAAGTTCGAAATTGATTCAGTTTCTCTCTATGATCCTGCATTTACACCCCAAGACGAACGGTTTTTGGTATCTGAATGCAATTACAAAGTAGAAAAGACTTTTTCCAATAAAGACCTTGACCGGGTTCTTTTTTTTCTCCCGCATTCACCGATCACCTTATTAGAGGACGTTTTCTCGCTGCAACCAAAATGGATCATCACCAACGACGTATCACTCTACAAAAACAAATACACGGACAAAGAATACCATGAGAAATTTCCAGTATGTGCAGGGATTGCTAATTCTATAGATCCCTTTTCAAGTGACGGATTCACCGTGGTGGCAAGGACGAGGAAATCAAAAGTGGTGGAGCAGAGGACAATAATACCAAAAATCCCTGTTTCTGCCCACAAACTTGAAGCACAATCGACGCAGTCGTGGGGCTACGCATTTAGCGATCTGTGTATATATTCATTCAGCGCATGACAATACAAAAGTTATTTCTTTTCGCTCCTTTGTGGAGTTCTTTCTTTGGGAAATGGATCTGAGACTTTGGCTCCCTGATCCAGCGATACAAGTAATAAGCTAGCTTGTGAGATTCGTGAGATCTCACACACTCAAAACCTAATGCAGTCATGATTTTGGTCAATTTATCGTCGTCAAAATAGCGGGAATTCGTTGTGCAGGGTAAAGGTAGCACAAAGAATAAATATGGATGTGTATCCACAGGTTTCAAAAAATCGGTCATCCTTCGCATCATTTCTCCACGGAGCTGTGGATCAGGAACAAAGTTCACAACCAGTGAGCATGAAATTAAATCAAAACGTTCAGAATCGTCTGCCGGCAACGGCCGTTGCATGAAGTCTTGTTCCAATATCTCTGGCTCCTGCGAGTGCAAGTCTATTTTGACAACCTTTTGGAAGATATTGGATGTGGATATTTGATTCCTGGAGTTGAGACAGCCGATTTCGAGCGCAACAGCATCGTTCTTATCATATTTTAGTTCCTTCAACCATTCGACTAATTTTTTCGAAGAGTCCCCGCCTCTTTGCGAGCTTTGTCCCTGTGTAGATGCCGCTTGGTAGGTTTCTAGTCCACCTCTCTTTTGTATTTCACCGTCGATTTTTCCCAGCTCCACACAGATTTTATCTGGTGAGAGAGATTCTGCATTGATAACCTCAGTCGAAGGCGTTTTATTGACCACCAGGGTGTCAATGATTTCTGTTTTTGCAGAGTTATACCTTGCGTATAGATCTGTATCTCGCTTCAAGATCAGATTCGCTGGATCAGTGTCGATCTTACACTTCCAGATCTGTTCTAATCTCTTAATCAATTGTGTTCTATTTTTCAATAAAGTATGAAAGCGTCGTATAAGCTGACGTGCACGAAGTGGTTTAAGCGTTACCGGTTTCTTTTGTGCATGTAATGTTCTTTTTCCGGCCAGAAGTCCTTTTTTCTTGCTTCGAAGTGACATAAAATTAATCCCAAAACGTCCTGAAAAAAATTTGAATTTTTAGAATATTTTTTGAATATTTTTTTAAATACATTTAGGCTGTGGATCTATGGTTAGTGCTGCACAGAAGCTCATATTGAAGCGCAAGAAGTCTCAAAGACAGAACCAGAAGCGCAGGAAGGTAAAAGCACCAAGTGATTCTGTATCTGAACTGCAATATGTTGGTGAAAGCAAGCTGAGATGGAAGCCAGTTCAAATTCCAGATACTCTTGATGACTACGAGGGTTTCTACGGATTGGAGGAGATTGATGGCGTTGACATTAAATATGAGAATGGAAAGGTCAACTTTGTCGTGAAGGATGACTCCCAGCTAGCCAATGAGGACGAAAAAGATAACGATGAGGTGCCTTTTGAGATTGATGGGAAGAAGCAAACTAACGAGCAACATCAGGAAGAAGAAGGAGAAGAAGAAGGGGAGGGAGAAGAAGAAGAGGAGAAGGAGGAAAAGAAGGAAGAAGAAGAAGAAGAAGAAGGGGAGGAAGAATCACAGCAAATCGATACCGCAACAGATGAATTATCAGAGAATGTCTTTTCTTCCATCACAGAAGACTTGCCAGAGGAAGTGGAAATGCCAGAATGGGATAATATTCCTCTTTCTAATCATACTCTACAGGGACTACAGCAACTCGGATTTGAAAAACCAACGGCTATTCAAAAATCCTCTATTCCTCTGGCGTTGAGCGGAAAAGACGTTGTTGGAAAGGCCATAACAGGTTCTGGTAAAACATTAGCATATGGTATTCCTATTCTGGAGAAGGCTCTCTCGAAAAAGAGCGATCATATCAATGGAATTATTTTTACTCCAACGAGAGAGCTTGCAAATCAGGTGATGAAGCATTTACAACAACTGTTCAAATTTAGTCCGTTCCCTGAAAAGGCAGTTGTTTCCATAACTGGAGGTTTGTCTATTCAGAAACAGGAGCGTCTTCTGGGATATAAGCCAAGAGTTGTGATTGCAACGCCTGGCCGCTTTTTGGAGCTCTTAGAGAAGACTACTGATCTTGCTGTTCAGTTGGCTTCAACCGATGTTCTAGTTTTTGACGAAGCAGATCGTCTACTTCAAGATGGTCATTTTGAAGAAATCGGCAAGATTTTAGAGATCCTAAATAATCAACGTCCAACAATGGAGACCCGGAAATGGCAGTCGCTTGTGTTTTCTGCTACCTTTTCCAAAGATCTTTTTGGAAAGCTGGACAAGACACAAAAACGTGTTACTGACAGCGAAGAGGAGATTATTAAGATGCTCTATAAACAGCTGAAATTCCGCTCAAAACCAGAGTTCGTGGATGTGAATCCAACCGAAAGAGTGGCAAGTAAGATCACAGAAGCCATGATACCATGTGGTCCTACAGAGCGTGATTTGATGTTGTACTACTTTCTAACAATGTTTCCTGGAGTGACTTTGGTGTTTGCCAACTCTATTGATTCTGTGAAGCGACTGGCTCCAATGCTCAACAATTTGGGCGTTCCTACAGTTTCCCTACATTCTTCCATGATTCAAAAACAACGGTTGCGGTCTTTGGAGCGTTTCAAGGCCAACTCTGAAAAGGCTATCAAAGAGCACAATTCGTCTGTTTTGATTGCATCTGATGTGGCTGCAAGAGGTCTTGACATTCCAAATATTGACCACGTTGTGCATTACCATATTCCACGGACTGCTGATACCTATATCCATCGTTCTGGTAGAACTGCAAGAGCAGGTCGTGAGGGAGTCTCGGTTATTTTATGCTCGCCTAATGAAGCTTCTGGCCCTCTGAAACAGCTTCGAAAATCGGTTTCCAAGCAAGACGAGGTCGACGAGATCAAAAGTTTGCCTTTGGAGATTGACATCTTGGACCAGTTGCGCGAGAGACTGGATTTGAGTGCAAAATTAGCACAATCCGAGATTAGCAACCAATCGGTGAAAAAGGAACAATCATGGATAGAAAGTGCCGCCGAAGAGCTTGGAATTGAAGACCTTGGTGACTTAGCAGAAGACGACTTTCTCAAACGTGACAGAAAGCGTAAGGAGGGAAAACAGCTCTCGAAACAAGACTCGAAAGTCTATCGTGCGCAGTTGAAGCAGCTTTTGAAAAGACCTCTAAGAAAATCAGGAAGAAGATCCTACATCGCAGGAGGCCTGACCAACTTGGCAGCCATGCTTGCAAAAGATGACCATTCAGGCATCCTTGGGTATGTCCATAAAGACGCTCTAGATGTGCTGAGAAAAAAATAGAGATCATATACTTCGAAACTACATCATTAATCACTATAAAACTCATCTTCATCGTCGGAAACAAGTTGCTCAAAGTTGACCTTGTACCTAAGTAATGCACCTATTCCACCAAAGCCCTTGCAGAACTGCGCTCCCTCAGAAGATCTATCGGTAACAAATTCAAGCGTGGCACCGTAGTTTTTGTAGTTTTCAGCTAACCACTCCAAAAATGGCATCTCGTCCACAATCTCCATCTCCTGGCCAGTGGCCTTGTCCAACATGTAACTTTTATCCTCCTGCGATGGAGATGCATTGGCCACAACTTCATTGCCCTCGGAATCTTTGAGTGTGTATCTGATGGTCTCAAGACCTTCATAAACAATGATGATCTCACATGCTCCCAAGTCTAAAGCCTTAAGGGTGTCATCAATTCCGTAACAGAACTTTCCGGTATCTTGAGAAATTTCATCAAAGTATTGGGTGATGAGTTTCTTTTCCTGCACAAACTTGACATTGGACAAAGTTTCTGCAGATAGCTCGATGGCTTGGTTAAATCCGTTTTCTCCTCCATAAGAGATATCCACCAATTTCAGAATCTTGGCCTGTAATCTCTGGTCAAACATATCCGATTTGCTCAATTCGGTCTTGAAGTCAGCACTTCCAGCCAAAATAAGACCAGCAACCGTCACCTTGTCTCCAGAAATGAAGTTCTGAACAGCCACCTCGGCCACCTTTCTAACGTAGTTGTGTCTTTTCTCGTCTCTCAATCTGGCAAAACGCAGCGCAGATTGACCTCCTCTACCGTGCTTCTTCGGAAGATCAACGGTGAACTTGTGCAAAACCTCTCTTGTATTTCCCGAAAGCGTTCCAAACAACGCTCCATTACCATCCATCACAATGAATCCAAATCTGTCGTCGCTCTCCAAAAGCTCTGAAAGCGCCTCTGTATGGAATTTGTTGTCACATAGATACAATGATGTGTTGATAGGCTTGAAAGGCTCAAAACCAATCGTCAGCTTCTTTTCTTTACCCTGTTCAGTGATCACTTCACCACAGTACACAACCAGACCATTCTTAGGCACTGAGTTGTACAACTTCAATTTTTGCTGGGTGGATGTAATGGCAGAAAGCACAGAAAGTCTGTTGACACGCGACTTGATGTTGGAGGCCGTACCATATTCGTCGGTCAACATCTTTTGGATTATAGAGATCTGACCTTTTGGTGGAATGATCAAAGAGATCATCGAGGTACCGTTACCTCTTGCTTTTTCCAGCGACTTGATCAGTTTCTTGACCTTCCACATCTGGACGTTCTTTTCGGCCTCATCTTCACTAATAACTGGCGCCATGTTGTAAGAATAAAGTTTAATATTTGTTTGCCCTAACGAAAATTTTTCATATTGCGACGATTCCCCGGCGAGGTGGAGACTTTACAACTTTGGGAAGCAAATATTCGCCAGTAGTAGTCTGTAATGGTTCAATCAGTGTAAGTCATTGGACTCTAGCAGTTCGATGGTCGTTCAGTTTTACCACCGATCCAGTTCTTCAACCCCTCCATCCGTGCTCTGCGTCGATCGACTCTAAAATTTTTGACTAAACTTCTCTCTAATTAATCATGTCTGAGACCGCTAGCGCCCCTGCCCCTGCACCTACCGAGAACCAGCTCTCTAACAAGGAATTGAAGGAGCTAAAGAAGAAAGAGAAGGCTGCCAAGCGTGCTGCCGCACGATCGAGCACTCCTGGTGCTGAGTCAGCTCCAGGTAAGACAAAAGAGGCCAACGGTAAACCTCCAACTGCTACTCACATCAAAAAACAGCTTCATTCGGCCAAGATCATTGAGTCGGATCACAAGATTCCTACCATGTTTAGCCATCTTGAAACTCGGGAACAAAGAATCTCGTCGTCACCACAAATTGCCAATATCGTGCACCCTAAGATCTTGTCTTTGACACTCAAAATGTCCACCTACAAGATTGTCGGATCAACGGCACGGTGTCAGTCAATGCTTGAAGCTTTCAAGGATGTCATAATGTCTTACCAGACTCCAGACAATACTTCTTTGCAACGAAATCTCACATCCCATCTCTCGCATCAGATCGAATACTTGAAAACGGGGAGATCTCTCAGCATTTCGATGGGAAATGCTATCAGATGGCTCAAACAGCGGATATCAATCATTCCAATTGATATGAGTGATGAAAAAGCTAAAAGTTTGCTTATCGACGAGATTGAGCAGTACATTCAGGAGAAAATACTTTACTCTGCAAAGGTGATTACACAATTTGCTTCTACTCATATCCATGATGGCTCTAAACTGCTAACCTACGGTCATTCCGAAGTCCTCAAGAAACTTTTCAAATACTGCGCTATTGAAGAGAATAAATCGTTTGAGATTTACATCATTGACTCCAAACCT
Organism: Ogataea nonfermentans; assembly: GCA_003706255.2. NCBI lineage: Eukaryota > Fungi > Ascomycota > Pichiomycetes > Pichiales > Pichiaceae > Ogataea > Ogataea nonfermentans. The sequence goes on along the minus strand of PPKT02000002.1, from coordinate 446,924 downwards.
TTGTTCGAAGGTAAGAAGCTAGCTAGAGAGCTCTCAGCGATCTCAAACATCAAATGCCACTATAATCTTATTAACTCTCTCTCCACTATTTTGGAGAGATCAGATATAGACTTCTGTTTCCTCGGGGCTCATTCGATGTTGTCTAACGGTAGACTCTATGCGCGTGTCGGAACGGCTATGATCGCCATGGCTTCCAAAAACAAAAACATTCCTGTGCTGGTGTGTTGTGAGTCGATGAAGTTTAGCGACAAAGTTCAGCTCGACTCCGTCACTTTGAATGAACTAGGAGACTCTGAGGATGTCATTAACACCAAACCATTCGTGAAGACCGGCCCAAATTTTAATCAATTCCTCAACTCATTACAACAAAATGAGCCTAAGAAGCCGCAACAGCAGAGTAGCAAAAAGGACAAGAAGGAGCCACAGCTGACTGAAAGTGGGCTTTCAACATTAAGCGATTGGAAAGAGCTCAAAACTCTCAACATTCTCAACGTGATGTATGACTTGACTCCTCCAGATTACATCCAAAAAGTCATCACCGAGCTGGGAGCGCTGCCTCCATCCTCGGTTCCGGTCATATTGAGAGAATACAAGACTAATACATGAACTTGCCAAATGTGCAATAATAAATATGTTTTCGTCATTTGATTTGAACACTTTCGAGTCCTTCATCTTCACCCAATTTCAGCCTTTCAACGTAAGTTTCAAGCTTTTTCCAATGCTGCGATCTTAGTTCCTTCTGATTTTTCTCCTCCTTAGTCTGTTCTTCGTAGATGATACAGCATCTGTCGTACACGATTGGATTTGTGTCCATGAAGATTTTCAGTGCGTTGTATGCCAAGGATGAGATCGTGCGATTCCAATTGTTCGGTTCATCATAATTAAATTCATTGGCGGGTTGTTGTTGCTGTTGTTCAATGGCATCTAGTTCAGGTTGTGCCAACTCAAAAAGAGCCGGGAATATAATTGGTAGAATGTTTTCTGCATTCTCAGTAACCAAAGACACAAAATACTCGTTATTGAAATAACAGAGAACTTTCTCACTCACTTGGAAATGAGGTGAAGATATGCATTTTGATAACTGTGCAAACAAGGGTATTTCGATTCTCTGAAACTCCTGAGAATCAATGATCTCAAATATATCTTCAATTTCGTTCAAAAACATCAGTTCTTTGGGAGAGTTGATTTTAGGCCAATACCGTAGCAGGCCCATGATTACTTCCTCTGTTAAGCTAGGGTCTTTTTCCAAAAACTGTAAAATACAGTAAGCCAGTTGTGGATGATACAATGAAAGACATCTAGCTTTATGCAAAGGTAAAAGCACCCTTATCAAAAATATTTTGTGTTCCTCTTTCAAAGGAAGTGCAAAACCATTAATGATAGATCCAAGGATTTCAAGAAGCTCGGAGATGCCGTTGAACCTTCCTGTTTCGTAGACAAATGTCAAGAAGATATTGCCAATTGACTTTCTAATGAAGGATCTCAAGCTCAAAAACTTGCCGTATATTCTGTGCAAAGTCGTTTTTAAGCAATCTCTTTCCCTATTATCCTCACTATCAAATAATTCCAGCAATGTAAGCACAAATTGATGGTCTATGAATGGCTTAGCCACGGAGTTATTGAAATCAGGACTTTCCACAAATCTGAGGAAAAACTCGTAGACCATCTGCATATGAGGCCATGCTAGCTCGTAGACAGGCTCATCTTCATCCGGATCGTAGATTTCGCCCACCGGGTTGACTGGTGGAGGAATAGGTCTGAATATATTGACCTTAAACATCTCGACAACGTGTTCGTACATCTCTGGGGTGAATGTCATTCTTGTGGTACTGATAAAAGTCGTGAGCTCATGCAATGTGATACGTTTAAGCTCTTTTCCTTGAATATCTGAAGAGGGATCGTAGAAGTCAAACATGATCTTGCATTGGTCGATCTTCTGGATGAACAGCTCAACGTGGTATTCAGGGTCAACCTCGTCAAAGCTAGCAAGTTTCTCAAATGGCTGATGTTCATTGGTTGGCTCAAATCTAGAAGAGGAGTGTCTCTGAGGCGTTCTTGGTTTCAACTCCAAATCGTCCTTTGGAATCTTATCAAAAGCTAATGAGTGGTGGGAGGTATGCAACTTCGACATTTCGAGGTCTGGCGAAACAACATCGTCAGTTCTAACTGCCCCTGGGCCTATCACAGGGGTGGGTGTTTGGATCTGCGGGGGCTGAGACTGATGAGCTGACTTTGTGGACGATGAAGACGACGGCGAAGCTGTTGATTGGGTTTCCACCGCCGAATTCAGAGACGATTGCTCTGAAGAGGTGGAATGTGATTTTTTGACCGGCACCGATCCAGCACTTGAAGATGTTGTACTTGAGAACGAGCTAGTTGATTTCTGTTTTTCGGGTTTCTTGCTTGATTCCTCCTTTTTGTCCTTCTTCTTCTCTCCCTTTCCCGACCCAGACTTGGATCTAAACCGTTGTTTAAACCCTTTCATCATTTTGATGTTGTGCGCTATGGTTAGTTGCGTTTACACCTAAGAGGAATTCCAGCTTGTTTTCAACAGTACAAGAGGTTTGGCTTGGAGTTGGCTTAGTTCCGTAGAGGCAATTGTTGCAGAATATGCACTGGTTGAGCGATCCGAAGCAAATGCTAGTGTATTTTGCTGGATATACCACACTTATCTGAAACCAATCACTATTTCAAGGTGAGGGAAAAAGAAAACAATTCGTTCACTCGCCACAGGTGGCAGGATTGGGGCAAAGCACGCAAAAATTATCAGGTGGATGCGCCGCCACACGACATTATTATTGTTGTACAAAAGTATCTACTCCCTCTCCACATTGGCATTGACCATTCTGTTCTTGTAACTCAAAAAGCAATTCCATAGAATACTGATGACATTGACGGCCAGAAGCCTGTACTTGACAGGTGTAAACCAAAAATTCACGGCTTGGAAGATTGGCCAAACCTGCCAGTTCCGGATCAATGTGTCCCAATAAACGTCATTCAATTTAGCTTTAATCTCTGGTATTCCGTACCCCTCCATCACAGTGATACAGCCATAGTAAAGAGGAATGCCAACGGGTGCCCAAATCAGCTGATCGAAAGATACTTTTGCTATGGTATCGAACACTTTCTTTGGTTGCCACGGCAGAGGGAATCGAATGGTATCTATAAATCTGTACAGCTTGTTTCCAATAGGTGCGAAGATAATTCCTCCGTAGAGCACTGCTCGCAGAGTCCTCACATAATCATACTTGCTGTCTTGCGGCAAGCATACTTGTGCTAGTGCATCGCCAGAACCGAACAAGATCTGAGGTTAGGACATTGTAATCTATAAGACTTACACCTGTAGTTAACATGTTGGCCAGAAGCGGCCTTTTAGATAACAACTGGTTATACCGTGATAACATGGATTATGTTTGGGTAAAATTTTCTTATCGAATAATTTCTAGAATCCTCAATTTTAATAACTTGACAGTGGCAACATTGAATCACGAAAGAAGCATACAGACCAATGTTAAACGTAAAGTACACCAACTATGGAACAGCTGAACCATCTTCGGAGACAGCCATTATTTTTGCCTCCCACCAAGAGGGACGTCCCCGCTATCTTCAATATTTCCATTTTGGGAACGGAATATAAAATGCAACGGTGCTACGTGATCTATTGAACTGGGGACCTCTATTAAGGAATGAAACCAATATTACCCATACATTGCGGTGTCTGTCAAAGTGATCACTTTGTGAGATGAAAATTCCATTGGAAAAACAGGCTAGTCGAGGATCACGTCAGATAGAAGATCTGAAGTAGACATGAACTGGTCCACCTGAGCTTTTTAGCCGTTTAATTATCAGAAAAGATCTGGCTAGATACTGCTGGTATCAAAGATTGTTTATGACACTTGGGTAGCCTCCTAGACCGTTCTTACTCCTTGATTTTTGTCTGTGCTTTTTTGATTTAAATTACCCTTCCGGTTTAGTAAAACATAAATTTCCGTTTTCGGAAATATCAGGTTATTAGCAAGGCACTAAAGTACGTCACGAATAACATAGTTTCCTGGCCCCTGGCCGACGAAATGACCATAATACACGAATAGATGCAATCTCCTACCTTTGAGTATGCATTTATGCTTCTTTGGCCTACTCTATGTAACTTTCGCCTCCTTTAAATAGTCGTGTGCTGCTTCTAAAAGTTTTTGGGAGCAACAGGGAGCTATAGCAGTAGACTCCGCTAGCAACGCTCTACAAGCCTTAAAAGCTCTAAAAGTAGAACAATCGTACTGTTCAATCTTTGGGGAGTAGTTTGGTACCAAAAAGTCTGAATAATACACGGTTGTTGCCAATTTGGGCCACTTTCATGAGCAACTATCAGCAATTTCTGAAATTCCCAGAAAGGCAATGCCTTTAGCTATATAAAGAAACTTATTTCACCTGGCAAAAAAAAAAGCTACCGTACGAAAAGTATTCGACAACATGCACAGAACATACTCCCTTAGATCCAGCAGGGCTCCAACGGCTTCTGACTTACAGAACCCAATACCTGTTCCTCCATCCTCTACCAAGACTAACAGATTCTTCGGTAAGGGTTCCATCACCAACACCTTCAGAAGATCTGCTGCTGGTTCTTTTGGTCCAGAGTTGGCCAAGAAACTTGCTCAATTGGTCAAGATGGAGAAGAACGTGATGAGAGCAATTGAGCTCTCCTCCAAAGAAAGAAAATCTGCTGCAAAGCAGTTGTCTTTGTGGGGTGCCGACAACGAGGATGACGTGAGCGACATTACCGACAAATTGGGTGTCTTGATCTACGAAATTGGTGAGTTGGATGACCAATTCATCGACAGATACGACCAATATAGAATCACTCTTAAAAGTATCAGAGACATTGAGGGCTCTGTTCAGCCATCCAGAGACCGGAAACAAAAGATCACCGACCAGATTGCCTACCTTAAGTACAAGGACCCCCAATCTCCAAAAATCGTTATTTTGGAGCAGGAACTTGTTAGAGCTGAGGCAGAGTCTCTTGTCGCTGAGGCACAGCTCTCTAACATCACTAGAGAAAAGTTGAAGGCTTCTTTTGCTTACCACTTCGATTCCATCAGAGAACACTCTGAGAAGCTGGCACTGATTGCTGGTTACGGAAAAGCTCTTCTCGAATTGCTGGATGACTCCCCAGTCACTCCAGGTGAGACCAGACCATCCTATGACGGCTTCGAGGCATCCAAACAGATCATTATCGACTGCGAGAACGCCCTTGCTTCTTGGACTTATGAAACTGCCCAGGTGAAGCCAACCTTGAGTTTCAAGGCTACCGATGGTGAGATCTACGAGGATGAGGACTTGGCCGAGGATGTCCAGAACATGCACGTGACCGAGCAGGAGTGGGCCGAGCCAGAGAAACAAGCCGCTTAAGTGCGCCTGCCTTTATTTCTGTTTGTATTGTTATAGTGTTTTTGAAGCGTGCAAATTATTTATTCGTAGCGTAGACATGGATGTGAAGCGGGACCGGGAGAATGCGAGGGTTTCGGTATTTCACTCGTAACGTCTTCTGATCCTCTGGAACAAGATCAAAAGGAGCTTCTGGGGATTCGGAGGTTTCCAGAGTATTCTGGGCTTTAAAGACCATATCTTTAACGAGGAGCCAGTTGTGTCCTAGCCTAACCTCCTCCTCGTATGTTAGGATCTGTCGAATTTCTTCGACTTCAACTTGTTCGATCTCTAAATAGCATTTCCAGTTGTCAGTGCTCAACGGCACTCGTATCTTGCCGGCATTCGTAAGACTTGATATCGAGCGTATATGTTCGATTGGATATTCTAGTAGTACTGACAGCAACTTAGGCTTGATATCTTCGTACAGTCTTCTCAAATCCTTGTTGGACAGAGTGATTCGTACCACTTTGGACAAATTGATCGTGGTCTGGTTAATCGAAAGCTCTGAGATATTCTTCTCAATCTCTTTGCGATTCACATACGTCTTCACTGGTATTGCATATTTAGGCGTAAGCTTAATGAATGAGGTGATAGGAGCCATGGAGAGCAATCACTAATTTTAATTTTACTAACATTTTCCACATTTTATCGACCAACAAGAAATTCATCCATGTCGAGTGATGGGTTCACCCCTATCATCGCAATGTTCTATGCGGTTTTTCATCCAACTGAAGGAACAAAAGTGGTTTGCCAGGTACCCAGTGGATCCATTGTTCCCTCTGATCGCTCTAAGGACTCCTCTTCACTGGCAGTGCCATTATTCGACTTCGACTCCATCAAGAACTATGTGATTCCGAAACCGGCACTTTGTAACAAGCTCATTACTTTTAAGATTAGCAACTATCGTGTGGTAGGATTTCCAGTCAATATTTATGCCTCTCATTATGCCAGGAACTCGTTCAACTTCAACCTATGTTTTGTTTTCAAGTACGAGGATGATACCACACCATATGAGGGTCATGTCAAACGACTTGGTCGAATGTTCCGTGCTCTAGAGGAACAATCCCAACTTCTCTCGAAATCAGATAAGAACTCTGAAGTGTTTTTCAAGCCCCAGACTCTAAAAGAGCCGAAAATATGGTCTAAATCCTCTAATTACATAAAAATCGTGCAGAACGAAGACATCAATAACGCAGTTGCCTTATCAAAACAACCAGGGCGTTTGGAGCTAATGGAGCCCCTCTTATCTTCTATCGAAAGTTTCGTTCAGCAAATTTACCAGGATTTGAATAACTACTCAGAATGCCTTATTCCCATAGACGCAGCCAATTCTGTTGATATAAAGCTTTTTCCTATCCTCTCACCGCCACCAGAAATTAACGCATCAGACGTTCCAATTGCAACAGTCAAACTTGAATCGATGGTTGATCCACTTTGGGATCCTACAATGGTCAAGATTTTACCTTTCATCAATGGAATTAACTCGGTAAAGAAAATTAGTATCCTTGCTGACGCAGACTATGAACTCACGAAACAGTGCATTCAACATCTAATTCATTTCAAATCAGTCACAGTATTGGATATCTTCCAGTTCTCGAATTGCTATGCTCCAACATCCCAAATTGCCAAATTTCTGCGCGACCCATTAATGGCTTCCGAATGTCAAGCGTATGTGGTATCTTCTACTGGGACGTTTAGTAATTTGCCCCTGAGACGCAGCCGATTATCAGCATCCAACTCGGATGCCGAAAATGCCAGTGTTCATTCGTCTTCACTGGGAACTGACAGGATGCCACAACTGCAGGAAAGTCAACAGCCATCGTTCTCACCGAAGACCAATTCATTGTATCAAAACCATAAGCGGATGCAGAGGTCAACGATAGTCACTTTACCATCCAAAGCCTCACTGTTTTCGTTATACTGTTCGATGAATCAGAATCTGCCTTTGAAACAATGGTATATAGAGAACCACAAATCGTTGACGCATATTGATGTGCGACGCTTCATCTCCTTCGGTGTTTTGCGCGGAATAATATACAGAGTGCGGTCATATCCTGTGTCCAGCAAGCTCTCCAATACCATTGACCTTGGTGCAAGCTATTCCAATTATAATGTTCATCATCAGAGAAAAAGCACGTACAACATTTCAGTTTTGCCCGTGACAAAAGCCAGCACTCAAAGGATGAGCAACGATATGGACGAAGACGACGAAGAAATAGATGCTGACGAGAGCAATGATAAATTTGTGGACCTCACAGATTTGAAGTCGGAGAGACTGAAGCGCAAACAAGAAACTAGGTTGTCACGGCTACTGAAAAGATGCAGGGACTTTGACATGATCTGCACAGAGCTGAACATGCCAAAAAAGGAGGTCGAAGAAATTCTTTCGAGAATAGGTGATTGGAGTGTCATTAATTCGTAATCGATTCATAGTTTATCTAGATCCTCATCAATAGCAGATTTGCGCAAATCTTGCAACTTCTGATCTCTTCGATAGCAAGCGAGCCTAATTTTCATGAGGGAATCTTCCACAAGATCTGACTTCTGGAATTTCTTACCACACTCAGGACACTCTGAAGAGTTGTAGTTTGCGAGCGAAGCTTTGTCGTACGTGTGACCACAGATCTTGTTTTTCACAGGAGTTATCATTATAAGTCGGGAAATTGGACATGTCAAGTTGATCTTTCCACCTCCAACTTGCACCTCATCATCATCCTCCTGTTCATTAAACGGTACAGGCTCTGTGGGGTTTATAGCAACGAATAGCTTCTTGTTCACCTCCAAAGCCTCACTTTTTGTCAATCGGTTGTTAACCATACCAAACTCCTTCTGGTTGGCCAACATCGTTTCTTTGAACAGATCATGAAGTTGACTTGGAATGACATCCATGTTAGCATATCTTTCTAAATCGTCAAGACTGAGGGCTGATTCATTTCTTTCCAGTATTTCGGTCCGGGCCTTGTTGAAAGCAGCGAGATATGCTGCTTGCCGCCGTCTTGCCTGACCCAGCTTCGTAAGCACGCGTTTACCTTGCTGAAGTATGGGATCGTCCTCATATTTGGACTTTTTAGCCTTTTCGTAATCCTCAACTGAGATCTCATTCTTCAAGATCTTCTCGGTACCCTGTTCTAGCTGGTTATCAATATATGCGAACAAGGTTTCCATCAGAACACTGTCTGTGTTCTTGATGAGAGACTCCATCGTTTTGGTAGGATTCAGTTGCCGCAGCTCGGATTTGAACTTTTTTGTTAGCGGATAGTAAGTGGGCAATTGGAATAATCCATTAGATGATTCTGGAGTTTCACCCTCACCTAATTCGTCTTCTCTTTCTCGCTTCATATGGTCTTTCAAATTAATAACAAAAAAAAATAGAAACCAATTTTTCACCATGTCTCAGGAGGCAGAGTCGATGAGCTCAGTAACGATACTTCAGAAGATTGTGACTTTGCAGCACATTCACTCGCTATATCTGGCGGCACAACAGGCCCAGCCGCCGCGCAAAGATATTTCTTTTAACATCTTACAGCTCCAAACGATGATAAACAACAACCCGTTAATCAACCCAGATTTCGACCTTCTGGACATTAAGGGATCGCTTGACTCAATAAAACAGAAGAAGGAGAGCGGAAACGCAGTCCAGAACATTTTGACTCCTGTGCAAATCGTGCAAGTGATTGCTGAAAGTTTATCGGTTGATAACACTGACGACCAAGTGATATCACAGGTGCCCCGAAGCACCGTATTTCGTCTTTCCAACAAGGTTGATATAGCATTAGTCAAGGACCGACTGATAAAGATATTGAACAGTTACAAAAACACGACATTAGAGGAGATAACTGGCCTTGAACAGGACTTCAAGAATAAGAGAAAAGAGATGGACATGATCGAAAATGGCAACATCGAAGATACGAGACTCTACGAAGAGTTTGCCAAGAGCAAGGATGGAAACGATGACAAGCCGACCGAGGACTTAGTTGTTGAACAGACAGCATCACAACAAGAGTTAGTCAGTATGGTCCAGGAGAAATTACAGACCCAAGAGGGTGCCAAAATCAGCGATGTTCTTCAAGATCTGTCTGAAATTCAAAAGAAGGATGAAGATATAGTACTTGATGAGGCACAACTTGAAAAGACTTTGCAAATGGCTACGGAAGATGACGAGGCCGAAGGACCAGTTGAAAAAGGGCCAATTGAGGAAGCTGCAGAGGAGCTAACAAAAGAAGCAGCATCGCCAACTCCGGAGCCTACGACTCCAAAAACACCGACAAGCAGTGATGAAGAGCGCAGCCGCAAACGACGCGGCTCTGGCAGTGTGCCTCCAAGTACCAAAAAGCGTTTCAATACGCTTTCTGCCCAGCTACTCACGCAAATCTCGTCCAACCGGTTCGCATCTATGTTTATGCAACCAGTGAACGAAAACGAAGAGCCTGACTACTACAAGGTGATTCGACATCCTGTGGATATCAAGAGTCTCGGAAAAGCGATCCGGACAGGGGAAATTAAAACGTTCGACGAGTTAGAATTCGAGCTTCAACTGATGTTTAGCAACGCAATTATGTACAACGATATGCATCAGACAGAAACGTACAAATGGACAATTGAGATGATGGAAGAGGCACAAAACCTGCTCAATCTATTTCGGGAGTCATCCAGCAATTAAAGATGTTTATTTGCCGCCTCTCATCTGGTTCATCAGAAGTTGGTTCTGTTCCTGGAATCTGGATCCAACTCTCTCGGAATGTTTGAGGAACTTTTCTGCACACTTATTGAGACAAGTCTCTTCTCTAGAGCTAAGCTTGCTGGAGGTGAAGTCATTGACGCAGTCGTTGAAACATCTATCGACCAAGTTGGTGTAGAGCTGATTATTAGTTTAACAAAAGGCGGTTTCTGCAATACTTACTCTCATGAAGTCGTTCATTTGCTTCTGCTCCACGATTTTCTGGAATTCCTGTTGCTCTTTGTAATTTAGTTGATCCATGGCGAGAATAGATGTTGTTTAGTTGCTCGAAAATTTTTCAGAAATATTCAAATTAGTTAATTATGTACAGAACTTATGGAGAAAGAGCTCAGGCCCACCCTTCGAAGGTGGCCAGCAGGTTGCTCAATTTAATGGAAACAAAGCAAACAAACTTGTGTGCATCTGTCGATCTGGTCAAGACCCAAGATTTGTTGGATTTACTGGATAAACTCGGTCCTTTCATCTGTCTCGTCAAAACACACATCGACATCTTGGAGGACTTCTCTTACGAAAATACCGTTGTGCCACTATTAGCATTGGCGAAGAAGCACAATTTCATGATTTTTGAAGACAGAAAATTTGCTGATATAGGAAACACCGTGAAGCTCCAATACAAGGGTGGAATATACCAGATTGCCAAATGGGCCGACATTACCAATGCGCATGGAGTGACCGGCTCTGGAATTGTTTCCGGACTCAAACAGGCAGCAGAGGAGACCACAGATGAGCCGCGTGGGCTGCTCATGCTAGCCGAATTGTCCTCCAAAGGTTCCCTAGCTTACGGAGAATATACGAAGAAGACTGTTGAAATAGCGAAGTCCGACAAAGAGTTTGTGATTGGTTTCATTGCTCAGAATGATATGGGTGGTCGTGAAGAAGGTTTCGACTGGTTAATCATGACTCCGGGCGTGGGGCTAGACGATAAGGGTGATGCTCTTGGACAGCAATACCGCACAGTTGATGCGGTGATGGAGACCGGTACTGATATTATAATTGTGGGACGTGGACTTTTTGGAAAGGGTAGAGACCCGGTGGTAGAAGGAGAGCGGTATAGAAGTGCAGGGTGGGAGGCTTATAAGCGAAGAGTGACTAATTAGCATTCCATAATATATACATTATTCTAACCCCAAGTCCTCGCTGAGCTGTTGACGAGAGATCTCGAAGACGAGAAGACCGATCGAAGTAGCAGGAATGCTTGTGAAGGAGGTCCGGAAGAAGCCTCGATAGAAGAATCCAAATAGAGTAAGATGCGATTTGCGCCAACGATGTAACATGATCTCGAATGTCTCAATATAAGAGTTATAGTAGAGCTTAAAAAAACGCCGCCGGTCAAGCTGATGTACTTCGTTGTATATGTCGTGCGCTTCAAGCCTTGTAAGATGCACTTTCTGGATCTTATTGAATGGATATTGGATGGCTAGAAGAGTTGTAGCGGCACTGGCACCTGCCAGTAAGATGAATGTCAAATTTAGAGCTTTTGAGAACCTAGAATCTTTATTTGGTTGAACATCATCGTAAAATAGCTTCGATTTCAACCTTTGATACCATTCAATCATTTTTTCTGTCTTGTGAAATCCCTGATTCTTCACTAGCTCAAAAACAGAGAAGTAGAATGCAAAGCCAAGGCTTTCCTTGATAAAATTCAAGCCGAAGCCTGCGAAAATGCCTACAGGGCCAATCTGTTTCAGTTTGTACAATCCGTACTCCCACATATTTTTCTGTTTTCCGTTGACGAGTTCTGAATAGTTAGCTCTCGCATATAATGCATCCAGCGGAGATGCTGCAACGCTAGCCGCAGCTCCTGCAAGAAATCCAGCCCTGAATGTATCCAGAGGGTGAGGATCCTCCAAGGAATTCAAGTTCTTTCGATTTAGTTGTTGTAGCACCGTCAGATACGTCGAGTAGAGGATTACTCCAATTGCACTATTAGCAATTATAGGAGGCAATACTTGACGTGGAATAAAGTTCCAACCTTCTCGCTTGATTGACTGGTATAATAAAGCTATGCCCGAATGAGTTCGTAAGCTCCATGGCTTTGAAGCAAGTTCTCCATGTAGCAATGCTCGTGACATTGTAAGGTAATCAAAACGCGACGGCCTGAATAGTTTAGCCGGATTTCTCAAATACAAAGAAGTAAATTGATATACCACTGCCCGAATTCCGGCCGAAGAAGCAGAAACCACCTGCGTATTTCGCTGAGACAACTGCTGTGCAGCAGATCCGGGATCATCACGAAGAGCGATTGCATCACCCAGTAAAGCCTCTTTTGCCTCTCTCGCTCGCTCCATTTGTAGTCCTAACCAACTGTTTTTTTGACACAGCCAGAGTATTTTTAGAGAAAATATTTTAAGAAACACAGCCAGATCTCAAGATGCATAAATTAGATGCGCTAAATATTTAATCCACTTCGTCAACAGCCGCAGTTTTCTCAATCTCCGTAACAGCCACTTTTTTCTCAGGCTCTTGCTCGGTCTGCTCCTTAGCGTCATTTTCAACCAAAATCTTATCGTTGACCCCCTCTGTTTGCTTTATATCTTTAATTAAGTGCTTGAGTGATTCATCAATCTTGAGCTTGCCCAACTCTTCCAGATCCACTTCGTCTTTCTTCACAAGAAGCATATTCTTGAGAAATTCCAGGACTTCGTCCTTGAAGTTATGCTTGTGACGGTTCTTCGCTAAAAATTTAGACGACACGCTCAGAACTTTGCCAACAACACTATTCACGTCCCTGAATTTGTAGATCAAGATTACCTTGCACGTAAGATTCAAAACATCGTGCTGTGTCTTCACCATTCCCTGCACATCTGTGTTTTCAACATCAGGGTTCAATAACTCAACTAGCAAGCGGATGCATCCTGCATCAAGCACAAGTTCAGGGGAAAGCGAGTCTATAGGTAGCTCTGACGACACCAATAAACTTGTCAAAGTTTTCAAAGCATGTGACCGCAGCTCACGGCATGGATTATAGCATTGATGGGCAATTGCTTCAATCAGTGGGTACCAGCTGGATGAAATATCAGAATCCTGTGAAAGGGTAGCTTTAAAATTTTGAGACTCAATCACTGTGGCAAGTCCTTTCGTCAAAGTAATCGAGTTGGAAGCTGTAGAGACTAAGTCTTGGAACGGATTCTTATTTTTTTCAACTTTGTGGCCGCTCATTGTCAGCTTATCATACTCCTGTTCCCATTGGGCACCGTATGCTCCAACAGCAGAAATCTCGTCCAGCAGTCCGAGAACATCCATGTAATTCTGAAAAGTGATAATTTCAGGAAATGTCTCCACTAAGCTGCGCATGAATTGGTATACAATGTCTGTGTTCTTGGGTGCAGAAGCAAATATCCGGATCAATGACCAATACTTGCTATTATGAGACAAAATTTTCTGGCACCAACTACCTTTCACCAAAATGAGCATTTGAAGTGGATGCAGGATCACGGAGCCATACTTCATTAATGCCTCTCTATTTTTGAGTGCAAGATTGTAGAAGTTCTCGACTGTTGAGTTCAGCAATTCCTCGTTGGATTCATTGCCATTATGTAGAAGTAGCAACTTATAGGCATTCACTCTCACAAGACAGCTCATTTTGAAGTCATCAGCTGGAGTAAAGATCTGATCACACAACTTCAACGTTTGGACCACCAGTTTCGAGTCTCCTGTCAGTAAGAGATAGCACACACAAATCTCCAAAATAAATAGCGTTTCCTGTATAAAGACTCTCGGATCAGCATCCTCCTTCTTCGGAATGGATTGTAAAAGAATAGAAACTAGTAGATTGAGATTCTCTGGCGACGACTTGCTGACATTTCTGAAGAGGGAGCCGACACTACTAGACTTGATGCATTCCATGGTAGACAGCGTGCATTCAATCTCCTCATCTGTCGGTTCAGGTGTATCATCAGAAAGCCCCTTCAAATACGAAGAGAAGGTAGAGAATAATCCATTATCTTTCAGTGCTTTAGTCCGACTAAGTTGGAACTCCGCTTTTGGTTTCTGGAGCTTGTCCAAACCAATTTTCTTCTGAAATTCTGGAAACAGATCAGGCTCGATCAGTCCATTTTCGAATAATGTCAAGACAATTTGAATCAACGGTTTCCAATGGTGCGAAACCCTAAAGTTAGCTTTCCTGACAATTCTGAACAGGACGACAGTGCTCAACTGCGCTCTGAAGTCCCTTCCAAAGAGAACCGAGAGATCACTGACAAACACTGTTTCATTTTCTTTTTCAAGTTTTAATTCAGTTAGTGGAATAGGCTCTCTCGACTCCATAGCAAACTCGGACTTCTTGACTCCAGTTAAAGTAGTTAAGTGAGCAACAATTTCGATAATCTCGTCCACGAGATCAGACATTTGAAAAAAAGAAGCAATTGTAGCACACTTCTCCACTGTAGCAATCATTCTTGTTACTACACTATCATGTGTAGTATCATCAAACATCATTATCAAGGTACTGATGACATACCTCGAAGTTTTTTCGTACAAAACTTTGTCAAATTGTAACAAGTCTTCAATCTTGTCATCATTCAATGCCAAAGCATCATCACTTAGTAGTTTGCTAGCCTGTTCTGCAATCAGAGAATGCCAGACAGTCTCATACCATTTAGAAGTTCCTTTGTGTTCGTCGGGCATAATGATTTCCTTTTCCCTAATCGAGTAATATATCTTTTCAGTGTACCACTGAGGGAAGTCATTTCCTTTGTAACATCCTCTTAAATTTCTTTGGTAGTCTTCTAGTGTCATTGGCTTTTTGACATTGGGGTTGTGTAAATCTGTGTTTAGCATAATAATGGAAAAGGACAGCACGAAAAGAGAATCCTGATCTGGCTTCACTTTCTCATCATTTACAGCTTCGTTTGTTGCCAGAGCTTCAATGTCCTGACAAGCAATATATCTCTCATTAAATGCTTCAACAATTCTTTCAATTTGCTGTGCTTCTCCTGGAAGCCTGAAATTATTCAGAAGCATTCTCAATGCTTCGTCTGGCCTCAAGTTCTTGAAGTCCAGCAAGCTGATAAATTCTTTCAGCAGCCCACCATTGGTAGGTTTTGCCAAAAGCTCACCAAGCTTCTTCTTATCTATCCTTCCCGATTTTTCAAACAAAAACCTTGCGACCTCAGAAACATCGTTGATATCCATAATGAAACCTTTTTGTTGCAGCATTTCCAAACCTTGTTGGGGTTTTTCGTTCCACTTCTTCGTACACTCGATAAAATCAGACTTTTTAATCTGTTGCAAAACAAGAGGAGGAGGCGTGAGACCTTTAAAATCGATCCCCGATTTGCTTGCAGTCTTGATTCGCTCGTGAATACCATCAACAAATGAAAGTATCCCCTCCATGCAGATTGAGGGAACATTTCCTGTTGTGAATAGAGTGACTTCAGATGAAGACAAACGGCATAGAAGCTTAATGAGGGACTCAGCCATATCTGAGCGATCAAAATCACAATCATATGATTTAAATAGAGAGTGGAAAAAAAGAGGTGACTGTATCCAAAGTACACTCAAAGTTTCAACCAAAATTTCCTTGATCACAGGAACTTTCCCAGTTTGAAATTCGTTACCCAATTCATCCACCTCCATTTCTGTTAGTTGCTCAACATCAAAAGATCCCCTGTCACCCATCTTAAACACTCTCTCATTATTCTTCTCCAGATTTTTGCTCAACTTACCAAGATCTGCCACTATCGCCTGAAACATTGTCGTTAAAATGAGCTCAATTTGTATTTTCAAGTAATGACTCATGTTTAAAGTCAGGCTCAGAAAGAGCTTCATAGCAAGCGTTAGTAGATAAGGCGAGTCTGCAGTCTGAATGAGTTGAACCAGATGATGACATGTCTTGTCTGAAATCAACTGAAATAATGTGGGATGATTAACCAACACGCCTCCTGAAACTTCAACTATGGTGTTCAAGATATTTAATGCCAAAACACGGGAGCTCTCCGTAAACCTATACTGGTTCTCTGGAGATAAAATGTCTATTGTATGGTTCATATATTCCTTCATGCATGGTATGCCGAAGGGGACTTGATCATCTTCTGAAAGCGCAGAGCCAGTGTTAGCCAGGTTTGGTTGCTCTTCCTCCAAATTTTCAGCAGCCTCGACCTCAGTCTCGCCCTCTAAATCTTCATTCTTCTCTTCGACCTGTTCGTTTTGTCCAGCCTCCTCTGGAACCTGCTCGTTACTTTCTTGAGTGGTATCATCGCTTGGATAATCAGTACCACCAATTGTATCATTTGGGAGACCACCGGTATCCGTAGTGGCTGTAAGCTCCACTTCGAGCGATTTGATATTATGGTCGATCTCAGTATCAATTTCGATATCTTTCAATTTGCTAAATATTTTTTCTGTGATGCCTATGAGCGAAGTTTCGGCTGAGCTTCTCAAGATCTCCCTTCTTCTCGTATTAATAGCCAGGGAAAAACATGTTGAGACAGTCTCGTACATTGAATCGTCTGTCAGAAGATCACCGAGTTTTGAGGACACAATGAGCTCCAAAAGTTGGATAATCTTTATCAAAAGTATATCGTCCTGTGTTTGATCAGCACCTTCAAATCGACAATGGGATAGAGCCGATACTATCTGGCCCAGACATTGAAGAATATTAGGACAGTCTGTGTTCACGATACCGTATTTGATGAATTTTGATAGTGAGCTCACAGCCACACCGGTAATATAACCAGTAGTGGCAGGAGATTTGATGAGCACCAAGAACGGCTGTAAGAGCGTTAACACGTCTATATCATTGATTGATTTTAAATCGCTAAGCATGGACCTGAGCTCAACAAATCCACTTAGGAAATGATCATCGTCTTTCACTTTGTTTCCCGATTTAAGTATCGCTGGAAGACGGGCCGAACCGTCGTCGTCCGCGTACAGTGAGTTGTCTTTCATAAATTGACTGCCTAATAATGCAGAAAGCGGACCATTCACCGGAGACTTGGACGACTTCCGCATCACTGATGTGATAAAGGTACATTCCTCAATCACAAAAGAAAGGGGATCAATGGTTGATAGTCTGGAACCAGACATCGAAATTGGTTAACAATAGTAGAGTGCACTATTCGCCTTTGGGTTTTTTCTGCAATTGGTCGATAAATAATTGGTAGCAAGCTATTCTTTCAGTCGTTATACTGGATTCTTATAAATTCAAGTCAGAGCAACAATTCAGTTGCTCACCCAGTTCAGATCTCTTCGCTGCTCGTTAATCTAATATAACACTTTGTTTTTTTTTTGATTTATAAATTTCACCCTTCAAAATCAGGGGTTAGGAGCACAGACATGATAAGATCTATAAGAGATAGAGTTTAAAATCTTCTACTACTGTACGATCTATAGGCCGTCCAAGCCAAGCGCCAATCCTTGGTAGTCAAATTTGATCGGAGAACGTCAAAATCATACCTTTCCAATCTTTTTAAGAAACAGATGGTGGGAAGACTGTTCACAATCGGTAAAAACATTGCATCTGGTATTCCATGGTTTAGCTGACTCCACTCATGTTGCAGCTCCCAATCACCGTGTTCTTTAACCATCGTTTTAATTTGTTTTTGAAGTTTGGTAAATTTAAAACGGGCACTTAGGACGTGGTCATTGGCGACAGTGGAGACATCAAAAACGATTTCCTTAAGCTTTTCTTGGACGGTATTATCTTGCTTTTCTCCTTGTAAAAGTCGCAGCACGTCTTCCTGTGAGATATTATGATTCGAAATTAACTGAGTTGGCAGCATTACCTGTCTTCGTACATTGGCATGGTACCGGAGTCCAATGAGAAATGATGCAATGGATGTAGCTTGCCCAAAATGGGCATTAATGTCGCATAGTAGCTGCTCCAGCTGCTCCCCTCCCGGAAGATCAAGTATTCCTGTCGTTAGGGAAGAAACTTTTTTAAGCCTTGGCGATAGTAGTGCCTCTTGCAATGCATAATTAAGTTGTGAATAAGTTCCTTCACCAAATGAGCACATCGATTCAACATCTAAAAATCCTCGATGTGCTTCATTATTAAAGAAATGCTGATGACTGGCCACCATTTGGAAAAGATTTGAGAAATGTAGTTGAATACCTCTTTTTAAACAACTGTAAAGAAGGGTTGTTATTGGATCATCCATTAGCGACTTCGTATCGGATTGAGTTGTAGAAATCCCCTGAGCGCATTTGGAAAGCTGATCCTGCCAGAATTGAAACTTCAAGTTAATAAATTGCCTGTTTTCGACATTGCTTCCCAGAGATAGCTTTGAAAGTTCAACATTCAACGCTCGCAAAGCAATAAATGCGTCTCTTATTTCGGGGGGATAGAATTGTGCTAGCAGATACGAAGAGGAATCAAACTTCTTGACATTATCGATACAGTCAATACGAGCATTGTGAACTCTTCCTTCATGAAATTGAATAGTATCAAAATGAGGGTTTGAAACTATGGATCTTAGTGTCTTTCCAACTTTGGTGTTTGTCTTAATAGGAACTCGTATAGACCGAAACATTGACATTAAATATTAGTTGATAGCAAGAATCATCCCCACACATTTGATTATGTAAGGCTAAAAAAATTATTGGAGATCGTCTCAATTTTCCAAGATGAAGTCGTATGCTTATCTAGATATTCGGATTGGAAACAAAAAACTCGGTAGAATTGTCATTGAGCTGAACCACGAAGCTGCTCCAAAATCAAGCAAGAACTTCATAGAATTATGTCGAGAGAAAAAATACAAGGATTCATGCTTTCATAGAATCATAAAGAATTTTATGGTTCAAGGGGGAGACATCACAAACAGGTTCGCCGATGATAACAAGTATCCCCCAGATACTCTTGGGAAAGGAGGAATGTCCATCTATCCTTCAAATTATTTTGAAGATGAAAACACTATCGACGTGGACAAGCCTTTCTTGGTGTGCATGGGAAATCAGGGCACTATCAACTCTAATACTTCCCAGTTTTTCATAAATACTGTCATATCTCCGCATCTAAGTGGCAAACATACTGTTTTTGGTAGACTTATACATGGAAAGTCGATTGTTAGAGAAATGGAGAAGGTGGACGTTTTCAGTGGTAAGAGTAATGATCCTAGAGCGTGGATCCCCGTCAAAGAACAGGTAGTTTTGATTGAGGACTGTGGGGAATGGTTTGAAACTGATCCTGTTCCTTGCTATAATGCTTGCTATGACCAAATTGGAGGTGATATATACGAAGAGCATCCTGACGATAATGAGATTGAAGGTCTCGATCTAGAGAACTTGGAACAGACGTACAATATATCCAGTCTTATAAAGACCTCTGCTACCTTACTTTTCAAAGAGAAAAGACTCAATGATGCCTTTTTGAAGTACAAGAAGGCACTGCGATACTGCAATGAACTAATTCCTGACAAAGATTCCAGTGCAGACTACTACAAAAAGTTCATAGAGCTGAAGAAGACCTTGTTTCTGAACCTTGCATTGGTTGGGTTGCAATTGAAGGAGTATCAAACAACAATAGATTACTGTGGCTTTTTGCTTGAGATGGATAACGACGTTATACTCACGCAAACTCAAACCTCTAAAACATTATATCGGCTTGGAATGGCTTATGCGGGGTTAAAGAACTACGATGTTGCATTGGACTTCCTTACCAAAGCACATATGATTAGTCCTGATGATCAGGGTATAAAAAATGAGCAATCCTCAATGGCAAAGTTGGTGAAGGAACAGAAACAGAATGAAAGACAGCGGTTTGCCAAATTTTTCAACTAGCCTTTTAATAAATTCTAAACAGTAGCTTTGGAGTGCAACAAACACAGCCAAAATTTCCAGAATAAATGTTTTCCTTTTCCAAGTGAATTTTCTCGATGGCTAATATTGCGTCTGTATCACAATTCTTGGAGCAATCTTTGGCCCCAGGAACAGCAAAGCTTGCTGAGCAAAATCTCAGGAGCATTGAGGGCCAGCAAGGATTTCCGTCAACCCTTTTGCATGTTGTTGCGGCTGCTGATCTGAACAATTCTGTCAGATTGGCAGGGTCGTTGTATTTCAAGAATTTGATCAAGAGAAAATGGATAGACGAGTCAGGGATGTATCGCCTTCATATGGATGATGTAAGGATGGTCAAGTCAGAAATTGTCTCGCTTATGATCCAATTACCAGACTCTTTGCAAGTGCAGATCGGCGAGGCGGTCTCGCTCATTGCAGAGTCTGAATTCCCAGAGTTGTGGCCAGAGCTTATTGATGAGCTTGTTGCAAAATTGAGCTCGGAGAACATGCACACTAATAAGGGAGTTCTAAAGGTGGCACACTCGATCTTCAAAAGATGGAGACCTCTGTTTGGTTCCAACGAGCTTTACCTTGAAATCAATCTTGTTTTATCAAAGTTTGCACAACCTTTTTTGGAACTACTCAAAGTTGTGGATCATCTCATTGACCAGAGCTACAACAACAAAGATGCATTAAATGTACTTTTTGAAAACTTATTGCTTCTAGTTGACATTTACTATGATTTGAACTGCCAGGATATTCCGGAGTTTTTTGAAGATCATCTTAAAGAGGGGATGAGCGTCATACACAAGTATCTCAAATATTCAAATCCCATAATGGATGATCCGGATGAAGCAGACGAAATTGATATTGTTACGCTGGTGAAATCTAGTTGCTGTGAGCTCATACAACTGTACACTACTAGATATCAAGAGGAGTTGGGGGATTTGATTATTGAATTCATCAAAACGATATGGGAGTTACTCAGCAATATTGGAACCCAACCAAAGTACGACATATTGGCCTCCAAATCGCTGCAGTTTCTCACTATTATTGCTTCCCTTGAGGCTTATAATAGCACTTTGAAATCTGAAGAGGCGTTGAAAGAAATCACCGAGAAAATCATACTTCCCAATGTTACACTTAGGGAATCGGACGAAGAACTATTCGAGGATGACCCTATAGAGTATACCAGACGGGACCTTGAGGGATCCGACTCTGACACTAGAAGAAGAGCTTCGACGGATTTTTTGAGAGCACTCAAAGAAAACAAAGAACAGACCGTGACACAAGTCGTCATGACTTATATTAATCATTATCTTGCCGATTTCCAAGCGAATCCGTTGAACTGGAAATCCAAGGATTTGGCAATTTGTTTGTTCAGCTCCATAGCTGCTAAAGGATCTATTACCAATGCAGGTATCACTTCAACTAATCTTTTGGTTGATGTTGTTGAATTTTTCTCAAAATTTGTGGCTGATGACTTGGTCAATGAAGTTTCACACCCAATCCTAAAAGTGGATGCCATCAAGTACATCTTTACATTCAGAAATCAACTGACCAAGCAGCAGCTAATTGAAGCGTTTCCTTTACTTTCATCTCACTTTCAAGATGGTAACTACGTGGTCTATACCTATGCTTCTATTACCATTGAAAAGATTTTGGCCCTCAGAAACCCAACTAACCATCAACAACTGTTATTCAGCAAGTCCGATATATCGGTTTCCGTTTTCAGAGACTTACTAATGAACTTATTCCGGTTAATGTTCAGTAAGGGTGAATCCCCAGAGAAGCTGGCAGAAAACGAGTTTTTGATGAAGTGTGCAATGAGAATTTTACTGACCGCTGAAGATTCGTTGAGCGAATTTGCACCTGAGTTACTGCAACAATTAATGAAGATCGTTGATATCATCGGAAAGAATCCCTCAAATCCAAGATTCACCCACTACACATTTGAGTCCATCTGTGTTATTATCAAATACAACACCAAACAAATCACACACATATTTGAGCTCGTCAAACCGTGCATGCTATCCATTTTGGGCCAGGAGATACAAGAATTTATTCCATATTCGTTCCAGATTCTCTCATATTGTTTGGAATCCTATCCAAAATCGCAATCCTTGCCTGCTGAATATGAGCAACTAATCAAGCCCTTGTGCTCTCCTGCAGTGTGGGAATTCCGGGGTAATATTCCAGCTATAGAAAGACTACTAGCTTCAATTATCAAATTCAACCCGTCCTTGTTTACATCTGCTTCGTCTTTGACCCCAATTTTGGGTGTTTTTCAAAAGCTGATTTCTTCCAAGCTAAACGATCACCTGGGTTTCGAACTTTTGGAAACTATTTTGATAAGCGTGGATCTCGCGTATCTAGAACCTTTTATGAAGGAAATTGCTATGATTTTGCTGTCTAGGTTGCAAACTTCTAAGACAGAGAAGTTTGTGAAAAGATTTATTGTTTTTCTCAGCTCCATTGCTGCCTTTCCCACATCAAGTGATCATGTGCTTAAAAAAAACATGTTGGACTCCTCGTTTGTGATCAAATTTATAGACAATGTTCAAGAGGGTGTTTTCCAGCAGATTCTCACGAGTGTGATTGTCCCGACTATCGAGTCGTTCAACAACCTCCTCGACAAGAAAATACTGATTGTTGGGCTGACAAATTTAATTACTGAGAACTCACAAGTTTTGGGGCTTGAGAACTTTAAACAGGTTCTCACTAAGATATTAATAATCTCTGCCTCGGACAGTATCAAAAACTACAAGAACGTGAATGAAAATGTTGAGTTGTTGCTAGAACTCGAAAACGATGATCTCTCTTTTGGAGCAAACTTCAACAAACTCAATATTATTCAACAGAGATCCCTGGACCCTGTGAAAGATTTGAGTTCGAAGGACATGATTCTGGCTTACTTTAAGACCAAACTATTGTCAGTTCCCAACGTTCAGACCGTTCTAATGAGTTTGGACCAGTCAGACAAGGAAATGATGCACGGTTTGGGAATCATGTGACGTAAGCCGAGAGATCTTTGGAGATTAAAATGAAATGTCAATACAGTAAAACAAGTCTGTTTTGTAATATACACCTCTATTGTAAGTCATGATTTTGTAGCCTCTGTAGACTGTTTTGCTTCTTGTTCATCGTTATTATTTGGCATATTTTCCAACTTCTCAAGCCGTTCTTTTTCTGCAATTTCAGCAGCTGTCAAAAATCGTCCTCCCTGGCCTCGAGGTCTACGCATCGCATGCTTGTGCCTTGATTCGTGCAAATATGGTTTGCGTCCACGTTGTATTTTCAGATTTTCCTCTAACTTGGCTCTAGCTATTCTTCGTTTCAGGATACGATGATATTGTTTGGCATTCACGTAATAGGGTTGATCTGTTTGCTGTTGTGATGTAGGAGCTGCCGGGCGAGCCTGCGCAGGGGGCGACGGTGTAGTCGGGAGAGGCGATTGGTCTGTGGATGTAGACGTGTGATATTCTGCGGTGTCAAGATAGTCTTCGGAAAGCGTTTGCTGATGTGGCGGATACATTATCCCCAAATGTTGAGAGCTCTGCTGCTGTGGCTGAGAGAATTCAGACGAAATAGAAGCAGACATGGACGCGTTGGCTTCTGCTGCTTTATTATCGGACATTAGAACGTACAGGGTCGTCGGGTCGAAAAAAGCAAATTCAAGTCTAACCGGGTAACAAATTATTTACGAATTTGAGGAGTATTGATTATCATGTACGTTCCAACCTTAAGGCCAGCAGTTCTATTTTTCTTCTTTGCTCGCCAACCAGTAGCTGCAGGAACCCTTGTTGGTGCTTGGGCACTTTGGGAGGCAGATCGAAATCTAAATTGGGGAATCAAGGAAGGCTTTAGTGAGTGGAAGAACAAATGGTTGGGATTTCCGACCCACCAGACCATGTGGGCTGACTTTAAAGATCTGGATTCAGAGAGGAGACAAAACTAAATGACTTCAGCTTGTCAACACTTATTTATTATATTTATTCATCCTTATTATTTATTGACTGATATTGATTTTAAAGTGTTTTGGGGTATATACATGTAAATCGGTCACACTCGTCTCGCAAGACGATATAGCTCAAAAATAGCTGCTGGTGTAATACCTTGAATTCTACGTGCCTGTCCAATGGTTTCTGGGCGCGTTTCATTGAGCAACGACCTAGCCTCGGACGAGATCGAGGGAACAGTTGCGTAATCAAAATCGATAGGCAAGAGCAAATTCTCGTCACTTTTAAAGGCCCGAATTTGTGCATTCTCACGTCTTAGGTATCCTTGATAACTGCCTTCAACGTTGATCTTATCTTGGACTCTTTGAGGCAGCTCTCCCATGCGAGCGTTCTTTAACACCGGCAGCAGCGACCCCAATGTGATATTATCATAACGCAACAAGTCGAATGCAGACTTGTAGGTCGAATCCAACCGGATTTTTAACTTGTCAATTTGCTGATCCCATTCCTGCGAGGCCAACTTGAAATTTTGCAGATATTCAATGCTCTCTTCGTATAGTGCTTTTTCACGACTAAATATTTCCCACCTTTCGTCAGAAACACAACCCAAGCTTCTTCCTTTCCCTGTTAGTCTTAAGTCTGCATTGTCTGCCCTTACACTGATCCTAAACTCAGACCTCGAGGTGAACATTCGATATGGTTCCTCGACTCCCTTTGTAATCAGATCATCGATTAATATGCCAATGTAGCCGTCAGCACGATCTAGGATTAATTGATCCGATTCTTTTTGGCTCAGTCCTGCATTGATACCTGCTATGATCCCTTGGGCAGCCGCCTCTTCGTATCCTGTAGTACCATTAATCTGACCTGCTAAAAACAAACCATCGATTAATTTTGTCTCCAAAGTACGTTTCAACTCTCGTGGATCAATGTAATCGTACTCCACACCGTACCCTGGCTGCAACATTTTGACATTTTCGAGCCCAATTATTTTTCTAAGCATATCGTATTGTATGTCAGCAGGCATAGTACAAGAGATTCCATTTGGATACATCACGTCCGTATCCAACCCTTCCGGTTCAAGCCACACACGGTGTCGATCCTTATCAGAGAACCTCATGAGCTTCGATTCGATCGAAGGACAATATCTTGGTCCTTTCACAGTTTCCCTGATATGAATACTTTTGTCCAAATTAGCAAGAATCAAATCATGCATAGGCTTCGTTGTATAAGTTGAATAGCACAGTAGCTGGTCCTCTATTTCTGGTCTGTCATTGAGAAAACTCATTGGTTCCGGGGGATTGTCACCAGGTTCGGGTGTAACCTTTGAGTAATCCACCGATTTAGCACTGATCCGAGGTGGTGTACCAGTCTTTAACCTTCCAAGACGAAATCCTGCAGACTTGAATGTATTGCTCAACCCGTATGATGCGTCTTCACCAATTCTTCCCGCAGGCCATACTTCCAGTCCCAAATGAATTTCTGCGCTCAAAAAGGTCCCTGTTGTAATCACCACCTTGTCACATCTTATTAGTTCACCACCAGCAAGCACCACACCACAGACCTTGCCATGGTGTCGTCCATGTACGTCTTTCCTGCTTCCTGCTTCGTCAATAATCAAATCTTCAACTCTGGCATCCATAATTGTCAAATTTTCATAATCCTTTAAAAACTTCTGCATTTCAGTCAAATAAAGTTTGCGATCAATCTGTGCCCTATGACCCCAAACAGCAGCGCCACGAGACCTGTTCAACACTTTGAACTGAATACCGGCTTTGTCGACAATCCGTGGAGCAACACCATCGAGAGCGTCCACTTCTTTAAGTAATGTACCTTTTCCGATGCCTCCCGAATGCAGGATTACAAGACGTGACCCCAATCTTCGTCACATCCGGTGTTATCAATGTTGAAGCCACTCCTGTTCGTGCAGCCCCCGTAGCCGCCTCCACTCCAGCATGGCCTCCACCCACGACGATCACAGGGTGGTAAGGCTTCTGAAGAAGGGTTCTAGCTAGATCTGGTGTCAAAGACAGCTTTCTGGACAGATCTATACGTTTAAACGATTGGCTCGATGACTTGATGTGCAACATTTTTCAGTTTTTATCAACTTATTATCAAGAGGATTTTTTATTTTTTCTTTACTCTTTTTTTTTTTCGGTAGTCCTCCCCCCCGCCCTACTTCATATGGCATCTAGCTTATATTTTACATTTAATATACATTAAAAGGGCTCTAGGTTTCATTCTTCTTCCTCCATTGGAATCCTAAGAGAATCGTCACCAGAACTTGCTTCATTGTCAATTTGGAGTAGGAAACTAGAATTGAATTGCTGATCGTTGAAGATATCAATTTCTCCCTCGTTATTTACGGTATCAGGTAATTCGTCTCCCAAAGCATTTGGAGATAGCCCAGTTATCAATGTGAATGGTTCAATTTTTTCCATTTTTTCTTCATCCTCAAAGTTGCTCAAGACCTCAGAAGTATCCTCGCTTTCTCCTGTTGAACGTCCGGTCTCCATTTCTTGCTCCTCGGCCATTTTTTTCTTCAATGACTTGCGTCTCGCCATCTTATTTTTTTGAATCTCATCGTTGTAAAGCAGCTTCTCAATCTCGGAAATATCCTCCAAATCAAATATCTGGGAGCTCAGCCCCAGAATATCATTCTCAATTGATGATGTGCGTTGGGAGAAACTAAAGAGGTCATACACTGAATCAAGTCGCGTCCGATGCAACAGCAACTTTATATCATCATAATTCACATTCCTTCTTTTTGCATGTTCCATATAGCTCTCCAAATCATGTACCTCTTGTTCAAAAAATTCTTCACTGATTTGCTGTAGCCCAATCAATATGTCTCTAGACTGAAATTTACGGTGCTCTTGATCTGGGATAAACGTCCTTGTAAGTCCTCGAAGCATTGCAAGCGAAATCATAGGGTTCCTTCCAACATTAATGCTTGCACCTCTTACTTTCTTTCTGACAGTGACAAATGATGCCATGTCATCCAAAGGTTGTAATTGTAACAGAGATAAATCTGCATTCTCTGCACCAACATCATTATGATCACGAGCTTTCAGATTATAAATTGTATCACCACCCTCATCATAATTGTCTTCCTCATCATCTTCATCGTCGAAGTCGGCTCCCATATCAAAGTCACCAAGATTGGGCCCGATCTCTTCCAGAAAGGGTTGATTATTATCTGCAAGAGATTCAATCAGCCCATCATTACCATCGGAACCAAATTCTCCTTCATTTCGTATTATAGCCTCTGGTATTGCCACATTTGAGTCGCCAAATGAAGCTTCAAGAGATAATCTGCTTGATAAGCGTCCTTTCCTTGGAGTTTTGTCAGGAGTCACAGGCAAATTCCTCCCCTGGGTAATCCTCTGTGGCTCTATTACAAGGTGTGAGCCTGTCTGAGCTGGTACAAGTCTGTCGTATAATATTTCTAGTGGATCATTTGTTGTGTCTTGAAGCTTTCTCTTTTTCCTCGTATCCTCTTTCTCTAACGTGAGTAGCCTTCCTAGCATCATTAAATCTTTCCTGGGAGAATAGTTCTTGTTACTTTTACTCTTCGATAGCGAGAGAAGAAGCCTGTGTCGGCGGGGGGTCGTCCCATCCGCGATGGTTTGTAAAGTTATAGGAGTCGTAGGTAACCGCGGGTTTCTATTAGGGGTATTTGACCGTGATGGTGTTCTGGATGGAGTTCTAGACAATTTTGGAGTAGCTGTTTTGCGAGGCGTACTTCGACTTTGAAAGTGCTGCTGTCTGTGTGGAGTATTTATGATGTTTTGTTGTAAATTCGTTGGGGTTTTTGGCCGTCGTGGAGTCCTTAGTAAGCTCATCTGGGAATCTTCCAATACCTGGCCACGATATATCTCCGTGACTTCGCGTTCGGATTCGATGTCATTATCAGCAGACGGTGAAAGAAGCGACTCATCTGCTTGAAGTGTGTCATACTTCGTGGGTGAATACTGCGAACTCATATTATTCCAGTTTTCTAGCCCATATGCTTTGAAGCTGTTAATACTTCAATTGGCTTCCGGTGAGTCTTAAATTAACTGCTGTTAATTGCCTGGACTAATATGAATCAATCAATCACTTTCGATGTTTTGACTGAAGGTAAAATATAAACAAGATTATTACACTAGCCACACTAGCCACCATGAAAAAATATTTTTTGTTTTATGGATTTTGAAAATGTCTGATCACGGTGACGAACTTGATGATGGGCTTGACTACAATTACGATATATCAGAAGATGAAGGTGTTGCTGTGGTAGAAGATGAGAAATTGGAAGCTGCAGAAGAATTATCAAGTGTGGGTGAAAAACTCGAGATTCAAGGCAAAAAACGTAAGCACAAGGATGATAAATTATCTCAAAAGAAGAAACAGAAAATGGAATATGATATGAATCAGAAGGCCAACCTTGCGAAGGAAGCTCCTGATGTGATTGCTGACAAATTGGCTGCAAAGTTGAGACAGCATAATCCTGAACTATCTCCACTTGAGCTAGGTGAGCTGTACATCACGAAAGCGATGATACGAGACACACAAGGATTTGTGTTGGAACGCAACCTGGCCAATCTGAAAGAGTTCTTGCAGACGCAGCTGAAAAAGACTCTGAAGGAGAAATCATTTGTGCTCATACTGTCAATGTCGGCAATTCGAGCATGTGAAGTTTTTAGAGCTACAAAATTTCTTGATGGTGGATCCTTGAAGCTGATCAATAAAAATAAGCTGGCAGACGATATAAAGGTGCTAAAGAAAACACGATCAAGAATATTAGCAGCCACTGTCGGCCGGGTCCGTAAAATAATAGATTCTGAAGATCCGCCATTGACCCCAAATAAAGTTGGTGCAATTGTGTGTGATTCTAGTTACTTGGATACCAAGTTGCAAAATCTTTGGGATACAGAAGATGCATTGAGGTTGGTTAAGCGAATCTGCACGGAGAATGAAAAGTGCAAATTATATTTATATTGATTAAAGTAATAAATAGATGATGAGGCCAGATTAATAAATATCTGATTTCTTGACAAATAAATAGCGTTTTTGATCAAAATTATCATTTATCTGACCTTGCTGCTGCTGCTGCATTCCACCGTTGGGTAGTCTCAACTGAGTACGAATTTTTTGGATTGTATGTATGCTCCTCTCCCTTAACATACAAGTAGTACATCAGCAAGCCATATGCAGTAAAAGCAATTGCTGCGTTAGCATTATGGTTTCTAGGAGTATGATACCACCCCCCCGTCGGAGGCTTAACCCATTTGGGTATAAATTGCGGGGCCTTCAAGTTAGAGTTTGAGCATTGGACTTACCATCTTTAAATTTCTATGTAGTACTAATGAGTCTTTCCCCTCATTTCCGTAGATATATATGCTCTGCATATAAATCATGTACACAGGTCGATTTTTTGTGCCAATTATTTTTCGCCAAATTTTTTCTCCTTAATTATTTCATCAGTCTCCATTTTGATTCATTGACGGTAATGAATTTTGGACTTCTGAGGGCCGCTAAGAAGCGGCCTATAATCCGTGATCTAGTAAGATTTATATCCGTTTCTCCCCTCCAGAAGACATTGCAACAAGCAAAAGGCAAACCAGCTTATAAATTATCTTACGAAAGAGCTAATAACGCTCGAGTTGGCAGTGAGGAACTGAGAATACCTGAGCAGAAGTTGGACTTTGGAAGCTATAAGAGAGCGTCTTACAAGCTGAAGATTACAGAGGAAGAAGCCCAAAAAATTCCATCGATCACTGCCCTGCATGCAAGACTTAATCTTTCCTCCAATTTCCAAAAGGCTACACTAGTAAGGGCCCTGACTTCTAGAATGGAAAGTAGCGATTATGTCGACAATCAACAAATGGCACTTTTTGGATCAACTGTGCTTTCATATTATGTGACGGAACATCTCATAAGTACTTATCCAAGACTACCTATTACCATATTGAAGGCAGCTACAGACGCTTACATTGGTGATTTTGCTCTTCATAACTTAGCAAAGAATGTTTGGGGCATAGAAGAGGATGCAACTACAAATCTAGAGAAGTACTTGTCCAAAGAGCCCAAGCTTTTTAGATATGGGAGACTCAGGTATGATAGACACACCACAGAGATTGAATCCGGAATCACTCAGTACAAAACCACTTCTGAGACATCCTTAGATACTGCTACAGCATTTGCTAACAGTGTTAGAGCAATCGTGGCTGGTGTCTATGCTGCTGAAGGAGAAGCAGTTACAAAGGAATTTATTCATAACCAAATCCTTTCTGGAAAGGTGGATATTTCATCGATGTTCGAGTTCGAGGAACCTGGGAAATTGCTCACTAGACTGTTGAAAACCAAAAATCTAGAATTGCCAACCATCAGACTTATCTCGGAAACAGGTAGGCAATCGAGCTCACCAACGTTTGTTGTCGGCTGTTTTAGTGGAGAACATTTCTTGGGCGAAGGCCAAGGTACGTCCTTGAAAGAGGCAAGAATAAGAAGTTGTGTCAATGCACTCAAAGCCTTTTACCTGTATAGACCGCTGGATCCAAAAGTGCCTAGCGATGAGTCTTTCAAACCGATGTTTGTGGATGAAGGTGAATCATTCTATTGAATATACATTTTCTCCCTTGACTCCTCTCTGTATATATTAGACGTGAGACATGTGCATCAGTAGAAGTTAATAAATATAGCAATCGCATTCGTTGTAAGTATCCATTTGAAAGTAGCTTATTTGATATCAACGTAATACTGAATTAATTTCCTCTGTTTGTCACTCATTTTGGTAAGAATTGAATCATCAATGAGTTCAGCATTTGACCTGTCCTTTAGATGCATTTCCTTGTATTTGACCATCTTGGCATAACTTCTAACAGTGAGCCATCGTATCTCTGTGTTTTCTGAGTGCAGCAATTTATACAATACCAAATCGATCTCAAAGACCAATTCGGGCGTCAAAATATCGGGGGTCATTACCATCTCCAGCTTCTCGAGAAGTAATTGTACACCTCTAATGCTCACATTTCTAGTATCTTTCAACTTCTCAACTATCAACTGTAGATCAAGAATTAGATCCAATGTCTCAGAAAGAGCGATCATTAATTCATCAGAATCTTCATGTCCTTCGGCAATAACACTTAGCTCCAGCACCTTTTTGTAAATTCTTCCTGGTTCAGACCGCCTATTCTTCAAGATACAAGCACGTAGAATGGTCAAGCCAACGAAAACGTACGTGATAGGAAGATTGGCTGATAGAAACTCTAATATAGAGTCCTGGACTGTTTTGAGGTCAAATAAATCGCTGGTATTCAATAATGTGGTAAAATTAAGCAATTCACTGGTAGTTATCTTCTGTTCACTCAACTTCTGCAAGAGAGCCTCAAAAAATGCAGAGTCAGTGTTCCTATTTCCGAGTCTGAACTTTTCAAATCCAAACCACGAATCTATCTCTTCCAGTGAATCGTAATTATCTTCAAAAATCTCAATTTTGACTGGGGATCCGGTGAAAGCACTTAGTGGATCAGTCGAAGCCATGATAGAATCAATCTCCTTTTTGCTTTTAGAGGGGTGATTCAAATTTCTCTCTACCTCGATCTCGGCAGAGGGCAACTTACTTCCATCAGAGAGAGTCAGTTGATCTAAGTCAGGAGTTGTATCAGACATCACTCGATTCTTGTCTTCATCCATAAAATCGTCCTCAATTGATCTGAAGTCTCTGGATTGCTCTTCTGCAGCGTCTTCCTCAAAAACCTTAGCTATATGATAGTTGGGTTTGAATTCATGCAAAGATAGGTTGGGGTTCTCCACAAATGGATTGTCGGCGACGGAATCCTTTAATGTACTTTGGCCTTTAAAGCTTGGCATGATCATCGTCATATCGGACCTCACGTTGGGGACGGATTCAAAGTTACTACTCACAACCATAGTGAGCCCATCCGCCACGCCCTCGTCAATTTCCGGAAATTCGACATTATCTGAGGTAGGCAATAATGGTGATTCAAGATGATTGTCGAAATGGATAGACATTTTGTCTTTCAGTTCCAGTTTCAGCACCCGATCCTGACTTTCGTTAAAACACTCCACAAATGATTGTTCAAAGCGACGGAAGCCAAGTTCCATCAACTCCACAAGCTTGCCAGGATCATTGTGCATGATTTCCCAGCTTTTAAAGAGAACCCGAAACAAAGATTTAGATAACGTAGCATCCAGCCGGTACTGCTCTGAAACAAATAGCACACTGATGACTGAATAACAAGTTTCCACAAATTGAACTCTATACTTCACGTACTGCATGGATAAATTTATGTCTTCACATTTTGAGGTATCAACACACAAATTAAGGACCTCAAGAACTGCGTAAACCAAGTTATCAACCTGCAAACAATCGACCAGGAATTTCACAGTTCCAGGGTTCAGCAATTTTTTAGTATTGAAGCAGCACAAGAGTCGGAATAAATTCTCTGGCTCTAAGAAGCGTGACATCTTAGCCAGGGCTGCATGGTCTTCGAAAATCGAAAGAAATATCAATGGATTGGTGATAGAGAGACGATTTAACGCAAAACCAAAGTCACTGGTTAAACTCTCGCTTCTTGCATCCGAGAGGAATAAGCGTAATCCTTCAGATTGCAGTGATCTCTCTTCAGACGAAAGAAGGTCGTAAATATGCTTCTGCTTTTTGGATGCTTCAGACGACCCCTCAGTATATGCAGAATGCTTGCGGATCTTATCTATGGGAATATTCAATGTGAATGTGTCCGTATGTTCTTCCTTTTTATCAAAGTCTTCTTCGTTCTCTTTCTCCTTGACAGTATTTCTTTCACTTGCTCTGGACTCTAATGAAACTGATCTTGTTGTTGGATCAAATTTATGGTCTGCAAGTTGAATAGCTGTTTGAGACTTTTCAAGAGCCCAATTTGAGTCACCGTCGGTTCCCTTGATGCTCTGAGACTGGTGCGATTCTCTTTGCTTGGCCAAAATCAACTCCTTTACTGATGGTCGATGGTTGAGTCTGCTTCTTGGCTTAGCAACGAGATTCAGCGAATTGTTCTGTGGAGGTCGCGTCCTCTCTAGTGCTCTCGACACATTCCCATCCAAACGGCTCACAATCCTACTTGCAACTGGGGGAAACACTTTACTCAAACACCAAAAAGCAGATCTCATAGAGTCTCGCACTGCTGGAGCAGGATCACTAACTCCTTTAAGTATAGACTTTTCTATAGCTTCCAAAAATACTTGATTGTCGATTATCGCCTTGCTGTTTTTGTATTTGAGAAGCAAAAGGTGTATCCACATTCCTGAATACGCCCTTGGTTGTGCATTCTTGTCTTGTGATGCTAGGATTACTTGATTAAATAGTCTTGGGTTGTAGTTGGAGTGAAGAAGTAATCCAACGATTCCTGCATTGGCATTCTGTTGTGAAATGGATTTGCGAGCGGATGTCAATTTAATGAGGGATGCTAAGATGGCTTCAACTAAATTGTTGTCAAGGTGTGAACCTAAAAATATTCCAAGCTCTTTGCACAATTGACACCCGTTACTAGATAGAGTCGTCCGTAAGGATGTCACTGCTTTGCAAATGCACTCTTTCGCGGATTTAAGGAGTTGGACCAACAGATCTTTATGTATAGCAAGCACGTTTCCTCTTAGTACTCGCCGTACTTGTATGACCGCTCTCTCCCTCATACTCCAATTAAACTCAGTCTCCTTACTTTCGAAATGAGGATACATGCTCTCAAAAATTTCAATTAACTGGTCGGGCCCCGAGATTTGCATAGCCCTAATATCATTATCAATTTGATACAGAGGCAGGTCACTCAAAAACTCTGAAAGTTCTGTACTCGTATCAGGATCTGTGTTGGCCTCGTATTCGTCGTCCTGTACACCGGGAGGGGGGGTTAGCGATAATCCTTCAGAGCAAACTTTTTGATGTGAGTTCACTAGCTGGGATTTGATGTGGTGCTGGCCAATGCCTGGTCTTGATTTTTGCTTCTCGATCGCTTTTCGATCCGCATATATTTTCTGGCTTGCATTCGTGATCTCGGTAGTCAAGGCAGAAGCACTGGAGGTTGTAATTTTTGTTGCTCCAGCGCTAACAAATGACGTTTGGTTTGAGATTTTGTTATATTCTAAAACAAGCTCCTCATCAATATGTGCCAATACACGAGTGGCCTGATTTCGACTAATGTTGGATCTGAGCAACTGATTTAGTAAATCATTTTTCGCAGTTCTGTTGTTTGGATTCACAACTTTGAAAACAAGAACCAGTAAATCACATGCAACGGAAGAAACCCCAGGATCACAATCATCTAAAAGCTGAACTGCTTCCGGAAGAAAAGATTTGAAGCTGAACCTTGGCGTATTGTCTACTATCTCACAGAGTATTTTGAGAACCTCGCATCTAACGGCCGAATTCGTATGGCGTAGGCCATATGTTTTGAGTGCAATCTCAAACTCATTCGGCACTGCTTGCCAGTACGTTATCATTGCCTTCTTTGCTGTATTCTTGAGAGAAAGCTTCTCGTCATTCAATCTATCAATCAAAAAAGGTACGACCTGAAAGTCCACCAGTCTGAGAACATTCGAGTCTTGTATACTAACTCTTTTCACAAGATGACAAATCGTTGAGAAGGCATTGGTTGCCAATGTGGGCCGTTTGTAAGCCAAGATCAATGATTCGAAGTATCTAGGCACATATGACAAATTGACAAGGTCCCTTTTTATGTGTGCCTTGAACTCCACAATCAGTTGAGATACCAGCTGCTCATCAGGGGACGTCACAGCACGAAAGAGTGCATCTCCCGTTATGTTCGACATCTTGGTTGATAAATAAGGGCTGATGGATGAGGGCAATAAAAGGTTTTGTAAACAACACGAAAATAAAGATTTGAACTTATGTAATCAATTTATTCTTTATACACTGCCAACAAAACCTTACCTGATTTGTGCATGACACTGTTGTATGTGCTAGCGAGTTTGCCCCCAAACTCGCTAGGCTGGCTCCATCCAATCTGGTGTCTATTCAAGGTAAGACCGTATATGCTATGAGATCTTACAGCCTCTAAAAGATTGAAAGCGATGCCCATCCTCCTGTATTTATGACTGACGTAAATTCTGGATATTCCAATCACCAAAGGCACAGGTTGATTAGGGACAAGATTTCCGGTGTCCATGATCATCCAATGTCCAGAACTTACCCTTTCCGTGGAGCAGATACCGACAGCTCGGTCCCGGATAATAAAGATGAAGACCTTGCCTTTGCTTGGATCGACTGACCATTCACGGTTGTCCTCTGGTGCGCTAAGAGTTGTATTTACAATATCAAGGAACTCAAAAGCCAGCGTAACCTCTTTTGGTGATTTTATATTGACCTCCACAAGCCTCCCTTCCACTCCATCTTTAAGTTTTGCAATACCTACTGTATCCTTAAAAATTAGTGAGCTGCTTCCAAGCTCAATGCCCTCTATTGCACGCTGGTGGAAAATCTTATGCAATTGTTGGTCTGGTTTTAAATAGGGTAGGTACGACATCTGACATTTTGGGCAAACCGTTCTGCGAATAGGAGATTTGAAATGGGCTTGCTTTAAAGTTTTCGGTGTCTTCCTTGATATGCGACTTCCTGTCCTGTCCAAGGAAGCCTTTCGGGTCATAAGTCGTGAGCTTTCTTGTAAAGTAGAATGACTGGAAGTATCAAGTCGCGAACAGGGTATACGTGATTTCCAAGAAACTAACGCGTCCAAATCGATTTTATTGTCTTCTGTCTGGATGTCAGATTTGGATTTCCGTCGACAGTGCTGGTCCAACATCGCCACAATATCGCCCGTCATCAGCGTAACTTTTTTAATCTCGCTTAATTTTTCTGATTTAATTTCGTGAACTTATTATATAATTTGACCACTAGTTGATATGTCTAATTATAAGAATCCTAATCCCTCCTTTGCTCACTTGCTTCCCTCTTCTTCTCAGTGGAAACACCAGATTACTAGCTGGCTTCAAGAAGATATTCCTTCCTTTGACTACGGTGGATTTGTTGTTGGGGACAACTTGCAGTCCGCTACACTATTCTGCAAAAGTGATGGAATATTATGCGGCATGCCTTTTGCCAACGAGATTTACGATCAGTGCAATCTGACTTACAAATGGCTCGTCGACGAAGGCTGTTTGTTGCAACCTTCTAAAACTAGCTCGGGAAAAGTTGAAGCCTGCATTGTGACCGGATCTGTCAAAGATATATTGATTGCGGAGCGCCTATCGCTCAACATTCTCTGCCGATTAAGTGGAATTGCAACTCTATCGTATGAAACTGTCACACTTGCCCGTAAAGTGGGTTACCATGGAATTATTGCTGGCACCAGAAAAACGACTCCAGGGATGAGGCTATTGGAGAAGTATGCAATGCTGGTTGGTGGGGTGGATACCCACAGGTTTGATTTATCTTCTATGATCATGTTGAAAGATAATCACATTTGGGCTACCGGATCAATCACCAAAGCTATAGAAAATGCAAAAAAGGTTGTTGGCTTCAGTACAAAAATCGAGGTGGAGGTTCAAAGTGAAGAAGAAGCTGATGAAGCAATATCTGCTGGAGCGGATATTGTCATGTTAGACAACTTTCAAGGTGCTAGTTTGCAAACTGCCTCAAGGAATTTGCGTGAAAAGTGGCACGGAAAAAGGAACTTTCTACTAGAATGCAGTGGTGGCTTGACACTAGCTAATCTCCCAGAATACCTTAGCAATGATGTCGACATTTACTCTACCTCCTCTGTGCATCAAGGTTGCCCAACTATTGATTTTAGTCTTAAAATCAACAAAGAGTAAATGAACTGCGGAGTTAGTATATCACTACTGCTTTTATTATCTAGTCTCACTGTATACGTGTGTCCAATACTGTGAACCCAAAAATCTTTCCTGTCTTACTTTGGCAGTTGCTGGCTTTTTTCCTTTTGTTGTTGTTGCTTGGCAACAGCATAAACAATACCTGCGATGAACCCAACGAAAATGGACGAAATAGAGAAGAAGTTGATAGGAGCGTCGAAAAAGATCAGTCCACTCAACGCAATTGGTAACTTGTTCAGAGCTCCAACCATAGAATAAGTGGTTGACGAGGTGACTCTGATACACCAGCCTGAGCAATAGGAGATACCAACTGAAGAAGCTCCAGAAAAGACCATTGCAGAAATGACAGCATACCTACTTGACTCTGGGAAATTGATAGCCAAGTTTTCAGCAGACCAATCCTCCAAAAGAAGAGAAGCAATCAACAAGATTGGAATAGATAGTAAGTTGTTGTAAAACATGGTATCAAAATCTTTGAAGTTAGTTAGCTTGATTCTTTTTCTCATGCACAACACAAAAGTGGCAGAAGAGAAGCAATTGAGGAACATCCAGAAGTAGCCAACACCGAATATCATCGTTCCAGTAGTAGCATCTGTGTCGCCATAACAAGCAACGACAGAGGATAGCACCATCAACGTGAAAGAGCCTAGAGCCATAGACGTGACAGAACCTCCGAACCACAAAACTTCACCGTAAGCGATTAAGATGATTGTCAAGTTCTTGAAAATCGTGTACACTGGAATTGACAAAAATTGCAAGGCCTTAGATGAGGTATAGATCATACCCACGAGCAAGAATGCAATTGGGGACCACTTCTTAGCCTCTGCAGAATTAAATTCTCTGTAGGTAATAATACCGAAGTATTTGAGGACAGAAATGGTAGCAATGCAAACAATCGACTGAACGGCCAACAAGAAAAAGTTCAGGTTGAAGTCGCCAGAGACCACGTATTTATTGGTAACAGTCATAAGAATCGAAGACGCACAGTAAGCGAAGATAGACACCGGTCCTGAGTTTGCCAGATGACCAAACGTAGAGCTGGCCTGTGGTGCCGGCTGAATAGTTGCGAGTGGCGGGTCTTCTTTCTTCTCAGACATGATACTTTTGAAGTTCAGTGACGCAGAGTTAACAAAAATAACAATATTATCTAAAATGCCACGAAATTTTTCTATTTTCTCCTGGCCAGCCTGGCAAAATTGGCGAGTAAACGACCGCGGATCATTTGCTTATCTGCCTTGTGCATGAGTTTAAACACCACTTGAATTCGCCTGCAGTTAATTTGCATTGCTATAGCTGTCGTCTAGCTGGTGACTTGGGTGTGTGTTCCTTTCCAATGCAATAGGGCTCAATTGATTGCCTTCAAGAGCATCCATCATCTTTAAGTTGAATACTGAAGGCAGGTTTAAGGTGTGGTTGATCTGAACCTTAATTTGTTTGCTTTATAAAAAAATACATCCTTGCACAAGTTAAGTTAAGATGTCCGAGGAGAGTGAGTTTAATAAGGAGGAAAGACTTGAATTGGCCAGAAAGAAGTTTGAGGAGCTAAAGAAGAAGAAGAAGAAGGCAAAGAAGAAGGGGAACGACATAGAAGAGAAAGAGCACAAGGCGTCAACTCAAGCAGAAGTGCCAAACAAAAATGAAAAGGACGTGGTGAGCGGAGACAAGATAGGAGCGGCGACTAGTCAAATTCACGACAGCATTAGTCAGCCCGAATTAGGGTCAAAAGATTCAGGTGTTGATACAACAGTAGAGACTGGAGGTAATCGTTCCTCTATCCTTGTGGACAATAAAAGCCATTTAGATATGAGTCCGATTGATACCAAAAATGAAAAGCTACTGAGCAAAAACTCTGGTGAAGGGGAAACTTTGCATGCTGCCAATTGGAATGAAAATCTTAGTGTTGATGCGCTTGAAGCTACTGTCAGCTCAGTCCCTGTGGAACTTGAATCCTTAACAGAATCCTCCAGCTTCCAACTTAAAGATCTCCAGGAAAAACTCGAATTATGCAAGATAGAGCTAACCAAACTAATGGAAGAAAATTCAGAGCTTAAGTTTTCCAAATTGGAGCTAAAGATGGAACTGGAAACTGTGAAGGAAGTTGCCGAAAAGTATAAACTTAGTAATGTTGAATTGCAGCAGCAATTGCAAAAACAACAGTTCGGTTCTGCGAGCAGAGATAAAGATGAAGATGATACGGGTTCGCCGATTATGCCCCCGGGCGAAGAAAGCTTCATTCAACCCATATCCAGTTTTCAAAACTTCAACAGCTTTAACAATTTATCGGACGATTATCTTCAAGTCGTCGATGTTAAAGAACGCCTTAACCAATGGAAGGGTTGGAATGTTGATATGCGAATGTGGAGGAGTGTTGGATATGGTCCCTCTTTGGAGCTATAATTAAAGATAGCCATTTAGGACTTTGGTCTTGCCCTATAGTAAATCGTGGCTGTGCAAATATTTAATGGCAAAAAATAATACTGCACCTGAAGTAGATAGCTATTCCCATAATGTTAAGAACAACGAGACTTGGGTTCGCACGCGCTTGTATGCCATTGAAGCATTTATGTGCAATGTCTACAAAGGTGCCCTCCTCGAAGGTTATAGGGATTGACTTGGGGACAACGAATTCGGCCGTAGCTGTTATTGAAGGGGACAAACCGAAAATATTGGAGAACCAAGATGGGGAACGCACTACTCCATCTATTGTCGCTTTTACTCAGGAAGGGGACGTTTTGGTGGGGACGTCTGCTAAGCGACAAAGTGTGGTGAATCACCAAAATACATTTTATGCAACTAAACGTCTCATTGGACGCAAATTTAGAGACGATGAGGTTCAACTGGATCTTGGAAAAACGCCATACGACATCATCGAGCATGAAAATGGTGATGCATGGCTGAAGACTTCGATAGCACAGGGTTTGTCGTATTCTCCTTCTCAAATCGGAGGATTTATTCTTCGAGAAATGAAAAGAATAGCAGAATTCCAGCTTGGTGAGGAAATTAAAAACGCGGTCATTACTGTCCCTGCATACTTTGACGACGCACAACGGAAGGCTACAAAAACTGCTGGTGAACTTGTCGGTCTTAATGTAGTCAGAGTGATCAATGAGCCAACCGCAGCGTCTTTAGCGTATGGCATTGGTGGGAAAAATCAACAAGAGGGTGTGGTTGCTGTATATGATCTAGGTGGAGGAACTTTTGACATTTCAATACTGGACATAGAGGATGGTGTTTTTGAAGTGATGGCAACAAACGGCGATACGCATTTAGGAGGTGAAGACCTGGATAATATACTGGTTGATTTCATTCTGGCGGAGTTTAAACAGAAATCAGGGATTGATCTTAAGGACGACAAATTTGCAGTTCAGAGAATACGTCAAGCTGCTGAGCAAGCAAAGATTGATTTGTCTCGCTTCAAAAAAACCAGGATTGAGTTGCCGTTTTTAACTCGAACTGAGAGTATTGGAATAACTCTCACAGAGGAGGAATTGGATAAAATGAGTCAGGGTCTAATTGAAAAGACGATGATACCAGTTAGTAAAGCATTGAAAGATGCAGACTTGAAAGTTAGCGATATTGATGAAATAATCCTTGTTGGGGGTATGACTAGAATGCCTAAGATTCAGGATACAGTTGAAGAGTTTTTTGGCAAAAAGCCGACTACTGAGGTCAATCCTGATGAAGCAGTTGCTTTGGGGGCAGCTATTCAAGGGGCCGTGCTCTCAGGAGAAGTGAAGGACGTCCTACTCCTAGATGTGACCCCTCTCACATTAGGAATTGAAACTTATGGAGGAATGTTTTCGCCTCTTTTGCCTAGAAATAGCACTGTCCCGTGCAAGATTACCCAAATGTACTCCACAGCTGTTGATGGTCAAAGTTCCATCGATATTAATGTTTATCAAGGGGAAAGGCCTTTGGTTCAAGATAATAAATTGATCGGAAACTTTAAGCTCACAGGAATACCACCTATGCCTAAAGGAACTCCTCAAATCGAGGTGACATTTGACATCGATGCAGATGGAATTATCAAGGTAAGTGCAAAGGACAAAGAAAGTGGTAAGAATGCATCAATCACGGTATTCGGCAAGAGTGGACTTACTGAAAACGAGATCAAACAGTTGGTCGAAGAAAGCAAGCACTCGATTAAGCAAGATCAAGAAAAATTGAGCTACTTAAAACAAGTGAGTAATTTGGAACTCATCGTCTACGACACAGAACAAGCGCTTGAAGACATGGAAGTATTTCTTGAGGCTCACGACAAAAGAATCATGACTCGGCGACTTGAGACTGTGAAACAGATGATTGTGGATTCCAGAAATGGTGACCTTTTCAATACGGATCTGATCAGATCTGCACAGGAGGAGCTTCAAAGTGAAGCGCTACGTGTTATACAAAAGGCAGCAGAAGAGAGTAGAAGAGTGAAACGATCTAACTAATTATGCACTTGCTCTTAGCATATGTAAATGATTGTTCTACGTTTATGATTTATTCGCATGAAAATCGACTTTTAAGTTATTGCTAAATTTCCTAATTCAGATATTTCGCACGCGTCGGGAGAGCGAAAAAACTCCTGAAGTTTCATTCAACAAACAGGAGAAAAAACTATTTAGCAGAAACATTATCATATTAGTAAGGGGCCAAGAAATTTGAAGATCTTTTAAACGTATTTCACCTAATTCTAGATAAGTACTGATCTACACACATTCATTTTGAGCAATTTACATATACCGGGAGCAGATTATTGAGATCATAAACACGGTCTTTCGTTCTCTCCAATGTATAGCCACTCAAATCTCTCAACGTCATCAACGGGATCGTATTCTAGAAGACTATCATCTAACAATCCGTTCAGATCAGCAGTACTTCAAGAAGAGTCCAAGTTGGCAGGTGATGATTTGAACTACAAAAATTGGTTAGAAAAACATGCTGAAGAGAACGTTGACTCTGATCACGAGAACTATCCACCGCCCCAGAGAACAACAAATTATTCTCAGCCCAGACTGAGCTCGACTAACTCAGATTCATCAATGTAAGTACCAATTCAATTTTTGCAAAGCATAGCAAGGCGTTTAGAGGTGCACGGTGCTAAGTATTTATTATTGCGTTAAAAAGGCTCATGTTAAGAGATCTAGCCACTGTTGTTGTTTCTTAGCTTGATGTCATAATTCATGTTTATCTGTGTAAGGGTGTGGGCGGAGCAGAAAATTGTGCCCCACAGAATTCCCTCATACTCGCGCATTTGCAGTATCCAATATTAGAAACTTAGACAAACAGGACTTAACAACAGGCTTTACCTTGTTTCGCTGTCATTTGAAATATTCAAAAGTGAAAGTTTTATTACGAATTGTTCAAGTCGGATAAAGTTAACCTCTTGCTTGACCCAACTCACCTTACCTCTGCCTTCGTACTTGCTCTAGCTTCTGCGAAATCTTCATAAAAGAGTTCCGTTACTAACTCTATTATAGTATTCAAACTACGATGTCCAAAAATCCATTCACGGATATGATACCACCATCATCCACAAGTTCTGGTGGTACTCGAAATAGACTCCAAAACGGTTCAGTGAGATCATCTCACAAGCCCCTTCACCGATCTCAAAGACAACAGCATTTTGAGTCTGGACGTGGTTATGATGACAGTGATCTTCCTCCACCTTATGACGAGGTCTCCAATAAGTACGGTAAGGATGAGTATCCAAGCGACGAAAAGCCAAGACGAAGCAGCGACTCTAGTTCTTCGGTGTCTTCATCAAATCCGTTTCCTGGTTCTACGTCAGCTCCAAAGCCTCTTTTGAGGTCGGCAAAAGATAGTAATGGTGGTCGCCTAAATCCTGAACAAATGACAGGAACTGTGGTCACAAAAATTGGCTCAGATGGAAGGGTTAGATCTAAAAGTGCTGGTGAGACTAATAGAACTCGTAAGGCCAATGAAGGGAGGCACTCCCGTCATCCCGAGGGACATCATTCTGACAGAAAGCACCGCTCAGAGCACAGGTCACGTCGTCATCGTAGCTCATCAAAAAAGCAAACCGTGCTGGATAAGCCAAAAAATCTAGACACTATTGATAAGCTTGATGTTACAGGCTTTTTCTCTGGTGGAGGATTCCATCATGATGGGCCTTTTGATGCATGTACACCACACAGAAACAAAGACTCTAAAGCTGCTCCTGTGATGGCATTTCCTGTTGATGGTCCGAACAATTCTATCAAAGGAATGGCGCCGAAGAACGTTAAGGATCAGCAGATTGATATGGTCTTTGGCTATAACAATGATGAAGATCCCCTTTATTCATCTACGCTTCGCCCTTCACAACTACCAATGAAAAGCCCCTATAGCAATGGCGTTGTGGTTAAACGCGCATCTGCCTCTAATTCTACTTTCTTAGACCTCAAGCCTACTCCCAATGTTGTGGCATTCGACTCAAATGTGAAATCGATGCCAATTCATGGGGACACAACACTTGGTCTAGGCTCCTCTACATTTTTAGACGGAGCCCCTGCATACGGAGTGCAAGAAAAGAAGAATAGCGGTGAATTGGGTAGGAAGAAGAGCCTTGTTGATAGATTGAGGAAAAAAGAGGATGAGACCACTGGGCTTTTAAGGAGAGTGAAAAGTCTCAAAGTCTCTAGACGGTGAAACGGACACTATAATTGGATGTGCTGCTTTTTTATCGTTTATTGATTTTTGCTTTAGTTTATTAAATGTTGCTTCTCAGGTTACGTAGGGAGAATAATTATGCTGTAAATTTAAAAATTCAGTTTAAAAAGTCTTTGTTAGGTACACAATGAGTCAATTCCCCGAACCAACTGTGTTTTTGCGAGTTTCTG
The DNA here is from genome assembly GCA_003706255.2 of Ogataea nonfermentans. Taxonomy (NCBI): domain Eukaryota; kingdom Fungi; phylum Ascomycota; class Pichiomycetes; order Pichiales; family Pichiaceae; genus Ogataea; species Ogataea nonfermentans. The sequence goes on along the minus strand of PPKT02000002.1, from coordinate 403,440 downwards.
GAGAGCAACCGGAAACATTTGAGTTTGAGGAACCTAAGTGGTCACCTGAAAAGATAAATGCCCTGACAGATGTCATAAATAAAGTGAAATGTAAAGAAGGAAAATTAGCTGTGAACTACAATTTCACGCAGCTTTGCAGTGATCTTGGCATGGGAAAGCAACAAGTCTACCGCAAAATCATCGAGCTCTACTATATTAAGGAAAGTGAATCGCTGATTTTACTTGGTGGCAATGATCTTACAACTGCTAGTGGATCGCATCCACCTAATCGGATGGTATGCTCTAAGCCGATGAAGAAATCCCTTCTCGGAAGACTGGAATTGCTAAAGTTGGGAGGGGACCCTGATAGGCCAACTATAGAACCTATGCAGGGCCGCGATTTGGATTTGGAGCTATACCGCTCGGAGCCAAGGGTCGGTCTGGAGCAACAATCAGAAGAATCTGAACATACAGAATCTAGCGAGGGGAGTCTCATGAACATGAACACGGCGTCTTTGTATTTGCATAGATCGAAGTTGACTAGAAACCAACAAAAAGAACGCACCAACGATAAGCATGCAAACAATTTGGATGTCAGCAGTACATCGGATGATGATAGCCGAATGGGTGATCTCTTGCTCGCCGAAGCTACTGCTAGTTTAAGCAATTCACTACTTGAACAAGAACTTCTTAATACATTTTAGAAAAACATTATTCTAGCTTGCCCGGGTGGGGGGGTGTGACGACAAAAAAAACCTTGCGTATTTCTTATAATTGAAAACAATTCATTTAATATATGTCCCTTCGAAAAAGCTTATATAAACAGAGCACGCGGACTTCCGCAAATTACAGTAATCTTGGCGATGTTCCATCCGAGGAGAGGTATTGGGTTAAGGATTGGTATTATCCTCCAAAGTCAAGTAAGGAGGCAAATTTAATTTTGCAACAAGGTCCAATTGCAGGCCAGACTCCCTCGGGAATGATAACACCCCTGGAATCAACACCTCAGCCGCAGCAACAGCAACAGCAACAACATCTCCACTCTCAGACCCCCCAACCCTCAAAAACTTACAAATTCAAAATAAAAACATGGATCCTTGTGGAATCAGACGGTCAAAAAGATTGTATGGATGAGGACAAGGATACAGAGCTAGAGATCGGTGATTTTGCTTATTTGGCCAGTATATTTGGATCTAGAGACATTTCAGGAAATGGATTGAGTGGTTTATCAGATGCAGATATCAAATCTGCTGTCAGCGGAACTGGAGATGGAAATAGATTATTTTCGAGCAGCGCAGCCCATGAGTTACAAGAATCAGAAATGGATGAAGCAGATGGTGGGCCTGATGGAAACTAGGAGACTGGATCTTGGTAATGTCGCCTATTAAGCTGCGCAAATTCAACGCATCACAATTTGGAATCTAAAGATGTATAGGCAAATTGGATAACAACTGAGCTTGCCGTCAATTATGCGGTATAAAAACGCACTCATCCGGTGAGATTTCTATTTTTGTCGGTAATTCACTGTACTATCTTAGATGTTATTCGTCCCCAGAAAATTCGAGATATGGTATTGTACCTTTCAGCCGACCCAGAATGCTATCCTGAGTGAACTGCAGAATCATAACGTCGTCGTGAAAAAGATCAAAGTTTTGACTCACGTCGCTTCCTGCACTGTTGATAATTGCTGCAGCCCCCCCTGGATGATCACTAACAAAAGGTGTGGCATTAACGACAACATTTTTTATAATTATCCAGCAGTCGTGTGATTTGTTATGTTTCTTGACTTCTTCAATCGTGTACTCAGTCTCAGGAATTTTCGGAGGCGAAAAACGTAGCGTGCTCTCTTGGGAATTTGAGTGCATATGAGATTTGATTTGATGCAATCGGTCCGAAGCCGCAGAAAATGATCTTCCCGTAACCAACGAAAGAAGATATGAAGTTGCTGAGTTTGCAGCAATTCTGCCAAACGTTACACAAGCCAAAAGAGCATTTCCAATCATCATATGGCTACCATGGATCGCTCCAACAACTTCGCCAGCAGCAAACAAGCCTTGAAGCCCCTTGACTTTCATATCGGTAGTTGCTTGCACTCCACCCAACGTGGCCAGCACAGATGGTGTGATCCTTAAAACCAGCATCGGCTCCTTTATGTTCAGACGTCTATAAGTCCCCAAACTTCCAGCGAGTTCGCTTTTAGAGATCTGAAGAACTTTTGCCAGCTCTCTGAACGAGACCTCTTTGCAGTAAGAAGAAGACAGATTCCGCAAAAATTCACATTTGTAATTCTGTAAAATAAGGTAATTTCTTTCTTGCTTCAGCATTCTTGAACATAGTTGTCCATTTGTTAATTGTTCAAAAGGACGAATCACCAGATCTCCTCGATCGTTGATCACAAGACCCTCGTTTATAAGGTATTCTGGTGCAGGTTTGACACTATTTTCCAAATACGGAGAGGAGTGTGTATCAAGGGGTATCAATCCCGTTGGAGTCAGCTGCATCCTATCCATGTTGCAAAGTTGGGCTCCATTCTGTAATAAAAGATGATGAATATCAAAATTGGCAGAAGGGGAACAGCTATAGCTTGCTTTCCCAAGATCCGGCCTGAGTATTTTTATCTGCTGATGACACGCACCAAATCCTCCCGTCGCGAGTATGACTGCACTTCCCATAATTTTAATTGATCTCGAGTCTATTTCACCAATAATTCCGGTAACTTTAGATTCGTTTTTTATTAGATCAACCATTTTGCAACCACGAATGATCTTGCATCTACCGGAGCCATCATTTGAAATTTCTTGTAGCTTAGTGAAAACGTACGAACATAGCACTTCGCCTACATTCCGCGTAGACTGAAACGAAAACGTCCGAGGATAAGATGACCCAGATGTCTTGATCCTTTTGTTAAAGTGAAAGTCGAATGTGGATTCTAACCAACTTATAGAATCTGAACAATGATCAATTAACGTTTCAATAAACGCTTTTGTTTCCGGTTCTAGATGGTTGATTCTTTTGCCTTCAACTGCTGAACTCAAAAAGTCTTCGTGAAAAGATTGCAGGGAGTCTTGTTTGCTGCTAAGGGTCTTGTGATATCCAGATATTCCAGATGATGCCCTCAACGAACTTCCACCAATGTAGCTGTTCTTTTCCACAAGAACTACAGGTGCACCATTTAAAATACACTGATATGCACAACAAAGACCAGCAAAACCTCCTCCAACAACGATTATTGTGGCCGAAGAATCTCCATTCATTTTATGTGTGAGTACTAACTGTATTAAATGGTTTCTAATCACTTGAGGTTTTAGGTGTAGAATTTTTTTTGGCTTATCCTCAGAATGTTAACGTTTTGTCCGTACTGCTCAAACATGCTTATCGTCGCGAGGTCAGAGACATCGGGGAGTAACAGTTTTACCTGTCCAACCTGTCCGTATGAGTTCCCCATAGTTGGATTGCAAATGTTTGAACGAAAAGAACTTCCGAGAAAACAAGTGGATGACGTTTTGGGAGGTGAGGGTGCTTGGGACAACGTGGACCAAACAACTACTCAATGTCCACTTGAAAACTGTGGATTTGACAAGGCGTACTTTTTCCAGTTACAGATCAGGTCCGCAGACGAACCTATGACAACTTTTTATAAGTGTTGTAAGTGCGGTCATAGATGGAGAGAAAATTAAGGACGTTTCTGTGGGAAACTGTATAATAGCATAGAACAGTATAGGCATCCGACCTATTACTGGGTGGTGTTTAATTCACCGTTTAAAAATCAATAAGAATTCAATAAATAGTAAAACTTTATCTGAGATTTTCTGTTCTTGACTCTCGGGCCTAGTTTCTTGCCATCAATATACCAAATTTAATTTTTCCACAGTACCCTGTTAACTGTCTAGTCCTCCAATTCTCCAAAAATCTGTTCATCCTCCTCCGATGCATCCCTCGGAACAAATTTTTTGCCATAGTCCTGGTCTCCATCCTCATTCTCACTTTCATCACCACTAAAACTGATATTAACTTCAACTTTTGGTGCTATTAATCCGTCTTTCCCATACTGGGATTCCTTTCTATCAGGTTTCAAAGGCTTCTCGTATAGTGAAACCTTACGTGGCGTACTTGAGACCGAAGGGGAAAGAGTAGATGGCGGATATTGTGACACAGAATTCTTTCGCAGTGTTGTAGTATACATTGGGTTAATTTTTGTTGGTTGACTGCTGAGTGTATTATTCGTACTGCTGTTTGAAATCTGATAGGAAGACGAGTTCGGCGTGTTGAGCGTGGTGTTAATTGAAGTCGGGTTTGTTTCCTCTATAGACAGAGGAGAGGTGGAAGAATTATCAATTTGATCTTCTGGTGACGGCGAAACAGGGTGCTCTGTTTTTGGAATTAGCGTGTCTGAGTCTGAAATCTTCGAGCTGCGCAAACTACTCACATTTTTTGTGGACATTGTCTGCTGTTGTATACTGTTAGCAGAAATGTGGGAAGGCTGCTGTGTATACAAAGGAGGTGGAGTACTAAAAGAATGAGATCTCGAGCGAAAACCTCCATTCTCCGGACCACCTTCTGTCATACTACAAAGTATACTGGCAGCCTCCAAAAGTTGAACTTGCTGGTGTTTGCTTATCAAAAGCTTCTTCGTCATGTTCCACTCCGGTGTATGCTCCCACAAATGTTTAGCCAGCGATGAAATATGTTTGTAGCCTTTTCCACAGGCTTCACATTTTAATTCTTCTTTCAATCGGCCTGTCTCCCCTTCAGAAATTCGCCTTACCACGAATTCCCTGCTCAGCATTGGAACAGAAGAGCCCAAATGAGGCTGTTGAGACTGTTGTTGGTGAAAATGACTATGGATGGGTCCCCCTGTGTGTGGTGATGCGCCTGAAACAGTTGGACTCATCGAAATTGAAGATGGTGAACCATTGTAAGATGAAGAAAGTTGCTGCGAGTTGATTGAGCCACCATTTTGGTTCTTAATGGGGATAGTATAAGGCGCAGTTGAGAGAGAAGACCGCCTACTGGGAACGTTAAAGTGATAGCCACTTGCCGGAGCTCCTGCAATATTCTGAGAGCGTGCAGAAGGTTGTGTATCGTGCTGTGTCGGCGGTAAAACTTGATGGTGCTGGTGTGGTTGGGAAGAATATCTATGCTCAAATGACATGGCCGAACTTTATTGATCACAAGACAGTGTCGATAATGCTAGTTTAAACTGCCGTATAGTAATATCTTTTGAGCTGCCGGATTCTAATAAGTCAATTTATTGACCGTATTTCAAAGGTTGAATCTAAAGTGCTGAGGATTGATCAATTATAAAGGGTGACAATCAATGTGACGGCTTAAATATCATTCAATATTATTTTTCAAGTCAAGAAAAGAGTTATTATCTTAAAAAAATTTTACAATTTTTTTATCGGTCAAAAAATATTGGTGCAAAGGTGCCTTGCCTTGCCTATGGAGCTCAGCCGCAGAGTTTGACAATTATGTAGCCAGGTTTTTATTCCACCCAAAGATTTCTTTCTACACGAAAAACTATAGAAATCATGAGAAATAAACCACAATGCGACTGTAGATAGTCATAAGTGTACATAGAAGTATCAGTGTATTCATGGTTGTGCCTTGCTATCACACGCGTACATAACCTTTCTTCAAAGTATAGTTTTCAGAGCCCATCCATGATGCAAATGGATATGTGGGGATTGTACGTACCGTTTGGGTTTTGGCAATAAGTTTTTGGGATATTTGGTATTCAATCATTCTCTTCAGATGAGGTTTTAAGTGCTCTCTTATCTGAGGGTAGTGTTTGTATCTCAAAATATCTGCCGGTGCTTCATAAAGAACTTTGAGAATGATTGAAGGTACCATTGGTTCGTTCAATGTTTCACTCTCAATATTTATGAATAGCGGATGATTTGCAAACACAATAGCATGCGATTTCGGCAACTTAATGAGGGTTTGTCTTTCCATACGAATCCTAAACTGATCAAATGGGATAGTTGAAATATAATTTTTAAATTCTGGCTCTTCCATTTCCCTCGATTTCGAGTACAGCTGACTACAATTGAGTTCGTCATCCCAAACAATATGCCATGCGATTCTCTCGACGGGCTCTTCAAACCGTTTAAACCATTTCTCCATCGACTTTTGCAGCTTCGACTCGTAATAGGGGACTGGAACGTGAATAGAATCAAGTGATTTTCCCACTAAAGATGCAATCTCAAATCCACCTCCACCGAATACGACAGACGCACCAATACAATAGTGTTTCCCATCAGACTTTTGTGCAACAACGTAAACATCCTCCATTGTTATTCTTGTTGTTAAAAGAAGAGGATCCATTGTATCCATGTTCAGGGTCTCACCCGTCAATTTGTTGAAAACCTCTCTCTCTTTCCTAACAAAAAGTAGAGGAAATCTAGTCACGAAATGTTCTACTGTAAATTCCATCAACTCAGTAAATTCTGCATCATATCCATCAAGTTTTTTAAAGTATGGGCTCTTCTTAAGTGCATCGTCACTGTAGTTGCCTAAAAGTTTAGCTCTCTCTCGTTGAAATTTGAAGTAATGACAATTCACTATTCCCCAATAATTCATGTCCAACTTACACAGAGACATCGTTTGATTATGAGGAAATCTTAGCGGCATGTACGGTCTGCACATATATCCATTTCCGACATCTTCAGGGTTTATATATAGCGGCTCAATTGTTTGACCAAACTCTCTTCTTCTTTTGGTCAGACGTTCAGCTAGGCCGGACACTTTGCCTGGGTTGAAAATTTCATATATGGTAAGTAACACTGGAACAGCAATTATGCCAATCTCTATCTTTTTGAGAATACTCATTGCTTGGTTTTAGCTAACAATCAATATCTTCACCGAATAAATTTATCAGCAGCCAGATGCGAAGATTTCCATTATCGGAATTTTTTCCAGATCAGGTATAACGTTCCCAAAGTTCTGCCCGAGATAAGATCATTTCTGTTGCATACCAAATAGTTATAGTCTCCTTATGTAAGTCAATCATAGGTGTAAGTAGTCTTAAATTTTGGGCTTGAAGACCAACCTATTTACTTGAAGGCCTTCAACGTTTACCTTCAGTGCATTATCCAGTCCTTCTCGCATTGTCGTATCTCCATGAGATATCTCTTCGATCGAACGCTTAATCCCACTGACACACCAGCAATCAAACTTTGAAATTTGACGGGCCAATGATTCCGCCTTATCTCTCGCATCCATATAATTTTTGGCCACATCACTCTTTGCCACCAGCCCTAGTTCTGTTAGCTCCTGTACACCGAATGCAAAACCTGTGAATGCTAGTTTTCTTAGCAAAGATGTATTATGAGTTAATTTGCCAATCCTTTCCAATGATCCCATATCAGGAATTAGACCTAGCTCGATCTCTTTGAAACAGAATCTTGAATCCTCGCTAACAACGTTTATGCTGTAGCAACAAAGAAGATCCACTGCCAGTCCATAGTTATATTCTCCATGAATAACGCCAATTGTAGGGGTTGAAATAGCCAAAGGCGCACCAACGCAGCGTTGAAATACCTGAAGATAATTAAATAGCTGAACTTTATCTTTCATTTCGGGGAGCCTCATTTTCAGAAATTTCAAGTCGACACCAGAGCTGAATGTCTTTCCTGAACCCGACACAATAATGACTTTGACTTGTTCGTTAGCGTCAAGCTCGAAAAGCAATTTTTCGTACTCCAACCAGGCATTCTCGTCGAACGCGTTGAGAACAGCTGGTCGATCAATCTGAAAATCGGCGACAGCACCACGGATATCAATCTTGAAATACATCGAAATATTGATAATATGGCAACAACCATTAATTCAAAATTTGTCTATGAATTGCGGAGAGATTGAGACAGAATGTCACATGCAAAAAAATTGATAGAAGTGGAAGGCTCCCTCAGAAAAGTGTTAATTTTCTTTTTAGTTCTAGAGAAGCTTGCACTTTGTGCTTTAAAAGCAGATGATTCCCTTACATCTCATTATCCTGAATCTGCACATCCACTAAGGCTTCGAATTCTTTCTTGAGCATTTCAATACTTAAATGCTTTCCTATAAGTACCAATTTACTGTTTTTCAACGTCAGCTGATCCACATCATTAGGGCCGTCGATTAAATCGTATGTCTTGCGGACAGCTTGTAATACTTTGTAGTTGTTCTCAACAAATATAAGACCTTTGGCCCTATAGATATCGGTGGTTGATTCTGTTTCCTCTTTCCAGAGGATTTGTTGAATAAACTTTTCAAACTTGCGGAACTGCTCGGCATTCAACCTTGGAAAGTTTAGGGTCACCGTGGTAATTCTTGAGTCATGGTATAGGCTCCGGCTATTTTCCAGATTATGTGTCGCTCTATTTTCATATGCGTGCAAGTCCAGAATATTATTCAGATCGACATTACCATACGTTGAATAATGTATGGGAGCAACCCCATTGATGCTTCTCACACGATCTTCAATTCGCTTGATTTCGTTTTCACTTGCCAATTTGTCAATTTTGTTCAATAATATGACATCTGCAACTGCAATTTGTAAGTGCGCAATAGTAATATCATCTTTCGAAATGTCAGCACCATGAAAATGTCCACCTGTATCTTCCAGCCAGCGTTCAATATTTACTGAGTCTAGAACAGTAACAATTCCATCGATATAGACGTTCGATGATAGAGCGTCGTCTAGCCAAAACTTGGTCGCGATAGGGCTTGGATCTGCTAAGCCAGTGGTTTCTAGTAATATATAATCAAAGCCATCTCGTTTCGCAATCAGGCGCTCAATTGCAGCAACACCATTGTCCTTTATGGAACAGCAAAGGCAACCATTGCCAAGATCAAGCCATTCTTCATAAGCACCAGTATCCCCATCTTTAACTGTCAAAGACTTTTCGATTTCAGTTGAATCCCCGAATTCATTGAGAATTACAGCAAGCCTTCGACCCCCATTTTTTGCAATATGTTCAAGCAATGTCGACTTACCCGAACCTAAATAGCCTGTGATAATCGTAACGGGTATCTTTCTAGCAATTTTCTCCTCCAGTATTCCACCATCCTTTCTATATTTTGATTCATTCTTTTTCTCATCAATATATCGTATCGGTTCTTGAATATCAGTCACCAATTCAGGTATTAATTCAGCTTCATCCATCTGGATTGTTGAATTTGCTCTACCAATTAGAACTGAAAAGATTTAAAATTTTATTTTCAGGGTTCACCTATTTAAACTGAAGGATTGAGGAAAAAAATTACCAGTTTCAAGGTCAAATAAAGTCAATGAAAGGAGTTTCATATGCTTTAAATGTGCTTCTGCTTGCAATTATCATTTATCACTTGTTGATATCACCTTTTACGAAAGTTGAAGAATCCTTCAGTCTCCAAGCCGTTTATGACTTGATCAATTTTGGACCTGGGCACCGGTCGAACTTCGATCATATCAGCTTCCCTGGAGCTGTGAAAAGAAGCTTTATAGGTCCACTTCTGCTCTACATCATGCAAAAGCCTGTATTAGTATTTGTTGACATGATTACCAATCTACTTCCTGATTCTTATTTAATTCTAAGGATAACTCAGTTAAATTATCAGTGTACAACTAGGGCAATTCTTGGAATTTTTAACGGTTTAGCGCTAATTAAACTCAAAACATCAATTGAGAGTGAATTCTCACTAGAGTGCTCGTCAATTAGTTTGTGGTTTTCACTGATTCAGTTCACGCAATTCCATATCACATACTACGCATCAAGAACTCTCCCAAATTTCATTGCCTTACCATTTGTTAACTTGGGCTTATCCTATATCGTGAGCGGCAATTTTGAGTATGGCCTGGCTTTCATCTTTGGCATAGGTATCGTTATGAGGGTTGAAATACTATTCTTCGGGGGAGTTCTATGCATCACTGCCTTGTACCAGGGACAGACAAGCCTGTCCAGGTTAGTTCCAGTATTAATCAAGGTCAGTGTGCTTTCCTGTGTGCTGGTTATTGGTATAGACTCTTTTTTCTGGGGTCAATTAAGCTTTCCAGAACTGGAATCCTTCATATTCAATGTTTTAAGAGGCCAAGCTCAAAACTGGGGAACAGATCCAATTCACGCATATTTCACCAACTACATTCCTAAATTATTCCTTATTCCACTTATACCATTGGCTGCACTTCCTGGACTTTTTACAGAAATGGTCAACCACAACGCGAAGAGAGTTCGAACAATTTCGATTGGATCCATTCTTTTTGTCATGATTATGTCATTTCAACCTCATAAAGAGTGGAGATTCATTATATATTCGATTCCAGGTATTACGATGTCTGCTTCCCAGTTTCTAGCTTGTATTGAACTTAAGGTGAAAAGTCTCAGCAAGCTCATTCGTGTTTTTGCCATGATTATAGGTGCTCTATGTTTAACTGCAAATCTGTTTTTTGGCTACGCGTCAAGCTTCAATTACCCTGGAGGCACAGCACTCCAATCTCTCAATGAACTTCTCTACTTGAACTCTAGTACTGTATCACACAATGGGAGAATAAAAATACATATGGATGTCACAGCATGTATGACTGGAGTCTCTCGGTTTGGAGAGTTAAATGATCAAAATGTGACCTATGACAAATCTGAAAACTTGACGTTGTTAGAGGATATTAATCTTTGGTACTCATTTGATTATGTTATAACTGATTTTGATAATGAAGGATATCACTATAATGACCACAAATTACCTTTTCTTAAGGATAGTGAATGGTTGAAAATTAACGCTATTAATGGATATGGTGGTATCAATCAGGCTTTGCTTTTTAACAACTTGAAATTTATCTTTCACAATCGACATCATTGCTTGAATATGATTATTGTGTCATCGAATAGTCAACAATTGGAAATCATCCAGAGTAGTCTAACGGAACTGATCATAAAAACACCTCAAATTTTCATATACCAGCGAACGTCAAGAAATCTCACCCATTCGTGAGCCCGCATCGACTCTTTGATTTAGAGCCGCCTGTATCTAGGACCCCTAATTGCAAATAAGATTTTACTTCTGTAATTGAGAAACAGGGCACATAATAGAACGATGAAGAAAAGGAAGGGAATCAACACCATATGAGCATTTTTTTGGCCGGACCCACTATCTGACGGGCTGTTGCTCTTGTGCGAAGTGTCTGATCCTTGGCTACCCTCTGGTGCATTTTCTTTATCTTCGGTATATTCGGAACTCTCGCTGGGGTTTTTGTGTAAGTTGTTTTCTGCTATATCTGTCAAAGTGTTGTCATCATTCAAATTTTCAGATGAGCTTTGATTAATAGAAGTTCTACCCCCCTCTGACGAATTGTAAATTTGCACATCGACATTTGAAATCACCACATCAATCAGGGGTCTATTATTAACATCCGTTTTGACATTTTCTATCATAGTCAAAGTATCAAATCCATCAATCACTTGGCCAAAAACAACATGTTTTCCATCTAGGTGTGGGGCAACACAGGTGGCAATAAAGAACTGAGACCCTCCCGTATTGCTACCCGAATTGGCCATAGAAAGCCGCCCGATTCGATCATGCTTAAGCTCAAAATTCTCATCCTCAAGAGATCCTCTCTCATTCCCATAAATTGAATATCCACCTGTTCCATCAGAGTTTTCAAAATCTCCACCCTGAACCACAAAATCTTTTATCACACGATGAAATAACGTGCCCCGATACCGCTTCTCAGAAAGTTCGTAAAAATTGCGCACAGTTTTAGGGACCACCGATCCAAACAGCCCCAATTTGATGGTGCCGAGCAGCTTGTTCTCCTGCTGAATCTCAAAGGTAACAGTATGGGTAAAATTTGGATCATTGGGTGTTGACGTGGCATACACTAAGGTCGATAGGCAAAACCAGCAGAGGAGGTTTAGAAGTATCATTATAAGCAGTGGTTAACTTCTTAAGTATATCAAACACGTCTACGCAAAAAAAATTAAAAATCTATTGCAAATATGATAGCTAACTGCTAGGAGGATTTTCCGATTGAACCGCACAAAAATTGTTGTGTATGTAGTACTTCGTTTTACTAGCAGGTACATTTCATATAATGAGCTCTACCTAGCACTAGAACATTAGTACTGTTCATCTTACCTAAAAACTTATCTGTGAATTATGCGAGTAATTTGTAAACGTATAAGCTAAATCTAAGTTTTGCTAATTAATTGAAAGCGTTGTTACTCATTTACGAGCAATAAGTGTGACCCTATGGATCTTGAACTATACTCCAATTTTCTCTGTCCTACAGATTGATGAAAAGTGATTCTCTGGTATCGACAAAAAAATCTAGAGTAACTAATACCATTACCGACTTTCTTGTTGCCTGGTGAAAACATTCTTTACCACTCTTCACTGTTTTTTTGAGGTACCTGCCGGCGAGCCAAACAATGGTAAGCTCTGCAGTGCTGATAGCAAATTATGTCATGTAAAGCGATTAGTAAACGTACACAACTTGAAGTGGTTTGATATTTTTATCAATTTCGTATGACTCGAAACATCGTTTCTACTTTGGAGCAAATTTGTTTCCCATAACTATCTTCAATCAGACTTATAAGCATTCTTCTCTTCGGTAGACAAACTTCTCCATTTGGCTCCGATAGCCTTCATTATTTCAGCATTCTGGGCAAAATCTTTGCTCATAACCTTGGGGTACTCTGACATGAAAAATGACATGTAAGCTGTTCTCTTTGTAGGATACTTTGCTTTCCAGGCTTTCAATTCCGCTTCATGCTTTACCATCGCCTCTTCCCTGGACCTGTAAAATGGAGCCTTAGTCTCCTCCGAAGCGTTAGTCCATTCCTCAGCAAATCTTTTCAACATCTCAGTAGGTTTCGCACCACCAGCAGGAGTAGTAGCATATTTGTTTCTGATAAAGAGCTGGTAAGCACTAGCAGGCTTCTTCGGTTTTTCTAATTTCTTGAGTTGAGCTTTTGATGGTGTCTTCTGGGTCCTATTTTCAGAAACACCATTCGAACTAAGTAGAATTTGAGTACTTGTGAAAGCCCGACTTGCATTCCAAGCAAAAGGGAGTGTGGAGTAAGATATTTTTCCGGTAAATCTCAGCATTGTGGACACAAATCGCTCAAGCAGGCTACTTATATAGAAGAAAACTTGAAATCGTAAACAAAAAAAATACGATTGATAATTGTGAGATAGAGACTGCCCCGCGCCGCAGAATTGTTTGAACCACAACACAGAAACGTAAAAAAAAAATAGGGGTCAACTGGGAATTGAACCCAGGACCTCCTGCTCCCAAAGCAGGAATCATACCACTAGACTATTAACCCTAATTATCAGCATTTTCTTATCATTAAATTTAAACATGTATGTTTTCAATTTTCGGTGGTCTTGAAATCTGTCAAACATTAATTACTGCACTGCTCATTAGAGTTGATCTCTACGTTCTATATAGGACAAGCAGGGATCAATGAATTCCTTGCCTATTTCCTTCTTCCCGAGTTCCTGGTTGACATTTTGGTGTTTAAGCTCCAATTAGATTGGCAAACGACGACCAAAAGTCGCATAAGAATTAACTTGTTCGATCTAGTATGTAGCCAAGCATGCGGTGGCGAATAGAAAAGTTGAAACATACTATTTCTTTAAGAACTCCAATTTTATCAGTCTCCCGAAACATACCACTAGCCGTGAGGCGAAGGGAGGTACCAAAAGGAAGAACTCGAGTGATTGAGATAAAGCTTTCAGGGTGATTCGGAACATAGCGGATACTCATTAGGCGAATTGTACGTGAGCCCTTTGTCAGGACCACTTCACTGCGGCTCTTTATGGATCGGCAACAGTTTAACCAACAGACGACCCGAATAATTTTCAAAGTACTGAAATGAGCACGGTCATTGAAAACATAAACCTAGACAACAGCAGTTGACTAATGGACTTTCAAATCATCGAATGAGAGTTCGGGCCGATAATACTTGAGGGAACTGGAAAATCAAATATTGGTCTTGCTATTATTGCCGCAGACGGAAGGCAATTCCAAGCCTATTGACCTGATTTTTGACAATTGTAACTGACAACATCACAATTATGTTCATCAAACTCTGATACTAGGTTTTCATTGATCCCATGAGAGTTCACTCGTCGATGGACAAGAGGATATAATGTTGGCGTGCCGCTTACGGTTTATGACGGTTTTAGAATTTCATAAAATTTGAGTTTCGGGGCATTCGAAAATGAAACTGAATTCACCAGGCTACTATCGTCAATCGTATGCAGCATTAAAAAGCCGTAAAAGTCACGGTATCCGGTATAGCCTCTCGCAAGTCGTCGACAACGAAATTATCAAACTCTGAAAAGATAGCGCTAATAGGAATTTTACGAACTCCTAATAGATTAATGGGGATCTCCTTTTCCATACACTGTATTAATGTGCTCAAGTAAAGCTACTCTTCTTTGATCCGGAGTGATACTGAAGAATTTTAAAGGGTCAGGAAAACTATTCTTTTAAATAACAAAAACTAGGGATTCATCCGCAGAAATAACAACACAACGGTCTGATTCTAGTTGATAGTCTAAACAATTGACCGTTTCTTAATTGCATATTCATCCAGCCCAAGGTGAAAACCAACAAAATTTAAATAGAGTCTTTTCATTTACGAATGATAATCCAAGCTTCACCTAAGCTTCAAATTGTCAGGGTATTCGGCACAAACTGCCAACAATTGGCAGCCTACCGAATCAGCTGGATCTACTAAAGCAACATCGCAAGATGTTTTGCCGAAGTAACTTTGTTCATAATTATACTCAATAAGAACCCACATTCACTTCATTTTTGGTGACTCCTTGTTCAATTCTTATACAAGACTTTTATTTTCGTTTCAGAAACAATTTAATCGGACAAGTTTCTTTCTATGTAATAAATTCTTTAGCAATACCCCAACGTTTTAAGTACCTTATAGCTCGCAGTCACGTCTTCTGTCACGAGTAAAGGCTGACTAATACTGTTGAAATATCTAGTCCAGATATTCAGATCACGTGGTTATCCGGATAGAAAGGGTGAATTACATACATATGATAAAATAATGTATCATATGTTTCACGTTCCTACCCAAGGTATGTGACATCTCACATACTGTTTGCTACATATATGGAGAAAAGATACCTTTTCATCTTGAACAACTTATACATTAATTATGTCTTTGAATAATGTGTCTTTTGTGAAAGATCTTGTGTTATCACTTCAACAAATACGATATAAAATATGTTCAGTTATAGGATACTACTTTAAGACAGATATAGAGCAACTGTTAATTACCAATAACTAAGATTTTGAAAGTGAGATCACAAGGTCTTTCACTGCTGGAGACACATTATTCATTGGCATATTTTAAATTACATGTTGTTCAAGACGAGGATGTATATCCTTTCCATATATATAACAAATAGTATGTGAGGTGTAACATACTTTGGGTAGAAAGGTGAAACACATGATACATCATTTTATCATCTGTATGTAATGCACCCTTTTTATCCAGATAACCACGTGATCTGAATATATGGACTTGAAATCTCAACATGCATCGTCCCCTTCAAACAGATATGGTAGCAAGTGCAGCCTCAGTGTGACATGTGTGATACATAATTTAACCTCCTATGATGTAAGCATACGTCAACTCTTCTTATCTATATATTTGTGATGAATCACAAGATCTCTCGAGGACAACACATCACAAAATTAAATACACTAAAACTATTATGAGCCTGGGAATTAAATTTTAACTTATTTAAAACTAACGGCTAATCATAGTGCTATCAGAGCTCAGTATTTTTTTTTTCTGGATTTGTATTTCAGAGCTACCAAAGATCCTAACTGCTTTCCTAAATCGACCAAATCAATAAACATCTTCCAGTAGGAGACCAAAAATGACTAATCCCATGTTGTCTGTCAGCCTGGCATCCATGATAAGTCTCGTAAATTTAGTCATGTTGCTTTAATGGTTAACAATAAGCCTACTTCCTAACCATCTCTTCACGAGTATCTTTAATTTTTTTAAACTCGAGCTACAATAACTGATGGTTATTCTATTGGTATCGCCACAGCGAAAGGTACTTTTGAAACAGGACTACTTTTACTGAAACGTCTCTTAGTTGCCTAATTTGGCATGCTCCCGACTTTGAATAAAAAAGAAAACTGTATCTTTTATTTTGAACTCTCTTTCGTAATCGTTGCGATAGGTATATAATTAAGTAGTTTCTCTTAGGAGTCTTGAGCGGAATTTGATTTTGAGGTTTAGGTTGGCTCATTAATCAAGTAAATGATAGTGGGCTACTGTGTGTCTAGGGAAACATTAGTCAAAGGGATACTACAAGATTTCTCAGAAAACATCTATTAACATATTTACAACAGATGTTGTTCCATATTTGGACGACTATCTCCCCACAATCACAATTCTAAATAGCCTACTGTTAAAGTGATGTCACAAGATCTTTCACAAAAGACACATTATTCAAAGACATAATTAATGTATAAGTTGTTCAAGATGAAAAGGTATCTTTTCTCCATATATGTAGCAAACAGTATGTGAGATGTCACATACCTTGGGTAGGAACGTGAAACATATGATACATTATTTTATCATATGTATGTAATTCACCCTTTCTATCCGGATAACCACGTGATCTGAATATCTGGACTAGATATTTCAACACTAACGATCTAATTTGCTTTGATCGAAGCAATGTCTGCTTTTACCAATCTGTGAAATAAATGAAATTGAAGCACCTTGATTAGGCCTTGATCCACTACGTCAACGTTGTGCCAAAACTAGCCTTCTAAATGGAAATCATAATGTTCCCATCATCAATGAAATATTAGATTTAGAAATCGTAGGTTGATCAAAAAGTTTGAATCAGGCATTCGTAGTATTGAGTTAATTGGTTTAAATGCTTTATATTAAATGACTTTATCAGTTATGCAAGGTTAAGTCAGCACTAAGAGTCCACAAATCCCGAGACTGAATAGCATAGCAACTTAAATTCTGGTCGCTTGATAATTATACTTATGGTGTGGTGTGGCTTTCTGGGGACATAAAAGGGGAGTAATTTATCAGTTGCTGCTAAACGTTTCAAATACAAAAATATACATCATGAGGTAGATTTCTGTTAACAATCACGCTTCTGATATACTAAGAATTATGTTATCTCTCAATTTTTGAACGCGTCGCCACACATATAGAAATTCCGAGCAATAGGAAGTCTACTCCAAAAGCTTTACCTATTTTCCGTTTTCCGTATACGAAGAGAAAGCCGGTAAATTTTCAAGTCATTTACCATATTTTTTGTTTCATCATCGTATTCAACGAAAAATTGCTGTGTCAACTATTACTTAACATAGATATGTAGAGGATATACTTCTCCATATGCTGTATAACTTCTGCTTTGAAAGTGCAGGCTGATAGTGTGCCTCCTCTGAAAGAACTTGAGATATCTCTTCAACAAGATTGGACTGCTTTTCACTTAGTTACCACACCATCGTGTATGAAATTTTGAGAATATAAAGGATTCTTTTATCGTAGAGATATCGCTGATAGATGTGCTTGTTGAGATACATAGCCCACGTGTCTATACCATCTGATTATTTATCTGATATTTATAAGAGATGCTAGAAGCATATATTATGGAGAGTCTACCATTGGTTTAATTTTTGTATACACCTCTGAGTATCAAAACTTTGTGTTCTAAGTATGGAGAAATCAAGCCTTAGTGCAATTGAACAATTTACAATCTATCATGCATTTATTAACAATGTGGCTCCGATTTAGTAATGTAGATTATATGTCTAATTTATTTGACTGGGATAATTTGGATCTTTCGCTCTACACTGATGAACATCCAACGGCCCTTTTCAGGCGAGACATTTTGAGTTAAGTTGATATTGATTAAACTCTGGAGCTAGGATCATCCACCGGATGATTGGTTCAAAATGATACAACATCACTATATTGTTTTTCGCAATTTGAACCATTCTCCTCCTCATTATTAGGTCCAAAAAAAATTGCGATCAATTGGGCTGTTAAATACTCCCTAATAATGATATATCTTTTGTGGGAAGTTCTTGTGATATGAGCTCAATGCTCTTACTCAATACCCGCCTACTTGCCTTTCGACATTGGAATCCTTTATCCAGTTATTGCCACGACGTGATTACGCATTTGTGATAGGTAGTAATCAAATCCGGTAAATCAGCAGTGTACCTCCCCCTTCTGAATGTTGTAGTATGATATCAGGCAGAGTATTTTTTCACCCCAAGGGTATGATCCAGTCTCGTTTAGAGAAAAGAATAGAAACTTTGTACCCGAAAATATACAGGAATAACATCATTCAAAGACATTTATCGGCTATTAATACCTCCAAGGTAAAATGATTTGTATTTTCTCCCGCTATTGGAGTTAACTTCAACTAGAAATTATATCCCATGTGGGGATCTATTGGGAAGTTCAGTTTTGACATTCAAATAAAAAAGCTGTTTCGATATGAGTGAGGTAAGCTAGCAGATTAAACTCATATATATGAAGAAGATGTTGAAATATCTAGTCCAGATATTCAGATCACGTGATTGTCCGGATAGAAAGGGTGAATTACATACATATGATAAAATGATGTATCATATGTTTCTCCTTTCTATCCAAGATATATGAGGTGTCACATACTATTCGCTATTTATATGGAGAAAAGTTACCTCTTCATCTCGAACAACTTATACATAATACATGTCTTTGAATAATGTGTCTTCTGTGAAAGATCTTGTGTCATCACTTCAACAATAGATATGGATAGGAGATACCTTGTCATCTTGAACAACGTATAATTCAAATATGTCAATGAATATTGTCCCTTCTCTGAAAAATCTTGTGAGTTCACTTCCACAGTAAGGATATTTCCCTTTCATATATCTAGGCGCTTTAATTGTGTGATTCAACTTTATGTCAAGAAACTTCATATCTATATCACATAATAAACTTCTCAATACATTATACCAAAGCATTAAAGAATACATAAATCTTTGCAAAGAGCCTTGGTATGAGTTGGCGCATTACCAAGTGTGAGAAAATACTTTTAATCGACAACGTGTGTTACAAAAGGTTCAGGTCACTCCTTAACATGATTTGAGGTAGCCTACGCAGCATGGTTGTGTCACCATACGAAATTTCCCTCTTGCCTCCTACTACAAATATCTAGAAGAATCGTTTCTTCTTCTTTCCAATGAATTGAACAGTCAGCTTGTCAGTTCCAGCATTATTAGTGAGAATAAAAAGAGGTATCCTAAATGGTTTTGTTTGTCCTCAGGCTAGGTTCGCTAAATATTTCTAGAAAAGGAGTCTCACCTTTCCGTCTAGTACAGTCTTATCCATACTATGTTGTGCACGTCAAAATTCTAACACAAGTTTTTTCATATAAGACAGTTTTTCAATGACATATCTGAATGAAAAATTGTTCACCATACCATACAGAGGTCTACCCTTCTCTTTTTTATCTTAATTAATGAGTACGCTTTATATGCGTTGAATATAAAGGTGAGGCAAGACATATAGTAGATCAATTTACCATGCTCTCGTTTTCTCCTTCTTATCCGGAAAATCATGTCAAAATAAATTTGAAGTAGACCCTTCAACGTTGCGTGATCAAGTTGATAGTCACCAACAATAGTTTCGATCCTGTTTATTTTTGGTATATTGAGGAACTTCATCCTGCTCCCCACCTCTTAGTAATATTGGCTCTCGTCTCGATGATGCCGAATCACAAATTGCTTCACAGATGACATATTTGAAGTATAAGTTGTTTAACACATGATGGGATGGATAACTTCCCACATTCATAATAAATAATGATACTTGACAAATATACAGATTGAAAGGTAAAACGAAGCAAGACTTATCCTTTACAAAATATATTTTCAGTGGTTTCACTCAGAGTTGGACCAGATATCCAAAATTTATAATAGTCGCCTTATCATGAAAGGAACGGGTTAATATGCGGGTCCTCTTTGTAGGAACTTGAAGAATTACGCACTCTAAAGATACTTTACCTTTTAATTAAATTTGAAACCAAAATTTGACATTTTGCGAACAGTACGAAATTTTCAAGGTAGACAGATATCTGCATGCTAGGAGTCAGAGGTTAGCTCCCTTTTAGTTATATGTTAGAAAATTACGATCTTACTATTTGACACCAACTTATTTTCAGACGCAGGCCAAGATATTTATAGCAATTTTTATTTCGATAAGTAGAGGTCACTGGGGCAAAGCAGAAAGACACTCTACGGATGAGGATTTTCAAGTATAAGCTGTTCAACGCCAGAAAATTTCCTCCTCTTGTATATCGTATATCAGTAAACACGCAGTCATTTTTCCAACGACCAGAGAGTGGCAACTTTTGCGTCTCTTTTGCTCCAACGTTTATAGATCTCAACTGTAGAGTTCACTATTGATAATGAGAAGATACTCACAAGATATAAATCTCCAAACCAATTACCTAAACTGATTGAAGACTATAATTCAGGTATCCAGTATTAAGTTGTAGGACCAATAGCTGGTGGCTAACCATAATAGAATGAGAGATCGCACTTTCACGCGTTAAGATTTAAAATTTAAATGTTTGCCAGTGAATGATTTTTGGGAGAACTTCTTTAGCATCGCTTCAACAAACCCACACCAAAACACTAGCGCTCACAAAACAAAATCTTATATTCAATGACAATTTGCTTAATGTATAAACAATAGTACATTGGTTGTTCAAGGTTGCGTGAGCTTTTCAATCGCTTTTTGCTCATATGTCAAGATAATAATTGTTCAAGATCATAAACGTATCTGTCGAGCACTAAGTGAGGAACTTGGTATTAAATACCGTATCTAGAAACTTCAACTTAACCTCTTACTGGTCTCATTGCTGCTCCTTCCCTAGACTTCAGATTATGGACAATTCAAGTCGTACTTCTGTGGTGATTTTTAACACTGAGACGATTCTGCAATATGTGTGAGGGCAATCTTGTTGGCAAACAACGTAACTCCACTTCTTGGGTTTTAGATCCTGAATAGTTAAAAGCTTTCAGATACAACCGTGCTTCACGCTAAATAAGTCGCAGCCATATTTGTTGTAACTTAAAAATGGTATATTACCTTCATCATGTAGAGAGAAGATTTCAAATATTCACGGAGTGTTTTGTTCTTAGTAGCCGTCGAGAAGTCTGCTTCATTACTTTCAATTGACTGTCCGGGTTAGATGAGGAAATTGAGAACATGTTTAATATGAGAAGTAATAATTCTTTATCAAGTATTTTTGCCATTGCTGGAATGTGACGACATATAGACTGTTAAGACTGTTAAAGTGTTGGTTAGATAGCTAGCTTTTATCTTGTGGTAGATTGGAAAAACACACTCAGCTAAATATTTCTAGCCAGCAGTCAGACTGCAATCATGTCTTCATACTTATCAAGTTTGATTATAGTTTTCTCACATTCGGTTCTTCACTGTTGACCTAGTATAAAAACAGACACATACATACATGGTTCCGGAGATAGAGCCCAGTTTTGAATAGCATAAAAGTAGTACTTTCGTCTACGGATAATGAGATAACTTGTCAAAAACCATTAATTATTACCTTATTAGTTCCTATCTGTTGAAGTAAAATCACAAAATCTTTCACAGAAGTGACATTATTCATTGACGTATTTAAGATATAGATGTTGTTCAAGATGAGGAGGTGTATCCCCTCCATATATAGTAAATAGTATGTAATACCTCACATATTTTGGGTATGAAGGTGGAACATACGATACATCATTTTATCATATGTATGTAATTCACCCTTTCTATCCGGATAACCACGTGATCTGAATATCTGGACTGGATATTTCAACACTTACTAAACAAAATGTTTTAGAATGTAACAAGCAGGTCCATTTTGTGGTTCAAAGATGGAAAGGTTTTACTTTTAATAATTTATTGTTACTATATCATGTCTATCAATAATTTGCCTCCATGAAAGACCTTGTTATATATTTCTTCAGTTAAATAAATCATTTCAAAGACAATTTAATGTTCAATACATCGATCATCTAGTGCTTACACCATAGAATTGTGTGACTTTACGGTTATGTGAGGTAAAGTATACAAGAAAGGGAAACAGATTCTCGAACTCAATTGATCATAATCTTGTAAACAGCCCTTCACATAAATGAAGGTATATGCTGATGGAGAAGAGGGAGGATTTCTTATTTTGAATCGAGCAAAACACTATTATAAATTTTTGTCTCAACAATTTGTCTTCAGTAAAAGAACTTTTCAATTCTCACTTGCCATTACCTCAACTTCTTAGCCTCACTCCCTACATCAAATGAAATCACCCATATTTTGTATCCGTTTACCTTTAGAACAACCCAGAATTAGCTAAAGTGTAAAGCTTGTTTGCAGATTGTTGAAGTGATGACACAAGATCTTTCACAGAAGACACATTATTAAAGGACATATTCAGAGTATAAGTTGTTCAAGATGAAAAGGTATCTCCTCTTCATATATATAGCATAGTATGTGAAACATCACATACCTTAGATAGAAATCTGAAACATATGATTGATCATTTTATCATATTTATGAAATTCACCCTTTCTATCCGGACAATCACGTGATTGGAATATTTGGACTAGATACAATCAGACAAAGAATTTTCAATTATGTAATTCTTTAGTAATACTCTAACGTTCTGCGTAGCTTATAGCTCACAGTCACGTCTTCTGTCACGAGTACAGTCTGAGTAAAATGATATAGAGTACGTTCAGTTATAGAACACTAATTTAGGACAGAATATAAAACTTAACCCCTAATAACTAGCAATTAGGATGCATTCCCTTAGGGAGTTTGATAGGGGAGTTTTCTCCCCTATCTATACTCTTTATCAAGGATAGTCTCCCACTCCACAAAATAATCATACACACACTAGTGACAATGATTACTGCAGATGTCATCTGTGAAGTTCGTTTAGTGGAAGGTCTTGTTCTCAACACCTTGGACCATGTTCTCATACTCCGGAGACCAGACTCCGGAGACCAAGTCGGAACATGCGGTCTCATTAGCTAAGCAATTGCTCAATTCCTGATAGATATTTGAACACAGATTATAGTTGTTTGTCTGCTAGACATGGTCTACCCAGAAGCTCCCACATCTAAGGCTTTATATTTATGTCACTAATAACCCAGTTAATGTATATTCTTGATTAAATTATTGTAAGCCTTGCAACAAGAGAGCATGGAGACGGTCAAGCTATTTTCCGACATGCATACGCTATGGTTGAATAAATTAGTAACAGAGGTTACTTATATATTTTAAATCTTGATTTTTGTAAATTAGAATTTTCTAACATTGTCCCTAAATGTTCTCTCTAAACAGAGTATCGAGGCTACGCAGACACAAGCACTAAAATAACGCCTACCATTTAATTGTTATAATAGCATGAATCGGGAATCATAGTACCTCCTTGCAGCACATGAGCACGCCAGCTTTCTAATCCTCAATGAATCCTAATGCATCCTTACACCATTTATATGGTAAAATCAGACGAAAAAATTACAATTATGTAATTCTTTAGTAATAATCTAACGTTTTGAGTAGCGTATAGCTCACAATCACGTCTTCTGTCACGAGTACTGTCTTAGTAAAATGATATAGAAAAGTTCAGTTATAGAACACTAAGTCTAGGATAAAAGAAAAAGAGCTAGCTCTCATTAACTAGCAACGAGGATGCGTTCTCTTAAGTCGGATATGGTGGCAAACACCCCCATAATTATAATTTTTTTCATGATACCTTCGCTGTCAATTTTAATCCCTCTTACCCCACCACAGTGTAATCATCTACATCTGAAAGACGATGGTGACTGAAGATGTTGGCTGTGGGGTTCGTTTGGTGGAAAGTCTTGTTCTCAACACCTAGGACCATGTCCTCTTACTTCGGAGACTAGACTCCGGAGACCATTTCCGAACCTGTAGTGTTTGTTAGCTAAGCAGTTGCTCAATTCTTGATAGGTAATTCAGACGACTTTCCATATTATGTAAATCCATAGTAATAATAGCCCTTTGGGTTCCCTATGGCTCACATTCAATTCTTCCGTCACATATACAGTCTGAGTAACATGATATAGCATGTGTTCAATTATAGAACACTACCGTTAGAAAAGAAGATAGAACAAAGTATGAATAAGCAGCGAATGGGATGCATTCCCTTAAGTCGGATATAGTGGCAAGTGGCCCCCAACTATGAAGTATTTTTTATAAGCTCTAGCCGTCAAAGAACCTCTCCTAATGCAGCACAATGTAATCTGATATACAATGGTGACAACAATTGCTACAGATGTGACGGTAATTGTGACTGAGAGCCACATGTAACTCAGAACGTTAGTAATACTAAAAATTTACATATTGAATAAATTCTTGGTTAGATTGTAATTAGAGACAAGTATTTCTGATTTCTTTTGAAACGAAGACAATCGAATCATTCAGAAAAACCTCGTGTACAGATCAATGAAATTACCGTAAATCTCACAATAGACAAAGACGAGCCTCAAATCATTTCATTACCTTGTCCGATTATCATTTCGATGCTTGTGGTCTAATTTTGTTTCCATACTTACTCAACGATCTCAAGGTCTTGGTCATACTCAGTCAAAAATCGGTCTTTATGTTCTGCAAACAAACTCTCAACAGCTTGGACATATAAATTGTGATAGTAGTCAGTTTCTGCAGTCGTAACTGGATCTCCATGTTTCTTACCTTCCAACCGATGCACAGGGATTGGAGCCCCCACTACGACGTTGATCGGTCTTCTGTAGGGCAATAATCCAAAGTCATAATTGAAAAGGCCTCTTGAAACAATGATTGGAAGAGTAAAGCCAACATTTTTTTTTAGCCAAAGCTGAAACCACTTAAGCACTTTTCTAATATACCCATCATTCTTGTGTTGATGCTCAGTATCGTTCGTATAGTAAACGTCATATATGTTATTTTCCCCAAAAGCATAGACAGGAACGAGGCAAATATCATCCTCAGTTGGGTTATTTTCGTCAGCTTCGAATTTTCCAGCTGATTGCAACGCCAACCTTATAAAACCTTTCCTTCTGTTCAGCACAATCGAGTTGTGACCGGGCCTTGCTAACAGACTTTCAGTTGCCCCCCCAACAACAATCACAACACTATGACTCTGATCCAGTAAGGCTGTGATATTCTTTTTCGTGACAGCTGTGCAGCTGATACTCATCAAGTAATCTCGATAAAATGGTAAGTGAAACTGGTTGACAAGGGTAGTAACAAAGCATCTGATACCAGGAAATATGGTACTGAAGTTTGCACCCTCAGTGGCAAAGCTCGCAAGTACCCCCATAGCTATGACTCCATGTGGATGGTAACCAAATATATACCTTGGTCCTGTTCGTGAATCCATCTTGACTTTGATAGTTTTCGATCCTATAAAACCATATTTGGTTAAAAATTTGATAAATACCGCTGGTGTTATGTAGTATAGAAAATCAGGGATATTGGGAACTTCTGATTCGACCTCCGTGAAAGTTCGTGTAGGCTTGAGTTCCGCCGTTTTATGAATCTTGATTGGATAGTAGTTCGCGAAGTATTTAAACATTCTGAGATTCGTCATAACTAGAGAGTATCTATCATTTCCACGCCCATTGGATGGAGTTCGGTCGAACATGTAGAACTTGAAGGTATATATCAGCAGAAAGGGCCAAAATACAGGAAAACACCACATAATAAAATAGATGAATGGCAGAACAACAATTGAGCTTGCATGCGCAAATACAGCAAGAGTTTCTAGTCTCCTTTGTAATGGGACACCTAATATGGACCTCACCCTACTTTCGGGTCTGTATTCAGGATACGCTGGTCTTGATCTTGATCTGTCATCACCCTCCTTAGCTGAAGCTAAACTCTCTCTTTCCTTTTTCTCAGTTTGGGGCCTTGTCCTTACCTCTATACAACCGTGAGTACCACCAGCTGGATCTATCTCAAAATGTTTTAAATCTAACGATGGCGACATAATCTCCACAATTTGATAATGCGATATAGAAAACCAAAAGGATACCTTTGAACGAGACAACCTTTTGAAATACAAATGATCACCAAGCTCGTTCAGTTAATCAGCTGGACACAAAATCTGCAATGATGGATGTTAAGATCCCTAATAGCTTATTTCCATTCCAAGACTACTATTCGTTCTGGACTGCCTTAAAGTGCCTCTTACATTTTGTTTTCTTGCGATTTACTAATTTGGGAATGCTCAGAATTACATAAGCACAAAGGAAGCTTTATTAATTTAGGCTTGAACTGCCTGGATGACTTGTGTTGATTGCGTAGTTCATTGAAGTCCACTGAACATCTATGTATATGCATGGCATCGTAATCACGAAAAAAGCTGTTTATGTTTATTGTTAAACCACTTCGTACGCAAGACTAGATATGTAGGATAATGCCAAAAATCTTTTGGTCAAATATTTTGTAGTCCAGTTCACCGAGTCTTATTGTAACTTGTAGTTTAGCATCCTTTGAGGAAAATGGATCGTTCGTATTGCATAGCAATCGACAGTAAGCTTTATTTTTTTACCTATAGCTCTGATACTTGACATTAACATAAAAATCTTACACTCATTATCCATGGAATGCAATCCCAAATTCATAAAAAGTACTCATTACCATTCTTCGGATTCTTTGAAGGATTGATTTTAAGCGTGTCATCAGGAACCGCACTGAATATTTGAAAATTCACATTCAAGCTGTCATCAACTTTCATAACACTCGCGACGTTACCACACCTGTAGCAATAATTTGGGGCAGACCACACCGTGACGACATCTTTGTCTGGGAAGTGATACCGAAATCCTTCCATGACGAGCTGATGAGCTCGCGCAATAAGTTGTAAATTGTTTATGTGATTGAACTCCCTGGCAACCTTTGCTCCAAAAAGCCAACCGGCCCCTCTTGGCGAAATAGCCCAAGTATCTACATTATCCGGATCAGACCACACGAGATCGCAAAATCCACCTTCATGCGGGACTTCTTGGGCTCTGCTCAAAACTCTAATTTGGTCCAGCATTCTTATTTCTGGTGACAAGCCTCCATGGATGCAAAGAATTTTGCCATCAATGATCGCGCTCAGGGTTAGGAAATCAAAAACTTGACAGCAGTATTTCCAAACCATTGTTGATCCGTACTTGTTCAAACATTCCTCGTAAAATCCATACACCTGAGTAATCTGCCTTGATTCGTGATTGCCCCTCACCAATGTGATGTGCTGGGGAAACTTTACCTTTAAAATCATTAATAGAGTGAATGTTTCAAGTGAAAAGTAACCACGATCCACATAGTCTCCCAAAAATATGTAGTTGGTGCTCAAGCCTGATTGAGAAGGAAAACCTCCAGCAATTTTAAAGAGTTCTAATAAATCATGAAATTGGCCATGTATATCACCACAAACAGTCACTGGAGATCTAACTGGTTGGATATTTGATTCCTCCATAAGTAAATCTTTCACTTTTTCACATAATTGTTTCATATCATTCTCCGGTAAAGCTTTGCAATTTTTAATGTCCTCGAACCATTGATCAGGCCCTCTTTCCGACATTTTTTGAGTGGAATAATTTGTGCTATAGAGTACAGTTAATCCCTAGCTGTCACTGATATATTAGAGAGTTGCCTTACACAAACAAGCGTTGCAGTAATGGTTAAAATGTCAACACCAGCACAATGATTTTTTAAAACTCTTGCTTATTATTCAGTAACTCAAGTTGCTTGTATTTCTCAGTGAGCATTAGCAGCTACAAAATGCTTGGAAATGTTGGTCTATAAGAAGAGCTTATACTCTAAAATTTAACCCAAGCTTTGTGTTTAAGTCGATATATTATATTATGGAAGAAAAAGTGCTCGTCAGCGGAAACGAACAATAATTTTAAACGACACGAATAAAATTTGGCAGAAGAATGCGGTTGCTTCAGCTGCTTACCATCCATCAACCCTTGTATCAGGAATTCATTCAAATTATTTCATTTGGTCTTGCAAATGTGAATATCAAACTAAGGAACTACAAAGTCAAATAATTGCCATCCTCTCTAGCCTTCTCTCCATACTTTTTAATTCTGATAGCTTGGACCGAAATGAATCCTGATGCCTCTTGAGGTTGGAAACCAGTGAGCTCATCCATCGACGACTCGGTAGCGTCATAAAGTTTCTCCGTAGATGATGACCTACCCAAAATTGACAAGCAACCCTTGTAGCATCTTGCTCTAACAACACCATTAACAGTATTTTGGGATGGTTGTATCATGGACCTGACGTACTCACACTCCGGGGTAAAGTACATTCCATTGTAAAGCAACTTGGAGTAAGTTGGAGTGACAAAATTATCCCTAATGCTTCTAACTTCTCTGTCTAGCGTTAAGCCCTCAAGATCAATATGAGTAGATCTCAACAAAGTCAAACCAGGAGTTTCATAACACCCTCTCGACTTGATTCCAATAAATCTGTTCTCCACGATGTCAATTCTCCCGACACCGTTCCTTCTTGCAATAGCATTTGCGGTAATGAAAAGCTCGACAGGATCAGTGACCTCCTTTCCATCAGCAAGGGTAAGTTTAGTTGGAATTCCTTTTTCAAAAGAAACTATGAAATCTTCTGGAGTATCAGGGGCATCCATAGGATCCACTGTAAGCTTCCACATGTCTTTCGGAGGTGTGGTGTCAGGGTCCTCGAGAATTCCTGCCTCAAAGGAAATGTGAGCCATGTTCTCATCAGTAGACCATGGCTTAGCTTTAGTTTGAGCAACAGGGATGTTCTTTTGTGAAGCATAATCAAGCAAATCTTTTCTGCCGGCAAATCTTTCAAAGAATGATGGGTCTCTCCATGGTGCAATTACTTGCACGTCTGGCTTCAGAGCGTAAAAAGATAGTTCAAATCTAACTTGGTCGTTACCCTTACCTGTACAGCCATGCGAAACAGCAAAACATCCTTCTTTTTCTGCCACTTCAATTTGGGCCTTTGCAATAACGGGTCTTGCCAAAGAGGTTCCAAGAAGATACACATTCTCATAAATTGCGTTCACTTGCACAGCTGGGAATAAAACTTCCTTGACGAATTCTTTTCTGACATCGACCAACACATATTTGGTAGCTCCGATAGCGAGAGCCTTCTTTTCAGCAGCTTCAAAATCTTCCTCCTGACCGATGTTTGCCATAAAGGCAATGACTTCATAACCCTGCTCCAAGAGCCAGGCAAGGATAACTGAAGTGTCCAATCCACCAGAGTATGCGAGACAAACCTTTCCTTTTGACATATTGTCCTGATTACTTATTCAATGATACTTCTAGTGGTAACTTGTCGAATCACTAAAAATTTTCGATTAAAGAGTCCTGGCATTTATGAGAACTAATCTAGGTTTGTAACAGTTGGCTCAGTGTTCATAACCATACGCGGAAAATTTTCAAAATTGCTTGTTTAGGAAATGAGTCAGAGACGAATCTGCAACTTCATTAGCTTAACAGGAATTCGATTGTAAGCTGGCCAATTAATCGCCAATCAGACGAGGACTATTCAATTATATAATCATTTAGTAATACTCTAACGTTCTGCGTAGCTTATAGCTCACAGTCACGTCTTCTGTCACGAGTACAGTCTGATTAGTATGATATAGAATACGTTCAGTTATAGAACACTAACTTAGGACAGAATATAAAACTTAACCCTTAATAACTAGCAAAAAGGATGCATTCCCTTAGGAGACGGATATAGTGGCAAATGCCCCCCTATTTATACCCTTTATCAAGGATAGTCTCCCACTCCACAAAATACTCATACACACACTAGTGACAATGATTTCTGCAGATGTCACCTGTGGAGTTCGTTTAGTGGAAGGTCTTGTTCTCAACACCTTGAACCATGTTCCCTTACTCCGGAGACCAGACTCCGGAGACCAAGTCGAAAGATGCGGTCTTATTAGCTAAGCAATTGCTCAATTCCTGATATCGCCAACGGAAAGGTGTAAAGGTGCATTTAGTCTCGATGTTCAAATAGATGGAGATAAAATCGGCGCGACGAAACTCCTAAAATTTGTTAGTTCTTAGTCGGCAGCCGCTAACTTTCCTCGCAAAGCGCTAAGAATTGCGGCGCACAATAATTCCGTGAAATCCATTAGTTATGTACGCCCCAATTTTAGTTTCAGCAGGCAGTGCTATCGCAAATACCGATTAGGAAAATAATATCTGTCGAGTTGGTCGCGCTAGCAGACAATCGATCACTAATTCAGGGTATATATTACGGGCAATTTCCTTAGTTTTATTGATTTTTGTAATGTCGTCTGAACTAGAGATCAAAAAATTTGCTGAGACTTACGGTATCAAGAATGTTAGCTTGATTAAAACCGGTGCATTCGTGAACGGTGAATGGCTTCATTTTGCGGGAGACACCTTTTCGGTTGAGGATCCAGCTACTGACCAACATCTTTTGGAGGTGACAAATACCCCAATTGAGATTGTGGAACAGGCGATCAAAGATGCTGATACTGCTTTTCAGAAGTTCAAAAAAGAAACTACAGGAAGGTCTAGAAGCAATTTATTAAGGAAGCTGTTTGATCTTATGACAGAAAATAGCGAAGATCTTGCCAAACTTTGCACCATTGAGAACGGAAAAGCATTGGCAGACTCCCGTGGAGAAATAAAGTATGCCGCCTCTTTTTTTGAATGGTTTTCGGAGGAAGCTCCTAGGATCTACGGAGACAATATCACGTCTGCAGACCCTAGTAAAAGAATCATTACTTACAAGCAACCGATAGGTGCAGTTGGTATACTAACGCCATGGAATTTCCCAAGTGCAATGATTACAAGAAAGTTAGGGGCAGCTTTTGCTGCCGGTTGTACGGCTGTGATCAAGCCGGCAACAGAGACACCATTGTCAGCGTTGGCTGTTGCAGCCTTGATTGACCAAGCGGGATTTCCCAAAGGAGTGGTAAATGTTGTGCCTGTTGATCAGGAGAGAACTAAAACAGTTGGAAAAATGTTCTGTGAGTCTTCATTGTTGAAAAAAATCTCCTTTACAGGATCTACTGGTGTGGGTAAACTTCTCATGAGTCAGTCCTCCTCAACCTTAAAAAAGCTGTCTTTCGAACTCGGAGGAAATGCTCCATTTATCGTCTTTGATGACGCAGACATTGATCTCGCAGTGCAAGGTGCAATTGCGTGCAAATTGAGACAATCTGGACAAACTTGTGTCTGTGCTAATAGACTGTATATTCAAGCAGGGGTCTACGACCAGTTTGCAAGCAAACTTGCAGCAGAGGTTGAGAAGTTGAGACTGGGGCATGGTTTGTCAGAGGGGACTACTCACGGGCCGCTGATTCATAGCAGAGCTGTGGCCAAGGTTGTTGCGCATATTGAAGATGCTGTTGGAAAAGGTGCCAAAATAATTGCTGGTGGAGACGTGGAGAAGTCTCTGGGGAGAAACTTTCATCAAATAACCATTTTGACTGATGTCCCGCTGAGTGCAGCTGTGAATGTTGAAGAAACTTTTGGCCCACTTGTTCCATTAATAAGATTCAAGACAGAGGAGGAAGTGATTCGCCTTGCAAATGATACCGAGTATGGTTTAGCTGGTTACTTTTTCTCAAATGATTATGCCAAAGTTTTCAGAGTTGGTGAAGCTTTGAATACTGGAATGGTGGGTGCAAATACTGGTGCTATGACCGAAGCTGCTTTACCATTCGGTGGCATTGGGTGGTCAGGATTTGGGAGAGAAGGTTCGAAATATGGTGTCGATGATTACGTTGTGTTGAAGTCTGTCGTCATTGGTAATCTTTAACAGTAGGCGCTAGACTTGAATCTTTACCCTGTATTAAAAGTTCAATGTTTATTTAACTTGATCAAAAGCAATCACTAGAATTTTAAGATAAATCACTTAATTTTTTCTCCACGATGTCCACTTTATCTTGAGCACTTTGGGCCTTGTCAGTTCGTGTACCAACTCTAATGTCACTTTGAACTCTCATGATACCCATTTCATGGACTTTTTTGTGAAGTTCCCCAATCAGTTCCATGACTTCACTCCATTCCCCCTCAATTGTGGTTCCAGCACTGTGTAAAGTGCTTTTAAGGCCACTGTCTCTGATCAATCTTTCGACTGCGACTACATAATCGGACACAGAAGGACTTGCCGTCCCAATCTTCTTTGTCAGTCAACACCAAACGTATTTGTGGCAACTTACAGGAATTAAGCATATATCAGCTAAACAGTGTAAATCAACCATGGTTTCTCCAACAGGAATAAAAACTGTACTTCGAAATGATTAAACGGCCTGAAGAATTCCCTACAACCATTTAGGATGACGTAAACAGAAGACATTTTTTAGGTAAGAATAGAAATCGGGAATTAAAAAATAGCTGATTTCACTGCTTAGTATATGTCATTACTGCACTGACGTGTAGCATTAATATGATGGATTTTACAATCCCAAGAAACTGCCCACATGTTGTGGAAGAACAGCTTTTGAAACTTATTGGCGAGTATCAAGAAGGATACCTCACAGAGAAAGGTTACATTAACAAGCGGCTCGAAGTTTTACAGTCAATTTCTTCTAGACCAAACAGCTCTATAGCTCTAAAACCTCAGTTGACAAAGGTGAATACGGTAAGCACATCTACTTCCACATCAACTCCTAATCCATCTGAAAGCAATGACTTTGATTATACTTTGGGTGAAAATTCATCGCTTCCTGAAGACAACAATGAAAGATTGAGTAATCATCTCAGTTATGATGAAAACTATGATCTTTACTCGAGCTTCAATATTCAAACCCAACAGCCGACAGATCTACTTAAGGAGTTACAGAAACCTCTTGATCCAAGAGATGTTGATGAAATCCCGGAGAGAGAGTTCAACAACCTGCCCAGTATACTTAGACACCGTGGGACTATATATAGAAAAGAGACAGCCGTCATGGTTGTGGATGCAAAAGGGAAAGAATCACAATCAATATCTTGGGAAAGGCTTTACTTGAGAGCAGAAAAGATAGCTCAGAGAATCAAAAATAGGGCAGCATTGTATCCCGGGGACCGTGTTTGTTTGATTTACCAAAATGTGGAAGTAATAGATTTAATCGTTGCAATCTATGCATGCTTTCTGTCGGGAACAGTGGCAGTTCCGATGAACAGTGGGTTTTCCGTTAGAGAGTTAGTTAAAATAATGACTGACACACAATCACACCTCTGCTTAATGTCGGAGTCTGTGTACAAACACTTTGAGAGACAAAGTAATGCGACAAGAGGTAACATATGGCCGAAGGGAATGGAGATTTGGAAAACAACCGATATGGGTTTATCCTCGAAGGAAGAGGATCCACCTGCAATGAAAATCAGTGATCTAGCATATATCGAGTACACAAAGAGCTCTTTTGGGGAATTACGGGGTGTTGTGATATCTCATAGGACAATAATGCATCAAATGCGCTCGATACTCACAATTTTGACTAGCATGCCAAATATTGACCCACAGACGTTCGTAAGGTCGGATGCAAGGTATTCACGTTCCAAAAACGTATTTTTCAGTACACTTGATGTACGAGAATCTATCGGATTGATATATACCGCTCTGTTTACCATTTTTACTGGAAATATGCTCATATGGATGCCACAGCGATTGACGGAGGTGGCGGGGTTGCTGGCCCATGTGGTTTCGAAGTACAAAGTCTCTGTTATGCTTTCAGACTACTTGAGTTTGAAACAAGTTGCATATAACTATCAGTCATTCCCACAAATGACAAGGACGTTCAACAAGAAAATAAAAGTTGATCTGTCTTGTGTGAAGTGGTGTCTTATTGATACCCTTATAGTGGATTGCGAATTTAACGATATGTTAAGCAACAGGTGGTTCCGTCCTCTTGGGCACAAAAGCCCCAGGCAAGTGATTGCACCAATATTGGCGTTAAATGAACACGGTGGATCGATCATTGCGATGAGAGACTGGATAGGTAAGGAGGAAAATTTAGGTTGTACATTCCATCAACCGATGACGGATGATATACCAAATGATGTATTTGAAGAGGATGATGAAAATGACAGGTTATCGGAACTGCTTATCGACAAAGCATCTTTGACCACCAATACGGTCAAAGTTGTAAGTGATCGGCCTCCCCCAATTTCTACTTTGATGGACAACAGTCAGTCTACACAGTATATTAGAGTTGGTGCTTTTGGATACCCGCTGCCAGACGCTACATTGGCAATTGTGAATCCGGAGACGAAATATTTAAGCGGTATCATGGAAGTTGGAGAAATTTGGGTCGACTCTCATTGTATTTCCGGAGGCTTTTGGGGTCTTGCAGAAGCTACACAGTCTATCTTTCAAGCTGAGTGTTCAGATTATGAAGGTATTTTGAATCTAAAATTTGTTAGAACAGGACTGCTTGGTTTCAATTACAACGGAAAATTGTACGTCTTGGGCCTTTACGAAGATAGAATTAGCCAGAGGGTTACATGGTACGACAGTTATCTACAAGAGCAAGGGAAAGTTGAACCCCAACTGCCAAAGACTGTCTTAACTCATTACACTTACCATTATGCTGGTCATTTAGTGAAGTCCTTGGCGAGAAACATAAACGAGATATCGGACTGCTCCTTCTTCAATATTAAAATTAACAATGAGTATTTACCCGTGGTCGTTATTGAATCTCCATCTGCTAGAATTCCTTCCTCCGGATCATCTCACAGTATCGAACGCTTAAATCTTCCTGGTTTGGACGAACTTGCATCTAGGGCTTTTCAGATATTACAGAAGACGCACAACGTGCGGTTATATTGTGTACTGATTACTGCGCCACACACCCTACCACGAACTCCAAGAAGCGGCAGACCAGAAATTGCCAACATGCTTTGCAAAAGAAAATTGATTGAAGGTAAAATCCCTTCCGTCTACGTAAAATTCAATTTTTCCAACTCAATGAGCGCGATTCCGCATGGTGATGATATAGTTGGTGGCATATGGTCGAAGTACTCTTCTATTCAAAGACTACAAGCGTTGGATTATGCAGAACTTCAGTATTCTGGTCTTGATATAAGAGACACATGTGTTGACGATCGAACAAATATGCAATTGACTGAGTTCAAAACCATTTTAGAAATATTGAAAATACGTGCCTCGAAACAGCCAGATGAAATGGCGTATGCTATAATTGAGAGAACAAGTGTCAAGGAAAGCAAATCCTTATCTTGGAAGAAATTTGAGTCTAGAGTGTTTGCCGTTTGTTCGTATATTTTGGAGAAGAAGGGTCTCAAAGCAGGTGATTATGTGATTTTGATATACTCACTTTCAGAGGAAGTTATAATAAGTCTGTATGCATGCTGGTTAGCTGGGCTTGTGCCGATACTTCTCCCGCCTTTAGATACGACCAGAACCGATGAGGATGTTACATCCCTTATCACTATCATTAAAGATTACGATGTGAATGCTATCTTTGTCAATAGTGAGGTTGAAGGCTTATTGAAGAATAAGCCAGTGGGGCCCAAAATAAAGCTATACTCAACCCAATTGAAGGTAGTGGTTCCGAAGTTTCGAAACACATCAAAGCACACGAAATCTACGCTCAGTCCGAAGACAATGTATCAAAAAATGGAGCAATACAAATCTAAATATAAGACCAAGAGGACCGAATGCTTGATTTGGATATCATGGAATCCTGATCATCAGTACACAGGAGCTAAACTTACTCATAGCAACCTGCTAGCAATGTGCAAGAATTTGAAAGAGACTTGTCAAATAAGCAGTCTAAAACCACTGCTTGCTTGCGTAAGACATTGCTCTGGATTGGGATTTTTACAGGCTATTATGCTGGGTGTTTACCTCGGAGCTACGACATATCTGGTCTCACCAGTAGATTATTCCGTCAATCCAGCCGCATTTTTTTTAAGCCTTGCTCGTTACAGAATTGAGAACGTTTTTGTCACCGAAAAGATGATTGCGCACGCTATTGGAAGCCCTCCACCGAAAAAATGTGACCTCTCTTCCTTGAAAAATCTGATGGTTGGTTGGGATCGAAGACCATCGAGCGACCTATTGAGGGAGTTTATTGGTCACATGCAAATGACTGACATTTCACCATATGCGATTTCCAATGTTTATCAGCATGATCTCAATCCAATGATCTCTATGAGATCATATCTCTCCTTTGCTCCCGTTGATTTATGGCTAGATCCGCTTGCGTTGTCGCAAGGCTACATTTCTTTGGTCAACCCGAACGATTCACCTCACGCTATTCATTTACAGGATTCTGGGATAGTGCCTGTTAATACGCAACTTGCTATTGTCAATCCAGAAACATGCAAAATTTGTCGAGTTGGTGAGTTTGGAGAGATCTGGGTTTGCTCAGAGTCAACTGTGTCCAGCGTTTGCCAGAGTAAAAATCGGGATCATTTCGACAACTCACGATTCAAAGCGAAAATTGATAGCTGGAATCAAGATCTCAACTACTTGAGAACAGGAGACCTAGGGTTTTTACACAACGTAACAAAGACCTTGGACAATGGAGGTATTATTGAACTACAACTACTATATGTTCTAGGAAAAATTGAGGAAACATTCGAGGTGATGGGGATGCATTTTTTTGCCAGAGACATCGAAAGGTCAATCAACAAATTGCTAAACACAGTTTCTCCCAAATCTAGCGATCATGGTTCTAAATGCTGCATTTTCAAAACAGGCAGCTATATTGTGGTGGTATTGGAAACAGAAAGACCCGCTGCAAATTTAAGTGCATTGGTGCCTTTGATCGTTAACAAAGTTTTGAACCAATTTGGGCTTTTGATTGACATCATCTCATTTGTTGGCCCCCATCAATTACCTATGTCAAGGTTAGTAGAAGTGCAACGTGCAACCTGCTTGAAGAAATGGCTGCGGGGAGAATTGAAATGTCTTCAAAGTTATGGAGTCAACCAAGGTGAAAAAAAATTGATCGAAGTAATTCACCGTATAAAAGAAGTCACGGATATGAACACAAGTGAAACATAAAAAGGGAGTCGAGTCAAGTGAGTATTTGTACATAAGTCATTATAAGATTCATCGTTAATGTCCGAAAGTTCCAAACTTTTCATCCAAGATCTTGTACTTCATTTGCGTATACCAAGTGTTCAAATCACGATGTTCATGATGCAACGCTATGATTATTAAAGTCATGTTATCAAACCCGATCCCTGTTATTGTATTTGCCATTTTAATACAATTGTCCAAAACAATCTCATTTATTTCAGGGAGCTTCTTCCCTAAAGAAAGTTGATGTCTAATCAAATGAATTAACTCGTGAGATTTGTAGCAATCCCAAATTCCATCACAAGCTACAACGATAAATTCATCCAGCGGTGAGATTTTGTGAATCACAACATCTGGCTCGGCTGTCACCTGATATTCCTCAGGAGGCGTCCAGTCGCATTTGGGATTGGTCTTCGATAGTGATCGTTTTGAAAAATGATTGTTATTGTGTATCTTGAATGAGAAGTCCCCGAACGCTCTGCTCAGGGCCAAGATTGAATTGACCCTATTAGCAGAGACATACCCACCGTCATTGTGTATTCTCATTAGCTCCCCCAAATTGCGGGGTTTATGGTCAAAAGAAAGCGATTTTGTAGCTCCATCTTGACTTAAAATACATCGGGAGTCACCAGAGTTGGCAACAAAAACATAGCCACAAAAAATTAATATCACAACTGCCGTTGTTCCACTGCTATTGTCTTGCTTATCGTAGAACATTGAATCACACTTCATGAAAGTGGACTTTAATAGTTTCGGAAAGTCAATTAATTTAAGCACATCTTTGCAATCCATCAGTTGTTGTTTTGAATTAGACGATAATGAGTTAATCTTCAATACAAGCTCGTCTCGAAGTACTGTTGGAAGGGCTTCACTAATGAACTTAGAGGCACCTGAGCCGCCATGACCATCAAAAACCCCATAAACGTTGATTTTGAGAGATTCCAAAGAATCCTGTATTGATTCGTCTTCTTTGGTAGTGCCATATTTCTTGTCATTCACTATAATGTTTTCATTTAAATCACAATAAGCATCTTCCATAGTCAATCTGTAGCCTTGCATCTCCCCTATAGAATGTGATATGTGGTCATGTTGAACAAGGGTAATGTTCTTTTCAGTAATTGGTTGCGAAAGCAGTTGGCCCATATCCACGGCGTTTTAGTCTAGCAAAGTCAAGTGAATATATGAGGCACGAACCTTTCAAACAGCCAATCTTACAAATTTATCAAATCCGCGTGTTATCGTTTAATTTTTTACAACCCAGAAAAATTAATACTCTGTTTTCAAAATTAGGTACATAATTATTTATCATTGCGGCCGGAGATCACCGGTCTCACCACAGCGAATTCAGACTCTCGACAGTTCCTTCACAAAGTTTTCTCCCCAATAGCTAGCGGTATATTTTTGGATATACTTGAACTCTTTTTCGAAGTTACCCTTTCTTTTTTCTTCGCTCATAATCAAACCTTCGTAAATAGCTTCACTCAATTCTTCGGTGTTCCACGGATTCACCACAAGAGCACCATTTAGTGACTGAGCAGCACCCGCAAATTCGCTTAAAATCAACGAACCCATCCGCTCTTGCTGACAAGCAATGTACTCATAACTCACAAGGTTCATACCATCCCTTGTGGAGGAAACAATGCAAATGTCACTGGCCGCATACACCGAGATTAACTCGTCGAAGTTAACACTTCTGTGTAAGAAGTGAATCGGCACGAACTCAACTGTGCCAAATCTGCCATTGATTCTGCCAACAAGCTCGTTGACTGTGGCCCGGAGCGACTGATACTCCTCAACATCCCCTCTAGAAGGCACGGCGATTTGAATAAGGACCACCTTACCGATCCACTCGGGATGATTTTCCAGGAAAACTTCGAATGCATGGAGCTTTTGGGGCACCCCCTTGATGTAGTCTAATCTATCAACCCCGACAATTAACTTACAATCCCTACCAAATCTTGTTTCCAATTGTTTGATTCTCTGCTTCACTTGATCCGTCTTTAATCCGTTTAAAAATTTGTCGACGTCTATACCAATTGGATAAGCACTTACGGTGACTTGTCTGCCCTGATAAACCACACCCTGGGGACTTGTTTGAAGCTTCAAGATCCTTTCAACGGAGCTCAAGAAATGCCTCACATAATCATAAGTATGAAAACCAATTAGATCGCAACTCAAAACACCTTCTAGAATCTCTTTCCTAACTGGTAGAATTCTGTAAATCTCACTAGAAGGAAATGGTGTGTGCAAGAAGAAACCAATCTTCACATTGCGTAATCCCTTATGATCAAGTCTTTCTCTCAGCATCGATGGCAAGAGCATGAGATGGTAATCGTGGACCCAAATAATATCATCCTCCTGGATCTTCTCTAAGATAGTATCGCAGAACAATTTGTTTGCTTCTAAGTAGGCTGCCCAAGCAGTCTCATCAAAATTCATCTCTCCTGGATGGTAGTGAAAAAGAGGCCACAAAATCGAATTGCTAAAACCATTATAATGTAAATCTGCGATCTCATCACTCAACCAGATAGGATAACAATTGAACTTAGCCTTTAAGTCATCTTCGACTATCCTCTTGTCTTCATCATCGTCCACAGAAAGGCCAGGCCAACCAAACCATTGAAAAGGGTCTTTTAAACCTTGCAAAGCTGTTACTAAGCCACCTGATGACATGGAATAATCGTAACGGGGTTTTGCGTTCTCATCGTCCTGAGTCTTCTTGATAGTAACAGGAATTCTATTTGAAACCACCAACACATTGCCTTTTGCCATTTGAAGCGATTAAATATAAGGAGCTTAAATTTAAGTTAAATGTTTCTCTAGGATCCGGGGTATGAAGAAACTAAAATTTGTAACTAATCAATCCCCCATTTATTAGCAACTTGGTGGAAAATTGTAGAAATTTCTATATAAGTCATTAATTACCGACGGTGAGTTCTTTCAGCTAAAAATCTGGTTTGAAATAAACTTCAATGCGTGCAGCTACAGTCACTTGTAGTGGTAGGTGAAATACCTTACAGCTTGCACAATTTGAATCTATGTTGGTGAATTGGGTAGCAATCTGTCTTATTTATAAACCGAAGCACCTTTACACCAAAAATCCCCACAATTTAGAATTTCAGGCCGAAGTCGTGGAGTGGACCAAGCAACCATTCTTGGTCACCAATTGCACCCAACTTGCGGTGAGTCAATTCAGCAAGTGACAGTGCATCTTTTGCACTTACAAATTAGGTAATGAAATGAAAGATGGTGATGGTCTAAAGAAGTTCAAATTGGTTCTATAAATCTTTTGAATATATCATTCTCTATCAAATGCTAGGATTAATTTGAGGGCTTAAGAGCTGAAAGTAGTGGAGGTGAAGTATAGAACGCTTTAAGTAATATGAGATTTAGGTCTAAATGACTTCTACAGAATATAAATGAAGTGCTCAGAGAGAAGTTCAGGCTTGAAGTTTCATTTGCAGGAATCCTTCATAACAGCTGCTATTCTTCGTCAAATGGCTACGCCCTTTAGGCTTTAAACAATAAAATCTATGGCGGGCTGCGACGCGTCGATTATTTTTGAGATTTTTGAAATCCTTGTATTATTGACTTTTTCCCCAATTGGGCAAGCTATGTTTGATTCTGATGAGATTGATTTGAAAAGGAACACACCATTTTAATCGTTTACATGCATAGCCATTAAATAACCGTTAAGTTTTGATTACAGTCTATGCTCTCATTTTTACCATGTGGAGGTACTTTTTTCCAAGGAATGAAGTTGCTGTGAATGTGCCTAAATACATCGGCGGTGAGGACGAGGATTCTGTGGACTTACAAATAAAATCTTTGTTGTACATGTTTGAAAGATTCAAGATATACAATTTGGCCCCATTTCTGAGGAGTGCTGAGTCAGGATCTTACGAGTTTGACTGGTTACTACACCCAAATGCTCCACTCCATTCAGATGTGATTATTAACGACAAACTAGATTCTGTCTACGATATTAACCTTTTCGAGAGAACATTGATGAATGATCCGTATAGGATTCTTATTGATTATTGCAAAAACAAATTTAGGTCCTACTTAATATTGAGTGATAATCCTAAAGAGTTCAACAAACTACCTAGTTTTACCGCTTCAAATTTCCAGTTCATTATTTTGAAACCCAACGCCCCCGAGAAAGAATACATCGATGTTTTAGTGAACAAATCTGGCATATACAAAGAGCACAATATAAGTCAAAACACAAGAATTGAGATAGCAAAGGAGATTATATTGTCACAAAGAAAATATACTCAAAATAGCGTGTTCACCAAGAACGACAGAGCCAAAATCATTCGATTTTATGTCCAGAAGCTCGCATTTCACATTCAGGTGGAGAGAATCTATAAAGCGACGCTTAAAACAAAAGAGAAAGCATTTACTGGGACAAAGTTGACTCTTTCTTTATCTAAGAGACCTAGACATCCGAGAAGCCCCCAATCAGGTTTCTCCTTGCAATCTGCCCAAACATTGAATAGGTGCAATCGCAACACCCTTCGCACAAAACCTTCCATGTCAATAATCCAGCTTGATGGTGATTATTCAGAACAAGCGCATGAGTCTGATTCTTCTGACACACTGATCTCCTCGAGCACTTCAGAAGTGAGCAGCGAAGGTTCTGCAGACACGCTATTTCCTAACGCCACTGCTTGCCCTGACAGATATTTCACCGAAGAAGAGAAAAATCTGATGTACGAGCAGAGTAAGATGGCTGTTCGGATTCGAATTGAACGCGAGCGAGCTTACTCGGCAAAAAACCATGCATAGACAATCAAAATATTTATATAGTCAAATCAAAATTGCAGGGCATCACAGTACTGCTGACACAAATCACTTAAATAATCTAACTTTGTTTCATTCAGAACATTGAAGCACAAATTCCCATCAGGAAATTTGTACAGTTCAATCAATTCCTTAATTTTGTTGATGCTGTGAGTGAATTTGACAATTAAATTATTTCCTTCTGGCACGTCCTGTTGATTAATGTTATCATCTAAGTGCTCTATCTCGATAAGAAAACCCTTGAATAAACCATGAAGAAAACAATTACTTGTTCTCAGTTTGAACTTCTCATTTTTTCCGTTTTCATTGAGGCCTGGGATACTGACGATATAACCGTAGCCGCCCTCACCTTTGATGCTTTGTTTAATCGACCATAAACTTGCCAACTTACTCATCACCAGCTGCTCAAAGTTTTCTGAGTTCGAGCTCAAATTACTACAGCAGCCGTTTTTCACATGATTCAAAAGAGCAGAATTTGATTTATTACTGGTATCGTTCAAAAGAACGGTAGTGTTGGGAATTTTGGTGATAATGGATTTGGAGTTATTAATGATGCTAATAGTCTGGTTGCTCATGTAAGATAGCTGTAGGGTGTAAAGATATCTGTTCGATATCTGGCTGGGTTCATAGTTGGCAGGCCTGGAGAATTTATTATTCAAGAATATCTTAAGCTCAAAATTCCAAGGGCCTAGTGATTGCGGAAGCTCGTTTGAAATAAGATCGTGAAACGTCGTTATTGTGGTAGGAGTAGCATTCTGTACAAAAAGCACACTATTTAAGTCAGTAAAGTGTGACAATAAACATCAACGGCGACTTACGCGGTGACCATCTTAAAAATATGTATGTGTATGCTATCTCTAACTATTTAAAATCAAAAAAAAAATTGTCTAAAATCTTCAATGTCTTTGGAAGAAGAGCGAGCAATATTAGAAGAGCTTGAACGTATCGAGCAGGGGATTTCCAAACGTATTAAGAGAAATCCAGAAATCTATGAGCCATTCGAAGCAAGAGGCCGGAAACTGATTGACACTCAGAAAAGATGTCACGCGCAGACCCTACTTCAACAGCATGAAGTAAGACTATTTTTAGAAAGATATGAGGCACAATGCATAAAGTTAGTACGCCTACTGAATGAATGCAATTACTCCCATGAACTGGAGCAATTTGATGAACGATATAGCCAAATATCGAACAAACATTATCGATTGATCAATTTAGAATTAAACCCAAACACGTTGGCAGACGAAGAGCGAAAACTGTTCGATATGTTTACCAGTGACCAAAGTAATGAGGGAACTAAAAAGCGAATTCTTAGCCTGTACGCTCAGCATATCAGACTATCGGAAATTTTTACGCCAAAGGAAAAGTTCGGCAAATATCTAGACCTGAGTGATGTCTACAGATCATGGCTTAATTTGCCAAGAAAAGAGTCATCTTCATTGAAAAGTGAACGTTCATATACCAGCTTCCTCGGAGAACTCAAGCATTTTGTTGTCGAAAATTTCGAAAAAGACTCGTTTGAATATCACGCTTACGTTCAAGAACTTTCAAAATACCTAGAAGATTTCTTCATAAAGATTAGTCCGTTGGAATACCCCGATAGAGAGATTGCTCAAATAAAAGAAGGTTTCAATCCTTATTATAGGTGCGCAGATGAGTCAGTTTATTGCCTGATTTGTCAAAGGTTGTATACTAAGGAATCAGTCTACGATTCGCATTTGAGTGGAAAGAAGCATAAGAAGAACGCTTCTAAGGCTGAACGAAAGCAGATTGCTCAGTTCGAACATGAAATCATTGCACTTCTTCAACTACTTAGTAAACATCTCGAAGACACAA
Source organism: Ogataea nonfermentans (assembly GCA_003706255.2). NCBI lineage: Eukaryota > Fungi > Ascomycota > Pichiomycetes > Pichiales > Pichiaceae > Ogataea > Ogataea nonfermentans. The sequence goes on along the minus strand of PPKT02000002.1, from coordinate 359,758 downwards.
AAGCCGAAGTGGAACGGTACAATTCTTTGACAACCAGGGAAAAGCAGCTCGAACTGAATTACGCCAAAAACATCTCAGATTATGAATACGACTTTGAGGATGAGATTCCGTCTGCTGAGAAAGAAGCAGTATTTGAGTATGATGCTGGACCGATTGACAGTTCAACAAATTCTCCCGTAGGTCCTGACGGCAAGGCAATGCCTCTTTGGCTATGGAAACTCAAAGGATACGACTTAGAATTCACTTGCGAAATTTGTGGAAATATTAAATTCAAAGGCAAGGAGATATTTCAAAACCACTTTAAGGAAGCTAAGCATCTTCAGGGGCTTAAAATGCTTGGTGTTATGGAAGATTACAATGCATACAAAGATCTGCAGAAAATTGATGATGTATTAAGATTGTCAGAGTACTTGGTAAGGAAAAAACGTAATGATGCGCAATACCAGGACGACGGCGTAGAGGTTGAAGATGAAGAGGGGAATGTGATGAGCAAAAAGGTGTATGACCAACTTAAGAAGCAGGGCTTGCTTTAAAACATCGTAACATATATTTCAACTTGGACTATATTTTTTTAGGTAATTGGAACACTCTTCTTTAAGAGATTGATCACTGCTTGAATCATCTAGCATGTCTTTCAAAAGCGCCAAACAATCCTGAAGGACTGGGGGCCTAAACATAATCAGATATAGAAGTGATTGGAAGCCAAGTTTAGATCTGACTGGATCTTTGCAGAGAGACCTTATTTTCCAGATGAGCGACTTGTCTAAATAAGGTAATTCGCTAAGCAACCTGATAAATATTTTTCTGTCACTGGACTCAAGGAATGGGACCAAGTTGTCCAGAATCAATGTCGCGTATTTCATATAGTTAGAATCACCTGACGGAACTGTATCCGAAAACGTTATTATTGCATAGTACTCCTCATTGAGCCATTCAATGACCCCATCAATTCTATCTTTCATGTCTTCCTTAACATAGTCAAAAAGGGAATCGCGAACACAGCCGGAGAGATCACCACTTCCTAATCCACGTGTAGCTAATCGTGAGAGCAGTTTTACCCAGGAATCTTTCGTCCAGTTTGGAATTGCAACCTTTTCCAATGCATTTGGTTGCTGTGAAAAAAACTCCAAGTTTGTCTTGCTTTGCTTAATCTTCTTTGCCGATAAACTGATGAAATTATTAACAATCAGTTTCAAGTGTTCCTTTTTATGATTAAGGGACATTTCCTTCGGAACCGGAACCTCAAATTCCCCTTTTAATTCCTCGTCGCTATACACCTCACCACTTTCCTTCAGAAGTCTACTCTCTGTCTCTCTTTTCAACGGTCTTGATGACTCGTCTTCGTCCTCCCATTTCCTTTTAAGACCATTCGCACCATTAGGTGGCAACTCTTGATAGGCGCTATCGCTTCGAGTCGCCAGATCTTTGTATCTATCTGATATTATAGTGAGTCCTTTAATTAGCTTCTGCGTACTAACTTTGGTTAATGCGGTCACAACCATGGAAGCTAATAATTCTGTTGGTATGCTCGACATTTCAAAGCCTGTTAATTGATCGTCAGGTTTTATTAGTGTGTATATTGCTTTGTAATCATTAGATCGTGCAATCTTGGATTCATTATAATACAACGAATTATCTTGTTGTATAGCTTCCATTTTTTGTCGCTTGATTTGTTTCACCTCCTCATCTTCATCTTCATCATCTATATTCAGAATTCCTTTCTGTCTTTGCTCCCTCGCCTTCTCTACTAGATAGTTAAACTTATTCTCAAATCTGTTCTTGAGACCAGGGTCCTTGTTCATAAATCCCTTGTTCAACAAAAATGATATTAGGCATTTGTCGATTCTGTCGTTAAATCGCTTAATAAGTTTAAGTCTTAGCTTCTGATCTTGTTCAAAACGAGGTTCTCTCTTGAGCTGGGATTCATATGCCAGAGTGAACATTATAAACTTGTTTGACATGAATTTTGCTCTTGTCCTAAACAATGCCATCATAGTCGACATGAGAGTTGTGAAAACTGCTGTCGGTAGCAAGACGTCGTCATTTAGGACAGTTAACAGACCATCGAGAAGACTTTGGGCCTGGGAAGACAGATTGGCATTCAATAAGAATGCATGGCTACTTCCAATCATCGTAACGGATATGTCGTTCTCCATTTCATTCGAAGTCGATGAAGGGGGTAGATGCACTTGAATTATTTTTCCAATAAGCTTTATAAGTGCGTTTTTACATCCGGTACTTCTTGACAAATCAGTCTCTGGATTCAATGGTTGAAGTGGATATGAAGATGGCCATTGGGAAAGTAGATAATCTCGTATATTAGTTAACTGATCCCATTTATCCTCATCTGGGTTGTTGATCATCTGCAAAAATATTAGGTCATATGAGGCATTCAGTAGCTCTATGCATCTTTGGACTATCAGATAGTTCGGGGCCCTTTCATCATTTCGAATTATAAAATGGTCTAATAGGTCAATTAGCTTCACAGAGAGTTTGCTTCTCAGATCAAATGATTCAATCTTCTTCAAGAAGAAGGCTTTATAGATGAAATTCAAACATTGGTAATTTATTTTGAAGTCATTATAAGGCGTCGAGAGACAAATAGATATCGTTGTATCTAGAATCTGTTCAAAAAACTCAGGGTGTTCGAAGGCCAATTTCTCCGCTTCTCTTAATTGCACAAGTTGGTTTGAATCCGGTTCAGTCGTCATTTTCGTGGTGTAATTTAATATCAAGCTATTACGGCCAAAAATGCTTCAAAATACTAAGGAGTACAAGATTGTAATTCAAAACAGTCTCACGACAATTTGTTACGTAAAAGAATTTGACTGGAAGCAAATTCAAGATATTAGCCCAAAGAGAGAATAAGCTTAAGTCAATGTTTGATCACAAATAAAAAAAACACATTCGAAATTAAATTACCCGGCTTTGATGTCAGTTAAACTACTATAAATCACTGTACACTGTTCACTGCAAATGTGGAGGTAGGTCTTGATTTACCAAGTGTGGAGGCATTGCTTGGTCTGGTTCTCGATAACCATGCGATTCCTGATTTTGGGGCGGTAGATAGTTGTCACGATGTTGGGGAGGAGTATTATAGTGTCTCTGAGGTCTTTCTCTATAGCCTCCTCTTGCCCTTCCTCTACCACCCCTGTATGCACCTCTCCCTCCTCTAGATTCATAATTGTTTCTTCGATTGTAATTGTTGTGATGGTTGTATTGCTGTGGTTGTTGCCTCTGGCCACCATCGGCACCACGTCCGAACTGTCTGCCCTCCTCGAATCCAGGATCTAAATCAATCTCCATTGATCTCCCGTTAACTTTTGTTTTATTCAGATATTTAATAGAGTTCAAGGCTCCGCTCGGCTTATCAAATATTATGAAGCAAAATCCTGTAGGTGTTAGTTTATGCTTATCGAGTCCCATGATAATTTTGTTGATTGTACCACAGTTACTGAAAAGCTCAAACAGCTGCTCTTCAGTAGTGTTGAAGGATAGTTTTCCTATATATATTGTGGAGGAGGTCATCGACTTCTTTAAATTTGAATATCCATTGAGTTCGTCCCTTCTGGCTTTATTTAGAAGATAAGAAGACGGCCTATCAAGTCTGAATGTTGAGTTCTTGAAGTTGGGAGCATCGAATTCTCGTAAGTCGCCACTCATAGCAGGGGATTTGGTAGAAGCTTCAAAACACAGTTTTTGAATTATATTCTTTCCAGTTTGAAATTTATACACATCCTGACACCAGTTGTACTTTAGTATCAGAAATTGAGCAATTGCTTAGCTAATAATAATACATGTTCGAAAATGGTCTCCAGAGTATGGTCTTCGGAGTGAAAGCACATGGTCCAAGGTGTTGAGAACAAGACCTTCCACTAAACGAACACCACAGATGACATCTGCAGTAATCATTGTCACTAGTGTGTGTAGGAGGATTTTGTGGAGTGGGAGACTATCCTTGATAAAGGATATAAATAGGGGGGCACTTGCTACTATATCCGTCTCCCAATGGAATGCATCCTAATTGCTAGTTATTAAGGGTTAAGTTTTATATTCTGTCCTAAGTTAGTGTTCTATAACTAAACGTATTCTATATCATATTAATCAGACTGTACTCGTGACAGAAGACGTTACTGTGAGCTATAAGCTACTCAGAACGTTAGAGTATTACTAAAGAATTACATAATTAAAAGTTCTTTGTCTGATTTTTAGCAGGAAGTGAGCAGTTAGTTGATTAGCTAATAACAGTAACATGGTCTCCAGGTGATCAGAGAGGTGAAGGACAAGATTTTGCACTAACTCAATCCCAGAAATGGAACCTATAGTAGTCAGCATCACTATTATGTACCAGATTATCTTATATTGCATTTAAGGGAAATAAACTTTAATACGTCAATTTGCTTACAAAGATTAGCTGCTGGTGTACATATGCCGCCCTCTTCTACCTACATGGAAAGTATTCTAATAGTTAGTTATTGAGGGTTAGTTCTACATCCTGTCTAACGTTATTTTTCTGTTATTGAACATAATCCATATCATAGACCTTAATCTGTACTCGTGACAGGAATAGTGACTGTGGGCCATAAGCAACTCAAGGCGTCAAATTAACAGTAAAGAATTACATAATAAGAAAACTTGTTTGATTGAATGAAAAATCCAACCATCGTAATTATGATTTACCTATCATGATAAGCAATCGGTCTCTATCATAATTCTTATTACGTAACAAGATATTGGAATTTCTGTCTGGTTTTATTGATTCGGATTTAGCATCTTCGACGGCAGCTTTTAACAGCGCGAAATCAAAATCTGCCTATGTTGGGACATTAAAGAATTCTGGCAATTTAACATCGCTAAGAACATAATACACGAACCTATGAACATAGTCCCCATTCTAAGCAGCAGTGTATAACATACTCTATGTGCTAGTACTTCATGATTTCTACCTGTGAGAAATCCATTCCTTGCTCCATCAGTTTTTTGACAGTTTAAATTAATTTTCTGTCTCGGAGTTAGAATAAACCATTAATTCCGCACAGAAATTGGGCAGATTAAAGGCAGATATTTTATATGACTGCAAAACGCGATATATAAAGACACAGATCCCGAATGAAGAGCTTATAAATACACTTTAAAGCATCTCATTGATATAAATCCCAAATGACGACCACGAGGACCCAAGAGTTTAACATTCCTGCTAAGGACGATGTGGGGGCACTCGGTAACAGAATAAATGCAGAAACCAAACTCCTTCATGACAATATCAACGCCTTTGTGACCATGAAATTCGCCATTGCCTTAAGAAATCAAAAGGTCTATAGGCAAGGGCTCCAGGCATTTTACCACATTTACCGTAGCATTGAATTCGCCCTTCAACGTGAAATGAAAAAAGATACTAAATATTCGCAGATGATTAAAGAAATATACCAACCAGCTCTACTCAGAGAGCAAAAATTGTACAAGGACTTGATTTATTTCTATGAGGGTCGTTCTGAAAAGTTCTCGACGCCAATTCTGCCTCTCCAAATTGAATACGCACAGTACATCATTAAAACTACCGAAGACAAGCCGTATTTATTACTTGCCTACATGCATGTCATGTACTTGGCCCTTTTTGCTGGTGTCCGCCTACTCAACTCGCAGGTTATGAAATCGCTTAAACTCTTCCCTAAGATTGAGGGCAAGTCACGGGAGGATGCATTGATGGTAGGTACAAATTTCTTCAAAATCGATGTCACAGATCCCGAGGAGCTACGTGCTATTTACAAGAGAGACTTCGAACTGCAAACAAGGAATTTTTTGACGGAGGAGGAGAAACGTGAGGTGATAGAGGAGTCTAAATATGTTTTCCAAATGACAGGCAAATGTATCAAGGAAATTGAGACGCACAACTTATCCAAAATGCAGACTAATATGATCTACGTTATCAAATCGAACGCATACTACATTATAACAGCAATTCTTATGCTTTCGGTTTGCTATTTTGCAAGGAATGTTGTAACACATAGTTTGTTTAGGTAAGGGTAGAAACGATATTGTTTGTTAAAGGTCAGTAAGTACAAAGCATTAATTTTATTTGCAGAATTTGAACAAAGTTGCGTATAGTATTGACCTACTGAGAAAGCAAAAACGCCTTCAACTTTGCAAGTGCCTTTGATCTGTGGCTGATTTTGTTCTTTTCTGGTCCGCGAAGTTCTGCATAGGTTTTACCAGTGCCGTGTGGCTCAAAGATGGAGTCAAATCCAAAATCCGTGGGACCTCTTGAAGGAACAATTTCTCCAGTAGTAATCCCTTGAAACAGTTTCACTTCCTGATTTGGGCCTTCGCAGTATCCAAAAGTGGTGATTGCATTAGCAGATTTATCATCGAAGCCGGCCAGCAGCTTAATTAAACCCTCCAACCCAAGTTTTTGATGGAACCACTTGATGTATGGACCAGGTAGATTGTCCAAAGCGTTGTATCCCAAGCAAGTATCTTCTACAAGTACTGGTCCTTCAATAAGAGTAGCTGCTTGTTTAGCTTTATGAATAGTGACCTCCTCGATTGAGCCTTGTATCTCATCAAGATCGAGCTTCTCGTTTTTGATAATGAATTTACCAACTTTGGAACCACCATCAAGCGGTTCAGGATTTCCATCAGCTAGAATTGCAACAACTTCTTGTAGCTTTTTAGCATTTCCTGTGACAAATGTGATTGTAGACATTTTTTTATCGTGAAAGGTATTATTGTTCGCCGTACTGCGTGCGTGCGATGAAAAATAAATTTATTGCAATTTTTTTTCTTTCTTTACTTACATTTACTTCCGGATTACCAGCGATACTAGCATGCTTCTATCTACATATTGCAAAAATGGCCGGATGAAGAATAACAATATCCACGTTATAATTCGACTCAGAATACCTATTTTTGTGTCGTTTCGCTTTGTGGATACAATGAACACCCCTTTCTGTAGTCAATTTCTCAGAGCATTTTTTTAAATCTCGTGATATTGCTAGTCACATAGTAGCCTTCTATGTTTGCTCATTTAGTTGCAGAGGAACGTAAATGACTCGTTAAACTTACCATCTATAAGTCGGAACCTTTATATTTTACTCATCATAGGTATTCGATCATGTTTTTCGTCAACAACATCCGATGTAGTGTAACGGCTATCACAGTCCGCTCTCACCGGGCAGACCGGGGTTCGACTCCCCGCATCGGAGTTTTCTTTTTTTTGTAGTAAATTTCTCCCTTTAGACCTTAAAATCAATTTCGCAACTATATTAAATTTAGCAACCATTATGATTATTATGAGGTTATTTTGCCCCCCCAAAGATTAAGAAAGATAATTTTAACACGTCATAGTAGCTTGAACAGAACATAACCACTACCAGTAAGAAGTTATGCTAGGTAGGTTCTGACTATAGGTTTCGTACGCTGAAATTTTAGATTTTTAATTCTGAAAAGCCAAGCTACGAACTTTTTCGGGGATACTGATAAACCGTAGCTAATGATCCATGTAAATTTTACCATTATAGCAGAAATTTAACTCGTATCTTGTTGGTATATTGCATACGATTGATATTCCAAGTTTGTTTCCAATTCAAGTACAAATATAAATCGGTTTTAAGTGCTAAAATTTCAGGGTTCTTGCTTTTTTTTAATATAATCACTATAATTGGAACGCCTTGTTGCCATAGAACTATAGATTAACTAATTAATCCGATGTAGTGTAACGGCTATCACAGTCCGCTCTCACCGGGCAGACCGGGGTTCGACTCCCCGCATCGGAGTTTTCTTTTTTTTGCATTGTAATTTTTGTATCACACTTGATAGCATAAGAATTATCTAACGGATAATCATGAGTTTTTGTGCCTTACTAATTCTGACAATTAATTCTGTTTATTCTAGAAAAAGATAATTTCTTAAATAGCAAGCTGTGTCTGTATGGTATTTGCTCTTAGTGCTCATTTAAAACCGTTAAAGAAAATCATTCAATCAAGTCGGTTCTTCATGTCTCTACCAACTACGCAGAAAGTCGTTCTCTTTAGAGAAAATGGTGGTTTAGATGTTCTCAAGTATGAGGACTTTCCTGTTCCGGAAATCGGAGAGGAGGAGATCTTGATCAAGAATAAGTATGCGGGCGTCAACTTCATTGAGGCGTACTTCAGAATGGGCCTATACCCAGCACAGAAACCGTATGTTCTAGGTCGTGAAGCTTCTGGAGTGGTTGCCAAAGTTGGTGAAAAAGTGAAGGGATTCAAGATTGGAGACAAAGTTGCTTATCTTTCTGCCGGAACTTTCGCACAATACACTAAGTACTCCTCCAAAAGTAATATTCTGCGTCTTCCAGCCAGTAGTAGCGATGCGGAAATGAAGGAAGTGGCAGCTTCAATGGTGCAGGGTTTGACTGCTTTGACTTTCATTAACGAAGCCTACAATGTTCAAGAAGGCGATTATATTTTGGTGACTGCAGCTGCTGGTGGTGTGGGACTTTTACTGTGCCAATTGCTCTCCAAATACAAAAAGGCCCATGTTATCGCATTTGCTTCGACCGAGGCGAAGTTACAGCTCACAAGAGAAGCAGGAGCCGAATTCTTTATCAACTCTTCAAAACTAACTCAGGAAGAGCAAATTGAAAAGATTATGGAGATCACGGGTGGTAAAGGAGTGAATGCTTCTTTCGATTCGGTTGGAAAGGACACTGCTGAGCTTTCACTGGCTGTTGTGGGTAGAAAGGGCACTTACGTGTCTTTTGGAAACGCTTCAGGCCCTGTTCCGCCTCTATCAATCAACAGGTTGTCTCCAAAAAATTTAAAGGTTGCTAGGCCTCAAGTCTTTGGATACATTACAACTCCTGAAGAGTATAAGCATTATACCGATTTACTGCTAGAAATGATTAAGTCTGGCTCTTTGAAAATTAATATTACGAAAACCTATCCATTGGAAAAATATCAAGAAGCTGCAGCCGAGTTGGAGGGCCGAAAGACTACTGGTAAGCTGGTACTCGAAATTCCTCAGTAGATTACATAATGATGTTTTAAGATAAACAACATTTTATTATCCGATTTTTCGGTCTGTCATTTTAAAAAAGCGTGCCACGTGTCTTACTCATACAAAGAATCCGGCACTTTATTTGCAGTCAATTCTGTAATTTTTTGCACTGTTTCTCTCTTTCTGGAGGCGTTGCTTTATTGGATTCGATTCTTTTAGTTTTGTTGTTGTTGGCTAGAGGTTAACACACAATATCAACTAGTACGGCACTACTGGAACGCTTTTTTATAAGTCGATTTTGACAACTTTTGAGCCTAGTTTCAGTGGAGAATATGGGAAATTCGCCCAGTAAAGATGGATGTTCAACTTCTTCTGTGACAACTAGTGGCTCATCTCCGGATGACCCAGACCCGTCGCATAAGGCGCGACCTAACCGAACGACTATAACTAACGAGCTGCAAAGCAGCAACATTACTAATTCATTTAACGACGACAAAGGTTCAACCACACACAGCGACAATGTGGCCAAAACCTATAACAAGCACAACGAGACCGACAATTTCAAGGTGGTATCTCATTTTGCGGACGAAAATGATGTAAACAATACTCGGGCCATCCCCAAGAAAAAACCTATTCCGGATAGTTCTTATGAGCTTGAAATTGCCGCTTCGATGGCGCACACTTTCAATATATCAAGGTCACCTCTCAAAGATGTCACTGAAGATGTTTGTTCATCTTTTGGCAGCAGTGCAGACTCATGCTTCACTAATATCTCGTCATCTTCAATTAGCTCCGCTACGACTCCTCCTCACTCTAAGGAAACTAATCTATATCCAATCGAGGAACAAAGCAAGGAATCTACCCCTGATGTGAAGTTTTCTAAAAGCATGAAGACATCGGAAGCTGCTGAACCTATTGGTGCGTTGGCGATGACTCAGCGTGTCAAAAAGGTAAGAACGAAGAGTTCTTCTTCTCGGGAGATTCCTGCGTCTGAAGTAAACGTTGATGATGTCCTTGAAAGATTGGTAGAGGCAGGTCTCACTAAAAAATCACCGAAAAAATTCATGGTTTCTGCAACTGAAATTAAAGTGATTTGTGCCAAAGCAAGAGACATTTTTATGGATCAGCCAACACTTCTTGAGCTTGCCGCACCAGTCAAGATTGTAGGAGATATCCATGGACAATTCAACGATCTCATAAGGATTTTCAAGCTCTGTGGTTTCCCGCCAAATGCAAATTATCTTTTCTTGGGTGATTATGTGGACAGAGGCAAGCAATCGTTGGAGACTATAATTCTCCTGCTTTGTTTGAAAATCAAATGTCCCGAGAATTTCTTCATGTTGAGGGGCAATCATGAAAGTGCGAACATTACGAAAATGTATGGATTTTACGACGAGTGCAAGCGAAGAGCCAACCTGAAAGTCTGGAAAAATGTCGTGGACGTATTCAACACACTTCCAGTTGCTGCTACAATTGCGGATAGGATTTTCTGTGTTCATGGAGGATTGTCTCCGCAGCTGACGGATCTCAACCAAATCAAGAAGATTCAAAGACCAACCGACGTTCCTGAAAATGGACTTTTGGCCGATCTTCTTTGGTCTGATCCTCAAGACTCAGCGTCAGTGCCGTCGCGGTCTTCTATTTCAATGAGCGGAGATTGGTCGGAGAATGACCGGGGAGTTTCCTACTGCTTTAATCGGAAGGTTGTTCAGAGATTCTGTGATCACTTTCAGTTTGATTTAGTTGCTAGAGGCCATATGGTGGTAGAAGAAGGGTATGAGTTTTATGCAAAGCGGAAACTTGTAACAATCTTTTCTGCGCCGAACTACTGTGGAGAGTTTGACAACTGGGGAGCTGTCATGAATGTCAACAGCAAGCTTATGTGCTCCTTTGAGCTTTTAAAACCTTTTCCTCTCAAGAAGAAGAAATAAATGAACTCTGGGCTGTAAGTGCTTTCCGCGCAACTTGAATAAGTTCACAATCTTGAGCTTGCATTTTATGAGGAACGATGCTACCTTGATTATAATCACTGAGCTGCACAGAGTGCACTAGAGGTTTATGTCCTACATTTGTGTTTTTTACGAGTACACCTGTTTTTTCATCGCCATTTTATATTTGACTTTCAATATACGCTTTTTAATCAAAAAAGTATAGTAGTATTCATCTGTGACTGAAGTGGTTGTGGTTCTTTTTCGTCCCACCACATTTGCGAATGACCTCAGATGGAATGACTTTCAATTGTCCATTATCAAGCAACTTGATTGGGCGCGGCCCATCCATGGTACAGAGAGAGTCTAGAGTGACAACAGATCCGTTTCTAGACATTGCAGATGCTTCTGGAACCGGTAGATTATCAACCAATTTCCGACTTGGAGTTTCAGGTTCATCGGACAAATCTGAGTCAGAATCGGTTTGAAATGAATGCGCAGCAAGCTGTAAAGGAGACGGCGAAACACTTGAAATTTCAGAACTTGTGCTCGATCTTCCAACAAACTTTGGAACTACTGATATGCTCAATGGAGAAGCAGAAGGGGATGAAGAGTTTGTGTGAGTTCGCTCGAGATCCTCGTGCTTAGGCAAATCTGCTGCAACTGCCGCAAGCTCAATCATAGAAGGTTTGGGCTTGGACTTGGGCCGCCCAACATCAAGCATACTCGTTGTGTGCACAACTGACTGAATAGTTCCAGTCCTAGATCTTGCAGAAGCGGCAGAGCTTACACCAGACGAACTCCGAGGAACCGCAGTGGCCATGTTAGCATCTGAACTCGAATTATTTGAACCGAAAGATGATACTGAAGATGAACTATGCCCATATTCGAACTTGCCTTTGAAATCAGCATCATAATGATGGTAGAAATTGCACTCGTATTCGTTCTCATCAATGCACATTTCCGCCTGTTGGAATGTGGGGTCACAGAAGAGATCGAACAAGGTATATCTAGTAGAGGCCTGGGGGTCTGCCAGTCTCCAAGCAATTCTTGCAATGCCCTTTTCAGGAAATTTCTTAGCAAATCGTGACTCAATACCAGGGCTTTTGGTGTAATCGTTTTTCCGAAACGAAGGAGTTTTCGCACAAAACTGGGAATATGATTGTTCATAATCTCTAAACTGAACACAAGTCTTCTTGGAACTTTCCTGGAATGGCAATCCGCCATAAAAGAGGGTAAATAACAAAATTCCCAAACCCCAATGGTCCATTTTAAACGGATCATAAGGAAGTCGTTTAGCAATTGGCACCTCGTGAAGACATTGCACTTCTGGTGGTTGGTACGGAGGGGAACCAACCAGCTGAGTGCTTAATTTCAATGCCGAGCTAAAATCTCCAGGTACTTGATGACCATAGTCAGAAACACCAAAATCCGTAAGTTTGACGCAACCCTGGGCAGTCAGCAGCACATTCTCAGGCTTGATATCCCGATGTACTATGTCACATTCGTGTATGTATTTCAGACCATAAGCAATCTGCTTAAATATGCACATTTTTTCTGAGGTGGAGGCAATTGGCCAAGTAGAAGATGACATCACACTGAAAAGATCTGCTTTACACAATTCTAACACGAATCCCCAGCCCCTAGTCAAATTTGATTGGTGGGGGATCTTGATGAGCGCGTAGCATTTAACAACGTGGAGACCATTGTTCAAGTTTTTGTGAATGATGTATTCTTTTGATGCTCGCTCATAGAATTCTGCAGGCGTCTCGTCTTTAAAAAGCACAAACTTCTTCAGTGCGTAGACCTCTTTCGGCTTTGAGATTCGTTGAATTTTCTTCACCGAGGACGAAGCTCCGGTGCCAATATTTCCAGTTTCATCTTTGGGAAATTGATACTCCTCAAATAACGTTTGATGTTCTAACTTGAACTCATCCGGAAGATGGTCGTTTGGCATATCAACTGGAAATGGAAGGACGTTTGTTTCATCGTCCATCATATCGAAAGTGTACGGTTTTTTAGAATAAGACGACGTTCTGCTGAATTGAAGTCCTGTATTATTTATCCCATAAGGATTGTATTCTAGTTTTGGTGGTTTGGAAGGTTTATAGTCATCAATGGAAGGAAGACCAAATTTTGCAGTTGGTTTTGGTATCTGCACCTCTCGTGGAGATGCAATCACATTTCCAGAAATACCTAATAGCTCATTAATATTTTTATTTGACTCGGTGATTAAGGAATGCCCCATAGTTGTATTCGACTTCACAAGCTTTGTTTTAGATGACTGGGAAGCAAGATGTTGTTTTCTCGGATCATGTTTCAAGTGGTCATGACTTGAGTGGGAAGGCTTTAAGTGTTTAAGGAGGCTGTTCGATTTTGAAAGCTTCGATCTTGATGAGTCGTCCGACTTTCCATTTGAATGGTAGGTAACCCCCTCATCAATGTGCTTGTGAAACGTCTTGTGTTGTAACTTCTTAAAAAAACCATTCTTCTTTGAACTTGAAGAGCCACTCGAAGAGTCTGGTGAATCAGTCGAGTCTGATGATGGCGATGTCATGCCAAAATTAATAATTTCTAGTGTATTAAGTATTGAGACGCAAGATATGACAATTTGGTGAGAAAATCAAGTCTTTGTTCAAAGACAACAGCTGTCTGAACAGGAATGCGTTTATAGTACCAATCAATGAGATCCCGGTTAACTGAAGGACATAAACTTAAAGTGGATACTAGTTTGTCTGCTTTCGTTTTCTATAAATATTTTTCTCTGCGCGCCTGCACGATACTCGCCATCTACACGGGGAATCTTTTCAACTTCTACCAGGCACTCTAGGGCGACAAAAGAAAAAAGTACGGAACGTCAGGTTTTTTCTTTTTTATAATTGACAGAAAAACTGTTAAAAAGGCGTCGATCGACGCGAGTCGTAAATACAACAGATTACCTCTTAAGATCATTCAGCCTGGCCTGCAGATCATCATCTAGCCCTCCATCTACACCAAGAGGCTGCGCCTGCTTTCTTGAAGCACTGTTGCTCTCAGCCGAAGCAAGCCCTAAACCATCTGGAACACTTTCGCCCAGTTTGGAGTTCAGATCAACTCCAATTTCATCCAAGACCTTGTTCACCACTTCATCTATCTCTTGTTCGTCATCGACATCAATCTCATCATCCATAAGGTCGTCCATCACATCATCAACCATCTCCTGTTTCTGGTCCATAACATCCATTGACTTCTGAAACTCCATAGTTATCCTTGAAAGACCCTGAATATTCATTTGTCCATTCAACCCGTTCAACAGCCGCGCAGCATCTCTCATTGAACTAGTCATCTGGTTTGAAGACCTCATTGTCTGCAACCTAAGTGAGATAGCCTGTAACTGTGTTTTCATTTTCTCAAACTTTTCCACCTGCTTCCTGGTGCGGATGAGGTCCCGGGCTTGGACCTTAATGGCCTTCACTTGGTTAGCTTTTGCCGACTTCTTGATATCTTGTATTAACTTCTTTTCTTGTTGTTGAAGCTTCACTTTTTCTCTGTCTAATTCTCTCTGGGTTCTTTCCAACTGTCTCTGGTTCTTTCTCATCTGTTCCTGAGGCGTCAGCCTCTTTCCAAACAGCCAGTCAAACATTTAGAAGAAGTTGATAAGATGCCTTGTTTAATTTCCTATCTTCACATTAGCACATCGAATTGCGGCAATTCGGTGTAAAGGTGCGAAACTAGGAGACTCACACAAAATTTTTGAAAAAATTAAGCCGTGAACAAATAGTTACTGCCGATAATGCTATACGAATTGGCAGCTATTGCTCGGGTTACAAATCCGTTGGCCGCCCATGTTGAGGCAAAAGAGTGAGTACATTTGGAGATATTTTTCTAACCTTGCAGGCTTGCAACGACCCTCGGAAAAATGATTATAAAAAACAACGGTGTTGTTAGAGAAGTGATCGCTTTAGGCGTCAGACCTTTACCAAAAATCCTCCAAAAGGCTAGTGAAAGACATTTCCAAGGTTCACACTTTTTGATACTCTTTGATTCATCAAGTGCAGTTCAACGAGAAATATTGAGATCACTAAAAAACGATCCGAGAGTGATCAGATCGCTGCTGACGAAAGTGGACGACTCAGCAAACTACAATGCAGGCTCATCTGTGACGAGGGCTATTAAAGCGATTAAGGAACATGGATTCGAAAGAATGCATCAACTATGATTGAGGATAAACATGTATATAATAATAATAATGGGAAGAGAACGAATTTGTATGCAGATGCGATTTAAAATGCTACTCGATGAGATTGTCAATGTCATGGAGGGAAAATTTTCTTGGTCTAGGTATTGTGCTTGATGGCATACTCTTCGAGGCTGGGGGCCGTATAGTTTGAGATGACTTCTTCTCTTCTTCTTGCGTCTTAGAAGAATTTGAGTATATTGGGGGTTTTGGCAAAATGAGAGCATTAAGTAGGGGATTATGGAATGATTTGTACAATGGATATTCAATGTTTGTACTAGCTGTGCGATTGATAACGTTTTTTGGACGATGATGCTGATCGTGATCTCTCTCGTACTTTTTCATTTGAGGAGATGAAATCACCTCTTTCAATTCTTCTTGAACTGCCCGCGCTTCCTCAAATGCGTGCATCAAGTATGGAAGCTTCTCAGTAAGAGTCGTTTTGTGGAGAGGCTTATCTTTTTCGGTATTGAAATTTCGTATTCTGTCTGCTCTTGTTCTCTTTCTTTCTTGAGTTTGAGAAGCCGCCATTAGATTATCAGGAGATTTTACACCTTCGTCTTCATCTCCCTCCAAACTATCACCAATTGTTGAAGAAGTATCTGGGGTGCTCACACTCTCATTGCTATACCCATCTAAGTGCATCTCGAGTCCCGAAATACCTTTAGTATTCTGACGGCCATGCTTTTGCGACTTCATGGCTTCAAACATTTTCTCCACGTCAGTAACAACAGATATACATTCCATTGCACCAATAGTATCTCCAGTGCTTATGCATTCGTTGATTTGTTGCAACAGGTTATTGATAAATTGCTTGTAGTTCAAAACGGTGTCTTCGGTAATGCCACTATACTTAGATTCTTCCTCTTCATAAATCAAATCTTCAAGATCAATTCCAATATTAACTAATTTTGCTTTAGAATAGTAGATAGAAATCTGGTCTATCAATAACGATTTGAGCCGGATCGCTCTCAAAGTCAACTCAGTTAGAATCGTTCCAGGGTCACTGATTCTTTGAACAGGAGTCAAACATCTGGTGAATTGATTTAGCTCCTCTATCTCCACACTAAGCTTCCGCAGAATCTTGTGCAGATCTAGACAATTATTGGCAACTCTTCTTGCCAATCCAGAATTGAATTTGCGTTTCCGGTAATCCTCTTCGTCTAAAATGAGCGACTGAGAGAGCTTGAATTCTAACGTCTGGAACTCCCAGTTGTAGATTTTCAATTGAACAGTCTCTAAGTCGCAAAGAATCTCAAATGATTCGATACACCAGTTTTTGATCTCCATGTCATTAATAGTATTTATATGAGTGATTAGTTGTTGTGATTTAGTCTTTTCTCGGTTCAAATCCGGATCTTTTAGCAACTTGACCAGGGGATCGCTAAAGCTAATGGTAGTGATCATGACCAACGTTCAAACAGACCGGTTTGTAGTTCTTTTTTAAATATATCAATATTTTCATCCCCAATAAAGTGGTCTGCTTCCCGCAGTCATCTCCTTCGGATTTCAGGAAGAAGGCTGTGCAAATGTTAATTAAGTGTCGACCCCTACACTGCAACAATCGTGAGAGACTATCAAGATTAGCCTAGGAATAGTTTGGATCTCCGTGAATGTCTTTCGTACTTCTCAGCATGTAGATTCTAGTTTAAACGACCACACTTACAATGCGTTCGGATATATCTTTTAATTCCGCAGTCAAATTCTCCGGGCTCATCGGCATGTGACATGCATAAACGTTAAATATTTGCCTTCAAATCGATTATATTCTTAAAGTCTAGTGGCAATGGCAACTACATTACCTTTTCATCCCACTGGGGAGGCCAAATCGCTTGAACGCGACATCTCCTATATGGATGCTCTGAAACTCTATATGTCTTGCAAGCCATTAAGTTATTTTGAAGATCGGATTCTCTCCTATTTGCCATTTTATCCTAAGCCTACCGCAACAAGGCGATCTGAGGTGATAAATACGCCAATAGACAACAAGAACAATTACATACATGAATTTTTGGTTGAGAATACTGTGGAGACCGGTAGTGAGCCACTGGATGTGGTACTGGTGCACGGTTACGGTGCGGCTTTGGGTTTCTTCTACCGAAACTTCGAGGGCCTGAGTAGCATACCTGGGACCAGGTTACATGCCATAGATATGTTAGGATTTGGGTTGTCGAGTAGACCCAAGTTTCCGAACCTCAAAGGTGACACCGTTGAGGATGTGTTGAAAAGCGAGAACTTTTTTATAGATGCACTTGAAACTTGGAGGAAAGCTAGGGGCATAAAGCACTTTGTGCTCATTGGTCATTCTCTTGGTGGTTATCTATCATGTGCTTATTACTTGAAGTATGGTCAGGGTTTTGTTGACAAGATTGTACTTATTTCTCCCGTTGGGATTGAGAGAACTGACTTGTCTTTCAACGCCACCAATGCTCACAAACCTTCCGTGGATCTCGAAACCAAATTAGCAGCTGCTCAGGGTGTCGACATCACAAACGAATATAACGATCATAGTCGTCACCACAATCCGCAGACAGAACGAGATGTCGCAGCAGACGTTGTCTCGATTACTTCTAGTGCTAGCGAGACAAATCCAGAGGAAGCTTTGAGTCAAATTAGGAGGCCTCCCAGACTGAGTAATTGGATTGTCAGACTTTGGGAGAAGAACTACTCACCCTTCCAAATTGCCAGACTTGTTGGTCCAATTTCTAGCAAGTTTATATCGAAGTGGACTTTCAACAGGTTTGCAAGCGTGGAAAACACTGAGGAAGTTTTGGCTATGAATGAGTACACTACAAAGATACTTCTAGCCAAGGGTTCCGGAGAATTTGCTTTGACAAGAATACTGGCTCCTGGAGCTGTTGCCAAGTTACCGATGTCAGAGAGATTACCCAAGGAGATAAAGATCAAATCTCTATGGTTATATGGAGATGTGGACTGGATGAATAAAGAGGGAGGTTATGAAATTGTGAAGGAAATCAATCAGTACAACAACGACAAGGAATCCGCAAGGGCTAAATTCAGAATTCTCAAGGATGCGGGCCATCACGTTTACCTTGACAATGCTTCCGATTTCGAGTACCAGGTTTTAAAGTTTATACAATCGTAGAACAAAAAATTATTCAGACATTTTGTTTAAAAAAAAGCCCGACGCGGGGCTTGAACCCGCAGCCTTGTGATTAAGAGTCACACGCTCTACCGATTGAGCTAGCCAGGCTTGAATATTCGTCGCTTCTGTTTCTGACAATTTGTCACAATATCAATCTCAATACTCATAGTAATAGTTAATCCCTTTTTCAACGGAATTTTTTTCGTCAAAACTGAAAAATTCATAGGGTGAATATATAGGCCATGTTTGCAAAATCCAAGATGGTGGGGCTTGCCAACCAAATCGTGCAGTCTAGAGGCTACGCAGCTTCAGTCGGTAGACCAAAACTAACAAGCGCGCTTCCGAAACGTCCTCTCAAAAGAATTAGGGTTGGAAAAGCTAGACCTGCCATTTACCATATGTTCGACACCATGGTGGAACTATCTGACGGATCTGTTGTGATGCGTCGAACACAGCTACCTAAGGAAGAGATTAGAATGATTGTTGACCAAAGAACGAATCCTCTTTGGAATCCATCCAAACCAGATATGTCGCAACTTGATGCTGAGAACAACGGTAGAATGAGCAAATTCAAGAGCAGGTTCTCCCAATTTGAGCATTCTGGTAAGAGTGATGAAGAAGTCAGAGCTGAAAAAGAAGAGCTAGAGAAGGAAAGAAGATCGAGAATTTTGACAGGAACCGGTGTTAAGTTAGACGACGTAATTGCTGAGGACGATTATATTAATGTCTTGGGTTCCAACTATGTTGCCCAGAAACTTGGTGGAAAGGTTGCACAGAAGGAGAAAAGCGGGAAAAAGAGACGTTAATTTACATGTATATAATGCACAACTTATCAGTATGAATTTAGGGGTTTCTTCCCAATCACGTTGTATCCTAGAACGATATCTTCAAAGAGGTATCCTTGAGAGTTGAGCAGCTGGTGAACCAAGTTCTTGAGTCTCGGTACTCCACCACTGCTATGAAAGCCTCTTCCAGTAATGATTTGAAGATGCCCAGCATAAATTGCTTTTGAGGATCTGAGGTTTACACCTTCTTGAATCCTTTTTTCTTTCTCATAGTCCCACCATGATTTTAATGCTAATTGTGCGCAATAACGAGCCTCCGAAACTACTAGGCCGTGAAGATCCAACTTGTTACTTCGTGCTGCGTCCCTTAGAAGTTGATCGATAAGACTCCGTTCTTGAGTAGGAGATGGCCTTGATTGCGTAGTCTGTGGTGGTACACAAACAGTTGCTATTGTTGTGGATTGAATGTTGAGTAGCTGCGCAGCCACTTTCATTGTTGCCTTGACATCTCCATCAAAATAATAAAGACAACAGATATAGAACTTATTCTCTAGCGAATTTAACTTCGGATTGCTTCGTTTCGCATTTATAATCGTTGCCATCTGTGTGCTGTATGGGTGTGACGTAGAAAAATCTGCAGGCTTCCAACAAGATTCCACTATCTCACGAATGCTCTTATTGATGTCACCTGTTCTCTGATGGATCGTAGAGGCATTTGTTTTGGAGCAATTAAGCAACGAACATATTGTACTGACCTCAAGATCAAACCTTGGCGAGACCTTCGTGGGTTTGAGTTTTGTGTTGGTCTTAACCTGTATCCTTTTTTTAGGCTTGTCGTTTTGTTGCAATGATTGGCTCTCATTTAATATCTCATAGCTCAGCAATTCTTCCGATATTTTCCCAAGATCACCATTATGATAGTCTACAGCTTTTTGGACTGCCTCAAAGGGCACATCTGGGAACATTTCGGCCATCTGGAGGGCCTGGTCCAAATTTGTAGAAATAGACATGAAATCTCTATCTAGCTTGTCCCAACTAGAATTCTTGCATCAAACTAGGTAAGAGAAACAATCAGTAACATTCATAGACCAATTGAAGATAGAAATAAGTTCTTTTAAGTAAAGTCGTTTCTAGCTCTGTATAACCGATTTGTACCTTTACGTATAAATTTTTTGCGAGCAAACGGTATCGCCCGCTGGGAAAAAAGTCGATCTGCAATTTTTGGTGAAACAAGTATAAGTCTAATAATAAGGATTAGAGAATAAAGGCGCCGATTTTGAATGAGTGTGCAGGCAAACGCTTCTGGTCGACTGGTTTTGCCAGCAGTGCTGATCCAGTATGCTGATGGAACTAGTCAAAATCTAATAATCGAAGTTGGCCCTGCCAACAACGACACAACCAACTCGGAACCGGAAGCGCCTCCGCAAGTCGCTGTAGAACCACCAACTCCCATAGAGCTTCCTAGTCTTCCCACAACCTCTTCTGGTGTTCGTGGGCTGGATTATCCTGCTTTTGATGTTTCAAATGAAGGGGTCTATCGAGAACAACACATCGCGAATGACCTTTTGGACAGTCTTATTGCCCCAATATACCGTTCTTTGGAACACCACGATCATAATGGATCTAATAACAGCAACCTATCACTGCCATTTTATCGGAATTTGGCCCCAACAGCGGAACCTTCGCGGAATATCATCTTGACGGTAAATTACATATATGGACAACCGAATCCCGCGCTGCCTACAGAGACGAACAACAGTCTATCAGGATCGTTGATTTTGCACGTTCCCAATATCAACGACAATGACGATGAGGATCTACAAGTATTGATTAGACTGGCGACTACGATCGCGTTGAGAACTATTGCTACCTCGGTAAAGAAAGCCTCAGGAATTTCTGCGGAAGTTTTCGATAGTTTGGAGGTAAAGAACGTAAACGACCTCAAGGATAAACAGTGCGCTATCTGTTATGATGACTATGAAATAGAGGATACCAAAGAGAATGAAGATGACTGCGAGAAGGTGGAATCAGATGGGAAGAGCAAAATTGGACAGAAACGCAAACGCAACGGTGCGGAAGAGGATAATACTGAAAATCAACCCACAAAGATGAGGAAAATGGAGAATGATACCAAGTCCCAGATTTCATCATCCAAGGTCACCTCAAAACGGTCGTTATATACTCATATTCCAGTCGAAATGCCATGCGGCCACATATTTGGCAGATCTTGTCTTCGTGAATGGCTCAAAACCAATAATAGCTGCCCTCTGTGTCGAAATACTATTCGCAACGGCAGCGAGTCTTCTGCGGGCAGAAACCCAGATTCTGAGAATGAAACTACGATCATTCTTCCCAATTTGGCCAGAGTGATCAGCGAAAGTCGAAACTTGATTGATGGCTTCAATTCCAGACACCTTACATTTATCATGCCTGATCAAGAGAATAACGAACAGACTCCAAGTGCTATTCCATTACCTACTCCAACCCAAGCCCCACCTCTTCCTCCAAATGCTGGCAATCATGCCAGTGTATTGGGCCTTGTTCGTGGCCTGCTACAAAATTTGAATGGTCGTCTCCGCAATCCGATAAGAGTTCGCGAGAACGAGCAGACCAATTTACCTCACAGGCCGACAATTCATCGTCTTCCGATTATCAGAACAAGCCCTCCTGGAGTATCAGTCAGTGCCCCTTTTCTTGCAAGAAGAAGAAGGGTTGTTCAACCTCGGCGAGTTCTAAGATCTACTGGTCTTACTTCCCCAGAGTTCATTAACAGGGACCCGCTTTTCCCTGTTGGAGTAGCTAGTCGCCGCACCAGACACGGCGTGCGGACTACCACCGTCAGGACTTCCACAGCAGAGAATGAAGAAGATCAACCTAGTGCAGAGAGAGAGTCCCCCGATACTTAGTTTGAACTCTGTACTACAATTGTATCTAAAGCTTATGTAAGGAATAACTGTGGAAAATAGTTGAAAATATTTATTGATCGATATTGGAATATAAATAAATATAGGTGCATTAAAAGTTGAGACTTTTGGCTCACTTAATCTTCAATGGCATTACTTGAATCACTACAGCGGAGCATTGATAAACATGGCCTTCTGCCAAGGCTCGTGCGATCGTTGCCCAAAGTGTCTACAACGTTGGCGCTTTTGGGAATAATATGGATTTTCCTTCTGCCTTTTGAAAGTCAATTTCGGTCAACTTATATCTCAGAAAATGCTCTAATGCCTTCGCAAGCATATTCGTTCTTTAGGGAGTCCGAATGGAATTTTGTCAGAGGCTACAGAGACCAAATTATCGAACACATTAATGATAACATGACTCAAAGACACGAAATGGTGGCGTCCTGGATGAACGCAATAGGTTACAAAACGTTTGATTACGAAGTAGAAAATGATCAAAGAACAACTTACGGAATTTACCACGTCCCCAAGGGTGACGATACTGAAGCCATGGTAATAGTTGCTCCGTGGAAGACGAGCGAAGGAGAAAACAATATTGGAGGTTTAGCTCTAACCATGGGTTTGGTGCGATATTTCCATCGTCTTTCAATCTGGTCCAAGAATATCATTGTGGTCTTTCCCGAAGATGGTCAGGATAGTTTACGTAGTTGGGTGGAAGCGTATCATACTACTTTGGACGAGACAGGAGGATCTATTGAAAGCGCCATAGTAATCGAATTTCCTTCTGAAAATGATGGAATTGATTATGTGGAGGTCAACTATGTTGGAGTTAATGGCCAGCTTCCAAATCTGGATCTAATCAATTGTGCTGTGATGATCAGCGAGCACGAGGGATTCAAAGTTTCTCTTCATAACACACCTAAAGGACAGCTCTGGGCAGATGACTATTCTAGTAGGCTAACCACGATGCTGAAAGGAATATTTGAAATGGCTATTGCAGGTCTTTTACCTCAATCGGGGGGTGGAAACGGGTGCGAAGCATTTAGTGGCTGGAATGTCCAGACAATTAGTTTCAGAGCCAGAGGAGCTGAGGGGCGAGATATCACGACATTAGGAAGAGTTGTGGAGGCATGTTTCCGTGCAGTCAACAATCTTCTAGAGAAATTCCATCAGTCGTTCTTCTTCTACCTACTGCTTTCGCCTAATAAGTTTGTCTCCATTGGTAATTATCTACCAGCAGCAGTACTGACGGCAGCATGCTATGTGATATCTTCAATAAGTGCGCTGTTGTCGAATAACAATGTGAACAATCGCAAGACTGATTTCAACGATTTAAAGCTGAAAGTCGATACTATGCCACTAATTTGCGGGTTAATAGCCTTTGCAACCATTGCATTCATATCCATCATATTCGGAACCACCTTGACCTGGATGTCGTCAAGCTTTCCTTTGGAGGAAAATAACGAGCTGTACCTGAGATTGACTTGGGGATTGATAATCGGTAGTATTGCAGTTTCGTGCATCCCTTTGCTGCTCAGGTACCAGTTAAAACCATCTTCTGCTCTCTCACAATTCACCAGAGTGATCAATGGATGCTCATTATTTTATTTTGCGTTTGCATTGATAAGCTTGCTTGTTCTTCATTTCTCATTATCCTTTTTGATCTCCATTGTTGCTTCTCCTTTAACTTTCATCAGATATGGACCAGTGAAGAGCAACCGCCGAAATACTCTTTGGCTGGTTCTGTCTTCGCCTTTTCTGTGGCTAGCAGTTCTCGGTATTGCTCGTAAATTGGAGTTCCAGCTGGATATTCTTCGGAATCTGATACAGTACTTCACTGTGCCTCTTTTACAAAAGGAGCTTCAGAGTAAGGTGTTTGATATCAACTGGCTTGATCCAAAACTACTCCAAGGACCTGTGGAGCTATTTTATGGACTTATTACTGGTTACAGAAGATTGCAAAACTGGACATGGTTGTTCGTGAGTTTTGGCTGGCTTCCTGTTTGGTTAACGTCATTGGCCATTTCGTGCTTAGACGTGGAGACGGGCGATTTTGAAAAGACCAAGAAAAACTAGCATCTAGATAGATGATTTTACGTCCTTTATAGTACAACAACATTCAATTCTATTAACCTACTGGTGTTCTTGCATGAAGTTTTTGTGGAATTTCTTCCAGTCGTCGATCCATTCGGTACCTGGAGCCAAGAAAGTGGTTCTGACATGCCAAGTACCTTCAACCTGACCAAATCCAGAACCAGGGACGGCACAAATACCAGTGTTGTCCAGTAACTTGGAACAGTAATATTCATCTGGTTCCATTCTCATCTTGGCTGCCTCATCGTAAACCTTTGAGCTAAAGCTCAAGCTTGGGAACAAGTACATGGCACCCTCTGGTTGTTGGCATGAAACACCTTCCATCGTATTGAACGCTTCAAAAAGCATGGATGATCTTTCTGCGAGAGCCTTGTGGATATACTCGCTTTCTTGTTTGTAAAGCTCATACGACTCTTGCCCCTCAACTGGAGGATTAACCATCAGTTCCACCAAAGCTTGACCGGAAACTGGAGGGCATAGCGAAATAGAAGCAATTTTCAGTAGCTCTGAGCGCACAGACTCATCAAAGCCAACAAGCTCCATGTAGCCTCCTCTCTGGCCACATTCACCGGAAATTCCCTTGGAAGTGGAGTGCAACGAGGCCAATTGGACATTTAAGTACTTGCCGGAAGTGTCGAGCTCTTGCAACTGGCCAAGAACTTTTTTAACGGAAACAAACTCTCCCTTGAAAACATTCTCTTGGTACACCTCGTCTGCAATAACGACGAGTCCGTATTCTGCAGCAACAGCAAGTAGGTCCGCAATTGCCTCAGGCTTCAAAATGGCTCCTGTTGGGTTTCCTGGGTTAATAAGAACCAAACAACGAGCTTTAACACCTTGTGATTTAGCATTCTCTATAATCCTCACTAGCTCAGTCGCATCAATCGACCAATCGTCCTTCTCATTGAGATAATACGGCAGTGCAGTGGAGTTGTTTAGAGCCAAAGAAGCGGTATAGAGAGGGTACTGTGGAATCGGAATTAAGAAGCCTGTTTGAGGACCCAGTGACAAAAGACTCAACAAGTATGAAACAGCTGTTGAGGCTCCTGCAGTAAGGAAAATGTCCTCTGCTGAGCTGGCGTAGCCATCTCTTTTAGAGATGAAATTCGAAACAGACTTTCTGATATAAGGAACACCTTGGGAGTGAGAGTAGGCACCAACTGAGCCAATGTTCTCCAAAAGTAACTTCGCTCTCTCGACCAGGTCCTTAGGGAAAGAGTCAATCACATTTGGGTTGTTCATCATTTCTGGGTATTGCAACAATGCCAGCACTTGCCTGTAAAAGGTAAGGGGCTTCTGATCCAACTGTTGTGGGTTTCCAATATTGGCATTGATGATCTTGTTGAAGGGTAAAGAGTGAGACTCGTTAGCCAGCTGCATTCTCAGTTCCTCGGCCTTGGTTGGAATTCTACCTCTAACAGCATACTTTGCATTCAAAGCGTGTGGATTCAAGTCCGAGGCTTTGAGCTTGGCAGCAGGGGAAAAGATTGCATCCACCTGCTTTTTGAGGGCATGGCCCGTAGACCGGAGTGCCGCAGTATTCCAAAATTCCCGAACCTGAGGGGATTGCAAACGATGCATTTCGATTAAGTTAATTTTAATTTTTCAGCACTATATATATATGTGTCGGAAAAAGCTAGCCGGGGCGCGAAACAATTTGGTTTTCCCGGCCTTTTTTAGGAAGTTTGCGCGGGGACAAAATCAGGGCCCGGAAAATAGTTAGTTGAATTAGCATCGGTTTCCGTCGTGTCATTATATATGAGTCATTGGGCACTCAGTTGGTTTTCTTACCAAACTTAGGTAGTGGGATACCCTTGATGGTGATATAGGAGTTCGATTCGTCGAACACACCCGCAGCAGCATTGTACCATGCGATAAAAGCTGTGATGACTCCAAAAACTCCCCCAGCCCTAATAGAGCCTGTAGATGGAGCCAAGTGTCCAATTGACAGCAGAAGAAACGTTATGTCAAGGAAAGCAAATAAGGAAAAGAAGGCAACAGTAGACTTCATAGTGCAAATCACCAACATAAATGTGAATAGGGTCCATCCCAAAAGATAGAAACCCAGAGCGTTATTCAACTCAGTTTCGGTCTCATATGCTCCAGCAATGTTGAACCACGGAATGAAGATTGCACCAAAGCTCATCCAAAATCCTCCGTACGAAGACAGAGCCAATGCACCAAAAGTGTTTTGCACGCTCATTTCCCACATTCCGGCTAGCAATTGGACCAGACCTCCGTAAAAAATAGCCAAACCAATCACCATATTGGGAGTCTTCACACCCATAGCCGTAGCATTGATCATTGAGAGGACAAAAGTAGTTAGTGCAAACGCCGAGAGACCAAGGGGGGCAGGGTTAGCAAACTTGTGCACACTTAGTGGAGCCCAACCTGGATTAAGCGTTCCTCCAAAAGCGCTTGAAAGATCGCTCTTGAGATACTTGCGACCACCCAGCCAAATGTATTGTCCATCATCAACCACTTGCTGGACGACGGTTTCGTCCTCGTGGTATGCGGTAGGTTGAGAGTTTTCAGAGGGAACAAGATTGTTGTCAACTTGTTTCTCGAGGTCTTGATCGTTATATTCCGACATATTTACTAGCAAGTGAGCAGTTTAAGCTATGGGGAGCAACAAAGTATATATAGAGTAACCCTCTCCAATTTCTCCCACTTTGCCCTTTTATACTCGCGCGTCACGCACCTAGGGTTAATTTGTTGACGTGTGGGGTTAATCACCTGTCATTGAAACGCTTCCTTTCAACCCTTAGGTAGCATGCCTAGGGCACTTGTTACCACACGCCCTTCATCTTTCTCACCCCATCATTTGTGTCGCACCGTGATATTTCCATTGTGGGCAAGCGATAGCATACTTTGTGTAGATTTGGACTTTTCGATCTGCGTATTTACCCCGCTTGCCACAAAACCCTGATCTTTCAGCTTCCGACGGTTGTGTTTGAGTAACAACTCCATCAATGCCCTAAAATTGGTCAGCTCCCCCAACAAAAATCGTTTCACGTTGAACTTGATACGATAAGTTTCAAGAATATGAGTGATAAGTTTTAAAACAACTGGCTCTGATTCAAAAAAGCTTGGGAAACGTGACTTCAACCGGTTTAGATTGCTGATAGCCTTGCCCTGATTGACAGGAACTAAAAACAAATTGCGCTGCACTTGTTTCAACACACTGTAATCTCGAGAAAATGCGGTCGAATGGACTGTTGAGGAGCCCAACATCCCTGCCACAGTACTGGCAGAATTGCTTTTCATGAGGGTCTTCTGGTTACTATGGAATGGGAGAAAGTCTGTCTCTATCACTTTCTCGAAATCCTCAGACGGCCTGGTTTCTGGAACCATACTCAGCTTAGCCAAGCTTTGTTCCTGTGCATCCACCTTAAGCAAGCTATTGGTATCCTTTGGCAGACACAGTGGCATAAATTGGTTAAAACTGCTCTTGCTGTACCATCCTGCATCATCTAACATCTCTGATCCAAGGTCAGTCTGGGAGATCAGCCCTAGAACAAAGAAACAAGCTCCTCTCAACGACAGATTTTGGGAATTTTGACAGATCAGGACAATTTCATCAACAATTCCTGAGAACTCCAGCAACGAAACCCCATAGTTTGATGAACCAATATGCCCCACTGCCCATAGGACAGATTTTAGTTCCATCAAATACTCATCTTGCTCGTTGGATGGTGTGGTAAAGTAAAATTCTGTTTCTTGTCCAGTTGTGATGAGATTCGAATAGGAGCCAACGACACTGGTGAATGATTCAAAAGTACTCGTGGCCTCAAGCAATTGCAGCCCCTCCATGGTTTTAACCAGCTCACCAAAAAAATGAAATGGTAAACGGTTGATCACACGTTCGTCGTACATGCTCTGAGTAAGATAAGACTCTATCTGCTCGACATAGAGCTTGCTCTTGCTGTGAATCCAGGCCTCAAGCTCTTTGTCGATAAAGTTGAACTCCTGAAGATATTGGAACCCAGGGCGAGTCGACACAAGTTTGAGCATCAAGGGGATACCTATGCTACCCAACACATCGATGGGTGGTCGGTATTTGATTATTTCCACGATTCTGTCGTCATCCTTGGCAAATGAGGTGAGCAGTTCAATGGCTAGCTGACAAATTTGTGGCTCTAAGTCACTCAATTGAGCCACCAGTGATTGACATGCAAAGCTTTCACATTCCTCTGTCTCCAACAAAGTACCCAGAAACTTTGTAGAGAAAAGTCGCAAGGAGGAATTAGAGGTACTAGCCACCTTTCCGAGGAGAATACGCATGTGACTGTTTGAATTATACTTCATCTCTTTGATGATGACACGCATTAGATCGGGTCGATCGGTGTTGCGGTCTGTGATATGATACAACATATCGAAAAACCACCATTGCTCTAGCATCCGCAATCCATTTGGATCTGCAGAGAGCACGCCCAAGAACGAAAAATAGCCGTAGCTAAGGGTCGTTTCGAGCTTAGACTTGGAGAACAAAGGATCACTTGCAGTAATACCACTGTAAGGGTCGACTTGTGCTAGACACTCTGCAATTTGGGGCAAGATCTTGTTCTCTGTGAGATATTTCACCCCCTCAGCGTTTGAAAGCAGGTTCTTGAAAATTTCGCATCCGATTTTGACAAACATTAGATTGCCCTTGGTTCTTCGTAATGAAGCGAATCTATACTTGAATGGTCGATAGAATGACATGAGTCGCTTGTAGAACTTCGTTGTTCTGGCAGTCTCTTCAAAATTTCTAGAATCCATCAAAGGTCCCTGCATAAGCTCTGTGATCAGGGTCCAATTCCATTTGTAGAAATCTTTGGTGGTCAAAACATGAGTATTTGCAATCAGATTTTTCAGTTCTGTAGGGTCAACAACATGAAGTAGCCTTGACTTGAGCTCTTTAGAGACTTGTTCAGAGAAATCTGCTCCTACATGATCAGACAAAATAAGGTTTGCCGAGTGATGCTTTCGCAGATCTTTCTCTATTTGGTTGTTTAACTCGAACGACGGCGATAAGCAGGCAGCCAGCTGATCTGGAATGAGATAGGATTGCAAATATGATATTTCAGAGAGAAGAACCATGACCTTTTTAGAATGTTTCTTGTCTAACGAGTTTTCAAACATGGTTGTAAGCTTATCCACCAAGTCGCACTTGAGACAAACATGTAGAAGCAAAGCCGTGTATTGGTTGATAATAGAGCTCTCCTTTTCCGGCGTGCTCCGTGTCAAGGGCATGGCTCTAGAGACAGAACTGACTCTTGCAAGTTCAGCTACCGGAGTCAATTTGACAAATAATTCGTCGTTCGGATCAACCCACGGCATAGGTCGTATTCGAAAGAGATCATAGAACATCTGGAGAAGCACAGTTTTAATGGATATGGAGCTGAATGTGAGGCAATTGACCAGCTGTCGCAGCGGCTGGAAGTCGTTCTGACAAAATGCGATGAGACCAGACCAACTTTTGAGCATCGAAGCGATTAGATGCGCAATGATCTGGAGGTTTTCTAATTTGATGTGCGAGATATCCATGAATGGCGAGACTAATTGCTGAACTATTTGCGATTCCATTATGTATGGTCTAGTTGTTGGTAGCTCAAGCAGTTTAAGAAACGCTGCACAGCAAAGTCCTGTAGACGATGCAGGGCCGTCGATGCTGTAATGTAGTATCGTGCTCAGAGCATTGGCATGATAGGAAAGCTGGGGACGGATGATAGTAATTTCCACCAGAAGTCCGAAAGCAGGGTATTTGAGTGGATCTGAAGAGCTCTCAACAATATTCACTAAACATCGAACACATCCGACAGATAGTTCTTGCAATCCACCTTCAATGTCAATAAACTGACGGATCAACTGTAAGCATTCCATGCGCTCAGTTTTGCGCTTGTAATCTCTCGTTAACGACGCCATTATAAATATGTGCATGTCCATTCTGGAGAATGCTTTCAAGGCTTGTATGTTGTTTAAAACGTATCGCAAAATGCGATAACCACATGCTATAACATTCTCTTCATTATGAAGTAGTAGTCGTTGAACAACGTTGATCACCGATGAGAAAACAAGGTCTTTTTGTAGCTCTTGGTTCTCCTCTAGTAATTCCATCAAATCATTGGATCTATCCACCAATTGACCTGCTGATGTTTGCTTATCGCCCAGAAAATGCAAGATATCGGCGAGGGCCCATGAAGGACTCACGTTCTCACCCAGATATCGCGAGGTCTGGGTCTGGTTCGCAAACGTGCTATCATCAGGGTCCCGTAAAGAGATGCTCGACAATGAAGTGGTCGAATCTGCTGACGGGAGTACCGCTCCAGAAGCCGCACGATGGCGCATGCTCTCAAACTCGGGAATGACCAATTTCTTGCGCTGGCTGTCGATCCGATCTAGATTGGTAAAGGAGGTGTTAATTTTATGGGAGGACTGCGAAACGTTGGCTGCTGAATCAGCAGCATCGAACTCATCACTTTCAAATTCAATCTCAGGAATTGATTCATGCACCTTTCGCGTGTTCACCGGCGACAGTCTCGGTTTGTGGTCGTGGACTGTCTCTGCCATGCTAGTGTTTAATTAATCATGCCCTTG
Source organism: Ogataea nonfermentans (assembly GCA_003706255.2). Taxonomy (NCBI): domain Eukaryota; kingdom Fungi; phylum Ascomycota; class Pichiomycetes; order Pichiales; family Pichiaceae; genus Ogataea; species Ogataea nonfermentans. The sequence continues at coordinate 329,174 of PPKT02000002.1, read as the reverse complement.
GAATTTATTTTGGTGTTACTTTACCTGTGTAGAGGTGTATAACGTATATAGTCAGATTGGGGAACTTGTCGTTATGTAATTCCTCAATCGTACTCTAAAGTTCTGAGTAGCTTGTAGCTCACAATCACGTTTATTTATTTGCTACGGGTGTCCTCTGAGTAATATAATAGAGGGTATGCCCAATTATGGACCTATATCTTAATAACTAGCAATTTAGGGTACATTTCCTTCAAGTCAGGTTCGGGCAAGTGCCCCCTATTTGTAATCTTTTTCATATGGGTTCACCTGCCAAAATCAATCTCCCCTCATGCATCACAATGTAAGCGTATACGCATTAGCAATGCCAATTACTGCAGCTTTCAATTGTGGAATATGTGTAGTGAAAGACCAGGTATTATTTATATTAGCTAAGCAATGTTCAATTCCTGATCTAAATATTAGCTCTATGTAATTTATTTGAGAACATTGGCATACCGAGTCTCCGCCTCCTTCACAACTTTCTGCAATCCCACGATCACAAATTGATGAGTAAGATTCGGAAATTTGTTTCTATGTAGACCAAACCACTCAAGGGGTGGAGTGGCATTTCCAAGATCTTTTAGTTTTGGAGTTTCGATATGAGGCTCTGCCAGTGGAATGTAATGGTACTTTTTGTCGGACTCTACGTCCTTGAGTTTGTCCTCTAGATTCACAGCCTCGAATATCGATTCTTTGTAATTCTCCTCAAAAGCATCTTCCGATTCTAGACCATACTCCGAAGTAAATATTCTCAAAGCTGTCAATCTAGTGCGCAAGGTGGTAGCATGCGAATACCACATCTCACGAATAAAATAGACAGATCCCAACTTCCACCGAACATCCACATTACCCCCAAATGAGCTGTCAAAGGTATATTCAATCAGATTCGAACGTGGAGACTGCCAAACATCCATTGCAACGCTCAAAGACGGGAACACAAAAATGCTGCCCCCTGTGGCCGTGTCCGCGAGCTTCATGTATTCTTGCACTCCTACCTCCATTAAAGAGGCTTCAGTTGGCTTATATTTGAATGTAGATAGCGAAACTGTCAGATTTTCCAGCTTCAGCCTTAGTTTATTTTCAACTATCTCAGCCTTAATCTGCTCAAACCTAGCACTTGATGAGCCCACTTTGATGACCAATGCCTGTGTATCCAACAAACTACTCGGGAAGATTTGGACTTGCGTAGAACCAATCTTCACGTCCAAATCGGTGCGGAATTCTTTGATCACGTCCAGAAACATTTCTGATGACTTTGTCGCACTGGACCCCGTTTCTTCTTTTCTAGAACCTGACAGAGATAAAGAGGATGTAGTGGGTTTGCTGAGTGGTCTGCCTTGATCAATCACGGCATCATTCAAGACCTGATGATACGAAATTTTGATATCTTGTCTGATCCTGAGACCGATGGTGTAAATGTCGACGAAATTCGATGCTGCCAAAGCGGTAATATAGATGTTAAAGGATTCCACGGACGCCTTTCCAACCAGCTTATCAGAATCGCTAGCAATAGTCCGATTATAAACAGATGCCATGGCATTTCTGATGGACACAACACAGAAAGGGTGGAAGTCCAGTGAAATCTTTGAGTCGAGTGACTTGAAGCCAGCAGAAAGAAGAACCAGCGGAATTTCGAGCACACCTTGATCGTTCGTCCACGAAATAGCAGAAGCCATTCTTGCTTTCTCCACCACCAGAAGACCACCAAGGCGGCCCTCAGAGCTTATTACCAGTCGTCCGACCTCAAGTTTCAAGTTCTGGTCCAAGTTTGTAGCTTTGGTAGACTTTAGCCAACACTTGTCAACACCAACAGTTAATGTACCGAGAGAAAATCCAAGATCGACTTTAAGGTTGACGCTTCCAATTAACAACGTCAAAATCCATGGCAATACAGTTGTCGATGAAACATCACGAACTCGTGCAGCAATCGTTCTGTACGTCAAGTCTTCATCAGGGCCGGATTTTGGTCTAACCACTCCCCTGTAAAGTTCACTTGGAAGCCAGATATCTCTGAAAATATCTAAATCTTGACGCTGCTGGATATTCAGGTATGCATCAATATTAGAGATCTTGGCAATAGTGGAGACCGTTTTGATTCCATCAGCTTTTCCCACAGTGGCCGAGAGCAAGATACTATTGACTCCAACAGATCCACTAGTTTCCTTGGAGTAAACATGCTGCAAGTCAGCTTTCAAATCCTCAACAAACATCGTAGTGAATATCGTATCTATATCGGTATTGAAATGCCAATGGATACCATTTGTAGACACCGCAGCCTCAACTTTGGCACTTGGCTCGCAACTCAAGGTCAACTTCTGGGGCTCGACCTTCAGCGAAATGTTTAGCTTGAACTTTTCAAACATGCGTTCAAGGTTGAATGCCAATTGGTCTTGCTCAATCACGGTCGTCTTTCTTCTTGGAACACTATCTGTGACTGGAGACTTCTTCTTCTCCGTATGGCTATTCTTTAAGAAAGTGCGGATGCTGTTAACTAAGCTTAGAATCACCGGAACACAAGACGCAGATAGCACATTGTCGGTAGCAGAAGTCAGAGCTTGAAGTGAAATAATGTGCTTCTTGGGTCCTTCATAACTTCTGGTATATTCTGCTGCAATATTAATAGATGGAGCTTGCAGACTTAGGGAAGTCGGCTCACCATTCATCTCAAGATCCGGATTGATGATTCTAATAGATGCACCATTGAATTTAAAAACGCAACCAAGGGACTTGAAAGATGAGTGAATAGATGACAAAAAAGTATTGGTATCTTCAAAGGTGGCCGGTTGCACAGGTCCATAGAATCTCACAGACTCTAATCGCTCTTGAACGGTAGCCACAGACCTGACCAGTACGTCGGCGACTGAGAAAATGGTTGTTTGAAACCCAAAATCCACTTTATCTCCGTCCAGTTCGGCCTTGATATTTCTGCCCTCCTCGGACTTGACACTCTTATAATTGAGCTCGAATCTTGGGAAGAAAGCGCGATTTTTGCTCAAATTCTCATTTCCAACGGAGAAATATGTACTCGTTGTACTTCCATGAGCTGTCGAAAGATACATGCTGGAGACCAAAACTTTGCCTGCAGATGTGGAGCACAGACTTTCGGCTTCGTCGTAGCCAATAATGAAACCGGGAATAGTGGTCGAGTAATTACCGATATTTTCTTCGCTTCTTGGGAATAGCCATCCAATGCACATGTTCTTTGAAACTATGTGGAACGAATAGACACTCAAAATTTCCCAGAGCTCGTCAATATTGACATTTTGTTTCGGAGAAGGTACTTGAGGATATTGGTGATCACCGAATTTCCTCTTGAAGTCAAAATATACTTCGAGTAATTCTTTGGCAAAATGTGGATCCAAAACCAGTCGGCAGAAATCGCTGATAAGCTCGACCTCGTGTAGCTTCTGTTCGGTGGAAATCGACTGGAGAACTTTCAAACGCAAATGAACATCGCAGACAGTAAATCTACTAGTTTGTGCTCCATGGGAAAGGAAGCTTAGCTTTGTAGATGGGAGCTCCAAAAAACCCTGTTGTCTAGTTTCACTAAAGTTAAACCCAGCCGATATGTAATTCAAACTAATGTGGCTTGAGTCAAAGTATGTCTGAGTCTTATTCAGCAAGCAAATCAAGGCAAAGTTCTCCAAGGTCAGTCCCAAATTCAACTTGATAATCGGGCTCACTTGGGTGTTGATATCCGGTTCTTCAGATTTGTGGGACATAAAAGGCAGCTGGTTGATTTCGGCTTGAAATTTCTTGAAGCAATTGCTGGCAACTTGGAAATCGGATTCTGCAAGCTTAGCCAGATAGAGGATATTATGCTGAGAGGCATTAAGCCTCAATTGGTCTGCATGAAGATGAGAGAATATGTCAAAGCGTCCATCAGTTTCAATCAAACTATTCAAAGCCCTAAACTTACCAAGGACAACATTAACATACTGAACTCGATGAGATAGGGAGGTGGACATAATACTTGAACTAGCTCTGGAAATTGTGACGTTCGAGGTGGCTCCCTTATTCGAGGCTATGACATCAATGACCAAATCATGAAGATCCATTCGGTAAAGAATAGGAGATAAAATATCCAACGTCACAGATAATTTGGAGATGATTGTGCTTGTCACAACGTTTGTTTTCAAATTCTTTAGGAGCCCAGCATATTTATGTTCGGTTGGTAATTCTGCTGGCGATTGTATGTCTTGTAAGGAGCTAATTGTCTTTATCAACGGCTTCAAAATCTGATATTCTTCATTAAAAAAGACATCGATGGCCCGCAAATAGGCAGTAGATCCCAGGTCTGCAGTGATGCTCACTCCTGAAGTTGCTGTATCCAAATATATTTGTCCATCGCCCCTGCCCTTTAAGTTAGACACCGAAATAACATTGTCTGAACAGTGGTACTGGAACAGTCTATCTTTGTCGAGCAGTAGAGTCGAGTAGAGACTTGAGTTACTCAGAAGCAAGGTGAATAACACGTCATTAGGCAGTTTCAGTCCGGAACACGACAAAATCGAGTTTGTTCCGTGAACATCTAGAGCCGATCTGTTGAGAGAGATATAGTGTCCAAATTCCTGTAGCATCACGTTAACGTTGAAATAAAGAGGCGAACCTGTTTCAGCCACAGGCAATGGATCCTTCTTTTTCTCGAGACTTTTTGAGCACTCAGAAGAGATAGATTTAACTAGGTCCTCAACATAAACAATAGAATTCTTGAGATCTGACAGATCAGTCCTGAAAGCCCCAACTTTCAGGTTGACCTCAACACCAGTATCAACTTTCGTATCGGACAAGTCGCTTGCCAATTGTGAAACTTGTTCAGAAAGTTTACCAATCTCGAAGGCAAGCTCTATTTGATTTGACACAATCATTCTCTTGAAGGGGAGAACATTAAGTACTGCCGAATCAAGTTTTGCAGCAAGGGAAGTTGCTTTTTCAATTTTTTCTGCGGTTTCTTCGCCGAACACACTGATCAGCACGTAGCTTGTGGAAATATTGCTAAACTCCCAGCGTCTCCAATTCAAGAATATATCAAACACTTGCTGTTTTGCATTTTCGGGAGCATGCCAGCTTCTAGTCCTAAACGTCTCTTCTATTTCAGCATTCCAGGTCTCCGGAAGATTATACAAGACATGTCTGAGTCTTGTAACAATCTTCCAACTATCTTCGAGCCGGACATGTTCGTCACAAAATTTGCTGACATACGATGGCTTAGTGATACACGAAGGGTCATGTCTGACAGCATAACTGATACCTGAAGTCGAAACGGAATGGACAAGCTCAATTCGGGCATTTCTTTTGTTTTGTGCTGTCTCTTTAAATCCCTTCACAGCATCTTCAAGAGGAGCCAATAGCGACGAAACGAAATTAACCATCCATTCACATCCCTGAGGATCGACATCTGCTGCGAAATGCTCTTGCTCGATGGTAACAGAGGTATACAATTGTCCATCCAGCACATCAGCTTTCATTTGGAGCATCTCCAAACTAAACATTGACTTACCGCTCTTAGATATGCTCACCGATGTTTGGGGTAAATCAAATCGGAAGGAATCTGTGTGTTCATCGTCATTCTTCACAGAGGCACTAACCGATGGATTGCAGAGCTTAAGCTCGACGAAGTTCTCTGAGTGCAGAAATTCGGAGATTTTCATATTGATCTGAGGGATAATGGCCTTGATATTCAGCTCATTGGTAACAAGAGCTGTTTTCTTCTTCAAATGGACAATGAACTCCTTTTGTATTTCATCAAGCACATTAGTAGCTGTGAAGTTGTCCATTTCTGCAACCAGCCCAGCCAAAACCAATGCAGCATCTGGAGAGGCAAATCCATCAAAAGGTCCAAAATTGCAAACAATATTATCATGTTCACAGCCATCATCTAGCTGTCTCGAAGAATGCGAATTGAATCCGACATTATACTGGAGATCATTATCGGTGGAGGAGGAACTGTCAGAATCATTAGAAGATTCAAGAAGCTCGCGTAATCTATTAGGATAGTTTTTGATCACAAGGTCCAACGAATTCGGATTAAGTGGTGGTGGAACATCCGGAATATTGATGAAAGGCCTAATGGAGCCATATTTGCTGTGGTATTCGGAGTCCCTCTCATTAGCCGGAAGCAAAAACGGACATCTGTGAAATGGTGCATCGTTAGCTTTTAAATGCTGCGTTTGCTTTTGCTTTCTTGACGAGAAATCCGGCTTCCGCACGAAATCTGTAAGGTAAAGAGATGTTTTCATATCAAGCGTAGTAGTTCCAGATCTGGTACTTTTGAAAGAAATTTCGTTGATTCTTAAGTTGATCCGACTATTGTAGGAGCTGGCGGGTTGATCAGAAAGTGTGAAGGACAAAGCTCTCAGAGAAACCTCAAAATCGGAATCCTGTCCGTTCAACTTGATGACAATCTCAGGGCAACTGAACGAGAGGTTAAGTATATCAAATACGACTTCCTCTGGAAGATTCAAAGAATTCTCAAGGTCATTGTAGCCAACACCAATTGCAGAAAGAGACCGGCCAATCGAATCCAAAAACCCAGGATTCGAATCGACAACAATGGCACCTGAGTCAAACTCCCATCGGCAAAAATACGTTGGTTCATCTGGAGGCAACCCGAACACTCGGTGCCCATGAATCGCCAGCCTGTCAATAAATAATTCTGGCTTGAACTTCTCTCTCTTCGCAGTATTGTCGAATATTTGCGACTCATCAGCACCATCTACAGATCTGGCAGAGATTTCTGAGAAATTCGCCTGCAAATCCATATAGTAGTTATTGAAGCGCAAGTCAATATCCAAGGTCTCAAATTGAAGAGCCATATAAGATTCGCAGTCATAGATATGGGATGGTAGAATGAGACATCCGTTCTTTACACAAAACGTGAACAAAAGATCAGTCTCATTCCTCAGCTTCATAGGTGAGTGTTTCATCTCCTCTGAGACGAGCATTTCGTAGCGACCTTTATCATTGAAGTCGTCCAACATTTCAGCTAGCGTCTGGAAGTGGACATCTTCACCAAAATAATTGGCTTTCAAAATAAGCACGAATTTAATCACCAGTCCATAGCACTCCAATGTCGTATCTTCGCAAGTGCAATTGACGACAATGGTATCGACGGTATCGATTTCGATGGCATTAAAGAAGGTGAATGATCCTGACATTTCAAAATTGTTCGCTCTGCCAACTTCTTTCTTGCGTAGGAAGTTGGAGCCAGTATGCCATGGTGGTAAATGCACAACTAAATCGAAGGTCGTATTTAGCTGGTAGTTAAATGTAGTCGACTTGCGATAAACGGTATCCAATGGAATTGAAACGTTAAAATCGAGGTCTGTACCGGCAAACGAGACATAAACGTTATCGTTGTAGTCAACAGGATTGCTCACAATGTTCTTTTCGTTCAGATTCAAATTGATGTTATAGTTGTGAACTTTCCAGTTGAATTTGTATAGAAATGGCCGAAAAAGTTCGTATGGGGTAGGTTCGCCAGAACTAAAATCTGCAAACATGTCTGAAAGTAAGTTAATATGTTCTCTCAGAAGATACAATTCGGCAGCGGTAGATTGGTTCTTGAAAGTCCAAGTTGTTGCACCATTCCATTGTAGTGGATAACCCACGTCAGCATCAAGCGAATGCTGTGCAGCCCGGAAAAATATGTTGTGGTTAATGCTGGAAGAGACTGCGATATTGTTCATATTGAGATGTAACTCATTTTTCCATCCATTATCTAGGGTTGGGATGTATGAAGTCGAACTGCTGAAAGTGGAATCATGTCCAATCTTCAGCTCGAGCCACCCAAATGGACGACTCTCGAGCTGGTTTATTGAATGCTGAAGATTGGCGTAGAGGATATCCTTACTGCTCTCTCTGAAAGGAACTCTTAAAATGAGATCATCCACTGTTTCAATGTACATCCTGAACCCGGTATATTGACGTTTGGCTCCGGGTTTCAGCTGCTTGAATGGTTCTGCATCCCGACAGACAGAAGGGAAGAGCATCTTTTGAAGTAGAATCCGTTCTTTATCTGCCCACGGCCCGTAATGTATTTTACCTCCAGAAACTGTCAAGTCCAGATTGTTTGCAGGGGCACAGTCACCATTCCCGATATCTGGGCCGTCTATGATCATCTGAGATGTAGCGGTCAATGGCGTACTGCCTGCAATTTCGTAATAGTAGTGGATGTCCACGTATTCAGAGTCGAAGATGTTGGTGTACCTGGCGTATTCAGATTTGGCGAACACCATGGCGTCAGTCTTGCCGTCCGAGGGAGAATTCAAATCTTTGTCTGAACGGACGTCGTAACTTCTGGAAGTCAAATATCGCTCCAAACCATGCCAATCATCGATTTCCTTCTCGTCCATGGTCTTTTCATCTGTATTTTGCTTTTTCTTATTGGAGCGATGTTTCCTTAGCCCCAGTTTATCAATGAATGCTAGAATCATATTCTTGTGCTGATTTTTCGCCTCCGTAGTATCCTGCTTAACATCTTCATGAGAGACATTGGGTTTTAAAAACACCTGGAGTTGATATGCGCGCAGTTCGTGGTCAATTCGATAATGATCCAGCTTCGAGGCTGGACGGAGAACATCAAAGAAGCCCTCTAGAGATGTGTAGGATGCAACAAGGACGGAAGTAGTGGTTTTGTTACCGATCACCACCGAACCTCTCTTCACAAGCACTTTGATTGGCAGCGACTTGATGAACGATGGCGTTTGTATATCGGCATGCTGCGTTGAATTCTCATGGATTGTATTCTGGTCAGCACTGTTCGTGCTGCTTTTCGTGGAACTAAATGCCTGCTTTTCGGTCGAGCTACTGTCTTCTTCTTCTTGAAGCTTGGTCAGAATATCATCGTAGACCTTCATTCTATTGTACATGAAAACTTCAAGGCCGTAGATTTCCATGAGACAGCGCACTGGTAGTGATTCGTTTTTCGTGGCATCTCCTTGCTGGACAAATCCCGATTGACGCACTGATGTTAGCCAGTATCTCCAAGTAAGCCAGCCTTGATGGATCAAGATCATTTCGTTCTTCGTTATGATTGTGACATTTTTAAAGAAAATTCTGCCTCCAAGAAACGACACCTTGTAGGATTGAACCTTGATTCGTACTTTATAGCGTTTCCATATCAAATATTTGAGTATAAATGACACAACTGACCCCATGAGTCTGTTAAAATAAAAAACTATGCCAATCGACCCGACAAGGGCAATGACCCATTCAACCAGGAAGACCCATTGCAAGTTGATAGAAAGGTTCACGGACGCGTAGCCGAAATTAGGGTTAGTATCCATCGTGATCTAACAGTGCATAATGTTCTTATAAAGCACTAAATCTAAATATTTATTTAATTACATAAGCTGGAGTGGATTTTGCGGGCTTCGAACCTAGATATTTAAATTAACAGTGGCGAAAGAGTTGGAACAATATTCATCTTCCACAATGTCAAGAGAAGCTCCATTAAAGGCGGAAAAGGATTTTACAGAGACTTTGGACGAGCAGTTTCCACAGATCGACCAGTTGTCCAAGGCTAACTACAAGTCTGCCGTGGACAAGCTGCTGTTGCTGGAAAAACAAACAAGACAGGCCTCAGATTTAGCTTCTTGTAAAAGAATCATGATTAGATTGATCGATTTACTTGCTTCTCACAAGGATTGGTCATTGCTGAATGAGCAGATCACATTGTTGTCGAAGAAACAGGGTCAATTGAAGGACTCTGTGACCGTGATGGTTCAACAAGCGATGACCCATCTGGACGAGATCACTGATCTTGAGACGAAAATCGAAACTATAGAAACAATCCGTACAGTGACAGAAAACAAGATATTTGTGGAGATTGAGCGGGCCAGAGTGACCAAGATCCTCAGTGATATCCTGTTGGATCAGAAGAACGATCTAGACAAGGCATGCGAGGTGTTGTGCGAATTGCAGGTCGAGACGTACGGCTCGATGGAGTTGAGCGAGAAGATCGAATTTATTTTGAGACAGATGACTTTGAGCAACATGCGGGGAGACTACCAGATGTCCAAGATGCTGTCGAGAAAGATATTGATCAAGTCTCTGGACAAATTTGCCGACCAGAAGCTCGAATTTTACAGATTGATGATTGATATTGCAGTGAGCGAAGACGACTATATTAATCTGGTGAAGTATTATTTGGCCATTTATGATATTCCTAAGATCACGGGCGACAAGGTAGAGTCTCTGAAGGCATTGAAGCAGATAGTATACAATTCGGTGTTGGCTCCGTACACCAACTTGCAGAATGACCTGATCTCCAGAGTCAAGGTCGACAAAAACTTGGATAAGCTTCCTACCGAAAGGGATATTATCAAGGCGTTTACCACCGAGGAGTTGATCAATTGGGAGCAGTTTGAGGCTCAAATTGGATCCCTTTTGTTCCAAGACGATACGTTCGACCAATCGAAGGATAAGGGAAAATTGCATTACAAGGATTTACAGAAGCGTGTGATAGAGTACAATTTGAGAGTGGTTTCGAAATATTATTCTTCGATCAGATTGGACAGACTTTGCGAGCTGTTGCAATTGAAGCAGAATGACGTAGAGCTCAATATCATCGAGCTCGTTAATAATGGTGTGATTTATGCCAAGATCAACAGACCTTTGAAGATTGTGAATTTCATCAAGCCCAAAAATGAAAATGAGTATTTGAACGAATGGAGTTCAAATATCGACCAACTTCTGAGTAGCATTGAGACCATTGAGCATCTCATCAATAAGGAGGAGATGATGCATGCCGCGAAAGTGAAATAAATAATATGAAATAGTTTCAAAGATAATCAGATTGGTTATGTTTCTCGTTGTTGGAGTTCCTGTTCTTTTCGTTTTCGAGCGCTCTCGACTAGATTGTTCCAGCGTTCTTTGAGTTTGATGATTTGATTCTCTAAAACGACGCGGTCACGTTCCTGAGACGATATTTTCTGATGAAGCTCATCAATTGCGGCTTTGAGCTCTTGGTACTGGTCAATAGGTTCCTGTGGCTCGTCGAATTTAAGCATGTTGAGAAGGTTTTTCAAAAATTCGTGGTTGGCCATCAACTCACTATAGTAAACTAGATTGAGGTTGGTGAGAATGTCGTTTTTAGCGCGTGCTTCCTCGACAGTTTGCTGTTTGGAAGACTTCTCCTTAAAATTAAGTAGTTGAAGATCATGTTCCAATTCATTAATTTTCTCCTGATCCACGAACCGTATCTTGTTTGTCGATAAGTCGAAGTTCAGATCTCTAGCCATGAGCAATTTGATTTTTTGTGCAAAGGACGGATTGACGGGTTCTGGGGATATGTTCTCCGGGACAGGCGTTTTTTGAACAGATTGTCTAGAAACTTTTGCCTTTTGGACCATTTTCAGCTGCTCTATTCGTTTCTCAATCTGCCTTTGCAGCGTAGCAAGCGAACTGAGTGTACCTGAATGATCGATTTGTGATTCTTTGGTAATATTGTCTATTATATCTTGGAGCAATTTAACTGAAGATTCGTGACACACAATTGATCTGGCATATTCGCCCTTTAACATGGCTCGTTCTGCATCGTGCTCACTTTCATAGACCTAAGAGTCAGTAAATTGCCTAGTTTGTGTACATACCTCCGACAATCCATGCATAATTAAAATATACTGAATATAAGTATTTCTCCTGTCATCCCAGGAACGGTTAATCGCTAGAAATTAAAAAGCATCATTCCATCTTTGGCGGGTGGTAATAATGACTAACGTCGAATTGCCTCATGAAGAAGGTATCACTCTGGACAGGTTCTGGGATATTGTCAGTGATCTGTTTCGCTCAAAGGGCTTTTCGGATACGGCAACTCACGAATATGTGTATTTAGAAGACAAGAGTGATACAACATCAATATACGACGACCAGCAGATCTGTTCTGAGGATGAGATTAATTCGTTGCTAGTCAACTATCTCTCGCTAGTTTCCAACTACTGTGACAAGCTTACGACTCCAGATACCGAAGAGCAATTTTATCACGAGATGTCAGAGTTTGTGATAAAGCTTAATTACTACCGGACAAACATGGAGTTCTGTGTGCGAAAAATGCTCTCGTTACTCACATACAGTGTGGAATCCAATCGGACAAACTTAGAACTGGATTTGAGCAGTCTAGATTCTGACATAAAGGAGCAAGTTAATAATTCAATTACTATACACGAGAAGCTTATTAAAATAATAGGATGGATACTTCTTGTCAATTACGAGTCAGAAAAGACCAGGATGCTGGAGATCCTGAAGAACTACCGCGGTTTCGAGACAATCGCTGGTGTTTTGTCGAATTACTGCCGAATATCCCAGAATTCCATGGATAAGGACGTCTACAACTTCAACTATTCAACATATTTAGAGCTGTTTTTTGAGCTGTGCAAGAATTACGAGTTTGATGCGTCCGAGCTTATGCACGTGGATGTAAGGCTAATCGAGTTTCTATTTGCAAACCTCAAGATCGCCACCAAGGAGGACGATATCCTCAACTTCCTCAAATTCAAGCTACTGCTAGTCCTCAATGAACAATTCATGGTGTGCCATTTTTCCACCATGTCGGACCCTTCCCAACCTCGCACTGAAAACATCTTCTTCGCCAAAATGATTGAGAACAGTAGAGTGTTCCAGAACTTCAACGAAGCTCTGATCCTTAATTTCAACAGAGAAGAGGACCACGTGATTCAGATTCTTATTCTGAAGGTGTTCTATTTGGTTTTCACCACTTCCAACACTTGTCAAAGATTCTACATTAATGACCTAAAGCTTATTATAGACATTATGATCCGAGAGTTGTTCAATTTATCCATAGTCAAGGAGGAGTCGCTTATCAACACATATTTGCGTGTCCTTTACCCGATGTTACTTTTCTCAAGCATCAAAGACGAGAAGTACAAAAAAGATAGTTTGGTCGAAGTTTTGAAGTATCTAGTGGGGGCCGAGCAAGCCTCGGATGCCACCAAGAGACTTTCAGAGAGATGTCTGGAGATGGATTTTTTTGCGGAAAAGGCTTCTCCACCTCTTTTCGCTCGTCAACTACCTGCACAGACATTACTACGGCACAACTCATCACAATCATCGCTCTATAGTGAGGTCGAGTCGCCTGTAGAGTCACCATCGTTTACAATTGATCGCACGCAGAGCAATTCGTCGATGTCATCTTTGGATTCCAAAGGTATTCGCAGAGCCAAAAAGCCACCACCACCTCCTCCGCGTAGATACAACCAGCACAACAGCTCGGAATTGTTGTTGAGTAGGACTAAGGTTCCAGGTAATAGATAAGTAGGAGATTTATTATCTAAAATTCGGCTCGATTGTGAAAATTTGTGGGGGAAAAAGTTAAGCGTAATAATTTCTAACTCATAATGTTTATGATGAACATACGAAGGCTCAAATGTAAAGGCGTGTCGCCTTGGGCCAGACTTGTTACAATAAGAAATGAGCGGAGATTGATTTCTTCAGATTACAAAATGAGCAAGATGCCGAATGAAAAGCTCCGAAACCAGCACATACTTCGATCGGCCCTTGAACGATTCATTCAGAGTGAGGCTTCTAAGCCGTTACCAACGGTGTCATTGAACGACTTGCTGAAGTTCAATTCTGTATCCTCACATAAGGATAAGACGCTGATGTTGATAGAAAGTGCTAACGACACGTTGAACGACATGCTTGTTCTGGTGACTCGGCGACTGACAAAATTCATGGATCTTCCGTTCATAGTGGTGATGAATCCCAAGATAGGCGAGATCTACAACACATATCTGGAGACATTACGCGTGCTGCTGGAGTTCGTTGGGAAATGTGACCCGGACTACAAACTAACCGGTGATCACCTAAATTTCAAGATAAAGACATTAGAACAAAATGATCTGTTTTTTGATGTGCTCAGACGTACCATTGAAATACACACAGACAACCTATCGATATTAAGTGAAGGATTTGAGGAAATATTGGGACTAAACTTGGTTGACGATAAGCAGTTTTTGAATGACCATTTGAAAGAACGGATTTTGATGAGATTGCTGGCCAACCATCATATCCAGCTGACTTCACAATTAAACTACGAGGGCGAAGAATTTGAAAAGCTTGATCAGATTGGAATTATTGAGAAGAACCTCAATGTGGTCGAAGTTCTTTCTAGGTCGTTCAATTTTGTTAACGACATGGCCGCATTGAAATATGATGAGAAAATCAAGATGCGCGTGAAGACTGTCACCATAAACAGTAACGATACAGCAACTGAGCAGATTGTGGAGTCATTCTACGATTTCGATGATCTTGAGCCCATGATATTCCCGTACATATCCGCACACATCGAGTATGTTCTAAACGAAATCCTGAAAAATTCTACTAGAGCGCACATTGAGAACAAGATTCGAGAGCCAGTGGAGACATTAGTGGTGGTGAACAAGCCGAATCTTAACAAGCCGGGTCCGCAATTTTACAAACTCGAAATGCGTATTAGCGACAAAGGGCTGGGAATTAAGCCCGAATTGCTGGACAAATTGTTCGATTACTCCTTCACCACTTTTGACTCATCTGAACTAGACGGTGACTCCTACAAAACGCTCAATAACACAGGCGGAAACCAAGCAAATATTATTGCTGGAATGGGTTACGGATTACCATTGAGTCTGACATACAACCGACTATTCAATGGTGACATCCAGCTGAAGTCGATTTACGGTCATGGAACAACTGTTTATTTGAAATGGGTTGGTATTGATGCCAAAAAATTGCCTCGTTAACTGTATATACACGAATTTATAAGGTTGAGCCTCTCTTTGGGTTGTACGACACGTCTCGGGACATCGGACTCAAGAAACCTGCACAAATCGATCTTTTAATGGCCCTCGATAACTCTGCTTGCTTCTTGTGCTTAAGCTGTGTAACCGACCTGTGTTGAATATTTCCGGCGGTGGAAATATATAGCGAGAGCACATGAGGTAGACAGTAGAAATCCAGCGGACTGACCTCCTTGGTATTGAAAGCAGAGTTGACAAACCGCTTCTTCTTCCCATCTCTGTTCTGTTTATCTGCGTATCTGAGTTTGGCGATGGAGAAATCAAAAGGGTCGTAGGTTTTCTGGTTTTCGAATCCGTTGATGAAGTATGGACTGATAGCGGTCTGTCTTCTGTTATCTATTTCTGTCTGCTGGTCCTTGATGGTGTTCATAGCGGATTTCAAAGTGTACTCCTCGCTCCGTCTAGCGGAAGTGCTTAGAGCGCGACGGAAAACAGAAAGCATCTTTAACTTAACTATGAAAGCTTTTTCAATTATTTTCAATTATTTTCCAAGCGATCTTTAAAATTCTCTTTACCCGGCTCAATTATATATCTTTATTTACCATGCCTGTGGGACAAATAAAGACAGAAATTAGTGATGACAATGGCCTTGGGAACGCTGATAACTGTCCTGTTTGCAGCTCGGATGCAGCTAAGGGCCTGCAAATGGGATGGATTGGGTGTGAAGTATGCCACCGCTGGTTCCATGTATCCTGTCTTCAATTAAAACGATACGAGGTGGAAACGATTGGACAGTACCATTGTCCTGACTGTTCGCCTACAAATGGACCTTCTCTACTCAAACGAAAATCTGGACGTGCTCGCAAGAAAATTGACTACATAGCTTTGAATGAGGGCCAACAATTACGAGAAATTGATAAGCATCCCCATATTGACGAATTCAAGCAGTTCGAAAATGACAGGCCCCTGGACGAATTGATATATATTGTTCGACCCGAGATTGATGGCGATGCGAATGGAATTATTGATGATGCCACAATAACAAACATCATCTTTAAAACTCAAATGAAACGGCCTATTTTAGTCCCAGCTTGCAATCCCAATTTGCCCAATTGCAGAGATTACTACGATCTGAAGTTCAGTTTTCCCAAATTAACGGTCGACCAGATAGCTCAGGAGGTTGGTGATGATATGCCTGTTCCTGTTATGGATGTTCTCACCCAGAATAACTCGCCCAACTGGACTTTGGGAAAATGGCGCGACTATTTCGGGTTGAGTGCACCAGAGCGCGATAGAATACGCAACGTGATTAGCTTGGAGGTGTCTCAGACGGCCTTGGATAAGAAGATAGAGCTGCCCAAGTCTGTGCTAGACATCGACATAGTGAACAAGATCTTTAGTAACTGTGAGGACGAGCTCAAAAATCACGAGATTGAAAGACCAAAAGTCAGCAAATACATCCTGATGTCGGTGAAAGACTCTTTCACCGATTTCCACGTTGATTTCGGTGGAACATCAGTTTACTATTCTATTCTACAGGGTCGTAAGCAATTCTTGATGTATCCGCCGACGAAGAAGAATCTGGCTCAATACCAAAAATGGTGTCTCTCAGATGACCAAAGTTCGTACTGGTTTGGAGATTTGGTGCAGCCATACAAGAAAGAAACCGAAGACCCTGCGTACAGAAACAATGGTGTCAAAATAGATATTGATGCTGGTGATTTATTGATTCTGCCCTCGGCTTGGATACATTCTGTCTACACACCATGCGACTCAGTAATTGTTGGGGGAAACTTCCTTAACCTTCTGAGCTTGAAAAACCATCTGGAAGTGTACGATATAGAGATCAACACCAAAGTGCCGGAAAGATTCAAATTTCCAAACTTTATCAAAGTGATATGGTTGATCGGCTGGTTTGTGATGAAACAGGATGATCTTAGCAACTTTGAGCTGGAGTTTCTTTCCACCTTACTTCCATTCTACAGGAGCCAGTTACAAGATATTCAGAACATTGAAGCTGCCGATAAACACAAAAAAAGGATTATTTTGAAAGTGAAGAATTCGTTGCCTACCACTATCATTGGGAAGCCATCAGAGTTTGTTGATAAGTTTGAGGGCTGGTACAACTCTCACTGGGAAAACTCCAAGAAACGCAAATACCAAGATTAACGACTTACGTGTGTAAATTATAATGACGAAATACATTGGATACGAAATTAGTACATCAGGCCAAAATACGCAGACCCGAAGCTGGAGCACCAATCAACGTGATCTTGGTGATCGAGCAGATCTTGCCCTTCTCGCTGGCATGGTATTTGGCACCGGTCAGGGCTTCCGTCACGGATTGAGAACCCTTGTATATAGGAGTAAAGGTGCCGCTGCACACATCGAAGTCTGCATATGGATCAAAATCGACCTCAATAGCATCCGTAGAGATGGAGTCAGACTTGGTCTTAATCTTGGTAGCCTGCTCTGCTCTAGGACCCGACGAGATGATGGACAGGAACTCGCCAGCGAAATACGAAGCCAAGGCATAGTTTTTGTGTTTGAACGATTGTGTCATGGCAACCTGCAGGGCATTCACTCTGTGTGCAGGCTGGAGCTGTGACTTGGTAAAGTAGGCTGCCAGCTCCAGATTGCGTTTCACATCATCCTGTGGCAATGCTCTTCTAGCCAGTTCGATCGAAAGACCCAAAATGTACTCTTTGCAAATGTTCAAGATCTCTTTGCATTTATCTTCATCGTCCTTGTTGTAGACAACCAATGTGGCAATCGTATAGATCAACTTTCTAAACACCCTAATGGCTTCTTCCAGCTTGTTGCCCTTGAACAGCTTGAAGGCTTCATGTAACTCGCTCTCAAGCTTGTCCAATCCTGGAATATAAGGAAGGGCCTTCGAAGGATTTTCCTCCTCAGGGTCAGCTCTCACATAAGCTTTCAGAGATGGAAGACCGTCGATAGCCGGGAAAGAGACCTTGTTAGCTTGGTAGATCTCCATGAATCTTGTTCTAAGCGGATCGAAGTCGGCAATTGCAAGCTGCTTGTTCAGCATTTGGGCTGCAGGCTCAAATGCACCTGCAGCAATATATCCAGCAGCACACCTCGAGTTTCTGACCCAAAGTCCCAACTCACCAGAGAGTGCGCCCACTTCTTCAATCTCTTCGTCTTCAGCTTCCTCGTCAACCTCCACTTCCAACTCCTCGTCACCAAGATCCCAACCTTCATCGTCTTCTGCAGGTTCTGCATCCTCAAATAGATTCTCGTCGTCGATTGAAGCAGTGGCGAATCTATCCGCGCTGGTAGTTTGTGACTGTTGCTGATCATCGATTGTCAGATTTTCAAAGTTGCCAAGAAGAGCTTGCTCAAAGTAAGACAATGAAGCTTTCTCCAATGGCCAGGCCTCGGCGTTGACAGACTTAGCCTCGAGAACCGAGCTTGGTTCGCCAAAGGCAGGAAGATCAATGTCAGCTTCAGTCAGACCAGAGTCCGCAAGTAGGGATTCGGCAATGTCATCAAGACCATTTGTCTTTGCTGTGGCATATGCAAGAGGTGTGAGTCCAGCTTCAATAAAAGTCTGAATTCTTTTTTCAATTGAGTTCAGGTAAAGCGTGTTCTGGAAAAGAGAAGACAGGTCACCTCTGGCCTCAGCAATCTGTTCCATCTTGGACAACTTGTCTGTTTCACCTGTAATCAGATACAGGAACGACAACTTCTCCAGTTTCTTGAGTTGCTGGTACACGAGCTCAATGATAGGAACATTGCCTTGCAAAAGAGCTTCCTTGCCAAGTTTCTCCCAAATGACAGGGCTATCGAGCTTCTTTGCCTCTTCTAAAGCAATATCTAGATTGTTGCACTCAATGGCCAACTCAAAACGAGTTTCCGAATCCTCAACAAACTGCAATGCAATTTCTGGATAGCCCTTGGCTTGCAAGAAACCGATGATATTTTGGCCAACAAGATTGGACATCTTGATGATTCTAAGAACTTCGTTAAAGTTTTTGTTGACCAGGGCTTTTTTGAATCTATACTCAGTAGGGTCAACAAGAACAACTTCAACTTCACCCTTTCTGTTTAGACAATAGCAGTTTCTGCCCGAAACCTTAATAACATACAGAGTATTCTCCAAGGTCTTAATGGTTCCATTGTCACCGTTCAAAAGGGCATACTTGATGTGATTCAAAGTGGAGTAAATCAAAACTCCAGTGTCATCCCAAGCAGCGCTCTTGACTCTAATTGTTTCATGCATCGACATCACAGTTTCCAACTTCTTGTTGGCAATGATGATGGTGTGTTTGGACAGCAGTGCAACATATTGAGTATCTGCAGACCAGACAGCATACTTCGCATTGCTGATCTGGATTTTGGCTAGCTCCTTTTTCTGTTGAACATCGTAATGGACGACCTCGTTAGGTTTCATTAGCAAAACAGTACCAGGGCCGGCATATAAAACGTCCTTAACAGCAGGATCCAGGTCAATGACTTTGGTGACAGCATTTCTTAGGTCTCTAACTTCCAATTTGTGTGTAAGCTTGGAGAATGTCACAAATCTGTTACGAGCGATGAAGCAGGCAGCAGTGGCCGATCCTTCGCCTCTTGGACTTGGTTCTAGAGCACCAACGATCTCCTTTGGAACATCCATATATGAGTAGATTCCATTCTCGTTTTCACCGGCTTGCACGAGTAAAGAACGTTCAGCAGGGTTGTAAGAGATATTTCTAATTTTTGTCCAGGATTTGCTGATCTTATTCAAAGAAAGCATAGGAAGCGAGACTTGCTGCTTATCAAAGTGGTACTGCTGGACCTGACTTTCACTGTTGACAAAGAACAACGAGTTCTGGAACATTGTGCTTGCCGGTCTTTCTCTGTCTAACTTGAAAACCATGACACCAGAATCGTGACAAGTGGCAAAAAGGTTCATGGTTGGATGAGCAGCAATGAGCCAGAATCTATCATTTTCACGTTTGAATTGTTTCACGGGGGTTCTTTTGTTTAGGTCCCATGTTCTAATGGTTCGATCTTCACCGATAGAGATAATAAGATCCTCGGTTGGGTGGAACAGCACACAAGGAACGTTGTTGGTATGTCCCCTACAACTGTCAACCTCCCAAGCTCTAGTTTCACTCATTCTCCAGAGTTTGACAACTCTGTCATCGGCTCCTGAGACGATCAATGGAAGAGTAGGATGGAAAGAGGCCCAGTTGACACCTTTATCATGGCCTTCCAGCACGTACTTGACGACGGCATCTGTATTGCCAAATATATCCTGTTGCGGCACTTGGTTTCTGTTGTACTGATCCTCAAATGAGCGCATGCCACCTTGAGGAGCAGAATGCTTCTTCCTAAGTCCAGAGATGTCCCAAACTCTGACAGTCTGATCCAACGACGCGGACACAATCAGATCCTGTGTAGGGTGGAATTGTGCACACATAACGTAGTGGTTGTGACCAGTTAAGCATGCTATTTCCTGCCTGTTCTGCCAATTCCAGATTCTGATGGTCTGATCGTCCGAACACGAAATGATCCAAGGCAAATCATGGTGGAAGAACACGGTTCTAACATAGTCCAAATGACCATTTAAAGTGAACATACACTTTCTAGTTTGTAGAGACCACACCTTTATAGTGTAATCGTCACCACCAGACACGAAAATCGGCTGTGTTGGGTGGAAATCGACAGATCTGACAGGCCCATCATGTTCTTCAAATCTGTCAATCAACGTACCCATTCGATAATCCCAAAGCTGGATGGTGGAGGAGTGTAACGACACCAAGATCCAAGGCCGTTTGGGGTGGAAAGCCACCCCCTTTGCCCTTGAAGACTTGGATTCAAACTGAGATTGTTAGTATGCCCATGGCAAAGCGAATATGAAATTACCTACTTTGGTGAGCATCTTCATATTGGTATTAAAGGTTGCTCAGAGCGCGAAGGATTTTCTTGCAATTGAGGGTAAACTCCAACGACTAATAATTCCAGCTAATTTGATGCGTGCTTTGTTTGTCTTGTTGTTCTTTTAGTTTTTTCCAACGAGGCATAAACGGGAGGATTTCTGATTATGTAAGCAAACCAAGAAAGGAGCTGTTATGGTGGTGAGGAGAGAACGAAGAGTAAAACCGCCATGTGTGCTATGTTTTGTAGAATATTAGTAATGAAATAACCTGGAAACCGGACTGAGTCCGGACTCTATGGTTTCTTTGTAATTCACTGTTCCAATTGGGCGGATACTTTATCCTCCTACCCTTCCTCCATCTTTCGCTGCCACCAGGTCGTGCACTCCCAATAAAATTTTTCATAAAAAATCAGCGAGCAACAGATAGTGTAACTCTCTGGATCTATATACAAGCAGACCATGTCGAGATTTTTTGCGGGCGCGTACGATTCGGAGGACTCATCGGACGAGGAGCTCCTTTCTTCTTCGGAAGAGCTTCTTTCCTCGTCAGGATCGGAAGCTGGAGATGTTTCTGAACAAGAGGGCTCATTAGATGACGATGAGGACGATTCCGATGAGGATTGGGAGTCCGAACAGATTTCAGATGACGATTCAGATGACGACTACCAGGCTGGAAAGGCTAGAGGACCGTCATACTTCTTAAAGAGGAATTTCAAGAGTGGAGGAGGTGATGCAGACAGCGATTCAGACAGCGATGCAGAAGAGAAAAGAGTGGTTAAGAGTGCGAAGGAGAAGTATCTGGAGGAAATTGCCAACATTGTGGACCAGATTGAGAACTATTCCATGGTGGAAGACTGGGTCAAGATCGCTTCTGAGTTTGACAAGTTGAGCAAGTCAGCTTCAAGATATCCACAATTCCATATCCCTGTTCCGCGTCTTTATGTGAAATCGCTTGCTATTTTGGAGGACGCTATTGCTTCCTTCCAGGATAAGGACGTGAAGAAGAAGCTGAACTCCTTGGAGTCGAGATCGTTCAATGTTGTCAAGCAGAGAGTGAAAAAGGCCTCCAAAGAGCACGAGAAAGACATCGATTTATACAGAATTAATCCTGAGGCGTACGAGAGTGGAGCATCCGTTGTTCCAGAGACTCCTGTCGAAAAGCCAGTTGGCCCTACAAAAGCTGAGAGCGAGAGTGCTGGAATATTCACCATCTTGCGTTCCATCATTGAGACCAGAGGAAAGAGAAATGTGGACCTTGCTGAACAGATCGGACAGTTGGAGGAACTTACACAGCTGGCAAAGACTCCGTTCCATTTAATTTCCGTTTATTTGCTGTTGGTTCCAATCAGGTTCGATCTATATGCCAAGGTTGCGTTCATGCCACTCGACCAATGGAAATGTGCCCTGAGAGATATCAATGCTCTTTTGGAGGTGCTTGAGAAGAACCGTAGCTACGTTGTGAGTGAGACGGCTGCTCCAACAGACGATATCGAGACTGAGCCTGAGGCCGATGAACAGGGTGTGAAAAATATGATTGGATCTATCGCTTCGCTTGTGGAGCGTCTTGCGGATGAGCTCACGTCACATCTGTTAGCTATTGACCCTCACTCGACAGAATACATCTCCAGACTGAGAGACGAATCTCTGGTGTACACTTTGCTGGTTAGAGCCCAGGTTTACTACGAGACGATCATCTCTAGAGATGACCTCACGACTCCAAAGGGTGACCAGCTGGTGAGAGTTATTCTCAAGAGATTGGATTATGTCTACTTCAAGCCAGCGAAACTCATCATTTTCGGCGAAAACACTGTCTGGAAGAGGCTCGACGAGTCGCTCGACTCGAAGATTTCTCCAAAATTGACCGAGTCCGGTCCACAGGGCGTCGACTATACCAACGGGCTTATGGATGCACTGTGTCTGGTACTGTACGAGCAGCCTAACTCGGTGTTCAGAAAGAAGGCCGTGCTTTATCACATCTACTACTATGCGTTCAATGACCAGTACTACAAAGCCCGTGACATGCTACTGTTGTCCCATCTGCAGGCCACCATCCATACAGCCGACCCGCAACTGCAGGTGCTTTTCAACCGGTCGTTGGTTCAACTTGGACTGAGTGCATTCAGATGCGGTCTGATCCACGAGGCACAACAGTCTCTATATGAGATTGCCACTTCTCCAAGACAGAAGGAACTTCTGGGACAAGGAGTTCAGAGATTCCAGATGCAACAGTCCCAGGTTGACAAGCAGAGACTGCTTCCGTTCCACATGCACGTGAATTTGGAACTGCTTGAGTGCTCATTCTACACTGCCTCGATGCTCATCGAGGTTCCAATGATGGCACAGAACCCAGACTTTGCCAAGAGAAGAGTTGCGGTGTCCAAGTCGTTCAAGAGAGTGCTCGAGTACCATGAGAGACAGATTTTCGATGGTCCACCAGAATACACCAGAGATTACATCATGCTTGCTTCCAAAGCACTGCTTAAGTCTGACTGGAAGAAGGCCAGCGAGCTCATTAATTCCATCAAGATTTGGGACCTGTTCAACAACAGTGACAAGATAAAGGCCATTATGCTTGAAAAGTTGCAAGTTGAGGCCCTGAGAACATATTTGTTCACCAACCAGTCATTCTTCTCCAAGCTTTCTATTGCCAACCTTGCTTCGATTTTCGAGATTGAGGAGAAACTTGTCAAGTCGACAGTGCTTAAGATGATTTCGAACGACGACATCACTGCTCTTTACAACCAACCGGCCAACATGCTGGAGTTTGTCGAGGGCAACAAGCTTAAACCGTCGAGATTGCAAGAGCTGGCTCTTAACTTGAGCGAGAAGGTGAACCAGATTGTTGAAAGAAACGAGAGGTTGAGCTTGGGAGGGTTCCAATATCCTCTGGAGAAGAAACAGAACCGGTCTCAGGCCAACGGCACTGCCGTGAAGCAGTGATTGTGTATGCATAATAAGATGAATATAACATAAAAAAATTTACACACTGTAATCTCGAGCATGAAATAAATTAAAGTTAAAAAAAGATAAGGCCTTGTAAAATATATTATGCTCCAAATATGAAGTCGTTGATCAAGTCCCACAGACAAGATTCAGGTTCGGGTTTGCGACCCAAACTCAGCGAATTGAAGATGCCGTCGTCTCCTACATCACCTAGTCGCAAGTTGAAGAACCCTATTAGGAGCTTCTTGAAACACAAGATCTCGAATTCTAGTTTAATATCTCATGGGCTTTCTTCGCCCAAACATGGGTTTTCGCACGAGGATACAGACAATGCACATACAATTTACGGCACTAAGATGCACAACTGGAGTGCCGATGAGAGTCCACAGTCTTTAGTTCATAACTTCGAGAAGCCCCAACCGTCACCAGAATTAAGTGTGGAGTCCCTGGATAGCAAGGCTAACTCTGAGTCGACAGAATACTTTTCCATTGTGGTTGTTAAACGGAAACATGATAAAGAGCCGTCATCCAGCTCGTCGTCGTCTGAGTTCTCCTTCGAAGCCTCTGGCAGAAACGCCTCATTAAAGTACTACAAAACTGGTGACCAGTTGAAATACGAGGAAATGCGAACACAATTGAAGCAAAACCAGCAAAACTTCAAGGAGTTTATCAATGATACTGAATCTTTGCATGGTTTGGAAGAAGACATGAACTTTTACGACGAGGAGGAGGGAGATGATACAGAGGAGCTATTTAATCGAAAATTGTTCTCGAGTGATGAGGAGAGTGGGTTCAGCGATATGGCCGACGAGGAGGATGGGAGCCAGCATGAAGAGACGGATGAAAGAGCATACATGAACTTCTCTGGAGAGTTGAGAAATGAACAAGTGGAGCAATTGGAGACAAAGCAATACACTCAACCGCTAGAGGTTGACGGAGGGTATGATTTCAGTCAGTCGGATCAAGACACTACTATCGAAAACGTCAGTCCACCACTTTTGGCCAATAATCCTTCGTCGACAGACGTTCGCGAGCTCACCAGTAAAATGCATCATCTTCTATCTAGACGCTCGAACAGCCTAAAATATCACCAGTTGGAGACGAGCGGAACAGATGAGCTCGACTTTCTGCGAAACAGATACTCGTGGCTTCCCAATGATGAGATCCTACAGAGTCAGCCCCATAATCCTGAAGATGAGTTGGACTCAATGCTCGACGAGATCAACGAAGTACCGGAGGATTTTGACTTCGACGAAGAGCAACTACAGCAACTAGCCAATTTGTCTATCTCTACACAATCATACCTGAGAAAACAGCGTCGAAAACAACTAAAATCTAATACAGACGTTCTCGCAGCGCCAGTGACGCTTAATAATAGCGATCGAATCCAAATGAACCACCGAACAATTACACTTTTCAAGCCTATCTCTCGCTCAAACAGTCTTGACAGGTTTGACTACGACAAACCACTCCCCGTTCAACCCATACCTGCAGCCAATGTTGATTTCAGTGGAAGCGAAGAGTACATAGACGATTATGACGATAGCACTGAACTAGCAACTCCGACCAAATTCCAGGCCAATGGGGGGCAGTTTCTCGATTTCACACCTGTGAACTCGAAAGAGTTAATCTTCTTCAAAAACAAGAATAACTCACCATTGACGACCATTAGTGAGGCGTCGTACGATAGCATCCATGCTCGATCGCCGTTGCGCTGAGTTTATAATCATGCATAATCAAATCCACTGCCTGCTATCTTAAGACTAGAGAACATCTTCTGTGATGGGGAGCTGTAGACTGACGAAGCAGTCTTATCCTTAGGTAAATCACTGTACAGATCATCTAGATACTGACTGTATATTGAAGCAGCATATGTGTAGCTTGATTTTCTTGAATTGTTCACTTTCTCTACCTTTGGTAGCCTCAACTTATCTCTGATTGAGGCCATGTTTAGTTTGTTTTCCTTCTCGTCGGATGAAGCAGAAAGATCGTCTTGATTAATCATCTGGACAGCATCTTTGTAGGTAACTTTGTGAAACAGAGGTTTGCGTGAAACAGAGCCTGGTGTCTTAGACTTGGTTGACTTTGAAGCTTTGGAAGATTTGCCATGTTTCGGTAGCTTAGTTTCCAATTTTTCGTCACTTCCCGGAGGAGGATTCTTCGAAGATCCTGTCTCCAAAATATCCTTGAGGCTTTCATCAGACATTCTATGAATGACTTCTGCTTCATGGTCGTCTTGAAAAGCAAACGTATCCTCGCAATTGCTGACCTGAGGAGTATCAAACACTAGTTGCGGCGAAAGATCAATAGAGTTGTCCTCCGGAATGGATAGCTCAGGAATTGCCAGCAAAGGTTGCGAGGAGCACTTCTTCTGGTAAACCTGGACCGTCTGCTTGCAAGGAAGAGGTTGTGTAAGAGGCCGAATATCTTGATGAATCAGCTCCTCTCTCTGAGAATCTTGTTCCCTCTGCGATATCTTCTTGGGGAACACTATTTCCAAAGGAAATGGCAAGCCGTTAACCATGATGTAGCTCGTTTTCATCAACCCGCTCTTCAACTTCTCTGGCGAAGGTAAAATCAAACCCTGCGAACCATCATACGAATGGAGGCTCCTGGAAGAGTAATTCTTCCGTCTTTGATCAATAAGACTTCCTTCAGATCCAAGACCAGAGCGTGACCTCGGACTCAGAGAAAGATGATCGGACCCGCTTACTCTTGCTAACTGATAGAGGGGGTGTGAATTTGATCTAGGCGCCTGCCCCACCGGAAACAGATCGAGTGAAAACAGCGACGACTGGCTCGCTTCAGGACTTGGATTAACAGTTTTTGGTGCTTTAAGATCTATACTGTTTCCAATGTTCATCATGTCATTGTGTAAAATGTTTTTCCTCCACGCCTTTAATATAGGAGACCTAAATTTATTAGATTAGAACGCGGACTAATTGACACCAAGGATTGTCAAATTATGTATTATAACTTAGCTTAGCTTAGACACACGACCATTTGTAGTTCATACCAACACCTCAGCACCTCTGGTAACAACACCCAATCTGTTAACACTGTCTATCCGGATCCTCATATCTGGCGGCCCTGTTTTCTTGCCCTCTTTTTCCGCCGTGAGTTGATGGTTCATCAGATATTTGGAAATGAGCGTCACACCAACAAATTGGTCGTCTATAAAGACAATGTGATACAACACAGATTTCGAATCACTCTGCCACGAGAGGAGTAGTTGGTCGCCAATATGCTTCACATTCACTATGCTCACTTCGGGAAGCTTGAAAAAGCTTTCGGAGGGATAGTCATTAGCATTCACAATTGCAAATTCTCCAATCCTCAAACGAGGCGGGTCATAGGACACTGATAAAGCACGCCTATTAGTAACAGTTCTGTTATGCATCTCCCACTTCTCCTCATCTTCCGTGCCTCCATTTTCTACCGAAAAACGATTAAAATCTGGCGGAATAATGATCCAATCTTCATCTTTGTCATCAAGATAAAGCTCGCTTTTAATCAACTTTTCATATTCCTCATTGTCAATCATAGAAGACGTTGAAGGATCCTCAAAAACATAGGGTTGTGTTAGCGGTTCAGCGTTATTATCGTCATATAGCAATTCTGCAGAATCCAAGACAACATACTCGTGCGAATTCTGCAGACGAACGTGCAAAGGCTTTTCAATCGTGGACCATCGATCTGAAGTCGGAATCAGCGGAATTGCCAAAAAACCATTTCTTACCTTTTGGACCTTTCCATACCGTCGTTCAATGTGGTACCTCACTTTCAGTATAAAAAAAGACCTTGTATTTTCATTAGCTTTGTATGTCACCTTAACATAAATTGTAGGGAGTGCACAGTCCTGTTCAAAAGAGAACAGTGGAAGCGTATTGATCCTCTCGCTATTATAGATCCGCTCCCCCTCATCATTGTATTCATTCAGTGAATCGTGTTTAATACTTAGACAAGATCCTCCCTGGTACGCATCATAGCTATCTATGGACCACTCGAGAGCGTTTCTGGTCGTCCTATTAACAGTAAGTGGCGTCTCGAGTTGCAAGTTTCCATTGATCCAGGGACTATGAAACACATCTTGACCGTTTTCGTAAAAGCATGAACCGTGACCTAGTCCAAAATTGGTGTAAAACACAAAATTTGAATCATTGATCTTGTACAGAGTTGAATTATGAGGCTTGACCGCAGTGGCAATTGAAGATTCACCATTGAATAGACCTATCCAAAATCGGACATCGTCATCCTCAAAGTTACGGAAACGGGACCTAAAAGTCTCTGTTGTCCAGGAGGGAGCAAACAGAGCAATGTTGGACTTGTATCTTTTAATAAGTTGACAGGCGAAAGCAGAATCGAATCCACCATTACCAATTAGTGTTTTTTTGCCCCGGACGTCGTACCCAACGTAAATGTTTTTCTGTGTCCCTGAAAGCCCAACCATTTTTATATTATCTTGTAGATTGCTGACATTCCAGCAGGAATTGGTGATAAACCCATCCGTAGAGGCAAAGAAATTGTAGTTGGATTCTGTGACTCCGTTCTTATGTGCCACCTTATTTTCCGGATATATATAGGAATCAAACCAAATGAGCTCTTTAGTCGCGCTGCTCATATGTAGTTCTGCTCTTAAATTCTGAACAAATGGTTCTAATAAGCTGGCTATTTTCGTGTTGCTGAAGCGAGTCTCAACTTTGAGCAAGAACCCGTCAAACTCAAAGTAATCCACCAGAGCACGCAATGCCGCTACGAACACAAACTCCCCGTCCTGCCTGCTGACCAAACGATCGAGTTCCTCGAAATCGCTAAAATCCTTCCCTTCAAATATGATTGTACCCAGACACTTGATACCATTACGATGGCAAAAATTGATCCAATTCACAGGCGGGACACTAACACGATGATGTGAAAAATACACAAACTTGTCGATGAGTTGAGGATATTGTAGAAAATATCTCCATCCCATGAAATGCGGAAAGAAGCCTAAAGGCGAATCATCGTCTTTCTCGAGCCGTGTGGGCACTCCTTGATAATCATGACAAACGAGCAGTTTTGGATCTTCAGACTCAAGACCATCTCGGGAAGCAATTGATTTCGAACGCTTGTAGGAAGAAAGCCTCTCGGTTGATTTCTTGAAGTCGTCTAGTTCATATATGTTAGAGTCAATGGATTGTTTCCATTTGGCCAATTCGTCAAGCGAGTGAAAGAAGTTTCCCTGGTGGGAAAACTCGATGGTCCGTTTTTTCGCGTTAGCTGAGTATTTAATGCGATTCTCTTCTTTAGCCATGGGGGCCTTATTCTTGAACATGTATTGCTCTCTATTGAGCAACAGCTCTCTTGATAAGAAGAAATCGTTTCTTCAAAAATCAAATACTCCAACACTGTGACGTAGTATTATAAATGTACTCAGCGTCCTACTGCTCGTACAAAAAGAGGAGATGATATAGACACAATAAATAAACTTCAATGTTACGCCACTGTGGGGGAGATGAGGGAGAACGACGCGTCGATCGGCGTTACAAGTGGCTGAGAATTTCACCATTCCGGGCGAGGCGGCTGTAGGAGGGGCTAGAACGACA
This sequence comes from Ogataea nonfermentans, assembly GCA_003706255.2. NCBI lineage: Eukaryota > Fungi > Ascomycota > Pichiomycetes > Pichiales > Pichiaceae > Ogataea > Ogataea nonfermentans. The sequence continues at coordinate 300,006 of PPKT02000002.1, read as the reverse complement.
AGAGGCGGATACATCCAAGCAGCTAGAAATTACCGATTAAGAATCGCGGTGCCTTTTACCACATCAAACACCTACATTCTCTTGTAAACTTTATTGCAGTGTTGATTTTACCGGTCGAAGGAGTTGCAGTTCATACGCGAAGAAAAATTTCGTGCAAAAGTTCTGTTTATTAATAGTCTTACAATACCTCAGCCATGGGATTATTCAAGAGAAACTCGCAGTCGTCGACGGACAAACTGAAGTTTAAAATCACTCATGATGACGAGAAAAGACTGAAGATGCGGTCGGCCAACGTGCACGATCCCATTCTCAACGCTGTGAACGAAGCTCAGCCATTCGAACAGTCAGCTAACGAGCACCAAAGACAATCTTCGCTGAGCGAGGGCGGACTCAAGGACGTCTTCGGCAATCCCATATTAAATCCCGACATATCCAATCCTTCTAGATCTAGAGATGAGCGGCCTATGGACACTATAAGATCATTTGAGTATGCCATCACCGGAGACACCTCGTACAAGCAGCAACTGGAGACCCCTTCTTTGGGCTGGAGAGTGAGACAGGACTTCCCATTGTACAGTGGCACCCAATATGCGCAAGGGTACGGTTCTGGTCAACAACAATTTGACGAGTATGGTCAGCCGATCTACGATGGTAACACATTCCAACGGCAACCGGCTCGCGAGGTGGAACAGGGGGTGTATACTGCTCCTCCTCCCAAGACGACGGAGAAGAAGAAGCGAGGATTTTTCGGCCGCAAGAAGAAACAGACGCAAGAAGAATAGATGTAATACGACGGGGAGTTTCAAAGATTTTACGCTGCCGGAAATGGTTTTGGTTTATATGTATGTATTGACTATGGAAGGAAAAAATTCAAGAAAAATTCAAAAAAATTTGGTAAAAAATTATTTTAGCATGTTAAGAAGACAGGCAAGGGAAAGACGAGAATACCTGTATAGAAAGGCCCAGCAGCTGCAGGACCAGACTCTCATTGAGAAGCGACGTCAACTGAGCCATGCGTTGGCTACAGGAAAGAATCTTAACAAGGAACTGGCAGACGATCAGCAGCTCCAAAAGGATTATCTGTATGACGAATCTGTTCAGGACGTTGTTGATGACGAATATTCTGCTCTCTCTGGGCTGATCGAACCGAAGATTATTATTACCACCTCGAGAAGTCCTTCTGCAAGACTGGCACAATTCACCAAGGAGCTGAAGCTCCTGTTCCCTAATGCTATGAGACTCAACAGAGGTAACTATATTCTGAGCAATTTGATAGAAACATGCAAAAAATCTGGCGTTACCGATGTGATAGTGATACACGAGCACAGAGGTGTGCCCACGACGTTGACCATTACTCATCTACCTCACGGTCCATCTGTTACGTTTACATTGCACAACGTTGTGCTACGACACGATATATTGAACGTTGGCTCGCAATCCGAGGCCTATCCGCATCTGGTTTTTGAAAACTTGGGATCGAAGCTTGGAGGCCGTGTTGTCCAGATCCTAAAACATCTGTTCCCACCAGGAGTGAAGGCTGCCTCGCCGCGAGTGATCTCATTTGTCAACACTGACGATTACATCTCTGTGAGACAGCATCTCTACGTTCGTACCAAGGACGATGTTGAGGTGAGTGAAGTGGGGCCAAGATTTGAGATGAGATTATTCGAGATTCGGCTTGGCACGATGGACGATAAGGACGCAGATGTGGAATGGATGTTAAGACGGTTTGTGCGGACCGGTAACCGTAAAAACTACTTGAGCGAGGAATAAGTAGACAAGTATTGTGAATTATCATACACAGGCGAAAGTCAAGCAATTTAGAACGCAAGTACGCAAAAACCATAATCTATGTGCTTTTGAGTTCGTGCTGATAGTTGCGCACATGATCGCTCAAATTAGCACTAACGTAACTCTGGATGCTCTCACTATCAGAATGAGACTCCACGTTGCTGTCGACAAGGACGTCATCGATGTTCTGGTTGCACAACTTGAACGAGGATTGACTGGAGGTCGATAGTCTTGCAGGGGCCCTGTTAGTTGGTTTACGGTGCAAGCCAGCCAGTTTGTGCTGCACAGAGACCGTATCTGTGTCGGGGTCGGAGTCGGAGGAAGGTGAGTCGACCATGAATTTCTTGGACGACTGAACGCTCGACGTTCTGTGCTTCAGCGGATTTGAAGGTGCCCTAGCACTGATAACGGGCGAAATGGGTCCCGGGGACGCGTTGGATGATGGTGCCGACAACGGTGGGCCAAAAAAGCTGTGGGGAGCCTGCATCGAGATTGGCGACCTTTGTGAGAACGAGTTGGACGAAAGAGAGCTAGTTCTCGAGAGTCTTGGGTGATTGGACATGCTGGCGGAGATAGATGGCCGTCTGATGGGGAACTTAGATTCCTGGTCCTCCAGACTGATCATATCTGCGTATGAGCAGAACGAAAGGGTGCTTTTATTTTGCTTGAGCACCGGCGACTGTGGGATCTGCGACGTGCTGGCCGAAAGACCAATTGCGGGCCGAGCATTTTGCAGCTGCTCCGTGAGATTAGAATAGCTGCCCTTGGTACTTGGCCGAGTCAGTGTGTTAGAACTCATCGACAGTTTCCTGTAATTGGGGGAGGCAAATGCGGCCTGCAAATTTGCAGCCGACGATCTCCTTGGAGGATACATCATGTCGACCTGTTCCAGCTCGTCATTCGAAATTTGAGTTGTCAAATCGAGCGAAGCCGGAACAAAGTTCTCAGTGGAGTAGTGGCGAGGAAGCGACGATGGAGCCGGCTGGGAGTCGATAAGCTGGTCCTGGACAAATCTCTCAAAAATAAGAGAGTCCTTTCGCTTGATGAAGGAGTTCCTGGATGCGGCAGAGCGACTCTGTGACGGGGAACGTCCAGTGGCTGGAACAGCGGCAGCCGAAGAGGTAGATTCCAACGAAAGTTGATCGCCATCGAAATTGTGCTGTTGGTCATCCGAAAGCGAGAGCGGAGAATTAAGAACCGGCTTGCCCTTGGATGTTTCCTCTGACGGATCATGGGATGACTCGATCTTGCTTAATGGCACCTTTTTCTCATTGAAGTTGAACGAGGACATCCGGTTTTTATTGGTCGAAACTCCTGCGGAGTCCTTGCTGGAAGGAGATAACATCGACAGAATATGGAATGCTTTGCAATATCTGACGTTATTGAGGTTGCTGTTTATTGTTCAAATACAAGTAGTTTCAGTTTGTTCCAACTTTTCACTCATCCACTATCAGCTTGATAGAGACTGGTCCAAGTTTTTTGTTAGTGTACCTATCCAACGCCGTGCAGCACTCCAGAGATTAGCTTTTCGTAGAAACTGGGTCGTGCACAGACTCCAAGAATGCCGGCGATGTTTCTTTTTTCCGGGTCCGGGTCACGTGTGGGGTCGTCATGTGAGATTGCACTTGCGCGTACTAAAAAATAAATCTTCGTGGGACGATTTAAGCAAGAGCAACTGGGCCAGAGGATGACCCGAAGGGTTCTGTTTACTGATATCTGGTGGAGTTAAACAGCACAAAAAGTGGTGCATTCGCGTTTCCAACTTTTTTACCGGCGGTTATCATCATCGTCCCGCTGAATATATTATCTTGTGTCATTCAGTTGATTTGTGTTCTCGATTTCCATTTTTCTCTTCATCTTTGCTTTAATTTGCTCCAAACGATGCCAACCATTCCACAGGTCTCCACACAGCTGCAGTTTACCGCGTTCGACTTGTCGGCGGCCAGTTTTGCCCACGTTTGGCGCAAAAAGAGACGCTATCTGGCAGACGAGTCCGACGATGAGTCTGAGCTGAGCTATTTCAAGAAAGTGCGACCACTTTCGTCCTCGTCATCATGCTCTGGTTTTATTGAGAGTTGTCATAAAGGAGTCCCTGAAATAATCATTAAGCAAGCCCATTTTGCCAAATCAAATATTTATCAGCTGCTCGAAATGGGTAATTGCTGCAACTTGGACGACATGCAGATTCTGGAACCAAATTCCAGTATCAGGACACCAATAAGTGCCACGTCAAGCTCTCGGTTCCAATTGCCGATGGTGATGTTTCTCTTTGGCAAGAGCCGCGTCGATCATCAGCTGTTAGAGCTGATGAACAGGCTGGTCCAGACAGACATGCGCGCAGAATCATGCTTTCTGGGGGTTACCAGTCACCTTGAGGGATTCAATAACTACCAGTTCCCCGTTCTGGTAGATTCCAAGGGTCTCATCGCCAAACATCTGCAGTTAACAGATCCTCTTGGGGGTGGAAATTACCCCCTAGCATCTCTAGTGATCTACAGTCACCAGGGCGTCGAACTTGTCAAAATCAAACTCGGCTACGATCACAAAATATACTACAACTCTACTGAGTCTTTAGAACAAATCATCTTCAAGGTGCTTAATTACATAGACAGGCATTAATATACAAAATTACACTACAAAGCAGCATAGCTATGACACCAGCTTCTGTTTTTCGTTTTCCAGCTGCTTGAACTCGGTGCTCTTTTCATCGATCTGTTTCTTGATCTCCTCCAATGCCTTCTCAATTCGGTCCAGCTCCTCTCGTTCGGCCTGTTTCGTGAATTTGGACGTGTCGCTCTTATAAGGTAGCAACGAGCCAGGCTTGGACGTCAACAACCTAAACATTCGCTCTGTTGGCTCATTGAAAACAATTTCGTCGTACAGAATGCTGTCAACCTTGCCTGTAATCGCGCTGTTTTCACTGTCCGGTCCATACGGATGTAGCTTCAAATGATGGTAGAATGTTATGTTTTTCTCGCCACAGTCGTTATTGAAATATATCTTTATCACAATCTCGAACTCTCCCCACCCGGTCTCAGACACTTCAAAAGGTGGCTCTTCAATCGACCGTGTCGGATTGCTATATGTGTCGTATAGTTTAAACACCACCTTGCGAATATAACTGGAGAGGTCGTTGCCCAAAGGGTCAGCCACAAACACTTTCCAAGTGTGCGTGTGATCTGTTGGAGCACCAGGCGGGAGCGGATTCGACTCCGAAATCTTCTGCGACGTGTTGCCGTATATGATCGGTTTGGAAATGGAGATATTTTTTATTCTTCTGGAACTTGAGCTTTGAGGTGCCATTTAGATAGTAAATTAGATATTTTATTTTTCGATGAATTTTTCCTACTTTTTCTATCTACATCATATCACTAAAGCCAGTACCCACACTCTTGACAAATCCACCTTCTTTAGCAGCCATTTCATAGTAGCCATAGATAGTTGTGACAGCAAGGAGGATCGAGGTTCCAGAGCCCAAACATCCAGAAAGATCACTCACCACAGATAGTGCTCCGATAGTAGCTCCACCAAAGGCAGCAGCAGTAGGGATGATCTTCTTCAACTCTTTGTAAACCGAGGTTTCTCTGTGGCCAGCAATGACCAGGCCTTGGTCTTTGAACTGCTTGGCAACATCTCTAGGCGAGGAACCAGACACCTCGATCCAAGTCTTGGAGAAAAATGCACAAGTGGCCAGCACGAAGGAGATGTAAATCACAGTTTTGATAGGGTCCAAACATGCATCAGTCAGCGAAGATGGTGGCTGCATGTAGTAGGCGATTCCTGAGGAAGCAAAGAGCTGCTGAGATCCGGCTCTTGGCTCCCAAGAACCAAGCAACTTCACAGCAATATTGTTTGGGAATCTTGAGTAGAGCATTTGGGAAATGATGAAAATGTTGGAGGTCAATGCACTTTGCAGCATGATTGGCATGTTAGACGTGTAGAACAGTCTGATAGGATACAGACCGTATGGACCTCTCTGTCTGGTGGACTTCACTGGCAACTCCACCTTGAGAGATTGCAAGTAAACCACGGCAAAGAAGACTAACACGGTGACAATCACCTGGAACATATTTGGCGCATTATCTCTGTAGAAAGCCTCTATCAGAGCAATTCGCTTGGACTTCTTGGTGAACAGAAGATGGACAAATGCCAAAACAGCACCTTCGAACTCGGTTCCACGACCTCTGTTGACAGTTGTAGGGGCAAAACATCTCCAGAAAATCTGCTCACAGATGTTGGTGGCCATGAACAGAGAAATACCCGAGCCCAGACCGTAGCCTTTCTGCAGCAACTCGTCGAGCAAGATGACAACCATGGCGGCAAACACAAGTTGCAAAATCAACAGCAGACAAACACCAGTACCGAGGTCACTTGGACGGCCATACATTCCAGTAAGGACATAAACTGTAGCCTGGCCGACCGAAAGCATGATGGCAAATATCTTTTGGGCAATCTGCAGTAAGTCACGGTCTTTCTTATTCTCCATATTGATTGTCAACAGCTGAGTTCCTTGTAACAACTGAAACACCATTCCTGAAGTAACAATTGGCGATATCCCCAGCTCCATGAGGGTTCCTCTGTTGGAGGCCAACATCATTCTGAGCCAGTAAAGGGGATCCGACGAATCAGACGCAGTGATTCCATACAAGGGAATCTCACTCATGACCAGGAATATTAACAAAGTGACTCCTGTCCACATAAGTCGTTGATTAAATGGCACCTTTCTTTCTGGGGCCAGAACTTCTGGCAGAAAAGGGGTGAATGGCTTCACCAGGTCCAGGATACGAACTGGCATGTTAGAGACGTCTTGATACAGACACAGTCATCAAATTACTTACATTCGCTCATTCTGTATATATATTTGACTTACGAAATTATTCGCGGTGCTCTCGTCATAAAAAATCTATTTTCGCATCGTACACGTAAGGAAGTTTGGCTCTAGTATTTTTCAATTTAGTGTTTATTCATTCGTATTTCGTTCTACTTTTTTATGGCCGAGAGCAATTTGTCGACCTCCAACTTGCTTCCAAGCCAAATCCCACTGCGCTCATGTATCCGCTTCGGAGTCAGATCCAGAATCCGCTCACCCTTGTCATTCACGGCCCGTCCACCTGCTTGCTCCAGTAAAAGAGCCATAGGGAAGCATTCGTACAAGATTCTCAACTTTCCAGTCTTGGATTTCGAATCGGCCGGGTATCCAAACAGACCACCGTACAAAAGCGTTCTGTGCACATCAGCCACCATCGATCCGACATATCTGGCTGAGTATGGCTTTCCTTTGTTGTCTTCTTGTGGTAATTTTAGGGATGCAATAAAGTCCTGAGTCTCTTTGGCCCAGTAGTATGAGTTTCCCTCGTTGATAGAATAAATGGCCCTCTTGTCAGGAATAACCAAATCTGGTTTCGTCAGAATGAACTCTCCCAAGTGTGTGTCCAAAGTAAACCCGTTGACTCCATGTCCAGTAGTAAGCATAAGATGAGCGGAAGCTCCGTACATGGTGTATCCAGCAGCCACCATTTCCGTACCAGATCTCAAAACGTCTTTAATAGAGCCCTTGGAGCCTGGTTGCAGTCTGTACACACCAAAGATCGTACCCACAGACACTCCGGCCTCTAAATTCGAGGATCCGTCGATCGGGTCACAGCAGACAGCATAATTGCCCTCGGAACCCTCGAAGATAATCAAATCTTCCTGCTCCTCGCTAACCAGCACTTTCACATTGCCCGAGGCCTTCATTGCGTTGATGAAAATGTCGTCGCCTATAACATCGAGCTTCTTCTGATCGTCCCCTGTGGCATTGGTGATACCGGCAAGACCGATCAAATTGACAAGCTCTGCACGACGAATCGTGTGTGCGATGAACTTGAAAGCATATTGAAGAGAATTGAGCAAAAGAGTGAGCTCACCAGTGGCATTTGGAGCGTATCTATTTTGCTCCTGAAGGATAAATTTGGTCAAGGTGACCAGATCGGTGTTTATGGCTTGTTTTGCTTCGGCCATGATATTATTCAGAAGAAAAGAAGATACAGGTGGCAAATTTATATGTCTTTAGTTCAGAAAGGTAGACTACGCCCTTAATATTGTGGGGAGGAACTTCCGGGTGAGAACTGCAATGCATCAGGTCAGGTCTTTTAGCTTGCGCAGGAAAAAAAAAACTCCGGGACGTCTCCCCCGGAGTATAGCCTAAAATAATAGTTTTGCTTACATATTTACAACAAGGCAGCAAACCCTTCGACCGCTCTGGAGCGTGCAGGCTCACTTAACGGTTTGGAACCACTCAGGTAACTTAAAAACAGTAAGCGACCCACTAACGGCTCTTTAACGATACCCAAACTAATTGGATCTGCCATCTGGTCCTTGGAGGTCGTGCATTGCTGGAATGACACCGCCAGTGTTCCGTCTTTCAGCAGCTGGAGCATGAGAGTGGAATCTTTCAAAGCAGTCATCTTGCGTGATCCGAGAACCTCACGTAGCTGATCCAGTCCCTGCACTAGTCTTTCGTCCATAGCTTCATCTTGGTTGCTCAATTCGCGGTATTTTGGATTCGACTTGATCGATTTGATGAGCCCGTCTCGTAAGTGGTTGAAATCAGTGTTACGCACAGGCACAATTTTGGCAGAAAACCGTACACCAGCAGACAGCAACGAGTCCACCAGGTTGGGTGACACGGCCGCATCTTTCAGCATTGCTGCAGTCTGCACACTGTCAGGAGAGGCAACATTGCTTAAAACTTTCTTGATCAAGGGCAGATCTTCCCTGGCGACGTACAATCCGAGAGCATACACTTTCATGTTCAGGAAGGTGACAGTTCTAATACCGTAGCCTAGCAACTGGAAGGGAGTCTGGAGAAGCCAGTCAGACGTTAGAAGTGGGAACTCGTGCACTCCCGAATCCACACTCACGACGGATTCGGGGGGCACGTTTGCGGACGAATCATTCAGTAATGGAGAGTACGAGAAGACTGTACCGGTAGCGAGACATATGCCTCCTAGGGTGGCCCAGTGGGCTCTCGAAGGCACGAATGCCCGCGGCCTAGCAGTCTGAGTAGCGAATTGACGCAAGCCTAATTTAATACCGCCTCGGATTCTGAGCATCATCATAATTGTCTCACTATATTTCGCTGTATAAATATTTTTTTTGGGTCGATAGTCTCCTCTATTTGACTTTTGTTTAAATGTCTGACGAAGTTACCAATGAGTTGGCTTCAAAAGTCGACGAACAGCATTCGAATCAGATGTCTGATACAGAAGAGCTAGAAACAAAGTTTCTTAGTGCAAGCCCGCCCTTCGACGAGATATCAAGATTCCGCCTGCTTATTTTCGTCCTTCTAATGGCTGTAACACAAATTATAGCACAGGCTCTTTTAGCCCAGTCGCTGGTCCCATCTCCATATGTGGCCAAAACTTTTGGAGTGGCAAAGGAGCTTGGTGAAATTTCGTGGATGACGGCTGCCTATTCCCTCACAGTCGGTACATTTATCCTCATATCTGGTAGGCTCGGTGATTTACTCGGATATAAGAAAGTCTACGTTGCTTCATATATCAGCCTGTCCCTTTGGTCGCTGCTTGCGGGAATCAGTAACTACTCAGGTTCAATCGTGTTCTTTGATATCTGCAGAGCATTCCAAGGTTTATCCATTTCTGCAGCGGTTCCAAATGCTCTGGGTTTGATGGGGCACTATTTTCCTATGGGAAAGCTACGAAATCTGGCTTTCGGGTTTTTTGGTGCTGTTGCGCCCACAGGCTTTATTTTCGGTGCCATTCCTAGTGCCGTTATTGGCCAGTTTGCATTTTGGGCCTGGTATTACTACATCACGGCTATGGTGTGTGCCGTGGTAGCTTGTCTCTCGGTGTTCATCATTCCAAAAAATATAGCCACCATTCATGAAACACTTAGATTTGCCGAGTTTGATGTCTGGGGATCCAGTACTGGCGTTGTTGGGTTGATCTTAATAAACTTCGCCCTTAATCAAGGTCCTGTTGTGGGCTGGAACGTTCCATACGTTTACGTGCTACTGATTGTTGGAGTATTATTTATTGCTGGATTCGTCGTCATAGAATATAAGGCCAGCCATCCATTGATTCCTAAACTCAATCTAGACGTTATTTTCACACTGGTGTGCATAGCCCTCGGCTGGTCCTCTTTCGGAATATGGATCTATTACACATTTCGCTTCGCTTATGATATACTTCATCTCAGTCCATTAATTGGTTCGATCCAATTCCTTCCAGGAGCAGTGGCAGGAATGGTGGCTGGTATGGTCACGGCAATGTATATCACGCGAATCCCATCGTCGATCACCCTCATGTTTGCCCTGATCTGCTTCGTGGTAGGAATGATTCTCATGGGCCTGAGGCCACAGGATCAGGTTTATTGGGCTCAAAAATTCCCCGGAACCATCATTGGTTGCTTCGGAATGGACATAAGCTTCCCTGCTGGCATCCTAATATTGTCTAATGAATTGCCTCGTCGCCATCAGGGATTGGCAGCCTCCTTGATCACCACCGTGGTCAACTACTCTATATCTATCGGTTTGGGCCTTGCAGGAACTGTTGAATACTACAGATTGCGCCACGGCGCATCTACCCTTGACGGAATTAGATCTGCGTTTTACATGGGCATCGGCCTGTCCGGAGCAGGTCTCTGCTGTACCCTTGTCTTCGTCTACCTTCAGCTGATCAGGAAGAGAAATAAGATTACATAATCAAGAAAAAAGTTCTTCATATATGTGCTAATATCCGTGTTACCGAATTGGGCTATTTTCTCCTTAAAACTTAGGCTATCCAAGAGACACAAAATTGCCAGAAACATTGCTTATAATTTGAAGAGGTTTTATTCTCTCTATTGAACTAAGTTTGTACAGTCACAATGTCCTTTACTACTACCCAAGAGATCAAGAGCTTTGGCGGAAAGCTGGTTAAGCTCGAGCACGACTCGTCCGAGACTAAGACCAAGATGGACGTCAACTTGTATTTGCCACAACAGTATTACGACAATCCATCCTCAAAGCTGCCTGTTCTGGTTTATCTGTCAGGATTGACCTGTACTCCAAACAATTGCTCTGAAAAGGGGTTCTGGCAACCTTACTGCAATGAGTATGGATTTGCGATGGTGTTCCCTGACACCTCTCCTCGTGGAGCCAACATCGAAGGCGAGGACGAATCATGGGACTTTGGTACTGGTGCTGGGTTCTACTTGGATGCCACCGAGGAAAAGTGGACCAAGAATTACAGAATGTACTCGTACATTACCAAAGAGTTATTGCCTGGTCTCGCTTCTACATACTCTCAGTTGGACTTCACCAACATGTCCATCACCGGTCATTCAATGGGTGGCTATGGAGCACTGATGTTCTACTTGAGAAATCCAGGAACATTCAAATCTGCAAGTGCCTTCGCTCCAATTTCCAACCCATCAAACTGTCAATGGGGTCAAAAGTGTTTCGGAAACTATCTGGGATCCGACAAGTCCAAATGGGCTGAGTACGATCCATCAGAGCTGATAAAGAAATACGATGGCCCAGTGGCCCCGATCCTCATCCACACCGGCTCTGCAGACCCATTTTATTACAGAGACGCACAACTGCTTCCAGAAAATCTCGTCAAGGCAAGCGAGGAGTCCAAGTTTAAAGGTCTGATCCAGTCACATATCGAGGAAGGTTACGATCACTCGTACTACTTCATCAGCACCTTTACGAAGGACCACGCTGCTCACCATGCCAAATACCTAGGTCTGTCTTCCAAGTTGTAGATAAGAATAAGATAAAACGATTTCAGTTGGACACCTGTTCTGTAGCCTCGTAAACCCCGATATAGTTTCCATCCCCAAGCGGAATGTAGGAATAACTTTCAACAAGTTCAATGGTGATTTTGTCCTCGTTGACCGGAGCAAGATTGGCCACTGTAACGCTTTCGTGCTCCATATTGCATTTGTGAGAGGTAAATAGGTAGAGATTAAACATCAGCAGCAGCACTGCCAGCATAGGCCAACCACCTGCCCTTGGACGTCTTCTCTTTGGTGGCTGCTGACTCTCAAGATCTTGCACCTTCTCACTTGAATCGTACAAGTCAGAGTATTTTGGAGGCAGCTCATCTTGCCCGTTCTCTAGCTCCTTCTCGGTCTGCTGCAAAGTCTCCTCGCAGGCAACTTTGCGGTACAGCGGCTCGACCTTGTATATTTTTGCCTTGTACTGTTCCATGTTGGTAGGATCGATCGACGGATCATATTCGACTGGCTCAAAAGTCAGAAACTTTCCTGATTCCGCCGTCGATGCTTGCGGATTATACACGTGTTTTGGATTCATCATGCACATTAGAAGAAAGGCAAATATCTGAAGTTAGTCACTAGATAACAAATATTTGTGGCAACATCTCTGCTTATGGTCGATCGACCCGTCGCACGGCACTTATAATAATTCCCTCTCCACAATCGTCTTATATTCTTATGGTTCCGCGGCCGCTTGTTTATCCTGATGCGGATTCCATGAAAGTCGTCGAGGATGGAGGAATGATCCGTCTTGTTGACTCACACGAGAAAGATGTCTCTTGCTTTACCTCTTTAAGGAGTATTTTTGGTCTCTGCCAAGCAGACTCATCTGAGAAGCAATCCAAGGCCTCATGGGCATATGAACAAGCGGATACTCGGATTGATGAGGAGAAGTTCAATTCCGGCAGAAGACTCGCCCACCTGCGGAAGTTCATGGAGCTCCACAAGATTGGCATATATTTAATCCCATCTGAGGACGAGCACCAGAGCGAGTATACCTCGCCCAAAGACCAGCGTCGCCAGTTTGTTTCCGGATTCACTGGCAGTGCTGGCATTGCGGTGGTCTCACTAACTGAGGCGGCGCTGTCGACCGACGGAAGATACTTTTTGCAAGCTGGGAGACAACTGGATGACAATTGGCAGCTGCTCAAACAGGGGGTCAAGGGAGTGATCGGTTGGCAGGATTGGTGCCTGGAACGGGCTATCGAGTCGAAGTATCAAACGGTTGCCGTTGATCCAAGACTGATCAGCTATACGGTAGGTAACGTGCTGAAGGAAAGGTGTCATATGGCCAATGTGGAGTTTCTGCCGCTGATGGAGAATTTGGTGGATAAAACAATGAGCCTGGAGAATTACGTTCCTACAGTTCCTCGCAACGACTTCATATTTGAGCACGAGATGCGGTTTGCGGGAGAACATGCTGTCAGCAAGATCGGCCGGGTCCAACAATTTCTGGCTGATACTAATGCGTTTGCGCTGATTGTTTCCCAGCTTGAGGAAGTTGCATGGCTGTTCAATCTGCGTGGCGGGTCGATTCCATACAACCCAGTGTTCTTTTCGTACGCTATTGTCAGACAAGATGGGGTGGAGCTGTACTTGGACAAATCAAAGCTCACGCCAGAAGTGAAACAATACCTGTCTTCTTTTGCCAATTTGGAGGTCCATTGCTATGAGGAATTCTGGAGCCACATCCAGATGTTGAAGAACAATGTCGATAAATCACGTACCGTCGTGCTGTCGAATAGTCCCAACTACGCTCTGTATATGAACGTGTCTGCAATTTTTGAGATAGAAAATCGGTCCATCATAACGGAATTGAAGGGTATCAAGAACGAGGTCGAGATTAAAGGACATAAGTTTGCACAGCTGAAAGATTCTGTCGCGCTGATTCGAACATTTGCGTGGCTCGATGAGGTATTTCTTCCCCCACAAGCACAGGTTGACGAGATCGAAGTGGCCACCAAAGCTGCTCATTATCGGTCACTGATGCCCAATTTCCAGGGTCTGTCTTTCGAAACCATTTCGAGCACTGGCCCTAACTCGTCCGTGATCCATTATGCCCCAACGTTGGACAATTACTCGGTTGTCGACCCCAACCAAATCTTTCTGTTGGATTCTGGAGCACAGTATCTTGACGGAACAACAGACATCACGCGAACTTTGCATTTCAGCAAGCCGACGTATGAGGAAATAGAAAAATACACGCTGGTTCTCAAGGGCCATTTGAATGTGGCCATGCTCAAGTTTGTGGCCGGCACTCCGTCGTCGTACATTGACTCGCTTGCCAGAAAACCGTTGGCCGAGAAAGGGCTCAACTACAACCACGGAACAGGTCACGGAATCGATACCTTTATCTGCGTGCATTCAGGTCCTTGTGGATTATCTCCAGTTGAAACAAGCTACAATTACAAACCGTTAGAGCCTGGGAACTTTATTAGCGACGAGCCCGGATTCTACCAGGATAACGAGTTTGGAGTTCGCGTGGAAAGTGACTTGTTGGTGGTTGAAACCAACAAATACGACGATTCTGGTAAACCTCTTCTTGGTTTCGAGTACTTCACACTGGTTCCCTATTGCAGAAACTTGATTGATGTCAAGTTGCTCGAGCGCGAGCAAGTGGACTGGATTAATGATTTTTACGATAAAATACGCGACTCGACTATGCCAGTACTCGAGAAACTGGGAGACACAAGAGCAATCAACTGGCTATTGAAAGAAACAGAGAAATTAGGATACTGAATGCATAAGTACTATTACATTATATATTTACAAGCACGTTATTTTTGAGAGTGTTTCATCACTTCAAGCGGACTGTCAAATTGCGAAAGATTCTGCTCCACATTGATGTAGTAGTAAAGCTGAAGAACTGGGTCATAGCGGACTTCCCAGCCGGGCGGAAGCTTGCGGAAAGACGAGACGAGATCGTCTTCTTGCACGTCGATCGACCCAAACGACGCGCCGGGATTCGTAGTAGGCGATGAGCATGTCGAGGAAGATGCTGACGAGTTTGACGACTGCGACAACGTTCGTCTAAGAAACTTGGGAATTATTGTCTTCAGACTCCGCTTCGAGAGGTCGTCCACGGTCGGCTCGTTGGAGGCCACAGTAGATTCTGATATCATTTGCTTGAGCACAGCCATAGAATCATAATAATTCTTGGAGAAATCTTCATTATTCGCACTCGTTTATATACTTTCGGTGCATGCGTAAGCATCTGTCAGCATGTGCGGACATAAATAGTTAAATGCGGGCCGAAAACTTTGACCTTTCATAGCCTGGATAAATAAATATCGGCTCGGTGCGTTTTAGTCCCGGTCCGAGAAAATTATTTCTAATCATGGTGCACAGCCGGAGAAAAAGAACGGGCCCCGGACTTAAGCTCACATCAGCGTGGTGCGAGCACCGATATCATTGCTGGGCTCGCCATTTGGCAGGTTGCCCTCTCGTTTGCCATCCACAAACTGCGCGTAAATTCGTTGAAAGTTGCGCAACTCTTTATTTGAGATACTTTTCTTGGTCTCCCCGAGCCCAATTTGGAAATGGTTGGCTGTGATCACGATCGGGTTTGGTTTGTGTGCCGGCTTGCTCGTGGCTCTGTAGATGGTGCTAGTTTTTGATTGGTTCCTGTAGATGGATTCTATTTTCTTGGACAGCTCTGTGTCCTGCGGCTGATTCTTCATCATGCTGAAAAACTCCACCTCCCTGGTTTCGTTCTGGTCCCCGTCCTTTGACGTGAGCGCCAACCGGTCCAGGTTCTCATGCACAGCCTTCAGATACGAATTGTACACAAAAGCCTGCAGATCTGCACCCGAGTACCCCACCAATTTCTCGGCTAATTCTTCCAAACGACAATCTTCTGCAATGCGGAACTTTGCAGCGACAGTTCGCAAAATGTCAAGCCGATTTTCGTAGTCTGGTAGGTCACATAGAATCGATTTGTCCAATCTTCCGGGCCGCAGAAGAGCAGAGTCGATCAGGTCCGGCCGCGATGTTGCTGCGAGCACATACACCCCGTCCAGTCCTTCCGCTCCGTCCATTTGCGTCAGCAACTGATTGACCACTCGATCAGTGACTCCAGTAGAGTCGTGGCCTCTCTTGGGAGCAATAGAATCAAACTCGTCAAAGAACAAGATACACGGCTTGGCACTCTGGGCACGCTCGAAAAGCTCTCGGATGCTCTGCTCGGATGCTCCAATATACTTGTTCAGAATCTCCGGCCCCTTAATCGAGATGAAGTTCAATCCGCATTGAGAAGCAACGGCGGAGGCTAACAGAGTCTTCCCGCACCCAGGATATCCATAAAGGAGAATTCCGGATCGCAAACGGAGCGGACAGTTGGCAAAAATTGGAGCGTACTTGGTAGGCCATTCAAGAGTTTCCAAAAGAACCTGTTTCGGCTCCTTGAGTCCTCCAATATCTGACCAGGAAACACTTGATTTCTGTAATTTCACTCCCCGAAGAGACGACGGTGTGAACCCCTGAAGAGCCTTGTGGAAGTTGGCCGCAGTCAGGGAGGTAGAACTCGACGAAATGTAATCGTGGAACGTCCTATCGGCCAGTACTTTGAGATCCGACGGCAAATATCCCTCTGTTTCGATGGTAATGTCATTGAGAACCTCGTCACGCTGGACCGTCAAGTTGTAGTCACCAAGAAAACTGGATAGCAGTTCCTTGCGAAGGTCTTTATCAGGAGCCCTGAGACTGAACTCGTCTTCTATCAGATGTGTTTGGAATACAATCGAGTTCATGGCCTCCCTGTTCTTTGCAGAGCACAGCAACGAAACGTTTCTAGCCTTTACAACGACTTTGAGACTGTTAACCAGAAATTCGCCGATCTGTTTGCTTACCCCGGAGTCGCCATGTTCCAGCTCCTGCGGAATAAGCGTGTCCAGGTTCTCCAGGACAAGAACTGCAGGAGAATGCCAATTCGTTTCTTTCACAGCATCATCAATATGGTTCTTAACTGTATGGAAGTTGTCGTTTGATATGGTTTCACAGTTGATCACCTTGATGTAGTAGCCGTTTGAGCTGGCCAAGCGATGGACCGCCTCTTGAATCAGCACCGACTTTCCACAACCCGAGGTTCCCAGAAGGACCGACGAATTGCCACGTTCTATGGATCTGATGATCCTGGATAGTAACTTTTCCTGGCCAACCACGGTCTGCGAATGTTTCGAGGTAGGCTTTTGGATAAACGACTCCGGCTTGAGAATTTCCTTTCCGAGCTCGAACGTTGGCAGCCGATCTCCAACTATGGCCCATTTGTATCCCCCTTTGAGCTCCAATATGCCACCAAGAGGTAGCAAGTCAGGAATAATAGGAAGTTTCATGCCATTAGTCAACGGCGAATGCTGAATGTTCAGCTCGATTAACTTAGACTGTAGTTGGATATTGAACTCTTTGTTCGCCTCATATTCTCGCAGTTTCTTGTCTTCGTCGTGTTTTAAAGCAAGTTCGTTGACGGTAGGAGTGTTCGTGATAAGCTTGCGCACTATACACGAGTTCAAATCAGTGTCGTACTTTTGCGGAGCAGCCTCCAAACAAATCATATCACCGGCCCGCGTCTCTATTCCGAGAGCAACTGCTAGCAATTCCGAGATTCCCACAGCTCTGGCCGGCGCAAACGGGTCATGAACCAGCTTTGCAACCACTTTCCGAGACTCTTCGTTAGGCTGCGCTAGTTGATTCATGTTGGGATCGACCAGCGGGGTCGAGTTGTTCCTGGAGATTCCAGGAGATACAGAATCTGCTTGTTTGTGTGTGATACCGCTGATTTTAGCAGGCGTTCCAGGTCCTGCTACAACAGAAACCTGGACATATTCGATAGGATTGAATTGCGAGTTAACGAACTCCTGGCTCAAATCAAGATAGACCTCATAGTTGGAAGATTTTAGATTCAAATGTCCATATAGCGCGTGCGGGAGCGCAATTCCCCGTAACAAACACGACGGAACCGAGTCATATTGGGACGATCTTCGTCCACTGACGGATCTCCGGCGTTTAGAGCTCGAAACTGATCCCCTGGTAGACTTTTCTCGTCTGTAGACTTTGGGTTGTATGTGCAGTTCAGAGTCAGTACCCAATATTCCGTTCTCCAGCTCTGAAGCGTCGGATTTGATGCTTTTCACCAAGAACTTGATCATATTGGTGGAGCTTGAGTTGGGAAAGACCGCAAGCTTTTGGCCGACGGCCACGCATCTGATCTGATTGAGGAACCGGTCCTCAATTGTCTGAGCATACAATTCGGTCAATTCCCAATCTGCAGGAGTTTCTGGCTCAAGCTCGACAGATTGGACTTTGGGAAGGTTAAGTGCCAGTTGGAGAACAAGTTTCCTTGATTCGCGCAATCCGATAAGTTTTGCAAATACAGGGTCCACTTCTATGGTTCCCGAATCAGCAGAAAAGTAACCATTCCAGCCACAGAAGTAACTCACATCCTTTTTGGACCCTTCAGGTCTGAAATCGAGCTGGACAGCCACCTGCTGAATGAGGATGTTGCTAGCCAGAAACGGATTCACCAGCGATGCTGGCAGATTGACAAGACAGTTGTTAAGCGGCTTAAAGGCCACACGAACTTCTTGCGAGTCCATTGCAAGAGAAAGAAAGAACAAGAAGTTTGGTTTAGCCAAGGAATCTTTTTCACCCGCTTTAGCTTCCCATTTCGGAGAGGTTTGTCGGTCGACAGGACGCGCGTCGACAAAATTATTTCAAGAATATTTGGTGTCTTAGTGTTTGTTATGCCAGCTAAGGGGTGGAAGAAAGACGCCGAAGAATCGAACTTCGAGACCGCTGCCGACAGCGAGAAGGTGTCGATTGAATCGATGCTTTTCCCGAAATCCACGGTTCATAAGCTATCGAAACAGATACTTGCGCAGTCGGGCAGTAACATGATCTTGGCCAAGGACTCGCAGACGGTTGTACAGCGAGGAGCGGTTTTATTTGTGAATTATGTCTACCATCATGCTAAACAGACGGCCAAGGAGCAGGGACGCAAGGTTGTTAACGCGAACGACGTGTTGTCCGGGTTAGAACGCGCGCAATTTGGCTCGTTTGTTCCCGTGCTACAGGAGGAATTGGAGGGATTCAACAGACGCAAAGAGAAAAAGAAGGCCACGGCTGCTGCGAAGGACCTCGATGACGACGAGGAGGTTAACGAGGCCAAAAGAGTCAAGACAGATGGTGTGGGGGAGTCCGAAGTGGGGGACGAGAAGACGATAGAAGTGGAGGAGGAGGAGGAGGCTGAGGAGGAGCCCGAGCCTGATGCGCAAGTGGAGATGATAGACGACACGGACGACGAAGAAGTGCCGCTTCCGCCGTCGCAACATCTGCAACAGGAAATGAAAGAGCTCGAGGGAGACACGCAACCAGACCAACCAGATCAATCGGAACCAGATGAGACGGTGGAGGAGGAATTATAGGCAGAGAAACTTAATACAGGGAGCGTAGATAATTTGGGGTTAACTATGTATTGTGCATGCTATGACGTTTAATTCTGGCTGGGCTGATTTGGCTTTGAAGGGTGCAAACATCTCCTGTAGAATGGCAGACCGCATTCCAGCCCCACGAATAAATAAACCACAACCCCCACTATTCCACCAACAAGTACCAGAAACTTAACGTTGGACCACCACAGTCTTCGTTTTACCAATACCGTTCGTCTGCGGAAAGAACCCGCGGACGAGTTCAATTTGCTTGTTTTGTTGATCAGATTATTCAGGTTCTCCCCGCGATTGAGAAGTTTGTCGATATTCTCCGTCATGAGCTCTCGAATCTCGTCCAGCTCGTCTGTGGTGGTAGCCCCATATTTGGAGGTTAATTCGTGCAGTCGGAGCTCGTGGTCCACGATTATCTCCCGGAGTCGGTTTTTGAACTCGAAGTTGGTCTCCCCATAAAACTGCGAGACATATTGGTCCATGATCTTCTCCATAAGATTATACACAAACCGGTCTAGTATCCGGTCATTGCACATAACGACTACCGTGACCAAATTGTGATTTTGCACAAGTTTTTTGTGGTAATATAGTAGCAGGTTGGTGAAGATGTTGCGTGGAGAGGCGGAATGCGAGCTTGTGGCGCTCAAAATAACATTGCTGGCTAACTTCAGATTGTTGATCCGCGACTCTTGCACCGAGTTTATGACTCCGAGATTCTTGGAAACCAGCTCTGAATAATTGATGTTCAGCTTGCTTGTGACATTGACATTGTCGTAGGTGTAAAGAGTGGTGGAATTCAAACTTAGAGCAGCAAAATAAACGCTCCCATTAAGTTCCTCCTCAAAGGACATAGAAAGAATTAAAACAATATTTCGGGCGGTGAAATTTCTATATATTAGACTTGGGCAATATAATGTATATCGGTGAAATCACTGATGAGGACCACATCGAGCCTCGAATTTGTTGCCACTTTAAGATTGGTCTCCACTTTGTCAAGTTTCCCGACCTTTTTCGGAGAAACCCGCTTGATGGCCACGATCTTGTCCTGTTTCAAGTCGCAGACTATAGCAAACCATGTTTCTCTCTGGGGCTTGGAGAACTTCGGGCAGTACACCTTGAAGTCTCTCAAGGAGGCATTTCTATGCACAAGTTCAACATGGACCTCGCCGTTCTTTCTCGTAGTAGAAAAACGACCAGTTGGGAGTGTATTCACTGTTCTTCTGAACTGCTCCTTCTGTCTGACCTTGAGCTGGTTGCACAATTTATTCAGCTCGTTAGACTCCATCTGACCAATAGAATTTAAACAGAGTCCCTCTTGAGGCTTCAGTTCCTCGTAATCACCATCACCAGAGTTTTCCGACTCCTCAATCCTCAGACCAGGCAGGGTGTAGACAAAATCGTCGTCAAACCAGCATCCCTGTTTCACGCACTGCATCAGCTTGATCAGCATCAGCACGGTCGACAAGTATCCCAGTTCCGCGGTCGCATCGATGTAGGCCTGCAGAATACGCAAACTCTGGTCCAGGACAGAAACGGTGTCCTGAGAGTAATCGGCTATTGGGAGCTCAATTCTCGAGAAATACGCCTGCAACAGCAAAAACGCCTTGATATGCGGATCCCATATGAACTCGGCATTCTCGAGGTCATCTGCCGGATACCGCATCTGCTGTGACATCTCCATGTTGATTAGCTCTTCGCCGTGTCTTGTTGGCAACTCGTCGTATTCGGTGGCTTCTGCCAGCCATCTTAAGCACTGTCTAAAACTGCCTCGAGGACGAATATTCCTCAGCAAGACGCGCATGGTCTTATGCGACAGATAGTAATAAGACGAGATCTGCAAAAACGGAGTCGGTTTGAGCTTGTCGGAATGCGAAATCAGACATTTGGATTCCTTCAGGTTTTCAATCGAGCCATCGATCAGGTCACTTAAGAACTTGCTAATTCCCGCATCCGAGTTGTCCTCTATTCCATAGTAGGTTGGATTATGGTGTGCTCGCCGGTACAAAAACGTCCACGTCAAGAACTCCACTGCCTGTTGCCTGGTGGTGATGGTTCCTGCCGCTATTTCTGCTCCCAAGTGGTTATCCAACACCTTGTGTAAGGACGACTCCACCGGGAAGCCGACGTTCAGGAAATGTTTGTAGAACTGTTTTTTGGCCTCCTTAGTGTAGACGATAGCCACTCCACTTGTATCGAACGCTGGACGACCAGCTCTTCCCATCATTTGCAAGATATCTGTCAAGTCCATATCTCTGTAAGCCTCGATTTTGGCGTCGAAGAACTGCGTTCCCTTGATAATCACCAGGTAAGCAGGCAAGTTCACACCCCAGGCCAACGTCGAGGTAGCAACCAGGATCTGGATCTTGCTCTGTTCAAACAACTTGTGCGAAATCTGTCTGTCACTTTCGACCAGACCAGCGTGATGGAGTCCTATTCCAAATTGCAGCGACAATTTGAGTGTTTCGTCCTTAACTCTCTTCAAAACCTCCTCCAGCTCGGTCTCGTCCATCTTCAAGAACCTCCTTGGGTTCTCCTCCATTCCACAGAGATGGATCAGATCCAAAGCCGTGAGACGGGTCTGTCTTCGCGAAGCAACAAAAATCAGCACCGGTTTGGATGGAGAATGTTGCTTGATGGCCATGAATGCCGGTTTGTTCATCGTCTTCATGAGTGGACAGAACGCCAGGTTGTCTGGGAATCCGTCAATATACATTTGCAGCGGAACAGGCCGGACACTGGGCGGGAAATTGAACAGCCCCTCTTTCACTCCTAACCAGCCAGCCATGTCCATAGCATTGGAAACGGCAGTAGACAGGCCAAGCAATCTGATCGGTTTTTTCGTGTGCGACGAGATGAAATTTAGTCTGCTCACAATGATCTCTAAAATTGGACCTCTGTCACTGGCCAGAAGATGAACTTCGTCCATAATCACCAAACTCACGTCCTGAACAAACTTCCTTGTCTGCCAGTTACGCGAGATACCGTCGAACTTCTCCGGCGTGGTAATAATGATATCCGCTTCGTGGACTTCTCGGGCCTCAGGCAACGAGTCTCCAGTCAATTCGACTATCTTGTGGCTTGTGTTGGCAGAAATACGTGCCCGCCAGTCGTCCACTCTTTCCCTGACCAAGGCCTTCATTGGAGCAATATACACCACCTTGGATCCGGGGAATTCCTTGAAAGCGTGCCAGATCGCCAGTTCGGCAACCACCGTCTTTCCGGAACCTGTTGGAGAACCAACAAACACGCTTGAGTTGGTGTTGTATAGAGTATGGAAAGTCATGGTCTGCATCGGATTGAAGTAGCGGAACTTCGATCCGTAGATGTTCTCTACCTCCTTGTCGTGAAGAGCAGTAATTGGTAATGGTTGCAGCCGCAAAAGCTTGGTTTGAATCGTCTGGTTGTGTGGCTTGATCAATTGCTGAAAAGAAACAGCATGGGCCGTTTCCGCCCCGATCCAGCTGTCGCTGATAGCACGGACAACTATCTGACGCGGCATCGGGTCACTTAGCGGGATCATGAAGTCCATCTCGTGCACGGCTCCCATCTGTTTCTTGCTTAGAATGAATTTCTCAAAGTGCAATATAGTGGCCTTGTCGCTCTCTTCCACAACCAGCCAGAAGATCTGGACGTTTCCGTGGGACTCGAAACTCCACGAAAAGTCCGGCTCAATCGAAACATGAATGCGCATCACATGTGCCGTTATTGGGAACACTTCAGCATCCAGCAGCAAGTACGGGAATCGACCGACAAGCCTGTACAAAATGGAACCCATCTTCGTGTTGTGGACTAGATCGCCCAGCTCCGACGACCCCATCTCGCGTAACGTCTCCATCGATGGGCTGTGGGCCTCGATGTTGCGATAGATTTGCTGCGGCAGCTCGAACTGTCGCATTGGATGGCTGAATGACCATAACTGTCTCTCAATAGATTTACAGATGGAAAGCATCACACGCGCAAAAAGACCCCACCGACGGTTCAGTCCGATCAGAAACAGGGCCCGACAGATTCTGGCCGCATTCTGTGCAACGTAATTTGCGTCAGAAATAAGTGCCGAGTCTTTGATGTTAGCACGCGAAATATAAGACTGCAGCAAGATATTGCTTTTTCCCTGAGCACTAGTAGCCTCTGCTGCAATCTCGCACGCCATCTTGTCGTTCTTCAGCTGCTCCAGCTCTTTAGCCTCCTCCTCGCGGAACTTGATGTTGTCAAACTCAGAACTCATCGCTATAATGCTCAGCACATCTGCTTCTGTAGCCTTAGGACTCGTCATCTGGTTGAATATCTCCACAGATTCATTCAGAAGATAGAAATCGGAAGCCACACGGCCAAGATCCTTAGGAATAAATGCCCCAGACCTCTCATCAAATATAATCATCTGCAACGAGTGCAATTTCCGTGCTGCCACCGTAATCATGTCCCGCCTTTTCTGCACCAGCAGAGGATCTTTAGCCAGCTCCTGCCAATTTATTCCATATGCAAACGGATTCTGTTTCATCCGAACATTCAGATACGTGTATCCGAGCCATTGGACACCTTCTTCTAGATTAGTGACTGTCCCCAGTGAGATCTCTGCGTTCAGGTTATCCACCAGTTTCTGGGCCAGTTTTGACTCTATCGGATGCTGTTGCAGCAATAATGAGATGTAATGGTCCAACTTATCACTTGTGGTACACAGAATTCCGATTCCGTGGCTCTCAAATTGCGGTCTTCCAGCACGGCCAAAAATTTGAATCACATCAGAAATCCCAAGATCAACAAATCCTCCGGCTTTGGAGTCGTACACCTGTGTTCCTTTAACAATAACCACCGCAGCAGGAAGATTCACTCCCCATGCCAATGTCGCAGTACAGCACAAAACTTTGATTGCTCCCGAAAGGAACATCTTCTCCGTCAGATTTCTGTCACTGCGCAACATTCCCGCATGATGGACTCCAAACCCATACTGGAACAGCTCACGAAGATCTTTGTTCTTGTTCTTGCTCATCTCACGCTCAAAATAGCTGTGTTTCGGGCTGCTAGTGCTATCAAATAGCCAGGTCTCGTCGTTCTCGCCAGCCATCCGAATAAACGACTTTGACGTATTAACGGTGTCTTTTCTGGAATGAACAAAGACCATCACCTGATGGCCCTGTTCCACCATACTGGCTAGCTTCTGATAGGCTACCTTATCGAGTTTTTCGCGCGCCTGCATGGAACCGGCTTTGGCTCTCACTCCAATCAACTGCTGCTCCAAGGGAACCGGACGGAATGATTGGTCAAAGTAAAACATTCCAACCTGTCGATTCACACCCAAGAAGTCGGCGACATCGACGAAATTCGGCAGAGTGGCCGAAAGTCCAATCACCCGAATCATACTCTGGGAACTCTCCACTTGTCGCAAAGTTCTGGCAACTAAAGTCTCAATCACCGATCCTCTGTCCTCGTGCAACAGATGGACCTCGTCTATAATCAGTAGCTTGACTTTCTCAACCAGCTCTGTGTCACCAGTGGACTTTCTAGTCACAACGTCCCATTTCTCTGGGGTCGTCACAATAATCTGCGTAGTCATAATCTCGGCTCTCGTGAGCTGCATGTCTCCAGTGAGCTCACGAACTTGGATCCCAAGCCAGCTAAGTTTCTTGCTGAATTTATCAACAATTTCAGCTGCCAGAGCTTTCAATGGAGCAACATAAACAATCTTGAACTCGTCGTAATCGATATCGGCCTGGACGCGGTCTTCGGTTTCCGTCTCTGTCAGAAACTGTTTGATGGTGTGCAAAACTGTCAAAAGAGCAACATCAGTTTTTCCCGCACCGGTTGGAGCACAAACAAGCATATTCTCGTTCGTCTCGTACGCAACAGGATAGATCAACGATTGCATTCTATTGAGCGTTTTGTAGCCCTTAAAAGTCCCCTGGCAGAGAAAGTCGAGAGTGCTGACCGGAGTGTACACCTCCTTGAACTTGCTCTTTTTGTCGGACTTGGGAATGATGATCTCCTCAAAGTTCTCGTAACTGTTTCTGGTCGTCCCAAATGGAAGACTATACTTCTTTCCGGTGAAAGAGACGACATTTCCGGCATCATGAGCCCTGAAAACATGTGGATACTGACTTTTTGTTTGCTCCCACTCTAATTTCGTGTTCTTGGCCTCCCGGATATTCTGCGAGGCCTGATTTCTTATCTCTTGGTCGCTCATCAGCTGTTTCATTTTCTGCTGCTTTCTCGATTCTTCCAGGACCTGGTCTCTGTTCAGAACCAACTTTGAGATCAACTCAAACTCCTCGAACCCAAGAAGATCAAAAAGCTGAGACTCAAGCTGTCCGTCGTTTTCCGACTCTAAAATCGAAATCAGACTCTGCATAAGATGGTCGCTGTTTTCTGGACTTATTCGCTGGCAATTGGTCTGGATATCAAGGTACAGATCATTCTCCTCTGTCTCGGTCAATTCCTCGCTCAATTCTTCGTCCTCGATGTCGATCTCAACGCTGTTCGCAAACTGTTTGAGCAAATCATTAATCTGTTTAGAGACATCATCTTTCGGCTGGCCATCTCCCAAGTTGGGGATCTTGAAAGAAGTATCTTCTTCAAATTGCAAGCTATTCAAAGAGTCTATCATCGGCTGCATCGCCGCTAAATACGACGACGTCGATGAAACATTGTAAGTAGACATGAAAATGAATAAAATAAATAATTTATTACGATATTAGAAGAAAACTAGTCACAACCAAAATATTATTCAATGTTACTTTATCAAGCAGCAACAAATCCCAAACCAACTGGTCTCTACTATTTTCTTATCGCATCTACTGTAAACAAAATCCATAATCACAGATCGAATTGTCCGTTGACAAAGTCGTCATCAACATCCATATCGTCGTGATTCACCTCCTCGTCCTCCTGGCTATCCTCGTCAATCACCTCCTCCTCGGGCGGAAGATTAGGATTACCAGGGATCAGAGATCCGTACACCGGCTTGTAAGAGTTTCCAACCCGTTTGCCAATGCTCTGGCTATTCAGATGGTCAAACATCATCGAGTCGTCAACATATGTGAAACCCTTGAAATTCTCCTGAACAACAGAAGATAATGGAGTGCCCATAAAGATCTGCTTGTTGATCACGGACGTCGAAGTATTAGTGAATTCGGGATCAAAGTTCGAAGTGTCTAGCTCGTTAGCAATGTGCGGAACAAACGGCGGAGGAATCTTCTTCTGTCTCAGTAGATTCCAGTCAATATCGTTGAAGAAGGGATGTGCTCTCAGCTCTCTGGCATCGTTAATAGCACCGAGTCTGTGTCTCGGGTTTCTGTTGAGCAATCCCTTCACAAAAGAACGGCCTTCAGGGGACAAGATCTCCTTAGGGAACCGCACTTTACCAAACGCAATATTTTTGTACATCTGCTGGGTGTTGTCGGCGTAAAAAGGTGACCATCCGCAACACATTTCAAAAATCAACACACCAAGAGACCAGAAGTCAACCATCTTGGTGTAACCAGATTCGTCCAACAAAACTTCCGGAGCAAGATATTCGGTAGTACCACAGAAGGTGTTGGTGGTGCCATTGGACGTCAAGTTAGCCTTCGACAATCCAAAATCGCACAGCGCAATGTGTCCATTGGCATCCAAAAGAATATTCTCCGGCTTCAGGTCTCTGTAAACAATGTCATTGTCGTGTAAATGCTCGAGAGCAAGCACCAGCTCTGCGATGTAAAATTTGGCTCTTTCTTCACTAAATCTTCCTTCCTTCTGTAGGTGCCAAAATAACTCACCTCCAGACATAAAGTCTGTCACCAGATAGAGATCGACAGGTGTTTGGAACGAGAATTTGAGTCCCACAATAAAGGCAGACTCTGCACTCGAAGTACGCACCAAAATGTCTCTTTCTCCGATGGTATGTGCAATTTCCTTTTTTCTAACAATCACCTTCTTGGAAAGAACCTTCATAGCATAAATACGGCCGGTGTCCTTCTTCTTGACTTGGAAAACCTGGCCAAATGTTCCTTTTCCGAGAAGTCTGAGGATCTCAAAGTCCTCGGGTCCATAATGTCTCTTTCCCGTATGGGAATACTCCACCTTGACCTTGATCTTTCCACTGACCATCTCGGTGTTTATACGTGGCTGTAAATCCAGCCATTGCTCGGAACGACTCTCCTCGATGGTCTGGGGCTTGATACGAACATGGCCTAAGAAATTGTCGTTTTGGGCAGAATCGTAGACGGAGATGTCCAGCTCAGATTTGGCTCCAACCACATCAAACACAGCTTTGTGGTGCCACACAGGATTGGAGGAGTTGAAATTGTGCGACATTATGTTTAGATTATGCTGCGAAGAGGTCTGAGTGCGAACCAAGGGCCGACGTTGTTCGACACCGCCACCGAAATTGTGCTGCGCGTGTGGCGGTGCATGCGGCGAGGGAAAGTCTCTGGATTGTTCAAAGCTTTCAGGACCTTGTGTAACAAATTCGGAGCTCTCGAAAGTGCAAACCACGTACGGCAGCGAATTCTGCGATGTGACATTAAGTGCGACAGCTTCAATGATGCTCACTCTGAGCTTTCCGCGCGGAATCGCCGTGGTGGTATCGGTATCACTGGCAATGGGTAGTCCGGAACTAGAAACGGGCTCTGTCTGCTGCACCTGCTGGGACGAAGATGTGTTCAATTGTGCTGTAAGGTTGCTGCTCTGGCTGCTCTGTTGGTCCAGATTTGTGATGGTTCTATTAAGAGCATTTTCTTCTCCTTTGATCGTAGTTCCTATCGCAAACGAGTTCTCACTCAGCGCGATCGTCGGTGTGGCCGGTTGCGGTATCATGTCAGAAGGGAATGACATGGTGTTGAGCTTTGTAAATTGGGGTGCCGCCTCATGAGGCTGTGCCTTGGGCTTCCCAAAGGCAAAGAACGTTTTGGCAAAATCTGACATGGGATATCTAAAATGGCTTGGATTCTCCCAGACAACTTCTTTTCGTGCAATCCACTGGTTTATGTGCCACTTTAAGGATGCGGAGTGTCAAATCTCTGGGAAAACTCAAACAGCCAAACAAAAGAAGATACTTTCCAATCTTTTTTTTTTCTCTGCTGCAATTTGGCTGCGTAGCTATTGTTGGTACATTGTTGGCAGATTACTGGCAAAGAAGTTATTAAGCGAGTGACTAAGGGTGCCAGATATATCGAGATTCAACAAGTAGGCTATATACATGATCCGACCTCATTACTAACGTCCTGCTCGTCCCAGATGCGGGCTCCAATTTCATATACTCACATCCTTGCACCGTCTTGATTGGGAATAATCCGAATGTTGGACACCGATTGGTTATTGATAGTCAAAAATCCGTAATCGTTGGCCCAGATGTCGGCATACGTGTTTTCCTGCGTGAGCCATGCGTAGTCCAGCCACACCAGATCGTCTACCTCAAGGTTGACGCCGTTCATCTTCACCAGTCGGAGAGTGCTGTTGTACTGGTCTGTCTCCACAATATGGCCAAACCGGTCGAATTTGCCAGCTTCCAAATGTTCGAAAGACACTCTCATGTTGTCCAGTTTGGGGAGATAAAGATCTCCGGGAAAAACGGGCAACAATTTGCTATTGTAACTGTAATTTTCAGTTGCAACCACCCGATATATTTTTGACTCTTGAGTGAGACTGAGTGACCCGATCACGGCATCGAACTGACTGGTTGTCTGTTCATGGCTGCTCATCATCGTGGGCCCCGAATAGGTTGTGTAGAAGTTGTTCTCAAGCTCAATCTTGGTCACGTTGCCATAATAAGCTGGTCGTTGCAATGCGACTTCGTATTTGTAATCAAGTTTGTAAAACTGAGGATGATTGAAAATCCTCGAGTGGATATATATTGGGGCAATATTGCACACCTGACATTGGTCAAGACCGAGGTAATCTGAACTGAGAGTGAGATTTAGGTAAGAGATCATTGAATTTGTATCAGTCTGTGCGACAAATGGTTTAAGCAGCTCATAAACTCTCGGATTTGCAAAAAATTTCTGATTGTCCTTGATTTTGTCAGAATACTCGATTCTGTAATTGTCCAGTGCCGCTCTAAGTGTATGCGTCATTGTCATTGGTACATAGTCCGGTTGAATATCTTTAATTGCTTTAAACTGAGCAAATTGCGCGTCAACGTCTTTCAACTCTTGCTCTCCAAAATAACCCAAAAAACTATCCAGCATCCCCTTTTCTGCTTCAGGGACGTATTTAACGTCCTTGTTGAGATTGTAGACTTTTAGCTTGTTGTCAAACCACAATGGGTGGGCTTCCGTGGAAAAAATGGCATTTCCATTGGAAGTATGCAAATCGTTATCTTCATCGAACAGTAAATAGAGGTACTTGAGGGTCTCGCTAAGCACGAAACTTTCCATTCTGTTTTGCTGGGACCCGTCTCGAATATCATCCAGTCCGGCAAACCCACAAGGAGCATAGAAATCTGACTCAAACCGACTCAAAATCGCCTCTCCAACACGAAGGAAAAATGGATCTTTAGTGGCACGGTAGAGATAGTATGTGGACTCGATAAACTCAGGACGTAGTGGATACCACTCAAGTAAAATAGATTCCTTCATGAGTAATGCTTTTGTGTCTTCCAAACTTAAGCCTGCCAATGTTGCTGTGCGATGATATGGCTTTGTTCCCAGAAAAACATGCTCCCAGCGATAACCAGAGTAATCCCAGCGCTCAGGAATGGCTCCGTAGGTATCCCAAAGTTTGTAATAGACCATGTAAAATTCTAGAGCGTTTTGTATATCTCCAGCTAGAACCAACAATCCAGGAAAGAACGCTCCTAGGGCATCGATCCATTCGCGGGCAGCGGCTCCGTTGGAAACATGGATATTGGCGAAGATTCCATTAGTATTCTGGGAGTGTGTAAGCAACGACCGATACGATTTCGTCCAAATTTCGCTGAAAACCTCGTCGTTAAATAGTAGCGAGTATTTTAGGGCGTATTCATAGAACGAATCGATTGAGGCACCTACTCCTGTCACTTGGTCAGTGAAGATGTTCGACCTTGCATCCACAGACATAGGTAGTAGTCCTAACGAGGTTCTGGATGACCACATATTAAGAAACGTCTTTCTGGCTATCAATTCGAAAGTCGGGTCGTTGGTAAGTCTCGAAAGCATACCAAACTCTAATATCAACGATGTGATTCCGGCTGTACATTGTTCTTTCTGCAAGTTCTTGGGCACCTTTGTGGGTCCATATTTAAGGTTTGTTCTTGGATACGGCACGCCCGCCTTGTTGTCGAATGCGAAAACCAACCTTTTTCCTAGATCGTATGCCAATTTCAACAAAAAACCGTCGTAGCCCTCAATGCTGAATCCCCTGCGTTCGTCAGAAGCGTACAAATGAGCAGATAACAACCCACCAAGAACCCGGATATTTGTTTCAAACACCTGCACATTGGCGTCAATATCAAAATCCTGGTACGTATCCTTCACCAATTGCACGTTTCTCTCGAACCCCTGTCTATCTCCCAGCACAACAAACGAGTCTAGTGTGTCAAATAGGGTCAACGAAAAGTTCCCCATTGCATCGTTCTTCCACGTGTCGGTGGGATCGTCGAAGTCACGGATTCCAGGCTCGCACGTGACGGGCTTCACCTCGTCAAAAGGGAACCCGTGCTCCATATAACTATCCCAAGCATGGTAAAACAGCGTTTTCGTTCGCTGACGAAATGAAAAAATCTGGGCCGAGGAATACCCCAATGCCGTGGAAAACAGATAAAAGAAAAGGAGATTGACCGGGTTCATATCATTGCAAAAGAACAAAGAGATCTAAAAAAAATACGTAGAGAATTAAACTAAATAATCCACGGGTATTTGATCGGTGTAAGGTGTGACACATACTGTTAGATGAATCTATATATTACACTATTAGTCGGCTCCCAAATCCGTTTTTTCGCCAGGAAGACTGGAGGCTCCTTCTTCTAGCTCTTTGTGGGTCTTTTCGCTCCCCTGTTGATTTTCGCTCTGTGTGGTTCGGTCGTCAGTTTTTTCGTTGGCTTTCAATCTCATCAACTGGTTATTCACCTCCACAAACTTCATCGTCAAGAGCTCGTACGATCTCTTTAACAGACTGTTTTCCTCCTCAATCTTCTCCTGATATTCATTTTCCGATCTCCCATTTTCCAGCTGCGAGACCTTGTTCTGAAGCTTCACAGCCATCGAAACAGTATCTTCGGTCCTTTTCTGGTACTCGGCCAAGGTCATGTTCATTTCCTGCAATCGCGATTGATAGAACATGTCCAGTTCATTCAGAACCTTCTTCGACTCATTGAACTTGCGCTCCATCTTTATGAGCTCGTCCTCCTCGTCCGCCTCGTCCACCTCCTCTTCTTCTTCTTCTTCTTCTTCCTCCTCCTCCTCTTCTTCCTCTTCATCCTCATTTTTCAGGCTCCTCCCCTTCAACAGATTCTGAATATACTCATGTGCAGCCTCCAGCTCCTGGAAAACAACAGCCTTCTCGCTCTTCAAAAACTCGCTCTCATTAATGTATCCCTGGACCTTGTTCCTGAAATCCTCGCGTATCATATTTAATTGTGTGTCATACATCTGCTTCAACTTCTCTATGTCATCAGTCTCCACCTCCTGAATGCTCGTTTCCTCAATAGTCTGGTCCGTGGGAAGATCTACAACGCTTATTGTGCGATCCTGACTCACCGCACCATCTCTGATCTCGGCAAGTTTGCGGTGTAATTGCGCGTTTTCAAGGCGTTTGATTGCCAGTTCGTTCTCGATCTCTGCTATATGTCGATCCTTCTGCCCAGACTGCTGGATCACAGCCTCTAAATACGACCTGAGCCGCTGTGTCTCCACGTAGTCCATTCCCTGCGTTACAAAAAGATCGCTTATAAAAAGATGCGCTAAGCAATTCGCCGAAAAAGTGGGATACTTCTATTTCTCAGGATTAACATTTGCCTGTATTACTATTTAGAATTTCGCCATAGGCAACCGTGCTTCGACCCTGTATCAAGTCGTGGCCTGCATGCACTCCTCCTGGCCCCGCTAATGTGTCAAATTCACAGGCTTTCCGGCCTCCCATTCCTTTAATGCATTCCTGATATTATACCAGAACTTGAGCTTCACCGTCTCGACCGCAATTGCCTCGTAATCGGGTGTCTTGTATAGTTCCTGCAGCCTCTGGACACTCCTTTCAATGCGCTCGTTGTTTTCAAGCTCCATCTTCTCCAGCTCTTGTTCGTTCTGTATATCCTCCAGGTCTTCATGAATATCCAGGATCTCCATCAGGATCGATTGGTCTTGGAACTGGAACTTCTTGCTCACATCGTCCTTGCTCAGATCGATGTCAGCATTTCGCCGCAACAAGTACTGCGATCGGGTCAATGGACTTGAGAGAGTAGTGTATGCATGATTGAGTAAGGACGACACATCGCCAGAATCTAGGCCCATGTCGGGATGACTGGTGCTCTGGAGAGTCCGGAACTCTTTGCGCAACTGGCGCAAGTCGACCTCAAACGGAGCATTCGGAGGTGCTCCTTGAGGGAACGTCTTCGGAAAAAGACTGTACAGGTCTCTGCCGGTAGATTGGTGCCGCCTGAGAAATAATAACGGACTTCTTATTTGACTTCGTAAAAACATACTGCGGATAAAGAAAACTATGTCAAATAATTTAAATATTTATTTATTACCCCTCGATTTAATCAGGTGCTTACATTATGGCCGCAAGACACTGTAAGTGATCCAGATTTAACTTCTGAGAACCCTCCTACTAACATTTAAAGTACTCCGTACAGACAAAGAGGTCGAAAAGTTCTCGAATTTCCGTGAAAACCTCGCCAATTACTACAAGTTCAACCTCAAATCGACATCCATTGCAGTCGTGGCCCTGATCGTCGTCCCTGTCTCATTGATGTATCTGTCTTTCAACACCCAGCATATAAACACAGTGGCAAAACGGAGAACCCGCCCCGTGGACGATTTGACCGTTAAAAGAGCCTGAGGGTCGTCTTATTTATTATATTTATTGGTATATTTATTATTATATTTATTATTATATTTATTAGCAATGACTAAATGTCTGTCTACATCATCATCTCATCGTCTGCACCCACCTCGACTACCTCCTCGGACTGGTTGCGCTTGGTCCGCTCCTCCTCCCTCCACATCTTCAGCAACTGACCCAAATCCTGCTCGGCTATCAGCTCTGAAAGCTCTTCGCAGCTGTTAAAGAGCAACTCTGCTGGTTTGCAGGACGCCAGGTCCTCGTTCACGCCGTCAACATCGCAAATTCGCAAGCTATTCAGGATTTTGCCCACCACACTCAGCTGTGGCGCCCAGTTTCGACTGTTGAAGAACTTCATCGACGAAGTGATCAACGTCTCCAAATGCAAACTGCCTCCCTCGTTTTCGAACTTGATGCATCCGACCTTCAGATTGATCCGCACGTTCAGCATGCCGCCCAATTTCGCCATAAACCCAACACAATCGGCAGTCTCCACACCGTCAAAGTTCAGCTCCTTCGGCTCCCGAAAGGTCAGAAACAGGAAACTGAGAAAATTGGCCACAGAAGAATGACTCGAATTTTCCAACGGCATCAGGAAATTGAATCTTGTGGCAGAGTCCTGAATATGCAAGATGTAGCGAAAGATCGACTCTTCCCACCGAGCTCCCTTAGGTCTGGTCGCAAATCCCGATTTGCATATCTCGTCTGAAAAATCCAAGATCTGAAAGCTCAACACCTCAAAAGGTCGAACACACCGAACACACCTGCCAATCAGCTCCAACACATGTTTGTCGTAGCCAAACACCATTCTCTCCGCACTCGTATAATCGCCCGTGTTCTTCACTAACCGGCAAATAAATTCCACGAGTTTCTCAAAACCACAGATCAGCTTACAACCCGGTCTCTCCTTGCTCAAATAAAACATCTCTTTGCAAGTCTCCACGTAGTTGTCCCCCACAGTCCCTACAATTCCACATCCTATGCCATCAATGTACGATCCCCGTCCTGTTCCCTTGGTCATCTCCTCGTATACTCGCAGTCTCTCTCTTAAAAACTGCAGAAACGAGTCTCTTCGAAACTCCAGCAGATACGGCCGAAGAGCTCGCATGCGACCCAGTCGCCGAACATACTCAAACAGCTCAAACTTTCCAGCCAAAACAAGCTCAGTCTCCACAGGAGTAAGACTCATCGGTTGGCCTTCCACAAGATCAAACGAATACTCCACGAAGGAGGGTCCCGATTTGGTGAGCAGATCCGCGGCAATCTTGGTTCCGTCGAATCGCGAAAGATAGAAGACGTTCTGCTTCCATATCAGCCCATCGTGAATCTGCTTCTTTACAAGATCGTCAACCGTTATTCGTAAACTCATACAAAAGTATAGTAAACAAGATTTTGTCCTGACGTAAGTATAACTACACCTAACACCGCACATTTTCTGTTATCATTATAGTAGAAAAGTAGACACTAGCACTACTAGCATAGACATTGGAGTTTCAGAGCACCGGGTCCATGATATTCTTTCCCTCGCTGGTAATCTTCTTGGCCCATTGTCTGGCCAAGATGGACACCTTCATGAATTTGCGGGACGCGTATTTCTTGAAAAACTCCTCGTGCACTATCGGACTGATCAGATAGTCTATTATCATCTCGCTCACCTCCTTGAGGTCACTCTCTTTGTAGCCACCGCTATAATGAATTAAATTGCCATTCCACTCATTTTTAGCCAGCATCTTGCGTGCTATATACATCGCTGCTGCCGCACACAGAGACGGAAGATAGCCAATAAATTTGTGGTCGATAATGGATATCTCTAGCAGGTACTTTCCAATGGTTCTGGATTGCACGTCATAGTCATCGGCCTTCGAAATTCGTCTGAGGAAATTCATAGGGTTCGGATAGCTCATGTTGAACTTTAAGATCTCCAGTATGAATTTTTCCGCGTTCAAGATCTCATCCTCACTGAATCCTCCGTCAGTCACGTAGGCGTAGTTTTTCACCGAAGGGGAATAAACCTCCTCGTATTTAGCAGCAATAAACAGCGACCCGGTCGCCAGAAGTTGCAATCTGTCCACCTGCACAGACTCTCTCGACATGAACCTGTCCATGATGTTGATTGCCAGGTACAGCGTCTCTGGCAATAATCTGAATTTGAGGTGGACTTCCACCATCCAGTCGACTAAAATCGAACGCATCTTGGGCCTCAAGTTGCGTTGCCAATGCAAATAATTGGGATCTGGGAGAGTTTTAATCTCCAGCTCATGTAGATACTCGAAAATGTCGTTCACATACTCACTGACCATCAAAGGATCGTCCGCGTCGTCTGCATCCAGATCATCCCACGTGTAGTCATGTTCCACCTTCACCTTCTTGACCTCCTGAGTTCCTTGCTCCAAGAGATCCGAGCTTGAATCCGCAGCCTGTCGTTTCAAGGAAATCCGCTTACTTGCGTCCGTTTCCTGGTCAGATTTCACTTTGAGCGGCCTTTTTAATTGTTGTGCTGTTTGGTGCGTTAGACTTTGTCTTTGTTTCGTAATCTGTTCACCAGCTCCTGCGTTGCTGTTGATATCTGTCAAGGCAGAACGCGCACGCGTGAGCGACTGTCTCGCCCTGTTATGTGGCTCTTGGACGCCCTGGACACTTTGGACGCCTTTAGTCGACATAATTCCGCTAATTTGCGGAATATTCTCCTCGTCCATCTGCATCTGTGATAATTCCTGCTGGTTAGACCACAAACAACTTTGCTTTATACTCACTCTTGACATTTTGACTCGTCTTGCTAGCTCCTCTAGCTATGCTCACTTGTCTAGCTGTCTCGCGTCAAACGTTTGCAAAACCTCTACTTGTTCTCCCACCAAGTTCTCTAGCGTGACAAACGATCCCTAACGCCGTCTTGCGATCTTTTATTGCTCCGGGCACAAAGTTAAAATACGCTTGTTTTCTTTACAAAACTTTGGTTTTCCCTAAAACAGACACCACGAAAAACACCCGTGCTTCTGCCATCTTGCCTACCAGGGAAATTTGTAAACATACAAAATTTAAGGCATAATACTCGGTGCGAGGTGTAAACGCGTTACTCAGTTATATCCCATCTTCCTATCGTACTCATCCATCTCGCGCTGCGAAAGCACATCGCTCTCGTTCCATTTGATGTTCAGACTGCTGTAGTAGTTTTTCTCAAATATCTCCGAACAGTTGATCCGGCATATTTGTCCAAACAGCGTGCCTGGGTTGATCCGAGCCTGTTTGCGAAGAAGCTGTTGGATGTTGCCGTCCGACCCCCACGGGGCCAGTTGCTTCGACGCCCCATCGTCCTCATTATCCGAGCTAATTTCTGGCAACTCGTGCGCCTCGTAAATCACCTTGGTAGCCGGTTTGCTCACCATCTTCTCCTCAACTGCGGTAGCAGGCTCCACTCTGTTCAGCTTCGGATGATTCACAGATATCTGGCGTAATTTGATATCTGTACGCTGCTTCTTGGACTGCAGCAAATGCTCGCTCTTCTTACGTTTCTCCAACTTCTTGCTGAGCTCAATGAGCGATTTGGCGTCTGGTGAGGTCACCCCGTACGATTTCTTCGAGAACCCGGAGCTCGGTTGTAACATCTGCTCAGTTAAGGGCAATTTGGACTTGGTCTGTTCATGCTGCCCCAATTGATTCAGTTTGGACATGTGACTAGCTTTCTCTGCGTTTGTGAGTCGATCAATAACAGGTTTTAAGACCTTTGCTGGAACCAAAGATGCTGGTTTCACAGGAGAGACAGTCATTTTGCGCTCTTCGTGTTTATCAAGCTTGACCGATCTCAACAGAGTAGACTTGCTTAAAGAGTCATCAAGCTTTGTTCTAATAGGTGTCTTCTTGTTTGGCTTCACTGGTGAGCGCGATTCCGCTCTGGTTGGCGAGTCTCTGTTGCGTTTGGTACTGGCCTCTGTCGGAGCCATGAGTCGTGAAAGAAGATCTGGATAAACTTGGGCTTTACCAGGTGACCGCGTAGGTTCCTGGCGTAGCGGAGACGACTTGTATGCAAGGCCCCTGTTGATCTTGATGGTTGGTTCGCTGCTGCCCGTGTTCGACGGCGACGCATCGCTGATAGGCGGAAGCCGGAGATTGTAGGGTTGTTTTGTGGCGCTGGTATTCGATCCATAATCTTTAAAAGGTGAGAGTTCGTCGTGGTGTTCTTCTTTTATTAGTGTGGTTGCAGGACCGCGAGGTGCAGATTTAGCAGGCTTCTTTTGCGATTGATAGATCGACCGCCTTAATGACTTTTTCTTGTTGGCCTTCACCGTCAGCGGTTCTCTAGACGGCAGCTCAGCAAACTTGATCGGTGATCGACTGGCTGTAGGTGTTGTGCTATTGTTGATGTTTGGAAGTCGTGTGTTTGTGTCTGTTTTCAATGGGATTCTTATTTGTGCAAGCTCTATTTTCTCCAACTTGCCAATCTGGAAGCTAATGTCGTTATCCAAATCGCTTAACATGATATCACCACCGTCATCAATAAGTCCTGATACGTCCTGCTGTGCAATATTTTCTTTCTTGTTCTCCTCTCTAAAATCTGACGGTGTCGTAGCAGCGGTATGGCCAGCAGCACGGTCCTTCTGTGGTGATCTAGTTGTGCGAGGCGAGCTATCTGGACTGCTGTTCCTCTCTCTCAATGATTCTGGTTGGTCGTGCATCATGCTTTTGATAGCAAACGATTTGCGGATGTTCTTACTGATCACGTCAAAAGAGATATCGTCATCCGACAAAACAGCTTCAGAACGATACGGGGTATCCGGGAGCGGAGATTGCCGCAAAGGAGAGATTTTTGGAGCAACTTGCTTGATAGCGTCCTCCTGATTCCTCTCACTGTCTCTTTCACTAACAAGCGTGTGGACCTGCTCGGTCTGCTCAGTCTGCTCGGTCTGCTCCATATGGTCTGCTTGGATATCTTCTTCACCTTGCTTCGTCTCAGATTTTTCGTCTGTGCCGTCGATCTTGCCCCTCAGCTCGCTGTGGTCACTTTGTTCTCGTGGTTCACTGATAATATCTGTGCCACCTTTGATAAGCTCCATCTCCCGCGAATGCAGCTTCCTGACTGGCGAGACCTCACCACGGAACTTGCTAGGCGACCGGAGGAGAACCATCACGCTTTCATCAGCCCTCTCATCAACTCTGTCGCTTATCCTCTTGTCTGCCTTCTCTACTGTCCTGGCCACCTCCTGCGAGTCATCTGACAAGATAGACAGTTCGGACACATCTGAGCAGCTGAGAACCTCGCTCATCACCTCATTGATCCACTCGTTGTGCTCCATCATCGCCAATCCCAGCTGCTCCACACCAGACTCTATCAACTTACTTTCCACATGTACTTCGTTGGCAACCCACTTAGAAAATCCCGGTATTGATACGGTGGATACGCTCCCAACACTGCTTTCGCGTTGCTTCTTCATGCGTGCCGCAGCTTTGAGCCCCCACATATTGATCCATAAATTAACAGGAAAAAGGTGTGTTGATTTATTTATTGGTGTTGTTTTGTTTTCTAGGCCAGTGGTGCACGACCATAAATATTAAAAAATATTTAAATTTTTGAAAGAAATATTTGATAGAAGGATCTTTGCTGATATTACATTTTTAGCCTTCATCATGTCACAAAAGAGAGCCAAATATGTGGCAACTATAGACACTGATGTTATTCATCAGCTAGGGGGGCTTTTAGAGCCCTTGGAGAAGATTCAGGACCCACAGACCGCAGATCTGGGAGCCCTCATTGGGTTTCTGGACAAGCAGACCAACGTCACGGCATTGGTTCAGGCATTTTCGTATCTGTCTACTATCAACGACCATTCTGGACTGGTTGATTTGCTTGTTAAATTGACCAAACTTATCAGATTAAGCATCAATTTAACAGATATTCAACAATACTGCACTACGCTAATTCAAGATATCCTCTCGCCACAAAATATCAAGATATTCTACAGATGTTTGAACAACCGAAAACCTGGATTAACCAACTCTGCTCTCAGATTGCTGATTGCTGCAATTGAATTCCGGAGAGGTACATTTGTGGACCATTTCTTAGACAATTTTGATCTTTCTCTGAAAGTGCTTCCTCAACTACTTACTCCGTCTAAAGCAGAGCTGGAAGATCCAAGAAAATCACAGAACAAGAACTCTATTCGTCATAACTTCATCGTATTTTGGATCACTCTCTGTCAACAAGCTAGTCCACTGACCAGAAAGGATCTGCTTTCCAACAACCGCAAAATCACAACCAATTGGTTTAAACTAATTCACACACATGACTCTGTGGAGCTGATTGAGCAAGCACTCGACTTCATGGAATCTAGCGTTTTGGATGAAGTTGCATACAAAAAAATGACAAAGTGCAAGATATTTGGTGACTTTATCCTGAAACAGCTGGTGAATCTATATTCTGTGGAGTCCGTTCGAGAACACCTGCATAAATTCTTGGTCAAAGTGTCTTGTGATTACGATAATGGACTTGTCTTTGCTGAGGATAAGCTTTGGAGCTCTGAAAGTGGTGTCCCAGTCACCGTTGGGGATCAAATCTTCAGAGTCCACAATAAACTGATTTTCAATCTACTAGTGAGCTGCAAGCCATGGACTGATGAGAAACAGCTGGAGCTTGTATTTTCTGTGCTGAAAGCTGTTCCTGAACTTGTGCCATGCTACAATCACAACTTATCGCATACAATTGGAGTCCATGATCCGAAACTTACGGCTTTGTACGTTGCAGAGTCGCTTCTTCTCACTAAGATTATCGAATTGCCAACTCCAGAAGGAATTTTCAATTCTCCTCGCCAAACAGCATCCAATCTTGCGGAATACATTTGTCCTAATTCACTGAGAAGGACCTCATTTTCCAAAAGTTTGTCAAGCAGCACGCCGTTGATTCGTCATATCGGCTCGCGATTAATCGCCAATGTTCTCCAAAAGCTTTCGAAGACGGTGGGCTTACTCCCTGGAGACGTCAAAAATGAGGTGTTGGAAATTCTCGTCCAAAGACTTCCTGATTATAGCTCCATTGTTGGGGCGTTGAATGACAGCTACAAGACTCCGCCGTACAACAAACTTTTAATAGTCAATCTGTTGAAATGCTGCGAATACTATCAGTCTGTATTGCTTCAGCCGGTGTCTGTGTCTCTCTCGCAACTGAACCTGGGTCAAGAGACGGATTTCAAGGGAATCGACCTGGTCATTCTTGATAGCTACTTGAAAATCAACTCTGATTCGCAGCAAAACAAATGGTGGACTCCTGGTTCGTCTCAGAACTCGCTGTTTACTACAATCCTTCGTCTTCCATATCGACTCAATGAACCAGAGATGGTTAACAAGGTTTACGGCGTGATATCAAGCTTGATTGACTCATCGCTAATCTTTTCAGACTACAAGCTTGACAACAGTATCTTGATTTCACAGGCATATGCATTGGTTTACTCCCTGAACCAATACTCCTACTTTGTTAAGAACGACGAGGAAATTGATGCTGTTTGCAAAATCCTTGACGAGGCCATATCTAGATGCATGAGATCTCCATACAAGTATATCGATATCTCACGCGAATATGGTGAGTCGTTGAGTCCGTTCTACGTGGCAGTGATCGAACAATCCAGGTTTGCTACCCAAGAAAATGTTTTAATCTGGGTCAATCTTTTCAGCAGATACATGTTCCTGATTGGCGAGCCTTTGGAAAGCATGAAACAGGTCGTGAAGAAGTACTGGGATCGGAATGTCTTTGATTTTGAAAGCTACGAGACCTCATTGAAAGAATTTTGTGTTAAGTTCTATGGGGATGGAGAAGTGACATTCTTTGAAATGGTGTTAAATTATCCAATTTCAAAGCTCAAACGAGTTATTGGGTCAAAAGTTGCAATGTCCGACTTTGATGCTGTTGTCTTATTGAGAAGACTTAGTTTACTGCTCACGGACAAAGATCTAGCTCTTTCTGAGATTGAAGAATTGGTGGTTGACTTGATTTCGAAGGTGGGTAACTATTTGATTCAAAAGACAGATCTAGATGGTCTAGATTTTTTCAAAGAAAAGTACTGGAAGTCTTTGTACTTGAACGACCTGGACACAGAAAAACAATACTTTATGGCAGGACTTTTGAACGAGGTTTTCTACAATGTTTTTGAACTGGATGCTGGCGTCAAACCCAGATTGGCCGATTATTCTGCAGTTGTCGACAAAACTATTGAAGTTGCGGTCTCCTCTGCAGAGCAGAAGGTGCTCGCCAATTCTCTGTGGGTTTTGGAAGACGATCGATTGGTTTATCACCTGACAACGGTGGAATCTGAGATTATCAGAAACAAGGCTTTTGAACATGTCATTTCGAGGAACATAGTGTTAGAAGCCAGTCAGTTTCTTCAGTTAGCTGAGAGAGGTTGCAACTCTGTGTATTATCAACGGCTGGCCGAGAAGGTTGATATTTCCCTTCCCCAGGTTCACGAACTGCTCAACAAGGCTAAGTCTTACACAAACCTATATTTGGCTGTTTCCACCATCGTCAAAGTTAATCCAGAATATGCCAGTGATCTTGTCAATTCAGTTGACTCTTATGTTGAGGACTCCTCCGAAAAACTGAAATATCTTATCGTGCTACTTGAAATTACTAATTCGACCACTTTACGTTCACAGCTGATTGATACCGCAACCAGGGGACTTAAGCTCTTCATTTCATCGTCGCAACCAAAAAATATAACCAGCTACATCAAAATACTGTGCCACTCCGAATCTCCTCTCTTCGAAGAGCTCATGGAGTGCAAGCCATTTTACAACACCGCAGCTTACATTTTCAGTCCTGAGTCTGCAGAATTCGTCTCGACGACTTCTAATGAGAAAATCACTAAACCGTGGTGCTCCAAAGCAATGCTCTATATCACCAAGATGCTCGCCGAAATGGAAACTTTGTCGTCGCAGTTCCTGTCGTTTATTTCATCGTTGCAACCACTGATATCCAATACTAATATCTGGTCACTGGTTTCCCCATCTGTGCTTAACTCGCAGCTTGAGGTTTTGCTTTCCAAAAAATGGGTCCGAAACGACGAACTGCTCAAGTACGCAATCTGGCTGCTGATGCCTGGCACTAAAGCCACTGTCCAATCTGACAAACATGTTCAAATTCTTATTAACAATAGATTGAACGTTTTGAACGAGCTTCCAAACAAGTCGAACCTCTCGAGTAGATACTATACGGCTTTAGTCCTACACTATCTTTTTAGCTACGAGAGTCGAACAGTGGCGAACTTGGATATTGTGAGACGTATATTGGGATTCTACTCTGGTTC
Source organism: Ogataea nonfermentans (assembly GCA_003706255.2). Classification (NCBI taxonomy): domain Eukaryota; kingdom Fungi; phylum Ascomycota; class Pichiomycetes; order Pichiales; family Pichiaceae; genus Ogataea; species Ogataea nonfermentans. The sequence continues at coordinate 257,786 of PPKT02000002.1, read as the reverse complement.
CCTTCGTGCGGACGATCTGATTCTGAAAAACATCCTTCTTGAGATCGAAAAAGGCGTTAATCAAAGCTGGGTTAGTCTTGTCGTCAACTGGGAAGTTTTAGAGATCGACTCCTACGAAGCTGCCAACACAAACTTAATTTCAAACACAAACCAGGGATTAGTTATCAATCTGTCTAAAAGGTTCATCAACAACTCTATCTCGACATTCTATGGAGCAGCCGAGCAATTTGTAATGCCTGTTGAGACCAGCTGGAACAACTGGTTAGATTTCTATGACCACAACAACGTGGTTCTCAAACACGCCATCACCGAAAATATTTACGAGAATACCATCTATGACCCCGAATTCATCATGCTCCTCATCATCAACAACGAGGAGTTGTTCAAGCTGCACGAGTCGCAACTTCTGGTGGATGTGAAACGACTAGCCGATGCTAACTTGCTGCAACTAATTGTGATGAACCTGGCCAACTCAAGCCAGAACATTAGAATCATCTCACGCAAAATTTTATTGTCGGCATATCTAACACTGGACGAGGAATTGAAGCAGATCACAGCACTGAAAGAGAATAAACCACAAACATCCGCAAATGTCCAACTCTTTTCGTTCAAAGACCGTGCAACCTTCAAAGTATATCTGGGAAATCTATTATCTATGGAGGATGAATGTTCACCTGTTATAATCGTGATGATTTCGAACCTAATCCCAATTCTCAACAACCCTGGTCACTATCTGTTCGAAAAGGCATATAGATACGTTCTTGGAGGCTCAAAATTCCGATCGTTTGACATTCCACTGCTGAAGTCGGTGACACAACAGTTTGTCTCCGATAAACATCTGGGCCGATCCACAGTGGACGACGACTATTATAAGCAGCTTTCCTGGGTTTTGCTGGCCTTGGAAAGGTCTCTGTGTCATCAAAGGGATCTAAAGGTCATTGGACGCAGTGGGTTATTGGAGTATCTGATGGCTTTGACATGCTCACCCTTTTTAACCTTCAAGCTCCAACTCGAAATCGGAAATATTTTGCATCGAATCAGCGAGCTACCGAACGGGGCAGATATGCTGGTTAGATCTTATGGCGTCTTGAGCTTCACGGAGTTGCAAAAACTGAAACTGACAGGACAATCTGAATTATCCAAAAGCTCAGTTTCTAAAGATTACCAATTGCTGGACTGGCAAAGATTTGTGCTCAAGACACGCGTGGCCGTTGACAAACGTGCGCGCGAGTGGACAAACGACGAGTTGGATCGAGCAGTGAAACGAGTCCTTATTTAGGATCTACGTCCATGTTATCTTCGTTCTTCTTGCTCTGTACTTTTCTAGCTGCCTGCAACGCTTTGGTCAGAAAAGACTCCTTGTCATTAGCGGTACTTTCTAAGCGTCCACTTTTAAGGACAATGTGCCCGTCAACTTTAGTCACAAACTCTCCATTTTCGTTGAAAACCAGCTCTGATCCCACGAATTTTGACCATTCTCCTTGGTACAGATTATTATTGACCTGAACGAGTGGACGTTGTTCGGCAAGCCCACTCAATCGCAAGTCTGCATGCTCTGCTGAACCTGCCTCCTCTAGCGAGTCCTTTAATGATTCCTTTTTAATAGAATTAGCATTTAATGGATTTTTTTCCAGATTCAGGTACTGGTTTGACGGGAACTTGAGTGCCACATACACGTCTTCAAACTCTTCGTCTTCAGATTTTTGCACGAGGCCTCGCCTCCTTTTTGGCCTTCTTGCGTGCCGCGATATCTTCCTTGCTTCCAGCCTCGTACTTAGAATTGGCAAAATGCCAATTCATCTTTGATCCGCCCGATAAGAAATCTGTGTTTCCGTTCATCGTAATGTTCCAACCGTCACCTTCTTTTTTGTAGCAGTCAAGTGAGCATGTGCTGCCAATCAGTCGAGTGCTCACGCCATCACCACCGTGTTCCGGTCTCAAAAACTCCATGTTGTTTTTGTATCCCAAAAGAGACATTCCCAACGCAATTTTGCAAGCAGCATGAGTCACCAAAATAATACTAGTCACATCTGGGAATTGTGATTCTAGCTGAGGAATGAAGCGTTCCCAAAATTTCTGGCACCTTTCAAATAGCTGCTGTTCATCTTCACCTTCGCGTGACGGTATCACTGTATCTCCAGGCCACTTGGACGACAATCCGCTAAAAAACTGACTCAAAACATCGATTTTAGCAGGCTCTGGAATAGTGGCTCTCTTTGGCTTGTACCATTCACCAATGCCTCGTTCAAGAAAAATATCCAGCCCCAGCTCTTTAGCAGCAGGCTGGATTGTTTCGACACATCGATAGAATGGACTGGAGAAAATTAGCTGCGGTTTTTCATCCACATCGTGGGATAGGAACTTGCCTAGCTCCTCTGCCTGTTCTACCCCTTGTGGTGCCAGCATTGGGTCACTTTCGTTGTCACCCGTCGGGCTATTACGTTGCTTGCGCTTAGGAAGCCAGTTTTCGCGGTATCCGTGCCGGACGATGTAGATAGTTTGTAAAGGCATGAAGATAGTCTATACAAAAACTAGATTCGATAAATATTATTCTTTAATCTCCACGTGGCGGTGCGTGGCGGTGCACTTATCTTTACACCACTAATTACTTTCTTTCGTCTCTGGCTCCACCGGTTTGTCTGTCTCCTCCTCCTCGTCATCCCAGTCAAATTCCTCTTCGTCATCAGCAGGCTTCTGTTCTAGCATCTCCTTACGTTTCTTCTCTTCCTCTAGAATCTTGTGCTTGCTGGAGAAGTAAATCTTCCAGAACAACGTTTCATCCATTTCTTTTGGAACAAGCTCTTCAAACACCTTGAGGCTCTCAAGGACCATCGACTTGTCAGCCTCGTCAGCCTCGCTCAACTCGTATTTCTCAATAGTCTCATCTTTGGCATTGGCCAGGTAGAGCTCCTTATTGTTCTGGAGCTCATGCAGTTGTGCCTCCAAACGGTTCGTGGCCAAGTCCTTAGGCATGTTGAACATGACCTCATCCTTCTTGTCGCCGGCAGCGTCTGTAGTTGCAAAATTGAGGTTCAGACCTGTTTTCGTGGTCAAGAAGCTGCCCAGCTTTGAAGCATAGCCCAAAGTCATATTCTCAATTTTCTCCAAGTCCTGGTCTAGCTCATCCAGATACTTGTTGGTGTTCTCGTTTAGATTTTGGAGCAATTTGCCAGAATTCTCCTTGATCTCTTTCAGCTCCTCCTCGTTGAACTTGCTTTGTAAAGTGGTTAGGTTTTTCTCCAGGTTCTCTTTCGTAGTGCTAATCGTCTTCTGGATGTCAATGTTCTTGGCCAACTCTTTCGTCTCCGTAAGATAGTCTGGCAGTTTCTTCTGAACAGTGCTCAGAAACCCACTGAACGAATTCCACCCTGAAACAGTAGAGGTCTCCAAGTTAGAGTACACCTGTTCAACTTTGTCCTCAAACTCGGAAACCAGCTGCTCTGTCTTCTGGTCAGTGTGCTGAGATTCTTGTGTTTCAGTCTCAATAAATTCCATGTTGTCAAAAATTAATTATCTTAATTAATTATCTTAATTAATTATCTAAATTAGTTATTTCTTTCCATCCAATTTATTATGCCCGAACCATTCACACCACCAATTAAATTCGCAAAGGTCAATACAACCTTTTCCCGTGGGGCTTATCCACGGCCCATAAACTACAAGTACTTACAAACACTTAAACTAAAGACCATGATCTACCTGATGCCGCAAGAAATAACCATGGACAATGATCCGTCTTTATTCTCCTTCTGTACCAAGAACAAAATCAATCTTGTTCACATCGAAACGGACAACTCCACAAAAGACAAAGGAAAGAAAAGAGGAATCCCAATTGACCAGGAACAGGTCCTGAAGATCCTGGAGATTGTTCTGAACAAAGAATGCTCGCCAATATACCTATTTTGTACTAATGGAGGCCAGATCACCTCACTCGTGATTGCTTGTCTCCGAAAATTACAGCTCTGGAGTTCTGTCTCCATCTATGATGAGTTCGTCAATTACAGTACAACTATTAACCAGAATGACCGAGCGTTTATCGAACAATTTAAGGCAAGAATGAAGCTTCCACCAATAGCCAATCGTGTCGATTGGATCTGGACTGGACTCAGCTCCAACATTGTCCAGAATCATCCAAGCATGCAATTTATCACCTTTGACGACGACTTTAAAGAAGAAGCCATCAAGTTGTAGCCTAATCAAATAGCATACCCGCAGCCATCTCCAGATTGTTATTGGCTTGTTGCAGAGCAAGCTCAGCCTGTTTGCGATCAAATCCCATGGCCACCAATTGGTTCACCTTAGTAGGATCTGCACTAGTCAGCTTAGGAGTCTCAATTCTGGGTCTCTTAGGTGCGGCAGCAGCAGGCTCACTGAAAATGTTTCCTCCAAACTGAGACGAAGGAGGAACTGTTTGTGCCATGAAATTTGGACATTCCTGTTCAGGCAGGAACGTTGTCGCTATATCATCTATCACCAATCTATTGCGTTTCAGATCTATGCATGCCTGGTATCTCCTCAACATGTCCAATCCCAACAGCATTTCCACATGAGTGTCAATAACGGTAAATGTGCAAGGGAAATAGCCGGATTCTATTCTGAGCGGAGCAGAGTGGATTCTGCCCAGGATCTTTGTCGATCCAACACCTCGTGCTTCTCCAATAAACCGTCTATCAATCAATCTCGTCAAACCAGTCTTCTCAGCCAAAGCTGGGGACATGATTGTTGTTTGAGCCCCAGAATCAACAAAGGCCTTCACTGGGAATCCATTGACCTCGCAATTAATGTACAGCATATGGACGCTCGTGAAGGATTCCGGAGAGATTTCCATGGCCGTACGCAAGTTCTCTTCGATAGCCTCTTGGTTGATCAGCTCCATAATTTTTTTCTGGTTCTCAGGGTCGTCTGGATTACTGTAAAGCTGGGTTAGCTCTTTCTGATGATTTGCCTGCAAGTTGCGCTGATTCTCAACCATCTTGATTGCAAGCTCTCTGAACCTGACAGGATCATTCAAGGATGCTCTGGTTTCGGGGTCCAGCTGCGACTGGATCTGAGGGTTCGATAAGTACTGTTGGCGCACAGTCTCCAATTGCGTGTCTAGGAAACTATTCTGCTGAGATTGCGGAACTCTTTGGGCTGGTTGAGTCTTCTTTTGCTTCAGAATCAGAAGATCGTCATTTTTCAGCCCCAGACTCTTTAGGGTGCCGGGTTTGGACAGATCTAGCTCCTTGCCATCGTAAACGAGGACCTGTTTGGTTTCGTCAATATTGGACTCAGATTTCAAATAAGCCTTAAAGTCTGCAAATTCAAGCTCCTCAGGCAGGTCTGCAGTGATAATTTGGTCGGTCTCTTCCACAGCGATAGTTAAATTCATGGGCTATGTTTTGTCCGTGGCAAATCTGGGGAAGTTTAAGATTATATTTATTTTTCGCCACTGGCAGTGCATAATTACTAATTATCAGATGAAGCGTACTTTGGTGGCCGCTTCTGAGGGTGGCGAAACTGCCATCAAGAAGGCAAAGATTATGCAAACTGACGCATTGTTTCCGAAATTGGCTTTTTTAAAGTTGAAGAAGCCCGCAGATGTGTCTTTTGACCACTTTGAAGACAAAAATACAGCTACATTCGTGGATGGGTTAAAGTACATTGTTGGTAAAGACCCGACGCTAGTGTCTTATCTATCTAAGCCATTTGGATCTTACCTGGCTGGAACAGACGATCCGAAACCGCTGAAATTCTACTTCGACAGTCTTGTCAGTGGCTTGATTTCACAGCAGATTAGTGGTAAGGCCGCCGCCGCAATCAAGAAGAAAGTCATCGACAATCTGTCAGAAGATAACGACTTGCCGCCGGCTGATGTCTTTGTCTCTAAATCGCTCGAAGAACTGAGGAATTGTGGTCTGTCTTATAAAAAGGCCGAATATGTAGGTCGATTGGCCAGAGCGTTTTCGAGCGATCCAGAAATCCCGCCCGAAGGAATCAAGTTTACAGAGGAATACTTTCTCAATACGGACGATATCACCATCAAACTAGATTTGCAGAAGTTCAAAGGAATAGGGCCATGGTCTGCCTCGATGTTTTTAATGTTTGCGCTCGAAAGATACGATATTTTCGATGCCAGCGATCTTGGAATTCGCAGAGGAACTACTGTATATCTATCTGAACGACCAAAATTGCTTAAAGAGATCAATACAAAGATGAAGAGCTTAGATTTACCTCGATTACCTAAATCGTCGATGAATCCGAAATACGTCTCCGACCACGTTATCAAATTTCTAGCTAGCCAGTTTGAACCCTACAAGAGCGTATGGATGCAATTGTTGTGGCGTATCAGTGACACCTCCATAGATGCATTAGAATAATGTACATATGTAGTAAGCCTATTATTATGCTCAAGCGGTGCTTGAAGTCGTTCTTTGGCCAGAGGGCACAAGCATAGCCAGTTGTCTTGAGTTGATGAGCATTTTCGGCCGCTTGGACACCAATTTATCGCCTTCGTATTCTTCCACGTCTTCGAGCACGACGTTAACAAAGTCGTCGAATCCAACTAGATTTCCCACAAATTCTTGGTCTGTAGACATGATGACCCAGATTCTGGTCCCTATGCACTTGTCGATGAGCTCCAAAGGCAGCACGATATCCGACATTGTAGCAGAATGTTGATGGTTTGATGAAATAAAAATCTATAGAAAAAACCTGTGCCACATGAGCCATGCGTGGCTAAGTAGGGAATCTCACTTAGTGGAAAAATGTTATCAAAATTTAATTACACGATATTTCCTATTCTATGACTTCTATTGAATCGACCACGGAATCGTCGAGTTCGACGTCGTCGCAGGACTCCAAGTCGCGGCTGAACTCTGTGGTGAAGCAGAAGCCTGACCATTTGTGCATCAGGCCACTTACTGTGTACGACTTGCCGCAGATTATGGAATTAGAAGTCGATGGATTTCCTGAGCACGAAAGGGCTTCGCGTGAGAAATTGGAGTACCGGCTCACTGTGTGTCCCGAGTTGTGCTCGGGGCTTTTTGTTCGCGAATTCGAGCCTAATGCAGCCCAGAACAACTTGCCTCCTCCACGGTCAACAATAGCGAAGGAAAAGCTTATTGCACACATCATAGCAACTAAAATGATTGACGAAACTATCACGGACCGTTCAATGGACATTCCAAAGGATGAGAATGATACTGAGACGGGCCATGTGGAAAAAAGCCGGATTATTGGTATCCACTCCGTGGTTGTGGACGGACAGTACAGAGGCCTGAAGTTGGGCTCGCTGCTAATTAAAGACTATTTGCAGAAACTGAACCAGCAATTTGTTGCGGAGAAGGTGGTTCTGTTGGCCAAGAGCGAAGTTACTCCGTTCTACAAAAGTCTTGGTTTTGTGGACGACGGAGTCAGTGCTTGCAAGTTTGCTGGTGAGGAGTGGCATGATTTGCATTGCGATCTAACGCACGAGGAGGATGACGAAGAGATGTGATTTAAACTATCTACTTACGGCCATAGATGGCTAATTAAAAGTATGGGTCAAATAACCGTTGGAGCCAGTGGTTGCGAAACACCCTCATTCCATAGGTTGATCCTTTTTCGAAGTTGCCGCGCAGCCGTGCTTTCACAAAGTCTCGTTCTGCATTTCGGAGATATTGTTTGTAGAAGCTGAAACTAATGATTGCGTATATTAGACCCACAAACAGGTCCAATCGCCAATGGTGATCCAAATACATGGTCGCCCACCATTGCGTCAGGACAAAAATTAGAGCAGCCGCTTTCGGAGTGTACCATCTTGTGTAGAATGCAATGAACAGAAAACATTGGACAGCCATTGCTGAATGTAATGAAGGCAGCGCTCCAAATACAATAGGACTTTTGTGGAAGCCGTTTGAATTAAGATGAGTTCCCAGAGCCAAGTCCACCCGAGTCAACCCAGCAGCGTATCCAGGCATGTCGTAGTCTGCCGTTGAGTCCTCGCCGTGCAAATGGATGAACCACGGCGGTGCGTTCGGGAACAGCATGTGTGTGATGACACCGGCAATATTTTGACTTCCTAGGGCGAACGAAAACCATTTGACTGCACCCGGAGTCTGGAACACGTACAGATATATCGCAGTGAAAAGCGGTGCCAGGAAGTGGAACAACACATAAGACACCCATGCAGCGATGTCTCGCGGAGTAGTTTGGGGATAAATGCCAGCGTGGTCGAGGTTGAGAAGAGGCCAACATAAAGCAAGCAGGAGTGGTGCAGCCGCATAAATGCACGAAGCAGGTAAATAAGTTGGCTCCGTAGCCAACACACGAGTCTCCAAACTGCTTGCAGTTGACTCGCCGCTGGAGTTGGCCACTATAGTAAGCTCCATGTCGCCTTCATCGTACTGGTTCTGCACGTAGTCTTCATTGTACTGGTTCTCTGCATCCTTCGAAAGAATCGAAAACTCAAAGAATTCATAGCTTGATTGAAACGTCTGACGATTCGGCACATGATACTGGTAATCCCAGAGCAGATATGAAATGGTGGTGATGAGTAGTAGAGATATCCATGCAGAAATTTTATTTGTATCGAAGATAAACTCGTCTAGTGACTTTGCGAGTCTCACATGGATTGTTGGCCTGACTTCGTTGGGAACTATGCCTGCATTCTTGAACATGAGTAGCCATAAAAACACTGGTGAGAAGTTGATCGCAAAATTGAGGGTCAACTTTCCGATTGATCTGCTATTAAGTGCCTGCAGAATCATATGTCTTGCCATCCGGAACAGAAGCACTGGCAGCCTGACAGCAATGGATATAGAAACCATGGTTGAAAAGCTGCTTTCTGGACCAAATGTGCAGTTGTTCAATAACTTCCTATAATTTATTCCTTATTTTCGGCAGTGTACTGGTAGCTGTGTAGTTTTCCGGAAAAAACCGTTCCTGCGTTTTAAGCCCCGTTTCGTATGTCCGAAAGAATAAGGCGGAGCTAAAAAAATAACATTTTGCAAGTACTATAACGAAAGAGATAATAGCATTAGCTTTATTCTATTTCTATAGTCCTATTCCGCCTCCATTTATCAACAATTCAGGAGATTCGGTGATCATGGTGGCTGGTCCAGTGGTTATTTGCGGATTGTACAACTGTGTGAAGTATTGCCCTGCTCCTTGAGAAAAGGAAGGTGTTTTTTCGCCCTGCGAAAGCTCGATATTGGTATAGAACCAGCCCATTCCATCCCAAATCCGCGATCTCCAAGGGATGATGTTGGCAAACTTATAGATGATGGTGACGATCGAGTTGTACTCTTCCAAGTTGGGCTGGACAGTTCGGGTCTCGTAGTCATAGATCATGGAGGTATAGTTAGCAACGATCTGGAGATTCGTATTCTGCGTAATCATTGAGCCATATTCTGCCGAGTGCGACTTGTAGTCCAGCACAAATCCCTCGATGACGGCCGAAATGACGTTCTCGTAGTTATAATTAATAGTTAGAGTCGAGTCTCTGGTGATCTGCTGCGCAGGGAGCGAAGTCATTGAGGCGGTCGGCGTTGGCAGCACCGTTGTAGACGACAGCATTGTGGTGATAGTCGTATAGGAAGCAGTCTGGGAAGCCATTGTTGAAGAAGCTCCTGCGGAAGCTAGCGTAGCAGAGGCGGTAGCTGAAGCTGAGTTCAAGTCTGAGATATACACCCACGGCTGGTAATACGTCTGCGTCCAGTAGCTTGGGTTAGGGCTTGATGTGTCCATCTGCATCTGGAAATAAAGATAAGTGCTTTTGGCTTCTTCCAGGATGCGGCCGCTCCAGGGAAGCTCTGTGAGATATCCGAGTAAGGTATCACATTCGAGGTTGAACCGCAACAAGTCTGACTCATAGTAGTAGGCAGAGAAGTGCTCGTTCAGATTGGTAGCGAACCCAGGATTCGTCATCACCATGTCGTTGTATTGACGGCCCCACGACAAAATATCATAGCATAGGGCATTACATTTGGCCAGCTTGTAATAGTAGGAATAGGTGTAAGTGTCCGTAGGGATAATAACCTCTGTATCCCAGGATTCCGATGTAGGCATGGAGCTGGGATATGTCACTATCTGGGTCACGGCCGAGTCCACAGACGTGAAACTCGTATAGTAATCGGTGACGTTTTGAAGCACTTCAGATTGGAGTGACTCCGGCAGCTCGGTGTACATTTTGAGTGCATAGTCAACCATTGAAGTAGCCACAAAGTGATCGAGGAAGAGTTCGGTGTCGTAGTGGTCGATGATGGAGGAAAAGACCGAAGCTTCGCTCTGAGCGAAATAGGACGTTTCACCTCCAAAGAAGAAGTAGTCTCGCAGGGCCAGTCCAACAGCATAATTGTAGTCACCCTCGGCCACAACAGGTGCGATTCCCGCAACCAGCGGAATCTCTATAAGGGCTGCCAGCAAGAACAACATGAAACGATGACAAATTAGACTAGAGATCTCACAGATGAGAAATCTCCGCGATATGCAACGGTGCAGAGATGTAACTTTTATTTTTTTATTCTTCAAGCTTTCGTTCCCTTTTGCTATGGACCAATTTACCAGCACGTCTTTGGCGCAGATGATGCAGGCTCATGCGTCCCAACAACCGCAAATTAGCTTGGATGTTGACAAGAAGCGAATTGACGTTCTTTTGCGCATAAATACTGTGCTATTGCACAAATGCTTGATTCTTCAGCCATATGTCCTGTCTAAGTCCAATATGATGAATCCGGATTATAATCAGCGGAAGGACACGTACCAGAACTATCTGAAGCGGATCCATTTTAATCTGACTTGTCTGGCATCCATCAACGATATTCATTCGACGCCTCCCAATGCTCCCAAGAAGAACTACAGTATTCCCCAGATCGTGCTACCTCCGCCCGAGCTGCCCGAGCTTAACGAACCGTACAAGCTTCTTAACCAATTGTATCCGGAGGCATTTCCGTTTTTTCAGCGGCGAATGGAGCTTCTTCGGCAACAACAGCAACAACAGCAACAACCTCAACAACAACAACAACAACAACAGATCCCTCAAATTCCTCGACAACAGCCACAGCACCAGCAGCCTCAACCTCAACCTCAACCTCGGCAGCCAACACAGCAGCAACAGCAATTTCAGTTCCGCAACCAGACCTTTCCACAGGAGGGGGCCAGCTCGAGGGTGGGCGAGAGCCAGCAACCTCAGCAGAGCCAGATGAATTTTGCATGGAGTTCGCCTTCCGACCTGCTAGGACAGCAGCCAAAACCACATCAACAGACGCAGCAGCCCCAACAGGCACAACAGGCACAACAGGCTCAACAGTCCCAGCAGCTTTACTCGCAATTTATACAACAACAGCTCAACCAGCAACAAAATCTTCAGAATGCACAGCCAATGCAGCCCCAACCCCAGCAGCCCCAGCAGTCTCAACAACCTGTGTTTGCCCAATACAATCCACAGGATTTTAATGGATATCAGCAACAGCCCCAACAGCCCCAACAGCCCCAGCAACAGCAGCAACAACAACCGTTTAACACCATGGCCCAGTTTGAGAACGCTAACGGTGCGTCGACGATGCTGTCCCCCGAGCAGATCCTGGCCAGTGCCAATAATCAGCAGTCGTCGAATCCCATGGACGGCTGGTGAACGGCTGATTCCCGCGTCGATCGACTTAAAAATGCTTTAAATAGAGACAGTGCGCGAAAGTAGTGATAAATAGTCAAGTATCGATTCCTCTCTTAAATCAATCATGCCGTCTGAAGTCGGCACCTCACGTTCTTTGGCAGACCTTACTCGACTCGTTGATGAGCTTGTGGAATCTTTAGATGTGGGATCTTCGCATTCCACGAAGGAGCATCTAGTAAAGGCATTAGAATGTATAGAGAACTACAAGGCCCTGGTAGGCAAAAAGAGTGCTGATGAACTCCTCAGTGGCGAATACGAGGAAAGTTTTATCTACTACAATGCAGCATCCAAAATCCTGAGCCAACTGATTCCTAACCTTCCCGATTATGCTCAATTGAAACAGAACCATAGCCTCAATCAATTTTATGTTGATCTAATCAATTATCTTATCCGACAGCGTCCCACGTACGACACAGTGAAACAGCATATTAATGGACAAAGTGACAAACTGCTTTTGCGATTGCAGACTCTCAAAAATGGCTCAGTCGGCGAAAACCATGTGTTATCCAAAAAGGACCCTGGTCCGCTCTTTGATTCATTCAAGAACTTTGTTACAGTCGACCAACTTACGGTCTTGCTTGAAGAGTATCCGAATAATGTGCTAGTGATAGATCTTCGTCGGAAACGAGAATTTGAGCTCGACCATATCGGCATGACTGATAACACCATCCAATTAGAACCCGTGTCCATTAGGGATAATTACGCCTGTGATGAAATTGAAAAGTACTCGATGATAACTAATAGTGATGAAGAACGCGATCTCTTTGCCAAAAGAGATACTTTTGATTTGATTGTGTTGCTCGATTATTCGTCTAAGTTTACTAGGAAAAGTCCCGAATTGGACCGTCTTATAAACATATTGACGCTAAAGAACTCAGGCAAATTCATCAAACGGCCTCCTCTGGTGCTTGAGGGTGGGTACAAAGAGTGGTCTGCTTCCAGATCATCCATTCCATCGCCCTTAGATGGTCCTAAACCCGTTTTTGGTGTAAGGAGAAAAGATTCGATGAGTTCTATTTCGAGTCACGAAGATCTCACTACCAAACAATCTGTCCCATACAACGAGAAAGTACTCATCAAAAATGTGGGCGAGTTCTTATCTCAACAATCGAATCCGCCATCCAGATATTCTTCAGCCGAGCCTAGAATCCCAATAGCAAAGCCGCACCACGAGATGTACGGACGCATGGACCTGGCCTCTTCAAGTCCTGGGCCTCTGGGATCTCCCTCCCGACCACGGCCTGCTTTTTTCTCTCCCGCTTCCTCGCCACAACCCAAGAGTCTACCTCCCAAATCGCAGCTTCCGATGCTACCACAGAAGCCGACACCACCTCCGGCACTAATCTCGCGCTCCAACTCTGAGTTCCAGCAGTCTCTCAATCTCATGACTGGTTTGACAAATCTGGGTAACTCGTGTTACATGAATTCTGGACTTCAGTGTCTGGTTGCATCCAGAAAACTGACTGAGTTTTTCGTGGTGGGATCGTTTAGACAGCATATTAATGTGAACTCGAGATTGGGATCCCGTGGTATTTTGGCAAACGAATTCTCATCTCTTCTGACAGAGCTATACAAGAAGTCGACACCCTCTAAGCCACAGGCTGTCACACCATTGCATTTCCGCAAAGTGTTGGCATCTCTCAACAGCATGTATAAAAACTTGGACCAGCAGGATTGCTCAGAGTTCTTGAACTATATTTTGGATTCTTTGCACGAGGACCTTAATGAGAATGGCAATCATCCAAAGTTGCCAGAGTTAACTAAAGAGGAGGAGGAGAAACGTGAAAAACTGCCCGTCAGAATAGCCTCGACCATTGAATGGGAACGTTATTTAAAGACCAACTTCAGCATAATTGTGGACATATTTCAAGGTCAAATCATGTCGCAACTTAAATGCTTAGAGTGCTCGACAACTTCCACGACATACAATGCCTTCAGTACCATCAGTTTACCAATACCTGAGGGTTCGGCAAAGCTCTCTTTGCAGAGCTGTTTCGACGAGTTTGTTAGGCCGGAACTTCTGGACAATGACAATGCGTGGATGTGTCCACGATGCAAGCTTAAGCAGCGCACTATGAAGCAGCTTAAGATCTCTAGATTACCCCAGGTGTTGATCATTCATTTAAAACGGTTCAAGATGGGTAACTACCTCACGAAACTCAACACATATATTGAGTATCCTGTTGAGCTGCAACTAGATAAATACTGGCCAAATGTGGAAGACGAGCTGGAGCGTGTTGAGCTTAGTAGATTACCAATCAGGGGCCAGGTTCCGCCTTTCAAGTACCGGTTATACGGTGTGATCAATCATTATGGAAACCTCATTAATGGCCATTATACATCTTATATCGATAAGGGAGCGGGTAACGGCTGGTGTCTCTTTGACGACGACAAAGTTTACAAGAATTGTTCACTCAACAAAGTCGTCAACGGTGATGCATATATGTTATTCTATGTGCGAACATGATCAATTCACGTCTCCAATAATAAACTTTCCTTCACTTGCCATAGTTAGATCAATAAACTTGTCGCATTTTGGGACCTCTCCATTAACATGGCCAATCACGAGCACACAGCCTTTCCATTGATCTATCAATGTTTTGCCTCTAATTATATCCTCATTGGACATTCCACTAAGCGACTCGTCTAATATGAGAATTTGGGGTTGGCTGATCAAGGCTCGTAGCAGAAGCACCATTTTTTGGCTGCTGACAGGTAGGTCTTTGAATTTGGCGTCAGCGTGCTGGGCCAAATCGACAATCTCCAAATACTTCTTAATAGCAGTAGATTGCTCGTCTGTTAATTTCGGCGGAATGTAGCTACCAGTTTGGTAGCCAGTCGATATAGCTTCCTGAACAGTGAGGTTTTTTGGAAAGATGGCATGCAACTCTGGCGAAGTGAAGCCAATCAATTTATTTGCGTCAAAGTAGTTGGTCTTTCCCGTGGCCCGAGGTATTCCATTCACCTTTATTTGTTTAGTCCATGCCTGTGGATGATCTAAAGTGATGAGCGAAAGAAGAGTGGTTTTTCCGGACCCATTCTTTCCTCTGATGTGCCACTTTTCACCATGTCTAACAACCCAGTTCAAATTCTTCAGTGCTGGTTTGCCCCGATAAACCACATTGACATCGTTCATTTCTATTAAAGGTGATTCTCCAAGTTTGACATTCTGTGTTCCGGGATGGTATATCTTAGCCTGAAGTTCCGATTTGATGTCAGACTGCTGCTTAAGATGCTCTTCACGAAGCTGGGAAAGCTTACCAGCTACCTCATTCCTCTCTCCTTGCGAGACTATTCCAGACTCATCGATAATTGCTATGCGGTCGATCCATTCGGGAATGTTGTCCTCGAGCTTCAGACCAAGACACACCGTGGTAGGATGCTCTGCCTTGGCCAAAACTTGAGACACAGTTTCTGTGGCAACCGGATCAAGACCTAAGAACGGATCTTCCACCATGAGCAGGTCTGGTCGACTATAGAGACTTTTGGCTATGCGTGCTCTGCGGAATTGGCCATTACTGAGAGTCGTAATATATTTGTCCTCGAACCCGCGCAAGTCCACCATTTCGAGCAGTTTCCCCACCAGATCCATATCCAACTTGTGCTGTGAGTTATAAGATATGTCGGCGACGAAAGTGGCCACTTTTTCGTCCACCTCTGCGTCTTTATAAAATTCATATCGACTGGACAAATGAGTAAATCCCCCGGAAGAATCAAGAGCTCCGTGGCCAAACGAGCCATTATTGACGAACCGCAAGAGATCTATTCTGAAATCGGGCTTAGTAAGGCTCAAAGGATACGTCCTGCCCTGTGGAGAGGGCGAGACAAAGCCGGAGCCTTTAAGAGTCTGGAGAAACTTTGATCTGTATGAGTTGCCCACAATAGCCCATTTTTGTCCCTGTTTAATCTCAAAGTTCAAAGGCCTGCTAAATACAGAGCCCTTAGTGCCAGCACCAAGTTGTTCAGGCACTATACAGCGCTGCAATCTCACTATACTGGACATAAATCTATCTATGTAATCAGAAAAAATGTCTGTCAAAACTCGGGCCGTGACCCAACGCGATATTTTCGTCGACTGTTTTCTGATAAACAAGGCGTAGTTGTTCTAGTGTTTATTACCGATGGACAAGTTCAACTCGTCAAGGGTGCCCGACGCACCCGTGGAAAACATCTCCATGCAGGAAAAACTGGATCTTGAGTTTGGAAAGCTCACTTCCAAGGAGTATCTATACACTTCCAAATGGGATCCCGAGCAGCCATTGAATCCGCCAATGGACGAGCCTCCATACTTTATCGTGATCTTCACCTACCTCAGTTATCTGATCCTGATTATCATCGGTCATCTGAAGGACTTCTTTGGCAAAAGATTCACGCCCCAGAGCTTTGAGGCCGTGATGGCAAAGGACGGATATCCGCCTTGGTATTCTGCTTTCGAGTCTTTCTATCCACGTCGACTGAAAAAACGTCTTGACGACTGTTTCGCACGTCCAATTCATGGTGTTCCAGGTCGTTATGTCAGATGTTTCAACCGGATCACTCCAGACTATAACGACTCATTCCTCTACGATGGAACCTCCAAGCCTCTGCTTAACTTGTCCTCATACAACTATTTGGGATTTGCTCAGTCTGTCGGAAGCTGCACAGACGCTTCTATTGAATCCGTTCAAAAGTATGGAATTTCATCCTGTGGTCCTAGAAACCAGATTGGAACCAGTGATCTTCACAGAGAGACGGAAAAAATTGTGGCCAAGTACTTGGATAAGGATGACTCGTTGGTGTTCTCTATGGGTTACGGAACGAACGCAAACCTATTTACGTCTCTGGTGAACTCAAAATGTCTAGTGATTTCGGACTCATTGAACCACAGCTCGATCCGGTTCGGTATTCGTCTTGCGGGAGCAGCTGTCAAGGTTTTCCCTCACAATGACATGAAACAGCTTGAACGGATTTTGAGGGAAGCTATCTCCCAAGGTCAGTCGAAAACTCACAGACCTTGGAAGAAAATAGTTGTTTGTGTTGAAGGATTATATTCCATGGAAGGAACTTTGTGCGATCTGCCGGCTTTGGTGGATTTGAGAGACAAGTACAAGTTTTATCTCTTTGTTGATGAGGCTCATTCTATCGGTGCGATGGGCAAAAGTGGTAGAGGTGTTACAGAATACTTTGGCATTCCAACATCGAGAATTGACCTGTTGATGGGTACTCTTACCAAGTCATTTGGAGCTGCAGGAGGATACGTGGCTGCCAACCAGGATATCATTGATCGTCTCAGATTGGACATCAGTACTAATGTTTACGGTGAGTCCATGCCGCCAGCTGTGCTCACTCAGATCATGACGTCTTTGAAAGTGATCACTGGAGAGCTCAACGGTAATGAAGGTAAGGAGAGATTGGAAAGAATTGCATTTAACTCAAGATATCTGCGTTTGGGATTGAAACGACTTGGATTTATCGTTTACGGTGTGGACGATTCGCCCGTTATTCCGCTGCTTCTTTATGCCCCACCAAAGATGCCTGCTTTCAGCAGAATGATGTACGAGCATGGAGTCGCCGTGGTGGTGGTTGGATATCCTGCAACCGAGCTGATCTCGTCCCGTGTGAGACTCTGTGTCTCCTCCTCTCTAACTAAAGAGGACATTGACCGCATTCTGATCTACTGTAACGATATTGGTGATAAGCTGTACTTGAAGTTCAGCTCAGGAATCTCGGGTGGTGCTAAGCATCCCGGCGATTACAAAAAGGGTATTGCTCCACGGTGGACCATCGAGGAGGTTCTGGAACGCACCCCAGAGGACTGCAAGAAACCATTTTATTAATGTAGCCTATATCTTACACTTATTAATCACAAATTTCAAATATTATATTCTATTTACAACTTGGCCTGTTCGATCAGTTCTTCTTCGCTCAACTCATCCACGTTCACCTTCTCACCATCCTTCTCCGCCTCCAAAGCCTCTCTGGCCTCCTTGTTTCTTTGCTTCTTAGCCATAGTAGCCAATCTGTCCTTGGTGAGCAATCTCTTCAACCTTAGCTTCTCTCTGCTATCGCGCTTTCCTGGCTTCACTAAAACTCTTCCAGGCCAGATCTCAAACTCCTGCATGTATTTCTTGTCAAAGGTGAACTCCATCTGGACCACATCGTCCGTGAGTCCCAATTTCTCGATGGTCCAATAATATCTTTCTGGATCGTCCCTTTTCAAGTATCTGAGCACCTTTTGTCTCTTTTGAGTCAACATCCGAGCCTGTCTGATGTGTCTAAGATCGTTTGGATTCTTCTTAATGTGATCCATCAAATTGAAAAGCTCAGCAGTCATCACAGCTGCCTGAACCTCTGACGAGCCAGTGTCTCCTTCAAATCTAGCAAACTCGGACACGGCCATGCTCTTGATCAGCACTTTTCTCTCCACGTTGTCTGAATTTCTCATGCTGAGTATTCGCAGCAAGATCTCCCTCTTTTCGTCTTCCTCTTGCTCGATAGTCTTCACGGTAACCTCGTCGTAACCAAGAGTCGAAACAGATTTGAGAATCTTAGACTCCTTGGCTCCATACAACAACTTGTCGACCTCATGCAGCTGGAAACCCTTGGAGAGAATGGTTGGCTCTTCAACCTCCATTCTGAGTCTCTCGATAAACGGATTGTTTGGCTTGCCTAGCACTGGATCCACCTTCTCTCTGTTCAGAATTCTGCTGGTCTGAAACACCAAATTCTGCTTCTTTTTCTGCGAGGCAATCTCCATCCGCCGCTGTCTAGACAAAGCGCTCGTCACCCGCGACGTATGGAACCGTCTGGCCTGTTCTTTAAACGCTTGCAACATGACGGGATATTGACGATTTTTTTCACTCCAAGTCTTTCATCAGGGTAACACAAGCCAATATTTGAAGTTCTCACCATGAAAAATTTTTCACCACTCTAATTTATATCCACTATGAAGTACATTCAATCTGCTGAACTGCTCGACATCCCTGAAGACGTCACTGTGCAAATCAAGTCTAGAATCATTACCGTCACAGGCCCAAGAGGTCAGTTGTCGAAGAATCTAAGACATATTGACGTGACCTTCACCAAGGTGTCGAACAAACAGATTAAGATTACTGTCCACAACGGTGACAGAAAACACGTCGCCACACTGAGAACCGTCAAGTCGTTGATCGCCAACCTCGTGACCGGTGTCACCAAGGGCTTCAAGTACAAGATGAGATTTGTGTATGCGCACTTCCCGATCAATGTTAACATTGAGACTGAGGACGGCCAGCCGTTTGTCGAAATCAGAAACTTCTTGGGTGAGAAGAGATTGAGAAAGGTGAAAGTCTACGAGGGCTGCACCGCCACCATCTCTACTGCCCAGAAGGACGAGCTCATTGTCGAGGGTAACTCCCTGGAGAATGTCTCACAGACTTGCGCCGACATCCAGCAGATCTGCAGGGTGAGAAACAAGGATATCAGAAAGTTTTTGGATGGTATCTATGTGTCTGAGCGCGGCCACATTGTGGAAGAATCATGATTTTTTATAGTTTGATGACATTTGCACAGATTTTGTGCTGGAAGTGCCGGGTGCCTTCCAGCGCTGCGAATCGTTACAGGCCGCATAAGACGGCCATTTACGATTACGCAAGTAGACAGAGTAGGACAAGTAGTGTCTGGTAAGTCTCTATTGATGCATATGCCTGGTGGTCTAGATGCTTTGTAATTTTTCTGGCGTAGGGAGTCTGGTGTCGCGTGTTATTACGGTTGTAGGTGTGGTTACATTTATTCTGCTGACAATTGGCTAGCCCCGCCGGTCTATATTAGATAAGATGCAGAATATCAATAGTTTGGTAAACAGGTGGTAGATCATTTATATGCGTGAGCTGAGTAATCTGTTTTCCACTTTTGGAAATATATAAGTTAGCCAAATCCGTTCTTCTTCGGCTACAGAATTTCAAATGGCTACCTTTGCTAGAACAGCCCATAGAATCAACTTTAGGCCTCTTGTTGCTGCCTCCGTGGCCTCGACAGTGCTTGTGGGAGCATATGCTTTGAGTGAATTTAATAACAGGAACCCAAGACCGTCGAATGGCTCTAAAATGCTAGCTGCATCTTCTTTGCTAGCTACTAATGTGAGAGAGGCATCTGCCGAGATAAAACCTCTTGACCATTACCAGGCAATTTACAATGACATTGCACAGAAGATCAGAGATGAGGACGATTTCGATGACGGTTCGTACGGTCCTATTTTGGTGAGATTTGCTTGGCACAATTCTGGAAGCTACAACCAGCACGACAATTCTAAGACCAAGGGAGGCTCGTATGGAGCTACAATGCGGTTCCCTGAGGAACAGAAGGACCCGGAGAACGCTGGTTTAATGACTGCACAGAAGTTCCTCGAGCCAATTAAGAAGAAATACCCAGATCTGTCATATGGAGATCTTTGGACTCTTGGTGGCGTTGTCGCCATCCAGGAGCTCAGCGGTCCTAAAATCAAATGGAGACCCGGTCGCAAAGATCTTGAACACGATGCCACACCTCCTTACCACCGTCTTCCAGATGCTTCGCAGGAGTCTGGCGACTACGTTCGGTCCGTGTTCAACGAAAGAATGGGTTTCACTGACCAGGAAATGGTGTGTTTGATCGGTGTCGGTCATGCTCTGGGTCGTTGTCACACCTACTCTTCCGGATATGACGGACCATGGACGTTTTCGCCAACTATGGTGACTAACGAGTTCTTTAAGCTTCTCTTGGACGAGAAGTGGAATGTTCGTCAATGGGGCGGCAAAAAGCAGTACACTGATGAAACCACAAAGAGTCTTATGATGCTCCCAACTGACATGGCTCTTAGAAACGATTCCAAGTTTAAACAGTACGTGGAACTGTATGCCAAGGACGAACAAAAATGCATGGCTGACTTCGCCGATGTGTTCAGCAGATTACTGGAATTGGGTGTTGCATTTCCTAAGACGACCAAGCCAATAACATTCAAGACATTGGATGAGCAGGATTTGTAAAATATACTAGGTAGTGCACAAAGCTCTGGACGGGAAAATCAAGGCAGGAAATAGATTATTTAATTATTAGCACTTTTTGTTGACGTCCTCGCGGACGACAGAAACTATTAAAATTTAGTTAATCAACCAAATTTAAAGGTCTAGCAATTTTTATAGTGATCTCAATTATTTTGAACTACCATGGTTAAACCAATCATTGCGCCTTCTGTTCTTGCTGGAGATTTTGCTCAGCTTGGCTGCGAATGCCATCGCATGTTCAAATGCAATGCCGACTGGGTCCATCTTGACGTGATGGATGGCCATTTTGTTCCTAACCTCACGATGGGCCCTCCAATTATCTCCAGCTTGAGAAAAGCTGTCCCAAGAGATGAGTCAAAGCCAGGGAAATTCTTCTTTGACTGTCACATGATGGTCGCCAGTCCGGAGACTTGGGTTCCTGAAATCGCGGAAGCTGGAGGAGACCAGTACACCTTCCACTACGAGGCCACTAAAGACCCACTAAGTCTGGTCAAACTGATCAAGAACCACAACATGAAGGCTGCCTGTGCAATTAAACCAGGAACTCCGGTCGATGTGCTTTATCCGCTGGCTGAACACCTCGACATGGCCCTTATTATGACTGTGGAACCAGGTTTCGGGGGCCAATCGTTTATGCCAGAAATGATGACCAAGGTCGAAGATTTGCGCACTAAGTACCCACATCTTGATATCCAGGTGGATGGGGGCTTGGGCCCTAGCACAATCCCTGCTGCTGCCAAAGCCGGAGCTAATGTTATCGTGGCAGGCACCTCAGTCTTCAAGGCTGCAAAACCAGAAGAGGTCATTCAGCTTCTCAGAGACCATGTTTCCAAGGGGTTGGAAGCCAGAGGTGTTCTTGATTAGATAATTGATAGTCAGACCAGTCTCGAATAGGACGTGTAAAGTTTTGCTATAGAAAAATATAATCTATATAGTCAAAGGGCCCCCGAGCGTGGTTCCCTCTCCTGAGACATCGTATTTAAAGCCATTAGATGCTGCATCCTCGACTACAGCCCAAAGAGCAGTTCGCACTGTCTCTTGTGCCTGTTCTGGAGCATCGTCGGTGTCCATCTCTTCCTGCTTAGCTTGGAGGTCCACAAGAAGCTGAGCCGGGTCCATGTTGCGGGCCTTTGCGTATTTCTTGTTTCTTTCGATCTTCTTGCTCTTTTTGTTTGATAATGTGGTAGTTGTGATGCCCGACGTGGTAGTAGTTCCATTGTACAAAGCCAGAGCCGTCGACTTAGGTGCAGTCGACCGACTGATATTGCGCACACCCGAACGTCTCTGACCAAGACTACGGCCTTTCTGCCGTCTCATGATGTTGTCTTTAGGCTTGTTGATAGAGTTCTTGGAAGGCATGTTGGTTTGATTTCAAGTGAAATATTTTTCAAATTTTTTCCAACTACTCCTCGCCCCAGATTCGATAAGATAAGCTAATAAGGGTGAAGGGGGACAAGTATGCTGGCCGCCGAGAACCAAGGCTGATGATCGATTTGTAACCAGTACAGAGCAATATCGGTGTTAAATTTTGGCTGAGGTTGATTGAGTATTCCTAAGATGCAATCTAATTGTACGCCGCTGCCGTGAGATATTATAAATAGCGCCAAATGGAAATGACTTTCTTTAGTTGCAGGCTTCTCTTTTTGGACGCCAGTAACTCACCCACCATGCTTCTAGACAATCGCACCAAGTGTTCAAGTATTTGGAGTCGAGTATGGAAAGAAAGGTCCAATCGGTCTACTAGGAGCCTGCGGGCTTAGTAACTGTGTTTTCCGGCTTCATCACCCGGGGGCATATTTGAACGGATTGTATACCCTCTAGCAAGAGTGGTGGGTTTATTTATTTACTATTAAAGAAAGACCTCATCCAGCCTCACTGTAATGGCGACAGACGGATCCCCCACCTACGGTGAATAATCGGGCCTAGTATCGTGGGAGAAAAGTCCGATCGGCTCGCGGAAGGCGGCCGTATTCTAGGCTGATAACCTGGGGTATATTCATACAAGATCTAATACCCTCTGTCGTCGTGCCTCCAAATTGACTGTGGATCATTGGGCAGTGTGGCTGGAAGACTGTCTTGAAGTGGATTTAGGGGAGGAGCGTTGACGCCGCCGTTTGCGGGGGGAGGGGGGGTGTCGAGCTTTTTTGAAAGGTCACGTGACCACCGTTACTATGGCAACCGGGATTCAAATATCTGTGTAACCATAGTAACCGGCATTTGGTTCACCCCCACGTGCATAAGAGCTAGTAACTGGTTACCATTAGCATGTCTCATTCATACATTTGAGAAGCGCTTGTGCAACGCGAATCATGTTAAAACTTGGCCAAATACTTATCTACGCTATTTCTGAGACTCTTTATGGTTTCTTTCTGGTTCTCCGACTTGAAGACCGACGTTCCGGCGACTATAACATTTGCTCCTGCCTTTGCAGCTGTCTCGACTGTGTCTCTGTCTAACCCGCCATCAACTTGAATATCCAGCTTTGGATACTGTCTTCTCAACTGTTGCACCTTGGGCATCATGTTTTCCATAAACGATTGTCCACCAAATCCCGGCTCGACTGTCATCACCAGCACCATATCAAGATCCGCAGCAAGTGGCAATACGCTGTCCACGTGTGTTCCTGGCTTGATCGCACAGCCAGCTCTCATTCCGTGTTTTTTGATGAGCTGGATCAGTTCATTTGGGTTTTCGGTTGCTTCCAGGTGGAAAGTATACTGGTTGGCACCAAACTTTGCCACAGTCTCGACCCATTGTTCAGGATTTGCCACCATCATATGACAATCAAAAAAATACTTCGCTGTGTTTTGGAGCAGCCCGCGTAGCTGCTGGATAATAGGAAGACCGATGGAAATATTTGGCACGAAGTGGCCGTCCATGATATCAATATGGATCCAGTCGCTCTGGTTGAGAAACAATTTTGTCACGTCATTGCCGAGCACGGTGAAATTGGCCGATAGTATGGACGGAGCAATGATTGATTTAGGACCACACATAAGAAAACTAACTGTGTGAGAAATGTAGCCAGTATTTATATGGCGCGGCTAAATAGGCTAAGGAGAGAAGTATTTACGGATAATGTTTGTTCCTTGCCCAGACAGATCGGGAGTGTTGATATGGGCCAAGGGCTGGACATTTTAGAGCTGCAGATTTAGTCACAAGCGTTTTGGCCTGCACGTAGCAGGATTAACTGTTCGGGAAAAAGGTGGCTAACCGGCCAGTATCCAAAATGGATTTTAACGCAAACTTACACGGATCACATCCAGATGGGACAGATAGGTGTAGATGGCAATGATATCCGTTGTTAGTCGGCGTTTTCTCAGGAACATTAAATTTGGACGAGATCGAGAAATTTCTCCGCCGATTTCTGGTTTTTAACTTTTATCAAAATCTTTGCTTGTGAATGAACACAGCAAGGTTATTTGGAAAAATCGTATCTAACAAACCTTCTTTAACCTCGGTTCGAACTCTGATGACTGCAATGGAAAGACTTGACAACGTCAACAACGTGCTGACTTCCAAACGCCGGAAGCTCGACTCCGAGTGCAAACCGTTCCGTACCACGGTGGTTGGCTCAGGCAACTGGGGATCGACGATTGCCAAGGTGGTGGCTGAAAATGCACTGGAACGGCCGGACGAGTTTCACCAGACCGTGAAAATGTGGGTTTTTGAGGAAGTGGTTGACGGCCGCAAGCTTACAGAGATTATCAATACTCAACATGAGAACGTCAAATATTTACCAGACATTAAGCTTCCGGAGAACGTTGTTGCCGTGCCGGACCTTGTGGAGGCCTGTGCAGATGCAGACATCATTATTTTCAACATTCCCCACCAGTTTCTGGCACGTATTCTACAACAGCTCAAGGGCAAAGTTGATCCTAAAGCGCGCGCTATCTCGTGTCTGAAGGGTCTGGAAGTGAGCAAAGACGGATGCAAACTTCTTTCGACTCATATTACGGAGGAGCTCGGAATTTACTGTGGTGCTTTGTCAGGAGCCAATCTTGCTCCTGAGGTTGCCAGAGAAAAATGGTCAGAGACCACTGTTGCATACAGGCTCCCTGCTGATTTCCGTGGCGAGGGAAAGGACGTGGACCAGACGGTCATTAAGCATCTATTCCACAGACCGTACTTCCATGTGCGGGTGGTGGACGACGTTGCCGGCGTGTCGCTGGCTGGTGCCTTGAAGAATGTGATTGCCATGGCTGCTGGTTTTGTTGAGGGTCTTGGTTGGGGAGACAATGCGAAATCTGCCGTGATGCGGATTGGATTGGTGGAATTAATTAAGTTTGCTCAAACTTTCTTTGAAGGCTGTGAGTCGACGACTTTCACCCACGAGAGTGCCGGTGTGGCCGATGTGATCACTACATGTGCTGGAGGAAGAAATGTTCGTGTTGGAAAGTACATGGCTCAGCACAAGGTGAGTGCTTTGGAGGCAGAGAAGGCTCTTTTGAACGGCCAATCGTGCCAGGGAATCCACACTACCAGGGAGGTTTATGAGTTTTTGACCGCACAGAACAAGATCGAAGAGTTCCCGCTATTCAAGGCTACGTATCAGATCATTTACGAGGGTCTTCCGATGGAGAGGCTGCCGGAATTGTTGGAGCATGTCGAGGACTAAAAAAACCCAGTTCAGAAAAATAGCGAAAAATAGTAAGAATAAATTATTATATATTGACGAGAAACTTGTTTGATAAAATGATTGTTGGTAGACAACTTTGGGCCTGCAGCAGGGTCGGACTCTTTGCTGGTCGGATTCCAAGCGTGACTTTGCAACTCCAGCGATTCCAATCGACTAAATCATCCCCATCAGATCTCACGTCTGCTGAGCTAGAGCTGTCCAAGAAACTGACATGGGAGCAATTTTTGGCACTGAGAAGACAACAACGTCATCTGTCGCTTGTGGGGTCGGGAGTGGCCGGGTTTCTCGCGGTTGTGATGTCGTGGGCGTACGTTTCGCAGATTGAAATCGATCCCACAGAGACCATATTCGGTCTGGACACCTTTACTGTGTACATTGGAGGAATTCTCTCAGCCGGTATGGTTGGATTCCTTCTGGGCCCTGGTCTGATTGGAGACCCACTCTTTGCAATCAAGAATCGCAAAATTATGGACTGTTTCCGAATCAAACAGAAGCTGTTCCTGAGACACATCATCAAACGTAGAGTTGATGCATCAAGACAGAGCATGAACAATCCAGTCCCAGATTACTACGGCGAGAAGATCGGATCCCTCAAAGATTACAGACAGTGGCTCAGAGACTGCAATGAGTACAGACGTAAGGCCAGGGAGTTTTTATAGTGACCATATAAAATGGCAGGCGGAAAAAATATTATTGTTAAATTAATGTCCAGTGGGTCCAGTTCGAATTTGGAAGACCTGTATTTACAGTCGTATTCATTTACGACAACGGCAGCCATCATTGGTTCTGTTGATCGTAAAGTGTTTGTGCTGCTGAAAGACGGTCGTAGTATCATCGGTGTTCTCCGGACGTTTGACCAATTTGCCAATCTAGTTATTCACGATGGTGTCGAGAGAATATATCTTGATGGGGACCGGTACGGTGAGTCCGTGGAGCCACAGATCTTCTTAATCAGAGGAGAGAACGTGGTGATGTTGGGCGAGCTGGATATTGACAAGGAGGACGAGCCTCTAGAAAAACTGACTAGAGTCGATTATGGTGTCGCATTCCAGCAATGGAAGCAGTCTCAAACGGAGATTGCAAACCGACACAAACAGCAGGAGGTCGAGTTCCAGAAAAAGGGGTATCTGACCTCGTTTATGTCGGACGAGTTTTATTAGTGTAATATTAGGAGTGTTTAGTGATGAAGCAACTTATCAAAAGGTAATTAATGCTATTTAATGCGGGGTTGTTACGTGCTGTTCTTCTGCGTCTTCTTGGTGCGCGTTCTTCTCGCTGAACAGTTCGTAGTTGGGGTCTTGTCCGTAGGGATATCGTTTCTTGGCACCACACATGCAGGCTACCACCAGGACGTTGTTCTTGGGATCCTGGCTCTTTGAATGGTTTTCTATTCGTGTAGTGACGGTCTTTCCTGCCAGCTGCAGTCGCTGACATCGTTTGCACATTGTTCTCTTTATACTTGGGTCCAACTTGAGCACTGTTCGCTTGGCTACAGCGTCCATATTTCGCAAGTACATCCGCGAGACAATATTGTCTCCTCCTGTAAGCACTGCTGTCTGATAGAGATATGCAAGACGGTGGTAGTGGTCTTTTTTTGGCACATTTTTGGGCACTTTTGGAGGTTTTTGGCCCGCCATATTCAAATGTCTAATATATCAAATATTATTTTCCAACTTATTTTTCTTTATTTGCCACAATATTTCCATGAGTGGATACGACAGTGCATTATCGATTTTCAGGTACGTTTGCTACTCTCCTTACTAACAATCAGTCCTGATGGACACGTGTTCCAAGTGGAATATGCCCTAGAGGCCGTCAAAAGAGGAACGTGCGCCGTGGGCGTGAAGGGCAAAGAGGTGGTTGTGCTTGCGTGCGAGCGGCGAACCACGCTGAAATTGCAGGATCCTAGAATCACGCCTTCCAAAATCAACAAGATCGATCAGCATGTGCAACTTGCGTTTGCCGGACTCAATGCCGATGCCAGAATTCTGATCGACAAGGCCCGTGTCGAGGCCCAATCTCACAGACTCACACTTGAAGATCCGGTTTCTGTTCAATATTTGACCAAATACGTGGCTGGCGTGCAGCAGAGATACACCCAGAGTGGTGGTACTCGTCCTTTTGGTGTTTCGACGCTGATTGCTGGATTTGATGAGAACGACACCACTCCTAAATTGTTCCAAACGGAGCCTTCTGGAATCTATTATGCATGGAAAGCTAACGCAATTGGTCGTAGCAGCAAGACAGTGCGCGAGTTCTTGGAGAAAAATTACGACAAGGAGAACGAATTGGACGAGGCCCAGACCGTCAAGCTGACTGTTAAGGCTCTACTGGAGGTGGTGCAAACTGGTGCTAAAAACATTGAAATTTCCGTCATGAAGCCAAACAGAGTAATCAAGGAGCTGTCCAACGAGGAGATCGAGAAGATCGTGCAGGAGATTGAGGCCGAAAAGGAGGCCGAGGCTGAGAAGAAGAAGCCAAAAAGAGCTGCTGAATAGATGATCTAAATGCTTATATTTCCGGTATTTTTCCGTAATACTATCTACAATATCCGTGTCTTCCCATCTACGTCTATGATCTCACCGTCGTTTGACGCAGTGTTGAGCACGAACCGTTTTCTGGCTGTAAAACCCAAAGGAATCACCTCAATCACGCATCGACTTTTGCCCATACTGACATTCTGTTCCAGGAATGTCTCCAAAACGGGCGAGTCCACGTTCACCAGACTCGTGGTGACCATTGCTATCTTGTCACGGGTCTGTTTATCATACAAGTACCGACTTTGGACCGTCATCATATCCTCCGTCTCCTGTATTATCCCGTTCACGTTGTGAACAGAAACCTTCCAATCGTACTGAACACCATCTAGAACACCCAGTGCAATGTCATTGGCTGACCGGACCTTGAAGAAATCGGCAATTCCGTTCTCATTGAGTAGAAAGGCGTCTGTGATCCTCCGCAGTTCAAAATTCGCCAGATCACTATTTATTTGCTCAATAGGAGGTAAAACCAGAGGGTTGACGTTGTGGCTGGGACGAAATATCAGACTGGAGTCTTTAAGAAGTCGCCACTTGTCTGCCATCTGGTTCCTGTTGCGCCGTTGTGAGATCTTGTATGCCATGAAAGATCCCACACAAAGGGGCGGAACAATCAAAACGAAAAATGGAATCGCCACAAAAACAACCAGTGATCCAACTGCCGTCAGGCCAAGTGCCAATTTCAGTGAATCAGGCACTCTGGCTGAAATCTCGTTCATCAACGATGGTCTGTAAACTCGTTGACGAGGCGGCCATCTCTGGCGCAATAGAACCGAAGAAGTGCTAAACTGGTGAGATAAATATATAGACGAACCATGCAGAAAGTTGCAACTCCTGAACTGCAAACCTGATCGTCTCACCACAGAGTAAATAGAAGGCCTCATGCTTGAATTAAATTAGTTTCCCCAGATTATATATCATCTACACCCTTGCACCGAGACGAGGGACATGCCGTGCGAAAAGCAAATACGAGGTATGGGTCTTCAGCTCCTGACCAGTCTTGGTCACATTTTGCCACTGAAACCCTTCCTCGCCCTCCTGGATCCGTCGTCCTTTGCCAAAGGGATTGTATCCACGGTCCTTCTCGTTGCCCTCAGCATCTCTCTTTGGTGGCAGCTTTCTCAGCTCTAATCCCTCCTTTTGCCGCTTCTTCACATCGCGAAGCCGCTCGATTGCGTCATCCAGCTCACGGATCATCTCTTTCCTGGCCTCCCACTTCTTTCCAAGCAGTTCTGTCATCTCGATCTCAGTCCATCCGTGTTGTTGCAGCGACTCGACAGTTTTCACCACCTGTTCAATACATGGACTGAAACAACAGATCCCCACGGTCTGATCCTGCGCTATAACACTATCCAGATGACCGATCGCATCCCATGGCGACGGGAGGTCCAAAAACACCATCTGTGCATTGATTTCAGTATCCAAGGAGAATCCATCGTTGCAAACGTCTCTGTGTGTTAATAAGGTATTAGAAAGTTCGTGGCTCTCAAACTCCTCTTTTGCCTGCACATAGCGCTGCTCGTGGAACTCGTACGAAAACACCTGGCCAGATGGCCCCACAGTCCTACTGAAAGCGTGGGTAAATGATCCAGAGCCGGTTCCTGCCTCTATCACTCTGCTGCCACCAACAACGTTGAGTCTTTGAACGATATAGCTCGAGTCTGGTGTATAGACAATCTGTGTTCTATGTGGAAGCGAGACGGTCCAAAGTTCTGGAGTTGGATGGAGCAAATAGATAAATCCAACGTTTTTAGTAGATGTTATCTGTGATCCGAATGGTTTTCCGATCATATCAGAGTGCGGGAAAACTCCATAACGTGTATGTAGAGTTTCACCTTCCTTGATGAAGATTGGCTTAAGATTATCTCTGCCAATGTAGGCGAGCACAAGGTCGCCGTTGGAAATATTAGTCTTGTGCTGGAACATGAGTGAAAAAAATAAAAAAAATTTAGGGATAAATAAGGATAGACAGAAGGGTAGCACATTGGGAATTTTTGCCACATAGCCATCATTCAAAGAATTTTAATGAGGTAGAGTGCTCTGATACTTCCAAATAGACAAGAGTCCTTTCATAAACATGGTGCTTGGTAATTGTATGCTGGTGGTGCGAGGTGTTATGACATACAGTTTGTTGTGGTGGCAGGATACAAAGAATAAGTCAATTGAGCATACCCAAAGTAAGCAAGATAGGACAGAGGGATTATAGCCATTGATAGAATGATCATTTGAGGCTGGGGATGGTCGATTCAACTGAAACCTATATTCAAAATACCTGAACTGTTTAAAATCATCGTATAATAAAAGTCAACGACAAAGCAAATTAAAGATACAATGCATAAAACGGAAGCCTAGGAGTTCACATGCTTGTATATGGATAAATCCCTACCAATCTAGTATCTATGTATTGTTAAATAGCTCAGAAGCAAGTATCCTCATCTCGTTCCCGTGTTGGGACGATCGACGCAAAAATTCATAAACAAAGGGACCAAAAAGGTAAACAATCAACAAAAAATATTTACACATACACCAGCGTCAAACCAACTATTTCAGTGTTTGCAAATTCAACACCAACACCGAGCGGTTATCAGATATCTGGTGTTTAGAATTCCAGTTTATCTTTCTTCCTATTATCTTTCCCTATAGCTATAAAACAAGACCTATACCCGCTTTCAATTGGCTAGAATACTATGAGTACAAACAGCAGAAGTTACGGTCTTCGGATAGGCATCCGCCATGACGAAAACGCCAAAATAAACGCAAATACCAAAGACCAGACCAATAACCAGCCTGCTCAACGGCAAAGAAAGGTGCTGGGCGTTATTTCCGAGTCGTTGCTCAATACGAGGCAAGAAGAATCTAAGACCACATACAAAGAGACTGTCAAACCAGCGGTGCCCGATGAGGACGATGACGAAGAAGATGAGCCTGATTATGACGTCTCCGGATACATTAACGAGCCAATGTCACCTATAATGAACGACAGCATAGTACAAGAGATCACCAAAGTGTACTTAAAACACTCCAAAGATTATCTAGACCCTACGGATGAAGACACTTTTGATGTATCGATGGTGGCTGAGTATGGCAACCAGATCTTCAACTATCTGCACGAATTAGAGTACAAGTTTGCTCCCAATGCAAGGTACGTTGAAGAGGTCCAGAACGAACTGAGGTGGGAGCATCGGGCAACTCTTATGAATTGGCTGGTGCAATTGCACGGCAGATTCAATTTGCTGCCAGAGACTTTGTTCTTGACTGTCAATATAATCGACCGTTTTCTTTCCGCCAAGACGATCTCGTTGTCGAGATTCCAATTGTGCGGAGCCGTTGCTCTGTTCATCGCTGCAAAATATGAAGAAATCAATGTGCCGACAATCAAACAGATGATCTACATGGTCGGAGACCAATTCACGATCCCGGAGTTTCTGCGCGCTGAAAAATTCATGATCGAGGTGCTTAAATTCGAGTTTGGATGGCCTGGACCAATGTCGTTCCTGAGAAGAGGATCCAAAGCCGACGACTATGACAACGAAGTGCGGACAGTGGCCAAGTATTTTGCTGAGGTAACCATTATGGATTCGAGATTTGTGGCATCTGCTCCCAGCTGGCTGGCAGCAGGAGCCCAATTTTTGGCCCGTAGGATGCTTGGACGCGGCAATTGGACAGACTTGCACGTTTTCTACACGGGTTACACTGCAGAGCAGTTGGAGCCGTTAGCAGAGGTGCTCGAAGAATGCTGTTTGCGTGCGCCACAACACCACCAGGCCATCTACGAGAAATACAGCGAGAGGCGGTTTAAACGCTCGGCAGTGTATGTGCGGGACTACTTACAGGCCCTGTACAACGAAGAATGATGATGCGCTCAGAGATTTACAATGAATATTTACGCTTAAGGTCTTAATCTAAAATACTATGTCACGTGTTGTAGTACAGGGTTACATCGTACAGCCACCGTGGCTGGTGCACCATTAGCTTGAAAAATTTGTCCAAAGAAAAAATTCAAAAAACCTAAACCATTATTCACAGTTAACACAATGTCGGGATCAGGTGCCTCTGGAAACAAGTTCCGTATGTCGTTGGCTTTGCCAACCGGAGCCATTATGAACTGCGCAGACAACTCCGGCGCTAGAAACCTCTACGTTATGGCCGTCAAGGGAACTGGAGCTAGATTGAACAGACTTCCAGCTGCCTCTGTTGGAGACATGGTGATGGCCACCGTTAAGAAGGGTAAGCCAGACCTCAGAAAGAAGGTCATGCCAGCTATCGTTGTCAGACAGGCTAAGGCTTGGAGAAGAAAGGACGGTGTGTTCCTCTACTTCGAGGACAATGCCGGTGTGATTGTCAACCCAAAGGGAGAGATGAAAGGTTCTGCTATCACTGGTCCAGTTGGTAAAGAGTGTGCCGACCTTTGGCCAAGAATTGCATCCAACTCTGGTGTCGTTGTTTAAGAGTTTTGAAACTTATATGATTACGTAAGGGAAGGAGAAATGCTAAAATAATTTATCGAAAAGGGTAATAGTAAATCTAAGATACTAGTTAGAGTCTATGGAGCTTAATGCTATTGCCGGTAGGTACCTAAGTGCTATATCTAACACCAGAATCTCTTGCTGCGTCCAAGGTACGCGAGCGGAACGAGGCAATTGCACGATTGGAGGAGATTGACTCGAAACTGTACTCAGAATGTGACTTTGTTCGTTTGATCCGGCTTCTTCTGCACCATATATCTTCTGACAAGGTCACCTATGAGCGCAGTGACATCTCAGAGCGCAATTTAGTGTCTTCTGAAGCGCGGATCACCAAAATATGCGAATTGGTGTGGAAGATTTGCGCATCAAACTCGTCAAATACTATCGCTAAATACAAATACAGACAGTTGGACGAGCTAGTGGGCTTACTATTAGATCACGTTACTTGTGGGGAGAAAGGGAGCCGTATTCTAGAGCCTGCAGCATTTCTGACAGTGCGGTCACTGAATCATCTTCTTTCAATTCCCAATTTCATTGATCATTTACTGCCTCGAAATCACCGTGAAATCCTCACCAAAATGCTGAAATGTCTTAATATTATAGAATCTGGCCACGAGTTGCTTCTGCAGGAGATCTTGAGTGTTGTTGGGAAGTATATCTTGCCCACCAGGACTTCCCGTCTCGAGATGCTTGTATCGGAGCACGACTATTATATCAGGTTCACGGAGTTTGCAGAATCTTACGGCAATGGGCAGGCCAGAAATGTGTGGATGGGGATGGAGATCGTGCGGTTTTTGGGGAGAATCATGGATGATCTGAAGTTGATAGATACAAGTTTGTCACGTCGATGTTTTCTGGCTGGTCTGCAGATAGTGAAGAACCTGCACCAAGTCAAAGGAGGATCTGTGCACATTGACGAGTTTTTAAACTCTATGAAAGATCACATTGCGTCCAACGAGGTATTTGAGGCTGAAATCCATAGTGTGCTCTGTTTCGGACTCGAGGCATGCATCGGAAATTCCAAGGACGTCCGATCGGTAGCCATGACAGCTCTAGAGTACTTCTCTATTGTCCAGAATGACATGTCGCAGAAACGACGAAAGACGACTAGCGTTTCTCACCAGATTGCTCGTCTTTTGCGCCAATCTTCATGCTCCCAATTTGTTGGCTACCTACTTGATAATATGCTGGATCTTGACCGTGAAGTCGCTCTCGTTGGAGTTAAAATAGTATTGACATGGTTAAAAAGTGGATCCTTAGATGATTATCTGAAAACAAATGCAAGCGTGCTATCTGAACAGCTGCTTCAGATCCTTCAATTGCAACACTCAAAATTAGGTAAAGGTAGTCTTCGCTGTTTGTGCGCACTCTTGGACAGAGCCAGAGCTCAGAACATGAAACAGGACTCATTTGTTGTCGACCGGATCGTGAAAATGTCACTTGATTTGATTAAAGATATCGAACTGGGAAATGACGCTTGCTTATTGCTTCCGGCAGTATTATCGGCTGGGAAGTCTCAATTCTTGTTAGCTGTTCAAAGATCAACTATTTCACAGCTTCGAATAATGATCGAGATTCCCGAGCTTAATGGCCCACGCGTCCTGAGCAGCGAAAGCGCACAGTTCTGGCAGTGTGTGGCAGAGATATGTCAGTTGGGCATAGACGAGCTCAAGTTGTATGCTACAAGTAGAAACAGGATTTTGGGGTCGAAGATTGTTGCATGGCTCCTATCAAAGGATCTGATACCAAAAAATACAGAATTGAAGAAAGTGGCAGAGTTCATTCGGTGGTTACGGTCAGAGAACAGCCCTTTGATCAACCTTGATAACAAAGATATACTTCAACTAGACATTGCATTACAGGAAGCCATAAAAGAGCCCCATCCCGGATCTAGTGGAACGATGAATAGAACAGGCTGGATAATTCTTTTGTACTCCATAGGAGTCATCGATAAACAGACTCTGGAACTACTGCATCCTAAATCTGTGATGAATTCAGCCAAAGAATTGAACCTTGCTTCAGATTTTGTCGAAGAAGGAGACAATGATCCCGGTTCCGTTGTTTGGTTTTACCTCCACGTGAAGCCACCAAAAGTGCAAGAAGCTATTTATAACATCGAACAGTTTTATAACATGGACTCTGATTCTAACAACAACAGTGGTCTTCGAGGTTGCAAACAGCTTACAGAAGATCTTGTTGCTGAAAGCATCACATTGGACGACGAAACGCTGACAACAGTGTTCGCCCTATATCTTCCTCTTTTGGTTAGCCATGCGACTAATGTCTGCGAAGATACGATAACGACAATCTGCAAGCTGCTCGAACACTATGCTTCCGTTTGGATCAAACAACCGGACAAATTTATAGATGCATATGACATCTGCAGGTATCTCTACTCTTTGGATGAAAAGGGGATGATCTACACGCGTGCTGGAGTCATTGCAGTCTTGCAATTATATTTGAGGATCTACGGCGAATCACACGACCAGACCATGCTTCATAGAATTGTTGTGCTCTTCACAAAATCCAGTTGCTATGTCAAATTAGAAATAGCATCAGATCTGGTTAAAATACTTGGATCAGATCTGGATCTCCATTTAGAGCTTATTGCATCATTTGAGTCGCCAGAGACTTCTATGGAACATGCAGTAGTGTTTTGCCAGTACTGTTGTGCTGTCTCAAGAGCATCAACCTCGATTCTGCTAGCCTGCTTCTGCAATCTTTTGGAACTGTGTCAAATTGATAATATTCGAATATTGCTTCCAAAAACTGTCACAGAGATGGCCTCTAACATAGGGACTCCACAAGAATTCTTCCTACTGCACAAGATAGTCATCTTCAAGGCTTGGATGTCGTTTTCAATCCCTATTATAGAGTTCCCATACTCACTATTTTTCAGCAACTACGCAGATTTTCTTCGAATGAACTACAGAGAGATCTCTGCATTGCATTTGGCTTATGGAGGAACCAAATTGGTGAACGAAATTGGATTAGCGCTGAAGATGGACACCAAGACTATTGCTCGGGATTCATTGTCCCTTGCTATTGCTTTAGCTTGGACTCCACAGGGACGGAAAGATGCTGTGTATCAAGTTCTCCAGCGTTATGTGACAACCTCTCAGATTGAAGACCAACTGTGTTTAATAATCGACAGACTTTTAGAACTGTGCGAGAACGACATGTCGCACTTTCAGCTTGTGATTCCCCAAAGTGAAATACAGAGTGCAATTGAGCCGTTTAAAGATCAAGTTAAGTACCAAATGGTTCATTTTTTAACGTCAAAGCTAGTTGCAGATCTCTATGAGGCTTGTGAAGATGAAAGGACGCTGGTTTTGAGAAGACTAAAGCTCCTAGCGAAGTTGTTTCCCGATCCTTTTAGTGAACTTGAGCTACGGGAATTATGCTTGGTCAACATCTGTGGTTACGATCTGGAGTGTGCTCTTGATTTTGCAGCTTCTGGTGAAATTATTTTTGCACATTGGGTACCCTTGGCCGAACAGGCTTTGATTAAGGGAGATGCAGCAACAATGCAAAGAGCACACAGCTTGTCAGCCAGAATTATCTGCCCCGAAAATTTCCAGTTCTTATTTTCAGCAGCACAGCGATTGCTCAATGGCAAGCATGTAACCTTGGAATCACAAGATTTGGTGAAACAAACGAAGGATGGATTCAGTACTGATACAATTGGCTTGCTATCTGTGATTTTCGAAAGGGTCGAGGAATTACCTGAGTGCAAGCCTCTGGAACAGACGGTAGCACAGAAGCTCTACGAGCTACAAGACAAATACAGTTTGTCCACAAACTTTAGAGTCTGGATTGGTAAATATCTTGCCACGGTTTATTTAGAGACTGGAGAGATGGTCGATCCGAAGAGCACAGAATTCGAATCCAGCTTCTTTGACGCTGTCAAAAGCGAGAGTACAGATTTAGAAGGACTAATAACACAGCTAGATCAGATAGCAACTGATCCTCGGTCAAGATTCTGCCTGAGACGATTGTGTGGAGCGCTTGGTGCGAAAAGCGTAAAGACCGATTTCGAGATCAGTGAAACTGTTTGGAATCTAATGGACACCAGTTTCACAATTGACATTGATTTACAAAACCCAAACACTTGGAATGTGGATACATTTAAAAGGGATGTCCTGGTAGGCCTGACTGGTGACAACAACGATTTTGTCGTCAACTTACTACGTTCTTTCGTCTACTATTCCCAGGAATCCTTCTGTCCCATATTGCTTTACTTGGTTCAAATAGACTCTAAGATGGCTCTGAAAGTGAAACAGCTGATCAACAACGTGTTCTCTGAATCATCAGAAAGTCGAATCAGGAATTGTTTTCTTGAGCTGGTTTTACTGGTCCGTGCTGGAGCCATACATGGTAACAGCGACTTCTTTCAATTATATGCTGGCTTAGACACTAGAATGATATACAAGGCAGTTGAACGGACTACTCCCAAGGCGGCCTTGATGCTTATGGAGGAATATCACACCAACATCATTCGCGAGGACTGGCGAAAGGAAAGCGAATGGTTACAAAAGGTTTATGGCTCTATTGGCGAGTCAGATCTTTTTTTCGGACTACCAGTGAACTCTAGTCTGGACTATGGTGTAGACAGACTGCGGCACACTGATAACAGATGGGGCCAATTGATGTTTGACAATGCTCAATATGAGAATCTTGCGGAGTCTGAAGGTCTGAAAAGTTCTCTACTTGGGTTGGGATTTGGAGCGCTTTCCAAAATGCTAAGCGATCAATCGGGGAGCCAGACCTACGACCAACTTTGGAAATTGAGCCAGTGGAGTCTTCCACAACCGGAAATGATCGATGAAGAAACGGCTACATATTCCCTGCTGAAAACTGTACACGAAGAGGGCTCTTATCCCAAGATATTCATCGAGCTTGTCAATAGCTACGACAACTTCAAGCTGCAAAATAGAATTTCAGACTGGCTTAAGAGTCTTGCAATATTTGAGGCGACCCAAGACCAGTCGATTGAACGTCGATGGATGCTTGATGAGGACTTTGAGAATGTGGAGAACTTTTATCTTGCAAAGATTGTTAGCTTAGGTAACAAGCCAAACACTGTTCACGAACTACATCGGTATGCAGAACTTGCTCGTCGTCATGGCCAACTACAGAAGGCTACAAATGCTGCTGTGATGATGAATTTACAGTACGAGCGGGCTTCCGAGGCACAGAAAGCAGAGCTATATGTGGTTTCGCAATTCAATATTGCATCTGCCTTCTGGACGCAACAAGAAACGGGATTTGCGTTGGAGACGCTTCGGAAAACCGCTCAACTTGCCCAAGAATACAAAGCCAATAACGATATATATGTTGGACTTCTTTATGCTCATGTGGTGAAGTGGTCATATGAGTCGCGGGAGGAGACTGCAGAGACAGTGATGAACAGATATGTTGAAACAGAACGGTGGAACGATGGGTATGATGGCGAGCAAAAGTCGCAAATGTACCACATGTTTGCTGAATTCTGTGATGCACAGATCCGTGGCGATGAGCTAGATCGACAGATCGACCAATTGCAAACCAACACGAAGCAAAAAGAGCGCGATCTGCGCGAGCTGCAACGGTTTGCGACAAGCGAAAAGAATGACGATCTCGCCCGAAAAGATGCGAAAAAAGCGCACCAGCGCATCCGGATCCAATACAAGGCTGAGCAGGAGGAATTAAAGGGGGTGATGAAGAGCAAACGTCGATATTTGAGTCATGCTGTTGAATTCTACGTTCGTGCGGCGGCCTCGAATTCAGACTTGGACGATCGTAATATTGATCGTTTTTGCGGCCTTTGGCTTGAAAATACTGAAACAGAGATCTCTGATGAGCTTTTGCGCATACCGAAACATAAGTTTGTGCCGTGGTTGAACCAATTGACATCGCGACTAATGAATGAAACAAGTTCTTTCCAGCAGCGGTTGCAGGAGCTGATTTTTGAGATTTCTGCCAGACATCCGCTCCATACTCTTTATTTGTTGAAATCGTTAGTTTTGAGTGCTGGCGAGAGTGAGGACGCTGCTGCAGAAGCTCGGGGTGAGGCTGCTAGACTCGTCTGGGACAAAATCGGAACCCTTCCTGGCTGCAAGGATATAGTTGGTGCTGTCGATGAGATCAGTGACCATTGCTTGCTACTAGCCCACGAGCGAGTCAAGGGATATCGGAAACTTGCGATGGGGAAGCTGAAAGGCGGGAAATGGTGGCTGGACCGTCTTCCTGCGTTCAAGATACCTGTTCCAAGTATGCAACTGCCACGTCTTAGTGGTTGCAAAAATTGGGACAATTACGTAGTCAAGGTTGAACCTAGCGTTGGAATTGCACCATCTGGAGTGAGTCAACCCAAAATTGTTAAGTTCATTCTATCTTCAGGCGAGGTCCACCGGATGATCGTCAAGGGGGGGTCAGATGATTTAAGACAGGACAGCATTATGGAGCAGGTTTTCGAGAAGGTCAATTTACTGCTGAAGCAGGACTCAAACGCAAGACGACGCCGACTACGGATTCGCACCTACAAGGTTGTTCCTCTGGGTCCTCGAGCCGGAGTTTTGGAGTACGTTTCAAACTCGGTAGCTTTGAACGACGTCCTGCGACCATTGCACGATGGGGACAGCATGTCAATTGAGCTTGCACGCAGTGAGATGAAGGAAGTTCAGGGGAGCAGCACATCGCGGCGAATAAGAGTGTACAGACAGATATGCGAGCAGATTAAGCCCAACTTCCGCAACTTCTTTTTCAACAATTT
Organism: Ogataea nonfermentans; assembly: GCA_003706255.2. Taxonomy (NCBI): domain Eukaryota; kingdom Fungi; phylum Ascomycota; class Pichiomycetes; order Pichiales; family Pichiaceae; genus Ogataea; species Ogataea nonfermentans. The sequence continues at coordinate 218,759 of PPKT02000002.1, read as the reverse complement.
CATTCATTCTGATGCCTGGATTGAGTCACGACTGATCTACAGTCATGGACTAGCTGTCACCAGTATAGTGGGTCATGTTTTAGGTCTTGGGGACCGGCATTGCAACAACATTCTGATAGACAAAGCTACTGGAGAGCCCATTCATATCGATTTGGGAGTGGCGTTTGACCAAGGAAAAGCACTTCCAATTCCAGAAACAGTTCCTTTCCGTCTGACTCGAGACTTGGTGGACGGTCTGGGTATTTCAGGCACTGATGGAGTATTTAGTCGCAGCTGCGAGAACGTTTTTGCGGTTCTGCGGACCAACAGTACCTACATTAGCGACATTTTGGAAGTTCTGCGGTATGACCCGCTTTATTCATGGACAGTTTCACCTTTGAGACGGAGAAGATTGCAGGAAGACTGGGATGGGGCGTTCGAGGAAGCTATCAAGAAAGACGTTGGATCTGAGGCCAGGATGGCCCTGGAGGCTGTTTTGAGGAAGTTGACTGCCAAAAACCTGAGCGAGCAGGCGGTGGTCAGAGAATTAATACGAGAGGCAACGGACGAGGCCAACCTGGGTGTACTCTATCTGGGATGGAGTCCGTTTCTATGAGATAGATTTAATTAGCATTAGCATAGCATACAATATAAGCACATTAGTTTTATTTTATCGATTATTTATGTTGCTGTCCATCGCTCATCTTCTGCCCTCACTTCTGTCGTTCCTATCCCCACGGCCGTCCGTCCGACCGTCTCTTCTTCTTCCGGAGTTCTGGTTCTGGGCTCCATTAGGTCTCTGCGGCCGTTTTTGCATTTGGCGTGGTCTGTTTTGTCTTGCATTTTGTTCTTTAAACCGGTCTATAATGTCGTTGCTCATCCGCACGTACTTAATCTGACTTCCGCGCACATACACCTCGGGCACCTTTTCGAAGTGCTGGCCATGCATATCCATGGTGACGGCATCATTGAGAGTCAGATTCATCCAGGAATCGCAGTTCTCCAGCAGTCCATTGACAGTCTCACCAGACTTCAATTCCACGAGAATCGGCTGCTTTTTCACCGACGTTAACAGATAAAGTGGAAGCATGTTGTTGACTAAAATTAACAAATTAGTTAAATTTTTGGAATTGAAAACTCTCGTCGTCCACCACCCAATTTTCCCCATATTTCGCTTGCCTTTTTCAACTTGTTGCCTAATGTCACCGCTAGACCCATCTTCTAGCAAATGCTACCGGGTGGAATTGCCTGACCAGGATGCCACAGATCCAATCTACAGATTAGACGTGCGGACTGGAGCATCCACCTCAATCTATCGCTCAAGAATCCTGGCATTTGGAGGGTCTGTTCTGGCCTTGTCTTTAGAAGCCGGTTTCACTCGAGACCAGATCCAGGCTGAATTTGAGGCCGCAGTTTTACGCGAGCAGACTCCTGAACCAGATTACAACGCCTATCTGTCAGCAGAATGCTTCTCACTCAACCTTTTGAACAGAAAATGGACACGTCTTCGTCGCAAAGAAAACTCCGACTCTCCATGTGGACGGTTTTTCCACTCGATGACTGTCCATGATAATTACCTCTACGTGTTTGGTGGCCTTCGATATAATGAAGACAACAAGCTCGAACTGCTTAACGACTTCTGGCGATTTGATATGTTCGACAAATCTTGGGTGTGTGTGCTGCACAACGGCAACGACTCCCTCTTGCCCCGCTACGACCATAATTCAATGTTCATTGCCGATTTAGTGGTCGTAAACGAACCGAGCCATCACGGACTCATAATTTTCGGTGGAATGGATTCCAACGACAACCATGAAGAAGTTTCTCATATTTACGACTTAGTTTCCGGCCTATGGCATCCAAAACTTATATTGAGGATAAACTATTCTGAGGGCACGACTGGATCTGAGCAAAATCTATTCGGGTCTGAGGATGCAGACAAATTGCCACCAATGAGAACCCGACGGTCGTTGAATGACAGCGTACCAGCCCAGAAGCTCGAGTCGTCCTCAGCTCCGCGGCCGGTGTACATTTTCAGGAGCCAGGACGAGGAGGAATTCGAACCGTTTGTGACATTCACCCAGTACGAAAATGGAATTGGTGTGGCTAGGCCTGCATCAAAAGATTCCAGCTTTAAAAATATTCCTTACAAGCTTAATTATCCGTCCTTAGGCTATTTTGGTGAGAATCTTATTCTAACAGGATTCAAACCTAATGATTTCAACATATCGCTTTTCATTTTCAATCGGGTGTCATGCGCATGGACACAACTGAAAATTTCGTGCAACCATTCTGCATGGTCGCATCGGTTCTTCAAAGGATTTGTGTGGAACTCTCATCATAAGGTGATATTCCTGGGCAATGCAGAAACCTCAATGACTCTCCCAAGTGTTCAGTACTTCAACATATTCATGTCGGTTTCGCTGCCATTCACTAATACCTACGGAATTGAACTTGATCAGACACTTAAGATCAAACATAGAAAACAAGGAAAACAGGACAAACAGGACAAACAGGACAAAGACAATTACGAGACACAGCAGAATCAGAACGCCCATCGTTCCCAATCTTTTCCGCAGCTCAAAAAACAAGAGAGTACAAGCTTTGCTGCTTACTCTCATTACGTTTCGCCCCAGATCATCACCAACGCAATTAGGTCGGTCTTCCCTCCCTACGCAGTCGCTTTGGGCAAAACTGCCTTTGAGAGATCTGTCGCAATCTCAGATTTTGAATTTGTGTGTGCAGATGGAACCCCTATACCTGTCCCAATGAACTTGTGTCGTAAACGATGGGGAAGGAAGTTTGATAAGCTTTTGACAGATGCATATGCAAGAGCATATGCAGATATACACAGTCCTAAGGACCAGAAAGAAGTGGATTCCTCCATGAGCAGAATCACCTCTGAAACAGAAAGTCTGGCTTCGCTTAAGCCGCAGCGGACAAAAGAAGAGCTGCGAGCCCCATTATTTCGATATCCCTTCCAAGATTCCGGCAAAGTATCGCCAACGCCATCGACGCCAAAATTTGGATCTTTGCCAGCATCTCGTCGCAGTTCGCTCAATTTAAATACTGTGTCTTCCAACTCTCGCGGAGACCCGCTCAGTGTGCCTCGCCGAGATTCTGGGCCTTCAAGACGTAGCTCTGTGCCCAGTTCGCGACGCAATTCATCATTGAGTCGAGACGTGCTCACAATGTCCCAGCGAGCAATTAATTTGCGTCGCAGTTCAATTGCGTCGACTTCGTCTTCATCGTCCGTGGCCTCTAGTGTCCCGAGGGTAACTTTGGACCAACAAGATCTTGGAACTCAGATCTATGTCAATGAACTGCCACCTCAACTGCCCATGCCGGAAAAGACACTGACTTCTAAAGAATCACCTATGAAAGTCGACTCCCTGGGTTCATCATTTTCATCTCTCGGTCCAGCAGTTGGAGCATCACCTGGTATTTACAATTCCAAACCAGCTCCTACAAGCAGACTTGCCTACTCTGTTTCTAACTCTGAGGACTTGGACCCGTTAATGCACTCAAAAGACTCAATTGAGGACTCGATTGAGTTCCCAGAGGCAGATGATGCCACAATAGACTACAGATATCTGCCCCGGGCCCTTTGCTTGCCGTTTTCTAGGCCAATTGTGCGAGCATTCTCTGAGTTTCTGTATACTGGACAAGTCGGCTCAAATTGGAAGCTAGTGCCAACTTGTGTGGAGGTGATGATGATCTCCAAGTTCTACGAGGTCCCTTTGTTGTATGACTTGATCTCAGAAATGTTGTTTGTGGTTATTGCGAAAAAAGAAGCTCAACTAGTGGAAGACGCTAAGAAAGTGACTAGTGAGTTGCACGTTCACCAGGAAGAGACGGGAATTGACGTCATTGACCAGTTTACCAACTATCTTACAATGTTGGACGATAACCTGATGGACTTGGCCCTTCTCAAACGTGCTTCTAAGGCCATTGATCGATTCTCGCACAGTGGTAGTTTAAAGAGCTCAGAGATACTTTTCAGAGATTCTTTTGCTCCCGAGAAGAAACAGAGAACCAGAGATATTCCTGAGCCCGATAGCCCAGTTAATAGCAGCACTGACGAAAGTGTTAAGGAAACGCTTGGATTATTGGACAGAGAATTCTACGAAGAAAGTGATACCGAAAACAAAGCCGAGCAGGAGTTAAAAGTATGGCCAACGTTGAAAGATCTAATGGGCCCTAACGCTCCTGCATGTCCGGACGTGGTAATAGACATTTTGGTCGAGACGGGAGCATTGACTAGTGATCTGAAATTGATGCTTCGTGCTATAAACGCACGTGAAATGATAGTACAGTTGAAAAATAAAAAAAGAGGTATGACTGACGAAACCGAGCTGAGCACCAAGATGGCCAAGACTAGCTTACGGCCACCATTGGCACAGGCAGTGTCGTCGAGCTCGTTGCCGCAGCAAACGTTGTCTGAATCACGGAGCGAGAGTGATCTTCAAGAGTCACGGAGCAAGTCTGTTGAACAGATGAAGATGCCACAGACGTTGTCCTTTACCAAGTTAGAGCATTCGGTGACGACCACCAGTCCAGATCACTCGCTCCCGCGCAAGAAGAAAGGATTCGGGCTGTTCAAGAAAAGATCATGACATGGTTTTCGGTGTAGGTGTCAGGAGTACGGACTGAGATGTTCCTGCACAAGTTTGCGAGGTGAGGTGATCAGGAAGACATTGATCCATTATTGTATATATAGGTGGACCAACTAAGAATATACGTATGTCGCTTGTTTCATCGATTAACTTCAACTCGGTCGCCACCTCCAAGACGAGCGAGTATGTTGCATTAATCCAATTCTACAAGTCATTTGGTTTAAGTATTATTAAGACGTTCTCTAAAGATGCCAATTCTTCGGGTGCGGAGTTAGTGGGAGTTTCCAATGACTCGCGTAAAGAGTGCTGGCTGAGTTGTTTCCCTGCAAAGAGGACTATTGGTCACGGCACTCCGGGCCTTTTCAACAAGGGTGTTGTGATAAAAGTGCGTCTAGTCAGTCATGACGTCCACAAGAATGTGGACCTACCCGGGGAGGTGATTTTATTCAGTGTTGAGATCGACCAAGTACAGCAGATCTGTAAGAAGAACGGATTTCATGTGGAGCCGGGCAATGAGAGAGTGGATTTATTCGTTCGGGACCCTATTGGCAATCGCATAGGTTTCAGCCAATATCCAAATGGAGTTGCTGCAGACAAAATATTACAGGTTTCTGAGTTGCTTACGGAGGACAGCAAACACGAGCATGTAGCCAAGCCTGAACAGGTGGCAAAGAAACGGATTGCTGTGATGACTTCTGGCGGCGATTCGCCTGGAATGTGCGCTGTGGTTAGGGCTGTGGTGAGGGCAGGAATTTACTACGGTTGTGAGGTGTACGGATGTTACGAAGGATACTCTGGACTCGTGAAAGGCGGGGATTTGCTACGCAAGATGGACTGGGAGGATGTGCGTGGATGGCTCTCGTTGGGTGGTACTTTGATTGGAACTGCTCGGTGCATGGAGTTCAAAGAGCGATCCGGCAGATTGTTGGCAGCTAAGAACATGATTCTACAAGGAATTGATGCCTTGGTGGTTTGTGGAGGTGATGGCTCGCTGACAGGTGCGGATCTTTTCCGTAGTGAGTGGCCATCGCTGGTGGACGAGCTTGTCAAGACTGGCGAGCTTTCCCTTGAGCAGACGAACAAATATAGAAACCTGACTATAGTTGGGCTTGTTGGGTCAATTGACAACGACATGGCCTCAACAGACAACACCATTGGAGCGTATTCATCCCTTGAGCGGATCTGTGAGATGGTGGACTACATTGACTCGACAGCTTCGTCGCATTCTCGAGCTTTTGTGGTGGAAGTGATGGGCCGGCATTGTGGCTGGTTGGGGCTGATGGCAGGCATTTCATGTGGCGCAGACTACATCTTTATTCCTGAGCGGCCTCCTAAAGCAGAGTCCTGGCGTGACGAACTAAAGAAAGTGTGCATACGCCATCGCGAGAAGGGTAGGAGGAAGACTACCGTGATTGTTGCAGAGGGGGCGTTGGACGATGACTTAAATCCAATCACTTCTGAGCAAGTCAAGGAATGCTTGGTGGAGATTGGACTGGATACTAGAATCACGACTCTGGGCCATGTACAGCGTGGAGGAACAGCTGTCGCATTTGATCGGATGCTGGCCACATTACAGGGAGTTGATGCTGTGCGCGCAGTGCTCGAAAACACACCCGAAACACCATCGCCAATGATTGGTATTTTGGACGGCAAAATTGTGCGCAAACCATTGATGGAGGCTGTGAAACTGACCAAGAGTGTGGCCACGGCAATCAGTGAGCGGAGGTTTGACGACGCCATGGGTTTGCGCGATTCCACGTTCAAGGAGAGTTATGCTAATTTTCTCGACATTTCGCAGCACGACGACGGAACGCAGCTGCTGGCAACCAAGAAACGGCTCAACATCGCCATCATTCATGTTGGGGCCCCTACGGCGGCCCTCAATCCGGCAACCAGAGCTGCTACTCTGTATTGTCTGTCCAGAGGTCACACGTTGTATGGCATTCAGAATGGCTGGTCTGGACTCATTAGACACGGTGCCTTCCGCAAACTCGATTGGCTGGACGTGGAAGAGTGGCACAATATGGGAGGATCAGAGCTGGGAACCAATAGAACGCTTCCTTCTACAGATATGGGGACAGTGGCCTATTACATGCAGAAGTACGAAATTCAAGGTCTCATAATCATCGGCGGCTTTGAGGCGTACCATTCATTGTACGAACTAAAGTTGGCCAAAAAAGAATATCCGATCTTCAACATGCCGATCGTGTGTTTGCCTGCAACTGTCTCGAACAACGTCCCAGGAACAGAATACTCTCTGGGTTCGGACACGTGTTTGAACACGCTCGTGAATTACTGCGATGCTGTGAAGCAATCTGCTTCTGCATCCAGACGACGTGTTTTCGTGGTGGAGGTCCAGGGTGGTCATTGCGGATACATTGCATCATACACAGGTCTTGTTACCGGAGCCCTGGCTGTGTATACTCCGGAACAAAAAATCACGCTACGCTCTTTACAGGAGGACTTGGAGCTGCTGACACGAAATTTTGAAAAAGATGAGGGTAACAACCGCTCGGGCAAGATGTTCATACGCAACGAGAAGGCATCAGACACCTACACCACCGATCTGATTGCGGAAATCATCAAGGAGAGTGGCAAGGGCAAGTTTGAGTCTCGGACGGCTATTCCCGGCCATGTGCAGCAAGGTCGCGTTCCCTCGGCAATGGATCGGTGTTTTGCGGCCAGATTTGCGATCAAGGCGTGCCAGTACATCGAAGATAATAATTTTGCTACGCAGAATGCGATCGAAACGCTGTGGAAAGAAGGATTTGGATCGAATGAGACATTTAAGGGACATTCGGAATCGGAGTTGAAATTTGTCTACAAGCACGGCAAAAAGGAACTTGTTGCACGTGATAACGCGAAAGTAATTGGTATCCATGGTACCAAAGTGATTTTTGAGGAGGTGGACACATTGTGGGAGAGCAGCACGGATGTGGAATTGCGGAAAGGTCAGGTTGTTCATTGGGCAGATATGGTGGAAGCAAACGATTTGTTGAGCGGGAGAAGCATATTGCGAGAAACGCAAAAGTTGCTGGCCTAAATTGTCTGAAGGAGCAGAACAGGTTTCTTTTTTATAACAATTCAGCGAAGAAAAATAATATAGCAGAACTAAAATATGCGAAAAACTGTTTGCAACCGTTTTTTGGGCGGTGCGCTGTTGTTGAGCGAGAAAGAGAATGTATTTATCCAGATGGATTTAGGCGGGAAGTAACGGCGCCATTTTAGCGTGGTGCGTTTCCCAATCTTGCAGATTTGCAGCTATCCCTTTTCGCATTAGTAGCGTGATTGGTCAGAATGATGTCCCGACATGGTTATGTTGCTAACAATTTTTATTGTATGCATATCTGAAACAAGTTGAACGCGCGAACAAGGTTAAATAACAAGTGTTCTCTTTTTTTCAGCCGGCCGCGTTATCGCGTGTGATAGCTACATTTTATGCATATGTATGCACAATAAAAACAATTCAACCTTTAAAGAATATATTTGTATAGATGCGTATTCTTATTGTTCAGGGCTGGGCAGTTAAGGTGCCATCAGGTGAAGAGTGGCGGGCGGCGTGGATGCAAAACTCATGCGGTGCGTGGAGAATTTTCCCTTTATTCAAATGTTTTTTTGGGTGACTGTTGCGTCCGTAATAACCACCTATACATCCAGTGTACATTTATAGATATCGATTAATCCTATTTCCAACGATTCCATTCGTAGGTACTATCCCCAATCTGGCAACATCGACCATATAATTCGGCAATTCTGGGGAAAAAGAAAAGAGAAATTAAGTCTAAAAAAAGTTAAGGAAAGTGAACAAAAAGAACGAAAAAAGTCTCCAAACTGTCTTTGCACCTTTCTTAATGAGCAACTTGTACAAATAAGAACGAATCTTGTCTTTATTCGCTCGAAGGCCGTCACAATCATCCTGCCTAACCATAAAGCAATGTCGCAGAATTCGCACGGCCATCTTCCCATACTCCCGCCTTTTTTGCAACAAAACCAGCGAAAATCCTCTGCGGGTGATAATTTACCCAAGCATACCTCACAAGATGCTGCTCCCCCGCCAAAAGTGTCTGCATTTGTTCTAAAGCTCTACACAATGCTCAATGACCCACAACTTGACCACTTAATTTGGTGGAGTCGAACGTACCAGAACGAGTACACAACGTTTGCACTGTTACCGGGTGCCGAGTTTGCCAACTCCCTCACTGGGTACTTCAAGCACGGCAATGTGGCATCCTTCGTGAGACAGCTCCACATGTATGGCTTCCATAAGGTATGCGACAACAATCCTCCACCCGCACCCCCTGCAAGACAGCACTCCGGAACGCACGAAGATCCAACAATTCAGCAACCAGTTTGGGAGTTCAGGCACTCTAGTGGTAGATTCAGGAAAGGTGATGATTCCTCACTACACTTCATCAAGAGGAGGTCATCGTCCAACCAGAAAAACACCACCACAACAACAGAATACGCTCCGCAATTTCAAGCTGGTCAATATCATCCACAGGTCCATAGTCAATATGAAACGTTCACGCAGACGGTTGAGTATCAGCCGTCCATCTATGTTCCCTTCCAAGATGTACAGCAACACCACCCGCAACAACATCAGCAGCAGCATTATGATTATGGCAGCCATGTTATCGCTCCATCTATTCCAGAACTTGACCATAAATCTAGAAGCGTGCAAATCAATAGTCACATTAGTGATAGTACTGAGGTCTCTTTTCAGTCGTCTTCCAGAAACAGATATCCCTCAGTGTTTTTGGATCCGTTGGCACCGGCCCCACATCCTTCCACGTTACCTCCTCAGAGCTCCATGCCATTCATGCTCTCTGCGCAACAATTTTACGCTCACCCAGAACAACAATATCAACCTATGCACGGCCATCCACCGGTCGCAATGACTCAAAGACGTACAGGCTCGTTTCCTAAGATGTCTGCATCTTTAATGCAACAGGAAATAAGATTGCCAAGATCGATTCCCAACGAATACTATCCCTATCCGCAACTTCCCCAATCACCTGCTCCTCAATCGCCAGCGCCTAGCCACCATCCCCATTTCCATTCGCCTGTTCAAAAAGCTTCGCCGTCACAACCATTAACTCCACGAAGAAACACCCCCTCATCTCACCAAAGAATCATGCAGATGAGACCATCAGTACTCGAGTTGCAACATAATAATCTGAACTCCATATCCTCCATTTCTACCGGTGGATCAAGCTCAATATTCAGCAGGGCGTCTGTGGGCTCGTCCATTGCTGGGCCAAGTTCCAACCACGGAGCACCAACCGGCACCAATGCTGGGCAAACAAACACTAGCGGGGGCAGAAACTCTTCTTCCATTTCCGACCTTCTAAACGCAGAATCCCACTCCCATTTCCAGGCCCTTAACCCCTCATCACAAAAGGAGGGCCTCAAGCGCTCGTATGAGTCTGCTCACAACTACGATGATGACACAGCCAGTGAGACTGGGACCCAAAAGAAAAGGAAACCCAGTCCACTTGTCGACGACTAGTCTTTGTATTAACAGCGTTCGCTCACACTGTAATTGTTACATAGTTTGAGAAATGTACTTTTCCGGAACTAAAACGGTCTATTACTTTGTTTTTTTGTTTGTTTTCCAGCCCTCTTTCGTTGCACCACCTCATCTTCATCCTCGGAGTCCTGTTCTCGCACCGGCTGTATGGGGTGTTGGTTTCTCCTTGGTTTAACTACCTTATTTTTAATCTTGTCTCGATTTGCGTTTCTGACCTTATTTCTGAGAGCCTGTAGCGACTGTGACTGTATTGTCGCAGCATTTTGCGGTTTCTTCTGGGTTTTCCCGTTGACGAAATCGCCTATTTTCCCCGTTTCTTGTGATAGATTTAGTCCTGCTCCTGGCTTTATCACGGGCAGGTCCTCAAAAGATGAGCTGATCTTGTCTCCACTATCTCCCCCACCTAGCCAGCTAGCGATCTTGGTATTTGCTTGCGAAAACTGAAATCGAAGTTGCGTCTGCAAGAGATCTGACATTATGAGTTATAAAATAAATTAAAAAAATTGAGACTTAAAAAATTCTAGATATAAATAATAATAACTCCACCAATTATTCACTCTCCTCACTTCAATGGAAGATTTAAGACTTTCCCAGATAGACGAAGCGTCTCTTTCGTCAGATTCTCTTACTTCTGACTATTCTATTTCGGTGGCTAACCAAATTCAGTCATATCATCCATCAGAGTCGCACAAGACAAAAAAGCACTCTATAGTATCGATTCCAGATCCACTTGCAGCTCCTGAAGGTACTACTCCACAAACGCTGCCAGAGCAACATAGAAAACAGAGCTTCTCGTTTCGAAGGCGAGCGTCCACTCTCACGTCATGGCTCAAACATCCAGGGTCTGATGAGTCTGTCAATCAAGATCCTCTTAGTAAAAAGATCACTCGCCAATTCACTCAGCAAAATGCACCAGCAACGTCGCCATTTTTTGTGGACGGTCTGCTTCCAGGAGTGGTCGATGATACAAATGATGAGATCATATCCGCATATTTCAATAGCGAAGACGACGAATTGGACACAGACGATGACCTCGGAACAGACGTGAACAACGGCGAGAAAGCCACCAAAACAGCTTCTCTAGGTTCCAGAATTCAAAGACAGCCAACAATCACCAAGTTGCATTCAATACGAAGACAAGTCACCCACGAGGTGAAAGAAACACTCAACAAGATCGGATTCTTTGATCCCAAGTTCGACCGTCTACGAATAATTCTGCACTTCCTCAAGGGCTACCTATTTATCACATCAGTTATTATGGCGATCTACAGCTTGTATTGGGGAACAATGTACCAAAGAAGCTCCAGGTTCGTCAACTTCAGTGTCTGGCTTGTCGTCGATACAGAAGACGAAATCAGTAATTACGTCAACATGGCAGCCAGGGAGAGTTCGAACTTGGCGACCTGGATTCCTATGGACTACCGATCGATATCGGACAATGTGACAAAATTACGCGATATTCTGGTAGACGAGGTTTATAAGCAGCGGATCTGGGGTGCGGTGCTGGTCCAGCCGGGTGCTGGAGCTCAATATATGAAGGCTCTCCAAAATGGGTCTTCATTCAACACTTCTTCCGTTGTTGATGTCATTTATGAGACAGGTCGCGAGTATATTGGCGAGACTTACTTGCTAAAGGCATTTGAACAACTGCAGAATGTTTTTGCCGTTATACAACCGAATATGACAGCGTCATTTGCTAATCAGCTAACGGACGCTCAGAAACTGCGTAGTTTGAATCTACTCACGCAACCGATTCGATTCCAGATGACAGACTTGACAGACTCGCGCCTATTACAGCCAATTGCATCGGGTCCCCAGCAATTTGGCCTGACTTATTTGCATCTGTTGTCGTTGCTTCAATTTGCTTTTTTCCTGCCATATCACAATGAAATCTCCTCCAAATTGAAAAACCGCTCATTTGTGGCGTATCGGTTGATCTCGTCGCAAATTACATATATGGTTCTTGGCCTGGGATACACATTAGTCCAAGTTTTCTTCCAGATCGACATTTACACTGCTTATCCGCACAAGGTAGGATTTCTTATATATTGGCTAGTGACATATCTAATTCTGTCGTCCCTTGGAGGAGTGAACGAGAACATCAGCATGTTCCTACAAGCAGCCAAGCCCAACCTGATTCCGATGTGGATGTTTTTCTGGATGGTTTCCAATATTGCACCAACTTACTATCCGATGAACTTAAGTCCCAAATTTTATCGCTATGGATACATGATGCCAATCAAAAACGGCTTTGATCTATACAAAATCCTGCTCTTCAACACTTACAAGCCCGCTAACCTTGCGCGCAATGTGTGCATTTTAATTGGATGGGTGCTGGTGACCAACGCTTTACTTCCCTTCACCATGAGATATTACACCATGGTTAAATTCGAGGAGAACAAAAAGAAATTGAGATTGCTCAAGAAGCTAAAACGGCTGCGGAAGAAAAAAAGATCAGTTAGCTCACAGAAAGAAGACGTCTAGATAGACTCTATAAGCTGCTTCATCCGCTTCAACAGCTCTGTCTTGTCAACGCTCATTCGGTGCATCCAAATGAGCTCTATGAGCTGTGAGTTCAATCGCTCCAGTTCGGCAACAGTTTTCCCTTCAGATTTCTCCACAAGTGTCCTTTTTACTTCTGCCAGCTCGTTCTCCGAATAAATTAACGGCTCCTTTTCTGGCTGTTCAAATTCCTCTTCTGATGACTCCTGTTCCTGTTCCTGCTCCACCTCCTGTTCCACCTCTTTCTCAAGCTCTTCCTTCAGGGGCTGTTCATCAGGCTCCACAGGCTCCACAGGTACACTTTCCGTTTCAACGGGTGGCTCAGTCTCGCCGTTCATCAATTGAGCTTGCTGTTGCGATCCTGCGGCAACACCATCTACCACACCGTTCTTATCGGCCTGCTCTTTGATCTTCGCCTGGCGAAGGTATTCTGCCTCACGACGCTTTTCACGCTGGCGAACACCTTTCCATTCGGCTGCAAGTTGAGGAAACTGCATTTCCATTTCCTCAATACCAACCTGGGCATTCGCATACATCTCGTTGGCCTTCAGAATGCGATCCCGCTCGCCAGTGGTGTTCGCGTCCTTCAGAATCATCTCGATGTCGCTCAAGAACTGGCGTGGTTCCGAATAGAACCCATTCCACAATCGCTCCTCAATCACCTCCAGATCAATGTTATAGTACAATTTGCCCGTGGCAACCTCCAAAATCCGGTCGCCCTGTCGCTGATACAGAGCTTCTGGATCTGGCTCTGCTTCAAACAAGTGAACCAGGAACGAATCTTCAATTGTCGGCTTTTTGAATCGTTTATACCTCACCTTGAATAAATCCATCAGGCCAGAAAGCTTGACCTTAAGCGTATTTTTTAACCTCATGTCGCTCTTTGCCAACTCGATATCGCGCTTTGACTCATCTTCCACCGGCTTCTCTTCCACCACCTCGATTTTTGGCAGCTCTTTTAATTTTCTCTTCGGTCTCAAAGAGAGTTCGTTGTAATCCACTGGACTTAACACAAAACAAGTCCACACACTCTCGAAAAATTGTCTTCTTTCCTCTTCCGTAGGACTTTTCATTTCCACGATATTGGATCTGTCAAATTCAAAAACAGCTTCCAGCTCGTTAAAAGCGTTTTCATCGAGATAGTCACTCTCTTCTACCATGGCAAACACCAGAACACGGTCGTTGGCACTTAAGGTCCGAACCAGACCACGGATGGTTGAGCGTAATGAAGGCGTGATGTCGTCCATAAACTCAAGAATGCTAGGAATGTACAGAACGCTAGGCTTGTGCCGCTTCAGCTCCTGGAATAGCTGGATCACGAGGTTTTCTGGCGAGATTGACGAGTCCGAATGCAGCTTGGCAAAATCGAGCGTCTGGACATTGAATCCTTCAAAACTGTGCAGCACTGCGTTTGCAATGTATTCTTGACCGTAACCTTTGTGGCCACTAAGCAAAATCCGCGGCTTAAACACTCTAAGCTGGTTCAATTTGGACAGTAACTGTTGGTGTTTGAAACCTCCGTCCTCCTCAAACATTGTTAGATCGACATAATGGCTCTCCTCAAGCAACGAGACGGGTTTTTCGAACGGAACCACTTTTCTGGTCGTCTCCAAAGTTCTGTCCAGCTGTGATTGCAACAACGGAGCAATGGTTTCCGGAAGAGGACTCGAACTCAAAGAGGTGGCTCTAGCACTGGAAGGAATAATTTTCTCCAGAGTTCTTGTGAAATCGCTCGCAATGACTTTAACTTTGTTGATGTTGATCTTCAATTTATCGTTCGACTTGTAGATTTGCGGATATGCTCTTTGGATTGAGTTGAGTGCACTTTCTGTGCACAAAGCTTTCAAGTCTGCTCCTCCATAACCTTTAGTGAGTCTAGCAAGCTCAGAAATGAAGCCTGGGTCTAGTTGGTGGTCCCATTTGCGCATATGGATCTTTAAGATCTGCTCTCTGGCCTTGACGTCTGGAAGCGGGAAATAGAACTCTCTATCAAATCTACCCGGTCTCCTCAATGCTGGGTCAATGGAGTCAGGTCTATTAGTGGCTCCAATCACAATGACTTGGCCTCTGTTGTCCATTCCGTCCATGAGTGCCAACAGAGTGGAGACAATCGATGCGTGGATCTGTTCCTGCTTGGAAGACCGCACCGGCGCCAAGCCGTCGATCTCATCGAAAAATATGATGGAAGGCTGCTGTTGCTTAGCTTCTTCAAACAGAAGTCGCAGATGCCGTTCAGCCTCACCGACCCATTTTGACAGACAGTCCGCACCTTTTCTCATGAAAAAGGTCACTTTGCGATGCTGTGAAGAGCATGAGGCAGCTAGTGCCCGTGCCATGAGTGTTTTTCCTGTTCCTGGAGGACCATGGAACAGAACTCCACGCGGTGGAGTGATGTGGAATTTCGAATATATCTCAGGATACAACAGTGGCAACGTAATCATCTCTTTCAATTGGTCAATGTAGCTGTCAAGACCACCGATAACCGAGAAATCGATGTTGGTGTCGATTCCAAGTGGATCGGTGTCAGCCAAGGTATTTTTCTTCTTGCCAGGGACAGTGTTGTCCACTGTAATGATGCTCATCTTATTAGGATCTGTTGGCTTAAATAGCTCGTTATCATCCTCTGAATCTGAACTCTCTACGTTACCAATGGCCGTAAGCGTATCAGGGACTCCGCCGTTCTGGAACAATGCATGCACATCGCCACCTCCAAACGGTCCGACCGTAGGGAATAGACGTCTAAGTTGCGTGCTAGCAGCTGGAGCACTCATGAATCCACCGTATCGCCTGCCACGTCCCCGACGCGGACTCTCTATTAAATCTGCGTGTTCTGGCTCCGTCTGTAATATTGGTGGGGGCAGAGTGTAGTCGATGTTTTTTCTCTCTCTCAAATTACGCTGGACAGGCGAGTTGATCGGCGAATCGTCCTGCAACGCCTTGAGTTCATCCTCGATGGTCAACAACTCAGATTCCTCCTCGCTCTCGTCCTCGTCCTCAATTGCCTCCTTTCGTGGTCTACCGCGTCCTCGCCGCTTCAAACGACCATTGGGCCGTCTTGGTTCTTTTTTCACGTCATATTCTTGATCCTCCTCCAGTTCTTCGTCATCCTTGACTATGAATCCTGGCTGGCGCCGTCTGCGAGGACGTAAAGAGCTATCTGAGCTAATCACCAAGTCGTCGTCAAATTCTTCCTCGTCGCTGTCTGCCGGGCCTTGTGCCTCAAATTCTTCATCGTCTGCCTTGTTGGCACGAGTGCGCCGCCGCTTGCGCATAGATACCGTGTCTTCGTCGTCCTGCTGGGCGTCGTCACCGATCTCATCGTCCAGCGCAGCAAGAAGCGCATCCTCGTTATAATTCACCGCACGACGTCCTCGTGTGCGATGTAGACGAACTACGTCTGAATCTGAGTCTGAATCGGGCGCTGGACGCCGGGTTCGACGTGACCGATGCTCACCACCGTCCGACAGATCGTCGCTGGAACGGACTTCCTGGGCGTCCGATTCGTCGCTGCGCGTGTCCAAAGTGCGTCTCGTGCGCTTCATCGCCTAGATCACGTGCTACTCCTTGCGAATCGGGTCAATTGTCCACTTCTCGTAGACTATGAAAGTTGATTGTTTGTAAGGCAAAGTTTCACTAAAAAAAATATCTGTCAGAAGACGGGTAAATAATAGGTAGCTAGGATACCAGTGTACTATTAGACTATAAACCAAATTCCCGAGCCATCTCGAGCTCCTCGGGTGAGATATCGGTATCTGCAGCAGGCTGACGCAGTGTAGAAGTGTAGAGTTCTTCGTCAGAAACAAAAAGCTCCGAATGGTCTTCAGGAATGTTATTAGGTTGCTCAGGAACCAGTGGGCTGGAAGCGGCTAACTGCGACGAGTTAGCCTGTGTTTCAAGTGGTTGTCCGATCATAAGCATTCTTCGGTAGTTCTTTGCCTCGGTGGTGTTCATTGCGCGACTCAGAACGGGAATGAAGTCTTTGAACTTGTACTGAGGATAGATATCGTGTCCCCAGACCTGGTAGATGTGGAGAAGACGGGTGAGATTGTCGAAATGACGCGAATTCGTGTACTCATCGCGTCGGAGGCGAGAAGACGCGGTTTTTGTGTGTTTGAATCTATACTTCTTGAGCGAGCGGTGGAGAGCAGGCAGGCCTCTTGGTCCGAGAAGAAGCTCATCCGTGAGCTTGTGAGGGGTTCTGCGCTTTTTGGGCAGTTCCTGGAGTTCTGTTTCGGTCTGGAGGCCCAGTAATTCTTCGTTGGAGATAGACATGGTGAGAAGATAAAAAGGAGGAAAGAAAAATATAGGACGAGGATGACGAGGGGGGGATGAATTATGGAACGGGATGAGAGATCAAAAAAGAAGGACAGACAGAAATTATAGAAGAGAAGAGGGAAACATTTAGAAAGAGGTCTCTTCTATTCACAAAACCTAGCTTCTTACAGTATCTGTTTATCCTCTGCTTATTCTTTGCTTATTCTCAGTTTATTCTTAATACAATTATTATACAATATCATACACTGCTCGCTTAGCGTCTCCTCGATACTCAGTAATCTCAATTAGTGATACGCGTTGGAGTCTTTTTCCGGCCCTATGCCTTGCGCAATTTGTCTATGAGCTCTCTTCCTCCATATCTCTCTCTGCCAGTCTTGCGCAGTTGTTGGCTGATGGGCGAGACATGCAGTCTATCAGAGGGCGACTGATATTTTTCGAGCTGCGGCTTGTCCTTGGCCAAATTTAGCGTAGATGGTATAACTTTGTTGCTCACTGGGGTAGACATAAATAAACAAAATATTAGCGGTCGATCGACGTTTATTAAATTATTATGAATTTAAAACTATTGTCCATATTGGGGTTGGTGGCCGTTGCGCTCGCAGAGCCGTCAGGTCTTCAAATCGGTGTCACCCACAAGGTGCCTGAAGCTGAATGTACCGAAAAGACCAAAAAAGGTGACGTTGTTAAGATTCATTACACTGGAATGCTTCAGGACACGCAAATGGTGTTCGACTCTTCGCTAGGCCGTCACCAGCCTCTGCAATTTACACTCGGCGTGGGATCAGTCATTAAGGGCTGGGACCAGGGTCTCATGGACATGTGTGTTGGAGAAAAGCGGAAATTGATCATTCCTCCACACCTTGCTTATGGCAAACGTGGTGCTGGAGGCGTTATTCCGCCCGATGCAACTTTGGTTTTCGAGACAGAGCTCGTTGAGATTCTTTCCGATAAGGATGAGCTTTAAACGGCAGATGCTCTAACTATTGTCTTTTTAAATAGGAATGAAGAGGATCAACTCGTGCTCTTTTGGAAAGACCGACGCGGTAGCGAACTGTAGTCATTGGTCTCTTTGTAGGCGCGGGGAGTGGTGTAGATTGCTCTGTAGGGCCAGCAGAGGAAGCCGGGTCTTGGGACTGGCTCGATTTAGACGGGACGGAGTGCTGACTCACGGAATCCTCTGTTGAAATGACGTTGGGAGGATGAGAATTAGGAATGGATTCAACAGTCGGGTTGGTTTGAGATCCCGCACGCTGGCTCAACTGATCGCTTCGTTGGCTGCGCTGGCTGATGCTCCTGATTGTCTCCTCAAACTCTTCTTCACTATCTGTGGAATTTGTCACCTCCCATTCTGCGGTCTGCGAGCTCAACAAGGAAATCACCTCGGGAGTCTCTACAGGCTTCACTTCTGGTCTCTCCCGACGTCGTAGTCTCTCCCGCGGCTGCTGGCGTACACTGGCAGCCAGCGCCAACAGGCCATTCTCACGAGGAATGTCCATTACGCGTACCGACGCGACGAAAAAATTAAAGATAAAAGAAATTGCGTCTGACGTTTTTGGAGTCAACGAGGCGCATTTTTCTACGGTTACTAGCTTTCCGCCAAGGTTAAATAAATTAATACAAACGGACTATTGAAATTTAAACAGTCCAGTTCCACCTGGTATGGAATTATGGAAATATTCTAGCAAGTGTGGAAGCGCAAATGTATCGAGTGACTATGTGAGTGACTGCATTTGTGCTTACAACAAAGCGAGAGCAGCGGCAAAACCAGCACCAAGAGCGATGGAACCGTAAGTGTTAACGGCAGCACCGGCAGTAGACACAGGAGCGCTGGTTGAGTTGGAAGAGTTTCCAGCAGCTTGAACAGTAGCGACGGCAGCAAGAGCAACAATGACTTTAGTGAATTGCATTTTAATTATTTTGATGTAAAAAAGATTTCCCGGGAACAGGTCCAATTTATATCTCGCCACCTGCCGCAAGTGATGTTCTAGGAAAAATTTTCAGACATAGTGGTTTATCCAAGTAGTTTCCAAATTGGGAAAAAAGTGCACAACTGCTGAAAAGAAATTTCGAGAAAGACAATGCCGAACACGCTGCTTCTTGTCCTCTCCTGCACACTTAGCGTGATTTACCTCCATGCCATTTGTGCTATCGCTTGCTATTCCTCGTATCGGCCTGTACTCCACGCTCCTTAACTGTCTCCTGTGAATCTAAATTTAGAACTGTGTCACTCTCGGCACTCACTCCTTCCTTTTTCGGACTAAATGAGACATTATTTGCTACGCCCACTTTCCACTTCAGGCATTATTATTGAGATTCTAGATCTATTCGGTGAAGCCCAGCCCCCTTTAGGACCGCGATCAGGGGGGGTGACGACCGTGGACCCATGCATGAGCAAAGGACTCTGTTCTGCGCAATGCCTGCGAGTACTTAGTCGCGTTTGAGGGTCCCCTATTAAGCCAAATTCGGTATAGACCGGGTGCATCTGGCCGATGAGTTCCGACACCGCCCACGGTGCACAGATGTCGATCAATCAAATATTTGCTTACCTAGATGTTTCCCGTGTAAAGATGTAAAATTTTCCCGTTATTAATCATGTCTGAACAAATCGCCAAAGAGGCCCATTTAGCCTCCACAGTGCTGAAAACGCTCTCAGACGAGCAGCGGTCGCTTGCTCTATACAAGATCAAGACAGGTCTGGAGGCAGCCAAGGCGGAAATCCTCGAGGCAAACAAAAAGGACATGGACTTGGCAATAGCGAACAATCTATCTTCCTCTCTAATCAAGCGTCTGGATCTCTCGAAGAACGGCAAATTCGACGCCATGTGCGACGGAGTTCTTGACGTTTCGAACCTCGAAGACCCTCTCAACAGAGTGACTCTCCAAACGGAACTTGACGACGGACTGATTCTGACCAGATTGACCTGTCCCGTCGGAGTCCTGCTCATCATATTCGAGAGTCGGCCTGAAGTCATTGCCAACATCACTGCGTTGGCCATTAAATCTGGCAATGCTGCTATTTTGAAGGGTGGAAAAGAGTCTCTGCATACTTTCCAGGCTATGGCTAAAGTTATTAACGATATACTTGAGAAAGAGACAAAAGTTCCTAAAAATGCTATCCAACTCATCAGCACGCGTGGAGAAGTGGGAGATCTACTCAAACAGGACAAGTACATCGATCTGGTCATCCCAAGAGGTTCTAATGAGCTGGTTAGAAACATCAAGGAGAACACCAAAATTCCCGTGCTGGGCCATGCTGACGGAATTTGCTCGATTTATGTTGACCAGGATGCCGACATAGACAAGGCCATAAAGATTCTGCTTGATTCCAAGACAAACTACCCTGCAGGATGCAACGCTGTCGAGACAGTGCTGATCAACCAGAAACTTGTCGAGAACGGCAGCTACCAAAAAATAGTGAAAGCCTTCGGTGATGCTGGAGTCACGTGCCATATATCAGCCGACCTTTTCAAGAACGAAGAGCACACTGTTTTGGCCGTCGAAGGCGACTTTTCCAAGGAGTTCCTGTCGCTGGATGTTGCTATCAAGCCAGTTAACTCTGTGGAGGAGGCGATTGTGCACATTAACTCGCACTCATCTAAACACACCGACTGTATTGTTACTGAGAATGAGACTGTTGCTGAAAAGTTCCTGACCGGAATTGACGCTGCTGGCGTGTACTGGAACTGCTCCACGCGGTTTGCGGACGGGTTCCGGTACGGGTTCGGTACTGAGGTTGGAATTTCGACCAATAAGATCCACGCTCGTGGTCCTGTCGGACTAGAGGGTCTGGTCTGCTACTACTACCAACTGCGCGGAGATGGTCAGGTTGCAGGAGACTACAAAGGAGCTGGAGGAAGCCGTGTTTTCAAACACAAACGTCTCGACTTGTAATTTTGTAGCAACCAAATTTAATGTCCCAGAATATTTTTTCGACCCGCCGATCGACTCCTAAAGAAGGCAACTAAAACAACCAGAACATTTATCACAAATGGACGAACAGTACGACGTTATAGTGTTGGGCACCGGCCTTACTGAGTGCATTCTATCGGGACTACTTTCCATCGACGGCAAGAAGGTTCTTCACATTGACAAGCAGGACTATTATGGTGGAGAGAGTGCCTCTTTGAACCTGTCTCAGTTATACAAGAAATTCAAGCCTAGCAAAGAATATGCTGAACAATTTGGCAAAGACAGGGACTGGTGTGTGGATCTGATTCCTAAGTTTCTTATGTCCAATGGTGAGCTCACCAACATCCTTGTTCACACTGACGTCACGCGGTACATGGAGTTCAAACAGATCTCTGGCTCGTATGTTTACCGTGGAGGACGGATTGCCAAGGTTCCTTCCAACCAGACGGAGGCCATCTCGTCACCTTTGATGGGTTTCTTTGAGAAGCGTAGAATGAAGAATTTCCTAGAGTTCATCATCAAATACAGGGACGACGAGGTTTCCACTCATGGTGGAGTGGATTTGGACACCATCACAATGGACGAGCTTTACAACAAGTACGGACTTGAGAGGGGTACGAAGGACTTCATTGGTCATGCTATGGCACTGTGGTCCAACGATGATTATCTCAACGAGCCAGCCAGAGAGACTTACGACAGAATCGTGCTCTATCTCGGATCTGTGTCCAAGTACGGCAAGTCACCATACATCTATCCACTCTATGGACTGGGCGAACTTCCACAAGGTTTTGCCAGATTGTCGGCCATCTATGGTGGAACTTTCATGTTGGACACGCCAATTGAGGAATTCCTGTACGATGCAGATGGTAAATTTGAAGGAGTCAAGACTAAGGAGGGAACGGCAAGAGCTCCATTGGTGATTGCAGACCCAACTTATTTCCCAGAAAAAGTCAAGGCTACCGGCCAGAAGGTGATCCGTGCTATGTGCATCCTAGATCATCCAATTCCAAACACCTCGGACGCAGATTCGTGCCAGATCATCATCCCACAAAACCAGGTTGGCCGTAAGAACGATATCTACATTGCCACTATTTCCAGTGCTCATAACATCTGTGCCAAGGGCCACTATCTAGCGATCATCTCGACAATCATTGAGACCAACAAACCTCATTTGGAGCTGGAGCCGGCCTTCAAGATCATTGGAGCCACCAAAGACGTGCTCATGGGCATTGCCGAGCTGTATGAGCCTTTGGAGGACGGATCCAAAGATCACATTTACATCTCCAAATCCTACGATCCTTCTTCCCACTTCGAAACCACTACTGATGACGTTAAGGATATATATAAACGGGTCACGGGCCACGATCTTGTGCTGAAAAAAAGAGCCACTGCAGAGGAGGAGGCCGAGTTGGCCGGGCTGTGAAATATTTAAGATTATTTAGTATTTTTCTTATCATGTCACTGTATTCGTTTTCGACGCCGACGTTGCAGCAGCTACGCAAATTCCGTATTTCCAGCGCACGCAGTACAAAACTGTGTGCCCAGGTGTACGCAATTGATCCCAAATCGTACGAGGTGGTGTACGAGGAGCCGGATTTCGGCGACATCGACTCCATAGATGCATTGTTGGAGCAATTACCAGACAACTCGCCCCGTTTTGTGGTGCTCAGCTACTCGAAGACTCTAGAAGACGGCAGGTTGAGTAACCCGCTCGTTCTGGTGTACCACAGACCTTTAACGGCGAAGCAGGAGGCCAAGATGCTGTACGCAGGGTGTCTAGAGCAGTTCAAGAGCGAGGTCAGCGCAAACCGCTTTGTCGAGGTGGCGGACGAAGACGATTGGGACGAGCTCAAGACAGACGTTGAATAGAGACACTTCACTAGTACGAAGTAAACGTATTTGAATTGTTGTGGTGTAAGGATGTATAAAGGAAGGATAGGTAATGTAATAGTTCTACTGATGGACGTCCCAAGGACTGTGGGTTGAATCCTGTAGACAATCACACATTGAAAGGCAACCTAGGGTAAGCCGATTGGCTGCCGTTTCTCATACATTCTTACCTTTTCGAGTCTCCTCCTGATCCGTCTATATCTTCTGGGCTTTTACCCTCTTTTACATCACGTGAGACATCTATATTTTATTTTTCATCCAAAAAATTTTTACTTAACATCATTCTACAACATGGGTCGTATGCACAGTAACGTGGGTAGCTTCTAGCCCAATACAACGCACCAAATTCGGGCTGTAGCGGTGAAAGCTGCACAGCACCAATTTCAGCATCGTATTGGATAAGTATCAACTAACTTTTTTAGGGAAAGGGTATGTCGTCTTCGGCTATCCCATACTCGAGAAACATTCCATCTTGGTTCAAGCTCTCGTCTGAGGCTGTTATCGAGCAGATCGTCAAGTACGCTAGAAAGGGTATGACTCCATCCCAGATCGGTGTCGTTCTCAGAGATGCTCATGGTGTCAACCAGGCTAAGGTCATCACTGGTAACAAGATTATGAGAATTTTGAAATCCAACGGTCTTGCTCCAGAGATCCCAGAGGACCTGTACCAACTTATCAAGAAGGCCGTTTCCGTGAGAAAGCACTTGGAGAGAAACAGAAAGGACAAGGACTCCAAATTCAGATTGATTTTGATCGAGTCTAGAATCCACAGATTGGCTAGATACTACAGAACCGTGGCTGTTTTGCCTCCAACCTGGAAGTACGAGTCCGCCACTGCTTCTGCTTTGGTGAACTAGTCGAATTACATACAACCAAATTGATATTGTTAATTTTATAAGCAATTGAGTAATGTTACAGAAAAGTACAAGCTTGAATGATTCTTGGTCGTAATGTAATTTACAAGTTATATGCCTTCGTATTCCCATCATTATTTTCGGTCGCCTTGCCTTGCATCTGCTCGTCTTACTCTTCAGGTCTCAACACCTCAAACTCCTCGTCTCCCCACGCAAATGCCACTTCCATGTTCTCGCGCAATTCTAACTCTTTTACCTCCTCAAACCCGCTATCTCTAATCAATGCGAGTCTCAGGCCTTTGGCATCCACCTTAATCCCGTCTCCCTTCGTTTCCTCATCCTTCCCTTCTTCTTCGTCATCATCCTCCTCCGTCTCAAACGAAGGCACAGGAACCTCAATGTCTTCCTCCTCGTCCAGCTTAACTGGTCCGTTCTGTAGTTTCAACCCTCCTGCAGAATTAAGCATCTCGGCCAGTTTCTGTTTCGCATCCTTCAGCTCGCCATTCTCGACACTGACAAATACTGTCTGTGCTTGTCTCTTGGCTTTTATTGTAATCATCGATATTACCAAGAAATTATTAATTAATTACCAATAATAATTCCAATTCCGATCTTTTTTTCCTATCTTTTATCTTTTCGCCTATGAGCTCGACTTACTACACTCTTCCGTCGGCAAGTGCCACAAGCAAGCCGTCAAATGTGATGCAGAATAAGCCCTCCACAGTGCTATTCTTTATAGCCCTCTGTGTCGGTGTGATCATTGCAGTTCTCTTTATCTTCTTCACCTTTAGATACCTAGTTCGGTCCCGCTATGGAATCTACATTCCTGCCCCACAGTTTGCGCGAAGCCCGTTTTACATGGGGCCCACGGGTAGGGCTTCCATGAATGCTTTACAGCCGTATACTGAGCACGAAATACCTTTTAACTTTGGCAACAACCGTCATATCCACTCCCAACGCCTGCGTCACCGAGACGCACAATATTCTAAAAAGCGCAAACTGACTCAGGAAGAGGTGGACGAGCTATTTCCGCAGAAAACGTACGCCAAATGGCTCAATGGTGGTAAGGAGGATGTCATCAATAGAAATGAGGGTGTTTTAATGTATGAGGAAGATGCTGCAGAAAATATTGATGAAACCGCAAATCAACAAAATGAGTCTCAACAGCCTGAAGAATCGCAGATCGAGGTGATTCCATCTCAAGAGCACCAACACGAAGCAGATATTGCGGATATGTCAAAGGAAGTGGAGTACATTGAGATGACAGAGGCAGCTCCTGTTACAGCCCCGGCTACAGCCACGTCAACAGAAAATGTCGATTCTGAAGACTCAAATGGCCTCCACTTTACTTCGGGTATGTGTGCGATCTGTCTGGACAATCTTTTGGACGAAGATGAGGTCCGTGGACTGATTTGCGGTCACGTTTTCCACGCAGATTGTATCGACCCATGGTTGATTAATCGTCGCGGCTGCTGTCCTATGTGCAAAAGAGATTATTACATGAGAGACCATGGACGCAGGGATCGCTCTGAGAATCAAGCTCCAGGTGATCGTGATCTCAGCAGCATTTTCAACGACCTGGACTCCGTTTCCGACATCTATTTCCCGCGTTCGACCAAATTCAAGGCCCAAACTTTGCTCGCTTGTTTGCAACTTGTCCGGTCTGGTGATTACAACGCTGAGGCTGGTGAACAGCGTGAACCCAATGCAACTTCCCCCCGCAATGAAGGCGTCACGTCAATGTCTAACACTGACTTTAGTCGGCCACCAATGCCAGACATCAACAATCTTCAAAGCTCGATCATGGAAATCATCAACGACCGTCCTTTCGAGCCAGAAGATCTGCAAGACATTGACTTGCTGGCATTTGATGCGACCAACAAAAGCTTCACATGGTATTCGAAGGTCTTCTGGCGTATCATGGGTATTCGACAAGAAGACTTGTACTATCATAACGTTGTTCTCTACTACGAGCGCAAGAGAGAACACAGGCTTGCAAGAAGAGAATCTCCTGGAACCCCTGAAACCCCGCAGCAGGATCCCGAACAAATGGTTTAATTATCAATTCCATAGCAGTTTTCTTACTATTACATGGGTCTAAACCTATTTCACAACATTCCAGCCATCGTCCACCGACAATTTCTCGGTGCTGGCCACCAACTCGTCCTCATCGTCATCCACGCTCAGCACATTGAATGATGACTGCTTAGGTCCATCCTTGCTCTTGGATTCGGCCTTGGGCGCGGTCTTGGTCTCAGATTTAGACTCGGACTTTGGCTTGTTGAGAGCAGATCCACGGAGATTTGACCAATCGACATCAGGCTCCACCTTCTTTGGCCGTCTCACAGTCTCGCTCTTTCTGCGCACAACTCCTTCCGCCACAGAGTCTCTGGCTCCGCTCCAGTCTGGCTCTGGAGCACGATCTCTTCTTGGAGCACGCTCTTTTCTCATTTCTCTTATTTCTGGAACTGCAGCACCTGACCTGGCTGCTCCCCAGTCTGGCTCTGCTGGTCTCGGTCTACGTTCCCTTCTTGGCTCAAGCACCGAAGAATTGTCTCTGGCTGTTCCCCAGTCTGGTTCAGGCATCCGCTCACGTCTTGGCATCCGTTCTCTTCTTGGCTCTGCCACCGCTGCTGTGTCTCTGGCTGCTCCCCAATCTGGTTCTGGAGCACGCTCGCGCATCATTCTATCACCTCTGTCGCCCCTGTCGAACCTGTCACCTCTGTCACCTCTAGGTTGCACACCACCTGGTCCTGGACCATCCCGCATCGAGCCCCAGTCAATTTCTGTCTGTTGCTGGCGGCCTCCACGGCCCCCAAATGCATCCTTAGAAGGAGCAGCCACAGACACATACACCACACGGCCACCCAAGTTTTGTCCCGATAGTTTTAACGCTTCTTCCAAAGTCTTTCTGTTTTTAAATGTGATAAAAGCAAATCCTCTCAAGGCGCCACTTTGCTGGTCCTTGGGAGCGTAGAAATCCAGAATCTCCTCGAATGGATCTGTTATTTGTAGATTGTCAGCGAAAAAAGCCTGGATATCCTCATCAAGCGAGTCTCTAGGCAGATTGTTAACCCTTGCAGTGTATGGAGCCTGGTCCGGCACTGGGTATTCTCTTCTGTCGGAATCCCTGTCGTCATACCCTCCAGTACGACCACCAGCGGGCTTGCCGCTAACAGGGACCTCGAGAGTGTTCATGTCGAACTCATCGTCAGCCCACGAGCCGCCAAAGCTCTCGTCGGCCAAAAATGAGCCCAGATCCATCTTGACTTTGTTTTTAGGAGGCATGATGATTATTAGTAATTTGTCAAGTTCGTTTGTTAACTGCCTGCAATAATATAAAAATTTTTCATGAAAAATTCGTCGTCGCGGCGATCGTCGCGTAGCTGCCCGCAAATAGCAAGGAACATAGCAATAAACCTTATGGAGTTGAAGTTGGCGTTTCTGCTGGTGATAATCACCATAGCCATCTGGGGAACATCCAGAATATTCAGGCATAGTTCCCTCTTTTCCTTGAATGGAATTGGACTTGCTGCGACCGACGAAACTTTCATACCCTCGTTTGCTGTCTACGGGGCGGAGTTTAGTCTTGGAAGAACTGTTGTGGCCATCGAGACGTTCCAGATCAAACTATGCTATCACTCACCACACATATTCATAATAATAGACCGGTTGGCCCTCAAGAAGAGCGAGCAACAGCAGAAGACTAAATCGAGGCCAAGATCCAGATCTTGGCCGACTAAACGGGTTTTGGGTCTTCTGCATTGGATCCCAGAAATTAAAATAAGTCTGCGGAGAGTGAGTTACAACTCGATTTTTGCTGAAAGTGTTGAATTCGTGGTATCTAAGCGCAAGGATTTGTTGTTTTTGACCGATGTATCCAATATCAGCATCGACACTGAAAAATTCCACGGTAGTATTAGTGCCGTCTCTGCAGAGCTCAGATTGAACGGTAAGCGGCCAGAGACCAAACTGACCGTGGAAAACTCCACCATCGGTCTCAATAGCATGCCAATGACTATCCAGTCCTCGTTGATTTCTGTATCATATTCACAATCCATTCAAGCAATAGCTCTAAATGTCGTTGCTTCCTCATCTAAACAGCATCTGGACATCCCAATTGTCAATTACCAACTTTCAGAACAAAAATCGATCATTGATATTCCCTCTATCGAAGCAGATATCTCTCTTTCACTTATATTTTCACTTCTTTCCGTCATTATCAAGCCATCTTCGTCCAAATCGTCCTCTAGACTACCTAATTTCGACCTTTCCATCGGTCGGCTGGTGCTTGATCTTACGCTCGCGCATGACTTTGATCTTCGCGTCACTTCTAAAGACTTGTGGTTGAGTCCTGACAAAGGTAATCTCCGGGATGTGATGCTCCAGATTAAAAAGGATGCAATTTGGACCCGACTCTTTACTTTACAGAACATCAAGGTATCTAAAGCACCTCTGGACGCCTCGGTAGACTTCATCAAACTCTCAATCCCACACGAATTTCTCATCCACGAGCTTTTTGCCAGCATATCTACGACCATCAAGGCGCTCAAACAGCATGTTCACATGTTGAATTCCGGATCCAAGGAGCTTGTCATTGCTCCCCATTCCAAACCAGCTATACAGCTACCAGAAATTGAACTCCACTCCAAATTGGTTGCTATTTGCTTCGAGAACGATCCCTTCGAATCGCAGCTCGCAAGGATCTATCAGCTGGGCAAAGTTGAACAACAGTCACGGATGGCGAAACTGGATCAACTGGAGGAGAACTCTCCTTTTATTCCTAAGGTTTTAGAAAATATATCTATGTCCTGGATAGTTTTGATTAAGGAATATGACACCAAGATCAAACGAATAGTGCAGCAAAATTCCTCCTTTCTTGAGGGACACGATTCATCTATCGTTACCACAGATCCGCCGATTATGTCCTTGTACCTCGAATCGGTTGATCTCAAGCTTTCTGCACCAGAATTGTCCGAGTCTCTACCGAAATACATACATCGAATAGGAAAGGGGATCCCTCTAGAAACAGAATACACCACTCTAGTTCCAGCATTTGTGGACATTTCCCTTGGCCAGGTGCGTGCGCATCTTCTTGACTTGCCGCTTCCGCTGGCTTTTGTGCCTCGTCACTCTAATAAATCCACAGCGTTGCAGATTACCGGGAATATAGTGCTGTTAGAGCAGCTGGGCGGAGACTGGAATTGGGTGGAGGTTCAACTCAGCGAAGACAAGATGAAGATTCCTCGGTCTATGTCCAGCATGAAAACTCTTGCAGAGCTCGAGGCTGTGGTGAAAACCGACCAGAACGTCATTCTCACCTGGGGTGCAGGAATACAGCCAATACTACGACAGCTATCTTTATGCTTTGACGGTTTCAGTAAGCCTAAGCTCGACCCGAGCCCCAAACTCGGAGTTTGGGATAAAATACGGTACATTCTACATGGATATGTCAACTTGGTTTTAGATACAGATTCAGAACTGCGAATTAATGTGAAAGGCTCGCAGGATCCTTACGAAATATTGGGTCCTGCTGCTGGATTCTCGTTCGTGTTCCGAGAGAACGTCCGATTCGAAATGCACAAACCGAGCAACGATCCCCATGACTTTGTCGTTGTTCGTGCTAGCCAGGCTGGCTTTGGGATTCCCAATCATATTGGCGAGATTCTGCCTTGTTGGTGCTCAGATAAACCGCTTTATCTGTCAAGAACGCAGAAAATCCCGATCTCGACCTCCTTGTTCGGTTGCTATTTAAACCAGGATTTCTTCATTCCTACTGAGACCATGCCTGAATATAAATACAGTTTGAGTCTCAGCGGCGAGGTGGAGTTCAAGCTGTCGTTCAGTTTTCAAAGGAAAGAGGGAGATCGTCTAGTTGACGAGTTCAAACCGCATTATTTGATCGAAATGGTTAACCCTACAACTAGCGAACACCACGATTCCTTCAAAGGTTTCAGATCCTCAGTCATCCATATGGGGATCCATCTGACCACAAAAAATTCGAAAACCAACTCCATGTACGTTTCGCCTGTTTCTCTCTCTTACTTCAGGAAGTGGTTCAAATTGTTTGGCAACGGACTGTCTCTACCTATTAGAGATGGCCCATTGTTCCAAAACAATCCCGATTCCGTCAAATTCGGATCGCATCTCGCCACATTCAGCTACCAGCTGTCAGTGGATCCATTGTACTTGTTCGATGGCTATAGGACGGACTTGGAGGATGTGGGAAATAAAGCCATAAACGGATTTAAAGGACGGTTCGATTCCTTCTCGCTGAATTTGCACCAAAAAAAGCAGCCCATGGTGCTCAAAAATAAGGACCTTAATCGAGAGGTCCGCCTAATGAAAATGAAGTTTGACACTGGCTCTATAGACTTCAAAAAAGTGGACGTGCGGTTTTTGGTAGCAAAAGAAACAGACATGGACAGAGACGAAATCACTACTTTTGACAACGACTACAGCTGGTTCGATCGTCGTGACTTTGACGAGGTCGGATTGGATCAGTTGAATACGTTGTCGGCCGAGTTTCTCCCCGTCCTCCATTGCAACCAAATATCCTACCAATTGGAACCTGCAGATTCAGATTTCCGCAACATTCTGGAGGTGGAGCGACCGCTGATGAAATGGAACGTATCCGTGCGCAACCATGTTCTCCGTTATCTGCATCAGCTTGAGTTTCGTCGATCCTATTCATATTATTGCAACTATGGATCTATTAAACTTGCACAGATCAAATGCGAGAAGCCACCGACAGTCAGCGGGTCCACAGACTTCTCGACTCAAAAACTACAAATTGGCAGCTTTGAGGATGATCTTCGACAGCTGAGTAGCTCAGTAAAGTCATTGGTGGCCCAGGATGACTTTCTGATCAGAATAGACAGTCCACAGATCCAGCTGATCGAGAACGAGGACGCGGATTTCTTCGTTCTATTGAGCACTCCCAAAATCGATATAAGTGTGGTCTCTATTAATGAGCGCGCAATGCTCAATGATATTGGCTCCAAGCCTTTGGAAACAAGATTTGGGTCGGTATTAAAAGACACCGATATCTTTCTCGTGGACAGAAGTTCTCCAATAGAGGATGCGCTATTCTATGGAACCAACACCAAATGGCCCGTTTTCCTGCTCTCGCCACCAGAAGAGCTCAAGATTCTCTCGCGGACATCGATGTTGTTCCGTTTCGACAAGATCAGTGGTTTAGTGGGCGACAACGCTAGAAATAAGCTTATGTTCAACATCGCACGCCTGGAGACGAGACTGAACTCAGATCAGTTCAGGGCGCTGTACTTGTTGGTGACGAGACTGCTGTTGTATTCTGAGCCACGGTCGAAAAAATTGGACGATTCTGTCCAGCAGCTATTGATGGTGACCGATTTCACCGATCTGGGAGCAACTTTCCGGCGCATAAAAGAGATTATAGCCCAGTTGGCGTATTTGGATCGTCCATCAAGGCTGCGCACCAAGCTTCTTGTGGAGCTGTATACCAGGATGCGAGTCCTGGTCAAAGGAGGCGGTGCTCAGGACGATGAGATGGAGTGGATTTTGCACGCTGGGGCAATCAAGATGGACATGGTAGAAGACAGCAAAGTCTTCTTGAGGGTGGAAATTGCGGAAGGGACTTTCAACAGAATAGCATTTCCAGACGGAAGCACCGATAACAGAATCCGCGTGGGAACTTTGCGCGCGCAAAACATGGACGGGGCCATTTTCCCTGATCTATTAACGGGGATGGAAAATAAGGACATGGTGAACGTTTCGTGGGTGATGTCTGAGCCCGTTGGCGGTATCCGAGTGATAAAACGGGTGGAGCTCCGGTGTTCCCCAATCAAACTTGGAATAGAAGAAGCTGTTGGCGAGAGAGTCTTGGAATACGTCAGTGGTCATAATTCGTTTGAGGAAGAAAAAGAGATCGAGTCCAAAACCTTGGATGAGGAAAGTCTCGATGCGACATCACAGCTTATGATCAGTCGTGCTCAGCAGTACTATTCGTTCCAATTGATTCGAATGGATCCTATCCTGCTGAATGTGTCGCTTCGAGGAAAGGGAGTCAAGAGATTGCTCAATGTCACCGACTTCAAGCTGCACCTTCCGTCAAT
Organism: Ogataea nonfermentans; assembly: GCA_003706255.2. Lineage (NCBI taxonomy): Eukaryota > Fungi > Ascomycota > Pichiomycetes > Pichiales > Pichiaceae > Ogataea > Ogataea nonfermentans. The sequence goes on along the minus strand of PPKT02000002.1, from coordinate 187,108 downwards.
TGAAATCATCAATCGGCTGTGGGGAATTGCTGATCTCGCCGGGTACCTGAAACGATACATTTTGCGGTCCTTGATGGTACATTTCGGCAAGATTCTTAAATTATTCTTCAAGAGGAATCGATAAGTAATATCAGCTAAAATGGACTTGGACGTGACGTTTCTTAGCCTGTGCGTCGCCCGGAGTGGTTGGGGTTGATTTACGCTTGCGTTCTTTCTTCACGGTAGGATTAAGGTTGTCGATGGCAAGATTGGCAGGATCGAAACCGGGCACACCGTTTATCGAGCTCTTTTCAAATGTTAATAGAGCTTTCAGATCTTCTATTTTGTACTGTTCGAAATCCGTAGTACCCATGTCCGGATTGTCTGGCCGGAACACAATTGGCGACAGATTGCGGTCATTGGGTATAGAATGTTTGCCCGGAAGGTCATTGATATGATTTTTGTAAGATTTGCGCAACTTGGCACCCTTTGTGCCGTCAGGATTGACTCTGGCCAACGCCTGAGAGATATCCTGCAAGCCATACGTCCGAATGACGTCTGTATCGAACGGTGGCTGGACAGACTCGTACGTCTGCTGTTTATCGATAAAATAATGCATGTGGACGATCGACGGGACGGAACTTAATATTTAAATATCTCTCTCTTTTTTCTCTTCCACGTGACCGGGTTTAGGGCTGAAAATTTTTCAAACTTATAATAATAATTCTCTAGATATATTCTTTTATCGAAAATGGCTGCGTCGCTCCCACACCCAAAGATCGTCAAGAAGCACACCAAGAAGTTCAAGAGACACCACTCCGACAGATATGACAGAGTGGCCGAGAACTGGAGAAAGCAGAAGGGTATTGACTCTTGTGTCAGAAGAAGATTCAGAGGTACCATCCGTGAGCCAAAGATCGGATATGGATCCAACAAGAAGACTAGACACATGATGCCATCCGGCCACAAGGCTTTCTTGGTGAAGAACGTGAAAGATCTGGAATGTCTGATCATGCACACCAAGACTTACGCTGCTGAGATTGCTCACAACGTTTCTGCTAAGAACAGAGTGGAGATTCTTGCTCGTGCTAAGGCTATTGGTGTCAAGGTCACCAACCCTAAGGGCCGTTTGAGTCTCGAGGCATGAATATGATGTGTAGTAATACAGTGAAGAGAGAATAGTTTGAAAAGCACGGCGAGCCCGCTAATCGGGGCACTTTGAGCCACAAAGGTAGACTCTAAGATGATATAAACTGGTATATACTAAGCTTATACTGTCCTACTACAATTAATCTATGTTTACCCCCATGTCATTTTACGTCCGCCCACCACCATAAATATCTTGTATTTCAGCCTCTATTTATTTTTCCTACTTACTATGTCAAATAAACAAGGCCGCCAGAATACACCCCCCACGGCCGATTTGCTTGACGGTCCGGAACTTGTGGATCTGGTCGATCTGCATAGTTTCGATGACCCTTTCAGTGACTCGCATCAGTCATCCGCCAACAATGGTTCCTCGCGTTTTGCCAACGTGGCGAGTGCCTACGAAGACGTGCCCGCTGCCTCCCACGACAATCCATTCGATTCGGACGTGCTTAGTGACTACGAGAGTGATCTATATCCGGCTCAAGACTCCAGTGGGCTCCGGGGAATGTATAATCAGATCAAGTCTAAAATGGGCAGGACCGCCTACGACAATGTTCAAGAGGAGCACAACCCGTCGCCAGACACGCCCGCGCCCGAGTCAGTGGCAGATGTTCCAAACATGTTTGACATCCGCAGGTTTTTCCGCAAAAAGAACAACGATGACGACACAAGCCCGCGTACCATCTACATAAATGATCCACACACAAATTCTCGATTTGGCTATTATGACAACCACATCAGTACTACCAAGTACAATTTTGTCACGTTTGTGCCCAAATTCCTGTTTGAGCAGTTCAGCAAGTATGCCAATCTGTTCTTCCTGTTCACCTCTGCAATCCAGCAAGTGCCGTCTGTCTCGCCAACAAATCGATACACCACAATTGGAACGCTGATGATCGTTCTGTTTGTTTCCGCCATCAAGGAAATCACTGAGGATATTAAGCGTAACCTCTCGGATAATGAATTGAACCGTTCCAAGATCCAGGTGTTGGATCTGAAATCAGGACAGTACGTCACCAAAAAATGGATCAATGTCAAGGTTGGAGACATTGTCAAAGTTAATAACGAAGAACCGTTCCCGGCAGATATGATTTTGCTCAGTTCTTCTGAACCCGAAGGTCTGTGCTACATAGAAACTGCAAACCTGGACGGAGAAACTAATTTGAAGATTAAACAATCCAAAGAGGAGACAGCAGGGTTGATGGCGCCACAGGATCTGGTGAGGTGCCAGGGTAAAATTCTAAGTGAGCGTCCCAACAGCAGTCTGTACACGTACGAGGGTACGCTGTATCTCAATGGTCGTGAGACACCATTGAGTCCTGACCAACTTCTGTTGAGAGGAGCCAGTTTGAGAAACACTGTCTGGATCCAGGGTATAGTGGTTTTCACAGGTCATGAGACGAAGCTTATGCGTAACGCTACGGCAGCACCAATTAAAAAAACCGATGTTGAAAGAATCATCAATTTGCAGGTGATTGCGCTGTTTGGTATTCTTCTTGCTCTTTCTGTGATCTCGTCCATTGGAGACATTCTCACCATAGCTTTCCAAAAACACCATCTCGATTATCTGCATCTGGAAGGAACCAATATGGCACGACTGTTTTTTGCCGACATCTTGACATACTGGGTGTTATTTTCTAATTTGGTGCCTATTTCATTGTTCGTCACAGTTGAAATCATCAAGTACTACCAAGCTTATATGATTGCATCTGACCTGGATATGTACTATGCTCCTACAGATACACCAACGGTTGTTCGCACGTCGTCGTTGGTTGAGGAGCTCGGCCAGATAGAGTATATTTTCAGTGACAAGACAGGAACTTTAACGCGAAACATCATGGAGTTTAAAACGTGTTCTATTGGTGGGCGCTGTTACATTGCTCAGATTCCAGAAGACCGTCAGGCTGATGTCCAAGATGGAATTGAAGTTGGCTACCACAGTTTCAGCGATCTGGAAACTGACAGGAAGGAGCACAGGAACAAGAAAATAATAGACGAGTTTCTCACACTGCTAGCAGCCTGTCATACTGTGATTCCAGAGGTCAGAGGTGATACAATCAAATACCAGGCAGCATCGCCTGATGAAGGTGCTTTGGTTGAGGGAGCTGCTATGCTTGGCTACAAATTCAATGTTCGTAGACCCTCGAGCATCAGCATGTTGGTGGATGATCAAGAACTGACTTACGAGTTGCTCAATATTTGCGAATTCAACTCTACCAGAAAGCGGATGAGTGCCATTTTCAGGTGCCCAGACGGTCAGATCAAATTATATGTGAAGGGGGCTGACACAGTGATATTCTCGCGTCTTTCGGATGATAACGAGTTTGTTGAGGCTACTACTAAGCACTTGGAGGAGTTTGCTGTTGAAGGTTTGCGAACCCTTTGTGTTGCTACCAGGGTGATCCCAGAGGAAGAGTATCAGCAGTGGAGCAAAGTCTACAATAAGGCATCCACCAGTTTGGAGGACCGGTCTCAGAAGCTGGACGACGCTGCAGAGCTGATCGAGAAAGATTTGTTCTTGCTGGGAGCTACAGCCATTGAGGACAAGCTTCAGGATGGTGTCCCAGAGACCATCAAAGTTTTGCAGGAGGCAGGAATCAAAATATGGGTTTTGACTGGTGATAGACAGGAGACAGCCATCAACATCGGTATGAGTTGCAAGTTACTCAGTGAGGATATGAATTTGCTGGTGGTTAACGAAGAGACTAAACGTGACACAAGAGATAATTTGCTGGACAAGGCGGAAATTCTACGAAGCAATCAACTTTCCAAAGATGATATCAACTCTTTGGCTTTAGTCATTGATGGAAAATCTCTCAGTTTTGCCCTGGAGAGCGATTTGGAGGATTTGTTACTAGAGATTGCTGTCTTGTGCAAAGCTGTTATCTGCTGTCGTGTTTCGCCGTTACAGAAAGCTTTGGTGGTCCGTCTGGTGAAGCGTAAGAAGAAGGCACTATTGTTGGCCGTTGGAGACGGGGCAAACGACGTTTCGATGATCCAGGCCGCCCATGTTGGTGTTGGAATCAGTGGCATGGAAGGAATGCAGGCTGCCAGAAGTGCAGACTTTGCTATTGGTCAGTTCAAGTACCTGAAAAAGCTGCTTCTTGTTCATGGTTCTTGGTCCTACCAGCGTCTATCATTGGCAATTCTTTACTCATTCTACAAGAATATCACATTCTACATGACCCAATTTTGGTATGTTTTCAGCAATGGATTCAGTGGTCAATCGATGGTAGAGTCTTGGACTCTGACCTTCTACAATGTGATTTTTCTTGTTCTTCCACCTCTGGTGATCGGTGTCTTTGACCAGTACATCAATGCCAACATGCTCAATCAATACCCACAGCTCTATAAGATTGGCCAAGCAGGCCATTTCTTCAACGTGGAGATCTTCTGGTCTTGGGCCGTCAACGGTTTCTACCACAGCGCAATCATCTATATCTCGCTGATCAACATATTCAAGTATGGTAATGAACTGAGCGATGGAACTATCATGGACCATTGGGGTTTTGGTATAGCCGTCTACACCACGTGTTTAATGACCTCTTTGGGAAAAGCTGCCTTGATTTCTTCGCAATGGACTAAATTCACTTTGGTGGCTATTCCTGGATCTTTGGCCTTGTTGTTCATCCTGTTGCCGCTGTATGGTCTTATTGCACCACACATTGGCATCTCTAAGGAATATTGGGGTATCGTCCCAAAAGTATTCGGCTCGTTGACATACTGGATGACTATTATGATTGTTCCCGTACTATGTTTGTTAAGAGACATACTATGGAAATACTACAAACGGACTTGGAACCCTGAATTCTATCACAAAGTGCAAAGGATCCAGAAATATCAAATTCAGGACCACAAACCTCGGTTTTCTTCGTTCCAAAAGACTATCCGCAAAGTCAGACAGGTGCACCGCATGCGTAAGCAGCGTGGTTTCGCCTTTTCTCAGGACGAAGGACAGGAAAATATCATCAGAAAGTACGACACAACCAAGAGACGGGGAACGTACGGCGAGCTGGATTGATCAGGTCGCGTTTTTCTGTTGCAAAAGCTGCTGTGCCTCTTTTAGCTGTGCGGTTTGCTTGGTTTGGGCAATAATTCGGTCCAGAGATTTGATTGAACTTATCAACGTGCTATTATCGATCGATAGGTTTTCAGCGTGAATTTCTGGCACTTTGAAGATGTTATCCTGCAAAGCGTAGCCATGTGTTTTGAGAAGTTGCTCCGTGTCGGCTGCTCCATCGATCAGTTTAATCGTGTCCAGACTAACCGTTTTATATGCTTCAAAGCTAAGATTGAGTATACGCGAGCGCAATTTTGCGTTCAGGTCCTCGAAAACCTGCGGACATAGGCCATGTGGCTGTTTTGAAAGCTGTTCCACTGTCTGGAAGTAATGACTGGGCTGACTGGTATGGTAGCTCTGGAGAAGTTGGAAATGGTGCGGGCTAACCAGAGCGCTGTATTTGAGCAAATTGGCGTCTTTGTTGACATCGACGAGAATTATGTTAATGGCATAAATTCCCATAATATCCTGAAGAATGCGCTGAGGCACTGCCACAGGCAATTTGAACAAAATTTGGAACTGCCTATGAGCTTCTGGGTAGCAGGCAATATTAATAAGTGATTTGGCCACGATCAAATATGATTCAAACACAGCTTCTTTGGAAAGCTGGATAGGGTCGATCCGGGTGTGTTGGTCCATGAGAACGACCATTTCTGCGACCTCGCGGTACCTCTTGCCAGCGAATAGTTGTTTGAGCGTGAGATAGTGTAAATAATAAAAACATGCATTCAATGAAGAATTTCCACCAATTGAATGGACAAGATGCGTCAGCGTGATGAGAGACTTGTCTGGCAAGTGTTGGTTGGCGAGAAGGAGATAGTTGTCCACCACTTCGTAAAATGAAGTAAGCACTTTAGGGTTGGAGTAGATGATAGCCAAATCAAGTTTGAGGAAGCATTGATGAACATGATCGAGTAGCTCTACTACATCTGTATCATTTTGTTCCCCTGCTATATCCATTCCCATGTATCCTTTGATTAGAGCCAATCTTTGCAATGATGAAGTGCCATTTTGAAGCCGCTGCAGAACGACAGCTGGTTCGTTCTCTGCAACAAAATCGTGCACAGAGGTACATATCTGCTTCCAAAGTTCAGCAATGTCCACAGCTGGATCATCCTCAGCCGGAACACCGTCTAGATCAAGGGAGGTATACATAAAATTGAAATAATAATAAATTAAATACACTACTGGCTGTGCAAATGTTGCTTCTTGACGGGGCTTTAGGAACTGAGCTTGAGAAGCGCGGTGTCAAGGTCTCTGGAGGGCTTTGGTCTGGACAGGCCATTTTGGATTCGCCCGATGTGGTGCGGCAGATCCATTTGGATTATTTGCGGGAAGGAAGTAATGTTCTTCTGACGGCAACTTACCAGCTTTGTGACGACAACCTGAAGGAACGAGGTTTTGTTCCTCGAGAAATTTATCAAATTGCAGTTGATTTGTGTGTGGAAGCAAAGCAACAGTACGATAGTGATCGTGATATCCTGATTGCAGGATCAGTCGGGCCTTATGGAGCATATTTGGTCGATGGATCAGAGTACAACGGGAATTATGGTAATGTGACGCCATCACAACTACTAAAGTTTCACTCTGGTCGGTTTAAGTTTCTCGAGGAATGCCCAGAGGTGGATTTAATAGCCTTTGAGACCGTTCCGTCGTTCTCAGAAGTTCAGGTACTGCATAACCTTGCGAGTGCGGGAAACAAGCAATGGTATCTTAGTTTGAGTGTCAATGGGCTTAAGATGGCGGACGGAACAACCTTTGACCAATTGATTACTTGGCTCGACGAGAACCATGATTCGAAGATGATCGCTCTGGGTGTCAATTGTTGTGGTGTAAGGATGTCGACGCTGGTGATTGCAGAGCTTGACAAGAAGCTAGCTAAGAGTCGCAATTTGGACGAGTTGAAACTTGTTGTCTATCCAAACTCTGGTGAGGTCTACGATGGTGTGAAGAAGGTCTGGACAGGCGATCGTGACGAGTTTGAAACTGCAGCGAAGGAATGGTTGCAACACGAGAGAGTGGGTTTTATTGGGGGCTGTTGTAGGACTGGTCCGAAGGAGATTGCAGAGTTGCGAAGGATTATTGATGAGCAGTCGAATTAACTATTAATTTGTTTCCTTTTCTGTTGTGTATTGAAGAACTACTGATTAAATTGGTCTACTCACATTTATTTTTAATATTTTTTAAATACATGAGTCTGCTATTTATTGGTATTTTATGTCTCCTAGAATTCATCTTTCTCCAAGGGGATAGCTTCATCAAAGTTGACTCTTGGTTGCTGTGGTTCTAGAGATTCAGGATAGATATTACAATCATAATCCCATCTCAACATCTTGGAAGCCTCACAAACACTCTTGGTCCAAGACGAGCCGTAGACGATAGCAGATCTCTCAACATACATATATGCGGCACCACCAAAGACAACCACGAACAACAGAAGAGCGACGTATTTTCTGGACTTGAACACCCCCGAGTACAACACTTCTAAAGTTTGACCTAGGGTCAGAATTCCAAAGTATAAAGCTGGGAGATAATGGTGTATGAACAACTGTCTGTCCATGAGAAACGATGGATAGTAATGAATGAACCATCCAAGCAGGAACTGGAAGGTATTGAGAGCGTAGTTGTGAACTGCTGGGTTCTGTGTCAGAGAGTAGCCTAATTGCCATCTTAGCAAGTGGTAGGTGACAAAGAAGCCAAATGGGATAAAGAGGAACGAAGAAAGCCACCAGACAACAGGGTTTCCAAGCAGATAGATCTGGTGTTCACCATCTCTCCAGTACGAGATTCCTCTCTCGAGGAATGGCCACGATTCTGGGCGCGACTCAAACACATGAGGTGCCTTCAGACCTCTGTTAATCTTCCACATTCTAGCGTGCAGTTCAACGAGCTTTTGGAAGAAGCTGAGCTCTTTGTAGGACACCTTCCTAGCAGTCTCAGGATTCAAGAACTTGTTCTCATTCTGCTCAATATACCAGTAAGAGAGGGGTTTGATACCTTGCGTAGCACAGGTAACTTCTTGCTGTTCAAATCCCCATTTTGGCAGTTTGGTCTCGTGAGAGAACAGGTAGCAGCCAGTCATGGCGTGTCTAAGTCTAAACACGGTATCAATTGCCTTGACGGTTTTCTGGGCATCACCAGGAACAGATAGGTCTTTAACAATTTCAACGATAAAGTCATCGTTAGCATCACCTTCAAAACCTTCGTACCCGTAGCACGATGCCTCATTCTGCCAATCGATCTCACTGACTGCAGGACGAACGTCATGGGAATGGAGTCTTCTGTGGGATGCCGTATGCTCTAGTCTGATTTTGGTTCTATCAACAAGTGCTTCAAAGGCTGATGGTTCCTCGTTCTTGTCGTAGTACTCAATTAGCCATTTGTTATTTTGGTCCAGATGAGGGTAAAGAGTGACCTGTTGCTGGCCAGAACCACCTTCATACAGGTACTCATGGGAATGAAGATAACCACCGTTGGTATTGAGGTGTCTGAGAGTGACAACCGATCCCAATCCAACGTCTGCGAGGGTAGTTTTTGGCACAGTTGTATCCTTGAAGGAGGTTCTAAAAGCCGCTGACATGAAGGCTGCACCATCTCCCTCGAACTCGAGCAAACTCAGATGCATATAGAAGGAGAAAAGGTAGACCAGAGTTGGCAATCCGAGGAGGAGAATAAGTTTTGTAAAATTCTGCCTTGCAATGGATTTGGTCGAAACATTCAAGTCTCCCATTGCGAGCCAAAAGTTGAGGGCCGTACAAGCTCCAACCCATGCGACGGTGAACAAACCGACCCATTTGGACGAGGAGGCAAATCCCAAGCTGAGTCCAGTCAGAATAAGCGATCTCCACCAGTCAAAGGAACCTGGCGTGGAGATGTTGAGCTTGGAAAGAGAATAAACTGAGGCAGCAATGAAAAACACCAATGGTGAGTCCAAAAGGATGAATCTGGAGATGGTAGCGTTGGCGTTCTCCAGGACCAGCAAAGATGCAGTAAGGAAGGCCACAATCGGCTTGCATCCCGTGGTTCTCAGAGTTAAGTACATGAGAACGACAGTTCCCACACCCAAATATGCGCTCACTTGTCTCATCATCACATATGGCACATCATCAGGGAATTTGTCACCAATATTGGTGAACTCAAACTTGCCATTGAAGCCTCCCAGGGCACCCACTGCGGCAAACAAAAGTTTGGCTAGCGGAGGATGGACATCCATGAAAAAGCGACCCAGCAAGTACTTGCTTGCAAATCCGCCGAAATGGACCTCATCAAACACCACGGAGTCCGGGAGCCTCAAGTTGTGGAGCCTGACGATACCACTGAAAACGGCGAGCAGTAAAACAAGAAATCTCTCCGTTGTGGATTTAACGCGACGGGCCTGCTGCTTTTCCGGCGAGAGTGTTGTACGGAGATATGTGTGCAAAGGACCCTTCTCTGTGAGAAGCTCTGTAGTAGAATCTTCTCCTGACAGGGCTTGCTGTTTGGTTTTTTTAGCCATGACGAATAAACAAGACACGAAAAAATTGGACGAAACTAAAACTAAAAATACGGTGGACCACGCCAGAGCACAAGAATTTGGAGAAGACAAATTCGCACGCCAGATGGAGCAAATAGATACAGTTTCAGGAGCTCTCCAAATAGATACCGTCCAGTCATAGAGCCTGGACGGTGAAACTTAGAGATTTACACTAATTGGCTATACTTTGTGTCTAGTCGTTGGATTACGTGAGCTACCAAAATGATAATCTATGCAGATAAATTAATTTATTATTTTCGAATTGACAGAAGCGAAAAATTAAGTGAGATTAGTCTGCCATTTGGTTATGGCAATTTAAAATCATTTGGTTCTCTGTCTTTTGCCCATCCTTAACACATCCACCTTCTTTTTTCCTTTTCCTTTTCCTCTGGCCCTCTTCTGTTTGTTGAACGGTATGAAACCAAGCTTCTTCTCCTCGGGCCGTGCTCCCTCAGGTAGCAAGTATGCGGGAACTCTTTTTAAATGCGCGTCCGCACGCACACTGGCCAGATCTTTATCGTGTCGCAGCGTTGCTAAATCCTGCGGATTCTCTTCGAAATGCCTTTTCAACTTCTCAGATGCCATCAACTCCTGCTTGATCTCCTTCAGCCGTGCATCTCGAACCGCCGCCCGAGTAATCGATCTAAAAGAATCCTCCATTCTGTATCTAAAAGCTTCCACCTGCTTCATGTTAAACTGATACGGTTTCAGCTCCATCCCCTGTTTGCTCTGCGATCTTTCTATTCTGCCCAGAACCTTCTCGTCCTTCTTGGCACTGGCTAAACTCGATGCCTTGTGTTTTCCCCATTCGTTGGCAGAAACAACAAACGAAAGGGCCATTCCGCTCTTACCTCCTCTTGCTGTCCGGCCAACACGATGTATGTACATTTTCGAAGACGTCGGAAGATCGAAGTTTAGCACACAGGCCACATTCTTGAAATCAACACCACGAGAAACACCAAACTCAGCAGAATCCCCAGTGCCATTCGACTCATCGGTGGCTATCAGCAGATTGTAGACATTTTTGTTGAACTCCTCAACAATATGGAGACGCGAGTTCACAGGCAATTCGGAGTTCAGTAAACAGGACTTGATTCCAAAATTCTGCAGGAACAACTTCAGCTTGTATCCACGGTCTAGTTCATTCACAAATAGCAGGATCTTGCCCTTGATGAGCTCCAGTTTCAGAATCACGTAGATAAGCAGGAACTTGTCCAACTCGTTGGTCTTAATGTAGTACTGAACAAGCTTCTTCTTATCAGTGCCGACATCCTCAAGCTTCAAAATGGCTGGCTTGTTACAAAATTTCTCTTTCAACTCAGTCACCTCGTCATTTAAAGTAGCACTCATCAAGAAAACCTGAGTGTCGGCCTTCATCCCCATAAATTCCCTAAGACGCTCCAAATCGTTCTTGTATCCATAGCTGACCATCAAATCGACCTCATCAATCACCAAAAACCTAAGCTTCGAAATATCAACGCTCTTGTTCTTCTCCAAAACAGAAATCAGCTTGGCAGGAGTGCTAACAAAAATCTCCCGGCCCTCGCTCACAAGTTGTGACTGAACCTGGTCACTAACATTGTCGTTGAGATTCAAAATTCGGACTGATCGTCCACAAAAGACTGTCAATTGGCCTAGAAACTCAGCGACCTGTTTGCTCAGCTCCTTAGTGGGCACTAAAATCACCGATTCCACGCTTCCAGAGCTCGCTCCATTAGCTAGAATAGACTGTACTATCGGTAGACAGTATGCAGCTGTTTTTCCAGACCCTGTGGATGCCCTGGCAATGATATCTTTGCGCTCCTCGAGAGACAACTTTAAGGTCTGAGTTTGAATCAGCGTCGGGTGCTCAAACCCAAGCTTGTTGATCGCCTGAATCAGACGCGCATCCAATCCAAACGAGTCAAAGCTCACACCCTCGTCAACGTAATCTCTAGAAACAGACACCGACATTATACAAGGATCAATAAAATTTTTAGCTTAAATTTTTTTTTTACAATATATTAAAATAATTTTCTCGATCTTACCTAATCTTTGGCAGAATCCTCTTTCAAAGTGACAATCCGGTTCAAAATCAATTTGTCATCAGAATCCTTGTCCATGCAGAAGTATCCAACTCTCAAAGCCTGGAATCTCACGGTCTCCTTACCACCCTCCTCCTTGATGCTGAATTGTGGATTAGTGAACGGCATGTTCATCGGAGACTTGGCCTCGATCTCGTAGAAACTTGGCTCAATGATAGCATCTTTCAAGATATGCTCCGAATCGGGATTGACATCCGCTAGATAACCATCAGGATGGGCAGATGGGTTCTCAGAGAGGAACAGCTGGTTGTGAATTCTCACTTCGGCGATCTTGACTGGAGACTTGTACTTCTTTGATTCAGGAACCCAATGGATGTAGGTCTTCGGCTTCTTGTGCTGGGAAGGATCATTGATGTACTCAGCATGGATCAACACTGGACTGCCCGATTCATCTCTCTCCACGCTCTTGACGCTGATGTTGAATGGAACCTTCATCAGTCCAACAGGCTGGTTTGGTGCCAATCTGAAGTAATCTTTCGTAATGCTGTCTCTGTAGTCAGTCTTGTCGATATAGATAGTCTTAGTGAACGGCACCTTCCTCGATCCAAACTCTGGAGAGCCCGGCTTGTATGGAATTTCCACCAACTCTTCGTAGTCGTCGTCCAGATTATCGATGACAACCTTCAATGGACTTTCAATCATCATCAGTCTCGGAGTGGTGTGGTCCAAGTAAGTTCTCACAGCACTTTCAAATCTAGTGGCCTGGATGTTCGTTGTAGCAGTGGTGACTCCCAAAGTATTAATGAAGCTCAATATGGCTCCTGGAGGAATACCTCTTCTTCTAAGAGATTCCAAGGTGTAGAGTCTAGGATCGTCCCAGCCACGAACGTGTCCTTCATTCACCAACTTGGCAATCTTTCTCTTCGACATGATGGTTCCCGTGAGGTTCAAACGACCATACTCTCTCTGGGCAGGTCTATACACACGTAGAACGTCACACAGCCATTCGTAGCTCTCCCTACTCAAATAGAACTCCGTAGTACACAGCGAATGACTGATATTCTCAAACGAATCGACCAAACAGTGTGTGAAGTCATACGTTGGATAAATCTTCCATTTGTCTCCTGTTCTCTGGTGGGTAGCATTAAGGACTCTGTAGGCAATCAAGTCCCACATTTGAGGGGATGGTGAGTATATGTCCTGCTTCATTCTCAAGGTAGCCTTTCCTGGTTCGTAATGGCCATCTCTCATTCTTCTGAACTCGGTCAAAGACTCCTCAATTGGCCGGTCCCTCCAAGGAGATGGGAATCTTTCTCCACCAGGAGTACCATCCGGTTTGACTCCCCTTTGGGCCTTGATTTCCTCTGGAGTACAATGGTCAACATATGCGTAACCAGATGTGATCAATTTCTCAGCTAGCTCGTACAGCTGGTCGAAATAATCAGAAGAGTAAGTAATTTTCCATGGCTCATATCCAAGCCATTTCACACAGCGAAGAATGGAATCAAAGTACACCTGTTCCTCTGCCTCAGGGTTTGTATCATCATATCTCAAATAGCAAACTCCATCGTGGAACTTGGCATAACCAAAATTCACCATGATGGCTTTAGAATGTCCAATATGGAGGAACCCATTAGGCTCGGGAGGGAATCGCGTGAAAACCTTACCCTTAGTGAATTCTAAATGGTCCTTCATAAGTTCTGGCCATTTTTGAGGATTCTCGCCCGGTTTGTGTAGGTCTCCCAGAAATCCTTCCGTGAACATGTTTCTCTCAGGCTCCCTGTTCTCCTCCTTGGTCTTGGTAGGCTCCTTCTTCTTCTTCTCCTTCTTTATCACATCTCTCTCATCCTTTGGTCCAAGATACTCCCCAGCCAGTTTGTCCACTGTAGGCTTGAACATGGCGGGAGAAGCCCATTTAAGTTCAGGCAGGCCTCGCACACTTCCCAGAACATTGGGCACCATTTTGTACCGTTTTTCGAGAAATTCTGCCTTCACAGACTCAATGTAATTTCTGATGGCTTTCTCCACGTCAGCCTCGGTAACATTGATTCCAACTCCTGATTTAGCTTCCATCTCCTTCTCATTGAAGTCATCTCCAGCAGCCTTGGCATACTTGTAGGCTTCTGTGACTTGCATTGTTGATCCTAGTCGCCCATCTTCAATAGCAGTCACAACATATTTGTCGTTGGGACTTGGATCACCCTTGATCAACGTCGCAAGATGATGAGTCAGAGTGCTCTTTGTCTTGTCCCAGTTGACATCCTTGCCCGAAAGCTGAATTAAATGAGCTAATGAAGAAGCCACCTTTGGGTTCTTCAAGATCTCTCGTGCCTTGGCCTCTTGAAACCCAATTTGGGAAAACAAAGTCACCAGCTCGTCAGTCATACGATTTAATTATTGGCGAAACTCGATATAAATATTTTAAATTATTCTAAAGAAAGACCGGGTAATACAACAAGATTTAAATGTCATATAATAAGAGTTCGAATTCATTTTTGGGTTTCCCAATCAAATGCACGCCGGCATTCGATGTCCGTACACAATCTAATAAAGCAAAGAGGAATAAGCAACCTCAGGGAAGCGGAAGGAGAAGCATTAATCATCTCCCTGTTTATAAATACAAAAGCGAGCGATCATAAACACACATGTAAATGGACAGAATAGTAGTTAACAACAAGATGAATTGATTTTGATTTCTTAACTTAGGCAAAATGAATCAGTATAGTCGGATAGTTTGTTCGGGTGAGCCTTAAGATGCGATGAAGAACCGAAAAAGCAATAATTTTCAATAATTTTGTTGTAAAGAGGATCGTTTGGAGCTAAGGCGTTATGCGAACTGGAGTATGCAGAAAACGATGGGGCCTTCGACATCGCAGTAGAATTAAGCAGCGGGGCAGATGATGCATAGGGATTAAGACTTGATAGTGCAGACTCAGAGTTGACTTTGCGTAATGAATGATGCTTTGAATTCTTAGGTTCGAAGCTGAATTGGTTTTTATTGCTGATTGGGGAATTGAACGAATCGTTGAAATTCGAGTTAACTTTCAATTTGAAACGAATGTCATCCAAGTCCAGGTTGCGAGGCTTATGCGCCTTATTGACTCTTTTGTTCTTCCTCAATGAAACGTTATAGTTTTTCATGTTATTATTGTCCCAATATTCGGTCCCATTGACCTGGTAATTAATACAGAATTTCAAGTTCATAGTTGACTTGTAATGACATAAGTTGTTCAATTTGATGATGAATGAAAATTTGTCATAAACAGTGCCCGTGTGTGAGTACCTGAATATGTGGTTCGATGAAATGTAGTTTGCATTATCAATCTCGACAAAGCTGTTCCAGTCGTCGTATGTCAGTTTAATAATAATTCGCTTCTGGTACCCCAGGTTACCGACATAGATAAATCCGATCAACGAATTCTTGGCGGCATTAAGTTTCAAGCTTTCCAATATAATTGGTTTATCCGTATTAAGTCTGCTGAAGTTGACAAAGTTGGGATTGTAAGGAACGTCGTTCTTGATAATCTCCCAATACTCGTTAGAGTCATCCCGGTCTGAGCCGTCGTCTTCCGAAGAATCGTCAAAAACCCACGAAGGCGACAGAAGTGGGGAACCCACTGGCGATGACTCGACAGAAACCGCCGTCGGCTTCTCCAGCTTGTCGAAGAACTTGATATTCTCCAGTCGGTTTGCAAATCTGACTGATTTAGCGTTGGGCATCGAGCTGGACCTTTTAAGGGAAGGCAGCTTTAACGACGATTTAACCAGTTCTCCAGATTTCTTACGTAGTAAACTGGGTTTCAACTCCGTTATTGTAGACACTGAGGAGTCTGACACGCTCTCATGCTCAAAAACAACTGTCCTGTTATCGTCATTTTCCATATCATCTTCACGCCCGGAAGATGACTGTATCAAATCCGTTATAGAGCTGGAACTGGAGATAGTCGAAAGAGGGGTAGATATTGAGAGTGTTTCCTCTTCTGGGGACGACACAAGACTTGAGGAGCCCGAAAGACTAGGTAGTTTCCGAGATTGTGGTTGTTGCGATTCCAAAAGTTTGTCATTCAGATAAGCAAGATTGTTTGTTGTTAAAGGGGCTGTGGCAAATGATCTAGGACCCAGATATGGCATCTGAGAGAGTCAAACGCAGACAAGAGTGTATATTCAGGAAAGGGCGTTATTTGCCTGAGGGTCGGCGAAAGAGCGATATATAAATGTAAGGCGGACCTGCTGCGGAGTGGAGTGGTACTAGCAAATGTAGCGTTATAGAGAGGGATAATTTTTATTCGCTGCATGTCAAGATGCAAACAAAACAAAAGATTTCCTCTTTTGTTTCTTTTCTAGCCCTTTACTATCGGGATATTTCACTCACTCCGGATGGTAAGGCCATAGAAACAACATGTTGGGGGAAAAATTGGGGGGTAGTAATTGGGGAGGAACCGTTTTGGAGTTGGTGCAAGGAACTCACTTGTGGAGAGGAGGGGATTGGGTTCCGGAAGGTGTGCTTATCTGCATTTTGTTAAAATGTATATGACACTTCACACGCCACGCAGCCTGACTACCTGATACAAAAATATATGTTGTGCAGCAAACACGCTCACGCTCGGTTATGAGACGACGACCGTTATGTTCAACAACAACTTCAAAGTGGGCTGGGGCGCGCTATTTTGCGATAGCATGTACCCCGGTACGTACCGGCTGACGACTTTATGCATGTATTGTACGAGACAATTATTTAACCAGCTGACTCTATCCCGGTTAAAAGGGTTTTGAGTGGTATTTTCGGCAAGTCGAAAACACTTTTGCCTATTGTGGGACTCGGCTCGGAAACCTTTATAGTCGCCCCACTTAGGCATCTTTTTAGTTCAATCTACATGTGACGTGATTTTCGTGGTCCGCTGAGGGCAGGTAAACACAACAAGTATATCAGTATCACGTTAATCTGTGGGGTGCATGAATTGCCCTGTGGATAACAACTCCAAGCTGAGACAGACACTACAGAACCCGTCATTCCTGGTGCCACACTCCAATCACTTGTCCCACAACAGCTGCCAGTCTAGTAATTTAGGCTTGCGAGCATTGACACACACTTGAACATCAAAGATGACTGCGGCCAAATGCACGGATAACCGAGTAGTTTTTCCAATTAACAGTATGACAAAACTTGCCGATAATGCTCCAGCAGTTGCCCTGCTCCATTTTTGCTCTATTATAGTTTAAACTTTTCTTATCGTTGATGTCACACCTAACACCTTTCGGCAATATTCATTTGAATCTCATCACCCGATCTAAAAAACATGCCGACATCCTTGCACCATCCGAATCGGGAAAAATTGATCTAGCCATCCTGCCCTATTTCACTAGGCAGGTAAAACAAGCCCAAATTCGACTGAAAAGGTTTCCGAATGGCCCGATTGAGTATAGTTCTTGATTGATGCATTAGCTTGTACCCCATTACGGTAAATCTTGACCTGCCACCCTCTGTTATAAATACACACACTTGCTACCATTTTATTAGTCCGCTATTCTATTTACTAACTACAGTCACTCTTTATGCTGTTAAAATCTTCTGCTTTATACCTTTTGCTCACTTCCGTGTGGGGGTTGCCCGTGATCCAAAAACGCGAGGCCGAAACCATTGAACGTACCATAACGACCACCTTAAATGGCGAGGTATATACCATGTTGGAGAAGATTTACACCAGCACGGAGAAACCAGCTGAGACATCTGTTGTTCAGGTGACGTACGAGACAAGCTACGAGGTGCCTGTGACTGATGACGACAATACACCAAGTACGACCAGCTCCACCACCAGTACTAGCTCCTCTTCCGCCATGACGACAGCCGATCTTGTCTTGACGGCTAACGTCGAAGGCCAGACCAGCGAGAGTACTTTTCAGGTTCCTACCAAGACGAGTACGACATCCTCCAGTTCGCAGACTAAGTCCACCGAGTCGACTAGCGCAGAAACTGGAACCACGACGTCTACTCAGTCTACCACGACCCCGGCCGTTACCTCGTTGGTCACATCCACCTACTACACAGACTACTCGAGCTACACTCCGTACTTGACCGAAGTTGCTGACGGAACTTGCTACGTGTACTACGACAACGACGACGACGAAACTAGCTCGGAAACTCCGTACACCACTCTGACTTTGACTGTCACGGTTGCGACCGTGACATTAAGCACTACTTTGTAACGCGAAAAATAATTTTATATAAACAAACATGTTTTCAGATTTGGAGCTTGAGTACGACAAATTCAGCGGGTCTGTAGTCGATCTTGCCGACAGACCGGCCAAGGATGGTGTCGAAGATGAATCTATGGAGTCCTTGACTTGCGAAACTACAAACGAGAGCGACGAGTTCGAGTCTTTAATGGTGCCCAAGAACAGAGCCGGAGAGTATCCGTTGCGCATTTCTTCTCATTTCACTGCATCTAAGAAGGTTGCTACGCCTGAGGAGGTTCACTTAGAGCAACTGACCAAACAGAGAAACGAGATGGCCACCAGGATTTATAAGATCGGGAAGGAAATTGCATTTCTAGATACACTTATCCCAACGATGGAGAGATCGACTGAGCTGAAAAAATTAGAGTACGGAAGAGCAAAACTGGAAGAGAAGCAGGAGCAGCTGAAACGTGAGGAATACAATTTGAGCATCCGGATGAACCGCCTGGAAAAAAGGGTGTTTGGAGAAAGGGGAGACAAGGCAGAATACTGGGTTAGGGGAGTCAGCAGCTAATTGGTGAATTTAGCTAACCTGCGAGCAAGCGCAGCGAGCAGAGTGAAGCAACAGCAAACATCAACGATTGCCCATCTTGACACAAAACTCTATGTACACTAAATTATTATGAATAACTTTACATTATTAGTCCATTTATTGGTGGCCAAACATACCATCTATCTAGTTACTTTTGATTCTGTCTGTCTTTCCATCAAATCGCTCAATCAACGTGGGCTTGCGTTTCCATCCGTACTGTATAAACTCGTCTCCACATGGGATTTTTTCCCCGTTTCGTCAAAAATGTTGCTACCGTACTTTCTCGCATACGGTGGGGTGTAGAGATGCAAGCTCACGGCCACAGTATCCGAATGATTCGTCATACGATGAAGGCCGATCCGATCCTCGATATGCGCGACATCGTTCTCTTTATAAACTGAGGTCCTCAGTGGCACCATTTTTTCACCCAATGCTGGCTCATGGAATAGTTCTTCGGTCAACTCTCCACTGAGAATTTTCATAACACAATGAGCCCCGGCATGATCATGAATGGCAGAACCGCGACCGGGATTCCAAACCAGGAGCAGCAAATTGCCATTAGGTCCGAAATCCTGAACACCATTTCTTGTATATGAAAAATTGATATCTTGAAAGGCAAACCGTTCCCAGTCCTGCTTATCGGACGTATAGCGCACCATATAGCTCATCAGAGCCTTGTAATCAATATCATCTGTGCTCAGTAGAGAGCCCGTATTGAGCAGGCGGTCACAAAGCTGTCGTAGTTGGGCGAACGACAGATTGTCGTCAACCGTCATGATAAGGAAAATTACAAAAAAAAAGATAAAAAAATTGCTGACTCTGAGGATCGAACTCAGGACCTCCAGATCTTCAGTCTGACGCTCTCCCAACTGAGCTAAGTCAGCAATATACTAAAAGGGAAGTAAGAATGGGGTGACCACCAACTAATTTAGAAACACACCTCATATTTTCGCCGATTTGCCAACTAGAAAGCCAAACTAACGAGCGGAAATGCTAGAGCACCTATAGGGTCCAATTACGACAAAACATCTTTTTCACGTATCTTTTCGGCAATTGACCTGTTCTCACGAACCACCCTCAAACCTCTGAGATGCACGAACATAAATAATTTTTCTCCCGTTTTTTCTCCTATTTTTTTTTCCCAACTCTTCTTTGTAAGTACCCTGATGATAATTGATGTCGCTTGATTCCTGAGAGCACGATTTCTCAAAGACTACAACGGTATCTGAGTACTAACATCCAGGCAATGATAAATGGCTAAGAAAAACGCCAAACGGAACGCCCAGCAGCACGGTAACGCTCTGCCTGTCGCCGTGGCAGACGTTTCTTTCGTCGTGCTTCACAACCCATTTTCCTGGGTTATTGCGCTTGGCTCTGTAGTCTGGCAGTTGTGGAACCGTCAGAAGCCAATCGGCGTGATTTTCGACTCCGATTTTCGGGTACTGGACGATTATGGAATGCACAAGCTTTGGAACGATGGGTTCTTTGGCAAGGGTGTCTTGTCCAGATCGGAACCTACGTGGCACGACAGAACTCGTCGTCGGGTTCTAGGAGTAGGTGGTGCACGCACCGACGAGGAAGTGGTTGCGGCACGTCGTCATGCTCGGTCAGAATTCAAACGCAAACGCAGAGACTTGGATGAACTTGAAAAGCATTTTAAACTCGAAAATAACGAGGAGAAAGTGAGGCAAATACAGGAAGAGAGAACTAATTTGCAGATGGACAATACTAAGGTGGTCCAGTTGGTTCGCCCAGAGGACAAAGTGCTTGTCTCTGATGCCGATATTATCCAATTGGAGTATTTGCAGTTAATGCCTGAAGAGGTTCTATTCTTGCAACTAATTAATGCTGTGGAGGTGAATACGGACGGACGGACGATACTGTTTCCAGAGTTGTTCGCTCGTCTTTACTCTCCGTCGTTCTGTCGCCGATTTCTTGTGTATTACCACTATCGCACGCTTGGATGGGTGGTAAAATCAGGACTCAAGTTTTCCTGCGATTTTATCCTTTATGAGCGCGGACCGGTGTTTCAGCACTCGCAGTACGCTATCAAGCTTGTGGATGGCTCAGAGTCATGGACGGATTGTTCTTCGGCCAGCAGGGTCGTGGGAAACGTTAGGAAAAAACTGATTTTAGTCTATGTTAAGGACCCTGAGCAGTTGCCCAGTTTTTCATCGGTTCAATCCGTCTTCTCTTATTTGAGCGAGTTTTCGCTCGACGAAGTTTCCTTCAAGCGCTGGTCCGCCAGTCGCGAACGTGAATAGTTTTAATGTATTTATTTCCCTTTCCATGCTTTTTCCACCCATTTGCAGTCTCTGATTTCACCTTTGAAGTCTCCCAGTTCCTTCTTGTCCACTCTTGCAATACACACGTAATTTTTCTTGTCAGGCAGGACGCATTTCTGTTGTGAGTCAGGGAATGGACAAGGACAATCAACTGGAGTGTCCACGCAGGCAAAAGTCTCCGGACAAAGGTAGCCAGAACACTCAGAATTTAACTGTTTGCTCTGATAATCAAACTGTTCAGGAGCCTGCTGTTGACCAAAGAAGTTCTGAAAGAAATCAGCCTGAACAAACACGAGAAATAGAAAATAAACCAACATGACAAGAGGAACAGCTAAGATTTTTTAAAATTATTTTTTGAATTGTTATTTATTAGTTTTATTTTTCATGTCAGAAGAAACCATCACCGCTGAAGAATACATAATCACTCAGGCTCAGCTGGAAAGAGAGGCACGTGAGCTAATGCCTTACGATCCGAAGGTCTGTACTTTCTCACTTGGACCAATTAGACAGCAGGTTTATGCGTGTTTGACGTGTATGCGTCAGAATGGCGAGCCAGTGGGAGTTTGCTACGCGTGCTCGATCCAGTGCCATACTTCGCATGATCTGGTAGAGCTATTTGCAAAACGTGCCTTCACATGCGATTGTGGTACCAGCAGGACTCAAAGATTTGGAGTGTGCTCTCTGCGGACTAAAACGTCCGACAAAGTGTCATTCAATCTAAACAGATCAGATCTTCAAACAGACATTCCCTCATCTACTAATACTTATAATGACAACTACAAGGGTGTTTTCTGTGACTGTCGCAAGCCGTATGACCCAACGGATGACAGCAATATGTTTCAATGTGCGTTTGGCGACGCGTGTGGCGAGGACTGGTTCCACGAGGAATGCATATTAGGGTTACGGCCTGGCGACATTGATAGACGTTTGAAGCAAGAGAGTAGCGAGAATAAGCTGGAAACATTATCTGAACCTGGACTGGATGCCGAGGATGACCAGAAGTTTCGTGAACAGCCTGAGATCGTGCCATTGCCAGGGTTCCCTGATCTGGACTCTTTTGACACAATAATATGCTGGAAATGCGTGGACAAATATCGGCCTGAGATGCAATTGCTGGTGGATGAGCTTGAATATGAGACACGCAAGAGGGAGCCGAAAAGACACACACAAAGCCCTAGTAAGAAGAAGACTAAACTGGAGACTGCCTACACTATATTTTTGAAAGAGGATTACAAAGAGCAATTGAGGAAATTAATCACAGACAACAAACCGCAAAACTCAAAGCTCATCAATCTGCTGAAAGTTCACACTTATCTATTTATGGAGGATACTGTGTATAAGCCACCGGAGGACGAAGATGACGAAAACTCATCTATTTTTGAGCTTGGATTGCGCAATTTAAGCAAATTACCCGTGGAGAGTGCGATTTCGGGAGTCCATGCATACGAAAAGGTCAAATCGAAGCTGACCGAGTTCCTCAAGCCGTTTGCAGAGCAGAACAAGGTTGTTACAGAAGAAGAAATCCGTACATTTTTCAACGGTATAAATTAGCCACATACCATAAATATATTTAGTACTGCGCCCCAATTGTCTGTTTAAGTTGCGTCGTCCCATTTTTTGACTTCTGTTTTTCCTTATCGCAACATAACAAATATGTTGGGTCTAATTGCAGTGGGAATAGTTTTATTAGACAAAAGGAACCAGAAAGTTGAGAGTACAAAGAATGAAAAGCTCAAGACGAGTCTGGTGAAGTACTCCGAATCGATTAATCCAGCTCCGCCCTCTTATATCAAATTATCTAAATTTATTGGCTGTAAAGATTATGGGAGTCCGATCCAGACAACAGTTCCACAAAACATCCATTTCATCGAAGTCAACTGCAACAAATACATCGAGAGTATCAAATTTGTTACATTTTCTGGCGAGACGTACATGTTCGGGTTCTGGAAACCCGTCAAGGACACTTATCGCCTAGAACTGAGTAGGGGAGACAAAGTGGTAAAAATATCCGTCAAGTTTGGCCAGTATCTTAACAAGATTCGCTTTGATACCCAGATGCGTGGCCAAACTAAGTTCCTGGGCAACAACATAGGCGGAAAGCTAGCGGTGTGCCCTATTAATGAAGACAGGCACTTGACCGCTATTAAGGGAATGTATTGCCAACATATCAACGGTATTCAGTTTGTCATGTCGATGTGACCGACTAGAGATATGGTGTGTTGCTACGGCTTGCGCGAATGCGGCCAACAGTTGCCTTCTCTTTGACGACTGCCTCAAGTGTTTTAACGTATTTTTCCAGAAACAAGTTCTGACTGGACAATGAAATAGTGCGATTTTTGTATATTGCTGCCTCAGCATCAATCTTTTCCTGTTGTAATCTGCGGAACTCGCCCTTGCTTTCAATTTGGAGCGATTCTGCACTTTTCTTGAGATCCTGCAACCGAGACGACATATCCGCGGCCTTGGAGGATTTAGTTTGATACTGCAATCTTAGCGCCTCATTCTCAACTGCAGAAGCCTCGTACTTGGCCTCGGCAGCCGCAAGTTTCTCCTTCAGCTGCAAAATGTACGCATCTTGGTCTGCCAGTTCTGTTTCAGTGGCCCCTGACTCCACGCGGTTTCTATAGTTCTGTACACGTGCCTCCATCACCTTCTGCTCCTGCACAAATTTCTGCACATCCTCTTCACATTTCTGCACTTGCTTAATCAAATTCGCAGCCATGGTCTTGGAACTCTGTAATTTATTGAATTTTTCTCCAATCTGGACGATCCGCGTCTCCAAATCGTTCTGGCGTAGCGAATCGTCCTCATGCACATCCGCAAGAGTCTTCCTAATCTTCTCCACATTTCCATTCAACTCCTCATAGCGGTCATATATTAATCGGCCAAGTTTGAGTTGGTACTCAAGATAAGTAAGTGGTTCTGGTTCTGCTTGTCCGACCTTGACTCTTTTGGACTCCTTTGGGGACTCCAATTGTTTGTTGAAGAACTCATAAATTTCCAGTCCATAAATAGACTCTAATTGCAGTTCTTCAAGAGCTCTTGTAGCCTCTTGTTTACCAATTGGCCTAATTTGTGAGGACTGATCAAATGGATATGGACGCATTCCGTCGAGCCATTGAACCACCTCGCCAAGATCAGCTTCCACCATTGGATCATTGCGCTTTGCCAGAACCAACAGAGCCAGCTGCTTGTTCCGCTCAAAATCAGGAAGCGTAGGGTCCACCAATGAATCAAAATATTCCACCCCGTTGAGAAAGATTGGCTTGATCACAGGAATGTTGAAATTTTGCTCCAGTCGAGAATCAACTGATATGATCAGATCACTGCGAAGTTCCTCGAATCGCACCAGACTGCTCAGCTGGTTCGACAAAATCAAGTAGACACTAACAACACGGCTTTTTTGCTGCTCCATCTTGTGGAACAACGGACTATTTTTCGACACCCGAGGAAGGTAGTCATCTGCAGATTGACCTTTTGCCGCAGGACCACCATTTGGGGCCTCCTCAACATTAGTAAGCTGCAGTTCCTGCTTAGTGAAATCAAAGGAGCCGTGATTGTCATAATACAACGACGATCCACTAAATCTATAATATTGCAGCTCTTTCTTACCAATTAGAAAACTCTCAATCAGATCCAGCTCACGCGAGTCTGCAGCAGTAATAACAATGGTCCGTGTCTGCTTTGTAGCTGTCAGACGAGTCAACAGCTCGTCGATCCTGATGTATTTGGTGGACGAGCTCTTAATATTAGGCTTCGAGTCCATCAAAAGCAAATTTCTCGACATGAAATGGTCTACGAGCAAACTTGAGTGGTTAGAAATTCGACGCAAATTAAGGATGAACAACTCCAACATGGACGAATCGCTCAAATGCTCAGTATCCATGTCTTCATCCTCTTGTTTCTCAAACAATCTTTCAAGATACGGTTTGTGCAATTTAATGAGCAGTTCTGTCAGTTCTTTCTGGATGGCACTCTGGCCTATGGGAAGCACCAGAGGGCCAGAACCGATATTCAAATTTGCACGCTTATCCATCAGTGTGCCAAGATCCATTTTATTTACAAATATATAAGGGACCAAGATTTTTCGACCGAGGGCCTACCGCGTCGATCGTCCCATTCGCTACCATCTATTAAACATCTCTTTGTAAGACATCGTACCCGCACATCCACCGAGCTCATACAGCTTTTCTGCCCTTGGCGTCCAGTCACGAATGTTCTGCATTCTGCGTTCGGATTTAGGATGGGTGCTGAGGAGTTCAGGAACATTTTGGCCACTGCGTCTTTCGTACTGAACCATTCTGTTCCAGAAGTTCGGCGATTCGTGTGGGTTGTAACAAGCGAGTGACATCAACATGAGGCCAATATAATCGGCCTCAGTTTCCATACCACGTGAGTTAGGACTTTCAAACAACACCTGCGACAAAACTGAATTGAAACTGGATGGTCCGAACACAGTATTGAGTAAAATGGCAGCAGCAGTGTAGAATGGAGCGGCTGAAAGTCTTTCACGGATGTGATGAGCCAGCAAGTGTCCCAGCTCATGTGCCAGGACTGTTGCTAGCGAGTCGTCGTTTGGCGTCAGTTCTAGAATGGATCGAAACACAAACACCTTGCCGTCACCAATGACAAATGCATTAGGAGTTGGACGACCGGGGACACGGTTAATGTCGTCGATGACGTGGATCTTCCACTCAATCAACGGCAGTGTATGAGTTTTCAGGTCTGCAAACAAATTTGTGCGTTCCCCGGTGTCTGGATCAATGTAGTTCTCGGCAGCTTTAATCAGTCTGGCCATTACATTTTTCACTCTTAAGGTAGTTGGGTGATTTGGAGGGAGGATAGCACCACGATATTGTGCAATAAGAGCTTTGTAACTTGAATTTGCTGACCACAGCTCCATCCATGCAGGAGCAAGCATCAATCGGGTTCGATGAGTCACGGGGGCATGTTCAATGTGGGTGGCAAGGACTACAGCCAATCCGACACCGCCGATGGACAAATAACGCCGTCCATTGGGTGTCAACTCTAAAGTCCAACCTCTGCGCGAGGTTCTCTCGCCAAAATGGCGATAGGTCGCATATAACCGGGAAAATCGACGAAAACGATTGAACATGACAAACGAGATAAATACGATTAGTCCTTAAAATCTTCCGTCCCGTCGATCGACCTTGTTTTGTAAACAATCACCGATCAAATTATTTCTTTATTTCTGATCCAAAACATGTCGGAAGTGTCCCCTACACACCCGTTGGTGCTCCTGTACGGATTTGGTACAGCATCTGCGGTGATAAGCGGCTACATATTTTATTCTAGTCGTCTCCGACGCTTCAACATTGCTTCTGACATCCCTACTAATTTGCTTCGCAAACGATATATATTTGGGAAAGTCACGTCTGTGGGGGACGGAGACAACTTCCATTTGTACCATCTACCTGGAGGACATCTTGCGGGATGGGGGTGGCTGAGGAAGGTTCCAGATATCAATCAGTTTCGTAAGCTCAAGAATAAGACCATTCACGTTCGTCTCTGTGGAGTAGACGCTCCAGAAAGGTCTCATTTTGGAAAGCCTGCTCAGCCATTCAGCGAGGAAGCATTGCTGTGGTTACGGAACTACATTCTGGGACGGAAACTATATGTGAAACCGTTGAGTTTAGACCAATACAACCGGGTGGTTTCGAAAGTGATGGTGTTGAAATGGAACGGTTTGCGCGATGTCAGCGAGGAAATGATTCGCTACGGCATAGGAACAGTGTATGAAGCCAAACAGGGGGCAGAGTTTGATGGCAAAGAAGCTCTATACAATGCGTGGGAGAAGTATGCGAAACGCAATAGACTTGGGCTATGGAAAATAAAGAAGAATTTCATTAGTCCTCGAGAGTACAAAAACATGTACGGCTAGCATTTGACATCAACACCTCGTCTCTTCTCTGTTTCTCTCCATTCAAACATCACCTGAACAGCGATCCACAAACAAACACTAGAAAGTACGAAAAACACCCATCCATCTAGGGTGGTGAACATGTCGTGCAGCAGCAACACTAGACCATCTTTTCCCAAACAGAACCCAAATAAATTGGCGAGCATCATCATCCAGATATTGACGATTGCTCCTGTGGCACACAAGTGTCTAAACCACCATTTACTCGCATAAGGCTTGGTCAGGTTGGTGGCAAGCATTTCTGGGAGCAAGAAAAGAACAATTATCCATCCCCAGACCAGCAGACGTAGTTCTATATCGTGCCACACAGCCACGAACGTGAAAACGGCAAACGAGGCCACCAATCGGCTCTGAGAGCCACCTAGCGGAACATAGATGTATCGCACCACCCACTTGTTGTAGGAGCGGTGCCATGCGCGCCAGAATTGCATAGTGGAGTAGTTGTTGTCCACACAGCGTATCATGTTCTCTGGAGGGTCGATTCCGTCGCACAGAGCCCAGAAGCGGAACAATCGCCATGGAATCAGCAACTTAAGCCATATAATATTCAAATTGAACAGCCCAATCATTGAGATCTGGAATGGCGTATCGCCGTCCCAGGCTTTTGCTTTAGATACTGCCACCACATAGATAAAGTGTAGGATAAATTCCATCAACAATATGCAGTAAACAAGTATAACGCCGTACTTGGCAGTACGTTGCCAGGTGATCGACGAGAGCGGCTTGCGACTTTGGTATATGTAATCGTTAAATGTGACGATTGGTCCGGCAATGAACAGCGGAGTGTAGAAAACATAGGCCAAGTAATTGCGCACCGAGTAATCTTTAGTTTCAAGATAGTAGTTTTGTCTCTCTCTTTCTCCCAGCTCGTCCTTGCTCTCTTTCGTCTCTTTGTCCTTCTTTTGTTCTCTCCATTGGAAGTCCACGTTGAAACTGAGCAGTCTGAGCAAAGTGAAATTGAAGAACACGTCCCATCTAGCAATCAACCCTTGAAAGCCATCCATGAATGCTAACGAGGGGATCAACTGGCCAAATTTGACAGAGCGATATTGGTCGTTCAGGAACAGTGTGCCCACTCCATACGTCCACAACATCACCATGCTCAGCTTTTTGTTTGGAATCCGGCCGAAAATAAACATGACACTTGTATGCAACAGGATCCGCAAGCAATTGAATCCGTGGGCTCCAAAAAGGAACAAAACACCAAAAAAACAATCGAATGTTACATTAGAGACCCCCAAGCCTTTGACCAGGTTCTTGATGGCCAAATGAGTAATCATCAACACCGTCAGCATTGGCAAGTTGTCTCTGAAAAACTGGTATTGGCTGTCACTATTGTCCACCCTGCGACCAAAGAGCCACCCATCACTTAAAATACGCTCGTAGCGGTAGTAGTTTGGATTTGTCTCGTTACTGGCATCCATTGCTGTCTTGATCATTAGAGGAACCACAATCATGAATGCTATAGCATAGAACTTGAATTCGAGTGTGTTCCATCGAGATGGTCCTGCCCTTTTGATGATTTCATTCTTCTTCTTAGGATTGGCTGGAGCACAGAGCCGTGCATCTAGCGTCTCTAGTGCAAAGAAGTTGTATATGGTAGAAATCATAAAAACAACAAGAAATAATTATTTTTAAATAAATTATTATTTATTACCCCGTTTTCTATGGACGAATTCGACCGTCGCCCGAACCCGCACGGTTGGGTACAACCAAAGGCACCATACAATCCATACGATCCTACAGATCAGAGGCCAGCAAAGGGATATCCAAGCGAGTTTGAGTCTCCAGGTAGAGTAAAGGAGAACAGCGGAAAGGTTGCACAGGATGTGGGGGATTTTGGCAAACTTCGGGTCGATATGAAAAAACTGCAGTACTTTCCCCGTCCACAATCTGAACTGTACCCAGGAAGATACAAGGTACTACGTCGGGTCAATTACACATCAGGATTTGAGCGTGGAGCAAAATTGGTGGGGACCAGTTTTATGGTTGGCTTTGTAGTGTTTGGAGTGTTTTTTCTGCGGTGGAACGAATACGATCATGTGCTTGCACCATTTCGTCGCATGCAGCTGCGTGTGAAAGAGTATTTGGTTGGTGGGTTGAGCGAACAGGACTATAAGGATCTGTACTTCTATGACAGTGAACGAACTGTGAAGCAGGATCCGCTTCCATCTATTGTTTATGAGAAGAACGTGGAGAATGATCTAATCGGACATCCAGAGACAAACAACGAATATATCAGGGACAGATTTGGAGTCAAACATGTGGTACATGCTGAGCATCTCAAACAAAAGTCTGAGGAGAGTTTATTGAAAGCATTGGATATTGCACAGGCCCAATTGAGCGCGACTCAGCCCAATTCTACTGGTCCACCCACGCACAGGTCAAAGTGGTGGCCATGGTGACCACTTTGTTATGGAGAAAGCTATTTATCTATCCATCTATTTATTTATTTATTACAAATTAATTGACTTATTGATCTTTCATATCCATTACTATATACTATCTATCATTATTTGTTGATTCCTCTCTTTTCCAAGAAATCCTTCGCCTCATTGATCTTGGTGGCCAGATAAGGCGATCCGCCCTTATCGGGATGGTTCAGTAACATGATTCGTCTGTGATTCTCTTTAAGTTTAGCTTTAGACAAAGTGCTTTCCTTGAGGTCGAGGATTTTCAAGGCTTCCTTGGCATTAATCTTCGGATCAAAACCACCTTTATAGAATTTGTTACCACCGGCCGAGCTGAACCGTTTGTACATGCCTGCTGCGACATATGCTGCGGCAAAAGCTCCGACGGAAGTTATCACTGGATGTTCAGACATGTAATCAGAAGCGGCGTTGAAATATTGTTCTGTGGTAGAAACTTTGCGAATCTCTTGTTGGTATGGCTGCAGAGGCGTCTGCTCTTCGTCGCCCGAAATCGGGAACGTTGGTATCGAAATGTTCTGGATGTTCGACATACTGGTAGGCGATAAATTTTCCAGAGAAAAAAAAGTGTGAGGAGGGTCAGGTGACACGTATCATGAGATCGGAAATAAATATTTTTTTTTTAATTTTTATAAAATTTTTTATCACTAGCATGAGAATATACTCCTGTCATTTCTGTTCATCGCCGGTGTATCCCGGCCATGGTATCATGTTTGTGCGGAACGACGCAAAGGAATTTAGATTCTGTCGTTCGAAATGCCACAAGGCTTTCAAACAAAAGAGAAACCCTAGAAAATTGAAGTGGACCAAGGCGTTCAGAAAAGCTGCTGGAAAAGAGCTTGCGGTCGATTCGACGCTCACATTCGCAAGCAAACGGAATGTTCCGGTGCGTTACAACAGAGATCTGGTTGCAACAACACTGAAGGCCATGTCCAGAATCGAGCAGATCAGACAGAAGAGAGAGAGAGCCTTCTACAAGAACAGAATGAGAGGCAACAAGGAGAGACAACTTGCTGCAGACAGAAAGCTTGTGGAGGACAACCCAGAACTGCTGAAGATGAGAGAAGTGGAGTTAAGAATCCGCGCAGAAAAGGAGGCAGCCAAGGCAGAAAAGGCCGAGATGGAATCGGAGGACGCAATGGACGAGGATGTCGAGATGGATTCGGAGATGGAGAGCGAACAGAGCGAGGACGAGCACGCACACAAGATTGTGCTGAAAAACAAACGCAAGACAAAGGTCAAGTTCTAGATGCCACTTTAGTATATTTCGAGGCTGTGTACCTTTGCGAAACTGGAGAAAAAATTCAGTTATGTAAGATAAGTATATGGGTAAAGTGCTTGTGGATTTAAGCAAATTACGACTTGTAGTGGTTGATGACGCACGGCCGGCATATTTGCGCCTAATTGCACAGAATATCGGATACGACGAAGAGACTGGCATTTTGAGCGTGGCAAATATCGCGCCTCAAGAGGAACGCGTCGGGAACATTGCTGACTTGGAGATCGATATCGGTCAGCTCGCAGCCAAAATGCCCTTCAACAACGCTGCACTTGTGACTGGCACAATCGTCAATGTGGAAGTGGCCTTTTCTGGGCTTCTAAATCCAATATTAGGATTGGATCTGTACGAAGTTAAAGACGCAGGCGTCGTCATCAATCGTATGGACCTATTGACACAAATGCAGGATTTTCATTGAATCACAGCGGGTTTGCAAAAAACTGGTCCCAGATGCTTTCCGTGGGGACTTGGAAGATCATTTTGTAGACTTTTTGACCCTCTTTGGACAATCTCTTATCCACGTTTTGGTCGTAAGTCATGCCGGCTGGTGGTCTCAGCTGCAATGGAGACTCAGAGTTGGAACGTGCTAGATACACTGGAGAATGAATGTCGCTTGGAGAACGACTAGAAGGCGCAGAGTCGAGTTTGTTCAATTCCTCAAAGAACTTTGTTAGTTCTGTTTCATTGGTGGTCCACTCCAACGGGATCTGTGCAGAGTCTCTTAAGTCCATCTCTTTAGACTGTTCATACTCATTTATGGTGGCTGGCAAAGTAGTGACCAGATTCTTCAGATTCTCTGTCAGATGGTTGCCAGGCTGGAACACTCTTATCTGATCAGCTGAAGGGAGGTTTGTTGGGAAGTGGCGAGAGTCAATTGGCTGCATTATGGCATTGGCGTATCTGATTTTGATAACTGCTGCAGTGAGAATGTCGAAGATGTCGCGACATTGCACGGCAGCATCACATTTTCCACTGAGACCGGAAAGAACAACATTGCAGTACATTGCTGTGGTCTGTAGCTCCTGCAACGAGGTCCGTTCGCGAACTTCGAGACAATTAAAAATGGAGTACAGATACGACGATCCGGCCATGAACAAGTTGTGCGTGGCTGCCCAAGTGTAATTAATCACCTTGCTCTGGTATAATTCGTAATACGAAAAAATGATATCTTTGGAGGCCTCATGCACATTGAAGTAGTTTTCGAGCGTTAGCGTGAGGTTTCGTGGCGATAGCCCGTTCAAAACCACTTTGGTGTGGCTATAATTGAGCGTGAAGAACTCAAAGATGAAATCGCAGTTCATCTTGCGCGGAGTCTTGGGAGCGTTCAGTTTCCAGATCTCCAGTCTCTCCGACACGTCGCGATACCAGTCATAGAGGGTATCAAACCGCCGGGGAAAGTCACGTTTGTCATAGAGAATGCTTTGAACCTCCGTTTGGAGCTGTCTGATCTTGAACATTGCCAGAGAAACAGCCTTATATGTGGGCATGGAGCTAGTTCTAGTTGAATAGTCGGATATAGAGTTATCCTTGGTGATTAGCGCATCGTCGAGTTCGCTTGGGAACGGGGCGGAACAACTCTCCTCCGGAATTCCAAATGGCCGTCCCAAATAGAAACAGACCTGTCTGTCCAGCGAATAACAGCACCAGAACAATCTGCGCCGGAGATCCAAGGTGAAAGCGTCAAATTGCTCGTCCCCTTCAAAATGCAGTCCGATATCAACACAGACTCGCAGGGCAGATCCCAGAATGTACCAGACACCGGGAACGGCCGGCCGCATAAGCGAATACAGCGCCAGACAGAGAATTCCTTGGAGACCTTCAAGGCGGTCAGTCGAGCCGTAAACCGTGTCAATGTACATAAGTGCTCCATTTTTGAAGTTATCGGACGTGTGGTCGGGATATTGAAGCAGAGTAACTGACGACGAGATGGCAAATACCATGTTCATAAAATAGAGAGGAATTTGGAACTTCTGCGGCACCTTGATCGAATTGGCAACTTGCACTAAATCTATATCTTTATCTTTCTCGATCTCAGAGTCCAGGATTTTTGTATATTGGTAATACCATGTATCTTCCTCTTTGTAGTCTATAAAAAAATCCTGGTTTATAGCAGTATATGTGGATGCGAACGAAACGTCTAGCGGAACATTCCCGTAGATGGGCTGGAAATAGCGAGCTAGAAACTCTTCTCGGTGAAAAATCGGTAGCTGGGAGTTCGACTGTGCAAAGTACACCGACAATAAGTTCAAGGCCTGCTGTTTTGGAGGAAGAAGAGCTATATCCGACATCTGAACTGTTTTCTTCAACATGGAGGGGTCCATTATTGTCTGGTTCGCGGTCTGGGTCTTGTGACTGACTTCTGGCCCACGGAAATTCACGGCCGTGAGCATCAGCTTCGAAAACGAGATTCCAGAAGACGCCCCCATAAAGGAGGATGGCGCTTGAGAACCCGAGGCTGTGGTGGATGTCTGGACTTTATCGATGTAGTTATCAGCCTTATCGATGAATGTAGAGTCGCTGGTTTCGGGAGTTTCTGAGTACTCGGTACCTCGCAATCGTGCCTCCAACATTTCTATACGAGATTCCAGGCTCACCACGTACGATCGAGCAATCTCTCGACCGGTCACCGGATCCACCGAAACACACTCGACGTTGGCCTTAGCACAGCCTGCACACTTGGGAAAATCCGTCGTGCATTTCATTTTCTTCTTGCGACACCGCTTACATGCGGCCCTGTACAAGTTGAGGGCGGCAGGCCGCTCCTCCGACGTGTCCAGCAGCTGTTCGAGCGAACGTTTCATAGAGACGGGTTAATATGCTAAATAAATTTTGGCTGCCTCGACGCGACTATTTAGAGCTCGCGTCGATTTCTTATCACAGCAACCAGCACTCTTGGGGGGTTGATTGTGGGGTATAGAACGCAAAAATGAGGTTTTCGTATATATTTACATATGGAGATTGTCTTCGACGGTGATTGAGTGATTAATCGTGTTTCTCAATTTTGTTGACCTAGCATCCGGACGGCTCGGTACGATAAGGTTTAAAAAAAAATCTCTTCTCCCTTTACATTTTGATGATTGCGAATCTCGACGAATTACAAGCAGCGCTACTTCATTGGTACGAAGTAACTGCCGGTGCTTGCCTGAATTACTTCCTAACACACAGTAAGTTTGAAGTAATACGTGATGCGTTCATTTTATCGTACGTTCTTTCTTGGGCCCTGGGAACCCTGCAAATGATGTATGCGTTTGGACCTGTTCGTGTGGCCAAAAATGCATACCGCAGTGTTGCCAAAACCTTCTATCGCAAACTCCTAAGATTACCGATGCTGAGAAACAAGGTCGACAAGGAGGTTCAAGAGGTGAAGGTCCAATTAGAGAAATCATTAATAATCAAATCCAAGACTTCTTTCAACGAGATACCAGACTACGGCCTCACAGAAAAGGAGGTTTATGAGAAGCTAGAGGACCTGGGCTCGCTGAAAGCTGCGAATTGGAAAGATGGAAAGCTTTCCGGTGCTGTGTATCATGGTGGAGATGAGTTGATAGAACTACAAACACAGGCGTTCCATAAATTTGCAGTTGCAAACCAGCTGCATCCGGACGCATTCCCCGGCGTTAGACAGATGGAGAGTGAGGTGGTTTCAATGGTTCTTAAATTGTTCCATGCTCCAGAGTCCGGATGTGGTACCACTACCTCCGGCGGTACCGAGTCTTTGCTACTTGCATGCTTGGCTGCCAGAGAAAAGGCTCGTGCTGAGCGCGGCATCAGTACCTTTGAGATAATTGCTCCCAAAACTGTGCATGCAGCCATTTTCAAAGCCGCTTTGTATTTCAACATGAAGCTGATCCTCGTCGATTTGGATGACGACTACGTTGGAAATGTTACGCAGGTGAAACGACTCATTAACTCGAACACTTGTTTGATTGTTGGATCTGCTCCGAACTTCCCGCACGGGCTGGTTGACAACATCGAAGCACTATCGAAGCTAGCTGTGAAACATAACATCCCGCTCCATGTCGATTGTTGCCTGGGCTCGTTTGTCATTGCCTATTACGAGAAGGCTTTCCACGATCAGCTGGAGCCATTTGACTTCAGATTGCCGGGAGTTACTTCCATCAGTTGCGACACCCACAAGTACGGTTTTGCTCCGAAAGGTTCTTCCGTCATCATGTATCGCTCCAACGAGTACAGAAAGTACCAGTACTACATCTCAACTGATTGGGTCGGGGGTTTGTATGGCTCCCCAACTCTAGCTGGATCTCGGCCTGGTGCCTTGACGGTTGGGGCCTGGGCAACCATGGTGTACATGGGAGATGACGGTTACACCAAAACTTGTCAGGACATCATTTTGACTGCCCGTAGACTCAGACAGACAATCGAGCAGGAAATTCCTGAACTCCAGGTTATTGGAAAACCTCTGCTTTCAGTGATTTCTTTCAAATCTGAAAAGTTGAACATCCACAAGCTTGGAGATATGTTGGGCCGCAAGGGATGGCATTTGAGTGCTCTGCAAGACCCTCCAGCTCTACATTTAGCCGTTACTAAACTAACTGTTCCGGCTATTGACCAATTGTTGGATGACCTAAAAGAAGCTGTCGGCGAGTTATCTCTGGAGAAAAATGAGATCAAGTCGGACACTGCCCAGCTTTACGGTGTGGCAAACAGCCTGCAAACAGGCTCGGTTGCTGATCGTCTAATTGGCTGTTTCCTGGATACTTTGTACCAGACAGATGCAAGCTAATGCTTGCCGAACTAGAATGATATAAAATTTTTAAGAAGTATATATTTAACCCTTTTATTTCCTCCCATTTTCCAATTACTATTTACATGGCAGACATCTTACGACGCCGTCTATTAGCGAGTCGTGCAACTTCACTCAGCTCATCTCTGACATCGGTGAAACCTAGTTTCTCTGCCAGAACCATCAGCTCTTTGAGATAATAGTACGTCCAGGAGAACCGTTTCTGAGAGCTCAAAATCACCTGGTATGCATCAACTACGTTATTGGTAGCTGTGAAAACAGAAACAATCGACCGCGCAAACTTAAAGTCCTGTTCATCCTGCTGGCGAGGTTTAAGTTTTTGGAACTCGGTAGTTTTCCGATACTGTCCACGCTCTGCCCATATTTTTTGGGCAAAACGGACATCCTTGTGAATGCGAGCTGCATGCATACATGCATTGTATAGTCTATCATTGCGTGGAAACTTCATCTGGACTCTGTTTGCCGACGTAGTGGACAGAAGAGTGAATTTAGAGGATTCGGGGGACGTCTCAATTGGTTCAGCTTCCTCATCCTTTTCACTCTGTTCATCTCTTGGCTCCTCCACGGTGACACCCTCTCCTTTGAAAAAAGTGTATCTATCCCAGATCTCCTCAAAGCGTTCGATACTATCCCCCTTGAAAGCATAAACAAACAGATAGCTTTCCAGTACCTCTGGAGAAATGGATTCAGGAAACTTCAACAGATGGTACTCAAATATGGCCCGTGCCTCGCTCAAGGCCATAGTGTTGTCTGTGATACTGAGTGTGGGCAACATTGGCGGGGCATCTTTGTGGAAGTTGAAATCACACAGCTCAAGAGTTCTGACTGCGATTTCACGCACCTGGTCGTTCAGTCTGCTGACAGGGATTTTAGATGGGTCGAAGTGGGTGTATGAGGTGAAAAGATATTTCAATGCAACTGATGAGGCAGGAGTCAATTTTCCCGCAGCTTTAGTCAATGTGTCAAACAGACCAATGTATAATGCGCGGGAGAAGTTGAGGTCAGAATCTTTGCATGCCAAAGCCATCATCATTTCTATCACCCGCGACTCCATCTGATATCCTTTAGAATAATAATCAATGATGAATTGCCAACCTCGTTCGATCAGGGCTGCCCGTGTGGTACACCCTTTGGCCAAGGCGAGATACGCCTGTGATTCTGGCTCAATTCCGCGAGCTTGCATCTCGTCGAACAAGCTCAAGGCATGCTCAACATTGTTGTTCAGAACGTCGAGCAGAATGATCGAAGAGTAGGTCCTCGTGGACGGCGCAGTTTCAAGAGACATGAACTTCATTGTGTTGAAAGTCTCCAATGCATGGTCGTACAGATTCAAGCGGACGTACATCTGCAACACTGTGGTATACAAAATTTGCGTAGGGACATATCCTTTCTGGTGGATAATTTGCATAAACTCGCGGACCTTATCAACGTTTTTGTGCTTGCTGTAGAGATTCACCATAATACTATAAGTGATAAGATTTGGTTGCAATCCAATTTTCTCCATATCTGCAAACATGCGCTCTATTATGGGCCGCGACTCGTTCACAGACGCAAGATTGTATGAGCTCATGATGTTGTTGTATAGATTCACGTTATTCAATAGGTTCTCAGATATTACCATCTCATGAATTTTGGAAATCACGTATGGCCGTTGGGATCGTGGGATTTTGGAAATCAACATGTTGACATCATAACTAGAACATTTTGCCAGTCCACGTCCCTTGTGCAGGTTGTTCACCACGAGCACCCAATCTGGCTTCTCAGAAACATTAACCTGGATTCTGATATCCTTATCCAGATTCTTGCCAATCGAAGATG
The DNA here is from genome assembly GCA_003706255.2 of Ogataea nonfermentans. Lineage (NCBI taxonomy): Eukaryota > Fungi > Ascomycota > Pichiomycetes > Pichiales > Pichiaceae > Ogataea > Ogataea nonfermentans. The sequence continues at coordinate 150,100 of PPKT02000002.1, read as the reverse complement.
GTAATTTGTCCGTTGTCTCTGGTGAAGAAGTTACAGGCATTGTCTGGTTATTCTCTGCTCCTGTGTTTAGTGCCGTTTGGTTGCTTGAAAGCAGGGGCATATGGTCTATCTTGTTCTCTGACATCAAGGCATCGAAGAGATCCTCGGCCTCCTGATCGAGATCGGCCAAGGGTTGGTCATTTATATGAAACTCTGATTTCACTTGAGTTTGCGCTCGGTTATCTTTGACCGCATTAACTGTTGTTTCAAGCTGCTTGGTGAACTGTTCAAGATACTTGATTTGTTTGGTCAGATTAGTCTCGAACTTCCGCGGCTTCAAAGGACTTTCCCTTTGTCGTTTAACAAAAACAACACTCCGTACAAAGATCAGGCCTGAATATCGCGCTCGGCCGCCCAAAATTGCCCGGCTTAGCATGGTTGTAGAAGTATAGGAAAAAGTGAAAAAATGAAATATTTTCAATATTTATTTTGGCACAGCCCGATAATATTTACATCTTGTTATAATAAGTGTATACCCTGCTCCAGAACAGTTCCTCGTCGTCCACTCGGATGACCGTATCTGTATTATTTAGAACGAGCTGAAGATTGTTCCAACCAAAATGATAGTGGAGAATAACGGTCAAGAGACACGAATAGAGCAGCCGATGATCTGCATAGACCATTAACAACGAGATCACCTTGAACACCATCGTGAGACTGAAATGATTCAGAATCTTGATGAAGGCATCGAAGTTGACCAGGTTGAGATCATCTTTAAAGTTCTTAAGCGCATGCTTGACGTATGAATGCGATTGAATGCCGTTAAATTTTGAAATGAAGTCCTTCGTAACAATGCGGTCGTTCAGATAATAAAGAGTATTGATGGCCCGGGTCGGCGAAAAGTCGTTGGCCAGCAACGCTAGGTTAATGTGGTAGTTATTCAGGGACCATGCTCGTTGTGCAGAGGTAATTCTCAACACTTTGTCAAGCGAGGAAAGTAGTTTCGGATTTTTCTTCAGATCCAAATGAGAACTGAGGAAAGAGTCCAAACCAAGATCCCGCGTGGTGGCTGTGAGTTTTGGAACTTCGGTGCGCACATTTCTTAGCTCAAATATCTTCAAGAAAATGGTGTATCTAGTGGCAGCATCGACTTGAGAACGCCATATAAGTTTTTTAATTTCTGCCCAGTTCGAGTTGGTGATTTTCTGTTTTCCTGCCAGATAAGTCAATCTCGCGTCACCAATCATTCGATCACGTTCACGCTGACTTCTTCGAAGAGCTTCTTTCTTGCGCGATGAACCGTATTTTTCCACCATTTTGGAGAACTCTTTTTCCTGTTTGAGCGATTCATGTTTATTCTTCGGAGGGAGCCATGATGGTCGAGTTATTGATAGAGTATCCGCCTTTTCGGCTGATATAAACTTGGGATCCTCAAACGCACTCGCCCTGCTGCTGTATCTCGCTCGTCTGCTGATTTCCTGCTCTGCATGGTTCTGGACCGAATATTCGTAAAAATTTGTCAGTTGACGAGCAACGGGAGACAAATTTGTGTATGACATGTGTTTCGTTAAGACGGGACTCGGAAGGTAGGTAGGCTCGTGCCTAGACTCGTTGCCAAGTGCTCCAGGAAGGGGCGAGGGTACCATTGAAGTGGACTCTTCCCAAGCCTGTTTTAAAATTCGAGACCCGGATTGCCTGTGTGTGTGTTCGAAAAGGGACGCGGTAGAATTCATGGCCACAGGAACATTAAACATAGCTGTCGTTTCAGGTATATCGTCGTCGGCTTCTAGGTCCTCGTAGAGCTTGTATTTTTCCTGCTGGGACATTGTCTTCGTCAGTCGTCCCGGGCGAGGCGGAGGAGGCTTGTGGTAAATTTTCGAGAGCTCCGCGGATGAAGCACTAGTTATTGACGAAACCCGCGATGTAGACCCGTTAGAGTCGCCGCTGGAGTCGCCTCCGGCAATATCAATTCTATCTGTGGGCCGTTTGATTCCGAGCCCTGAGATCAAAGGCATGCTGTTTGGTGACCTTTGCAAAGTTTGTGGATGGATGAGCTTGGGGGTCATGGGCACTTCTAGGAAGTCATACTGTTTGTCCATATTTGGCCATTAACGAGAGACAAAGGTCGTAAATAAAAAGAGAAATAAACACAAACCGAGGGAAAATCTACTGCAGCAAAAATAGCAACAAAAGCATGCCAAACAACTCAGGGCATGTTTCGCAAATTTCTATTGTATTTGTTGAAGATTCACCCCAAAGCGGGCGGAAGAAAATAAAAATCAATACAAGGCTATTGTTCGTATTTTTCTGGCATTCAAGGGTTGGTGCAGGGGTCTAGCACCCAAATTCAGTCGCAGTCTGGGTCGTCGTTGCGTCGATTTATTTTTCGGGCTATTTCTTGAATCGTAGACTACGTGTCGGGAGAAGAGTTATATAGGTTGTAGAATCCACATCTAAAAGTGAGTTGACATGATTTGGAGCTGTTGAGAGTTACTGTAAACCTTCTGGTATCTACAGGCCCGTCACGGCCCCGTTTTATTCATCCAACTTAAGGTGATCGACGCGTCGCTCGACTTGCATAATAACCAATTGATGAGGTGTTAATTCATACTTTTCTGTTTAACACCATAATCATGGCTTCCACACCAAAACTGTTCAGAGTCATTGGAGGTGCTCAGAACTACGACTGGGGTAAGCTCGGCTCTACCTCAGCTGTTGCTCAGTTCGCCAAGCTCAATGACCCAGAATCGATTTCTATTGACGAGTCCAAGCCGTACGCTGAATTATGGATGGGAACCCATCCTTCTGTTCCAACTGTCGTTGCTGATGCAGACAGAAAGAATCTGCGCACCGTTGTGAGTGAACACCCGGAAGAGATGCTTGGTTCTGACATCATCTCCAAGTTCGGCTCCAAGGAAGCCCTTCCATTCTTGTTCAAGGTTTTGTCTATACGTAAAGTTTTGTCGATCCAGGCACATCCAGACAAAGCTCTTGCCAAACAACTTCGTGCGTCCGATCCTAGTCACTACCCCGATGACAACCACAAGCCAGAGATGGCTATAGCCATTACAGACTTTGAAGCATTCTGCGGTTTCAAGCCACTTGCAGAAATTGACGAGTTGTTGCAAAAAATTCCAGAATTCCTAGAGTTGGTGGGACAGGATGTGGCATCCGAGTTCCATGCTGGAATAGTTGACTCGGATCTGCCAACAAAGAAGAAGTTGCTCCAGAAGGTGTTTGGTCGCGTCATGAATAGTCCTGAATCGAAATTCGAACCTCTCGCGGCCAGTTTGGTCCAACGAACCAAGATTGATGCTGCTCTTTTCGGCGAAACTCTTGCGGATCTAATTCAGCGTCTGGATGCTCAGTTTCCTAACGATATAGGACTCTTCTGTGGCTGTTTGATGCTCAACCATTGTCTGTTGAAGTCAGGAGAAGCCATGTATTTGGGTGCCAAGGACCCTCATGCTTACATTTCGGGCGATATCATGGAATGTATGGCTGCCTCTGACAATGTCATCCGTGCTGGATTCACGCCCAAGTTCAAGGATGTGGAGGTTCTGGTTGACTGCCTCACCTACTCTTTCAATCCTGTTGAGGAGCAGAAATTGAAACCTGCTCCGTTCCCTAGAGGAAAAGGTGTTGCAAAGCTGAACTTGTACGACCCCCCTATTGATGAGTTCAGTGTTCTGCAAACAGTGTTTGAGGATGAGGGCTCAGAGCTCATCGAGGGTCTAAAGGGCCCTTCTTTGCTAATTGTCACTGAAGGTAGCGGAAAAGTCAAGATTCAGGGTCAAGAGAAAACCCTTGAAGCTTCCACTGGCTACATTTTCTATGTTGCTCCAGGAGCAGCTATAGAGCTCATTTCAGAGTCCAAGAACCCATTCATCTCGTACCGTGCTTACTGTGAGGCCTAATAATGCAACTTCTCTAGAATTCTATATATAAACTAGACTATTTACACCTTAATCTGCCGAAGCTGAAGTAACTGCCGCAAATTGTGCTCTTCGATCTGATCCTGCAAATCGTCGCCGTCTAGCCACTCGCTGATATCTTGGAAGATGCGTGCGCTGATCTCCATGTCCAGCTGTTGCTCCTCGTAACGTAGTCGTGCCTCTAGATCTTCACAGGCCTCAACAAGCACACAAATACGCCGCCGAAGCTGACGTTTTTTGAACTCGACAATCGATCGCACCCGCTGAAGCCTGGTGAGCCCACGGATCTCGAGAACAGCCAGTTTCGGGAATCGATCGCTGATCAATGTATGACATAAGCCAGAATCCGACAGTTTCCAGCAGTTGTTCAGACTTAAACGTTCTAGTTGGTGGCCTTTCTTGAGTGCAAGAGACCAGATGAGTGCATCAGAGACTCCACAGCCGGCAACACCCAATGTTTTAAGATTGCAATTAGCGACAATTTGTGCGATTGAAGCGTCTGTGACCAAATCACCCCTACTATGTCTTCCGCAATTTAGGGTCTCTAGGTTTGGACAATGGGTTCCAATAGCGTAAAGTCCAGCGTCAGTAATTAATTCGCAAGCCCTCAAATCCAGATGAACCAGATTTGGTGCAAGAGGAGCCAATTGCGTTAAATAAGCGTCGTCCACCATCTTAGAGCCTGGTAGCACAAGCTTTTTCAGACTCGTAGTGTAAAGATTTAACGGTGGTAGCAACTTGGGACAAATGTAGAACTCAAGCCATTTGAGGTTCACTGGATTAAGTTTCAATGAGTCGACTTGGGTTTGTGATGTTAGTTTTAGTTTATGCAGAACAAGCGAATTTGGTTTGGCAATGGGTTTGGGAGCATAATTAATTAGTTTCTCGTCAGAGTCGAAAAAGAGCTTTTCCTGAAGCACAGCCAAAGTGAGTGAATGCCACATCTTGTTAACCAATAAGCAATTGTGGAGGTTGCCGGCTGGTGTCTGGGTGGTATTAGTGGAAAGAGTGCGTTTCCAGACCATCTCTCCCTGGTTGCCGTGTATTAGTTTTGCGTGGTTAAGTGACATTGGTGGTTTTCTGGCCAGACCCTGTTCTGTAGGTATTCTAGTGGAGTCGTCGTGTCCAACATGATGCAAAATGAGGTCTAAGATTTCCGGAATCTCGAAGATTTTAGGAGTATCGGACGAGAGAGAGAGTTTTTCGACGGTTTCAACCAGACCTGGAGATAGAGGACTGGTAGGAGCTCCAAATAGAGGTGTGAATAGTCGGGTTTTGATTTTGCCGAGTTGTCTAGGAGTAGACTTCCGCGACATAATGAGTTGCTTGGCTGATGAAGAGAGTGAACTTAGCGAGCTCAGAGAAGTGCCAGATGTAGATGAACTAATACACCCTAGTTCTGATGGGGTGTGGACACGGAATGAAATGCTGCTGGCCCGTTTGAGAGGCCGATGATCCACCAGAGAGGACCTTCTCTCTCTGGCTCTGGTTTTGGGGACCACTAGCGGCTCGTTGGCCACGTTGACCGGCTCTGGGTATTGCTGGGTCAGATCTCGCATGGGAGATTTACACGCTGAGATCTGGCTAGCCGGACGACATGTCTATTTATGAAGCCCTGCAAATGGCTGGGGCCAGAAAGGGGTCCGAAAAGAGATGGTTTTCCAGGAGCCATTTTACGCCGCACCGCCGCAGACCAGCCACTTGAAAAATAGCCATACATTGTTTTAGAACACACACTGTTGACATTTACAATAAAATTGGGCTGGCTATGAGACATGTCGCACAAAATGGCTGTAGAAGCCATCTTACGAAGGCTGGGACTGTGCTGGAAAAGGGGTTACAAAGGCCAAGTAGGCGATAAAATATCCGGGTAAGAAGTTTCAACGGTATAAAATTTGGCCTTCTCACCCATTAGCTAAGCAAGAGGCAAATAAATGCCAACAAGCAACAAAAGATAAACATTTTTTTGTTCTTGAAAATAGATTACCAGTTAGTTTTTTGCAATGAATAACGAGTACGACTATCTTTTCAAGCTTCTGCTGATCGGTGATTCTGGCGTGGGCAAATCCTGTCTTTTGTTGCGGTTTGCCGAAGACACCTACACGCAAGATTATATATCTACCATCGGAGTGGATTTCAAGATTCGGACGATTGAGTTGGACGGCAAGACTATCAAGCTGCAAATCTGGGATACCGCTGGCCAGGAAAGATTTAGAACTATCACCTCGTCGTACTACAGAGGAGCGCATGGAATTATCATTGTCTACGACGTTACGGACCAAGAATCGTTTAACAACGTTAACCAATGGCTGCAGGAGATTGATCGCTATGCTACCAGTGGCGTCATGAAGTTATTGGTCGGAAACAAGTGCGATTTGACCGACAAGAAGGTGGTCGACTATACCGTTGCGAAAGAGTTTGCAGACAGCAGAGGAATTAAGTTCCTAGAAACCTCTGCATCCCAGAGTACCAATGTGGAGCAGGCGTTTATTGTCATGTCCAAACAGATTAAGTCACAGATGGCCAGCTCACAGCCCGCCTCTAATGCCGCCGGAAAGCCTAGTGTGAACCTCAGTGGTACCTCGGTTGTTTCCCAGCAAGGCGGATGCTGCTGAGAAGGTGCATTTTGCTTTGGACGTAGCTACGAATCATAATACAGAGGCCTTCTCGCGACGTGAGAGCTTATATGTCAATCAGATTGAATAAAGTAGGGTAAGAAATAATTTATTTAATTAGAATCGTCTTTGTTTATGGCTGGGGCTTCAGACAAAAAGCAGGCTACTTCAAACGCCTCTGTTCTCAAGCAGATTCACCTGGCTTCTCTGGTCGTTAACGTTGTCGCTCTTGTGGCCTTATTTGTGCTCCACAGACCGGCAGCCAAGAAATATTACATTTTATTGAGTTTGCCAGGTTTTGGATGCCAGTACGTAATTGAAAAGGTGGGCAGGCCAAAATATCGCAATAATGCTCAAGGATATTCTGTTCTTTCGTCTGCTGGCCAGGATTTGCAGCAACAGGGCTTGACTGAGTACATGATAGATATAATATACTTGACGTTGATCATTGACGTCCTCATGGTGCTCTTTGGTTCCAACAAGGTTTGGCTACTGTTGTTCACTGTTCCTGGCTATGCTGGGTACAAATTGAAGGGGTTGGTGGCACCTTTTTTCGCTAGGAAGGAGAGAATTGAGCCTCAGGAGGGAGAGCCTGTCAAGAGCAAGAGACAGGCCAAGCTAGAGAACAGAAAAAATAAGGTCAGGTACAGGTAGGATATGTATAGTTTGACTTCAATGTAACCAAAGTTCAGTATGCTTCGAGTGTATCGTATTTGATCTAGCTCTTTCACATAGCTGGTGCACGGATGTATTTACGCTCCCTTTATTTTTTCACGTCACGTTACGAGCCCGCATCCCCCTTCCGGACGTCGCGAAAGTTCCAATCAGCAGGCTCAGCTGTTCCCTCTTCTTGTTGAGTTGTCCTCTCAATTTCTATAAAAGTTTTTATTTTAACTTGGTTTGTAAATTAGATCATACACTTGGTTGCAACCATCATAATTGAGTTATAGCAAAATGGACGGAGGTAAGTGTGTTCAGGCTGGAGCGAAATCGCCCAGTTTTGAGCCGGTGGCAAAGGGTGCACAATCTACAGATCTCGGTATTCATAGGCCAATTGTTGGCCATTGAACCATGCTAGTTTTGGTCAGCAGTGTGTGTAGTGCGTGAACTTCAAGACGGTTGTTTTTCCCGGCTTTGAGACCATTTTTACGAGTGGATATCTGGCGTTCAAAGGAGTTACAGTTTTTGTTGTTGATCGCACTATGGGTCTGCTACGTGAAATTTGGCGCCAATGGACAACTGACGAGCTCTGAAGATGGTGGCATCTATGTATCGGCTTTTCCCACCTTTCTAACACCCCTATAGAAGACGTTGCTGCTGTAAGTACTACGCGACCGGAATTCGCAGGCTGAAAATTTCAGTCTAGAATAATTCCAGTCATTTGCGAAAATAAGGATTACTAACAATATAGTTGGTTATTGATAACGGTTCGGGTATGTGCAAGGCCGGTTTTGCCGGTGATGACGCCCCAAGAGCTGTGTTCCCTTCGATTGTTGGAAGACCTAGACACCAGGGTATCATGGTCGGAATGGGTCAGAAGGACTCTTACGTTGGAGATGAGGCCCAGTCCAAGAGAGGTATCTTGACTTTGAGATACCCAATTGAGCACGGTATTGTCACCAACTGGGATGACATGGAGAAGATCTGGCACCACACCTTCTACAACGAATTGAGAGTGGCTCCAGAAGAGCACCCAGTCCTTTTGACTGAGGCTCCAATGAACCCAAAATCCAACAGAGAAAAGATGACACAGATTTTGTTCGAGACTTTCAACGTTCCAGCTTTCTACGTGTCTATTCAGGCTGTGTTGTCCCTTTACTCTTCTGGTAGAACTACTGGTATCGTTTTGGACTCCGGTGACGGTGTTACCCACGTTGTCCCAATTTATGCCGGTTTCTCTCTTCCACACGCCATTTTGAGAATTGACTTGGCTGGTAGAGACTTGACCGACTACCTGATGAAGATCCTTTCCGAGAGAGGTTACACTTTCTCTACCACTGCTGAGAGAGAAATTGTCAGAGACATCAAGGAGAAGCTTTGTTACGTTGCTCTGGACTTTGACCAGGAACTACAAACTTCTTCACAGTCATCAGCCATTGAGAAATCTTACGAGTTGCCAGATGGACAGGTCATCACTATTGGTAACGAGAGATTCAGAGCACCAGAGGTGTTGTTCCACCCAGCCCCACTTGGATTGGAGGCCGCTGGTATTGACCAGACCACCTACAACTCCATCATCAAGTGTGATGTTGACGTCAGAAAGGAGTTGTACGGTAACATTGTCATGTCCGGAGGTACTACCATGTTCCCAGGTATTGCTGAGAGAATGCAAAAGGAGATTACTGCTTTGGCTCCATCTTCGATGAAGGTCAAGATCATTGCTCCACCAGAAAGAAAGTACTCTGTCTGGATTGGTGGTTCTATCTTGGCTTCCTTGTCCACTTTCCAACAGATGTGGATCTCCAAGCAAGAATACGACGAATCTGGACCATCTATTGTTCACCACAAGTGTTTCTAGGTGGGCAGCTCTATTCTTGCCTCTTGTTCACCCTGTTTTTGTATATGGAGTGCTGCTTCTCCACTTAGTATAGAATCAAAAAAATTGATTTGTCTCCCTCTTCTTCGTCTTGCGTCGATCGTCTTTTTTTTCAGCGACTCTCGAAAAACATTTTTTTGTCGGCTCGCTTATCTGGTGCAGCCATTTATTTTTCGTGCCCAGCAATTTGTCGTTCTCCCAATCATTCATTCTCTAATGACGGATAAGGTAGCTGTCGCAACACCGTGGAAGTTGTTGTACCGACAAACACGCACTCTTGTGACTACGGCCCAGTTCTACTGGTTTGTGTCGCACTTCGCGTCGCTCACTTTCTTGGTACTCCATACGGCAGTCGCCACTTTTCGTGGTCCGCATTCGCCTACCGCCCTGAAGTATTACAACTACTCCATTACAGCCACAATAATTACCTATTCAATAGTGCTAAGACAAACCTACAAGACCAAACCGATCACGTTTTTGTTCTCCCAGCCGGTAACTCTACTTGAAGACGATAATGTTCAGTACTTGCTGCTGGCCAGTTTGTTCAGAATGTTCTCGAATCTCAACGGCAATTCTGCAACGTTGTATCCATTTGCGATCTATGCGTTTTTCCACTGTCTGTCCTATATTAATTCAAATCTGCTGGGGTTCGTGCCGTTCTTGACCAAAGAAACGAAGCGGTATTATACCACTTTGATTTCGGAGTTCATTAAACTTTACAACGAGCGGTCATTGTTTATAGCTGCCCACATGGAGGTGTTACTGGTGACAGCTTTTATTGTGCCGTTGTTCAAAATGGTTATGTTTTTACAGCTCCTACGCCCGAACTATATGGTTCGAAATATTCAAACATTGATCCTTGTTTGTTCAGTGATCATATTCAACAAACTCAGATTCGATCAGTCAAAGTACACCCGTGCCCTGGTCACAGAATATGACGGCAGAATCTGCCGTTTCATGATGATGCCCATGGTGCCAACCTCTCTCAGAAACATGTTCACAGGAGTTCGCCAGGCGGCTATACACTACCTGAGTATGATCAGGCTCCCACGCAGATAGACGCCTCCATGTGGCAAGCTGTTGAATTCACAACGGCTGCAAGTGTATCGTCTGGTCTGTGCCTTCTTTACTTAGTCCATCTTAGCTTTCTATGTACATTACACCTTACTCCAACACCCTCGAGCCAAAATCTAACAAAGAATAATTCTCTTGTTCTTATGGCATCCTATTTAAACATCCCATCGGACGAGGATCCGCAAACCTATGTCTCGTTTCCAACATGTGCGCATCTTGAACAGGCCTTGGCCTCGTCCGAGTCAGAAGTCGTTTTGAAAACTTACAACACCGGCATGAAAATCTGTCTTTTGGCGATCCCTGTCCATGAGGACCGTTCATATTTAGCCAAAGACGGCTCTAAGGTCCAGCATCATGAACTTGTACGGTTACGATCACGAATCCTGAAATGCTCGCAATGTCCGTCTAACTCAAATATATATATGTGTTTGCAATGCTCCTTTGTCGGCTGTCTCAGAAATCAGCACGGCCACCAGCATGCACAGGCTAATAACCACACCTTCGGCATCAATCCGCACTCAGGTCATTTGATCTGCTGGGAGTGTCGCGATTACGTGAGCGATCCATCTTTGGAACGAATTAGAATCAATCAGATCATGCATTCACAAAATGTCGCAAACTTCCCTGGTATGCCAATCTTTCAGCATGAACACCAGGCTGAAAAGTATAAAGTCATACTGGAAGATTCCAGACTGCCTTGTTTCCGGGCCTCCACAGGTCTTAAGGGCTTTGTCAACATGGGATCTACATGTTTCATGAGCTCCGTGCTCCAAACCCTAATCCACAATCCTTTCATAAGGGACTATTACCTTGCGGGAAACCACACAGTGTGCGAGAAAGATGTTTCTGACTGTCTGTCATGCTGTGTTGGAGAGATTTTCCAGGACTTTTACACTTCTCCCAGCCCGGCAGGTTATGGTCCAGTCTCCTTATTGACTGCAGCTTGGAAGGTTAAACGATCCCTTGCAGGGTATACTGAACAGGATGCACACGAATTTTGGCAATTTCTCGTCCACCAACTCCACAAAACCGACACTACGAAAACTAAAATCTATAAAGAACACACTCCAATTCCAGGAGAGCCAGGGGTACATGGGCCTGGAGCTTGCAACTGCATCATCCACCGTACCTTTTCAGGAGAACTCCAAAGCTCCATCAAATGCAAAGAGTGCAACTCTGTCACTGTCACCATCGATCCTATGCTGGATTTATCTTTAGAAATCCAGGAAAAACACGCCGACGGCAGCAGAACTCCAATCCCAAATCTTGAAGGCTGTCTGGACAAATTCACCAAGCCAGAGAAGCTGGATACAATGTACAGTTGTGCGACCTGCCAGAAACGGACCAGAGTCACCAAACAACTAATGGTAAAGAAATTGCCTGTCACGCTAGGAATTCAACTCAAAAGGTTCGAGCACCTGGCTACATCCACTAAAATTGACACACATGTGAATATCCCATCATTCTTGAATATGTCGGACTATATTCTCTCCGAGAAGGACAGCCACATCGGCAAAAACGTGTACGAACTGTTCGCTGTCATCTGCCATATTGGCTCGGTCAATACTGGCCACTACATCTGCATGGTCAAGGCCCGTAATGGGACCTGGTTCAAGTTCGACGACGCTACAGTTACCAAAGTTTCTCAACAGGACGTGCTCAACACGCGTGCTTACCTGCTATATTACATAATCCATGAGATGGCTTAGTCGAAGAAGTCGTCCTCATCGTCGGCAGGCTTTGATCCGCGGAGAGAAGTCTTGACGAAACGAGTTTGGTGTGACTCTTCGAGGTCGTCTTCGAAGTTGTTGGTGGAGAGTCTTGAATCCGTCTCGCTGACAACACCAACAGAGCACAGCCATTTCTCCACATCCGCGAGTTTGGTTTGGTTTCCCCCTAATTGTGCTAGTGTGACCGTCTGCTTGAGCACGTCTCCTTTGTGGTACACAAGGATTGTAGGACAGTTGGCTTCAGGATAATTTTCCACAGCACGATCCGCAGGAATATCGACAAATTTGACTTCTGGCAATTGACGAGCCAGCTGGGATAGCAGATTTGCAAGTAATCGTGATTGCAGTGCGCTCTGGAGGGACATATGGACAACAACGAAACAGTCGTTCGATGCGTCCGTGACCTCTTGCTTATATTCAGGTTTGGTGATTGGGTACACCGACCCATATTTTGCCCGCTGAGCGAGCTTGTTCATCTCCTGCATCCGTTTCTGTTTGTATATTTCGAGAAACTCTTCGTCCTCTTCGTCCTCTAGCTCTGCAAGCTCGTCAAGGTCCTTATTTTCTAGCCGGTTCTCGTGCTGTCTTTGGATGGCCTCTGTCAGGGCTTCTTCGAGTTGCTCTGTCGGATCTTTCTCCTTTTCGGGGATGATCCCATGAGCACGCAGAATGTCGTTCCATTCTGTGTCCTCGTTGGGATCCACCTGCATTTGAATTTTTGGATCTATTGGTCGATTCATGGTGAACGTTTCCACTGCCAATTTTTTTGAATGGGCAATTGAAAAAAAATAAAGTACTGGTAAAATTTAATCTATACATTTGTTATGTCCATATCGTTGCGAAAAGGGTTTGTGGACGAATCGTTAGAACGAGTGCTGGAGGACCTTTTGGTCCGGTTTGTGGTCAACTGTCCTCCAGAGGATCTTTCGTCGATCGAGAGAGTTTTTTTCCAGATAGAAGAGGCCCATTGGTTCTACCAAGACTTTGCCAGAGTGCTGAACGAATTGCTGCCGGCAATGAAAATGAAGCAGTTTACCACCAAAATAATAGCCCAATGTCCGGTGATTTGGCGATGGGGTAATGCGCAAGATGCTCTTGCGCAATTTGGAAAGTACAAGTCGTCGATTCCAGTGCGTGGGTGTGCTTTGTTGAATGACAAGTTGGACAAGGTTTTGCTGGTGAAAGGTGTCGAGTCATCGTCGTGGGGATTTCCACGTGGAAAGATATCTAAAGATGAGACCGATTTGGAGTGTGCTTTGCGAGAATTGGACGAGGAGACAGGATTCGATGCCAGAGACTATATCGATGAGGAGGAGTATATTGAGCGGACTATTCAGGGCAAGAATTACAAAATCTACATCATTGGAGGAATTCCAGAGTCAACGTCATTTGTTCCAAAGGTCCGTAATGAAATTGGTGCCATAGAGTGGAAAGATGTCAAGTATTTGGCCAAACAGGGGAGAAACAATAATTTGTTCTTGGTGAGTTCGATGATGAAACAGTTGCAAAATTTTATTGCCAAACACAAGCATCGCCAAACAGAGGAGGAGCTCAAGAAACATGCCACCATTCAACTCAAAAAAATTCTTGGTGTCGGTCAATCGCAGGAAAAGTCCGACCCAGGCAGAGATTTGCTCAACATGTTGCAGCAGGTGGCTGCTGGCAAACAGCCCGAGAACACAGCCCAGACCCCACAGTCCATGTTTCCGATGGGTCCTTCTCCGTTCCACATGCCACAAATTCCTCCATTCCTCATGCCTTTCCCTATGCCGTTCATGATGCCTCCACATATGCTTCCTGGACTGCCATTCCCACCTCCATCTGTTGCCTCCATGCCGTTACCGCGGTTTGATCAGAAGAACGAGCTTTTTGCTCCGCCACCTTCGTCGTTGGACAAACCACATTTGGGACTTGCGAATAGGAGATCCGGAGAGAGCAATAGCAAGGAGTTGTTGAGTATACTGAAGAGACCGGAAAAGAAAGAGGAGCCGAAGCCTGAAATAAAGGAGGAGAAGAAACCTGCCGGTTTCCTCCAGGGCTTGTTTGATAGATACAAGGGAGAACAGGAGGGCTACAAGGGAGAACAACCAAATCCCCGCAAAGTGACTATCCTGAAGCGGCCGAAGGAAAACGAACAGAAACCAGATGCCGGACCAAGTTTATTGAGTATTTTGAAGAGGGGCGATGAGCTGAAGGAAAACAAGCAAGAGGCGAAGGAGGAAGAAAATAAAGAAGAAAAGAAGGAGGAAGAGAAGAAGAATGGTAGCGCCGATTTACTTAGCCTCTTGAAAGGAAAGCCAGAACAGACCAATGGCCACGCTAATGGGTCGAATGGTCTTCTGAATGTACTGTTGAATGGCCAGCAAAATGGCCAGCAAAATGGCCAGGCCAACGGATCTGCGCCTCCCGCGTCCTCTCAAGGTTCCAAGGAGCTACTCAGTCTATTGAAGCCTGCTACGCCTTCGCCTGCCCCTGCCCCTGCCCCTGCCCCTGTGTCATCTACTGCCGAACCAGCTGATTCTGCTTCTGTTCTTCTTGGTATTCTGAACAAAAAACCAGAGCCCAAGGATCCTAGTAGAGGACTCCTAGACACGATTCTCAGAAGAGAGCCAGCAGCACAGCCAAATCCAGAGCCTCAAGCCAAATCCGCATCTCAGGAGCTGCTCAGCATGCTCCAGATGCCACAACCGCCACAACCTCTATCAAATCCTAGCCATCAGCAGTCTCTTCTTGACTCGTTGCGGCCTGCTACCCAGTCTGTTGCATCTGCATCTGCATCTTCGGGTCCGTCAGACCTTCTGAGCCTTCTCAAACCTAAACCGGAGTTTTCTGAAGAGATGGATGATTTCCAGGACTTCGAGGACTTCGAGGACTTTGACGAACTCAATCAAGGCTTTGAAAACGTTAAGTCGTCCAACCATTTCAAAACTTATGTGGACTCAGAGGAGGAAGAATATCTCTAGCACAGCCGATAAAAAATTATTCATATTCCATGAAACGCGCTACGACCCGTGTTGCTAAAAATCCTGTCTCTAAACACAAAAGCCAGACGACTGGACCCCCTATTCCGGGGAAGCCGGCTGTTTTCAAGCCTGATTCAGCCAACCGTCGGTTCTGGCTGGTGAAAAGTGAACCATATCCAAGGGTCGACACTAAGACGGGAAAAACCGTTAAATTTTCCATTGCAGATCTCGCGAAGGTCGAGTCCGAATCCTGGGACGGTGTCCGCAACTACGAGGCACGCAACTATCTCCTACAGATGGCTGCGGGCGACATTTGCCTGTTTTACCACTCGAACTGTAAAGTTCCTGGTATTGTTGGGCTGTGCAAAGTTGTTACCGAGCATGCTTTGCCGGACGACTCACAATTCGATTCTAAATCACCAGGCTACGATCCCAAATCAAGCAAAGACCAACCGAGATGGTGGTGTCCTAATATGCAATTTCTATGTTTGCTCAACCGTAAACTGAGTCTGCAGGAGCTGCGTGACTCTACGGAGCTGAAAGATATGTATCTGGTCAATAGAGGCCGGTTGAGTGTGACTCCAGTAAGCGAAAAGCATTTCTGGGTGTTGATGAAGATGCAAGGAGATGAACCAAGTACGGAAATGGACTGTGAGACCGAGGGGTTGAGACGGTATGACGAGAAGATACTCAAATAATGTCTACGATAGAGTAAAAGGAGTTACGTGTGCGAATCAGTACAGATTCAGTTATGTTCTGGTGGAGAAGTATGTACTATAATGACAACGCTTGTTCGCTCACCAGGTTATTCTACTATCGAGGCTTCCTCTTTCGTACAAGTCGAGTTCCACCAATCCGCTCAATTCGCTCTTTAAAGTCTCCAATTGCTTAACGCCTCGTGTGACACTCTCTAGGTCGTTCAATCGCCCCACATTGACATAACTCCGAATCTGATGTCGCTCATCAACCAATTCCTGACCATCTTTCCAAACGTATACCCGGAACACCTCTATTATCACGTCATTATAGTAGAATAGCATACCTCGTGTCCAGTACTCGGTTTCCGCCATGTAACCAAGCTCGTCAATATAACCAAGAATGTCGTCGGCCTGCACAATGGTGGTTTCGTATAGATTTTGTATGAGAACAGAACGTTTTCCCGCCGCCGGGATGTCTGAAATTTTCATGGTCCACACTGTTTCATTCCAGCGACTGCTACCAAGATCTGAAACAAACGAGGTATCATCCTTGTCACCCACTCTGGTCATTCGGATCCGATAGGACTCGATCTGGTTGACTTTGCCTGCCTTTTGTTCTGGTTTGAATGGGAATTTAGGCCGCAATATTACCGTATGCTGATTCATTGGCTGTGGGGGCATTCCAGTAAGCGATTCCAGAGTTAGTAGAAGCACATCCGGCTGTGTCGTGCTAGAATACAATGAAAGTTGTTGAACCATAACAAAAAATTTAATTATCAAAAATTATAACCTCTCCACAAAAACAATTAAATCAGAACTTCGGAATACATTCAAGTACATATCATCATAGAAAATCATAAGCTTCTAGATCTTTGGGGTTCTAATCTTAGCTCTAACGGCCTTGACCTGGGTGTAGTTGTCAAATGCCTCATCACCCATCTCTCTACCAATACCAGACTGCTTGTAGCCACCAAATGGAACGTTTGCGTGGAAGTCGGAGTAGGTGTTGATCCACACTGAACCAGCCTCTAATCTGTCAGAAACGTACAAGGCCTTGTGCAGGTCCTCAGTGTGGACACCAGAACCAAGACCGAAGTCCGAGTCGTTGGCCTTCTCGATAACCTCGTCAACGGACTTGAATGGCAAGACAACTGCAACAGGACCGAAAATCTCCTCCTGGGTCAGCTGGTCGTTTTGTGGCACATCGTAGAAGATGGTTGGCTGGACAAAGTAACCCTTGTCGCCAATTCTCTCACCACCAGTAAGCAGCTTCAAGTTCTTCTTTCCAATAGAAATGTAACTCATAACTTCTTCAAACTGATCTGGGGTAGATTGAGCACCCTGGTACACACCTTGTTCGAATGGGTTACCAACCTTGAGCTTCTCGACAGCCTCCTTGAACTTCTGCAAGAAAGAGTTGTACCACTCCTCGTTGGTGGCCTGGATGTAGATTCTCGAACCAGCACAGCAGACTTCTCCACCGTTGAAGAAAATACCAGTGATCAAATTCTGGATAGTCTCTTCGATATTACAGTCTTCGAACACAATGTTTGGCGACTTTCCACCCAACTCCAATGTGACCTTCTTGATAGTCTTAGCACACTCGGCCATAACGTTTTGTCCGACACCGGTAGAACCAGTGAATGCAACCTTCTTGACCAATGGGTGGTTCAAGATAGCGTTACCGCAGCCTCTTCCTGAACCTGGAATAACGTTAACGACACCGGCTGGGATTCCGGCCTCCTTGACCAACTTACAAGCATACAAGTTGGACAATGGAGTGGCGGAAGCTGGCTTCAAAACCACACAGTTTCCGGTAGCGAGGGCTGGACCAATCTTCCAAGCGAACATCATCAATGGGAAGTTCCATGGAGTGATGGCACCACAGACTCCCAAAGGCTCTCTCTTGGTGTAACTCATATGAGTGTATCCTGTGTCAATCAATCTACCGTCCTTCTTGTCACAGAAACCGGCACAGGATCTGAGGTAGCTGATGACCACGTTCAAGTCCCATTGGGCACATTGCAGGGATTTACCGTTATCCAGAGCTTCGATGGAGGCCAACAGGTCTCTGTCCCTCTCCATAAGTTCGGCGAGTTTCCACAAGAGCTTGGCTCTCACGGCAGGATCCTCAAACTTCCATAGTTTGAAGGCCTTGTGAGCGGCTTGCACAGCAACATCAACGTCTTCGGCCTCAGCCATTTGAACATCACAGAGATGGTCGTTATTGATTGGAGTCTCAACCTTGAAAGTTTTGCCGGATTTTGCAGCAACAAACTCGTTGTTGATGAACAGACCAGTTGGCTGTTCATACGACTTGTTAATGATTGGGAATTCAAGAGTCTTAGCTAAGCTTGTCATAGTATGTTTGTAGCGAACTAATTTAGTAAAAGGAAACTTCATCTAAGTGGAAAAGAAGCCCTATTTATAATTCTGATGCCGCTTGTCCACGGAGTAACTGGGGGTGGGGAATGAAAAAAAAAGAACCGGGTGCGAATCCGCACCAGGTTTCCCCACACCCCCTGCCGTGCTGCGGGGCTATGTGTTGGTTACGTACTCACAGAACCTACATTAGTAAGCTTTTGCACCAGACCCGGACTTCCAGGTGCATAGTTTCATGTATCTCGGCCAATAAGCTTACATGTTTTTGTTCGCGCACCAAAAAATGTTGGGGTACGCACGGAAATTTGCCCCCCCCATGCACCCCGTGTAATTGGCACCCGGGTGTCTCGGAGGGTTCCAGCTTAATTACCTAATGCACCCCGCGTGCACCCCTACGTCAAATTGCTTTGCTGCTTATACTAAACACTCCGAATGCCCCGTCAGTTTTCCTCATAATAACCTTTTTTGAGTTCTTCGTCCACATTATCGTCATTCGTACTTTCACCAGCCCCATAATGCTGCGCATACTGCTGCGCCAACTGCTGGTGTTGCTGCAGCAACGCAATATCGTATAACTGATCTTGTTGGTCCTGCCCTTGCTGTGGGGGGTGTCCTGGCTCCGACGCTGCTGCTCTGGTCGCCAGCTCTACAATCTCGTTGGTATCCAGAGGTTCTTGTTTTAGCAGTTTCGACAGCTCGCTTACATCAGTCTCCTTAGGTTGTAACTCGTGGTACTTCCGCTGGCCAGGAAGCTGTTCCGACAGCTGGAACTGAATATCTTCACCGGGGCCGTCCTTTTTCCAGTTCAGTGGCTGGTGGTGTTTGTGGTTGTAGCTTAATTGGACCACACCGGTCACCAGGTCGTAATTAAGTGTAATTTTTGAGTCGCATTCTTCTGTCTTAAGCTTGTTCACCACCTGTCGTTTATTTTCGCTCCGACTTTTGCGCTGCCGGTACTTGTCCTGGGAACAGATGTACATCCAGGTAATCTTCTTGCTCTTGTTCGGGTTTGGGTCCGCCAAATTCGGCTTGTGATGGTCTCTAATCGCAAATTTGAACCCTGTCAGCAGCTGTAGCGGAGCAATGTACTGGTTGACCACCAGCTCAGACATCTCCTTCACAATCTCCTCGGTTAGTTCCTCCTTGCGATACCGGGGGAATACGTTCTTGTCTGTGTAGTTGCGGTAGTTGTGCTGGTAAAGATCGATTTGGTTGTTCAGACTCACTTTGTGCTGGTATTGCGCCCAATCATCGGACAAATTCGGAAGCTTTGACAATGACCGCACCTTCTTCTCCTTCACCTTGCGCTTATTACGACAGTTGACACATGTTTGGTAGCGAACCAGCATTTCCGGATCTTCATTTAGTCTCTTAACACGACACCTCGAGCACTTTTTTACCACATCACCAGATCCGGCAGCTCTGACACGTTTATGAGCTCCGGTGTTTTCTCCTGATGGTGTCACAGATCCCAGTCCCTGCTGCTGTTGGTCTGGTATGTAGGGGTAGTACTGCTGCGCATAATACTGCTGGGGAGGGGGTAATTGGTGTTGCTGGAGCGAACGGAGTTGGTCGTCGACATCCGCGAGAGAGATAGGATGGGAGTTTTGCGTCGCGTCGCCGCCGATCTGTGTGTTTGTTTGAGTCGACATCGGGCAATGCACCAAGTTTATTTCCCCAGATCTTATCAGCCTGAAAAGGATAATCTGACAATTGAGAAAGTGCAATTTGAGAATTTGCACTTGTTGTAAACAAATTGCATAAAAATACACGACATTTGTGCCGAAAAATATTTAACTTCATAATGGCAAAATCAGATTACGATAGCGACGAGCTGCTGGAGAGTGAAGAGGAGTACGAATTTGAGAGCGAAGAGGAGTACGATGAACTAGCGGCTGAAGACTCCGGGGATGATGAGCCAGTCTCCTCCAATCGGCGAGGACGGCCGTTGGTAGAGGAAGCTGTTCCTCAGGGAAATGCCAAAAGGCGCAATAGGGGCAGCACCAAAAGCTACAAAGAGCCTGTAGATGAGGATCTGGGCTTTTCCGAAGATCAGGATGACCAGGAGGACTCAATGGATGAATCCACTCCCGGAACAGATATTACGCGGATGACAGAGCGACAACGTGCGAAGTTGATCGATTCTGCGGAAGACAGCGAGCTTGATGCCCGGCGCAGACAGACGAGTACAGAACTGTTGGAACTGACCAACGAGAGATCGAAAAAAAAGCAGTTCACTGAGGAAGAGTTACAGTTGAGAAGGCTTGAGAATGCCAGAAAGCGGAAAAATTTCACAATGAAGAGGCTCGAGATGGAGAAGCAGGATACATTGAACAAGCTGCTGTTGAAACGGGCCGACAAGGTGCGAAATCTGAAGAACTTAGAAGGAAAGGAGTACGGAGATGATGATCAGGAAATCAGCACCGAAGCTCCGCGTCGACCGGTACTAAGACATCCTGCTCTTGTGAATTGGAAGTCTGCAATTGCTGATGGAGTTGCTGTTGACAGTTACTCATATAACTAACTAGATTTAGTCCGGAACACGATTATTTATTTATTTTATTTTATTTATAGTGAATAATTTAATTCTTTAGATGTCGCAGGTTCTGGTAACGTGCGGGGCCACAGTGACCTTTAATTTATTGCTCGAATATGTTCTGGACAAGAGATTCTTTGGTCTGCTACGAAGGCTGGGGTATGAACGACTCGTGGTTCAATATGGCAGGGGCGAAGAGGCTACCGACTTGATTCAACGATTGACCAAAGAGTTTGAGATCAACGATAATAAATTTACGATTTCCGGACTCACGGTGCTACTAATCTCCTTTGATAACAACATTGTGGAGAAATATACTCAACACAGCGACCTGGTTATCTCTCACGGGGGGACGGGGTCCATTTTAGACGCTCTACGTTGCGAGAAGAAACTTGTCGTTCTAATTAATACACAGCTCGCGGACAACCATCAGGCGGAGATTGCAGAGGCATTTGAGCAACGTGGGATGCTGAAATATGTCAAACACGGGTTCGATGACTTTCTGCGTGTGGTGGAGAAAGTCCATCTAGAAGAAATGAACAAGTTGGAGCCACCAAATAATATCATCGAAGACATGCTATGGAGCTAAAAAGTTGCTACTACGAATCTTTTTGAGGAGCCAATTGATGGTCCCATCACCGGTAAAAGTATCTTTCATACCTTTTGTGGTGTAAATGTCCTTGATGGTTAGCAAAATAGCCAGGTTGATTACCACAGTGGCCGAGTCCAATTGTTCCTTAATCTCGCGGAAATATGAGAGCAAAGTCATTCGCAGCAGGTACAGCCAGAACCCTCTAACATTGTCGTTTTTATATATGACGGCAATCAAACCCGAAACAAATCCTATCGCCCGCAGGTTCCTCTTCGTTGGAGGCACCCTTCGCGACATAAGTGCAGTTGCGTTCGAGACCAACACAGCCGTGATAATGGCCTTTGCTGATTTGAAAAGCGAGTCGATTATAATTTCGTGGTTTAAGGACCGGTTAGTGCGAATTGCCAGAAACAAGAGTGCTGGATACACAATCTTGAATGCATCTAGAGATTTTGTCGATATTCTATGTGTTGGCTGGTCAATGTAATTGTTTAGTCTAACAAAATAGCTCGGACATCGTTCGGGTTCTAGGATATAAGTCTGATATATCAGAGCGTAGCAAAAAGGAAACAGTAACCAAGATTGGTTGAGGGTGCTCAGAAAATGTCGCTTTTCCAACAGATTTGGATGTTTCTGTTCCAGCAGCTTGTAACCATGGTCGAAAACCAGTGTAAGGATGTAAATGGAGAGATACTTTTTCCTAAATGGTGTATCATTGGGGTACAGCAAAAGAGATGCCGAGGTGAGAAAATTGGCAATTAAGGGCGAAAACAAGGCTTTCAGGGGACGATTGGCCGAGAAGAGTAGAGCAAGAGAAAAACTAGCTCGCCAAATATTTCTAGAAGAGACACTGACTTTACCCGTATTCTGTACAAGCTTCAGTAGTGCGGAGACGGCAGCGAATATTCTAGTGGTGTTACGGACAGCCGCGTACCTGACAAGTTGTTTCTTGGAGCATCGACCCTCGATATTTATGATGCGATTGGCCAGGTTCCTGTGCAGATGCTGCACATCATTAGAACCCAGAACAAGAAGGATGTACATTGTAGTACCGGTAATTATGCTATATTCATAAACTCTTCTCTTAATTGATTGGTTGTTGGGTCGTGTAACTCCAGATCGGGTCGGGTAAATATTTACAAATGACTTGCATTCCGAGTCAAACTATTTTTAGCTTTCAGGTCCGCAGTATAAAGGCGGAGCCAGATCCGCTGATTTTTAATTCTCAACTTAGGTCTTTAGCATGAAATTCTCACTCGCTCTATTTGCTGCCGGCGCTCTTGCCGCATACGTGCCTTCTGAACCATGGTCCACGCTCACCCCTTCTGCTACTTTGGAGGGAGCTACCACCGATTATACCAAAACTTTCGGTATTGCTATTAGTAAGGCCACTTTGGCTAAAGCTAAAAGGGAGGTCACCCAACTTGGCGATGGTCAAGTTCAGGCCAACACCAAAACCCAGGTTGTGACCCAGATTGGTGACGGCCAGATCCAAGCTACTACTGCCACTGCTGCTGCCGTTGTCACCCAGATTGGTGACGGCCAGGTGCAAGCTACCACTAAGACCGAAAAGACTACTAAGGCCGTTGTCACTCAAATTGGTGATGGTCAGGTCCAAGCTACTTCTGCAGCCTCCGAGGCCGTTGTGAGTCAGATTGGTGACGGTCAGATCCAGGCCACCACCGCTACTGCTGCTGCTGTTGTCACCCAAATCGGTGATGGTCAGATCCAGGCCACTACTGCTGCTGTCGTTTCTCAGATCGGTGATGGTCAAGTTCAGGCTACTTCAGCTGCTGTTGTTTCCCAGATTGGCGATGGTCAGATTCAGGCTACCACCGGAACTGCCACCGTTGCTACCCAAATCGGAGACGGCCAGATCCAGGCTACTTCTGGTGTTTCTCAAGTCTCTGACGGCCAGATCCAGGCTACCGGAGTTGCTTCTGCCGACATTGCTGTCTCCTGTAAGAATGAAAATGCCCTCTCCATGACCCTTTCGGGCTCCATTTTGACCGATGCTCACGGAAGAATCGGTTCCATCGTTGCCAACAGACAATTCCAGTTTGACGGTCCTCCACCACAGGCAGGTGCCATTTATGCTGCTGGCTGGGGTATCTCTCCAGAAGGTTACTTGGCTATTGGTAACAATACCCTCTTCTACCAATGCTTGTCTGGTAACTTCTACAACCTTTACGATGAGTCGATTGGTGGCCAGTGTAGCCCAGTTCACTTGGCTATTGTTGACTTGGTCGATTGTTAATTTCAAAAACATGCACTTCCGGGCTGCCGAGAAGGCAGCAAGTCAGGATTCATTTCTTTCCGGCAAATTTCACGATTTTTCATTCCTTAGCATATAGCATGTACTAATTAATACCTAGAATTTCATACATTATATTTTACCCGGCTTGTAGGAATTTACGGCAAAAAGACAAATCATCAACAAACGCTCCATCCTCTTCCATTGCTAACAATTACCCAAACATCATAGGATTATTACTTGGAGAATGGCAGAAAACCCTCCAATCGATCTTATTGACGTTTGTCAATTGTCATCCCTGGGCGTCAGCCCGCAATCCTTCAACTTCATGGCGACCACCCTTCAGTCAGACCATTATGTTTGCTGTAGAGAAACCTCGGACTCGGGCAATTCGGTCGCCATTGTGGACTTGAAAAACAACAACCAGCTTACCAGGAAGTCTATGAGTGCAGACTCCGTCATTATGCACCCTTCGCAGAATGTTATTGCGCTGAGGGCAAACGGTACCACGCTCCAGATTTTCAACCTGTCAACCAAGCAGAGACTCAAATCTAACATCATGACCGAGCCGGTGATATTCTGGAGCTGGTTGGATGAGTCTACTATTGGTTTGGTCACTGCCTCTTCCATCTACACGTGGAACGTGTTCGACGGCACTGAGAACGGGCCGGTCCAATTGACTGCAAGACACGTCTCCTTGGCCAACTGCCAGCTGACTATGCTCGTTGCCAACTACAACTTGTCCTGGTTTGCTCTGTGTGGAATTGCCCAAGAAAACGGCAGAATTGTCGGCCACATCCAGCTTTACTCCAAGGCTAGAAACGTTTCCCAGCCAATTGAGGGCCATGTCTGTGCGTTTGCGAAGTTTAAACTACAGAACTCGAGCGTCGATACCCAGTTGTTTGCATGCGCCTCTAGAACAGCCGATGGAGGAAACTTGCACGTCCTTGAGATTGACCACCAAGAAGGCGCACCTGCATTCGCCAAAAAATCGGCAGATATCTTCTTCCCAGCAGAAATCGCAAACGACTTTCCCGTTTCCATTCATGTCTCCAACAGATACGGAATTGTGTATGTGCTCACCAAGTTTGGTTTCATCCATCTATATGACCTCGAATCGGGTAAGAAGATTTTCCTCAATAGAATCTCCTCAGATCCAATTTTCACAGCATCCAGCTTTAACGAGAGTGCCGGAATGATTACGGTCAACAGAACCGGTGCCGTTCTTGCTGTTGAGATCGCTAACGATAGAATTGTGCCATACATCTTGAAAAACCTCGGTGACGTCGAGTTGGCTTTAAACTTGGCATCGAGGGCCGGCCTTCCTGGAGCTGAGTCCCTATTTGCTCAACAGTTCAATCAGTCTCTCGCACAAGGTGACTATGCTTCGGCCGTTAAGATTGCAGCTTCCTCAGCTCAATTAAGAGTTCCAGACACCATTGCAAGACTTAAGTCGCTGCCTACTCCTCCTGGACAGCCTGCACCAATTCTACAATACTTGGTTTTCCTTCTAGATCGAGGTGCTCTGAACAAGTTTGAAACCTTGGAATTGGTTAGACCTCTTCTGCAACAAAACAGAGTGGAGACCCTAGAGAAATACCTCAAAGAAGACAAGTTGGATTACTCCGAAGAACTTGGAGATCTTGTCAAGCCTTTCAATTCTACATTAGCTTTGGCTGTTTACTACAAGGCAGAGGTTCCGGCTAAGGTGGTCACATGTCTTGGGGAACTCGGTCAGTTTGACAAGATCTTGCCATACTGCGAGAAATCTGGATACCATCCTAACTTTACTGTGTTGATTCAGAATATTCTTAGAGTCAATGCAGACAAAGCTGCGGAATTTGCGACCCAATTATATTCTCAACAGCCAGAATTGGACGTTCAACAGGTTGCTGACATTTTCCTGTCTCAAAATTATATCCAACAGGGTACTGCTTTCCTTTTGGACGCTCTGAAGGAGGACAAACCATCTGAGGGACACCTGCAGACCAGATTGCTGGAAGTCAACTTGTTACATGCTCCACAAGTTGCAGATGCTATTTTAGGAAATGCAATGTTCTCTCACTACGATAGGCCAACAATTGCAGCCCTTTGTGAGAAGGCCGGTCTTTATCAGAGAGCATTGGAACACTATGAGAATATCAAGGACATCAAAAGAGTCATTGTGCATTCCAACGCATTGCCTGTTGATTGGTTGGTGACCTATTTCGGTAAGCTCAATGTTGAACAGTCGGTTGCTTGTTTGAGAGAGATGCTATCTCACAACATGGCTCAGAATCTTCAGGTGGTGATTCAGGTTGCTACCAAGTATTCTGAATTGATTGGTCCTTCTACTTTAATCAAGATCTTTGAGGACTTCAAGTGTACTGAAGGAGAGTATTACTACCTTGCGTCAATTGTCAACCTCACACAAGATGCAGAAGTTGTGTTAAGATACATTCAATGTGCTGCCAAACTTGGTCAAGTTAAGGAAATAGAGAGAGTGGTGAGAGACAACAATGTCTACAACGGTGAGAAAGTCAAGAATTTCCTGAAGGAAGCTAAACTCCAAGATCAACTGCCATTGATCGTGGTCTGCGACAGATTCAACTTTGTTCATGACTTGATTCTCTATCTGTACAAGAACCAATTTTTCAAGTTCATTGAAGTTTATGTTCAACAGGTCAACCCATCGAAGACTGCACAGGTTGTTGCTGCTCTTTTGGATGTTGACTGTGATGAAGCAGTGATTAAATCCTTGCTGCAATCCGTCCTTGGCCAAGTCCCAATTGCTGAGTTGTGTGATGAGGTTGAGAAAAGGAATAGACTCAAGATTCTCTTGCCTTTCTTGGAGGCGACTTTGCAATCTGGTGTTGCTGACAAGGCCGTGTATGATACACTGGCCAAGATCTATATCGATTCGAACAACAGCCCAGAGAAGTTCTTGGTTGAGAACGACCAATATGACACTCTTGTTGTTGGTAAGTACTGTGAGAAGAGAGATCCATACTTGGCATACATTGCATATGATAAAGGTTTGAATGACGATGAGCTGATCAACATCACGAACGAAAATGCAATGTACAAATACCAAGCTAGATATTTGCTTAAGAGATCTGATCTTGGATTGTGGGGCAAGGTTTTATCTCCTGACAACATTCACCGCAGACAGTTGGTCGACCAGGTGGTTGGAACTGGTGTTCCGGAGTTGGAGGACCCAGAACCGGTTTCTATTGCAGTCAAGGCATTCATGGAGAACGACCTGCCTGGTGAGCTGACAGAGCTTTTGGAAAAAATCATTTTGGAGCCATCTCCATTTAATGACAATCCTTCTTTGCAAGCTTTGCTGATGTTGACTGCTATCAAGGTGGACAAGTCGAAGGTTAGCTCATATGTTGAAAAACTTGATGCCTATGACCCTGATGAGGTTGCTCCATTGTGTATTGAGAATGGATTGCAAGAGGAAGCATTTGAGATCTACGACAAGTTCGAGAGATATACTGATGCTATGAAGGTCTTGGTTGAAGAAATCATGTCCCTTGACAGAGGAGAAAATTATGCAGAGAAACTTGATAAACCAGAGTTGTGGTCTCAGTTGGGTGCTGCCCAACTGAATGGGCTGAGAATCCCAGAATCCATTAACTCGTACTTGAGAGCCAATGATCCTTCCAACTTTGAGCACGTGATTGATATCGCGGAGCACGCTGGTAAGGAAGAGGAACTTGTTCCTTACCTCTTGATGGCCAGACAGACTTTGAGAGAACCAATGATCGATGGAGCTATCATAAATGCTTATGCTACTTTGGGGCAGTTGAGCAATATCGAGAAATTCCTGCAACTGAGTAATGTTGCTGATCTTGAGTCTATTGGAGACAAGTTGTTTGCAAATGCAAATTATGAAGCTGCTAAGTTGATCTACTCTAACATCTCCAACTACTCGAAGCTGGCTTCTACCTTGGTTTATCTTAAGGACTACCAGTCTGCTGTTGATTGTGCTAGAAAGGCTTCAAACATCTCTGTTTGGAAGCAAGTCAATCAGGCATGTATTGACAATAAAGAGTTCAAGCTTGCGCAGATGTGTGGTTTGAACTTGATTGTTCATGCTGAAGAATTAGACGAGCTGGTGACCCAATATGAATACAATGGATACTTTAAAGAGTTGATCTCTCTGTTTGAGAATGGTCTGTCTTTGGAGAGAGCACACATGGGTATGTTTACTGAACTTGCTATCCTTTATACGAAGTACCAGCCACGTGATACTATGGAGCACTTGAAGCTCTTCTGGTCAAGAATCAATATTCCAAAAGTGATCAGAGCTTGTGAGGATGCACATCTTTGGCCAGAGCTTATTTTCCTATATGCTCACTATGATGAATGGGATAATGCAGCCTTGGCTATGATGGAGAGATCTGAGTCTGCATTTGAGCACTCTTCGTTCAAGGAGATCATTGTTAAGGTTGCAAACCTGGAGATTTACTACAAGGCTATTAACTTTTACGTGAATATGCATCCTTCTTTGTTGACGGACTTGCTTGCTGCTCTTGCTCCTAGACTTGATCTTCCAAGAGTGGTCAAGATTTTCGTCAAGTCCGATAACTTGCCATTGATCAAGCCGTTCTTGATCTCTGTGTTGGAGAAGAACAATTCGATGGTGAACCAGGCCTACCACGACTTGTTGATAGAGGAGGAAGATTACAAGTCGCTGCGGTCTGTGATCGAGGCCCATGACAAGTTCGACCACCTTGGTCTTGCTGAGAGACTTGAGAAGCACGATTTGATCTTCTTCAGACAGATTGCTGCTATCATCTACAGAAACAACAAGAAATGGAACAAAGCAATTGGTCTGTTGAAGGCCGACAAGTTGTGGTCTGATGCAATCGAGACTGCTGCATTGTCCAACAACAGCAAGGTTGCTGTTGAGCTGCTGACTTACTTTGTCGAGACAGGCAACAAGGAATGTTTTGTTGCTACGTTGTATGCGTGCTACCATCTAATTCCGTACGATACTGTGCTGGAGCTCTCGTGGATACACGGCCTGAGTGACTACATCAAGCCATACGAGATTTCTGTCGCCAAGGAAAACCAAGATAGATTAAGCGAGCTTTACGCCGACCTGAAGGACAGACAGGCCAAGGATGTCCAGCCCGAAGAAGAGCAGCCGGCGCTTGGCCAAAGACTTCTGTTGACCAACGGAACGGGCATGGTTCCGCAGGTTCCTCAGATTGGATTCCAACCGACCGGAGCAGGGTTTGGCAACGGCTTTTGATTTTGTAAAGTAAAATAAATAAAAAAATGGTTTCTATTATTGCAGATTAAACTCTCCGTCTCTTTTCGTGAAAAAAGTCTTCTCCGTCACTATACAGTCGATATTTTCGTGTGGAGTAACGTCAAACGATGGGTTCCAGACATCGATGCCTACAGGGGCCATCTTGACTTTTTGCAGCTGGACTCCGTTCTCGTTCTGAACAAATGTTCCGTCGGGGTTTATTTCTGCTCCCATTATCTCCGTGAGCTCTCTTTTTGGGCGCTGCTCGATGACGATCTCGTCGCCCGTAGATCTGGTGAAATCAATAGTTGTAGTTGGTGCTGCTCCAATAAATTTGATGGAATTGTAGAGCGAGGAAATGAGAGATAGTTGGAACGTACCTATCTTGTTTGCCAAATCTCCATTTCTCACGATTCTGTCTGCTCCTACGATGATAAACTTGATTGGAGCCATACTAGGCAGAGAACGGTCAGTTTTCTGCCTGGCTAATGAGTCCACCAAGAATGACACCATATTGTCTGTGATCAGACTAAATGGGATTTTCTCGTAGTCGAGCTCAAAGGCCGTGAGTCTAGAGCCTTGGTTGTACGGCCGGGTCTCGCATGCGTAGACATGGACCATTTTGGATGAGCGGGTCTGCGATTCCTTGTGCAGAGCTCTTATTATACCTAAGGCCGTTCCATAGCCTGAAGTGGCCAATGATCCGGTATTGCAGATAGTCATGACGGAAAAATCGCCATCAAATCCTTCTTTTTCCAGCTCTTGATAAATATATTTCACACCATTAGATCCAATAGAATAATTGGACTCAAGATCGTCTTTGTACAATTTGACAGAAAAGGATAATAATTCGGTGAACAAATCATTGAGATCGCCAACAACCTCAATTATCTTCTTCATCTCGTTGCAGCCGTTTAGTAGGTTCACAGCAGTAGGTCTTGATTCAATCAAATATTCAATTCTATCAAGTAGATGTTTCTTGAAACTAGTCAAGTTTTCCAAATTGTAACCAAAAATGTTCTCTCCTCTATTTATCACTCTATCTAGCTCGACAACCACCGAGAAACAGCCAACTAACATAATCGCTGGGGCTCCCCTCGTGTACATTCCCTTGATCGCCTCGTATCCCGAGAACGAGTCATCCCCCTCATATGGTGCCATGGATCGCACAGAGAGATATTTGGTCTCGTACGGAACCAGCAGCTGGTTCAAGATGCTCAGTGTGATTTTCTTCGAGTCGAACTTGATCGCTTCTAAAGACATAATTAATAACCTAAAAACGAGGGTACCTAATTTTCAATATTTATTTTTGGGTCGTGTACCACCAATCTATACTTTAGATCATTCATTAAACTTTTAACTTGTGTTTCGTTTAAGTTGATGTACTATTCTAGCATTTTTTCTCAGCATTTGCCATCGTAGCATCTTTAGATTGCATGCACAGAGTATTTGCTAGTAGTAGACATTTTCCAGAACTGCAAAGATCAAAAAAATGGACTCAAAACCAATCATCCCAATATATCCTCTGACAGACGCAGCGGCCATCCTCTCGATCCTTTCGGTTTTCCCCAGCTGGCTCAGTATTGCTGTGCTAGCTCTTTATGTGTCGCTTAGCTCGTCGAGATTTGTTCGATCGACTCTGTCGCTCGTTTATAGACACAAACTTAACCGTTTGGACAACGATGCCAACAAGGTCGACTCGCCCACATTTTGTCTAGCGTCATCATTGATTGTATATATATTACTCGGTGTTGTGTTCACGCTGCTGATGTTCTTTTTAAGCCCTGGTTTGCTTGATTATACTCACATATTAGCCAAGGCTTTTGTGGCCTCGAATTTAGCGTCGACAAAGCAAAGATACATTCTGAACACCATTTTGTCCATGTTTGCAGTGTTACTAGTTGAAAATGCCATCAATATACTTGTGAAGAACTTTCACTCGGTGCATTTGGATGGAAGCTTTCTGACAGATGAGGTGCTCTATTCGGCATCTGTTCGATACCCAAAGAAGCCCTTGAAGCTACTCTTCTACCACTTGTCACCATTTAAGATCCGAACCAGACCCAAGTTGATTCTTGGTGTTGATCACCTTATAGATTTCGTCTATTCAGTACTTTCTGTCTACACAATCATGACCAATGTCAACCCATGGCTGAGAAAATTGTTTTCATCTAAACCTCCAGAGCAACCTACGATATCAACTAGACTGCCCTCCAAACAACAACCAATCCACATCGAAGACGAACTGCAGTCTAGTTCTAATATCAAAGTCATCGATATCTCACCAGAGATAGCAAACTCTACACTACCTGGGCTGCTGAGGCCTTCGACCTCGCCGGATGAAGCAGTCGAGACAGGGAGATCGGAGAAATCTACTCCCGCAGCCTTCCCTACTGACCATCAGATCCTCAACATGAATGATGTCTCGTCCGCGGGTCTTGTTGTTGCGCAAAACTTTGAAAACTACTGCCGAATGGTCCTCTTTCCATCGTTTAGTTTCCGCACCCCTTCGCAGCCATCTGTCTCTACTGCTAGCAGTTCGTCCTCTATGAAGTCAAAAATGAATCCCTATATTGAGAAACGTATGAAGAATATCAGCTACAGAATCCAGCAGCCCATTTGGTCTTTTGTCTCTGCTGCCAAAACCATGTTCAGTCGTCCAGATCTTTATTCCGGTGATTATTACCAGCATAATGCACTGGTTACTACCGGTCGGGGTACTGATGAATGGAAGAGGTCTTTTGTCAATTCCACCCAGTGTTTTATTTGGTACACGGGAGAGACTGCTGTTGCCTTTGAGTTGAGAAACGTTTACATAGATCAGCTTTTGGTGATGGTTAATGGCATTATTTGGGAGCAGACTTCGCTAATTGGTCTAGAAGAGCGTGAACTGGTGATACTGAGCGGATTGAGTCCGTTGTCACAGTACGATGTGGATTTTATTAATGTTAACCAGCAGCAGGAACGCGAACTATTAGCTTCTGCCACTGTCAGTACCATCCACAAGAACAGGATTTTAACTGAGTCCAAGCATTCAACACCGCTGGCTACTTTACAGGAATCTGTGGTGACTACACAGGCAGCTATTGACCGAGAAAAAATGAAGTTGAAGAAACTGAAGGCTGATTGGAGAAAACGGTCCGCAGCACTGAAGGCAGAGATTGAAAGTCTAAATAGTCGGGCCAATTTTAGTGACGAGACGAGGAACTATAAGAAAGTGGAGTCTTTAAGACAGGCAGTTGCCAAGAGCGAAAGTGAAATCAGCAATCTATCCAAGCAAACCGAGGATCAGTATACCAGACAGTCTGAGATCGATGAGAGATATTTGGACGAGAAACGAGCTTTTGACTCTGAAATGAGACTTTTGCAGGCCTTTGAAAGCCAAGTCTCGGAACACATTGAGCGAGAAAAGAATAAAATCAAGACCTTGGAGGCAGAGCGAATTCCTCTAATTCAGAAGAAAGAGAAGTTGATGACCAAGAAAATAAGGATAATATCAGATGTGAAAAGGTTAGAGCATGAGATTGAAAATATGAAGACTGAGGACATGCGGATGCGACAGGAACGTCGTAACGTACGTATAGGTCAACGGACTGAGAAGCACCGTGTCATTATGAACGATATCAATAAGTTCGAGAAACAGTTAAAGAGAGAAAGATAGGCGTGTATTCGTTATATGTATCATTGACCATCATTTTTCCAGCTTGTTTCCAACGGCATGGAATTTTCTATTAAAATAGAGTAGACCACCTGTGAAATTTGATTTGTTCTCCACGATTTCTCTCACGCTGCATGTCCACAGCTCGTGGTTATATACACGGAACACTTGATTTTTTTCACAGATGAGAATGCGTTCTGCTAGTGACAGGATTGGAATTCTAAGATTTTCTGATGTATAGTACGACCATTCGTCAGGTCCGAGTTCTGAAAATGGTCTGGTCACTTGGTGATTGTACTGAATGCCTCTAGAAAAGGCCCTAGCCAGCCGGACGGATTCGTCGTTGGGTGGCAGAATATGCAATGCCAAATAGCCTGTCTTGTGGAGGGTTTCCGATGTTCGTGACGGCACCTGGAGATTGAACTGTATGAGTGGTTCTGGGTTGATTGTGAGCGAGCTGACAGACGAGAGCGTCATACCGTGAAGTTCAGACACCAATGGAGATTGTGCAGGGGCTGTCAAGATCATGGCTGGAGTTAGAGATGAAAATGATCTACTTACCTTGTGATCCGAAGGATGCCATTGTCTGTTTGTAGGCATCGATGTTGCTCACTTTAGATGAGAACCGTCGGACTAAGTTCATTGGATAGATCTAAAATTGAAAAACTGAAATTTGGGAAAATTAAAAAGCTGAAAAATTAAATGGGTGAAACTTTAATCTTGGTAGCACATTGACTTAAGAATCCACGGAAGCTACGACCATGTTCATTTCCATACTTCAAGATAAGGTGTAACACTCGAATCTCAGGGCCTCAATTTTATAACAGGTGGTAGCGCAGAATTTGACTTCAGCATCTGTCAAAACTCGAAAACAAAATACTGCTGTCAACCAATCTATAATACTACTCATTTATTTTGTGGTTTAGCTCAAAGTAAATTTTACTATCTGCACTATGAAATTTAAATGGTCGCTAATTTCGCGGCTTCAGAAACAGAAACCATTGGTGCCTCTTACAGAGAGCGATCTACACTCCCCTATAATGACACAGCCTTCAAAGTGGACAGGAAAAACTCGCTATTTCGCCCAAAGACTGGAAACTTACGGTGATCTTTCATTGAATCCTTTTGCCAATATCGCAGCATCTCCTCCACGTCAAATACACCCTTCACGAATAACAGTGCCGCGAGAGCTACTTCTGCGTCTGGTTTGCGTGGAAAATGATTTCGTAGACTCAAAATTCAGGAAAGTCATGGTTCCTGATATTCGACCGGGAGCTAACGAATCTGACCTGGTGATGTACTTCCCACACGATCACGCCCTCCATGAACTGTTTGCGAATGTAAACCAGAACAAGGACTTTCAACTAACTCCGCCATTCCTAATTATGGGCAAAATGTCTTCTGAAATAGGGTATTTGAATAAGAATACAGAAGCTATTAAAAAGATACAATTGGACCAATTGAGAGTCGAATTTGAAAGGCTCAACGTTGAGCAATTGAAAATACAGGATGATTCGCCAACCGTTTACTTGCAATACGAGAGCTCCAAAAGTATAGTGTCATTTCAACCGCATCTTACCTTTCATGTCAACATCCCAGACGAAGCATTGATGAACCAGCTGAAAACTCTTCCAAGCCCGCTTCCAATGAAGAGAATGACGGCACCCTTCCTTGTACAACTCTACAAAACAGGTTTGTTCTTCGAACGGACCAATCGTCAGCAACTTAATACAGCATAATGCATAATCATTAATCGTTATATATTTTTAGAGGTAGACCATATAAGACCGGTGCAGCCCCATTCAAGTACGGAAGAACACACACATTTCTGCTTCGAGCAATGCTGTGACCCATATCCTTGCCCTCTGGTTCCGTGAACCCCCATTTGGCAAACATTTTTAACGTAAACTTGTCTATGTCCTTGTCGGTGACATCCCATAAATTGGCAACCACCATTGGACTACCCCCCATCAGATAGTTGTACACAGTTCCATACGGCTTGAACACACCCTGGACCTTAAGCTTTCCGGAAGAACATCCTAGAAGAAGGGCTGGCGGCAGGTCGTCCATACTTCTGATTGTTTTCGACCGCACATACTGCTCCCCGCCACCGTGACCAATATAAATATAAAGCTGTGATCGCAAACCAGCAGTAATTTGTTGCTCAGTCGGTTTCGTCCCAACGAGCCCGTTCCAGCCGCATCTATCTCCTAGCAGATCCTTGAAATTTGTTTCGGTCCTTTTCAAATCGCCACCTGGATTGATCACGTAGTAGCCCCTACTAGTCGATAGCCCCTTCTGAAGCAAATTTCCGTGTTTTCGGAGCAGCTGAGCAAGCATTTCGATAGACGGCATCCTGGAAACAGACCGATAGCGTAAAAAGGGAGTCGACTCCCACGGGAGTTGAACACATTCCGGGGAGACCACCAACACCAGATGCTCTATAGAGCCAGAAGACGGGATTTTGCGGATCTCGTACTCAATTTCCGGAAAAAGCTTGTCATAATCCACTTCATCAGAAACCTCCAAAATATGCTGCACCAGATCTTCCATATCGCTCTTGGTTGTATCACAGTTCAAATCCAACTGCAACAGGAGTTCAGCTTCAAACGCTTTAACTTCTACGTCTTGACCGGTGTGCTTCTTGAAAATTTGCTCTACCGACATTCTGAACACTTCAACTTGGTGCTTTTCATATCTGAATCTCCCAAATACACCTTTGAACCCGCCAAACCAATGACTATCAATTTCTTCCACCATATTCCTTAATCTTCGGTCCAGCATCTTCCGCTGAGCCCACCAGTCTGAGCGATCGCTTTTAGTTTTCACACGCGAAGTGACCTCGATCCTGGTGGTTCTGTCGCTCTCGCAGATAATCGCTTCGAGTTCTTCTAATGCAGATTTGAACCGGCCGTGTCGGCCAATCAGAAGCCGTTCTAAGGGTAGCTTCAAAACAACCGGAAATTCACCGTGAACATGTCTTGTCAGCAGAAGACAACCACTCAGCAGATCCACATCCAGAGAAACGGCTATCCAGCTGGTAGGAAGTAATGTAGCTAGATTTGGTGTTTCATCAAGATGCACGGAGTAGCTCGTGCTGCAAGCTGCCGGGACTAGTAGTTTGGCACTTTCAATGGCAATACTTAACTTTCTGTCATAAGCAAAAGCGTCGTATCGACTCAGCTCGAATCCTTGAAGAACTCTCGAGAGATCTGTTCGGGAAACAGTGGTGCTGGCAAACATCATAGAGGCCGAGCCTTTCAGTAGTTCCTCTCTGTAAAGCCTATCATTGTAATCAAAGTAATTCTTGCATTCATCAAAACACTTCTGATATGGACCCAACATGGATCCTTCACGAAGAATAACTACCGAATCTCCAGCAAAAATGTCTTCAACATCTTGATCGACAGTTTCATACAGTTTCTGTTTCACAGCAACCAATGAGGACTCAACATAGCCACGCTTCTCCTTGCCATTTAGTTTCAAATTCATCCGTTGAAGGGCAAGCTTTTCTTGCTCTTGAACAACCCCTTTCCCTAGCTTCTGGGAGATCACTATGGTCTGGTAGAACTTACCTCCATCATACTCATTGTCAATCAGCATCCTTAAAAACAGATCGACTCTTTCTCGCGTAGTATGGACTTCGTAACTACCTGTTACCTGTTGCAGCATCTCTTGACTGACCATTTTACCAAGTTCGACCCAGAACGACTCGAATTTGATTTGCTGAGAATACTTGAGAGCTTTGTTAAATAGCTCCTTAGCAGCTGGAATATCGTCTCTAAGAAGCCGGCATCTTGTGAGCTTGAAAAGATAACCTGATTTTAAAACCAAAGAAGATTGATGGGCCAAAATCTTCTCCAATTCCATCTCATAATACTCAAAGTCTTTGCCCAGACCCAACTCCAACATCAAGTCTGTTAGAGAGTCGTAGGACCGCAAAAGCTCATGGACGAATTGAAGCTTTAAAATCATCTTATGACATAAGTCAATTTCGATCGAGGTTGTATCTGCAACCAAAAAGTTCTTCATCACCGACTGAAGTACTCTTATAGATTGCTTGAGATTTAACACAGCTGCAACCTTGTTGGTGTTGTAGTCATGCAAGGAGATGAGAAAAGAAACATTTGCTGCCACCATAAGTAAGACACTCACATTCAACTTGCTTGGTTGCTTGCCAACTTGTAAGCTATCCCTGCTAAACATCTCAAGTAATTTTGTACACTCTTCTTCGGCCCGTTCATCTTTTAACTTGAGATAACATTGAGCCCTCAACGAGGTTAACTGAACTTCGTCCAATTCACTTTCTGGTGACTCATCCAAAAACTTGAGGGCATCATCAGGAATACTCAAACCCAGCTTCATTGCAGATATCTCCATCTTTAGCTGCAATGCTGCGCAGTTTTCAAATTTGCTGTTTTCGTAGGCCAATTCCAAAACATGACAAGCATATTCTGACAAGCCAGAATACCGCAAGACCTTTGTAGCCATCATCAAAACTTCAAACTCGTACGTACTAACTTGGGAACGCTCTGTCTTGGCCCAAGAAAGTGCCGCTGCTAATGATTTCATCAACAAATCCTCATCCATCAGAGTACAACATTGAAGTAAATATATGTGGCAAACAATTATGTCTCGATACTTTCTCATAATCGACTGTGCTTCGAACTTGAGGGCCTCAATTGATTTGAGGGCCAGACTGAACTCGATAATGAACGAAACCGATGATAAGAAGTAAAGAAATAAACCATTGTCGCGTAACTCGTTCTTCATTTGAACAATCAAGTAAGAGATATCATCACGTCTCGACACTTTGGCCGCGGTGAGTACCCGTATAAGTTCGATCGCACAGAAAGCCTTAGTTGTGTCACAGCTACCTAGTATGCGAAGAGGGAGCTTGAAGTCCATCTTAAGCATCATTTTACTGATCAATTTGAACACAACACCAAATGTCCTGGTGACAGCAGCCTGGTAATCTTGAACATCATCGACTTTTGACACATGTACTTGCTCAAAAGCATTCATGGTCTGCGATATTATGTGGAAAGCTTGCTCGAACTTGTCCATCTCAATCAGCATGTTCAACATCCGTTCAGCTTTACTTCTCAGCTGGGTGAATTCGTCGGATGCGCTTTCAGCAAGACATTCTTCGATATCCATACACTTTCTCCAGCATAATAATGCATCTGTTTCACTCCCCATCAAAAGCTTACCTCCGTAATGAAAAAGTAGATTTGAGAAGTTACGAAGTCGCTTGGGTTGATTTTGATCCTTAAGTATATCTGCCATGTAGCCAAGAGCCTTCAATCCAAATTGGTAGTGCAGTGATGGTTCCAAGTCCTTGATGCTGATAGTTATCATATCTAGTACGTTGAGAGACGGCTCACAGGCCTTTTTCCTGTAGAATTGTAGGAAGTTTAGTACTGTTTGCTGGCCTGCTGACGATTTCATATCTGTTCTTTTGAGAAGACGACAAACATGTAATGCAAACGAGGATTTATCGCATAACAATTCACTGGTTAATTCTAAAGCCTTGCGCAGAGCCTTAAGATCTCCCTTATCTGAGATATCGATAGAGATCAATAAATAGGAAATGTAGTCGTCAATCTTGCCAATGGGCATCGTTATATCACCGATAAGTGAATTCCAGTCCAAATTGTCACCATTAGGTTGAATAGACTGGTATCTGTGGACCAGATAAAGCAACGGGGTCAACGGAAGCTGATTTTGAACCCACTGCAAACAAACATCGTAGAATTGGCGAGCAGTGGCGCTATATACAGATTGGTTGCAGACGGCCTGAAAGTGGAGGATAGTTGCAACAATAAGGTCAAAATTGTGCTCATCCAAAAGGAATAATGTATGGTATCGCAAACGAAGACAGTCAATACCGGTTTCAAGCTCGCAAAGTTGCAAAAGAGTATATTGTAGTCGCGCCTTTTGCTGTCGATCTATATTAAGTGCGAATGACGATCCAGCCGATATATGTTTCATGATCGAGTTTGTAGATGGAGCTGGTAAGCATTTATCCGTTTTGACCAGTACTGTAAGCTCCAGGGCTATCAATATCAACTCTGCAGACATGTATGCATCATCGATCCCAGATTCAATTTCTTCAAGTATTGTGTCAAAGGAAGCCTTTGTCGAGACATTTCGTCGTCTGCAAATCTTTTCAAGCTGTTTATAAGTTTGCTGTGCCATTCCAAACTCGATAAATACGTGACATAGATCCAGGATCTTACGGGTCTGAAGATTCTTGTCAGCTCGTCCTAGAACCTCTAAACACAGATCTATGATATTGAGAGGGGAATCACCCAGCGATTGCACTCCTTCAGAGCGGGCCTTAGATAGAAAATCCCCTATGAAGGCCAGCGCCATGTCCACAGGATCCTGGGGCGCTATGGGGAGGTTAAGCTCGCGATCTTGAAGCACGGGACGAAGTTTTTTCGGCGTATTTCGAGTCTCGGGCAAAGACTTGAGATAGCCAGAGAGGATCAAGTTAAGCTCTGCGAGATCCAGCGACATCTGATTAGCCAATTGTGGGACCAGCAATGGAAATAATTTGTGTATTTACTTTTATGATTAATATTTTTTAGCCTTTGATTTATGTAAATACTGCGCCACAAACGTGATGTGGCTGTGTGAACAGATTTACTGCTCACCAGGAACGGGATACTGCGAGACAAACTCGACAACCTTAGCACCGAGTTGTTTCACTTGCTCATTCTCATCAGCAAGACGCTTGAAATCAGCCAGCTTCTCCTTTGGAGTAGCACCAGTCTCCTGGGACTTGAGTTCAAGCGATATCTTGATAGCTTGATCGATGAACTCGGCAACCTTAGCAAACTCCGGGGTCAAAAAGCCTCTGGTGGTCATTGCTGGGGTTCCGACTCTCAAACCAGATGGGAACAGGGCAGAAATATCACCAGGGACGGTGTTCTTGTTAGCAGCAATGTTAACTCTCTCCAACACAGCCTCAACTCTGGCACCATCAATACCCTTGGAACGCAAGTCGATGAGGATCAAGTGAGTGTCAGTACCACCCGAAACAAGCTCCAAACCTTTGTCTTGTAAAGCTTTGGCAAAAGAGGCGGCGTTGGACACCACGTCGGTCTGGTATTGTTTGTACTCTGGAGTCATGGCCTGTTTAA
The DNA here is from genome assembly GCA_003706255.2 of Ogataea nonfermentans. Taxonomy (NCBI): domain Eukaryota; kingdom Fungi; phylum Ascomycota; class Pichiomycetes; order Pichiales; family Pichiaceae; genus Ogataea; species Ogataea nonfermentans. The sequence continues at coordinate 110,752 of PPKT02000002.1, read as the reverse complement.
GAGCCACTGAAAGAGCAGAGATGGTGTGGTTGTGAGGACCACCCTGGTGAGCTGGGAACACAGAGAAGTTAATCTTCTTCTCGAGGTCGTATGGAATCTCCTTTCCCTTTTTGGTGACCTTTCTAATTCCCTTTCTGAAGAAGATCATAGCACCTCTTGGACCTCTAAGAGATTTGTGGGTGGTAGTGGTGACAATGTCAGAGTAAGGGAATGGCGAGTCAGTGACACCAGCAGCCACCAGACCGGAGATATGGGCCATGTCTGACATTAGGTAAGCTCCGACTTTGTCGGCAATCTGTTTCATTCTGGCGTAATCCACCACTCTGGCGTATGCGGAGGCACCAGCCACGATGACCTTAGGTCTGAAGAGGATGGCATTCTTCTCCAAAGTGTCATAGTCAATCAAACCGGTGCTTTCATCTAGTCTGTAAGGCATGGTCTGGAAATACTTAGAGATGTAGGAGATCTTGGTACTAGGAGTTTGGTAGCCGTGCGACAGATGACCTCCATGCGGAAGATCCAAACCCATAAGTCTGTCACCAACCTCCATCACAGCGGAGTAGGCATACAGGTTAGCAGGGGCTCCAGAAAGGGGTTGAACGTTGACTCCCCATTTTTCAGGATCCAGTCCGAAAGCTTTCAAAGCTCTCTGTTGACAAAGGGACTCGGCCATGTCGATGAACTGGTTTCCACCGTAGTATCTTTCGCCTGGGTAACCCTCAGAATACTTGTTCTGCATCTCGGAGCCAAGAATGTCCATCACCGCGCGGGAGGTGAAGTTTTCAGACGGAATAAGGGTAATAGAGTTCTTTTGTCTACCCTTCTCGAGTTGTAGGATCTCGAACATCTCCTTATCGACTTCCTCGAGATTCTTAGAGATCAAAGCTTTTGCCTCGACGGAGAGAGCATAATGCCTAACCTGGTTGCAAATTCTAGGGAATTGTCTAAGCATGGCTATTGATTAATTAATTAATGAATCATTTTCAAGTCAAAATTTTTTTCCCGTCAGGTCGGGCTGTGCACACTGCGCGAGCTAGAAAAAATCTGGAGAAACTATAGAACTGAGAGAGAGCATGACAAGACGGGAGAATTTGTCAGGCGGCCCACCGCGAAGTGCGATGGACATGCTTATACGACGTCAGAATGAACGCATAGATCAGCTTTTTCGTCCACTTCAGGGCCAGGACGAAATCAAAGCAAAAGCACTGCGACATCTACGCACGCAACGACGCGCACAAGCAGCAGAAAGTAGGCGAGGGTCGATGCAGGACTTTGTCTTGCATCAGGAGGACCTCCAGCAGGCAAAAAATTTAGAAAAACAGGCTGAGCGAATCCAGGCCCCTGATTTGAATCGGTTATTGGAGCAACACGAACACGAACACGAGCACGAACACTACACAGATTACGACGGAGACAAGACCATGGACGAACGACCGCCAAGGCAATCTACAAATACTCAAAACAAGGATGCCGAAGATATTGCAGCTGCGCTGGAACGCGAACTGGAACAGATGTTGGCTTTAGAGCAGCAGGAGCTGGAGGAGTTGACTAAGACGTTAAACTTGGGTGAGCCGTAAAATAATTTAAAATATATTTATTTATTATGTCTGATTGGGATGATGATATGTATGACGATGAGGAGGAGGAATTGTCATTCGAGGAGGAAGAGGAAGTTGATGTGAGTGGTGAGGAAGATCGACCGGACATGGAGAGTCGGTATTTTTGGGGAAAAGAGCTTCGACAAGACGAGAAGTTGCAGGAGGCCCTAGAGGTTTTCGAGGACAACGTAAGGAAGAAGGGAGATAGCGTGAACAATGAGTATGTGTTCAAGTCAATAAAGCAAGCTATTAAAGTGAGCATGGAACTTGGTGATGTGAACAAGATCATGGAGTATCTCGATCTGTTTTTCGACCAATTAGAAGATGTGGGCGCATCCTACGGAGAATCATCAATTTCCAAGATGTTACACCGATTAGACCATCAGAAATTGAGCTTTCCACCAAAATTTCAGGAGGAGCTGTATGGCAAATTCTCGGAGTATTTGGGCCGCAAAAGCACAGGGAACGAAAGACTGATAATTAGAGTTGATTTGGGCAGAGCAGGAGTGCTGATTGGTGAGCAAAAGTTCACTGAAGCCGGCAAAGTTTTGCATGTTCTTGAGAAGATGGTGATGGCATCATCTGAGTCCGTCAAGAATACCTTTTTACTTGATGTTTTAGCACTCGAGATGGACATTGCAATTAAAAACGAGATTGATCTGCAAGAACTTACCAGACTCACAAAGTTGGCGAACGAATCAGCGTCAGGAATTCCGCAATCACGCATAGAAGGCATTATCAAGGAATGTTCAGGACTCGTGGCAATGTTTGAAGAGGACTTCAAGACTGCAAACCAGTGTTTCCAGGACTCGTTCCGTGGATTCAACGAGTGTGGAGACGATAGACGCGTCGATGTGCTGACCAGATTTATCCTGAGCAATATGTTGAGTGAAAGCGAGATCGATCCGTTCCATTCGAGTGACTTCCAAGGATTTGGAGGACGCACGGACATTGTCAAACTTATGCAATTATATCGCTACGTTCAGGAGACAGATATTATTGGATATAATAATCTGGTCAAACAGGACTCAGAGTTTCAGGTTTTGCTTCAAGACAGATTCTTAGCACAGTTTCTGCCATACGTAACTGAGCTTCTGCAAGTAAAGTTCTTATTACGGTATTTGAATTTATTCAGTCGGGTGAGTTTCAAAAAGCTAGAAGGCAAACTGCAAATAAGCAGTAGTCAGCTGGAAACAATGCTTTTGAGACTCTACAGTGACGGAAAATTGAGGGATATTAAACTAGACCTGGTGGATATGGTTGTGGAAAAAACTCAAGGTCCCATCTTCGATGATGATCTCAAATCCACGGATGTTCTTGAACGGTTGCAATTATACCAACGAGACAAGTTAAGTGATTTCATGGGTGAGACTAGCATTGATCCTCAAGAGAGACTTCAGGAAATGCTTTTCAATCGCTTTCAAACGGACCCGACTCCTAATTCACCAACGATTTTACCTGAAATTTACGTGTCCTCGATTATCAACAAGGAAGTGTTGGAACCACTGATTTCCATTCCGCGATCGTTCGAATCAAGCGACGATTTACTGAAAGAGTTAGAGAACTACATAGACTACATGCGGACGTCGATTCCTGTCAAGCTTGCGACCAAGTTGTCTCTTTTGGAGCGCGTCAAACTCGATGGTCAGGAACAAGAGTTGGAGACCATACGACGGATCGACGAAAAGAGAGGTTCCGAGTATGACTATATGGTGGCAGAGGTTCTTCAGTATACCATGATGGAGAGCCTAGATGCTGGTGAGCGGGATGAACGAGCGGAGGGCCCTTCAAAGGAGGAGCTGGACGAACGCAAGGTCAAAAGTATCAAAGAGCTTGCGGCTGAGATGTCTCGCTACTACGAGAATGTGAAGCGAAACTTTGCTGGGGGGCTTCATGTTGACAGAAAAAGCTCTGGTGAGATTCCCGGCGATAATGGTGAGTAGCTAGATACTGCATGGCTGTGCTACAAATTTTCAGAAAAAAAATTATTTAAGAAATAGCATATCAGATGGCACCTAAGAATCAGACCAAGACTGCTAAAAGGCGGACGACACAGAACCAGAAGAGGGAGGTGGAACCAGAAGTGAGACAGGATGGACTGGCGCGCAACATGCTCGCCTCCCAACCTAAACTGACACCAAAGAGCGAAAAACGGAAAGTGAGCAAAGTGCAGCTGAAAAAAGAGCTTCGGAGTGTCAAATTATACGGAAAGAAGACCGAGAAGGTGTATAGTGAAAAAGAGTTGGACTTACCGTCATTAAACAGGGCGATCCAGCCTGGAGTTTTGAAGAAACGTGGGAAAAAGGGCAAGAAGTTTGTTGGCGACAACGACTCAGTGACCTTAAGCAGACTTATTAGACAAATCAACGATGAGCGGGATCTGGAAACAGAATCGAAGCTGGAGAAGGCCAGAAGACTTGAGGAAATCAGAGACCTAAGAAGACAGGAGATGGATCGAAAGGAGAGCGAAAAACAAACTAAACTCGACAACAAAAAAGACGAGATCAAGCAGAAGGCTTCGTCAGCAAGATCGTTGAGACGCAAGAACGCCAAGCTGGTCAAGAAAGAGATCTTCAAGACTGATAAGAAAAAGAGCGTCTCTTTTGCATGATGTATAGTATTAAATAAATTAATCAGCAGCTTATTTCACTATGAGCAGGTACTTACCGTCGAGGTTGTAGCCGTTGATGTTTTGGGAGCACTCTAAAGCATCGTTATGGTTCTCAAATACTATTTTTGCTTTCTGAAGCGAATCCGACGATCTATCATTTTCCAACGAAACGGATGATACTATTCCAAAAGAGTTGGCGAGTCGATATAGTTGATCCTTGGTGGTTGACTTGGAGACATTGACTGGGTGTTGATTAGCTCCGAATTATTCAGATTTCACTTACCTATATTCACAGTAGACATAACTGAATATTTTCTTACCCTACCTTTTAAAGCAGCATAAACGTAGACAGAAATACTTTCGTTAAGGTATGAACTGGCTTGTATTGATAGGACTGTTTGGACTTGCAAGTGCATTTGAAAATACAGCACCACTTCTGGTCTCATCACCAGAATTTGGCGTTGAGTTCGAATACCTTGTTCCGGCTTCCAAGCTTGCTGAAGTCGAGCAATTGACACAAACTCTGTGTACCAACAAACAACAGGAGAATGTGCTGTACTTGCAGGTTGAAGGACTCGGTAGACAAGACATTGTGCCAAACATCTCATCGTGGCTGACACAGCCGGTCAAATTGGCCCCACATGTGCTCTACTCGTCGGCTGCCGATGTGTCATTAGCTGTCTCTCCAGAATGTCAAATTCAAAAGGTGAGTCCTGAGCAAGACGGCTGGCTTGATATGATTACCGTGCCCGGTGTGGTCTACATGCAGATCGATGTTTCGCAGCTTTCATTGCTGGAATCAATCTTCATTGCCTCCGATCCTAAACATCTCATAATACAGGGAGTTCCTCGGTTTGCCGGCGCAAATTCGCTCTTAACTCAAGCAAAGAACTATGTGACAAAACTCTCACAGTATTCCAAACGCGAGGATTACGTGGATGAAAACGATTACGAGGCCATCGAAGAGGAATTGCACCAGGCATTTGACGAGATTAATCAGTTGATTGGTGACGAAACTGCAACAATTTACGAGGGAATGGAAGAGGGGTACTACAATTACGCTTCAGGTGGCAGTTCTACTGTGGAGGGTGGCTCGCTGTTCGACAAATATGGCTTCTTCACTCCTGGCCTGGTGATGTGCACCATTGTGTCGTTGTTCCTGGTGAGCATTTTCACTACCGCTCTCAGCTGGTTGAACTCGCTACAGGTGAGTTACAAGGCTTTTGACAAACCGGTGCAGCTCGGCAAGAAATTGAAATGAGGTATTTAATACACATAAGGGATGATCTTGTACGGCACAAGCTTCTCGTACTGTTCCCAAGCCTTACCGTATTTGGTACGGCACTTATGCTCGTCCCGCTTCTGACGGTGTAGTAGCAGGGACACGAAATATATGACATAGAAATACGTCAACGGGGTGTTAAATCCGGTTGGCAGACACCAACTCAATGCAATCAGAATGTCTCCAAAGTAGTTGATGTGCTGTGAAATCCCCCACCACCCATCGACCAACAACTTGGTGCCACGTGTCGTTGGGATGCTCTTCATTTGCGGAAGGAGGCCCTGGCGAAACTGGCTCTTTTGATTGTTGGACGAGTGGAAGATGTAGTAACCAATAGCCATGACACTAATAATTGCACAGAGAGCCCCTGCCGGGAGCTGCACTGTTTTCATTGTCAAATATCTGGCTTGTAGTGAGTAAGTGAAGGGGACCCAGCAGAGATCGCCGAAGGCCAGCATGAAGCCGAATCCATCGGTAGTGATATCCATCATCGAGATAACCCCTTCTTCGTTGACAACTCCGTCAAAGATGTAAAATGTCTGCAGAACCGTGACGAGAACCAGTGAGTTGGCGACAGAACCCGTCTCTGAATACTGTTTCTGCATACATGACAGATTTATGAGCATCCATAGTAACATTCCTGGCCGCAATTCACAGAACAACTTGATGTCCCAGGAACCAATTTTGGGATTCAGCTCTCTACCGATGAACCAATCAAAGAGCACACTTTTGGAGTTTCCACCCTCTGCCAGTATACGTTCGTACGTTCCTGCTCCGTTAGGACGTCTGAGAGGAAAAAATGAGCAAATGTAGACAAAGGTACTTAACAGCAATGAAAACTCCCAGGAAACAATCATCAACTTCAAGTGGTTGTCGTACAGGAACTTCAATTCAGGCAGCTGGAAATTGGTGTACCAAGCTCTGGCGGCCAGTACCGAGCAAAACAAAAGGCTCACTTCTTTCCCGTTGATCAAGTAAATCAGATGAGTTCCATCACGGAGGGTAGTTCCCTTTTTATAGAACCCCGGGACTATAAGATCAAGTATTGCCAGACCAAAGAACCAACAGAGGTATGCTTTCCAACAGGCAGCATTGAAGAATGCGTCGTACGTCAAATTTTGTTGGAGGATTGCTTTGATCTCTGCTAATCGTATATTGTAGCCATCGACAACATAGGTCTCATTGCAGCAGGCATAAAGAAACAGCACAGTTAATGGAAGAAAAACAGTCAGTATCAATGCCCCGGTAGACCCAGAAAAGTCCTTCTGGACAGTAATTGGATTGAGCATGGTGTTTATATGAATCGTTGTACGAGAATAGAGACTAAATATTTTTGGGACTATCGACGCGCGCGCAGAGTCAGAAATATTTATCAGATAAATTATCTAATTAATAGTTAATTTAGCAAGCTATGAGTATTACAAAGACCGACCTTGAAGGGATTTTACCGCTGGTCGCCCGTGGAAAAGTGCGGGATATTTACGAGGTGAATCCAACAACTCTTCTGTTTGTCGCTACCGATCGTATATCTGCCTACGATGTGATCATGGAGAACGGAATCAAAGACAAGGGAAAGGTCTTGACTCAATTGTCTGTTTTCTGGTTTAACTTGCTGGCTGACATTGTTCCAAATCATTTGCTTGCCTCCTCGGACGCAGAGATATTCGAACTATTGCCAAAGTCGCTCTCTGAACCAAAATACAAGAATCAGCTGGAGGGCAGGTCATTGTTGGTGAAAAAGCACAAGTTGGTGCCATTGGAAGTTATCGTTCGTGGTTACATCACTGGAAGTGCCTGGAAAGAGTACAAGAAGAGTGGTACGGTCCATGGACTTACTGTTGCGGAAGGACTACAAGAGAGCTCTGCTTTTGAGCAGCCCATCTTCACTCCATCTACCAAGGCTGATCAGGGACAACACGACGAGAATATTTCTCCTGAGCAGGCTGCACAGCTTGTGGGAGCAGAATTATGTACAAAGTTGGCGGCTAAGGCCGTGGAACTGTACTCTAAAGCCAGAGACTATGCTTTGACCAAAGGCATTATTTTGGCCGATACTAAGTTTGAGTTTGGCTTGAACGAGGCTAATGAGCTTGTTCTAGTTGACGAGGTCTTGACTCCGGACTCTTCGCGGTTCTGGGATGCCCAAAAATACGAGGTGGGCAGATCTCAGGAATCTTACGACAAGCAGTTTTTGCGCGACTGGCTTACTGCAAACGGTCTGGATGGCAAGGATGGTGTTTCCATGACAGAGGATATTGTCAACAGGACTTCAGTTAAATACATTGAAGCTTTTGAGGCTTTGACAGGAAAAGCCTGGAAATAGAGGTATAATATATTATGAGGATCTAAATATTTTTATTATTTTTCTGTATCTGGAATATTGTAAATATCGAATTCAATGGAGGATTTCCAAGTGCTAGAGCTCATTGGTCGCGGCTCTTTTGGATGTGTGCGCAAGGTGAGACGGAAGAGCGATGATAAGATCTTTGTACGGAAGGAGATTTCCTATGGCGCCATGAACAACAAGGAGAAAGTCCAACTAACAACAGAGTTTCGCATTCTAAGGGAACTTCGACATCCAAATATCGTTCAGTATTTGCACCATGAGCATGTTCAGAACGAGCATGCCATTCATTTGTACATGGAATACTGCGATGGGGGTGATTTGTCTGTGCTGATCAAGAGATATAAAGACCGCAATGAATTTATTCCTGAGAATTTGATTTGGCAGATATTCACCCAGATCCTCAACGCTCTCTACAAATGCCACTATGGCACATCCATTGAGCCTGTTCAGGACATGTTTCAGTCAACTCCGGAACTGGAACCGAAACCAACCGATCACCAAGTTATAATACACAGAGATATCAAGCCGGATAACGTGTTTCTGTTGTCAGACGGCTATTCAATCAAACTAGGGGATTTTGGATTGGCAAAATGGTTACAGCATGAAAATGAGTTTGCAAAAACGTATGTGGGAACCCCATATTATATGCCACCGGAAGTGTTGATGGACAGACCTTATGATCCCGTTTGTGACGTGTGGTCTCTAGGCTGTGTGATGTACGAGCTGTGCTCCTTAAAACCCCCATTCCAGGCTAAAACACATTTGGCTCTCCAGGAAAAAATCAAGACTGGAACTTTCCAGCCTATTCCCGACCACTACTCGCATAGATTGCAGATGGTCATTAACGCTTGTCTCATAGTGGACCCAAACGAAAGGGCCACAGTCAACCAGCTGCTCCAGGACGCTTCGTTCAAGATTTTCCGGAAAGAGTGGGAGCTCATTCAGTGGGAGCGCCATCTCAGAGAACGTGATGAAGAGCTGGCAGTCAAGGAGCGCAAACTCGTCAAGTTTGAAGACGCGCTCAACGAAGAGTGCAAATCGATGAATTCCAAATTCGACGAGATCAGAAACGGCTACAAAAATGAGTTCAACTATATGCTTGGGCTGCAACTAGAAAAAGTGCTTACAGAGCTGTTTGGAAGTCAACTTCCGCCTGCAATTAAACACCAGCTAGCAAGCAGGATAGGCAAGGAAAACTACCAACAACCTGCATTCCAAAATCACAAACTTAAAGGACCCCGCGAACTGTACGACAGAGCCCAAAAAAGAGACGATAGAAGACGTTAAATCCCACATAATTTTATTCGTTACTCAAAATATGTCCTTGTAATCCTTCAGCTTTCCCTCTTTACGCGGCACCCAGTAGTTCTGGTTGTAACTCCAATACAAATCTCCCGTCACTGGGTGTTTGGCCTGGGTGAAGAATGTCGGCTTATAGTTCTCGCCACGCAACTCACGTTCTTTTCTTGCTTGTCTCTGTTTGTTCTCCACGCGTGTCTTTTCAGTACTAGCCAAGTCGTACAGGCCGTTCTCCATCGCACGTTGATCAGGCCGTAACCTTGTATCGGTAGAAGCAACCCAAGGCAGGAGATGAGGTTGAGGGGCATTGAGTGATGCAGCAAAGTTTGTCAAATGGAACATCATCTCTGTTCTCTCGTTCGCCTCCCAAACCAGGAAACGTGGCGATTCTGGTTTGGTAGCATCCTTGGCATATATCTTGGAGTTCCAGTGACCACCAACAGTATATTTCAATTGGCCATCATACGAATAAACCTCTCCCTTCACTTCGCCAGCACTTGACGCCCGCCAGCCACGTTGTTTGAAGCTGAAACTCATATAGTCTCCAGTCATATGGTTTCTGATCTCCATCTCTCCGTAATTGTCTATTGTAGGGTTGCCAATGATAATTCCAATCACAGAGTTTTTGATCTTCTTCCAAGAATAAACCTCGTGGTCGAGCTTGTTACCTTTGCGATCAGTCACGCCATTATTCGGATACAGCTCGCAGAACCACGTTCCCAAATGCTTAATGTCGAACGAACGACCGAGGAACTTGGTATCCACATTAGCCTCACCGTAGTAGGACCATGTAGGTGCCTCCGCCAATAGAGCAGAAACAGGGGGATGATGACTAACTTGCTCCACCAACACTCTGTATCCTTGATCTGATCGAGCATACTCAAATGTCTCGCCCAAAAGCGGGTTGAATGGCTTTGCAATTCTACCAACGGTAGACACGTACTCAGATGCAGCAAAAGCGGCAACATAAACCATTCTCAACACTGAACTGTCAAACGATGATGCTTTATCAAGCAAGTTAGAATACTCCATCACTTCAGTGCTCCGCTGTAATAGAGATGTAGGTTCATTGAAAACAACTGGCAATGTCATTTTGGTCATGTCTTTACCAACCATCGATCTGAGAACACTCCAAAGCGAAATCTTGGGCCGATTGTCCTCTTTGACTAGCGTGGTTCTTATTGGATCTTCGTACCCTTTGAAAGTTTCCTCCTTAGTGATTACGTCGTATCTCTCCAACTGCTTGCTATTTTTTAGCGGAAATCCATTGACAACAACGGAGTCGTCTCGTTTAATCTCCTCATACTCTTCAACAACTGTAGATTCGGTAGGCACATCATCGGTAGATGTAATCTCCTCCTCAATAGACTTAGAGGCATCCCTATCATCTTCGGCATCAAAGAATTCGTCTTCTGACTCTTCTTGTTCTTCGAGAAGTAACATGATTTCGTTACCCTCCGTCGACTTTACATCAGCAACAGTCTCTTTCTCCGTTTGACTTCCTCCCGCCTCGGCAACGGCACGCACAATATCAGGGTTACTCTTCAATGATTTTTTGATGCCATGCAACTTATCTTCCAGTTCCACAATCTTTTGTTCGCGGCTTTGCATTTCAAACTCTAACCGCTTCAAAGTATTTTCCCAAATCTTGGAAATTTCCTGTTGTCTATCAATAACCTTGCCAAACTTACTTTGGTATTTATTGATCAATTCAGCTTGGGTATCGGATAGACCTGTTAAATTTTGTAGCACTTTAATACTAACGTCAATGACTTGGCCCTTGCTGATAGATTCATCTGACTCCGCAGCATTCAAAAATTCACTAAACGATTTCAGCTCAATCTTCATCTGATTCTTGCTCACTGTCAGTTCTGAGTTGTTGACTCCAGACTGTCTGATATCCTCTGAATCCACCAAGCTGCTATCCCGCAAATCGGCCTGCATACTTCCTTCGTCATCGTCTATATCACTGTATCTGTCTTCCTCTGCAGCAGAGGACTCCGTATGTTTACTGCCCGTCTCACCACTCGATCCGATAGAAGCACCCGATGGCGACTCGTTGTCATTACGAGGCAACTTCAAATCAGAATTCTCTTTTATTTCTGGTAGAAGGAAAGCATCTTTCGTCTTTTTCGTGAGTTTGGAAAGTTTTCTCATTGGCTTCTTGTATAAGGACTTGTTGGTAGTTGGAGAGAGTCCGTTGGGCCCTAGCGATTCATCATCAGAAGACAATGAAACAGATGAGGATGCAGAAAAGGTCCTCTGATGAGTGTTAATAGGTGAAGTAGCGGTAGACTCCGGAAGCGAGCCACGATAACCAATATTTTGTGTGCTATTTGACCTTGTCGACTCGAAACTTTCCTTGTTCCTGGCCGTCATCTTGGTACGTTGCTGATCTTCAACGGAGACTGCTATTTGCTGTTTTTCCAGGTCCTTGGCATATCTGATTGCATTTTGTAGCGCCCAGACCCACCGATTAGTCTCAATCACATGATTAGCTTTGAGATGCCACTTGAGTGAGCTTTTTTCGCCTTTCCTCCTGATGATGATCTCGAACTTGGATTTCTCCGAACTATCCATGCGTAATTGTGCACTAGCTAAATGGATCATTCCACGGCACGAGTTATAAATGTCGTTGGGTGAACTGTAATATGAAAGCCTTCCTTCGGCGTCCAAGATAAACCATCTAAGCTTGTATCCGCCAGCAAAATTTGTCCATTTCTTGAGGAATCCCTTGAACGTTGGCGGACCGCTTTGCAATTGGCCAGTTTGGTTGGTCGAGTCTATCATGGTTTGATGATTGCAGGACTCTTTGATTAGCTTCTTCATCGTAGAAGACACAGCAGAATCGATGGGCAGCTTTCCGTTAAGGTTCCGCTTGAACGGATCACCGCCATGCTTCAGAATAAATTTAACCATTTCGATATCGTCTTTCTTGATGAATTCAAGCAAAACAGTGTCACCCGTTACAGGATCCGTTCCATTGATGTCTAAAAGACTTTTGACTCTCTGGCTACTCAACAACGAATCCAAGGTATCAAACTTGCGTTTCTCAAAAGCATTTCGGAGCTCGTTGGCTTTAATTTCCACAAACTTAGTCCGCAGGTCCGAGAGAACCTGCACAGTCTCCATGTTGGACGAACATTCTATTGGCTGGCGCATTTGCTTGTTCAAAATGCAATCATTGATGTCCGCGAATGACATCAAAAACGTTATAACGTCATTCCGCGCAGACATGGCTGCATGGTGAAGAGCAGTGTTCCCCTGTTCATCTTGCGCATTAATATCTTCAACCAAATTGCGCTGTACAATGTACTCTATAATTGGGAGCGGTCCGACCTGCACAGCAAATATAAGCAACTGGCGTAAAAGTACAGTCACTTGGGGGTCCGGCGGCGAGTAACTTCGGAAATTGGCCACCAACTCCTGAAGCTTGTCTTTGTCCTGGTTTCGGAGACAGTCCAGAAGTTTGAGCTTTAGCAGACTGGGATTCGATACAGACATTGCACGGCAGTTTCGGAACAGAGCAATTGAACGATAGAATGCAAAAGTGTTTGATCTTCTATATCAATTGTTCGTGAGAGTCTGAAAACGGTGATATTAGTATTGTTGCTTACACCGCCACCAAGTTTTTTTAATTAGAGAAAAAACACAATATAAAATAGATCAGTCATGTGACCTTCAGCCATATGCGCAAACGGCACTTGATAAACTAATTATTTGACACCAGTTTTTTTTATCTTCTCTCCCATGTCGCAACCTGTCATTGCTCTGCTGAACAAGGAGTTCAAACCCAATGTCGAGGACATATTAGCTGTTTATGGTGAAGTCACCATTGATAAGAAGGTGAAGGATATTAAAGTGAAGGAGCTTGAGCTTGACCACATCACTATTGTGTTCAAGCACGCCGATCTTGAGGTCGAGATGCTGAAGCCAATCCCATTCGAGAAAACATTGGACTCATTTAAAGAAGTTCAAACCCACGTTCTTGGCATGGCCAAAGAGGCAGCAGTGAAACGTAATCTCAGCCATTTGCAGGTCAAAGTAGTTTGGTATCCTCAGGGCTACTTCGAACGTGGATTGGTTATGGCGGTTACCCTGGTGATGGCAGCTAGAATGTTCCCGAACTTTGTCTATGATATAGTTCTGGTCCGCATTCTACCGTTTCCTAACCATTGGATCATGTCGATTAAACCGTACAACGACTTTTTTTTGATAATCTTGATAATGCTACACGCTTTGGAGGTCGGGATTTTCATTATACCTCGATTTTTCAAGCACAGGGTTCCACCTGATACCCAGATTGAATGGCTGGTCCTGGCCACTTTGGAAGGGTATCCATGTGTGAAACGATTCAATGAGGTGATCGAAGACCGTGCAGAAATTTGGAAGTACTACGAGGAGGGTGGAGAGCTAATTGAGGATAGTAAAGATATGTAAGCTGCCGGGATATTTATAAAATTGCTTCGCTTCTATGTGTTTTCAGTATATATTCAGGCCCATCCAAATATTTTATCATTTTTCAGCAATGTCAAAATCATACAACGACTATCTGGTAAGTTGTTATTCTATTTTCTAACGCCAGTCTCTTTATTCAGTCTACGGAAATTACCATGAATTGGTTCCTGTGGCATATCATGCACTACTGGCCGTTGTTTTATTGAGCATTGCCGCAGTTAGTGGCCTCTACTGCGTCACCTTTAATAGCACAGCGAAGAAGAGTAATGTCGCGTATCTGTTATTTGCAGTCGTCGGCTCTCTTTCGGCAGGCTTTGGTGCTCTGTTTCTCGCGTCTTACGTCGGTGTGTACACCTGATTCCAATCAATTCGTCTTCTTATGCTTATTTGTCCTCGTCCTCCAGAGACTCGAGACTTTGTTTTTGTACACCAAGTAAAATCCTGGAGCATAGCAGAAGAGCATGAGTCTCACCAACAGTGCTGCTAGATCGACCCAGCGGTCGTAGTCCACATACTCCGCGTAGTATCCGTATTCTGTCGCCATCAACCGCAGACACAAAAATAGCAGAGCCGCCTCGCTGACGGCCTGAATCGGCATCAAGAGCACGTATGAGAACCGGCGCAGGTTTGTGAGCCATCTCACCGCCCCACCAAATGTTCGCACCTTGTAGAAATTATAGGTGTATCTGAAAAAATCGATCGTTGAGGAGCACAAGATCAGGATGCTAAATGAGATGTTTCTGGCGGCCTTGGGGTAGTTCAACAGCAGAAAGGCCACAAACAGTCGTGTAACCAGCGCAATGGTCAACCTACCTCCTCTGATCCGCGATATGCCCGTTTTGGGAATTTGACGAAAGATCGAGACGTAATCAAACGCATCAACAAGAATGCCCCCCGTGTACACGGAAAGGAAGAAGTCTGCAATTCCGCTAGGCAAAAACCGAGTTCCAGTCAGTGGAAACAGAATAGCTAGTCTCAGAAAGACACATAGCCACAAAAATGCGCGCACGAGGTCCGAAATCAATAAGTACAGCTGTGTGTTATTATATGCCATGAATAAATAAAATCAGTAATTATTTTTTTCCATTTATTTATGAGACTCTTGTTCCTAGTTGCACTGTTCTGTGGAGCAGTTTTTGCAGCATGGTCTTCTGAAGATCTGGAAATTTTCAAATTGCAACACGATCTGGCTGTTGATGCTGGCGAAGAGACCAATTTCTACCAATATCTGGGAGTTATAGACGGAGCCAAAGCCTCATACGACGAGATCAACAAGGCATATAAACGTATGAGTCGGAAATTGCATCCTGACAAGGTCAGATTCAAGGACGGGATGTCCAAACGCGCTTTTTCCCGAAAGAAAAAGGCTGCTGAGGAACGTTTCCAGCGTCTCTCGCTGATCGGCTCGATTTTGAGAGGAGACCGCAAGGAACGCTACGACTATTACCTGAAACGTGGGTTTCCAAAATACACCGGCACCAGCTATGTGTTCAGCAAGTTCCGCCCGTCTTTCGCTCTTGCAATTGCTGTGGTTGTCGTTCTTTTCTCAGGAGTCCATTACTTGATGCTGAAATTGAACCATCAGCAGAAAAGACGGAGAGTCGAGAACTTGATAGAAGAATTGAAACGGAAAGCTTTTGGACCTTCATTGTTACCGGGAGGAGACTTCAAAGACAAAAAAGTTGTCCATTTGGACAAGCTGTTTGTTGTTAAATTTGACGGCTCTGTCTGGCTGGTTGACCGCGAACTAGAGGAAGGCCAGGACTACGAGGTGGACGAGGATGGAAGGCAGATATTCCATATTGATAATGGTCCGCAAAACCGTCGCCAAAGACGTGCCAAAAAGACACCTGAGGAAAGACTGCTGCCAGTCACCCCTGACGACGTGGGACACGTGACCTGGCATGACATGGTTGTGGTCAGACTAATTAAATCGGTTTTCCGTCTGGGCCAATCAACAGCATTGAAACCTTCCCTCTCTGAGCCACAAGACAAGCCCGAGCTAACTGTTCGGCGACTTCCAAATGGTAAACTCAAAAAAGTCAAGACCTAGATCAACAGAATTTTATACTCATCATTCGTCATATTGTACAATAACTATTTACTTTCTCCGGCCCCTATCACCGTCTTCGTCGTCCTCCCTCATCGGACGTAAATCTCCACCATCAATCTCCTGTTCTTCGCCTTCAATAACCTCCAGCTCTCGATGGAATTCTTCGCTGTCGCCGTTGTCAAGTAAAATAATGTTGCGGTCGCTCACCATAGGTGTGGAAGATATATCGTCGTCATCATCTGCAACCAAGCTGTCATTGAGCTCCGCTGGATTACCAAGGACCTTGTTGTACATGGAATTGATTTCCTTGAGTTTGGTGTTGATAAATTCCATCCAATCTTGGAAATGGCTGCTTTCGAAAAGCTTGTCAAAGAGTGAGTTAAAAATAAAGAAGGACGATTTGAGATAATAAGGATTCGAAATATCGTTGTCGTCCTTCAGTACATCAAACGTCTGGTCCTCTCTCGTCATACCGAAGTTCTCCACATAGTTTTGGAACTTATGAATCTCCTCGGCTATCAGTGTCAGATGGCCCATGTATCCCAGTTTGAAGCCATGCTGAGACTCATACTCCTCGGACAAATTGTAACAGAACAGGATATAGCGGGGCAGATTGAAAAATCCGGGATATTCCTCGTCACATTCTAGCTCATCAAGGTCAAACGAATCGTAGTCGCCAAATAGAGACCATATCATCACCTTATTGAGACTAAGATTGTCGTCATATCTGGTCTCTTCCTGGTTAGAAGCCTGGTCTTCGTCCCAGTTGGCTAGTCTGCCGTTAAAGATTTGTTGCACCAGGTCAAACACCACGTTGTGCATAAAATTGTTCCACGGGAACTTATGCAGCTTCGTGATGACCAGCGGAATGCAATTGGTCTCCAGGAGCCGAAATTTGAAGAAGTTGCCAATAGACATTTCCAATGGCAGTTTAACAAACTCATCTCCTCCAGCGCTTGTCACTGTGTCTGAATCGCCGTCCAAAGACAGACTTTCCATGGGCTTGGCGATGTCATCGTTAATAACATCGTTCAAAGCGTCCATCACCATAGACTCTGTTTTCTTGACGTCGCGCCAGAGATCCCGCTTGTACATCAAAAAGTCCAGCCTCGAGGACTTATTCATCAGTATCATATTGGAGCAATGCAACAGCTCTGCTATGAGCTCCATAACCTTGAATCTTTCATATCCGAGAGGTTCGATCTCGTATCCAATTGAGCTTGTAAGCTTCGGAACTTTGCTTAGCTTGTAGTACTTGCTCGTGAGATAGTTGTCCCTGATTTCGTCCAGGTGGAGCGAAAACAACTTAAGCATTACTCCCAGGTAGATCGGGTCCCTCGAGTTGGGCAGGTCTCTATTGGCTATTTCAACAGTGTCCTCTTCAGCCTCTTCAATCGCCACAGCCTCCACAGACTGTATCCAGTCGAACTCATCATAATCAGAGTTGTTCTTACGAATTACCTCGATCACCACAGAAACGACCGTCACAAGCCCGTAATGTCCATAGTTGATGAGAACATCAAGCATCTCGAGTACACATTTGCGTGACACAAGCTGCCGAGTGAGGTTATTTGGTCCAATATTAGGATTGTTGGCCCGTGCAGTTGCTGCCTCGTCCGAGTCGAGGGGCTCCCCAAACTCGTTCAGCTGTTGTTGTGTGTTATCGTCCCAGAAGCCGACATTCGAACTAATGCCCACAATTCCGTTCAGCAAGTAGCATAGGTTGTCCTGAATCTGGTGGTCTAGGTAATGCAACTTGACGAGTTTAAGTAAGTGGAAGATCAGGTTCTGGTCCATCAATAACTCAATAAGTCCGTTCGAGCTGTATGGCTTGTCGGTGGATATCAGTCTAACAAGCAGGTCGCAGATAGTTGGCGAATGCGGCACAAAGCTGAGGAACTGATCTGTGATGGAAGCCGTCTTCTGCTGGAAACGAATAAAATTCATCAAGCCGTTCATGTTCGTGGATGCTAAACTATCCACGAGCTTGAGAAAATTGTTGAAAAGAGTGGTGTTGTGAGCCTGTTTGAAAACTTGATCTTCTGATGTACTGACTTCTTCCCTCTGTGAGGCTTCTTCTTCATACTCCTCGTCCCTGGCGTCAACTTTCGGCGTCCGGAAGAAATCTTCCACGGGTCTATCTAGAAAGCCTGTCCAAAGCTTATCCAGCAGGTTTGAGTCTCCTAATAGGAGTGATACCACATTGCTGCCCAAGTGCAGAAGTATCTCGCTCGCAGTGCTAGCCCTTTGCAACGCGCGCTCCAGAACGTCCACTTCCTTGTGCTCGACTTCGGTTTCGACCTCAACATTATTTTCACCCTCAAAGATGTTATGGGCAGAGTCCAGCGTTGTGCGGCCACATGAAAGGTCTATTGATACCAAAATGTACTCAATGATGAGTTCCAGAACCTCTGGCTGCGATACGTAACTGATTAATTTCTGGTTTTTGGCCAGGTTGATCTCATCGAGGAAATTGGGCTGGTCTATAAGTTTGTTAAACAGCGTGATATTCAACTGAGACTTTTCCAAACTCGGATTGGAAGTTTCAAGCCGTATCTGCTGGAATTGATCGTTCTCCTGGATGGTCTGTAAAAGTTGAGAAGCAGTCAGGTTGGAGGGAGACGATGAAAGCTCAAGGGATTGCTGATCTGCTGGTCTTAAACCCAACTGCTGTTGATCTAGATCGATCTCCGCTAATATCTTGTTAATGGTGGCATTGGAAAAGGAGGAGTTGAAAAAGGGCCAAATCCCGCTCATGACGGGTGGTAGTGGTCAAAAATAGCAAATATGCAGGATATGAGGATGGGCAATGGCGCAAATCTGGTGCGATGATATCAATGTATAGTGCAGAGCAACAGGATATGGCCAAATCAGGACCTGATGGCAGAATGCGCTTAACAATTAGAATGTCGTTGCTGTGATATAGAGACACCAATTATTAATCTAGCAGGATGCTCGCGGTGCAGAGGTGGGACTATATGGTGGAAATCAAAAAGGATACACTTACCCGGCCACTCACACCTAACCTTTTTTTTCACTTTTTTTTCAAGCTTTGAAAAATTTATCTCTATATTTTCAATTAACACAATGGCTTTCAATAAGAGTTTGAAGTCTTCTGCTTACCACTCGCGTTACCAGACTCCGTTCAGAAGAAGAGCGGAGGGTAAGACCGACTACTACGCCAGAAAGAGATTGGTGACCCAACACAAGGCCAAGTACAACTCGCCAAAGTACAGATTGGTTGTTAGATTCACCAACAAGGACATCATTTGCCAGATCGTCTCCTCCACCTTGACCGGAGACCTTGTCTTGACCGCTGCTTACGCTCACGAATTGCCTAAGTACGGTATCACCCACGGTCTTACCAACTGGTCCGCTGCTTATGCTACCGGTTTGCTTGTTGCCAGAAGAGCTTTGCAGAAGCTCGGTCTGGACGAGACCTACACTGGTGTTGAGGAGGTCGAGGGTGAGTTTGAACTCACTGAGGCCGTTGAGGACGCTCCAAGACCATTCAAGGTCTTCTTGGACGTTGGTTTGCAAAGAACCACCACTGGTGCCAGAGTTTTCGGTGCTTTGAAGGGTGCTTCTGACGGTGGTTTGTACATTCCACACTCTCCATCCAGATTCCCAGGTTGGGATATCGAGGGTGAGGAGCTTGACGCTGAGGTCCTGAGAAAGTACATCTTCGGTGGTCACGTTGCTGAGTACATGGAGGAGTTGATGGACGATGACGAGGAGAAATACAGAACTCTGTTCCAGGGTTACATTGCTGACGACATTGACGCTGACGCTGTTGAAGACGTTTACATGGAGGCCCACGAGAAGATCAGAGCTGACCCATCGTTCACTCCAACTGAGAAGAAGTTCACCAAGGAGCAATATGCTGCTGAGTCCAAGAAGTACAAGCAGTACAAGCTCACCAAGGAGGAGAGAGAGGCCAGAGTTGCTGCCAAGATTGCTGCTTTCAAGGCTGCTCAAGAGTAGGTTATTTAGAAGTATTAATGTATATCCAATCTTCCTCTATTGCTGACATAATCAAATCCGTCTGTGTTTTCTTACGGCCAGTTTTATCTGCATTACATCATCAGAGGGAACTTATTACACTTTTTGTTTAGCATTATCCAGTGGCAAGCAGCCGAAAACTAATTAGTCCGCTTACCACCGCGTTTCGCACTCAAGTCTTATTCTATCCGCGAGGAACCGTACGGAACGGTCCGGAACAGGACTTAGTTTGTGTGTCCCCGTGTCTTGGCTATGACCCAAGAGCATAAAGAAGGTACTCCCGTCGATCTTGGCGCCCAGGACGAATTCAATGGTCCTGGTGTGTCCAATGGTGATGTTGATTGGCTCTTTCGAGGCAAAGCTGTCAAGAAACTGTCCAGAAAGAGTAACAGTATCTCCAACGATGTCCAGAATCAAATACAGCAGGCACAATTACAAGCTGCTCAGAACCATCATCCACCTACAGTTCCGGAACCCGAGGACCATGCAGAACGGACCTCATCATTACCAAACCAGTCTGTACAGCAACTGAAGCCCTCTTTGAAGGTGGCAACTGCTTCTGTTCCTATAAATTCCGATTCCACCACTAAATCAGCAGATACTCCAGTGCAAACTCCGACTTCGGCCACAGGTCTTTCTCGTTCGGGGTCTGTGCGGTCGCGGTCTGGTTCGCTTTCTGGGCTTGTCCCGCGGGTCCGCTCGTTATCAGATTCAAAGGACAAGTCTCCGACGGTGCCTGGACAACGTAGGCCGTCAATATTTTCGTCGATTTCATCCAAATTCAAGTCGCAGCAGCATGATCCGTCTGCAGTTGTTTTTCAAGAACCTGATCCGAAACAGAAGGAGATTTCCAGACCCCCTTCAGAAGACGACTTCAAAGGATTCTTAAACACGATTAAGAAGCAAACTGGAAATTTTGTGCAGTCCAGACGTGCCTCGACAGCAGATTCACATCAGTCTGTAGAAAGAATGGAAGAAGCGAAACATGACTTGGAAAATATATCGTTCAAAAGAGTCACTTTCGCTCTTCAAAATCTTCCAGATGATCCTCAGCAGCAAATTCCTTCTAGACGGCCTAAGAAGGGCAATGTGCTGATTCCAGAAGATCTCATATCTCCTCCACCGAAGCTCTCGATTGGTATCACTGACAGTTTTAACAATCAGACCAAGGATGAGAGACCAATCCTTGACGAGGTGCTGCTCAAACAAGCCCAAGAACGTCAACAGATGGCCCTAATGGAGAGTCGAAAGCATGCACAGGAAGCACATCAAGCTGCATTGAGAATAGCAAAGGAGGTAGCATCATACAAAAAGTTCAACAAGCTCATCAAGGATAAAGATGACGAAGATGATTGGGAGAACAAACGCTACGACGAAATTAAGAAAGGTCTGGAAAAAAAGGGTGTTGACATTGATACTCCATTGCATCAACACGTGAATTACTTTGATGGGTCTGAAGTTGAGGAAGCTCCGGAGGACGTTCCAGCGAGTGAATTGCCATTAGACCTTTTGTATACAAGGTGCTGTCATTTGCGAGAGATTTTGCCCATCCCTGCCACCTTGAAACAACTCAAAAACAAAACTCGTCCGTTACATGTTCTGAAGATGCTTAATCCGAAACCTACTCTTGTTGACATTCTTTCCTTCTCTGATTTCCTTGCCATTGCACCAATCATGACAGTGATCTTCGACAACGTGACCCTTGACAACCACATGTTGAAGATTGTTCTTGTCAGTCTATCCAAGTCAACCACCTTGGAGAAGCTCTCTTTTAGGAATGTGGCTTTTGATGAACAAGGCTGGACTATTATATGCAAGTTCCTGACGGTAAACAAGTCGATTTCAAAACTGGATTTAAGTCAACAGCGTATAAAGCCAGAGACTCCTAAGCAGTTTTATAGATCGGAGATGGACTGGGACCTGTTCACGCAATGTTTGATTATGAAGGGTGGAATTGATGAGTTGGTGATCAACGGTTGTAAACTCACTACTGCCCAATTCAAAAATCTTGTTGAAAATGGACTTCGTCTCAAAACTCGAAGATTGGGAGTTGCATCCATCGGCCTCTGTGAGCAAAAGTCGGAGATTTTGGCACAATGGATTTCAAGCCCTAATAATACCTGTTTGGGGATTGATATTGCGCTAAACGATTTGACCACGAGTGTCTTAGCTCCATTCCAAACAGTCTTTGAAACAAAAATGGACTATGTCAAACTATTCTTCTTTTCTCTAAATCAGACAAATGTGAGTTTGGAAGATTGCAAAAATCTGCTCATGCGTTTGAGCACCTGCAAGACTTTACGGTTTCTGGATCTTGGCAATAATCCGCAACTTTTCCCTGGAATACTTCCTGCTTTGACTGATTATCTACCGAAATTCCCAGACCTGCGTCGCATTCACATAGAGTTTTGCGATCTAAGTGAGGCCGCCGTTATCCAGCTCTGTCTGACTTTCCAGAAATGCCCAAAACTGTTGCACGTCTCACTTCTTGGGAACGATTGTATCAATCAACGGACAGCTGCATCACTATACATTACAGCTAAAAACTCGAACATTTACAATCTTGATATTGACTACGATGCTTTGAGTGACGAAGTTTCATCTAAGATCGCATTTTATTTGATGAGAAACATGGAGAAATTCCTGAACAAAGACCTCACAGATAGTGGAAACAAGGAAGAAGATTTGATTTTCGATGGCTCGTTACTCACTAAAACGGCAGAGGCGCTGCTGGAGTCGAACCAGGCAAAGAATGCGGACGAGAACCAGATTATTAGTAATGCGTTGGTTGAAAAAACTGTGAGATTGCGTAGTGAAATCCACAAGACTATGAACAAGCTCTTCGATGCTAGAGCCAAAGGGAAGTTGTCGTTGGAAGGCAAAGAGACCTTGCTACGTTTTTGTTTACTGGACGATTCTTTGGAAAGCATCATTCACATTTTTTCTGAACAGGAAAATGAGAAGAAACAGGAGAAGAAAGAAACGGGAAACTTGTCTCCAGGAGTCTTGCGGCGACCAGAGCTTATTAAGCAGCTGTCCAATCAACCTTCTAGTCAACAATTGCCTATGCATCGATCGTCTTCGGATGTGATTGTTACGGGCCCTATTGTTTCCCCTAATCAGTTGGCTTTTGAACCTGTTCACGCACCGATTTCCGAGGATGCGGCTCCCCATTCTGTTGTGGTGGATGCTGACTCGCAACCTATCGATCATCTTACGGGTCAACCGGTGCTGATCCGAAGTGTTTCGCAGACCTCTATTCATGCTAAGGAGTTGGAAGAAGAGGAAGGAGAGTTCCACAAATGGGGATTCTTTGTACAACAGCACGATTCTTTGCCGGCAGTTCGGCCACCAGCTAATCCAGAAAAACCGAGCGAGAGACCTCAATTGAAGGTTAGCAGCATTCCATCAGGACCGCAACTTCGACAAGCTGTGATTAAAGCCAAGGGAATTGAAAGTGTTTCTGACTTGATCAAGAAGATCAATGTAGACACCACGCAACTGTCGTCTATCTACGAGCCTGTATCTGAACAGGAGCAACTATCAAGTCAAACGTCAACTTTACCGTATCTGGCAGGAATTGTTCCAACGGAAGCAAATCTGGAAACCAAGTCCTCAGGGCCATCTGCTGTGGTTACCCCTCAGTTGTCTGCAGGAGACACACCGGTGCCTGCTGGTTTACAGAAAAAGGAATCTTCATCTGCTTCGGAGCATGAGAGCGAGGTGCCGCAATCTCCTATTTCTGTGAACTCGATGGACGACTATTTTGTGCAAGACCATGAAGCGGACGTGGTTTATGAGAAACTTTTGGACAACGTGGCACGCGTGCGTTCCAACAGATCAAACACTTCAGAGAAATGATTTATATACATATATATATATTGACATATATAGCTTGCATTATTTTATGAACGACATCCGTGCACAGAAGTCCGTCTCCCGAAATAATAATAAATCAAAATATACAGATCCAAACACGATGGCCCTCGACGAGACGCAGTCACCTGGTCGTAAGCGACGACTATTGTATCGGAATCTGGAGATTCCTGATAACAAGGTCTACCAGAAGCTGCACGAGGAGGCGATTTTACGGGCCCAAAACGCGAATGATCTTGAAGAGACCAAGATGCGAAGTCTTCGAAATCGTCCCCAATCCATAGACTATTCAGAGACACCTCTTTCCGATGATTTTGGAACTGTAGGACCAGCTCACTCGGATGATAAGTTCATTCTCAAGATCAAATATAACAGTGGGGGTGAGGTACTTCGTGTGAAAAGATCGCGCAAAGATGTATTTGAGGTGGGTGAGGAAGAGCTTGAGGTGCCTTATCGTGGATTACTCTCTCTTGAAGATGGAAACACTTTCTACACGCGACCAAATTTGGAATTTCGAGCGTTGTTCAGTAAGATGATGAGCAAGAGTGACGAAGCACGACAATTGAACGGCGATCGATCTATGGTGAAGCAACTAAACAGCGAAGAGAAGCTAGAATCTCAAGGCTACGAACTTCAGGCCTCAACAATGTCGAAACTGCGATGCGTTCATTTCCGTCGTTACGAAATCGATACGTGGTTCAAATCGCCATATCCTCAAGAATACTCATCGAATTACGTGCTCCACCTTTGCGAATACTGTTTGAAGTACTTTTCTTCCGCCTTTACGTTGCATCGCCACGAAATTAAGTGTCTTTATGCTCAACATCCCCCAGGGAACGAGATTTACCGTACTCCCCAGCTGGCTGTGTTTGAAGTAGATGGTCGCAAAAACGTGGTTTATTGTCAGAACCTGTGTCTGTTTGCAAAGCTATTTCTGAATTCAAAGACCCTGTACTACGATGTGGAACCTTTCATGTTCTATGTCCTTTGTGAGGTTGATAGCACAGGATATCATTTTGTTGGCTATTTTTCCAAGGAAAAGCTGAACGGAACAAATTATAACCTAAGTTGCATCTTGACGTTGCCCATTTACCAAAGAAAGGGCTACGGTAATTTTCTGATTGATTTCAGTTATCTTCTATCGCGCAGGGAGTTTAAACTCGGGACCCCGGAAAAGCCACTGAGTGATCTGGGACTGTTTAGCTACAGAAATTACTGGAAAATTGCCGTCGCAAAAGCCCTTAAACAGCTGGTAGGTACTAAAAAGTCATTTCAATTGTCTGTGGACGATCTTTGCAACTTGACAGGTTTGATCCATAACGATGCTATTGTTGGGTTAGAGCAGCTTAATGCTCTAGTGATGGATCCGGAGACACAGAAATACGGCATTTTGGTCGATATGACGCTGGTGGAGGAGGTTTTGACGAACTGGACTCGCAAAGAGTACGTGGAGGTAGATCAAGATCAGTTGCTGTGGAAACCGGTGATATTGGGGCCATCTGGAGGAATAAATACTACGTCCACGATGGTGATTACTACGGACCATGAGAGCGAGGAAAAGGGTCTAATGTCTAATATTTCACTGATTATCAACTTTCTGCGCGATGATCTCGAGGATGATCGCGATTTGGAGGTTCAGACCTTGGACAAGATTCAGGAACAAGCCGCAGAATTTAATTTCGATCGCGCGGTGGTTTGTTTTCCTGGCCGCATATTTGAGGCACCTCAGACGCCGGTTGCCGACCCGGACCCTTTTGGAATTGACGTTGCGCAAAATACGTCTGATGATGAATTTGTAGATAACGCGGGTGACTCATCTGATTAGCAAATCTGGAGAAAAATTATTTTCAAAAAGGCTATACCAAACCATATTTCTAGATGCTGAGTCCGCACGAGACACAGCTATTTCGCACAAGAGTTTCGATTCTAACGATTCCCAGAGACAAGTTTTGGTTGTTCAAAGCTGGAATTTCAGAAATACTGTACAAGTTGATTGACAATGTCGAAGGTTTGGATGGTGACGATAACGAGAGCGATGATGAAAAACAGTTAGTCAACTCCGTTCACTCGCTTAGTGTCCAGAAAGATGAAGAGATAGACACTGACTCTATTGACACCGACGATGATGGTCTGTTCTTCCATCTGGCCTTCACGCCTGAGGAGGTGACCTTTATGAGCAGTACGGTGTTGATCAAGAAGTACCTATCCAATCCGTTGGACCTCAACGCCAAAGCCCAATTGGGTGCAACATTGATCAGCGACGAGTTCTTAGTGTTGCAAGTTCTGAGTGACGGCTCCAACATTGGAAAGAAAATACTCGAGCTTACTGCTCCATTGTCAGAAAAAGGGATTCCCATCTTTTTTATTTCCAACTACTTCAGTGACATTGTTCTGATTCCAGCACAGCAAAGAACAACTGCCCTTGAGCTACTCGAAAATGGAGATCTTGGAGATCCCAGCAAGCTAGAGAAAGACACGTTTGAACTTTTCAAGTCGAGCTCCATAAAACCGGTGTTGAACACCTCCGTCAAGCTTCTGCTTACCGGAGCACGTCCGGGAGATTCTTCGCTTGTTCTGCGTCGAACAGCAGAGTCATTGGCGAAATACTGCACGGAGCAGAGCGACTCGAAACACTCGTTCCTGCCCTATTTTGCACTCACTAGAACTCCTACGGAAGACATCGGACTGCTCTTACCAATGTCTGAAAGTGAGCTCGGCAAGCTGAACTACTCCAAAGCAACAATTCTGGGCTCGTTGCAGGACTCCTACTATCCTTTGATCATCAACCTTAAAAATCTTCCGGTGGATCTGAAGGGTATTGTGGCTGGTGTAGCATCGAAATTGCTGAAACTTGAACTCGATGAGATGAGCTACTTGAGTCTGGGACGTTCTGCTGTTGTTCTGGTTCCCGATAACTTCCAGGACTTGGTGCAAACGATGTTGGAAGATGTATGAAGCGACGATCGTCGCTGATCGTCGCCTTCTCGGAATTTGACCATGGGTGTCCAGAGCTGTCGCTTCACACCCCATGTTTCGGCCAGAAAAGCCAATTTCCTCCGCATTGAAGCAAGTGGTAGATATATAACGGTGTGGGTCCGTACGTGTTCTTATGAAATGAACAAAATACATCGTGCTACCTCATGGTCCGCCGAGGACGATGAATTACTGTTATACTTGAAGGAGACCAAGAAGCTAGGCTGGAAGCAAATCTCGCTTTATTTCGACCAGCGTACAGCCAATGCGTGTCAGTTCCGATGGCGTCGACTCAAGCACACGCATCTGAAAATTTCTCCAAGTCCAAGGGCCATTGTGGCAGTTCCAAAGCCATTGGCTTCCATTCCGCGAATGGTATGCCGATGGTCCCTGGAAGAGGACCAGCTGATTTTGGATCCAAGACTCAGTTTTGACGAGCTGAGTGTGCTGCTGCCAGATCGAACGAGTGCGCAGATAAGTGTGCGATTAAATGATTTGCGGCGGAGTAAAGTCACAGTTGCGTCGTTACTAAGAGAGTAAGTGTAGAATTAAATATCGACGAAAAATAATTATTTACGGAAAAATTGGAGATACTATTTATGTTGAAGACAAGATCTGTAGCTGTGTGGCCACGCTACTTCGATGTGGCGGTGAATCTGTGCGACGACATGTTCAAGGGAAAGTATCGAGACAGCCAGCATCATGATGCAGATGTTCAGGCTGTTCTGCGCAGAGCACGTCTCTTTAATGTGGACAAGATGCTGTTGACAGGCTCGTCATACAACGAATCCAAGTGGACCGTTGATGAGGTCAGAAGGATCAACAATCTGGGCGACTTCTCAGCGTATCCACAACTATTTAGTACAGTTGGAGTGCATCCATGCACTGTTTTGGAGTTTGAGCCAGATCCAGAACAGCATATTCAAAGGCTCCGTTCCTTGCTCCAAGAGAACATGGACCTCGGAATAATCAAGGCATTTGGGGAGATAGGCTTGGATTACGACAGATTGCACTTCACACCAAAAGACAAACAGAAACAGTACTTCGAACTCCAATTGAAGCTGGCTACAGAGTTTGAGCTGCCGTTGTTCCTGCACATGCGGAATGCTCTCTCGGACTTCCTGGAAATACTCATACCGTTTATGGACGGCACGCGCGAGGATGGGCTCAAGCTCAAAAATAAAAAGGTGCTGGTTCATTCGTTTACAGGCACACAGCAGGAGCTTGAAAATTTGCTCCAGTACTCGTCTATTTTCATAAGTGTGAACGGATGTTCGCTCAAATCAGCCGAGAATTGCAAGGTGGCAGCAAACATCCCGCTGGAAAGACTTCTGATCGAAACAGACTCACCATGGTGCGAAGTTAAAAAGACACACTCGGCTTATGATAAGATAACCAAATGTCCAAACGAGTTTTATCCGTTTGAGTACGAGATCCCGGCAGAACTAATACCAAAAACTACTGCTAAAAAAGGCCCAAAATTGACCTTAAACGAATTCTTGCCATTGCCTGTGGTCAAGTCTGACAAGTATTCCGCACATGTTCTTAACGACGATAGCAGCTTACTATTGGAACCCCTGGTCAAGTCGAGAAACGAACCGTGCTTGGTGGGACAAGTAGCAGAAATCATGAGCAAGCTCAAAAACATAGAACCAGCTACATTGGTGCAAGCATGTTACAAAAACTCATGCCGTTGGCTGGAATTAGAAACATAAATAAATACATCTGCCCTGGTGGCATTATATTATCAGCAAAAATCTATGCCATACACGTTAGGCCTGTGCGTCATTTCTCGTCTTCTTCAAGCTCTACCATCTTATCGTTCTCCTCATCGTCATCCACTTCAATTTCATCACCCATGACGCCCAACGACTGTAGGATTGATGAAGTGGACGAGTCCAAATAAATGATGTTGTTATTGGTTGATATGTTTGAAGCAGCAAGCAGCTGTTGTATCAGCATTGGAGATCCACTGAACTCGTTGTCAAGTCCGTTCTCATCGGCGTTGTCATTTCTATTCCTCATGCCCAGGCCACGAGCACCAGGCTGGTCTTCGTCCCTGTTGTTGGAGAACTTGGACTCGATATTCACTTTGTAGAGGTCCATCGACAGCTCGTCAGGAGACATGAGTTTACTCACGTCATCGACACGCTGACCGATCTTGGCGTACCACTCTTCAAGAGTCTGACCGTGCAATAAAGCAACAATGCAAACACTCATGTTGTCGCAACCAATTCCGGACCCGCCAGAGGTTGGCGCCAGACACGTGTCCATCATCGACTCACAAATCTCGGTCAACGAGTGCTTGAGCTTGATTCCGCGTCTCACAAAATCGATAACCTGTTGAGAGGTCAAACAATCCCAGATTCCGTCACATGCCAACACCACAAACTCGTCGTCCTTCGTGGCCTCGTGAACGATAACGTCCGGATATGCGGTCACAACCTGCTCCTCTGCAGGTAGTTGTGGAGAGTTTTTGAATTCAAAATCTCCAATTCCTCTAGACAGAGCCAAGTTGGCGTTGACACGTCCCAAATCGACATATCCACCCGCGGCAACGATTCTGGCCTTTTCGCCCTCGTTAGTTGGCTTGTGGTCAAAAGAGAGTGGTTTGCACTGGCCATTAACGCTCATGATGGTTCTCGAGTCGCCCGCATTACCGCAAATGATTCTATCTTTAGAAATGAGCACCGATGTGGCCGCGCAGCCAGAAGGATCTTTCGACAGTTCCTCGTCCTGCAAAATGGCCACATCGCACGCCAAAAATCCGTCTTTCAGACATTGCGAATAGTCTTTCTTCTGATAACTCTGTGTTGCTTTCAATATTCCTGGCAGCTTCTCGCCCGTGAACAGCGCCACCTTTTCTCCTCCATGGCCATCGTACACTCCAAAGAATGCCAGCTGCTCACTGGACTCTTTGTCATCATTCATGTTTAAAATCGTGGAGTGGGAGTCCTCCATCGAAATACGCCATCCTTGCATACAAGACAGTCCGTACGCAACAAAGCTGTCTCCGCCCTCCTCACTGGTCTTCTCCGTCACTGGTTGCGATAATATTTGACCCATTGATAATCTATGATCCTTTAGGTTACTATTTAGAGAGTTAATTGGCTGATTTCTTGTCTATTGGACTTTTTTATATCGCCATTCACTCTTGTTGTTAGTCTGTTTCCTCTTTTTGCCTAAGGAAAATTTTTATCAACCACCCCTGAAACCAATTAATCGTCGCGTCGTTCTGTTTTATCTTGTAAAGATGTGGGGTCGAGCATGGGGCACTGTGTTGGGCAGAAATATCTCGTTTCCCATACGATTTTATACCCAGCCTGCCTATTCATGGTCCAGCTACTCCGATCTGAAACTTTTGCAGCGCGATCTGGAGTCGCAGCTGCCAAATACTGCCCTTATAGATTATATTCATTCATCACGACACAAATTCAAGTCACGACCCTTTAAGTTTAGCGTTAGCATGAACCAGATAGGGCCTGGCTCATTAATTGAATACAAAGTGCCTAGTTCTGATTCCAATTTGGACTCGAGTCTAGGATCTGCCACCATTGCCTCCTTCTCTCTGGGCATTGTCATGTCGCCTCCAAAACCAAAGATGCTCACTGAGAACCTACTGAAGGTACTATCTATGCATGGGGAGACTATTCGTGTAAACCCTGAGGATGTCACCTTCAAGATTCACCGTTTTATCAATCACTCCATGCTTCACACCAGCCACAGCACTCTTCAGTACATATTGCTGTCAGTCGCATGCTACGCCACAGACACCGCCACAAAGATGGTCGAAAGCTCGCTACTAGACACCTTATTTCTACGAGCAGCGAATATGAGCCACCAGAGAGCTGTCTCTATTCACAATTTGGCCACGTATGCAATGGAGGAAGACTCAACGCTGGTTCAAAGAAACATTCTGGACGTTCCTGCGCTTTTTTTCGCCTGTCATCTGCTCATGTTTAACGATCCGGTCAGATTCAGGTTTTTGCCCCCAAACAATACACTAAACCAGACATTACATCCATTGACAATGCAGACAATGTCATACTTTGTTAATCCCCGAGCTCTGACTCGCTCTCTACACCGAATATTGTACATTCCTAAAAAAAGCTTGATCGACAGCTACGTACATTATTTTACCGGACAGCATCCATTTGATGTGTTTCAGGCCCTTCAGGAACGGGATTCAGTGTTTGCCGATCTGATCAGATTCATCAAATATGCTATTGAATATCCACATCCTACCTTATTGGAGCATCTTGAAGGCCTTCTGGACTGCCCCACCATCCCTCGAATGATGTTCGCAAAGCTGGTTCAGCTGCAAATTTTATTGCCCGACTCAAACCCAGTGCTTTCTTCAGGGTTATATGGCGAGATCAACGGGTTACAGGCTAGCTCTACAAGTCAGCTGGTTTTGCCTGATCGGAAGAAAACGACTATTCGAATCGAAAAGCCTAAAATCACTGACGGTCAAGAAAGATACAGATTGACGGATTATTTACTTTTCTCAGCCCAGGAGATATCTATGAGGGCTACACGGTTCAGTTTCTATCTTCCAGTGGCCACACAGGATATAAACGGGCTCATGATGGAGTATCCTATTTCGCTTCCCGACCCAGAGATGAACTTAGACAGAATTCAGTACACTCCTTACTTCCCCAAATTCAAAGGAAATGTGACTAACCAACGCGCCCTAAAGTTGTCATTTGAGTTCGACATGTTTAAAATAAGGTCTTTGGAAGAGCCTGAGCTGGAAGTTTCGTATGAGGCAATTGATGGCTACATCGACGTTCCTGCAAATTATGCTTCTTCAGCATTTAGCATCTTCAGCACTATGCCGTTGAATACTAAGGAGGCTATACAGCGACTTTACTTTGTGCTCAAGCATAACGAGGAATTAAGATTGTCCACTGGATTCCTCAAACTGACGCTACCATCAAGATCCACCGAAACTGCACAATGGTTTGTGGAAAATACACTGCTGCTCTGCGAGGAATATATCACAAGATTTTGTCTGGCCCAGAAAATCCCCGTGATAGGCCGTACAGGCCCAAAGCGGGACATACAGTCTGCTGATGGCCGTTCTTATAGCGGGTTTTTCAATATATTCAGCCAAACAGCAAACTCCTACACGTCCTTCACAGAGATCAGTCGATCGTACAATCATGGAGCAGTCTCTATTACAGACATGGCTTGCGCATTGAGATACATGGACGCATTTCGTGTCCAGGTACTGCGCAATTTGCGCAACCACAACACAGAGTACGCTCCGCTTGGAGTTAAGGCATATGCGTCGTTTTTCATTCAAGAATATTTGGAATCTTATATCAATAATGCGCAACTGATGAATCATCTAAGCGGCCGAAAATTATGGAATCTCGACCAAATGCTGCTAGATTATCTGGGAAATGCAGAGTCGTTGCTCCAAATGCGCAATAGGCTCTACCGATACCATATTCTGTGCCATATAGAGCAGAAAATGATCGACGAATTCAATCTTTTGCGTTGCGTGGTGACCAAACCGCGACATTCCGGCAAAGTCCAGGCATATTGCTTCGATCTAAACATCAATGTCGACGTTCTAATTGATTCAGACCAACAGCTCATGGTGGGCGACCGGATTATGTGCTCGCAGGTGGTGAAAATAGATGCTTTTCAGGATAATATTATTCTCAAATGAGATATAAGTGTAGGTAATATGAGCCTAGTACAGCTTCAGGTCTCCTGTTATAAGATCTAGAACCGGCTTCGGAGCAGGACCCAGTCCCAAAACTGTGGCAGAACCGGCTTCGATCTGTGTACGACCAGCATCGTGCACAATATATGCATTGACATTCAAGCTCATGGCTTTAGCAAATAGCGTATCCATTTCGTCCATACTCGAGCATTTAAGTGTAATTTTGGCTTGCCCACGGTTGTTCCACCGTTGTAAAAGTTGGGGATTCTGTGCCTCGGAGCCTGGTTCAGACATCAATCTGTAGCATGCGACAGCAGCATGCGCACATTGCGCAGCAACTTTACCCTTTTGCATTGCCAGATCAGTGCGCACAACCAGCGCCATACGACACTCTCCAGAAATCTCATTCAATGGTCGCGAGTCAATTGCCACACCATCTTCCTCGTCTTCATCATCGCTCAAAAATCCTGCTGACGATGGAGTCTGTGAATTAGAAGCAGTTCCAAGAAGCGACTGGAACGGCGAAGTAACCGGCGAAAGACCAAAAACAGGAGCAATTAACACACCAATGCAGCATCCTGCAACAAAGCAGGCTGTTTCGACCGTCAGAAATTGCGCTAACTGCCGCATCGAATGTCAGGAATAATTGCACAATTTTTCTTGATTCCTAAACATTAACACCATCCTTACACCAGAACACTCTTCTTCTTCTTCTTCTTGTCTGCTTTGTCGGTAAACTTGCGCCAATGCGACACTCGTTCGTCTCGTTTGCTGTCCCACGTCTCCTTTATACGTTTTTCCTCCTGGCGTTGCTCCATATCTGCTTCCTGCTCCTTACGTTTCTTTAGTTCCTCGTTTTGCTGCTTTTTCAGCTCCACGCGTCGTATAAACTCCTCTTCAATGAGCAGTTCACGTACTTTGGCCCGCCAGGTCTTGAGAAACTCAGCACTTTGTAGTCTTTCATCGTCTGTGGTCCAGTCTTTCTCCCGGATCAAGACCTTGCGCGCATCGGCCCATATCTCATCTAGTTGTTTGCGGTCTTTGTCATTTTGGAGAGCTGTCGAAGCCTTCTTCAACAGATCGAACGCCTCGACTGCACGCGGATGGGTTGCCTTATCTGGGTGGATGAGAAGTGATTTCCTCCGGTACAATTTCGAGATGTCAGCCACCGCTATTCCTGGCTGAACATCTAAAATGGAGTAATAATCCAACTTAAATTGGGAGAGAATGCGCTCTATCTCTTTATCCTGAAGGTTAGCAAGCATATCAACTCGGCATACGTACCCTTTCGAGATCGGTTTGTTGTCTTCTTGATGCTCTATCAGTTCCCGTACTCATCGTGCAAAACAAAGCTTAAATGAGAACTTACCCGGCCTATTATAAAAACACATGCTACCAAGTACATCAAATTGTTGGAGCTAAAGACAATTGCATGGGACAAGGTGCGATCTCCGAGGTATTGTCCATGTGCGTATTGGCATATCAGCCAGATCTCAAGTCCACTAGCCCAAACTACATTGCCCCCACACCCGTCCACCACGACCTTCCCTTTTAGGCAGGAAAAATTTTTCATTTGTTGGACAGGGCATACATATATAAAGCCCACATTCCTCGTTGGTAATATCCAACTCATATTAATTCAAAATGGTTGAGTCAAGCGTTTTGGGATTCCCAAGAATCGGAGCCTTCAGAGAGCTCAAGAAGAACACCGAGGCCTACTGGTCTGGCAAGATCGCTGCTGATCAGCTTATTGCTGTCGGTAAGGAGATCAGAGAGAAGAACTGGAAGTTGCAGAAGGAGGCCGGTGTCGACATCATTCCTTCCAACGACTTCTCTTTCTACGATCACGTTTTGGATCTGTCTCTGCTGTTCAACGTCATTCCAGACAGATACACCAAGTTCGATCTTCCACAATTGGACGTTTTGTTCGCCATGGGTAGAGGTTTGCAAAAGAAGGCTACTGAGACCACCAAGGCTGTTGATGTGACCGCTTTGGAGATGGTCAAATGGTTCGACTCTAACTACCACTATGTCAGACCAACCTTCTCCCACTCCACAGAATTCAAGCTCAATGGCCAGAAGCCAGTTGACGAGTACTTGGAGGCTAAGGCTCTAGGAATCGAGACCAGACCAATGATCGTTGGTCCTGTTTCTTACTTGTTCCTCGGTAAGCCAGACAAAGACTCTCTTGACCTCAAGCCAATCTCTTTGCTCGAGAAGATCTTGCCTGTGTACATCGAGATCTTGCAGAAGTTGGCTGCTGCAGGTGCCAAGGAGGTTCAGATTGATGAGCCAACTTTGGTGTTAGATCTTCCAGAAGAGGTCCAGGCTGCTTTCAAGACTGCTTACGAGGCCTTGTCCAAGGCTGAGGGTCTTCCAAAGCTTGTTCTGACCACCTACTTCGGTGATGTCAGACCTAACCTGGCTGCCATCAAGGGTCTGCCTGTTGCTGGCTTCCACTTTGACTTCGTCAGATGCCCAGAGCAATTCGATGACGTTGTCTCTCTCGTCTCCGGCGAACAGACTTTGTCCGTCGGTATCGTTGACGGTAGAAACATCTGGAAGAACGACTTCTCTAAATCTATCGCTTTTGTGAAGAAGGCCATCGAGAAGTTGGGTGCTGACAAAGTCACTGTGTCTACCTCTTCTTCCTTGCTCCACACTCCAGTTGACTTGGAGAACGAGAAGAAGCTCGACTCCGAGATCAAGAACTGGTTCTCGTTCGCTACCCAGAAACTTTCTGAGGTCGTCGTCATTGCCAAGGCCGTGTCTGGTGGTGATGTGACTGCCGAGTTGGAGGCTAACGCTGCTGCCATCAAGAGCAGAAAGGAATCTGACCTCACCA
The DNA here is from genome assembly GCA_003706255.2 of Ogataea nonfermentans. Classification (NCBI taxonomy): domain Eukaryota; kingdom Fungi; phylum Ascomycota; class Pichiomycetes; order Pichiales; family Pichiaceae; genus Ogataea; species Ogataea nonfermentans. The sequence goes on along the minus strand of PPKT02000002.1, from coordinate 75,731 downwards.
ACGACGCCGCTGTTGAGGCTAGAATGTCCAAGATTGACAACTCCATGTCGACCAGAAAGTCGCCATTCCCAGAGAGATTGGCCGTCCAGAAGAACAAGTACAACTTGCCTCTGTTCCCAACCACCACCATTGGTTCTTTCCCTCAAACCAAGGACATTAGAGTTAACAGAAACAAGTTTGCCAAGGGTGAAATCACCGCTGAGCAGTACGAGGAGTTTATCAACTCTGAGATCGAGAAGGTTGTCAGATTCCAGGAGGAAGTCGGTCTTGACGTCCTTGTGCACGGTGAGCCAGAGAGAAACGACATGGTGCAATACTTCGGTGAGCAGCTGAAGGGTTACGCTTTCACCACAAACGGTTGGGTGCAGTCTTACGGTTCAAGATACGTTAGACCACCTATCATTGTTGGTGACGTTTCTAGACCAAAGGCCATGTCCGTTAAGGAGTCTGTCTACGCTCAATCTTTGACCAAGAAGCCTATGAAGGGTATGTTGACTGGTCCAGTCACTTGTCTGAGATGGTCTTTCCCAAGAGACGATGTTTCCCACAAGGTTCAGTCTCTTCAATTAGCCCTTGCTCTTAGAGACGAGGTTAACGACTTGGAGGCTGCCGGTGTTACCGTCATCCAGGTTGACGAGCCAGCCATCAGAGAAGGTCTGCCATTGAGAGCTGGTCAGGAAAGATCCGAGTACCTTGAGTGGGCTGCTGAGTCTTTCAGAGTGTCCACTTCTGGTGTGAAGGACGACACCCAGATTCACTCGCACTTCTGTTACTCCGACCTCGACCCTAACCACATCAAGGCTTTGGACGCTGATGTTGTCTCGATCGAGTTCTCCAAGAAGGACGATCCAAAATACATCCAGGAGTTCTCCAACTATCCAAACCACATCGGTCTAGGATTGTTCGACATCCACTCGCCAAGAATTCCATCCAAGGAGGAGTTCATTGCTAGAATTGGTGAGATCATGAAGGTTTACCCTGCTGATAAGTTCTGGGTCAACCCTGACTGTGGTTTGAAGACCAGAGGATGGGAGGAGACCAAGGCATCGTTGACCAACATGGTGGAGGCTGCCAAATTCTACAGAGAGAAATACTAAGCACAGTGTTTCGGCTTCTGTTGCTACCGCATACATTTATTCAACATTAATGTTTGATGAGCACCTAATGATGATGAGTTCATAAAATGTCTTTTATTTGTACACTGTTTTTAGCTTGTTTGGTATAAATGGGATTTCAACATCGATTTTTCAGAAAAAAATGCGTAAAGATAATAATTATTTAATAACCTCGTATTTATTATTGTGGCAAAAATGTCAAACGACCAATTAATTGACAAGTTTAAGGAGCTAACTGGAGCTCCAGGAACAGTTGCCGAGCACTTTCTGAACCAGAACAACTGGAAATTAGAGGTAAGTAGCCCAATTCTCCTTGTTAAATGCTAATCTACAGGAATCAATTACACAATATTATGTACATGCTACATCGGAAGAAGAGCCTAAGCACGAGGCTAGTTCTAAGATAAAGTCATTTTCAGATATTAGAGAGAGTGAGGAAGACGATAGTGACACCAATCTGTTCACAGGAGGCGAGAAATCGGCATTGCAGGTGGAAAATCCCGACAAGAAGAACCCTCTTGGACTAGTGGAGGAATTAATCAAGAAGGCGGAACGCGAAGCCGGCGAACCAGATCGTAGAAAGCCAGCTGTGGAAGTTGAACAACCTAAATTCACGGGAACGGGCTACAAACTTGGATCTGTCGACAACCAAGTCGATTCACAGACAATCGAAGATGCCAAAAAACGGGGAATGAAGGTTCCCGAAAAAGTCACCAGAACTATAACTTTCTGGAAAGAGGGTTTCCAGGTCGGCGATGGAAAGCTATACAGGTACGATGATCCAAGTAATGCTGACTATTTGAGACAACTTAACTCTGGTCGTGCGCCATTAAGCTTGTTGAACGTGGTGATGTTCCAGGATGTGGATGTGACGGTGATCAAAAGAATGGAAGAGTCTTACCAGCCACCTAAGCCTAAGCGAGGTGGATTTACTGGCCATGGTCAGCGCCTGGGATCACCCGTTCCTGGCGAACCCAAGGTCGAAGTTGAAGTTGCCCCAGAGCCAGAGCCAGAGAAGCCGGTGGAGGACAATGGAACTGGTGATGCGAGAGTGCAGATCAGAATGGCGGATGGAACGAGACTGGTGCACAATTTCAACTCCAACGATAACATAGCGACAGTTTTTGATTTTGTGGCCAGCAATACTTCTGTTTCGCGGGAATGGACTCTCGCCTTTGCATTTCCGATGCAGGAGATCAAGCAGGACTCCAAAACGATCAAGGAAGCTGGTCTGGTGAACTCCGTCGTGGTGCAAAGATGGAAATAATCAGCTCTATTTTCTAGCACAGCCCGAAGAATTGAAAATTTTGTAGACAAGAGACGAAAAAAATAGTCATCAAGAGTTGCAACGAATAAATATGAGCGGCCAGTCTGTTGTCCAACCGTCATATGACGACCTTTTTTCTATTATAGAAACGGATCGTGAGCAGTATCCTCCCGATCTGCTTCCCAACATGTATCCGGTGTATTCTTATTTCTCAGCTGACTATCTCACTCCGCACCTTGCTTATCTGAAGTTAACCAGACCGGGCGATTTGAACACGCCCAAAAGCCAGTCCTTCCTTTTTGAAAGTGCGAAAAATGGAGATCAGGTGGAACGGTATTCGTTCATGGGCACCAAACCGCGCAAAATCATCACCACGGGCCCTTTGCACGGCGAGGAGATCGACCCATTGGTTTATTTGGACCAGGAGCTCAAGAACATCCGTCAGGCACAGCTACCTGGTGTGCCAAAGCTGAGCGGAGGTGCCATTGGGTACGTTTCATACGACTGTATCAAATACTTTGAGCCTCGGACGAAACGTGAATTACGCGATGTTCTGGAGCTGCCCGAGGCCGCTTTAATGTTGTTTGACCTAATTGTGGCCTTTGACAACGTTTTCCAGCGGTTCCAGGTGATCAACAATATCAGAGTTGAAGAAAAAGACACCAAGGAGGACATTGAGAAGAAATACAAAACAGCAATGGAGCAGATCCAGGAAATGAAGGAAGTGCTCACAGCTCCGGAGGATGCATCGATGTATCCCGAGCAGCCTAAAATTGTTGAGAACCAGACATTTACCTCAAATATCGGTCAATCTGGATACGAAGGCTTCGTGACTAATCTTAAGGAACATATCTTGAAAGGAGACATTATCCAGGCTGTTCCTTCTCAAAGAGTGGCAAGACCAACATCATTGCATCCTTTTAATATCTACAGACACTTGCGGACGGTGAATCCCTCGCCATACATGTTCTATATCGACTACTTGGACTTCCAAATTGTTGGAGCTTCGCCAGAACTGCTAGTGAAGAGTGATTCGCAGGACCGTGTTGTGACCCACCCGATTGCGGGAACTATTCGTCGTGGCAAGACTCGTGAGGAGGATGACGAGCTGGCACATATTCTGAAGTCGTCGTTGAAGGACCGTGCAGAGCACGTGATGCTGGTGGATCTTGCTAGAAATGACATCAACCGAGTTTGCCAGCCTGACTCGACGAAGGTGGATCGTCTATTGAATGTGGAGCGGTTCTCGCATGTGATGCACCTTGTTTCTCAGGTGAGTGGCCGTCTGAGAGGCGATAAGACCCGGTTTGATGCTTTCCGCTCGATTTTCCCGGCCGGAACTGTTTCTGGGGCCCCTAAGGTGCGTGCGATGGAACTGATTAGTGAGCTGGAGCAGGAGAAGCGTGGTGTGTACGCTGGAGCAGTGGGCCATTGGTCTTATGATGGAAAGACAATGGACACCTGTATTGCTCTACGGACGATGGTGGTCAAAAAGGGTGTTGCCTATCTGCAGGCTGGAGGAGGAATCGTCTATGATTCAGACCCTTACGATGAGTACATTGAGACGATGAACAAGATGCTTGCCAACAACAACACAATTGTCGAGGCTGAAAAGATTTGGGTCGAACGGCAGCGGGGAGAAAAATAGATAACAATATAAATCGTTTTAAATGTCCGAATAATCAAGCCGGTGAAGATCTGGCTGTAACTTTTTCCGATATATTTGTATTTATTTATTATGATTATAGAGGAGGTAGGTATCTTAATTGGAGTACTGACAACAGATTGAGGCGAATTTCCACGATTACGGAGTTCTTCGTGAGCGATTCGAATTTCTTGCCGGTAAAGATGACCAAAAATATAAGAGCCAGCTGGATGTCACAACCGGTGATTTAGATGAGGTGGTCAGCCGATTGGCGGAACAGTACGACACTATGAATGACGACCAACGACGGCGGTTTGAGGAAATCCGACCTCCAAAACCCAAGAATGCTGTCGGTCGACCGGATAACCAGCGAAAAACTGACCCGTCGGCGTGCTGTACTATAGTATGATAACTTTAAATTGGCGACTTACAACTAAACGAGACCGCTGACGTGGTCGAAAACACAACAACCATATATCCAATGGAACCGGCAATGCCCATAATAGAGAATATGACGGCCACCACGGAGAAAGCCAGGTATGCCGAGGAAAGAAGCTTGTGCTCTCTGAAGCCCGCCTTGATAAAAGCCTTGCCTTTGTTGACGTATCCCTCTGTGGCTGTGGTGTTCACGTCATAGCTCTGGATGTTATTGGCACCGGTTTGCACGAAAAGACCCCAGACATTGAACCAATAAGGAACGACATAGGTCAACGGAATCATTGTCAGGGCTGACGTAAAGGAGGCCACCGACGTCACATTGGGCACCCCCGCGCTCACGATAAACACAATAATCCACACACAGATGACAGTGGCTGACCACAGCATTGTTCCGCGCGCAGAGCGGAATTTTAGATCGGAGAATAATTTAGGGAGATAATTCTTGTAGCACACTTTTGCAGATAGATGGCCGTAGAAAGTGGCTTGAACGAACCCGGTCAAAAATGTAATGAAAGCGAAACCTTTCAATGCTGCTATGTTTGAAATTCCAAGAATGGCAGGCGAGTTGGCAAACTGGCCTTGTTTGGAGTAGACAAAGTTACCGTAGATCAGGTATATCCCCAAAATACAACTCTGGGCAAGTAGCATGCTTTTCCAGAAGTCCCACGGTCTGCGCATTTCGGAGAGAATTTCCGGAAACACGATAGATCCAGCAAACACGTATGAGATACTGGTGACGGCAACGAGTTTGGTCACAAAGTTCTGTGGCGCAATCGCATACGACATGACCGGTGCAGGATCGAGGCCAAGTACAGTCTTGGCATTGTCCCAATTGGGCTCACCAAAATAACCTAGCTGCACAAACAGTGAAATATAATTGATAATAGAGACTCCAACACAAAGGTTTCCCAGATGGCTCAATTGCTTGACATGACCGACAATTGCCTGAACACCGCAGAGCAGCAGAACGAGACCGACGAAGCAAACCCGTTCAGTACGCATCACTTCCAGACCTTCGACTGCTCCAACCACAATGGTAGCAGCCGTGAGGATCATGGCTAGCATCTGGAGAAACACGACAACATGTCGCCACACTCTTCCGCCAAGTAGCTCTGCTATGTCTGCAAGAGTCTTGATCGGATATTCAGGAGAATCAAACAGCAGAAACAACCACCAAATTATTCCACCAGCAAGCACAGTGAGTCCAAAAAACAGCACCAGTAGGATGTTTGCAGGCACATACCCCACGTATGCGAACCCTTGCGGAAGCAGCACTGCCCCCATGATTTCCGACGTGAGGAGACCTGCGCATGCCATCCAATGAGACGTACGAACAGAAAGATTATCGTTGACCCAGTGCCGATACTCCGATGTTGGCGGTGCCAGGGACTCGATTTTCAAGGTCTTGAACATCCAATGGTGCCACCAGCCGAGTCCTGGCTCATTTTTCACTTCTTCGTACTGGCTTTCAAGATAACGCTGAGCATAGAAAAGACGGGCAATTAGCGGGTTAGGAGCGGAGGAGACAGACTCCACAGAGACCTCATGCTCATTTTTAGACATTTTGAGTAGTTTTTAGTCACATACAGTTGTAATAAATATTATTTGATAAGGAAAAACGGCTGCACAAGATAAGCCAAGCCGTATCTGCACGGAAAACAAAAATGCAGCAAGCACGCCCATATAATGCAGACCGGTGAAATTTATAACCATAAAAGATCTCAGCTCCAACACCGTGAGCTTGAGCTCTCGCATCGAAGGGGTATCATATCGTCAAAAAGAGGGTCCAAAACGGGTGATTCGGATTATTACCTGCATATCACGTCAAAATACAAGTTTTGGCAACCTCTTGGCAATCTTGACCAGTTAGAAAAGAGTGAAATCATGCCTGTTTAGCTCAGCAGAGTGAGTCATGGGTTAAGAAGCTTGAATGGAAACCTCAGATCTATCGTAGCATTGCCCGCTAAGTATGGCAAGCAAAAACGGCAACATACACTTGGCCGCCAATTATTGACGGGCCGTACAACCACTAAAATTGTCAAGTTTATGTAAACAGATTGACTAGTTGGGCAGAAGATCATGCCACAATCTTGTGAATCGTTTGAATTTGGGCAGCTTTCAGATGTGTATGATGAAGAGTTTTCGAATTTCAGTTCGCGCTTCCAACCCGACTGCCCTAAATCCGATCTCTATAGAGGGGATTGACACGAGAAAGATGTAGCCGGTGTTGTTGCAAATATCACTTTCATGTACTCCACAGAACCATATAGACCCAGAGCTGCGAATGAGAGAGAAGCCAATGTCAGAATAATGTAGAACGTGGTTAGCATAAAGCTTCTCTTGTAGCCTAGAGAAATAAACTGCATTCTGGACTTGTCGTAACCTATTGTCTCCATCGTAACTGGATCATATTCCTGGATCTGTTCGACGTTGTATTTAATGAAGAACGCCCAGATGTTAAACCAGTAAGGGATAACATAAGTGAGCGGGATCATTGTCAGAGCAGAGGTAAAGGAAGAGATGGAGGCAATGTTTGGAACTCCCGTGGAGATAACATAGATACAAATCCAAATAAAAATCACAGAGCAGCTCCACAAAAATTGACCTTTTCTGGATTTGAATTTAAGATCTTTGAAGATCTTAGGGAAGTAATTTTTGTACCCAATTTTTGCAGAAATATGACCATACAAGATAGACTCGACACTACCAACAATCACACCAATAAATGCAAGACCCTTCATTGCTTTTATGTTGGACAGTCCGAAAACAGCTGGAGAATTCGAAAACTGTCCCTGCTTGGAATATATGTAATTGCCGTAAAGCAAGTAGATGCCCAAAATGCATGCCTGAGCAGAGAGCATTGTTTTCCAAAAGTCCCAAGGTCTTTTCATTTCGGACAGGATCTCTGGGAACACGACCGATCCTGCAAAAACGTACGAGATATTGGAAATAGCCACCAACTTGTTCACCAACGTTTGTGGAGCGATAGCATAGGTGACTATGGTATCCTGGTCGAGACCAAGTAGATTTTTTGCATTCTGCCAGTTGGGCTCGCCGGTATAACCCAGTTGCACAAACAAACAAACGTAGTTGACCAACGACACTATTAGACAGAACTTTCCCAAGTTGCTAAGAGACTTCATGTGACAAAGGATACATTCGACACCACAGAGAAGAACAAGAAGACCTGACCAGCAGTATCTCCGGTCCTGGATAACAATGGCAGATTCCAGAGCGGTAATCGAACAGTTAGCAGCAGTGAGAATCATTGCGACCAGTTGGAAACAGATAACTATCTGTCTCCAAGTCTCACCACCAAGAATGTATGCAATGTCAGCCAACGTCTTCACCGGATATTCCGGCGAGTCAAACAGCAAGAAGAGCCACCATGTGATTCCACCAGCAAGAAGCGTAAGAAAGAAACAAACCACCAGAGTTACGTTCCCTGCAACATAGCCAACTAACGAAATCGAATTAGGGACCAGCGTGGCTCCCATGATTTCGGACGTCAAAATTCCTGCACAGACCAACCAGTTAGTTGTACGCAGAGACAGATTATCGTTAATCCAGGTCGGATATTCGTTCGTCTTAGGTTCCAAGCTAGGAATCTTCAGGGTGTTGTAGAACCAGTCGTTCCACCATTTGAGTCCACGTTCATTTCTGACCTCCTCATATTGCTGCTCCATGTATCTTTGGGCATAAAACAACCTAGTGACAACAGATGGCTCTTTGAGAGCAGTATCAGCTGATTTGATGCTACTAACCTCAATTTGAACGTTAGCTTTCTCAGATTTCATTGGCGATGACATGCTTGGTAATACAGCCAATTTCTGGGCATTTATTTGGGACTAGGCAGCCATGCAGCTTCTCACTACCGTAATCTGATCTTGAAAGGTGCTATCATCCGCCCAAATATCTGGCGTGAGGTGGGTTGCAAAAATAAGCTATCAGGAATATTATCAAATCAAATAGATCGGCTGTGCGGCGCAGATAAGATCGATCAGGCTCACCGCCTGAAAAATAACTTCACTTTTTCGCGCTTCTTTTGCGGAGGATACGGTGCAGTGACTAATCCGATATATGCATCAGTCTTGTTCGGGATCAGCGATCTCCAACCTGAAACACAGAATACCATTCAGACGGTTCGTTCTTGATCTGGCTACTCGACTGAATCTGACGTAATCAATAGAAGAACAACATATGATATAGCGATAATCTGCCCTGTGAGGCTCCAACCGTTTATTCTTTCCACTCTAAAGAGCCAATTGATGACTGGGGCGGGGGAGCAGGACTTTTCACTCCATGTTGGTATATCATCAGGTTAAAAGCTAGCGGGAATTCACAGCCGACCTACCTAAAATGGAAATTTTATCGAGGTTGGGAAGAATATTAGCATACTAAATGTGCGGCTGGAGCGTTAAATCAATTGTGCCGGAAATAAAGACTGGTGTGCGAATACCCAGCAAACGGTTAGGAGCATTGTATAGGCCTGTAATTGGCCAATCTTGGATTGTCGTCCCAGTGTCTGGTGCTGATAAGTTAGGCTTCGCGAATCATTCGCGGCTTTCGCGCGATAGAGAAACGTTTTCTTAGGAGGTTGCATACTAAGCGTAGATTCCTTCCGAATCAGGCACACCCTTGGAAATCATATAAAGCTAGCCATATCCATCAATTGGAACGGATCATAATCATGACTGTCGATAAACAACGTTCTCATCTTTTCCAAGCTAAAGTTGCAGAGAAGCAACTCGACTGCGTGGGCACTGCCCGCGATGGACAATGGCTTGTTCTCCAGGACGCTAACACTGGCGAGAAAAGAGAAATCTACGACGCTATCTCAGGTGCCGCAGTCTGCTCTCTGAAGCACGGTGACGAGGAGATCCTGTCCCAGATGAACGACTTTGCCAAGCAGTCTGCTTACACTTTCTGTGTGAACTTCTCCAACAAGGCAGCTGAGGACCTTGCCGAATTCATGTGTTCTAACTCTGAGGGCTGCTTCAGCTCTGCAATGTTTGTTTGCTCCGGTTCGGAGGCAAACGAGCAGGCTATGAGATACACTATGCAATACCACTTGGAGAGAAAGGATACCGAAAGATACAAGTTCATCAGTAGAAGAAACGCCTACCACGGTTATCTTGTTGGTGCTCTTTCCATCGGTGACAACCCGAAAAAGCCAATGTTCAAGAAGATGCTGTTGTCTGACGATCAGGTCCCAAAGATCTCAAGACTGTGTCCATATAGAGACATGAAGGACATGTCCGAGGAGGAATACTGCAAATGGCTATTGGACGACTTGGAGGAGACTTTCCAGAAGAATGATCCATCCAAGGTTGCTGGAGTTTTCATGGAGACTGTCAGTGGTTCTGCCATCGGTAACACTGTTCCTCCAAAGGGTTATTTGGACGGTGTCAGAGAGATCTGCCACAAGTACGGAGCCCTTTTGGTTCTGGACGAGGTTATGTGCGGGTTGGGCAGATGCGGATACCCATTCACTTTCATGGACCCAGAGTTCGGTCTGTCCACTGGTGGACCAGATCTCTTGACTTTCGGTAAGACCATTGGTGCTGGAATTGTGCCGCTTTCCGGTGTGATGATTGCCCCTGAGGTTGTCAAGACCATTGAGGAGGGTTCTGGAAGTGCCATTGGATACCAGACTTACCACTCGCACTACCTCAACTGTATTGTTGGACTTGCTGTTCAAAAGAAGATCTACAGAGACAAGCTGATTGAGAACGTCAGGGAAGTTGGAGCATATACCAAGGCTCAGCTCAAGGCTGCTCTGAAAGACTGCAAAGTTGCTGGCGAAGTGAGAGGAGCAGGAAACTTCCTCACTGTCGAATTGGTCAAGGACAAGGCCACTAGGGAGTGGTTTGATCCTTCGATGAACATGGGTGAGATCCTACGTCAAAAGACCTTCGGCAAGGGCATGCACTTCATGTGCATCAATGGTACCGCCGGTTATGAATATGTTGGGGACAAAATTGTGGAGTACGGCTCCCACATCACCATGGCCCCAGCCTTTGGATACACAAAGGAGGACGCCGACTTGATCGTGAAGGTTGTCAAGGAGACATTCTTCGAGATTGAGCAGGAATATCTGTAATTGGCGGAGATTGAAGACAATGTATACCGCTAAATACAAACTTTTTGTTCAATTTGTACTAAATTTCCTAGTTTTCAAATTTCGCTATCTTATTTAGGAATATTGCGCTCGATGGAAAGTATTATAAAAGGCTCCTGCGGCCTTCATAAAAAATTGAAAAATGTCTGTTCTTGTTACTGGTGCCACAGGTTTTATTGCACTCCACATCATCGACAAGCTTCTCGCTAGAGGCTACACTGTTGTTGGAACTGCACGTTCTGAGGCCAGATATGCCCCATTGCTTACTGCATTCGAAAAGAAGTACCCAGGTGCTAAAATTTCCTTCGAGATCGTGCCAGATATTGCCACCGATGATGCCTTTGATCACGTGCTGAAAAATCATCCGGAGATTACTAAGGTTCTGCACACGGCCTCGCCATTCTCTTACGGCTTGAACAAGCCGCTCGAGGAGGCCTATCTCAAGCCTGCAGTCAATGGTACCGTGAACATTATGAAGGCTACCAAGAAGTACGCCCCCCAGGTCACCCATATGGTGGTCACGTCCTCATTTGCTGCCGTCAGACAGCCAGAGCCAGAAGCCTTTACCCACATCCACACCAAGGACACCTGGAACCCATTGACTTGGGAGGAAGTGACAAACGAGAATCTGGCTTACACTGCTTCTAAGATCTATGCTGAAAAGGCTGCCAGACAGTTTATGGCCGACGAGAAACCAAACTTCACTCTAGCAACAGTCAACCCACCAATGGTTCTTGGTCCTCAGTTGTTTGAGCAGAGCGTGTCTGAGACTTTGAACACCTCGAACCAGTTCGTGGTCAACGTCGCCAAATTGACTTCAACCGACTCTCCTGCTGCCAAGATCAACCTCCTGGCTGTCGACGTCAGAGATGTTGCAGAGTTCCACGTGCTGCCATTAGAGAAGGAAGCTGCCAGAAACCAGCGTAACCTTATTGTTTCGAGCCCATTCCAGTCACGTTTGATCATGGACGTCATCAAGAAGAACTTCCCCGAGTACAAGGACAAGCTACTGACCGAGGAACTCGAAGCAAAGCCATCTATCCCATACGACCTTTCAGCCGTTGTGGATCCTCTGGGAGGCTACGATTTTATTCCTTTTGAGAAATCGGTTGCGGATACCCTGACTCAATACTTCAAGCACTACCCATTGTAGTGTATATAAATCAATCTTGGATAATATTATCTACTGTACTTTTTTTCATGTGCACTAGCGGAAACCTGCTATTGTGAAGCGTATTGTCCATCGAAAAATTTAGCGGCACTAAATTGCGCACCAGTTGTACTATGAACAGAAATCCCACTGGACGTGCTGAGCTAGTATCGGGATAAATCAGCTCGGACTTCGCGAGACACGGCTCATGTGAAGTAATCGTACTGTGCTAATCAGTCATAGAAAGTTGAGCAGAATTGTTGGACTATCATAATTTCCTTCCTGTGTCCATTTATTAAACTCGTACATCAAGATATTCGGATCTACTTTACCGGTGATATGGAGCATAAGGAAACTGGCTAAACATACCGATAACTAAGTAATCCATCTAGTGCTACCATTTTCCGGGTTGTATGAGCAGTAAATAGGTCCTCGACAACCGATATCGAAAATCCGAACTATACATGTATGCGAGAAGTTCTTTTGCTGGCTGCCAGTAGTTGGTCCTCAGACTTCCTCGAAAATGACTGTAGGATTATGTGATTCTAGACAAACTAGTGCATATTGTTGAGTAAATACCGATGCCAGGATGCCAAAGCTTTCAAATTGGGAAACTGGGCAAAAGTAATAAGCAAGTGGGCGGTCGTCTTATCAAATACTAGACAGGCAGGTTAAGGGTGGCTGCCAGTTTGCAGGCTTAAGAAAGTGTTCGGGTAGTAGATTAAAAACTAGCGAATCTTTCTGTCAGTCATGATGCGAGGGCCACCAGAAGAGTCCTAAAGTCAGCTCTAGAGTTTAATGCTCTATTGCCGCCCAACTAGCTGCGTTAGATTCTTATTTGACCGAGTATCCTTCTTAGAGCTATCAGTTATCTACCACCATATTGTAGCTAACATAACCAGAACGATGAGTTCTGCCGCGATCTTCCGTTCTTTTATTTGCCCGAAAACTTGGTCTCAATGGCCCCCTTTTGCGCCACCAGTCGAGTGTAGCATTCTGGTCGTCTATGTCTGCTGAAATCAAACATTTTCGTTTTACCGTTTAGGGTCTCATCGAGATCAATCTCAGACACAATCACGTCGTCGTCTAGAATCTCTGATTGAACTTTGACTAACCCGTTTGGGTCGACAATTAGCGAGCCTCCAATCAGATCCTGTCCCTCTTCGTTACCGCATTTGCCCACACTCACAGCAAAACACGAGTTGAAGTATGCGTTGGACTTGACTGCGAGATCGCTATGGTACTGACGCAAGGTAGAATCCTCCGCACTGCCAAAAAGACCCTTGCCATTAGCTACCGAATTGTAGCCAATAAGCATCAAATCCATGCCCTGAAGGGCGTAGGATCTCCATGCTTCGGGCCATCTGCGATCGTTACATATTAGCATTCCGACGGTAGCATCGATCCATTTAGGATCTGTTCGAATCGCCTGGAAGCCTAGATCGCCGTAATCAAAATATCTTTTTTCCAGCTGCTGGAATGGGATGTCTTCTGTAGGCTCAACAAAACCAGGAAGATGGACTTTGCGGTACTTGTGGACGATATTGCCGTTGTTATCAACAAGGATCGCCGTGTTGAAGTGGTGGCAATCTTGGGTCAGTTCTGAGTAGCCGAGATAAAAACCAATACGATGTTTTTTTGCACACTCGAATAGCGGCTTGCAAGGACCAACAGTAATGTCACCCTTCTCGAAATAGCTGTCAACTTCTTCTTGGGACTCGATCAGCCATTTGGGGAAAAAAGTAGTAAGAGCCATTTCCGGGAAAACAGCCAGACGACAGCCCTGGGAGGCAGCTTTCTCCAACAACAGACATAGTCTGGCAACGGTGTCACCTCTGCTGGCAGACTTAGCAATCGGACCTAGCTGGATCCCTGCAATTTTGAATCTCCGACCAGACATTACTTAATCGGGAGAGCTGCCCGACGTTTATATAACAATAAAGGTGCGAGGTGGAACTATTTAAGCTTATCGAAGTCGCTGAAGAAACTCAGTACCCAATTCTTTGATCACCAGAATGCAAGTTATCACCTGGAAAGACGTTGGCAAGACCGGCAATCCTGTCCTATCTCCTGCTGTTAAGAGCAACGGCCATGTTTTCACTGCTGGATCCACTGGAAAAACTGCTGATGGATTTGCAAAGACTGTGGAGGAGCAAACTGAGTTAGCTATTTTGAACCTAAAGCACGTCCTTGAAACTTCCGGCTCTTCGCTGGACAAGGTTCTCAAAGTGTTGGTGTTTGTTGCTGACGGAAAGGACGTTCCAGTCATCAACAAGATCTATCACAAGTACTTCCCTCACAGCCCTGCCAGAAGCTGTGTGGTTGTGCAGTTCCCTCATCCAGACGTTAAGATCGAGATGGAGTGTGTTGCTGCCTACGAGGACCTGAAGGCTAAGTTGTAGATCCATTAGGAGGACCCGAGTGAGTGCCGGTTGGTTGCAGACGATATATTCTCGGACCAACAAACGGCTTGATCAATTATTAGAACTTATCGGACTATTCCAAAATAGCGACTTCTATAGAAGAAACATGATTTCTCACCTCTTAGTAAACATTGAGCCACTCGAGGAATTCTGCCCAATCTGGTAGCCATTCCGGTTCCTGTTCGTTTATACCCTCTTTGAAAGTCATAACAGACGACTCGTTCACACCCAGATCTTGTCCTGGGGCCCGGACATAGCTCAAAATCTGGTCATGATCCATACCCTGGAAAGAAACCACACCACTGGGTGTCGTACAGGTGATACACCCGAGCAATTCATTAATCAACCCGACTCCTCTCTCTTGCATGTGAGCATAACCCAGCTCGTTGGCTAGTTGCAAACATTCCACAACGAGAATGACTCGTTGATCGTTCTGTTGAAGCTCAATATTCATGAGAACGTCGATCACCAAGAAAACAGCCGAGTTCAGAACGTGGTTCAAGATGGTCCAAATTCGGTGGTATTTGCGCGACACAGCAGACGTTAGGAACAGCTCGATTGTCAGGACAGAATAGCACACACTAACCGACCGGTAAGTCTGCATCCATTCGTCCCGATGGGTATAATTTGCCAACGATTTATTGACCCCCGATATCAAGTCATAAAGGTTATCAAGCAACATGTGCCGACGGATCCAGTAAGGATCATCGGGATCTTTGTTCGCGTCATGAGTTTCAAACATGGCCTGTGCCTGGGAAAGAAGCTCCATGTATTGTGCATCTGCAGCAAGAAGTTTGACTTTAGCTGTCTCCTTTGTGAGTTTCGCATAGGTTCGTTTCACCAGAGCAATCCGAACTACGAACTGTTGATACGCGCAAGCGGTGAACTCAGTATCAATTTCATCAAGTTGGACCTCATTGGTAAGCGCAGAGTTCCTGCCATACACTTCAAAAGCATCAATAATCACTAAGTTCCACCAAACTCGGCGAGCAACCGAAGACTCTGCTGAATTAAGTTGCAGAGTCATTGCGCTTCCGATGATGTCGCCCAAAAGCGAGTAAGTGATTCTTGGATTTCCAAATCCATGTAGGGCTACCTCGAGCACTCCAAATGCCTGCAAAACGTACATGTTGGGATTTTCGACAAAATCGCTTCGATGCATACACTCTAGGCTGGCCACGCAGCATATGTGACTTCGGTCCAGGTGTGTGTATGGATGCGTGAGTTCAAATTCCTCGGGGGAACCCTGCCGCACGTAAAAGCCAAGTGCCAATACAGCGTAAAGAATCGAAAACCATGCGTACCGGTGCCTACGCACAGAATTCAGTTCAAAATTGTCCGGTAGTTTCTCGTCCAAAATGTTGATGTGACTGTTCTTGGAGAAGAAATAGCGGAGCTCCGACATAAACTGGTCAGTATCTACACTATTGTGCAGAAACCCCAGGTTTTCAAGACTGAAGCTGACAGTCTCCAAGCATATTTCTTGTGAGATCGAGTTTAAAAGTAGTGTGACCATGTCCTTTTTCTCGTCGTAGCACATAGAACTGTACAGATCCCTGTGGTACTTACGTTCTCGTTGCCGAGCGGGCACCATAAGCTCCTCTCGTGAGCCGAGATAGCGCTCAATATCGCTTTCGACAGCATCCTGCAGCTGTTTACTGGACAGACCACGGGAAACGAACTCGATATTGGAATCATCGACTGCGCCTTTGGGCTTGTGATTCCATGTTTCACCACTGAGAGTTAGCGACTTCAAAACCGGACGACGGGTATGCTTTCGCAGCACACGGAGCTCAGCCTCAGCCTCGGCTAGCTTTTCTGACAAACGAGTGTTGGCGACCACAAGATGTTGCAAATCCGGCTCGTTCATAAGTCGTCCTCGAACTACCACGATCTCACGAACGCACGCTTCGGCCATCCCCCGACGAACACATCCAGAGCAAGGGCGCTTTTTGTCACACTTCACATGTCGTTGCGAGCACTGAAGGCAGGATTTTGGGGCGCGTTCGGTGACTCTGATTTCACTCATAATTTTTCATCAACAAAATTTCCTATTACGACTGCGTCTGTCTAAACGCACAGGAAGACTAGTAGCGAAGATTAGAAAACTTCTTGTTAAAGCTCACTGATTGGTCTATGTGTAGATAGACGCACTTGTTATCGTTCCAAAGCGGTAAATTATGTACGATGAGCGCAAAGTGCCGGGATTTTGTTTGTAAAAGATTGATACCGGAAATTCGCCCGATTTTGCGAATCTTATCTTCGTGCAGATTTCTATTTAATCCACCCGTTCCTCCAATAGATAAAATGCCATTGACGACCACTCAAATCTTTCATCAGAGATCATGGCATTTGGTTCCTCTATTGCTCTCAAGAGCCCAAAAACTCTGTTGGCAGTCAGTCTTCTGATGGCTGTCTGCTTCCCCATGTCGTTCGGTTATGACTCGATGATGATGTCGTCGTTGAATGCCTTGCCAATGTACCAGGATTATTTCCACATTAATAATAAGACCTCCAACTTGAACACAGCTGCCATGTGGATTGGTGAGATTGTGGGTGTGTTTTTCGTCCAGTATATGAACGATAAACTCGGAAGAAGACTCTGTGCCATGATCGCCATGTTTATTGTGGCTGTTGGTGTGATCTTACAAAGTGCAGCCCAGAACACTGCTATGTTTGTGATCGGAAGAATTGTTCTCGGTTTTGGTTTCCGTATCGGTGCGGTGTCTGTCTCTGTGTTGATCACCGAGCTTACTCCATTAAGGTGGCGAGGTCTGATCACCGGTCTTTTCTTCACAAATTTCCTTCTCGGATCCCTGGTTGCTTCTGCTGTCACCTACGGAACAAGAGTCATTAACTCCACCTGGTGTTGGAGACTGCCTTCTATCATCCAAGGTGCTCCTTTGATTGTTTCGTTCTGTTTCGTCTGGTTCGCTCCTGAGTCTCCAAGACATCTGATTGCTAAAGGTGAATACGACAGAGCTAGAGAAATTTTGGCCGTTGTCGAGCGTACCACTACCGATAGTGATGTTGTCGAAAACATTGTTGCCAGGGGAATCGAGGACTCTTCTAACAACCGTTCGCACTTCCTTGTCTGGAAAGAGATTTTCCAAAGCACCACGGGAAAACGGAGAATGTTTAGTATCTTCTGTCTTTCCACCATGGGAGAGTTTGGTGGAAGTTCGGTTTGTTCCTACTACCAGTCATTCCTTCTTGACCAGGCCGGAATCACCGATACAAAACAGAAGTTGCAAGTCGGTATGGTGTCCACCATCTGGTGTTTGCTGTGGGCTATTGCTGGCTCGTTCTCTTTCGATCGTATTGGTCGTAAGCCAATGGCCATGGGCTCTGTTTTCGGTATGGCTGTTGCCTTCTTCATCATGGGAGGGCTTATCAAGGCCAGAGATGACAACAACAGCATTTCACCATATGGTCCTGTCTCGATGATCTTTATTTTCCAAATGTTCTACTCATTCACTTTCACTCCTATCAGTTATGTTTATGCTCCAGAAATCTGGTCCACTAGACACCGTGCTGCTGGTGTTGCATGGTACGCTTTCTGTAATGACGCCTTGGGATTGGTTTCATCCTTCTGTCTGTCGATTGCCATGGCCAACATGAGCTACAAGTTCTACTTCTTGAACGCTGGATATGATTTGATCTTCATTCCACTTATCTACTACTACTGGGTTGAAACCAAGGGAATCAGCCTGGAAGACGTCGAGGACCTGTTCGATGTTGCACCATATGCCACATTTGGCAACAAGTTCTTCACACCTAGGGATCCAGAGATGGTGGTGGAGAAAGTTGATCTTGTCAATGATGCTAAGAGCTAGCTACTATATACTTGATTCAATTTAGTGAATTACTACTCAAGAAATCCGTAAAATTGCTTCTTATTTGTTGAAACCTACGTAAACTGCTTAAGCTGGATAACCTTATAAAGTTTTCAGATATGATCCGAGTCGCGCCCCTCGGCCTTAGATGACTGATTCTTCGGTATTTCACGCGATTGTTTTTTTTTCCAGGCTGGGTCCTCAGCTATCTACAATTTTGCCGGATTAAGCTCGGGTGAATTTCCGTTTCAATATAAAGTGACTGCTTGCGTCGTAATCTGTTGAAGTAAGAATGTCTGTTACTGTTACTGAACCAACCCTTGAGCTTAAGCTTGTCGGTGTGAAGAATCCTACCTCGTACAAAGACCAGCCTGAGTACGATGTTAAGGTTACCCGAAGCCTCCCAAATGAAGTCATTGAAGCCCAGTCGGCAAAGTTTTTTGAAACGAAACACGGCGACTGGCGGGACGACCTTGTTAGGGATGGTTTTGCCATTATCAAGAATGCCGTTCCAAGAGAGCGTGCACAAGAGTATCAACAAAGAGCTTTCAAGTGGATGAAGAGTTTTGGAAACGACAATTTGGATTTCAACGACCCTGAAACCTGGAAGAAGGAGAACATGCCTCCAATGGAGGCCAGCATCAATGTGTTCACTTCAGACGGTGTTAATCACGAGAAATTCATGTGGGAGGCTAGAATGGAGCCTGGTGTCGTGGATGCCTTTGAGAAAATCTGGGGCACTGACAAGTTACTTGCATCTTTTGACGGTTTGAACGTGACCTTCCCAGGCCGCAAGGACGTTCCTCGCAAGGCCCCTTGGCCACATTTTGACCAATCTCCTTTCAAGAAGGGTCTTCACTGTGCTCAGGGAATCATCAGTCTTAGTGACCACGGTCCAGAAGATGGTGGACTGGTTGTCTACCGCAATTCGCATAACCTCTTTAACGAGTTTTTCAGAACCCAAGTTCCAAAAGAGGAGTGGGACGAGTTCAACTGTTACGAGCTCTCTCAGGAGCAGCTAAAATGGTTCCTCGACAATGGCTGTGAAGAAGTGAAGGTCAACTGCGAGGCTGGAGACCTGATCATCTGGGACTCCAGAACCTGTCACTGGGGAATGGAGCCAACGGATAAGGGAGAAACGATTCGTACCGTGATCTACTCCTGCTTTACTCCTGCCAGCTTTGCTACTGAGGAAGCCTTGGAAAGAAAGAAGGACATATTCGAGCACTGGCTTGGTACTACTCACTGGCCTCACACTGACTTGGTGGCCACTTCTAACAGAAAGACTCGCAAGTTCGAGAGAAAGGAGCCACTTGAAAAGCCAGAATTTACAGATAAGCTCCTTAAATTTGCCGGTGTCAAAAGATACTAGAATAGAATGTATGTTATTAAATGCTAATTTTTTTGAAACCCGTATGTAGTGGTCATGCTCTCGGTCCTGTAGTCCTTGTACATTTCCAGATGCTGTGGATCGTTGACCGTGAGCTCGCCCAAGAAATCCTGGCAGACGCTGTGATCCATACCGACCACCAACAACATTCCCCCCTTATTAAGGAACTCTTGAGCCACTGACTCGTATCCGTTCTTACCTCCAGTCAGAGCATGTTGCACAATGTTAGCTCCAGCCTGGGCACCCTGTCTATACGCCCAACCTGCAGTCTTCACGAGGGGAAGATCAACAATATCCCCGACGACGAAGACGTGTGGGATGATACTTCCGTCGGTCGTCTTCATCTCGTACTCGTTTGTCACGAGAACCTCGCCACTGGAGCTGAAAACATTGGGAAAGGTGTTCTTCAGGAAGTCAACATTGTTGCGCTTGAAGTTGCACCAGAAATTAAGATCGCTAGTCAACGTGCGTCCGTCCGTAGTTATTAATGTGTTCGTTTTCTCGTCTTCAGACTGAATTCTCGTGTTAAGTAAAACCTCAACTCCGGCTTTCTTTAGGAAGTCCAAAGTAATCTCCTTGAACTTCTCCCCCACCAACGGCTCTGGAGGTAACGTGGAGTGCGGATGCACCAAGATCACGTGCTTGTCTGGGAATTGGTGTTTGATCTCACCCGAAAGCTCGATCCCCAAAGCTCCACCTCCAATTACAACCATTTTGTTGGCATCCTTGATCTTCTGTGTTGACGCAGTCATCTCTTCAGAGAGTTCTTCTTTATTCGAGGAGAGTGGATCAAACGGCCAGTTCCGCGACCGTCCGGTTGCAACAACGCAATAGTCAAACGGAATATCCTCTGTCTTGGGAGTTTCCGAAGAGACATACTTCTCAGGGAGCTTGGACTTGTAGACGTTAGACAGCGAGCATTTAGCGACTTTGTCACCAAGCTCAGTCACATGGCCTTGAACGAAATGTAACGACACATTTGGGTTGTACTGAAGAGTTTCTCCAAGAAGCCCTATATGCGGCTTGTCGCCATTTTCGCTGCGAAGTACTTTCTTGACATCGAAGTCTGCATCGTGAACTTTGACGGTGTCCCAGTAGATATTAGCCTTTTCGTAGGAACCAAAGGTAGTGACCGCGAACTCGGGATCTAGCACAGCCTTAGGAATCCCGAGGATGTTCAACATTCCGAGTCGAGGCTCGATCATTGTGACATGGAACTTCTCTGTGACACTCTGGGTCTTTTGTATTATGCTCTTGATTGCGGCAAGACCGCCGTATGAGCCACCGATAACCAGGATCCGAGGCATGTTCGATCTCTAAACGTCAAAATTTGAATCGCATATATAGGGTTTTTTCACTCCGATATATCCATTATGGATCCCAAAGCGTGAAAATGCCGAGCCGGATTTACTTAAGGTCGTGCAGCTCCGGAATAACTCAAGATCGACGCGTCGGCGACGCAGAGTTTTCCTGGAGATCACGAGCGATGAAAATCGCGACGGTCCTTGCCGTGCGCGTCGAGAGCGACTAAAATTTCCAAATACGGTCGCAAGACCGGGGTCACATTTAAAGGTGGACATCCCCCACCTTGGCCCTCATCATGACCAACATCTCTCTACCAAACCCTTCGCTCCAAGTCACAGCAGACCACCGCCTGGAAGTCAAGGAATCCCCAGTTGAAAAGCCGGGCCCGGGCCAAGCTTTGATCCACGTCAAAGCCACGGGAATCTGTGGTTCGGATGTGCATTTCTGGAAACACGGCCAAATTGGTGAACTCAAGGTTTTAGGAAACTGTATCTTAGGTCACGAGGCCGCTGGTGAGGTCATTGAGATTGGAGAGGGCGTCACAAATGTCAAGGTTGGAGACAGAGTCGCTATAGAGCCACAGGTTGCATGTGGTGAGTGCTTCTTATGTGTCCAGGGAGACTACAATTTGTGTCAGGAAGTCGACTTCCTGGGTGTTTACCCTTGCCATGGAACCATGCAGCGTTTTAGAATCAACAACGCTAAGACTCTGTTCAAGATTCCTGATAACATGTCTTTTGAAGAGGGTGCTTTGGTGGAGCCATTAAGTGTTGCATACCACGGAATCGAGAACGCAGATCTCGAGCTCGGTAGAGGTGCCATGATCTGTGGTGCTGGACCTATTGGTCTTGCCACTTTGGTTCTGGCAAATGCTTCTGGTGCAGCCCCACTGGTGATTTCCGATCTTTCGCCAGAAAGATTGGCTTTTGCCAAGAAGCTGATCCCAAGAGTTCAAACATATCAAATTGACATGAAGAAGTCGTCACAGGAGAATGCCGCAGGCATCCGTAAGCTCTTCGGTCCTACTGAGGCTGACGCTCCACCTAGAGTTCTTGAGTGTACTGGTATCGAGTCAAGTATCATCACCGGTGCCTACGTGGTCAGGAGAAGCGGAACTTTGATGATCATTGGTGTCGGAAGAGATACAATCAATAACTTCCCATTCATGCACTTGTCCTTGGGAGAGGTGGATGTCAAGTTCATCAATAGATACCACGAATCGTGGCCAGCTGTCATCAGACTTATCAGCGAGGGTGTTATCGATGTGAAGCAGTTCGTCACTCATCGTTTCCCTCTTGAGAAGGCAGACGAGGCCATTGCTTTCTCTAGTGATCCTAAGAATGGCAGCATCAAGGTTATCATTGAGGATAACGTTAAGGTGTTGTAGTTAGAATAAAATAATTACAATATGAACGACAGTAGACGAAAAGCTATAGATAATAATAGTGCTCTTTAGACTTAGTAAAATAAACACTAATGCTAAAAAAAGTATTTTTCAGTACATCTAAATAAAGGTAGGAATCTTGGCCCAGTCCCATGGGTCGTTAAATCTGAGACCTCTGTCCAAGGAAGCAATAGCGGCAAGCTCCTCCTTGGTAAGATCGAAATTGTTGATCAACAAGTTGGCCTTCAATCTCTCGACTCTGTTGGACTTTGGAATGATAGCCAGGCCTCTTTGGGTGGCCCATCTAAGCAGCACAGCAGCCGGAGTCTGGTCATATTTCTTGGCAATCGACGTGACTGTTTCGTGCTCAAACAAGTTCACGGCTCCAGTTGCGGCAGGGTTCTTCAACTCGAGGAAAGACTGTGGACCGAAAGATGAGTATGCAGTAACAACAATACCCTTCATCTGAGCGTACTCGACCAGCTTCTCCTGGACAAGGTATGGGTGATGTTCGATCTGCAACACAGCTGGCTTGATACGGCAAACCTTGAGCAATTCCTGGATAAGGACACCCTGGAAGTTGGAGATACCGATGGTCTTAATCAATCCTTCGTCAACACACTCTTCGAGGGCAGCGTAAGTCTCAAAGACAGAAACCTCTTCCAAGACAAAGTTGTCACCGTCTCCACAGTAAAAGTGGGGTGGGTAGACCTCCTCAATTGGCACGAACTTCTGGGAGATTGGGAAATGCATGTAGTAAATGTCCAGGTATTCCAAGCCAAGATCGCTCAAGGTACGTTTCAAGGCCTTCTTGACGTTCTCCTTGGCGTGGAAAGTGTTCCAAAGCTTGGAAACAACAACGAGCTCCTCTCTCTTGACAATCCCGTCGTCAATAGCCATCTTGATTCCTTGGCCAACCTCGACTTCGTTGTAGTAGTCAGCAGCACCATCAAAGAGACGGTAGCCAGCCTTAATGGCCTCGTAGATCATCTCAGCACATTGGTCGTTTCCGACCTTCCAGGTTCCGAAACCGATCTGGGGGATCTTGGTACCGTTGTTCAGAGTAAGCAGTGGGTTAGACATTTCGATAACTTTCACTGCGATCACGACTAGATTAATATAGTGGTGCAGGGCGGCGGGGTCTGCGTCTATATATTCCGAAAATGGAATTTGTTGCCCCACGGACGTCTGGTGCGCTGAAAATCTGGGGTAACCCGGAGACGCAGTTGGCCATACTTCGGCTCGCCACGACTTCTACAATCTCTTATATCTGCCTAACAGGTAGAAGTTACGCGAGGGTAACCTGCTAGAAGCCCCTTTAGACCGGCAGAGACACAATGCGATCTACACAATAACAAGACAAAAAGCAAAGTGCGGGGCCCCACAAATTCTGTTGGCACCAGTATAAATTGCTTCCCGGCCCCCAGTGAGACCCCCTAATGTTTTTGGGATTGAGAGGCCAGAAATTAGGGCGCGCCGTTGCTTTTGTGGCAGGTGTCGGTTTTTTTTTATTTGGATATGACCAGGGAGTCATGGGAAGTCTTCTAACACTTCCATCCTTCATTGACACCTTCCCTGAGATGGATACCGTGAGCGAGTTTCTAACTGCTGCCGAGAAGAGTCATAACTCTACTATTCAGGGTGTGGCTGTTTCCCTTTACGAGGTTGGATGTATGATTGGTGCTCTTGCTACTATATTCTTCGGTGACCGTCTTGGTCGTACTAAGATTGTTTTCTATGGTTCCATCATCATGGTCATCGGTGCTATTATTCAAACGTCGTCATTTAGTCTGGCTCAGTTTATTGTCGGTAGAATTATCACGGGTGTTGGAAATGGTTTCATCACAGCTACGCTGCCAATGTGGCTCTCCGAATGTGCCAAGCCTGAGCAAAGAGGACCTTTGCTTATGCTTGAAGGAGTGGAGGTCACCGGCGGAATTGCGTTGTCGTACTGGATAGACTTCGGTTTCTACTTCACTAGTGGAGACATTTCATGGAGATTTCCTATTGCCTTCCAAATCATTTTTGCCTTCGTTCCAATCTGTCTGGTGTTGCAAATGCCCGAATCTCCTAGATGGTTGATCAAGAAGAACCGTATTGATGAAGGAAAATTGGTGTTTTCATGCTTGTTCGATGAGGATGTTGATAGCGACTATGTCAATAATCTCACTGCAGAGGTGGTGGTGTCGATCGAGATGGACAACAGCGGAAAGGGTGCGTTCAGAAAGGTGTTTACAAACGGCCGCGAAAAGCATTTCCACCGTGCCATGCTCGGATACTGGAACCAGGTCATGGGCCAGCTATCGGGAATCAATATCATCACTTATTACGCCGGAACTATCTACGAGACTTCTATTGGCCTCTCATCGTTGAACTCGCGTATCTTGGCAGCTGCTAATGGTACTGAGTATTTCATGGCAGCCTGGTTTGCATTTTTCACGATTGAAAAGTTTGGACGCCGGAAACTGATGTTGTGGGGAACTATTGGTCAATGTCTCACCATGGGAATTCTGACAGGGTGTGTTTGGGCCGTGCAGAATGGAAATACCAAGGCAGGTATAGCTGCTGCTGTGTTCCTGTTTGTTTTCAACTCGTGCTTTGCAGTTGGATGGCTGTCCATGAACTGGCTTTACCCTGCAGAGATTACAGCATTGTCTACTAGATTACCTGCAAATGCGCTCAGTACGTCTGCGAACTGGTCGTTCAATTTCATGGTGGTGATGATCACCCCAATCGCTTTCAACAACCTCAGATGTTACACATATCTTCTTTTCTGTGCCTTCAACTTCGTGATTGTTTTTGTGGTGTACTTCATGTACCCAGAAACCAAGGGCCGGTCATTGGAAGAGATTGATCTATTTTTTGAGAAGTCTAACCCATGGAGACCGTGGGACGTGGTTAAGATCGCTCGTGAAACCCCATACAGTCATACTGGTGTCGATGAATTTGATGCTCTCGAGAGGCTCCAAGAGAAGGATGCAAGCTCTCACATTGAAAATACAAGCATGGATCTGGAATAGATATATAAATTTTTTGTACAACTTAAATCGATTGAATCTACTTAGTCGCCCTTAATTTGTAAAAGTTGGCACGGGGTTGGGTGTACACAGCTTTTTTCCGTTCAATTTATGCGTTCGAACGGCACGCTATTCACTCCAATCGTGTTTTACTTGGCAACTTATAGCCGCAATGTGTATGGAATTTTATACCTAAAAGTGACATCAATCAATATTGCATTTAGATGTCTATAGGCCGGACCGAGACAATTGTAACGCCGCCAAACACTTCCCTTTTCCTTGGGTAATACTTGATCTGCTAATATACATGATCAGCTCAAGCATTATGGAGAGTAACATACAGCCGCTTCCTGAAAAACATTTACCAGTTTTTCAACACATCAAGTGGACAATGTCTGTTGAGATCCTCATACTTTGCTGGATATCATACAGCTTGTTTCACTCGATTGTGCTGTGAATTTAAGTGCTGCTCAATGAATGAGGAACTACGGTGAAGTTTCAGAACTACATGAAACATTTGGTGGATGAGTACACCAACTACTTATCCTCGACAATTTCTGACGCCAGGCCGTTCAAATTAATAGTCTCATTGACTTTATTACTTTCTGCCAAGCAGTCCTTTGTCACTTGGTAACATAATTCAAGTAATCATAGCTGGGGCATTTTTAATCGAATCTGCTAGGTTTTTTTTTTCAGCCAAATCTGAATCCGTTATCACTTCCCAAACGGGTATATCAGACGCTGTGCGCACGGGGTCAAAATCTGCACAAGATATATAACTCGTTGCTCGACCAGAGTACGCTTTGACAATAAAGAGGTCAACAACAACGCGAATAAATGGTTTGTAGGCTTACAAACTGAACCCAATAAGTTGACCATCATGCTACAATATGCGTAATTTGTTTCTGGCTACCAAACGAAAAGTCATGTGATTAATTACAAAATTACAACGACCTCCTAACGACTTTCCGTTCAATGGCCCTGCAGTGTCGTACTTCAGAGCGGTCTTAAACATCCTTGCATTGTACTTGAAGACTTGAGTGCAGAATGCTTATTTTATGGTCCATGAGATGTCGTTTAAATGATAAATACCATGAGATCGTGGGAGGATCTGAAGTTGTTGATTCGAAGACTTCTTCTTTTAACACAAAGTAAAACGAGACTCAATCACTTCTACGTAGTTTGTAGTTCTAATTTTGTCACTTCAAATAAGAACATGAGGAAGGCAGACATGATATTCATGTTCCTAGAATTTATCTCTACGAACTGCAGTAATACGAATCTGAGTAAAATATGGGGCAAGCACACAAGATTTTGGAGTTGGAGAAACTGGCGTTTCTTTCAGCCTTGCTTTAACCCCACTCGCCATTAAGACGTTGTCTGGCACATCTCGCAATTTTTTTCAGCGGTACACATTCCTAAAATAGTGTGGCTCTCGATAAGATATAATGAAGCGACAATCTCAAAGCACTTTAAAAATAATGCGTTCGAGAATTGACAAAAAGACTGTTTTGATTACAGGTGCTTCTTCGGGAATTGGTCTTGAAACTGCTCGGGCTTTTGCTGAGGAGGCTCGGGGTGATTTTAAGCTCATTCTGACAGCACGAAGAGTTGAAAAACTTGCAGAAGCTAAGGCTGAGTTTGAGAAGCAATACGAGAATATCAAAGTCTACACCGCTGGTCTTGATATCAGCAAGCCAGATCAGATAAAAAATTTTGTGAAGAACATCCCTACTGAGTTTACTGAAATTGATATTCTCGTCAACAATGCTGGTCTTGCCCTCGGTAGAGACCCAGTGGGAACGATAGATGTGACTGACATCCAAGTCATGCTCGACACCAACGTGCTCGGTCTGATCACTCTAACACAAGAGATTTTGCCCGGGATGATGAAGAGAAATCGTGGGGACATCATTAACGTGGGATCCATTGCCGGTAGAAACCCATACCCTGGAGGAGCTATTTACTGCTCTACAAAGGCTGCTGTCAAGTTTTTCACCCGAAGCCTTAGAAAAGAGGTTGCTGATACCAAGATCCGAGTCATTGAGGTGGCTCCAGGTGCTGTAAAGACCGAATTCTCCATTGTTAGATTCAAGGGTGATCAGGAGAAAGCAGATGATGTATACAAGGACAAAGACCCTCTTGTGGCTCAAGATATCGCAGACTTCATTGTCTATGCATGCACAAGAAGGGAGAATGCAGTTATTGCAGAGGCGGTCATTTTCCCAAGCTACCAAGCGTGAAGAGTCAGTTGAAGTTTGTAATAATCAGTACTCATTACTTAAAAATCGCTTGCGAAAGGCATTAATTTTTCTGAATAATGGCATGGTTGCTTTTGACCTGCTTTCGTATGTTTAGGTATTGAAGTTAAACGGCTTCTTACTTTCTCTCCTAGGATAACTGATTAGCATTGGAGGTTTGTCTGTTCATTTGCAAAATGAATTTACTACGTATGTTGGGAATTTAAAATACATTGAAAGGCTTGCTTTTGACAACCGGTCTCTTCTTTTCAGATGACGTTTTTACTGATCAGACTACAAAACTCCATCTAACTCTTTAGTTCGCTCGAAGTTGCTTTTAGTACCTAAAATTCAGGATCAATAATTGAGCGTGGTAGGTTCAGCATTCATCACATCTGGTTAATGGATCTGATTTTGTATGACTATGTTTGCCCCGATACCACTGTTGCTTTCACGTCGTGTATCAGGGCATTACTGATGCTCTATGTACAAATCAGGCATAAGACGCTGATGTCACGAAGTATAAATGGTTAACTTCATCCACATGAACGCTTTATGAAGTTTAAGGTTGTGTCCCATCGCTGACTGGGTGGTGTCAATCGTCTCTTCGGTATTAGTACAAGCTACAGCACATTGGAATAGTGCTGCATTGTTAATTCAAGCCAGAAGTGCCACATCAAACCCTGGAGATCCTCATATTCAGGTGTACAAGCTCTGGACCACCTAAACACAATTTTATGATGGCCAAAATCAGCCCATACTTCCAACATCAGCATTCACTAGGTCAAGCCTAGTGTATATTTCATAAGGCCAGGTTAATTGTCTCCTGTTGAAAATCAAATCCACCATTTGGGAATTTGAGTTAAAGAGGAATCGAATCTTGGTTAGGTATGCAGAATAAGGCGGATCCTGCCGCCATGTGCTTACCAACTTAATATGGTATTTCGCAAATAGCGCAATTCATTTCCGTGATAAGTTGTTGTGTATGGTCCGACTGGAATTTTATCGTCGGATCTGCAATCCGAAAGTATCTTATCGGCTGTTATCTTATCAGGTCTCAACTTTACTATCGAATATAAAAGGATCTACACTCCTTGGAAATTAGTCATGACGAATGAAAAAGACAATGCCACTGTTGAGGTGTTTGAAGACATCAGCACTTCAGATGAGCTATTCGATCTCTATATGGAGTCGAAACAGTATCCGCAAGAGCAATTGGAGAAAGACTCTGCGAGAATCCGCCGCAAGTCAGATTTTCAATTGATGCCATTGGTAAGTTATCACTTGTCAATCTAACTCCAGCTCATGTTCACCTATTTATTATCTTTCTTGGACAAACAAACACTGAACTACTCGAATGCGTATGGATTGCAGGCAGATAACCATATGACAAGCGATGACTACGCTTGGGTAGCAAGTGCTGCAAATTTTGGATACCTAGTCGGAGCTTATCCGTTCAACTTCATTCTCCAGCGCTATCCAGTGGGAAGGACATTGTCTGTTCTCGTTTTTGTTTGGGGTGCTATTTGTATGGCTACAGCTGGGGTCAAGAGTTTCTCTGGACTATTTGCTGCCCGTTTTTTCTTGGGAATGGTCGAGGCTGTTATTGCTCCGGCTTGTATGGCCCTAACTGCTCTATTCTATAACAGGGAAGAACAATCTCTGAGGATGTCACTCTGGCTGGGTGTGAATGGAATTGCCTTGATTCTTGGAGGTCTTCTGGCCTGGGGATGTGGCCATTCTAATGCTTCAATTGCATCTTGGAAACTGATTTACTTAGTTGTTGGTGGTATCACTACTCTTTGGAGCATTCTGCTGATGTTCATTCTACCAGACTCCCCCAGAAATGCTAAAATGTTCAATCATTACGAGAAGGTGGTGATTGTGCATAGGATTGCCAAGAATAGCAGTGGAGCCAAAAATGGACAGTATAAGATGTACCAAATCAAGGAAGCTTTCCTGGATCCAAAGTCATATTTCATTTGGACAATTCAATTTGCTTTAGGCTTGCTCAATGGTGGAGTCTCGAACTTTCAGTCTGCTTTATTTAAAGGTTTTGGATTCACTGGTCTACAGTCCACGAAGTTGCAAATGGTTGGTGGTGCTTTTGAGTTTATTTCATGTGTTTGTTTCGGTTACATTTCCTCGAACGTCAAACATACTCTGTTGTTGTGTATCTCTCTGGCATCTATCCCCAGCCTCTGTGGTCTCATTGGTATTACAGTTATTCCACTAGAACATAAATATAACTTGGCGGCTTGCTGTTGGTTGCAAACAGTTTTTGGGGCAAGTATTATTTTGTCGTGGTCAGAGCCGTCTATCAATGTTACCGGTCATACCAAAAGATCTGCAGTGCTTGGGTTTAGTTTCGTGCTCTACGCTGCTGCCAATATCATCAGCCCACATTTCTTTTACGCGGAAGATTCGCCTCGGTATCACAGGGCTTGTATCGCCATGATGACATGTTATAGCTGGGTTATACTTTGTCCGCTAGCAATGGCAGCATATTTGTACTACGAGAACAAAAGCAGAGACAGGAAGGGCTACAAAATTGTTGACAGAGACGAAGCTTTGGCTGGATTTGAGGATAAGACGGATTTCGAGAACAAAGGTTTCCGGTATCTGTTGTGACCTGTATAGCTCGGGGTGTTATAATCGTGGGATATATGATATGGATATATATACTCTTCGTATGCTTTAAGTAAGTTTAAAAATTGCACTTTATTGATTCTCAAGGGATCATCATATATAGAGAAGTTTTGTTCTTGGGCACAATTCCCACCATCTAGATTGGGGAAGTACACGAAAACGATGTGGCTGGAGTTGTAGCAAAAATTGCCTTCATATACTCAACGGATCCGTATAATCCCAAACCAGCAAAAGACAATGACGCAAGCGTCAAAAGAATGTAAAAAATAGTTCTGTGCCAATTCTTTTTGAATCCAAGAGACACAAACTGTGAGAATGGCTTTCTATATCCACTGACCTCCATGGTAAGTGGATCATAGCTATCAATTGCCTCAACATTAGCTTTGATATAGGATGCCCAGATATTAAACCAATAAGGGATCACATAGGTTAGTGGGATCATAGTCAGAGCGGAAGTGAAGGCAGAAATCGAGGCCACATTTGGCACACCTGTTGCAATGATATAAACACAAATCCAAATAAAAATAGTGGTCAGAATCCAAAGGGTAGTACCCTTCTTCGAGTGGAAATCAAGATCTTTAAAAATCCTTGGGAAATAATTTTTGTATGCAATCTTGGTAGAAACATGTCCGTAAAGAACACTCTGAATTGCACCAACAAGGAAAGTGATAAAACCCAAGCCCTTCATGGCAGAGATGTTGGCAATTCCAAACACTGATGGAGAGTTAGAAAACTGTCCCTGTTTCGAGTAAATGTAATTTCCGTAGATCAAGTACATCATTAGAATCAATGCTTGAGCGAGAATCATTGTTTTCCAGAAATCCCAAGGTCTTCTCATCTCAGACAAAATTTCTGGGAACACCACGGAACCAGCAAAAACGTATGAGATGTTAGAAACAGCCACTAATTTGTTAACAAGCGACTGAGGTGCCACAATGTACGTAACGATTGTGTCTGGATCAAGACCTAGAAGATTTTTTGCATTTTGCCAGTTAGGTTCGCCGATGTAGCCCATTTGAACAAAGAGACCAATATAATTGAAGAATGACACAACAAGACAGAACTTGCCAATGTTGTTGAATGATTTGAAACTCGAGATCAATCCCAGTCCAGCGCAGAAAGCAACCAAAAGACCTGTCCAGCAGTATCTGGTCTCCTGTAGAATAACAACACCCTCCAAAGCTGTGATTCCAACGTTAGCGGCAGTAAGAACCATAGCGATTATTTGCAGAAATATCACAATCTCTTTCCACACCTCCCCACCGAGAATGTGCCCTATATCAGCAAGTGTCTTGATCGGATACTCCGGCGAGTCAAGTAGCAAGAAGATCCACCAGGTAATTCCACCTGCCAGCAGGGTTAGAAAGAAACAAACAATCAAAACAAGGTTTCCTGGAACATAGCCAACCAACGAAAGCGAATTTGGAACCAGCGTAGCACCCATAATCTCAGAAGTTAAGAGACCAGCACCAACAAACCAGTTTGTGGTTCTGATCGAGAGCTTCCCGTCAGTCCATTTCGGATAGTCATCAGTAGCTGGCTCGAGGCTCTTGATTTTTAAAGTTTTGAAGATCCAGTTATGGAACCAGCCGAGACCAGCTTCATTCTTAACATCGTCATACTGTTGCTCCATATATCTCTGAGCATAAAACATCCGTGTCACCACAGATGGCTCTCTAGGAACTGATTTCCCCGAAGAAACACTTGTAACGTCGATACCGACGCTTCCTTTCTCTACTTTCGATTCCATATTAAAGACCTCCACTGGAAGTTACGATACAGATATAGTCTCGAAATTCCGAGCTAACGGTTGCGCAGCGATTTTGCAGCCAGCGTGACTTTAGATAAGAACCGAGCCGCACAATCATGTTGTATCTAGTATAAAGATCTTATCAATTCGCGAACATAATATTTATTCGCGGTGATAGGGATATTTCTTTATAAACTTCTCGTTTTTCGCTATTTATTCGCGAATGAGAGTAACTGTTGCCTGTCACGGGTGCCGTCAGAAAAAGGTTAAGTGTGTACATGATGGACATGCTCCTTGCCAGTCGTGCAAGCTCAGGGACCTAGAATCTCAATGCGTGCTTTACTCGACCCAAGAATTTCGCAAGATACGAGGAGGAAATGCATTACTCTTACGAACAGAAATAGGAAAGGTCGAATTCTCGGCCGATATTGTTGCGAAATGCATAGAATGCACAGGGCAGCATCATCCTGAGCTGATTTTTTTAAACTTTCCGAGAACGCAAGATCTGATTCCTATCTTGGATGAGGTGGTCATCCTTGGACTCTGTGCTCTGAGTGCTCCATATGTCGGGCAAGCACTTGGTTATTCCCCCTCCGAGCTTAGATCATGCTTTGAAAATAGGTTAATGGGTAAGGTCGATGAGAAATCAAACATTGATTATCTGAGCGTGCTGCAGGCAAGCATTCTTTTACTCTTATTGAATTGGCAGACTGGAAAAACGCAGAAGGGATATCTTTTCGGCGGGTTTGCAGAAAGAGTATATTCGATGCTGACACGACAAAGGAATGACTGTCAAAACTTCTTAGAACACGAAGTTTATGTGCGAACACTATGGTCCTACCAACTTACCTGTCTCTCGTTGCGAGAGGAAACTTCTGACGAATGTCAAGCAAGGCTTTTTAAATATAGATTGCCATTAGCTAAGAATGATGTTCTTTTCCGCCAGGTGGGAGAAGACAAGTACCTTCAGGATATGGATGTTTCCTCCACCAGCAATCTGTTTTCATTATTTGTGTACATCACAGATATATGGACGGATTGCAGCGCGTGGATTTTCAAGGGAGGAAGAAATTACTACAAAGAAGCACCTTGGGACCCAAACAGCAAATGGGCAAGATTGAACGATCGAATCAACTCTTTTGAAGCACAGCTGGGTACGAAGCAAAAATTTACTATGGACAATCTCCATGCTTATGTCGCTCTTGGGGAGGGAACCATATTTTGCTATCTTCATCTGGTCTCGTTTATCTCCAAGGTGTTGATCCGAAGAAATTACTTCCCGTTTGTTCCTTCTGATGAGATGGGTCCCAAGGGTCCTCGTGAACTTGCACCCGAACTCAGGCACGCCCCTCCAAACTGGTGGATCGAGAACGCTCGGATTGTGTTTGAAACATCCCGACAAATCGCCCTACTGGTGAGGGAATGCGAAAAATGCAACAACTACTGTTGTAACTCTTTCTCTGGGTTTGCTGTACTTAGTGCTGCATCAATGCTGATGTACCTTAGCTACTTTCCTTCTTATGACCTAACTTTCCAAAATGCTCTTGTCTACTACCAGTATTGCGTCAGCTTCTTGCAATTCTATAAGGAGCACTGGGAGCTAGGTTCATACTATTTTGATTTCCTCCAACAGACAAGTCGAATGTTCAAAGCGGCATCAAACAATAGAGTCGCACTTTCAAGCATCTCCGCGTTTGAAAACATGAATGATGAGCTCCTTGATGTTGCAAATGTCGCTGCACCATTACCAAAATCAGAGAGGTTGCACATTGAAAATCTGATAGAATCCCCCTTGACACGTACCCCTGCGGAAGAGCCCGACTGGTCGCTTGCTAACATTGCATGGGACTACAACTGGAACAGTTTTGGAAGTCTATTGTTTGAGAACATATAAGACGAGTCATCTATATATTCCTACAATTTTAATGGTTCTAAATTTTTGACCACTCGGGCAGGCACTCCAAGGACAAGACTATTACTTTCGATATCCTTAGTAACCACAGCCCCAGCCCCAACTATTACATTGTCACCTAATCTGACACCTGGAAGAACAGTAACGTTGGAGGCAAGCCAGCAATTATCACCAATGACTACTGCTCTTGAATAATCTACTCCATCAACCCGTCCTTGGACACTGACAGGGTGATCGGCAGTGGTGATGGTCACGTTTGGACCAATCAAGCAATTGTCTCCTATCAAAATGAGCGAGGTATCGAGTAACACGACATTAGCGTTCACATAGAGATTATCTCCTGCCAATACGTTGAATCCGTAGTCCACAGAAAGTGGAGTCTCGACGGTGATAGTATCACCGCATTTCCCAAATATTCTCTTGATCTGGGCAGTTCTAGCAGACTTATAATCATGTATATTTTGGTAGTCACCCAGTTTCATGTTTTGGAGCCCAACACATAGCTCTGTCGACTTGATCCTTGCTAGTTCAAGCTCTTCAACATAGGAATCGTAGCACATTCCCGAAATCATCTTATCATATTCTGGTGTGTCTGGTATATTTCGTATATTTTCCCTAGCAATCTGAATAAGCTCATGATTGAGCTTTTGTGCTGGAGCTACCATCACTGTATTTTACTCAGCCAAATGTCTGCGTTTATTTTTTTAGCAGCCTGTACTCGAGATTATATTACGTGTATTCAGCATCTTATCGTGAGATCAATAATCTCGGGATTATTTGCGAGCTGCAATTATTTGAGGAGACCCTATTCATGACTGGTATTTCCAAGTTTACATATATATGTACAATCCAGACTCGATACATCTCAATGGTAGCTGATAATTTGAAAGTATAAGATACTCAGTCTCAGGTTTCCATTTCAACCGCCTCAAAGTTTGAGTTATGCTGAATTACCCCTGATCACATCTAAAAAGTTTCCGCGGAGCAGATTTCGAAAGTCTTTGGCCACCGCAGCGATATTTGATCTGACGAGAGCCCCAGTGGGTCTTGAAAAGAGTTCGTCAATCTCTTCCAATGTACGTCCCTTGGTCTCAACAACAAAAAATAGCTGATATATCCAGCCAAAAACTGCTATTCCACCGTAGAACCCGAGAGTTAGACCTGTATTTGTGAACGCATTCCACATATCGGTAAAGTTATAGGTGATAATAAATGCCCACAGGTACAGGCCAGCAGAGGTGACTGTCATGCCGTATGATCTAAGGTAGGTCGGATACACTTCTGACGGAACCACCCATGTCAGACAGGCATAGGAGCCAAAGAAAGCCTCATACATAATAAGACCTGTAAGATAGAGACCCATTGATGAGGAAGAAGTTAGAGGGAATTGATAGCCGATCCCGATGAGTAGCAAGCCAATAAAAAATCCGGGGAGCATCGAGTTGGCCCAAAAACGACGACCACAATAATCCATAAACAATATTGCTGGGATAGTTCCAATCAACAAAGAACCTCCACCCACAAGTGACATGAAAACAGAGTTCTTTTCATTGAATCCAATGGATGCCATTAAAGTTGACATATAGTACATCACTGCATTGCATCCGGTGAACTGACCAAGAAAGATCATAATATTGGCATAAACAAGTGAACGCCTTGCTCTTGGCACGGTTATAAAGTCAAGCCATTTATGCCTTGACGAGGCGTGGGCATCTTCAGATTTCTCAACTTCCAAGGAGTATAGCATATCCATAAACTCCATCTTATTGCGGGTTTCAGACATGTCCCTGAGTCTGCTCCAAATATTATAAGCGGCACCAACCTTGTCCTTATGAACAAGGTACCGTGGTGACTCAGGCAAGAAGAACATGCCAACAAACAGAATGGTGGAAAAAAACAGCGAAGAACCCAGAATAAATCTCCATGCGCCGTCTAGAGTGTAGAACATGGCAGCTATAGCAAAGCCAAAAACCTCTCCCAGCGCTATATTGAATTGGTATAACGACACCAAATTACCTCGAATCTCTGTCGGTGTACACTCTGAAACATATGCTGGGATGATAGACTCCAACCCAATACCAAATCCAATGAAGAATCTTCCAGCATATAGTCCTTCAAGGTTTGGAGTAGCCGCACACAAAATACCTCCAATAGTATATGAGACACAGGCACACATAATTGAGATCCGTCTTCCCAGAAATTCATTCAATGGAGAGAGTGCAATACAACCTCCAACAGCACCAAGCGGCATGAGAGCACTCACTAACGAGAACTCGTGATCAGTTAGCCCAAGATCAGGAACAAGGGAGACCTTAGCACCAGAGATCAAAGATTGGTCAACTCCAGAAAGCATACCACCAACAGAAGCAAACGCTGCAATCATTACCACCATATGCTTTTCCTTTGTAAAGTTTGGGGTGTAACCAGATTGAAGGACCAGCCTATCCCAAAGACCCTGACTGCGACGAGATTCCTCCCCGAGTAGTTCAAAGCCCCTAAACCTCTCATCAAAGTCAATATCTCCATGTTTCTCAAGTAATTTTAACTTGGCATGGTCATCAAAGATTGAGTGCACAGTTTGCACTCCAAGATCACTTTCCGTAGACATGGAAAATGCGGTGCTTTCGTACCATATTTTATGTTGGTATAGCCGTGAGGGGCAAAGTAGGAAACTTTGTGAGATCTCCATTTTATAGACTAGACTTTCTGCAGGAGGCTTGCACAGCCGACGGAGGGCAAACAACGGGCTAGTGGGGGCATCAATATAATCAGGTTAGCATTAGAGATAAAGCAAGTCTCATCTATATCCAGGCAAGTGGCTGTACCTGATAATTGGAGAAAACCCCGTGACGTTAAATTTAAATTGCTTTAGGCTACTTCACCGACACAAAATGTGCTCTTTTTGACTTTTGAAAATGAGTACTAATTGGCTTAAAGCAGACTTTTCAGTCAAACCGCATTGAATAGAGTTCTCAATTTCACTATACGTGAATCAGGAGTAGTGTTTCGAACTACAGTACATGTAAGTATTTATACAGATAAATACAACCTCATAAACTCTCAATGCTCTCTGGAAAATTGATTCGGTTCTGCATCTTGACCTGATCAAAGATTTTGAGAACTCTAATAGTTGCATCTAGGGGATATGCCTCCGGCTCCAGTAGTCCAGCTTTAATAGATATAGCTGCAACGTTCGCCTCATAGTAATATCCGTGACCTTCAATCGATCCGAGATCCAAAATCTTTCCCTCTGGGTGTTCGTTAGAATGCAGAGTCGCAATGGTTGGTCTTGAAGTTCTGCTGATACGCAGGTACCCCATTTTTCCTTCGATAAGAACACTTTCACTAGGAGATTGGACCTCGAAAGAACCTGTAGCAATTCCAACAGCATTTAGATCGTCAAACACTAGAGTTATTCCTGTAGAAGCATCAATTTCAGGTGAATCTTTCAATGGGATAGACCAACTAACAACTCGTGGATCTTTTGTGGTCTGGGACAAAAGTAAAATGTCCGACCAGGCAATAGAGTAGATCAGATTGTCATACATGACTCCGCCTCCAAGATGAGGATCAAACAGCCTTCCATTGGCAGTAATTTTCTCATTGTGACTCAGATCAGCACTCACCCGATGAATGCTACCAATCAAGTTCTCCTCCACAAGCAGTTTGTATAATCTTTCCGTGGTTGGAAGAAATCTGGTCCATAATCCATGGAGAATAAATAAATTTTTAGAGGCAGCTAGGCTTTTAAGTTTAAGAGCTTGCTCATGGTTCATGGTAAATGTTTTCTCAACTAAAACATGCTTTCCTGCATGAAGGGCTTGTAAGGCTAATGTATAGTGGAATGCATTAGGAGCCGCAATGTAAACAATATCGATCTCTGTGTCAGTAAGGAAGGTAGCATAGCTATCGTATAGGGAAGGTATCCCAGTCAGAGTTTTATCAATCAAATCGACAAATGCCTCTGCCTTAGCCATCGAAGACGTCGAAACAATCGCTTTCAGATTATGCTTCACCTGACTTCCATATTTGAGGTCGGATGGATAATTAGTAAAAACGTCGTTAATCCATTTGGCTGCAAAGCTTCCTAGACCAACTACTCCCCAATTGAGGACAAACGGTGCACTTTCATTCATTCGTCTAATATCAACAGGTGTAATAGGAAGTCGGAAAAATATTGAATTTAATCCGATATTTCTCCACCTCTATTCTCGGCCTTTTTGGCTGTGCAATATTTGACGCAAAAAAACAGAGATCTGATAGGTGTTAGGTCGTTTTTATCTTGACAGAAATACTGTCTAAGGTGAGAAAATAGATAGCTAATAAAGAATTTCTCAACATCAAATACTTAAAATAAAGCTGTAAATCGATTGTTCATTTTAGGATTTCCCACAAATTTTGAATGCCAATTTTCAGGTAGATTCGGTAGCCACCACGCTGATTTTTATTTTCGAGGCCTTTTTTTGATTTTCTTCAATTTCAGGCCACTGCAATTCATTATCAGTAGCTACATCTTCGTATGCATCCGATTTGACAGTCCAGCAAATATAGGTAACCACAGGAACAACAAGCCAGAACGAACCTGCTGCAACAGCGAGGTTTGTCATGTCGCTGCTATTCACCACTCCCACAACGTATGAAAATGTTCCACCAAGCGCAACAAAGCACCGAATTATACCGGAGATATGCGAAATCTCTACGGAGTTGAAATGGTAAACACCAACTATCCAAAATAGCCAGTTGTACACAAACTCACATGGAATGCTAAAAATTTGCATCGGAACGTATGTGTTGTAATAATATCCTCCTGTAGACCAATCAAGAGTCTCCAGACTGTGTTTTAACACGTAGTCTTGTACAACAAATGCCCAGATATAGTAGGCAGTCATGAAGAGTACGATAATTGCCCAAGGAAGTCGTGCTCTCCACCGTATATCAATAGTTTTGTTGTCTAAGAAAATTCCGCCCATTATATCAACCACACATCCAATTAATGCAGTGACCAACACACTTAGTGAGCGTGCTCTCACAGAGAAGTTGTGAGTAAGAAAGTTGCTTTGCCAAGTCTTCCACCACGCATTCGTGAGAAATATAGGCACCAAGCAGATCACTTCTTTACGCTTGAGAAGCTTGAAGTAGTTGCTGAACATTTCCGGAAGTGTTTCCTTGCTAATGTTACTTTCAACCCGGGTTCCATCTCTTCTGATAACCTTTTCAGCTGGTGACAACAGCATAGCAGCAAAAGGACCAGCACATTGGATAGAAAATAGCACAACATAAGTGGTTAAACTGATGCTACCACGCTGATCACCATTACGGTTCAATGCAAAAACAACTGCGCCCGAAATAACACCACCAAACTTGTTCCATAGTTGCCATATTCCGATGAAGACACCGCGCCTTGATTTTTCAGGATAAGTCATCACCACTGCACCTTCAGCTGTCCAGAATGCGGCACCACTGATACCCAAAATAACAGAAGCGACGATAATAAAAACTTGGTCTCCAGTTTTTGTATTGTAGTAGAGGGATGCAGAGTATAGTGCATATCCAATAGTACCAATGAATATAGTTATCTTTAGGCCAAAGATATTAGCGAAAAAAGAGAAAAAAGGACCCAAAACGGTCATCATTCCATTTGTCGTTGAGGTGGCAACATAGTTTGTGTGAGTGGTAGCCTGTCCACCTGCACCCAATCCTGCAATAGCTGTATAGATACCAGGCTGTGTAAAGGACAGGAATCCCAAAATATGAGCTTGGGTCATGCTGTACCTGAAAACTTGTGCCGCCTTTTGGCGGAAAGTCAACTGCGGCGATGAAGTTTGTGAGATCGAAGCAGTACTCATGTTGAAGTTCAATAGTTTGGAGTAACTATCAAATCTGAAGACCCTCTTCTTGTTTTATCCCGGCCATTTCCTCTTATCTTATTAGGATTTGTACGGGAAGTTAATCTATTAATGACTTTCTACTGAATTTAAGCTATCTCAACTTCCGAATCAGGAAACGTTGATAGCATAAATCAGTGCTCTAGAAAAGTTCTCGATATCCGCTTATCGCAAATCTACAACTTACGGCATGGTTTTCATAAATTGATAGTATAAGTGTGAGATCACCCGCAGACGTTCAATTCCATACTGAATCAAAAGTATAACAATGAGTACCCTGAATTTATCCCTGTACGGCCCTTTTAC
Source organism: Ogataea nonfermentans (assembly GCA_003706255.2). Taxonomy (NCBI): domain Eukaryota; kingdom Fungi; phylum Ascomycota; class Pichiomycetes; order Pichiales; family Pichiaceae; genus Ogataea; species Ogataea nonfermentans. Next base: position 35,898 of record PPKT02000002.1, on the reverse strand, counting down.
CAATGACACCGAAAATCCGGAACTTTTTAAAACTTTCCAGCCTAAGTTAGAAGCTTACCGTAACCGGCTGAAGGCTGGGATTTTAGAGGAGTATAGCTTGCCCAAAGAATTGATTCCCATAAATTGGGGCCATGATGTTACCGGAATTCCAAAACGTGTAATGTCTGCTCGCGAGGTGGAAATTACTGAGAAATCCGCCTGCAATCTTGTTAGACAGATAGCTGCAGGTGAGTTAACGGCTGTGGAGGTGTTAAAAGCGTTTGCTAAACGTGCAACTGCTGCTCACCAACTTGTAAACTGTGCTATGGAAATTTTTATCGAGGAGGGTCTTGAACGTGCCAGGGAGCTTGACGACTATTTCCAAAGGACAGGGAAGACAATTGGACCGTTACATGGTCTCCCTATTTCTGTTAAAGAACAATTTGATTACAAGAATAAGATCGTTCATGGGGGATATGTTGGATATATAGATAGAGTTCCACAAGAGTGGTGTGGACTCATCAAGATTCTGAAAAATGCAGGTGGTGTCTTTTACATTCGTACCACCGAGCCGCAAACAACCATGCATTTATGCTCCAGAAACAACTTCACTGGAACTTGTCGAAATCCCAACAACACGAATTTGACAAGTGGTGGATCTAGCTCTGGGGAGGGGGCAATAGTTTCCATGAAAGGCTCTCCAATGGGTGTTGCTGCCGATATTGGTGGTTCAATTCGTGCTCCTGCTGCATTTTGTGGGGTGTGGGGGATACGTCCTACCCAGAAACGGCTTCCCTTAAAGGGAATTTTTGGAGCCACAACAGGAAATAATGAGGGTGTTGTTGTTGTTTCTGGTCCTATTGCCGGCTCTGCGGAAGACATCAACCTTTTCATGAAGACTGTGCTCGATACCAAGCCATGGATTCAAGATGCTGATCTGATCCCACTCCCGTGGCGGCAGGCTCCCTTACCAGATATTTCTACTATGTCTATTGGTATCTGTTTTGATGATGGTGTTGTGAAACCCTCTCCCCCAATCATCCGCGGGTTGGAATTTGCAGCAAGAAGGTTGAAAAACGCCGGAGTTAGAGTGGTCGAGTGGAAAGGTTTAAATGTTGAGCAAATTTGTAGATGCGTCTACAACATGTATAACGCAGATGCAAATGAAAGTACAAAACATGCAATCAAGCTTTCCGGTGAACCCCTGATGTCTTTATCCGAGCATGCTCTCCAATTTGGATGTGGTGATACAGGGCTGACTACCAAGGAGAACTTCCTGCTGACCCAATTTAGGGATGAGCAGAGGGATATCTATCTAAAAAAAATGAACGAAATGAAGATCGATTTCTTGTTGTTACCTTGCTACTCGAGTGTTGCACCAGAACCAGAGACCTGCCATTATTGGGGTTACACTAGCTTGTGGAACTTACTGGATTTCCCAAACGTTATTTTCCCATCAGGACTCAAATGTGATCCTGTCTTCGATCCACCAGATAATCTTTATGTCCCACGAAGTGATGTTGAAGCCTATGAGTACGGTCTTTATAACAATGCAGATATATTCAAGGGTGCCCCAATCTCCCTCCAACTGACTGGCAGGCGGTGGCACGACGAGGAAACCCTTAGGGCAGCGGAAGTAATTAGTGAGCTACTGTCCAAGCATCTTCTTTGATAGAAAAAAGGATTTGTTTGGTTCTAGCAGAATAAATTCAGCACAAAAATTCTTACGATAAGCCAAGAGATTGTAATCAGAATTATTTCCTAATTAGGAATTAGAACTCTTATCTACGGTGCGACAATCAAAAGTGATTAAGCCCTTTTTAACTTCTCCACTTTATAATCTTTGCCCTATTTGTTGGTCTTTAAATAAAGATTCTAGCGACTCATGGAATTGTCGATGAGATCTCGATAGATGCTATGCTCCTCACTAGCAGTTTATTGACATTTAGTTGCAGGCTATTCATCATCTATAATGAGATGATTAGGTACCTACATTACCGTCACTATTTAAACCGGGCTCGTAATCTAGCACATCTCTTATCTACAGACTACAGCTGCTAACATTATTTCCTCAATTTGGTTTGCAGTAAATTGCTTCGTAGTAATAAAGTACCTATGACAGAGCGGAAAATAAGAAGAAGCAGAAACGGCTGTATTCCTTGTAGGTACTAAGTTTCAAACTTTAATGTTCAACTAACAGTTTAGGTCGAAAGCGGAAAGTAAAATGCAATGAAAAGTACCCTATTTGCAGGGAATGCTCGATATCGTCCTATTGTTGTGTTTGGTCACCAGGTGTTAAACGACACGAAATTGAACAGTTCCAATTAAGGAAAGTTGCAAGACCCATCAGGTTTGTATATGAATCAAAGCCAGACAAATTAGAGACACCAAAAGTTTGCACCCAATTGGTAAGGACTGATGGAAACGAAGAAGAAGAAGAGGAAGAATCAAGAATAAAAGGGCAGAAGCTCGATGATGCACTCTTTTGGACTTCACTCGCAAAGACATATTGCAGTCTGCCATCAAGAGCCTTTGGAGGTTACAAGATGTGGTTATCTGGAGTAGATATGACACTTCAGGAGGCCTATTTCTATCATGCCTTTGTTAGAGGCTTCATGGTGGCAATATCTCCACAGCTGACTCACCGAAATTTGCAGCCGGGAGCAGCAATAATTCCTCAAGGAGCCAAAAATCGACTTTTGAAAGATATTTTCTGTGCCTCAGGAGGGGCTTTCCTCGGTTGGCAGAATCGAGGTCAGCAGGAGGAGAGTTCAGTTGAATTACTTCACTATTTCGATGAGATTGTCGAGATAGTAAGGAATCAGCAGTTTGAGGACAGTGAGTGGCTGCTGACTGCGGTCATGTGCCTTTATTTCACGGAAGGCTTTCACTCAAACAATTTAACTCGCAGGTGTTGGTTACTTCTAACGGCACTCAAAATCATTCGGAGCTTGTTCCGGACTAAACCATCTCCGTCGGCGAAGTATCGCCTCCAGATGAACGATCTGGAACTTGTGATTCAATCCGAAGTTCATCTTGAATCAACCCAAAGGACCCTTCTTGAGAGCTTCATATACAACTATTCAATCAATTTGTTTATTTGTGACAAATACAGTACTCTGATCCTACCATCGCCTTTGGAGCTTTACCAGGAATTCCGCCCATTTCTCAACCAGAGACTTTATGAGTGTCCAGCACAATGGATGAATAATCCAGTAGCAGGTGCTGCATTGCCAGTTATTGAACTTGCTGCAAACGCTAACTGGCTGCGCTTGCAATATCCCCTTAATGAGAGCAATTACAAACTTGGTATATCCCTCCAAACTATTGCCAAATATTACACCGCGCCAATAATATCTGTCAAAGTAAGGCAGACTCAACCCAAGCATGTTTTGAAACGTCTTTTATACAGTTGCTATACTGCAACAATAATAGCAAAGGCTACATACATCTTGCTCAGCAAGATCCTTAATCCCAAGATGAGAGAATACGAGATTCAAGATGCCGTGGTCGAAATCATCAATAACCTCGATAAGCTGAGCATCCACTGCCAAGCAGCTTCAATTTGTACGTGGCCCCTTGCTGTAGGCGGTACTGCAATGATAGATCCTAAGCATAGAGAGTATCTGCTTTGGAGACTTCAAAATTTCGCAAAAGGGATGAAACTCAACTCATTTAATACGATTGCCGATTTTTTGAACAAAGCCTGGGGCACCATGAAATCTCCAGGTCCAGGTTGGAACTCCTTGCTTGAAGAAAATATTGAGGGCTTATGTGTGTAGTAATTTGGACCAATACGTGCTTTCATATTCTGATGAATAAAATTTATTTCAATAAACTAGTTATGATCTTCATGGCTTCAATCACCACTTCATCGGTAAACTTTCGACCAACCACCTGAATTGACAAAGGAGCATTTTTGAACTTATTAATGTCTGTGTAAAGCTCACTTTTAACGTATTTGTCATAATAATCATAAGGGAACACATCGGTCACGCTCAGATCGGGAATGATTGGACTGTTCGAATACTCCTCTGTAGGCTTATCTTTGTCAAGGTCAATGACTCCAGTTGGGATCACACCTGCAGCGTAGCCTAAGCAATTGAAAACGGCACTCAGTGAGTTTGTAGAATATTTCCCGTGTGGTGCGGCTGGATTGGGGGAAGAAGGTGTAAGCAAAACATGTAAACCGTTGTCTACAAACACCTCATGTAAATATCTTTGGCCTAAGCTTCTAGCCTCAGAGTCAAGTGCCCACACTTGTTGCATAGTCAGCGCACTTTTGCATTCGGAGCCACAGCAACGTGGAACATATGGCTCCCCACTGGCGGCGATTGCACTTTTGTAGCTTGCTCCTCCAGAGCAGACATACATCTGAAAAACAACTTCAGTCAACTTTCTATGGAGATCCTTGATATCAATCTCGATTATCGTGTGCCCCGCATCCTTCAGTTTCAACACTGTCTCCTTCAAAGCTCTCAGCATAGCAGGAGTAGTTTCAACAACGTTATCTTGATACATGACACCAAATGTCAATTTAGCTGGTAACTCAGGTGTCCTCCATTTCACTCCGTAGCAGAAGGGATCATAGTCCTGCATAGGATAATCAAGCATGGCTTTCGCCCATATTTCAATTGTCTCAACATCATTAACCAGCGGGCCTATCTGCGGTTGAACCCAAGTCAGTGGCTCTCCACCTTCACCAACACCCATGTGGGTAATCCTATTGCTGGAGGGCATAAACCCGAAAAGGCCATTAGAGTGCGCTGGCAATCTAACACTTCCACCACCATCGTTTCCAATTCCCAGAGGTGACCCCTTCATCTTGACCAAAGCACCTTCGCCTGAACTACTGCCGGAAGGGGTCAAAGAAAGATTGTTGGGATTGAGACACGTTCCGAAAACGTTGTTGAGACCTTCAACTATCTGACAACCTTGTGAGGTGTTTGTCTTACAGTAAGGTACAACACCCACATCTCTATGTGCCTGAACGACCAGTCCATCTTCTTTTTTGATGTTACCAACAAACGAGACAAACCCAAATGTCGTCTCCTTGTCTTTCATATTGAACACGTTTTTGAAAGACACTGGTAATCCATGTAGCGGCCCCTTGGGCAGTCCTGTACGTGCAAAATCGTCATCCAAATCCCGAGCGAGCTTCAACGCCTCATCATAGAAGAGATCAGTCAAGCAGTTGGTCAATTGATGAGCAATTGCCGCTCGTTTACAAAATGCTAGAGTGACATCGTAGCTGGAAAGTTTACCGGTTGAGAGCAATTTCAGTAAAACCGGGGTTTCAGTTTCTGTAATCTCCAGTTCCTTTTCTGTAAGTATTCCGCACTCAGATGGAACTTTGAGAACAGAATCAGTCGATTTGTCGTTAACGTTTTTCAAAAACTTCTCATCAAGTGTCCATTCCTTCGGAATTATAATTTGTTTTCTTCTCTCAGCTGCAGTGGCTCTCCAGTCACTGATCTTGAAAGGCGGATTCATGTCTCGGGTTAAAGTTGAATAAATTCCAAATATATAAAACCGAACTGAATTTGTTCACCTCAATAGTTTTGTCGACTCTTTTTTAGATATTTTAACTGATAAGAAAATCGAAATTATTATCGGATCTTCGTTAATGCCTAAAATGATAATTTAAGTTTACTATCGACTATGGATTCCTCTAATGGAGGATGTTGATACTTAGTTGTCATTACATACTAGCCTACACATTCAACTCCAACCTTGTCTTTTAGATTTGAAAATCTAATGACGATACAAGTTTTGCTCGGCTAATAGTGAAGCAATTTTTTATTATACTGTTCATGGTCTATGCATCGGATGAATTTCCGACACAGAGTAAAACGTTTAGTAAATATTTTTGTTGATCACCCAGAAGTGTTCAGAACTAAAATCATGTTGTTGAGCGCATGGGTGGCTTGCTAAGCCAAAATTCTGGAAGATTACTTATTGAATAGCATCGAAAATAAGCATAAGTACGTAGAGATCCGTTAATTTTGTACGCCAGGGCTGGAAAACTGATCCTCTATAATAGTGTCTTTTTGATCTATCTTCTCCAATACTGAAAATATGTGAGGTCGCTAATTGAATTAAAATATAGAGCCACGGTTGCAAATTGTGTTCTTCATTTATAGCATCCTAATAACTAAGTTATGTTTCTGCCGAATGATGATGTCTAATACTTCTGCCTGTTTTGTTTTCGGATCAGGATCCAAAATATGGAGGCTTACCACGTCAATATTGTTGATTAGTTGATGAGGCGATTACAATGAACTGTTTCTGAACTCCCTCATCATCAATCTTACTGCTGTTGAACTCATTCCCAGTCCAGATTGATAGCCGTAACCGCCAGCTCCATAATTGTGGATGAGGATCTTTCCATCTTCGACCCTTTCAAGTTCGATTCTTGAGCCCCCTTGCCTCGAAGGCCTTAAACCTGCAACTACCCTAAGAACCTCAAGTGGACGCTCCAGTATTGCCGGTAAAAGCTTCGTGGTTCTTGCAATGATGTCGTCCATTTCGACCTTGAATGTGTCTCCAGTATAGTTTCCTTTCTGCATGAATCCTCCTAGAACTAATTCTCCTCCAGAATTTGGTCTTGGAATTATGTAGGTAGCACTTGAAGTATCCCATAAGCACATATTAGTTTGAATATGAGGTGCTTTCACAACTACAACACATCCTCTAGTCGGATAAACCTTTTCGTCCCTGACACCTCCTAAACTTTTTGCCCCAATTCCAGTACAGTTGAAAAGAACTTTGGTATTAGTTGATCCGGCTTGTAAGATATGTGTTAGTTTCTGTCTCAAAACAGTCACGCCTAGGCCATTCAAGAAATTGAGCATGTTTTGCAACAATAGAGGAGTGTTGAAATCCCAGGTTGTATAGGTAATTCCAAAAACGACTCCTTGCGGAAGGTTTTCCTTTGGTAAGAATTCGAAATCTCTAACATACTCTTTCAAAGAGCTCATTTTGGATGGCGAAGGAGGAATTGCGAAATAATCCACGCTTGGTCTAACATCCAGGCCACAACTGGGTCCCCCGAGTCTTTTCTGAACATCTGCCAGACGAGTATACGTATATCTGTCGTACTCCAGACTAGTCTTATCAGAAGGACTAATGCACGAGAAGTTTGCTCCAGCCCATGGTGATGTATAGTTTATTGACTGGTCTCCTGGCAAGAATTCAGCGACGATAGTTATCTCTTTGGGATCAACCTTAGCCTCGAAAATTAAACAATAGGCCGTGTACATCCCCACAATGCCGGATCCGACCACCACATATTTGTCACTCATGATTGCTATTGAGGAGTAGGCAATTGCCTATCATTATAATTCAGCTTATATATAGCTCGACTGCGGCGATAAGAGGGATATTTTACAGCCGCATTTTTGTGGCAGTGAAACCACTATTTTTTGATTAGCCACTAAATCATATCACTCATCCACCACTCGCCCGCGTCTCTTCCGCTACATGGACTCAGAACTGACTACTACAGATGATTACCCGGAAGAGAAAAATACTGTCCTGCAAAAGGTGTTATGAAACAAAAAGAAAGTGCGTAAAAGGAAAGCATTCATGTAACAGATGCGAAAAGGCCATGGAATCATGTGAGTATTTTACTGATGAAGAAATTGCAGAGCGCCATAATGCAAAAAGGTTACAAAGGGTACCTAGCAAGCCTAGCAGGTTTGTCCTCAACACCGAAGTGGTTCCAATTCCTAGACGATTTGAGAAAACAAACTTCAAACTGATCTTCAATTCAACAGGCGAATATTCAAAGTACTTTCCAGTCGACTATTTCCCATTTATAAATCAGTCCTCGAATGTCTCTTTAATTTTAGGCTGCCTGCATGACGAGCATGATGAACAAGTCGTTTTTAACTTTAACAAAGTGGTACGGCCAGTATCCGCTTCTGACTTTAAAGCAAAGCTTCCAGAAAAACATGTGGCGGATGATCTCGTTGCACACTTTTTTGACTCTGTCTACCCATATGTGCCCATTGTAGACAGAGATGAGTTTAATTTCAAGTACGCGGAGTTTTGGACAAAGAAATTTATTGCTCCAGAGTCCTCGATGGAGATATCTGCGGTGCTATTTTGCGGTTGTGCCTCTTTGCAACTATCGAATATCTTTTATGGAGTTGTGTCGGATGTTGATTATGAGAGGATAAAGCAACATTGCTTTCAGTACATTCAGAATATTAGATCCCTCAGTGTATCACCTTCGATTTCCACCCTTGTTGCTCTGACTTTGATTTACTATGTGGGTTCACTTAATTGTTATGGTCAAATTGGTGAAATCGCAGCGCTGGTGAAGTACTGTCAGGCTGTGGGGCTTCATAGGACTCTTTCACAAAACAGGCAAGCAGGCTCCTTGAGATATCTACTTTACAGCTTTATCTCGCATTTGGATTCGCTTGCTTCATATTACAATGGACTTCCACCTAGCTTACACAAGGACTTTTGTGAGACAACCAATAATCTCCCTAACAGTTCTGCTGACTTGAATATTTTATTTTCATTGGGCCGCTTTCACAATGGCATTGTCTGGACTGAAATTATATCCGAGCTTTACAAAATCAAAGTTACTAGTCCAACAGATTTTGATGAAGTTTGCAAGAGTTATATGGCTTCCAACGAGATCGTCTGTTCTTTGAGTAGAAATATATTGGGTTTCCACGACGAAGATGAAGAGTACTTGGCGTGGCTAGTAGCTGATCTGAGGTTGGGTTTAGCAAAATCCGCTTTGCTTTTCAATATTTTGAAGAATTCACTTGACGATGAACAAGTTATAAGCACTGAGATTGTTTTACAATCGTTAGTTTTGATCAATGAATCAATGATGAAGGTGATTCTGGGTGTTCGTTGTAAGCTGCAATGCCTTTGGTTTATCCGTAACTCATATCCGTTTCAGGCTATGAACATAGTGCTTACAAATTTGAAGGATTATCCTTACTTATCTATAAGCTTTAAGGATATCGGGATCGAATACACGAGACATGCACAAATCGATTACATTAATGCAGACCTGAGGAAAATACTAGTCATCGAATGTTCTTCAATTTTAAATCAGATCAGGCCGCTATGGCCAACTGCAATACAGGTAAGGTATGATGAGATAATCAAACTTAAAGACTCTATCTTATAGTCTGGGAATGATAAACTGCGTCCGCAACCTTTACACCCCAGTCCCAATCAGGATCGTCGACATATTTTGCAGCTCCGTCTGTATCAAAAAGTCTGAATTTTTTCACATCTGAAGTATTCCATCCATTACTTGGCTCAAAATTTAAAAATTCGAGGTATGGTTGCAACCATTCATTCAAAAAAATTCTTTCTTCGTTTGCATAGCCTTCCCTGAGGTTATAAAACCAAATAGTTATATCACAGCCATGTGGAACTTTCAAATCGGCACTGATATGTTTTTCTAGCCACTTAGCTCTGAAGCTCACCCTATAACGTAATATGTCATTTGTGGGAAACCCATTTTTGACCAACTTATTTAGGTAGCCCCTGGCGGAAGCGTACACCTGCCCATCTGCAATAATATTCCCGTAAACATTACGGAGGTTCTCTTTGAAATTTTCATCTTCGGGATTCAATGATTTGGCTCCATATAACTCCAGCAACGTAGGGACTACCACTCGAGGATAATAGTTTTCAACCTGAATAGGCAGCTCATCGAGTGTTTGAGGTGTGTTGAGCAATGAATATTTGACTGGCTCATTGTCAACCTCACCAACAATAATTCTCACTCCCTTTGAGGTTAGCATCTTTGCGTGCTTTCCGGATTCGATGTCTTTGATCATATCAAAATCAATGAAATGGCCATCCGAAACTGCTCTGAATGTATGCATGTTCAGGGTTGGCAAAAAATCTTCAATGTAATCTGGTGTCAGATCTCTGAGTGCCGCCAACTTCTCTTCAGAGGTGGCTTTTGTGAGGTTCAGTTTTTCAATTATCTCCTCAAACTGCACTTGAGTTTCTTTAATAGTTTTCGGCTGGACGAAAACCAAGTTGGAGAAGAAAGCCACCTGTTTGATGATTTGGGGAACGTCATTGTATAGCTCATAGTTCAGCTGGAAAAAGGCCGAGTAAGCACCTGCTGAAACGCCACCGACGGTGATCTTTTCAGGATCCCCCCCGAAATGGGCAATATGTTTATAAGTCCATTCTATAGCCATTCTCTGGTCCCAAAATCCTTGGTTTGAGCACTTGGGACTTTCTTCCAATAATTCTGTACAGGAAAGGAATCCAAAGATGTTTAGCCTGTAGCCAGGGCACACTAAGATGAACTTTTTCGAAAATTCTTCATCATCAAATAACTCATTGGTATTAAACACCTCATTGTTTGGAGTAGAATACTGCAAAAATCCGCCATGGATGTAGATCAAAACTGGCCAACCATTTTTTGGCTTGTGTTCATTTGAAGCGGGGACCCAGATGTTAGAATACGCTACATTTTCCTCACTTGGCGATTTGGTGTATCTGAATTGAGGGTGAGGTACAGATGGCTGGGGACATTTGAGGCCAAACTCCTTATAGTCCCCAGTGTAATCATAATCTGACGGTAATGGCTTTGGTAGCTGAAATCGGTTTTCGTTAGTGAATGGCAAGGCATAAGGAACCTTTGCAAATCTAATAGCAGATTTTTGACCTGTTCTCAGAGAAGGAAAAACGTAGCCAGTTAGAGATCCCATGTTCGGGATCTCAACATTATAAGGAACCGTGTTCTCAGTGGAGACTGATTGACCCATGTTAGCAGTCGTTTCGGTATTGTGTTTGTTTGAAGAGATTTCCGTAATTGCTCTGCTTTATGTGATAACTGCTGCGGCTGAGATCTCGCTCGAGAAATTATTTGCGGTCGAGATATCTCGGCCGATTACAACTTATCAAAAAGTAGATTAGTGATAGAGAATGCAAGGATATAAGGGCCAAAAGGTCTCAGGGGATTCAACGTAAATCCAACATAAATGATCACCGCTGATCACAAGATGTCAGATTCATCGAAAACTGAAAGCATTCATGTGACTGCAAGCCTTGACGACAAATTAACGACCATTGTGTCTCCGAACGGTAAGGTAGTGCAGATTTCAGACAAAGTAGACGAAGCAATGGACTTGGCACGGGAATTGACAGATCACTCCTTGACAGAAAAAGAAGACTCAAAATTAGTATTGAAACTGGACTTGATTGTTCTACCTCTATTCTCGTTCCTATATATGATCCAGTTCATGGATAAGACCTCTATCGGGTATGCAGCCATCATGGGTATACAAAAAGACTATAAAATGGAAGGACAAATGTACTCATGGACGAACTCTTGTTTCTACCTGGGATATGTGTTTGGATGTCCCTTCTCCGCGTTCCTTCTTCAGCGACTTCCAACAATGAAAACTGTCTCAGTATTTATCATCTTGTGGGGTATTATACAGTGTTTGCATGCTACATCTACTGTGTATCCGACATTTGTCTTACTTCGTACCCTACTCGGAGTCCTGGAATCGTTTGTGTCGCCTATTTTTGTGGTGGTTTTAAACCAGTACTACCGACACTCAGAACATTTTGGTCGCACCGCTATCTTTTATGGCTTCAACGGTCTTGGAACAGTTGTTCTTTCGGGTATCTCTTACGGACTCTATAAGAATGCACCAAGTTACTCATTGAAGAGCTACAAGATTTTATTTGTGGTGATTGGCCTTTGGACTATTGTTATAGGTTTGGCAATTATGCTTATAATGCCAAATACACCAGCTGGTGCAAGATTCTTGAGCCACCCGGAGAAGCTGAAAGTTGTCGAACGGATTAGAAATAACAACCAGGGCTTTGGTAACAAGAAGTTCAAAAAATATCAAATGATTGAATGCGTAACTGATTTCAGAACTTGGATCTACTTTGCCATTGCAATTTTGGTCGCTATACCGAATGGAGGTGTAAGCGGGTTTGGTACAATTTTATTGAAGTCGTTCGGTTACTCCACAATTAAATCACTGTTGATGAAAGCACCTGTTGGAGCCGTGGAACTCGTTGGCCTTGTTTCCCTGAGATTCCTCTCAATCTTCGTCAAAAAGAGAATGGTTCTGGGTATCTCCTACCTTATTCTCACTCTTGTGGGATCCTGTATGTTGGCATTCCCGGCAAATAACAAGGTGGAGTTGGCTGGATACTATCTTCTTGGTATCTCGCCTGTTGGTATTGTTGTTGTCACATCCTGTGTCACATCCAATACTGCTGGCCATACAAAAAAATTGGTAGCCAATGCGATCTCGCTGGTTGGATATGCTGCGGGAAATATTATTGGACCACAAACATTCAGATCATCCGATGCCCCCAACTATCCAAAAGCCAAAGCAACTCTTGTTGGCTGCTATGCTGCTGCGATCGTCTTGATGTTGATGCTAACGTTGCTGAATATCAGAGAGAACAGAAAGAGGGATAACCAGAAGGAGGCCATGGGCTCGGAATATCATGTTGTGAAAAACATGGAATTTGCAGACCTTACTGATGGAGAGAATCCTGAGTTTAGATATCGTATTTAGCTTATGAGCTCCAATATAATCTTTTACTATCGCGAAGAATAATAAGGGTCCCCAGTACTGCTATGATCAACCTTGAGAGCAGACTTTCTGGTTGGTAAAGAATCTGCAATAAATGTGATGCGGTATGTGATAATGCGTATAAGGGAATTAAAATTGGCGCAGGCTTTAGGAAACAAAATGAGTCTTATCCTAGTGAGCACATAGAGAATGATACCTTTTCTCTCCAAAGATCCATCAATCCCCCCACTACTAATTTAGTCCCCCCACAAAATCTACTAAAAAGATCTGATACGATATAACTGGTATAAAGATAAGCTCGGTTATCCTTGAACCACTACAATTTTTGTGTGTCATCAGCACTTCGGAGTAGACACCTCCACACGGAAGGAAAAATAACTGTTTACTGAAATGGTAGCGGAAAAGATTACTTGGAAATCAATAAATGGTAAAGAACACCCGGTTCTTTCCCCGGCCTTTGTGACTAACGGTCATGTATTTACCTCTGGCATCATCGGTTCCGATTACGGAACGGGGAAAACTCCGGAGCAAATTAGTGAGCAAGTTCACTTAGCTATACGGAACTTGGAAAGGGTACTAAAAGCTGCTGGTACATCCTTAGATAAGGTGTTCAAGGTAACCATGTTCATTTCTCATGCGGAATTTTCAAAGGTAGTCAACGATATTTATGGCAGCTACTTTCCGCAGAAGCCAGCTCGTAGCTGTGTAGTTGTATCTTTTATGGATGCCGCAATTAAATACGAATTGGAAGCGATTGCTACACTTGAATAGTTTTGACAGCTCTAAGATTTATCTTATCTCTCCATTATCAATATAAAGCAATAATTAAATATTTATAAGCCCCTGTTGGCTTTTCAATACATCCACCTGTAGTTAGGATTTGCTGGACCCTCAGCAAGCAAGTAAGTTGGGATATCTCTGTACGTCCAATTGACTCCTTGCCTCTTGTTTCTAAGCCTATTGTCAAAAATCATGTACACAAGTAACGATCCAATCAGCAAAATTGCAGCACCACCAAAACCGGCAGTGATTCCAAGAGCAGGAACGTACTTTGGCGCATCCTTCGCTCTAAAGATATTGGTGGAAATCAGACCTGCTGCATTTGCCAATGGAACTCCAACAGCTGATATAACTACACGGCGATTCTCATTTGGCGTGTTGTTGTTATACCAGGTGGATGTTAGCACAGAAGAGGCCGAAGCACCAGTAGTCATCAAAAAACAAGAGAAATATGCCACGCCTATGTGTGAGCTGGTATCAATGCACCCAAAGATGACGAAACCAATCAGAGTACATCCGACAGCGATAATAATGAAAATTGATCTCACGCGCACAAAATCAGAGGCAAAACATAACACAATTAATGCCACTGCTCCCCACACATTTGGAGCAACTGTATACAGATTCGTCATGACTGTTCCCTTGCCTAACGATCCAACAATCTGTGGGAACCAATTGTTGATTGAGTTCAGTGGAACTCCTATGAATATCTCCTCGAACATCCATGCTATTGCCACAGGGTGCTTAAAGACTTTTACAGCATCCTTTAATGACATCGATTCGCCTGATGGAGCCGAAGAATCTGTCGAGACTCGCCATTTTGCACACTCTCTTTCCTCATCAGATAAAAATTTGGCCTTTTCCACAGATCGAGGAAGGTAATGAAATGCAAATCCAGCGATAATAACTGTAGCTCCACCCTCGATTAAGAACAGTATTTGCCATCCTTGAAGGCGATCTGTGTCAATTTGAAAGACACCAAATGAAAGTAGACCAGAAAATGCATTGGCAATGTTCGCTGCAGCATAGAAAATAGACAACCGTCTTGCTAGTTCATCACGACGGTAGAACGTACTGAGATAGTATATGATTCCAGGAAAAAAAGCAGATTCGCAAATTCCCAAGAACCATCTGGCAGCCATAAGAGAGCCGTAATTAAATACAGACGTTGCAAGAAGAGTTATGCTTCCAAAAGTGAACATCAAACAAGGAATAACGTTTGCAGCATTGTACTTCTTAATCACCAGCGACAATGGAAATGCAAAAAGCACGAAGGGCACATAGAATATTGAAAGCATATTGTTCCACTCCTGACCTTCAATGCCTAAGTCGTCATCCAAACCGTCTGTCTTAGCATTTGAAATATTTCCCTTATCTAGAGCATTGAATAGATACATTACAGCAATCAAAGGAAGGATTCTCAAATCAAATTTCATACAGATACGACGTTCTAATGCATGATCAATTATTCGCTCTTCCTCTAGGGCCCCAGTTCCAAATCCTTTTTCTTCCAAGGTGGGATCATTTTCCAAAGAGACTATATTCACCAGATCTGATTGCTTGGAATCCATTTTCAATTCAAGTGTTCTACCGATTTCAAAAAATGCGTCAAGCTTATGTACTTGTTGAGCTACTTCTTCCAGAGAGAAACGATCTGTATTTATGCGGTTCCTATGCCTAACTAATTTGTGTCGTTCGTAAATGATGAATTTTTGTTATCTAAGAATTTGTTGCGAGATCATATCTAATTCCCCCCACATTTTGTGGTTTTCTACGACCACAAAATATTTCTTATCGGATATTATATGATGAACCTTAAACCAGTCCCCCCACCACCAAATGTATTTTAATTAAAAATTGATAATTTGATGTTAGTGCCCTGAACCTAGTAATGGCAAACCCTTCAAAATAATACAGCTATTAACACTTTGCCATACAATTAGTAATTCTTTGATCTAGTTATCGACTTCCAAAAACCTTCAAAACAATGAAACGCCGATACCAAGAATGTAGAGTGATAATTCAGTTCTATCACTTTGAGAGAAAAACAGGTGGAATTTCTGACTGTTTCAGCTCCGGTCTAGCGCCTACATATTTACTTGAACGATAGTCTCAAACGAAATTCTTTGGTAAACATTAAATCTTACATGAGTTTACAAGTGTTAGATGGTTGCTCGATGATTGATGGCTGGTTGTCAAATTATTTACATAGGTCGATTTTAATTTTTTAGACATATCTTCTAACGTCTGGTGTTTTAACAAGCTGCTCGAATCTAAAGCAGCATAATCAGAAGTGGCGTGCTTTCATCCAGAGCTGGAATGGCAACAAGAAAGCGCAAAAGAGGAGTTGGTCCATTTCATTGTCCGCAACCTGACTGTGGAAAGGTCTTCACTAGATCAGATCATCTTGCCCGACATAAACTGAATCATTCTTTGGAGTTAAAGTATAAATGCCAGTGGCCAGGATGCGAAAGACAGTATACTAGGCCTGATGTCAGAAACAAGCATCAAAAAAGTCATTTGGTAAAACCCTCGAAGAAAGATCTAGCAGGAGGGTCTGAGAGCACAGAAACGGGTCAATCGTCGGCCTATGACCCCAATTTGTCATTATCTATATCATCTCCTACAAATCTGGCCGAGGAGGAGCATGACTTATCTGCAGCACAATTTTACCAGGATCGGGATGCTACTCTACAACAAGAAAAAAATATGAGAGAGGAGAGGACTGATTTTAATTACCGCAGGTATCATGATGTACCAAATAGGACCAGCTCCCCAGAAAATACCGATACTCTAAGCACTCGACACGTGATCCTTGATTCAACCCAACAGACATCAATACTAAATGAAATTAGAAAGGATGAAATATCCTCGAACGGTATTCATCTGTGTCCTACAAGCTCTAATCGTGAATGTCTTCTAGCTGACAGCATTAAACCCACTATTACTTCAGAAAATACCACTATCGCTGTTCATGGTAAGAGAAATGGTGAAAATTTGCAGTCTGTAGATGACTATTCTTCGAGTACGGGGGACCAGAACGCTGTGCCATTATCTCCATACAATCTTATTAGGTGGCTCACCCAAGACTCAGCTATCCTATCTCCTAATAGCAGTGGTATTATTTTACAACCCGAAAACGGTGCCTTTCATGGATACTATGATGGGCATTTGGGGGCATCTACTTTAACCATGCTAAAAGAAATATTTGCTTTAACACCGGAATTTCCAGATGCAAATTGCCAAAGCGATGTGGATGAGAGCCTGCTATTGAGTATGCTTGAGTACATTCCTGGGCTTGCGAGTCATCCAGATTTTAATCCCCTCAGGATAAAACACTTCCTTGAACTCTACTGGCTTATGTATCATTCCCAATATCCCATATTACACAGACCATCGTTCTCAACATTTCAAGTACACCCACTACTGCTCCTTAGTATGATAATGATGGGTGCATCATACGCTAAGGCTACTACCCCCCCTGAAGATATAAGCTTATATTCACCTGATATACTTGCGGATCAAATAGCTGATCCTCTTCGCTGGCTCATTTTTTCTTGCGAAGAATCAAGGCCAGCTTGTAAATCTTGGGTGATTCAAAGTCTTCTTATTCTAGAAACTTATGAACTGACTAGGACTTCACGGGTCTTGCATGAAAGAGCTTGTATCTATAATGGTGCAAAATTGCAGCTATTGAGGAGGAGTCCAATTTTAGGAGGCGATCCTTTGAAAGAAGTGAGCTCCGATCCGAGCCAGTCAAATAGTTTATGGAAAACGTGGATCGAAAGTGAATCAATGAAGAGAGTTGCACTAATGTCCTTTTACATTGATACCATTCATGCTGTTGTGTACGGTCATCCCGTAAACATATACGCTAGTCATATCAAGCTCTCATTACCATGCCCCGATACATTCTGGGAATACGACAATGTTGATAGAAACAAGGCCCCCACTTCAGTTACCCAAATGCCATTATACTCAGATGCTTTGAGGAAGCTACTTCAAAAAGAAACAGTGAATACGGGGGTGTTCGGACGAAAAGTCCTGCTTGCTGGCTTGCTCAACATTATCATTCAATTGGGACAAAAGGATATACAGCTTTCTATATTGGGATGGGACTCCATCAAAGATAGCTGTTTACAGACTGTGGTTTCAGCACTAGAATTTTGGAAAGCACAGCTACCAGAGGGAAGCTGCTGTATAACGTCATCATGTATCTACCATTCGAATCCAACTTCAAAATCAATCCCAAAATCGTTCAAACTAGATGATAGTCGATGCAAATTTCCTGAGTACCATGCAGCTCAGATATTTCTTAAGATCACTCACTATGACTACATTGTATATGCTGGCGCACCTAAACGAATGAACGTTCCTATATTACCAGAAGATTACGATGTTGTGGTACGTAGGATTAGCAAGTGGTCAAACTCTACTTCAGGACGTTTATGTGTTGTTCAGTCATATATTGTCTTGTGTGAGCTTATGCTTTCACCTGAAGACTCGATGGATTCAGTCAGTTTTTTTTATGAGCCAGACAAGGATCCTTTTCTTTATCGCCCCAATGTTGTGATATCTGCTGTACTTTCACTTTGGGCGTATTCATTTCATCTTTACGGTCCTGAATCATATTTCGCAGCTTCAGGTTCTAATTTGGAAACGCAAGGAAACTACGTTCCTGCTATGGAGGATGCATATTCGTATTTGAGACGGATTAGAAGCGAGTTCTCACGACTGACTGGAAAGCCGTTTTACTCTTTGAACACCATGGACTCAATTACTTATGGGGAGACAATGAGAGAGTTTTCCCAAGTTCTTGAACAAATTGAGAAAATAAACAATTTAGTCGGTCTTCTCTTGGCCCTTAAGAAAGGATATCAAAATTGTAATTGGCATATTGGACGTGAGTATGGGAAGTTACTCGGAAATTGTATCCACAGAAGTACAGGAGGTGAACGAATTTTTTGCGTAGATATGTATGATGTTAGTTAGCTGCTCTTAGTAAGAAACAAAGTTGATGGCCCAAAGGGTCTTGCTATAACTCTTCTCGTTCTTGATAGCTAGAAAATACAATCCTAGTAGATATCTTATAATATATCCTTGGATATAGAGATTTAGACGATTTGGTCAATCTATTAACCCCGGATAAGTCCGATTCTTCAATTTAGAAAATAATTATTATTTTCAGTGATAAGAGTTCTATAGGTGGGGGGAGTTGTGATCTTATCTTCTATGTGGCAATTGAAAGTGCACAACCTGAAATTAGTGGTTCCGTTTCTTAAACTTTATTACGAGGCTTTAAATCTGCAACTTTTCACCTACGAGTAGCTGTTAAATAATCTTAAGCTTGTTATAATGACAGTTGATATAATTTTGAAACAAGGAATCTACTCCCCAGTTCCAACTTTCTACGAAGATGACAGCGAAATGTCCCTAGATCTAGATACCCAAGCAGCACACGCAAAGATATTGTATAATGCCGGAATAGCTGGGATTCTGGTTGGTGGATCAACAGGCGAAGCTGTTCATTTGACTTTAGATGAAAGGGCCCAAACTGTGAAGGCTATTCGAGCAGCAATCCCTGATAATAAATTCAAAATTATTGCCGGTGGAGTGGGATCTTGTATTCAAGATTTATGCCATCAGGCAGCAGTTTACAAGAGCGCCGGAGCTGACTCGATTATCGTTTTGGTTCCAGGCTACTATGGACCTGTAATTACTAGGCAGCAGGGATTAGTTGATTGGTTTAATATTTTCGCGAGTAAGTCGACATTACCTGTGATCATATACAACTACCCTGGCGTGCAAAACGGTATTGATCTGACGATAGAATCTTTTACTGACATTGGATCCCACGACAATGTGATCGGATGCAAGCTTACCAACTTTAACTTCCCCTTATACACCATGTTAGGTCAGAGTGAGGTATTGAATGCTTCCAGCTTTACACCTTTGTCTGGTGTTGGTCAGGTTCTTATTCCTTCGTTGGCTGTTGGAGTCAAGGGAGCTATTGATGGTATGTCCAATGTTTTCCCAAAGTGTATGGTTCAAATACACGATCTATACAGTCAGGGAAAGTACTCTGAGGCTGCTAGGTTGCAAGGGTTGATTACTAAGATTAATGAAATGACTGCAGCCACAAACCTGCTAGGTTTGAAACAAGCCTTGAAGCACAGGTATGGTTTGGGAAAAACCATTTCTGGGAGACCGCCTCTAAATTTTGAAATGGATCTGGGCATCTGGAAGAAATACTTGCCTCTATTCAATACCCTATCTGAAATTGAGGATTCTTTGTGATTAAAAAGCAAAAACTTCTATCTTGATCCCTAGATAGCCAATGGGAGTGATTTGAACTCTAGTATCGGAACTATAGGTTGATGTTTCTGGACCGTCCCCCCAATAGTTGTGCTGTTTACATTGATAAAAAACCCTTATGTAAGATGCAAGTTAGTTCATTTCAGCCTTACATGTAGTACAGTGCTGTGAGTCTAGTACGAGTAAAATTAAAATTCAACAGTTCACCATCCCCGAAAGGGAACCCAGATATCGACCACTGTATCAGTACCATCCACAATAAAATACCATGGATACGAGGCTGCAGTTATACAACTGTGCTGAGGAATCAAACGTACTTGTGTGCCTAGTGGTATCATTCCAAGGTCCTTATTTTCATTTAAGGGAATCAAAATTCCGTGCTCTTGACTCAATCTGCCAACAATCCAGTTATCATATTCAGGGGGATGAACAATTCTTCCAAAACCCGGAATAGGGCCAACTTCTCTGGCCAAAGCAATAACTCCAGCATTAATCAATTGTTCACCTGGACTCTTTGTCCCTCTTTCAGGATATGAAGATAAAACTTCTGCAATGACTCTGCAGGAAACATCTTCATTACTCACACAGTTGGTGGCTACTTGTTGCAGATCACAAAAAGGATAATTGCCAGCATGTAGTTCCAAAGTTCCATATAGCTTGCCCATAGAACCGAGATTTAAAAGATCCGACGCGTGAGCAGTAGGGGTTGCACCCACAGACATTTGTAGTCTCAAAGTATGATCCATTTCAACCGCTCTTTTGCAGGCTTCGTTTGCATTCATTATCTCAGCAAGGAGATAAGAGCTTGCATCTTCCTTATTTTTGGATGCATACGAATGGCCCGCATGGCAGTAAAACCCATATAGTGATAAATATTGCTTCCCTTCTGGACTTAAAAGCTCAGACAATGTAGAATCGACGGATTTTGAAAGTAATCCCGCTCTGTCAGTGCCCATATTTATTTTGACAAAGATAGACCACTTCTTATTTGGTCTTTTGACTTTACTATAGTCAATGAGAACACGTACCTGCTCTAGGTTATCAAGCATCAACCGTAAGTGTGGAATCTGATTGCTAATCTCGGATAACTCATCAAGCCTGCTTCGGACAACAGGTAAACTAAATAAAACATCCGTAATCAAGCCTTTTTTTACTAAAGGAAGAAGACCCCATATTTCCATAAGGGTGGACACAACTATCTTGTCCGTCTTTAGCATGCCACTTCCCAATTGGATCACGGTTCCTTCTGAAGTCTTATGAGTTTTAACATGAGCACGAAACTCAGCCCCTAGTTCCTTTGCACCACGAAGCATTTGCTCACAGTTTTTTTCGAACTTCGCTCTATCGATAACAAACGAAGGTGTTGGCAACTCATGTAGGCGCTTTCCACCATAGGCCTTCAGTAAGGCATTTTTATTCGCAATAGGAGTAAGTTCTGCTGCATATATTGTCATTGCCAAGTTTGAGAAAAATTGATTTCGCTTTCCTACAGATTGGGAAGCGCAGAGTCGACGTATATGAGAATAAGTAGTTCCTAGTATAGTACTTCTTTGAAGAGAATCAAAATATTTTTAGAATCCCCCCACCAAAGCGATTTTCATTATTATGCACGATAAGCCAACTTCTGGTGGGGGGGGAGTTGAAAGATCATCACTAATTTTAGATTCTAAAAGATAACAGTTGTGATTGATTGCGATATACAAATAGTTGACACGGTCCAGTTTATTAATAAATTTATAGAAACAATAACTGCTTACAGGATACGGATTTAAGGGTAGCTAATATCAGGATAAGCATTATGACATCAACATACGAAATCACCTTGAACGATGACTATTCTTGGCCGGAGCCCTTGAGCCCTCTCCCGCTTCAAGTTGACCCATCAGTGAAAGAGCGGCTATGTGCAGAGTATCTGAAGTTCTTTGAAGAAACCCTTTCAACTAGACCAGACATATTGGAAACCCACAAGTTTCCACTGTCCCAAACAAAGGCTGGAGGTAACAAGATTCCAGGCCAGGCTCAGCCAAAGGAAATGGCCCAAATTTATGATATACGTATTCCAAGAAAATTCACTTCTGCTGATACCTTGATAGCAGCCAGAGTTTTTGTCCCCAAGGGAGAGATGCCAACAAACGGCTGGCCATGCTGCATTTGGTACCATGGTGGTGGTTGGGTACTCGGTGGAATTGATACAGAAAACTCTTACTGTACGCATCTGGCAGAACTAGCAAAATGCATTGTCATCACTGTTGACTATAGATTAGCTCCAGAATTTCCTTTTCCGGCATGTGTGGATGATTCCTTTGAAGCTTTGTTGTATGTGCTGGAGCGCCATAGCGAATTGAATATCAACAATACCAAAGTGTCTGTTGCGGGGTCTTCAGCTGGAGGAAATTTGGCTGCTATCATGACCCATAAATATGCTTCCTCCGTTCACTCTAAGTCTTTGCCTCCGTTAAAATTTCAAATGCTTGTCGTTCCTGTCACGGACAATACGGCATCTAAAAACTCTCGGGTATCTTGGAAGGAGAATGAATTCACTCCACAGCTCCCCGCTTCAAAGATGCTTTGGTACAGACAGTTGTACCTCCCAAAAGCTGGGAAGACACTGATTGATCCAGAATCTAGTCCCATTTTTTTCCCAGAGGAGAGTTTTAAAGCCGTGCCCCCCGCCTTTATTGCCGCAGCTGAATGTGATGTCTTACGCTCAGAAGCAGAGGCTTATCATAACAAGCTGACAGAAAACGGGGTGAAAAGTACCATTGTAATTTATAAAGGAGTTCCGCATACTGCCATGGTAATGAATGATGTTTTACCAGCAGGTGCTGATCTGGTCAGAGATTCCACTTCTGCAGTCAGAAACGCCTTTCATTCATAGAATTTTAAACCTTAGTTCGCCAATTTACATTCTTTTCGAGTGCGATTCCTTCTTCTTTCCCAGACTTCTATCTCCGTCTGACACCTATTTTTAATATTAGACTCATGATGAATAGTGGGTTAGGCACTCTAAAGATCTACCCTGCGAATAGAGTAGCTTGTCTGATCAAAGTAAATCTATTTATCTAGCAAAAGACCTCTATATCATAATTATAAGAGGTCTATAGTTATCTTTAGAGTGGGGAGACGATGCTATATCTACCGAGTCCATGTTTCCTTAGATCTTACCATTAGGAGTTGATAGTCATGTCATAGCTTAATTACAACCTATTATGGAGATCTTTCTTTAAGGGAGATGAAACGATAATGGTTGGTTCGTACCAAAAAAAAACAACTGAGTTTGCTGACCATTTTCCAATCGTAATCGAGAATTAGACTTCGAATTCGTGATCCCCTCGCTAAATAAAATAAATTCTAAAAGTTGTCGGGTTTCGGAAATGATTCCCTCGGTGTTCCAAATTTGATACTGATTTATAATCGATTTAGTTTGAATTCCGAACTTCAATGAATTTTAATAGACTGTGACGCCGGATATGTGCTTTCATCTATTAGTAACACAAGACAAGTAAAATAGTATAAGTAGGAGTGGCATTCCTGATTATTTGAGTAAGATAATGACTAGAACTGTTTATTTTATTGCTGGGGCTTCTCAAGGTATTGGTCTCGAGGTTGCCTCGCAACTGAGTGCCAATCCAGACAACTACATCATTGGGTCGTACAGATCTGAGAGAACTGCTTCTGGACTTCTGGAACTCTCGAAGAAACCGAATGTGGACACAATTCTGTTGGATATTGCGAACCAGGAATCAATTGAAGCTGTGCCTGCACAAATCTCCAAATTAACTGATGGTATCGATATTGCTTTGATTAACGCTGGCATTTACAACTCTGTTTGTCCGATCCTTGATTGTTCTAGAGAGATGTATAACGACCATTGGAATACCAACACGTTGGGCCCAATTATGCTTTACAAGGAGATCCACAAGTTTATGTTGAACAAGGCGACCAGAAAAGTGTTCTTTCAATCAAGTGTTGCAGGCTCCATTCTTGCAAAGATGGCCATTCCAGTCAGTGCGTATGGTACCTCAAAGGCAGCATTGAACTACGCAGTCAGTAAACTTGCTGATGAATGCTACAAGGATGATTTCACTTTTGTCATGCTCCATCCAGGAACCGTGATGACCGAGACCCTTCGTGCGGTTGTGACAAGAGTTACAGGTGGAGACACCGAAAAGATTGCACAGTTTGAATCTCGCACTGTTACGACTCCTACCAGTGCCACACAGGTCATCGGAGCATTAACTATGCTTGACAAGCAGAGCAATGGCAGATTCATTAATGTCTCAGACCAGTTTGACATCCCATTTTAAAGGTCGAAAGGTCTTTTAGATTAGAATTGTTACCTCAATCTGACAAATTTTTTTTAATTATGTTCTCTTTTAGTAGTACTTTGATGTCTAGCATAGCTTATAGCTTACAATCAGGCATCCTGTCACAAGTATAGTCTGTGTCTGAGTATGAGTAAGATGATATAGAATATAGAAACTGTTTTTAATAATTAGTAATTAAGAGGTTTTCCATTGGGAGATCGGCATAGAGCAATAACTTCCTAAGTTGTAATCTTTTCAGGATAGTTCACCCGTCAAAATTGATCCTTTTGCAGACAACACAATAGAATCACGTGCACAAATTAGTGACACTTATCACTGTGGAATCCATGTGGGGTTGTGCAAAGTCCTGTTTTTACACACGTTGGACCAACACCTTGAGACCAAGTTAATAATTATCTATGCAAGTGAACAAATTACTGATGACCCCAAGACGGATACGGTGAATTATTGAAGGCATGGAGGCTTAACCTGCCTGGGTTCGCAAGAGAATGTATACCAAAACTACATACATCTGCATAGTTCTCACACTCCAAAATAACAAGTTTCCTGTTCAATCTGCTGGCAACGATTAACTTGATTCCTATAGGTTTCACAAGTTTTGCAAATGAATCGAGGCAAGACATGTGCTCTTTGACCTCCTGCTACTTCAAGACCTTAATTGTGTCCTCATCAGATGATAGACTATCTTTCGACCATATGAACATGCGCAGGTGAAAGACTTGCGATCTTACCACACACATACAATTAGGGTTTCTGAAGGTTAGAATTCTGGAGGGTGTTTAATGGAAACATTTCAAAGTCAACCTTTTTTGGCCGACTGCAGTAGTGACGGAATACAGGATTTGCAGTTCAAACTTCACGCGTTTCTCAATACATCCGCCATATTCATCTGTAGGAGTATCAATATTGTTGATGAAGAACTATTCGGGGAGATATTCACTGAAGGCATGCATTTCAACAGAATGGAACCCAGCAGACGTGAAATTCATAGCGGCGTTTGAATTTTCGTCGGTAACCATATCAAAGTCGCATTGACTATCTTTCTAGGAGAGACCTTTGTAATCTATCTTTCGCTCAGAAGTTCGATCTTGATAGGAACTAACTTTGGTGCCACAGGATGCAGATCGTTTATAAGAAGTGCTATTGTGGCCTTGTCGACGTGTCTGTGCTTTCAGCAAATATCCACTTCTTATGCAGACAGTATCCGTTACCTTTTTCTAAGCGACAATCCAGTCATCCGTCCAAATGCTTGGAACCAGGGTATCCACCTGATCCGCGTTAGATTACAGTTCCCTAGCTGTTGAGGAGACCACCTAGGGATGCTCATAGGAGGAGTACTCAACTATAATCTCGTTTGACATAAACTAGTTTCCTTTAAAGGGTTGCCCTAAACCTGACAAGAAGATCAAGTACACTACACCGTGCTGCATTCTCATAGATGCAATTCTAAGAGGGTAGAAAAAAGTCGTTTTTGTTGATTTTAAATGGCTATGCCTATTGAGGTTTATAGGTAGTTTAAAAGCAGAATATATAACAGAACCAGAGATAATTCTCGGAAACTACTCATCATATATCGAAAACGTATAATGAGTTGAGTAGATTGTTTCTGATTTGAATTGCACTAAAGGGATTCGAGCTGTAAAATCCATCTTAGTATTTAAGCGTTTTCTCATTATTCTATAAAATTTCTCCATCATCCTAAATTTAGACTACCGTTGTAACATCATTACCCAGTATCCAAAAGTACTTCAACGGCCTTGCACTAATTCAGAATCAGCTGAAATCTCAATCAAATTGAGAAATAACGTCTCAAAACAGTCTTAGAATATTGGGCCATTCAGAACTGATGATTATCAGAACAAAAAATAACTTTGTTCAATTCAGGGCAGCAGAATTTGGTTCGTTGCTAAGATAAGAATAAGGGATACTAATAGTAGGTAGAGAGTTGCTATATATTCAAGTTTAGGATAGAGATGCAGGCAAAGAATTCATTCGTAAGCGGAAATTTGTAGAATGGCAGCTGGAGCAATTATAACCTATTAGGCATTTTCAACTCAATTATTAACTACCAATAATCCTATCTACCCTTGGACTTATGAAACCACCTGAATATTCAACCGCAGTTGAATTACATTGGGCCGGAAGTAGCTGCATTTAAGCCGAATTCCGACTTAATACCGAAATATCATTGATAAAACCGACACCGAGTTATGACCGAGATATGTGCGCTTTATAAAGATGTATTGGCCTTCCAATGAATTCTTCGTATATCATTCCATATGTCTAGTCAAAAAGTAAACCTTGCTGCTACAATTACCGAAGCTTCAAAACCAATTGAAATAGTGCCAGTAGAGACATCAAAACCAGGATCTAATGAGATTTTGATACAAACCCATGCTGTCGCGGTCAACCCTGTGGACTATTATGAACATCTTTACGGTCCTGCAACCCTTTTCCCTTGGGTTACTCTCCCTCTTATTCCCGGTTGCGATATGGCAGGTGAGGTAGTTGAAGTCGGCGAAAATGTTACCCAATTCCGCCCAGGGGATCGTGTCATGTCTCTCTCTACTTGTTTGACACGCGGTAACAAGTATGGTGCATTTCAGAAGTACGCACTGTGTTTAGCTGAGATCAGTTGCAAAATTCCTATCAACTTGTCATATGAAGAAGCGTCAGTGCTTCCACTTGCTGTCTCCACTGCTGCCAATGGTCTTTACGGAAAGGGATTCCTAAATTTAGAATATCCCAACGAACAGTTAAAGTCGAAAATTAGGGGCACACTTTTAATCTGGGGTGGTGCATCCAGTGTTGGTAGCTGTGCCATTCAATTGGCCAAAGCCAGTGGCTACGAGGTGATTACGACATGTTCTTCAAAGAATTTTAATTACGTAAAACGCCTAGGTGCAATGGCAGCTTTTGATTACCACAGTGAATCTGTTACAGACGACTTAATCAAAGCTTTTGAAGGGAAGAAAAGTGCTGGCGCCTACGCAGCAGTTCTAGGGTGCGCCGAGCAGTGTGGAAAAGTCCTTGCTACATTAGAGGGAAAGAAATTCATTGCCTCTGCAAACAGGCTGAGTGATACCGATATCCTACCTGAAGGTGTCACTGCAAAGTTTATCCTGCCGGAGGACAATAGTGTCTTCAGCGACATTTTACGTGAGTTCCTTCCAAAAGCACTCGCTGAAAAAACTTTTATTCCCGCCCCTTCACCAGTTGTTGTCGGAACTGGACTTCGTTCAATTCAAAAAGCATTTGATGTCTACGGAAGTAATGGCGCATCCGCACAGAAATATGTGGTGTCGTTGTAGCTTGAGTTCAAATTTACTTTTTGTGGTATTCAACTATAGATTGACATAACATTCAATACTGATATTTGGATAAAACGATTACGTCCGGTTTCTTGTAAGATGGGTTTTCATAACCTTAGCAAGTAAAACTATAGAAGGGTATATACAGCAGAATTTCAGATAATTCTCTGGAAAAGTATGAGCAGTTTTCGTGAATTACACTTCTGCGATGTCTTTTTGGCTTCCAACCGAACACAGCCACGGCGAAATATAGAGCATGAAGAAATATAGAAAGATTCTCAATTTTGCCTCTGAACTTGTCGGCTCGCGAAATAACATTATCCATCAAGAATTCCTCGAGCAGATACCAATTGCCAGTATGCATAGACTCGGTAGGAATCATATCTAAACCCCTTTCAACCAACGTCGGCAAGAAATATCTGTAAATACTGTAGAAGGCTGGAAATAGGTGGCGAATATTGGGCTGACGATTGTAGGGCCGCGTGCAATCTTAAATGTAAACTTGCGAGGCGGGATGTTCAAAATCACGAACAGTAATAAAAGCATCCTCAGGTAGAGATGATTCCTGACGATCAATAAAAGACTAGGATTAGTGGTGGAGGCGATGATTACAGGAAATTACTGGTAGATGCAAGAGTTGTCGTCCATATATGAGAAGACAACAATAGAGATATGGTGATCTTTATTAACATGATGAACTATGGCGATTGTTTGGTGTAGTAGGAATATGAAAAGGAATTCAATGCAGGACAGCTGACATAAAAGGGAGACTAGATATAAATCTAATATATAAGCTCTTGACAAACGTGGATTTATCTATCGGATTACTTTTTTCTTATCCTAAGTGAAAAAAAAAATGCAAAAACAATGAATAATTACAACTACCATCGCTGTAAGGCAGTATAGTATGAACATGAACAAATATGTGTCCCGAGCTTGCGACAGATGCAAAGAAAAGAAACGTAAATGTGATACTAAGAGGCCATGCTCGAATTGTCTACGCGCAAATGCACCTTGCTCAAACAGAAAGCATGGAGACGGAAGGTCTGGGAGACCGAACAAAATACTAGTGAATACCTTGGAAAAACAGCTTGACAGAGCTGTTCGATGGAATTTTCGACTGGTGTCTGTTTTATCCTTATTGAAGCCGACAGTAGATCCAAAGTACAGGGAGATGATAGCTGGACTGGAGGGAAGTTCTTGCTGGCAACCCCAAACTGTGAACTTCGAGTCCCATAAAACTAACCAAATCCTTCCTTTAACTGCGTTGGCAACAAAATCTGGAGAACTATCTGTGTTTGGCCCGACCAGTGCTTATGATAATGTTGAAGGGGAGAAGAAAAAACTTCAACTCTATTCATCGCCACCTCCAAACTACGTGATGTTCAACGTGCCTTCACTTCTTGAAAGCATATCAGGCTTTTTCAAATGGCAATACTGTGATTTCAACCTTTATGTTCATAGAGATTCTTTTCTTTCCGATTTTTTGAGTTCGACCGCTGGGAGCTCATATTGCTCGGAGGAGCTGATATATGCTGTTGCCGCATTGGGTTCCTTGCTAACGGATGATAAAAGATCGGAAACCTTTTATGCAATCGCGAAAGACAACCTCCTGGCGAATTTTGGAGAATCTCGGATCGCATCTGTGCAAGCCCTGCTATGTCTCTCACTTTATGACATAGGCAGAGGAAGAACGTCTTCTGGATGGATGTTGTCCGGAATGGCTTACCGTATGGGAATTGACCTGGGCTTTCAGCTTAACCCGAAAAGTTGGCTGACCGGAGAGAAGGCTATTTCTGAAACTGACATCGCTTTGAGATCAAGAATATATTGGGGTTGCTACATCTACGATCGATTCACGTCTCTAGTGCTAGGAAGGCCAACAACTCTTAAGGTATCGGATGTAACGATTCCTAACTCGAAAGACTTGCCTGACCTTCCTGATAGCATTTTGGAAAATTACCGATATTCTCCGCCGGTACCACACATTATAACGAGTATCTTGACTGCTCTAGTGAATTTGAGTAAAATTCTTGACAGTATCATAATTGATGTTTTTGATACAGATGGTGACGAGGCACTTGATTTCTACAATATGAAGCTACGTACTTGGAGGCGCGAACTTCCAGTGACACTTTCCTGGACGAAAGAGGATTTGAATACTAATTTTCATAATCCCTGTTTGATCAGTGTGCCACTCTACTATTACTTGGTTGTTTTGTGTCTTAACAAACCTTTCATTACTGGAAGCAATCCGAACGCAGTAGAGGTTTGCAGAGAAGTTATGGAGGACTTGCGATTGGCTATCCGAACTTTCGAGTCTATTCACGGCGATCTCTCCAAGGCCTCGATACAAATTGTCTATTGCTCAATTTTGAGCATTAGTGTTATTATTCGTTCGGCCGTTGATCTTCCAGATGAGGCAGCAACAGCTTATATGGTGTTTTTCTTACAGGTACTAAATAGTTGCTCGCTGACGTGGAAGCTTGCCGAAAAGTCGACCAGAATGATCTTCACAAAGATCAAGGAGAAGTTTGGAGAGGACTATTATTTTTCAATTGCTAGTATTCTATCCACAAAAAGTATGCCAGACTTGATATATACATCTCCTCCGTTGTTCTCGTTGGAAGACCTTAACACATTGGAATACCTCTTTTAATACCTGCTCTGATAATCTCAACGAATCTAAGTACATCCTCCTTATTGTTGTACAATCCAAGGGACACTCTGATACCACATCTGTATTGAGAGACGAAAACTTTTTGGCTCACCAGGTACTCAAGCCATTCTGGGTTAGTCATTGGCAGAACATTGCTCTGAGGTGATCTGAGATGTGGCGCATCCGGACCGCAAGTTTCAATTCCGATTTCCCTGAGCCGTCTTCGCAGAGTTGACCCCAACTCCTCCAAGTAGGATTGGGCGTTCTCCATACCGACCCTGTTCAAGAACGAAATGTACTTGTCTAATGCTAAACACTGCAACAGGGCCTTGTTCAGATGCTCATAACGGCGAGCCGAACCAAAGCACTCAAACTCTTTTTTTACTTTAAGACTCGAATCCAAATTGCCGATGGATCCTGCACACAAAATAGGTGGGACTGGACTTAGCTGTTCAACTGTTTCCGGGGAGATATACAGAATACCCAGTCCTGTTGGACTGGAAAGTCCCTTGTGAACGCCGAATGCCATACCAGAAACATTTAATGCCTGAACATCAATCTTGCCGAAACCGACTTCCTGTGTAGCATCCACAAAGACGTGTATTCCAAGGGGCCTGAAAGCAGCACAGATAGCTTTGATATCATTTCTTAATCCTGAATGAAACATGATCGATGAAATTCCAATGGCCTTCGTATTTTCGTCAACATATTGATGGAATGTCTCTGCTGTAAAGGGCTCTAGTTGTGACTCGTCGGTCTTTATTAGCTTCACTTCAAGCCCTTGTGACTCCAGGCCGAGCCAGCCAAATCCTTGGTTCGGATGCTCTCCATCTAGCATAACAACATTGTCACCCTTATTCCAGACAATAGATCTCTGGAAGAGATTGCAACCCTCGGTAGTGTCCCTAGTAAATACAATGTTCTTTGGATCTGCATTGATAAAGGCTGCAACGTTCTGACGACAATCCTCACAACGCTCAATCCACTCAGGTTTAGGATTTGGCTTAAAGAGTCCGTCATTAACATACTCCTTAATTGAGTCAGCAATAATAGTGTTCATTGGAGGTTGGTAGCAGGAATTTAAGTAAGTTACCTCAGAAGCAACAGGGACCTTGTTCCGGAACTCGGGTATTTCGTCTCCTGATCTAGTCATAGTGGATATACCGATGATACTAATTGTTGTAATATTTGTGTGATGGTTGAGAGAGGCCGGAAAGCTATCGCTTTTAATATCGAATCATTAGGGAATTGTAATTCCGCATTTTAGTGTGCGGAATTACAGTTCCACCAACGCAAGGATAAGATTAATAAAATTTATGTCAAAAAATAATATATAAAGCTAAACAGGAAAAACTCAAATCACAGAAACAAATGGAGAAAAACTCTACGAGTGTCACACAGGTATGGGAGGAGCCAGAGATGCAACAGCTAGAGATGAAATCTGATAAGCCTGAGCTTAAACGGAACCTGAAGTTTCGCCATGTTAACATGGTGGCCATTGCTGGCGCTATTGGATCTGGTTTAATTATCGGCTCTGGCACAGCCTTGAAAAGAGGAGGGCCTGCATCACTATTCATAGGATATTCGTTTACAGGTGTGATATTGATGGTAGTTCTACTATCCTTGAGTGAGATGGCGGCATTCGCTCCTATGGATCAGGCTTTCTCTGGGTACTGTTCTAGATATGTCGATCGTGCGCTGGGATTTGCCGCAGGATGGAACTACTTTTTCAAGTATGCGATAGTTCTGCCTGCTAACCTTACCGCTCTTGGAGTTATAATTCAGTACTGGAGGCAGGACCTTAATGTTGGAATCTTTATAACTGTGTTTCTGGTCACGATTGTCTGCGTTAACTGGTTTAATGTTAAAATATATGGGGAGCTGGAATTTTGGTGCTCTGGAATCAAACTTGTTGTTCTAGTCATCTGCTTTTTGACTTGTCTCGTTATTACCTGTGGTGGGCAACCATCAGGGAAGACGATCGGATTTCAATACTGGCGTGAAAGTGCATTTACAGAATATTTAGTCCCTGGCAACACAGGAAAATTCCTAGGATGGTGGGCTTGTGTTATCCAATCTTGTTTTGCCTATGTTGGATCTGAGGCTGTCGGTGTCGTTTTTGGAGAGACACCAAATCCTTGGAAGAATATACCAAGGGCTGCTAGACAGGTGCTGTTTAGAATTTCCTTTTTTTACATCTTTGGGGTTTTTATCTTGGGACTTGCTGTGTCCCCCTTGAACAAGACGTTAGCCACTGCATCAGGCAGCAATGCGTCTGCGTCTCCTTATGTCATAGCATTTCAAACTGCAGGTATAAAAGTTTTGCCGTCTTTCATCAATGCGTGCCTCTTGGTGTTCGTTGGGGCTTCAGCTAATACTGATATCTATCTCGGGTCGAGAGCAATTTATGGCTTAGCCAAGGATGGTCTTGCACCGGCTCTTTTTTTAAAGCTAAACAGAAATGGTGTTCCATATTATGCAGGTTTGTTTACGGCCATATGGGGTTTGCTTGCGTATATGAATACCAATGAGTCTGCAGCCGTGGTCTTTGGCTACTTCTCGAGCGCAGTGACAGTTTTTGGAATTTTGAATTGGATGAATATTATGCTCTCGTACCTTGGCTACTATCATGCTACAAAAAAGTTGAATATTCCAGAGAAAGATATTCCATTTAGGATGTGGGGCCAGCCGTATCTTTCATATGTTGCTTTGTTTTTCATCATTGTGATCACGATTTTCAATGGATACAACTCATTTATCCCAACATTCCACTACAAGCAGTTCATTACATCATATATTGGAATTGCGGCCTTTGTGATTATGTTAGTTGGCTACAAGGTTGTCTTTAAAACAAAGATGGCAAAAGCAGAGGATGCTCTTGAGGGCTGGGCTTCAAAATAGTTTACTTCTGTGGAAAAGGACTGAGTGAATATTTAATCAAGGCTGCCACCACGTGACCACTACAACAGGATCGAGACCACATTGTAATCATCCTTTTGTGTAGTTAGTCATCAACATGTTAGCTACCTTGTGTTCAACTATGTACTACTTGGGATTTTAAAATAATATATTTTTTTGTTCCAATTAGTTGTACAGGTTGGACAATTACTAAAACAACTATGTAAGTGTAAAGCGAATTTAAACTGATACATTTGTCTACAGATCTAGTAATATGTTTGTAATAAAAGTTTTTACTTGCTTTGCTTGGGCTGGGTATGGCTTGGGTTTGAGCGTATTAGGTCAACCGTAAATGTGAATACGGTCGTGCACTTGCGGATTTTTGCAACAGAAGTTTTGTGGTGGAAGTACAAAGAAGCTACAGTTGAGGGTCACATTTAAAGAAAGGAAGTGTAGATGAAAATATTACAACAGCTGTGATTACGAAAATACGACCCCAAGATTAATGACAGAGAAAACAGTAAGGATGATTATTTATTGTAAACTTTTCGAATTTAAGAATGTTAAAATGATGAGTACTGGAAAGGAAATGAGAATTATTGAACCAAAGTTTAAATCACAATAGTCTGGTGGCATCTATTGATATTCAATTGTTGGCCCTTTTGATTTAGAATTTACGTGCGATGCAGAGCAACTCAAAGATTTTTTATCTCCTTTTGCATGTAAGAGTCTACCGTCCTCACCAACTCTCCACCTTTATATTTGGATCAACATCTGTTTACGTTTAAAAAAGAATGTCAAGTGGTGCATAAATAAGAAGGTGAACCGGCTGAATTCCAAAATTTACTATCCTCTTCCTGTACATCTACTTATAAAAGGCTAAATACATATAAAAGCGCCAATAAGTATTGTGGTTCGTCTGCCTGGAATTTCTCTTTATGGAGGTTTCTGTCTGTAGCTTTCGATAGGTACATTTATATCATGTGCTATGCAAGAGAGAACTTGCAATAAGTGCTGCAATGGACGTCGAATCAAAAAACAACCATGAAGCTTTTTTTATTGACAAGTGAAAAATGCTTTTATTCAGCTAGACTTTAGGATGGTTCTTGAAGTATATAATCTATTATGATCTTTTCGTAGAGTTGGTTTGATCTTCCACAGACAGTGGTCTTCTCTTTCATTTGTATTGAATTCGATGCGGTTATATAGTTGTTGAACAGCAAGTAATTTGTTAGCTTTCAAACAAAGAGAATGCCAAATGCTCACACATAAACATAGTCAGCATATTTTGCAGTTGAAAGCTCTTGGCACAGGGCTCTTACCATTATGATTTTGATGCTACATCGTTGATAATATCTGCAGAATCATTGAGGGTAGAGCCTGAGATTACTGTCTTATGTCAGCCCAGAATTTTTATTTTGTGACATCCAGGTTTGATAATTTGATTATAGCTTCAATCATCTTGACATATGCAGTATGATTTGTTGTTATATTTCTTAAAGTTGTAGTATCAGCGGTTTCTTCATCTCTCATCTTTGAGGTCCTGTGAATGTCCAGAGGAGGTCAGTTTATTGCCGACCAATTTTCTGTGCATCGAATTCAGTACATCATCAAAAAAAAAGAAAATCAGTTATTATAAGAAATAGTTTGGCATGCCCCAACGCCTCCTTGAGGAGGTTTGCTACAAGAGGTGATGAAACAAATTAAATCTATAGTGCGGGAATTCCAAAGGAAATTTATGCATACAAACGTACTTCAAGTAAAATCAGGTATTTCAACAGGGCTGAGTTGGATCAATCCAGATCCCGCATAGGTTTTTCCGACCAAATTTAGGCCAACATTATGCATCAGGGCTTTTAGCTCCGGAGGTAATTTTCTTGGGAACGCCATGCCGATTAACAAAATAGTTTTATTGTAAAAAACTGCAGATATAAGAAGCCGGCATATTCATTCTTACCTAATGTCAACTTAGTGAGGGAAAATTTTTTGACGGAAAGGTAACAAGTAGATTTTGTACTCTGCTTTGTTATTTACTTATAGAGAGCGTCAGCATTTATAAGATTAGTAAGTGCTATCTGCTGACAAGTAAAGTTGACACCCTGATCTAAGTAGACTGAGATGGAGCTCCGACAGATCAAAGACCTGAGTCTGCAGAGATTACTTAAAAGCTCAAAGCAATAAATTTTGGGTAGATAGAAAGATACTTTAACTGCCACTTATTAGAACATGCTAAGAGCTGCAATATGAGGTTAATGGTGGTATTCTAGTCATCTTATGTTCTGACGTCAAAGAAATTTAGCTACAGAAACATACGTACGTAAACAAACGTATTCGGAAAATCGTGAGATTAGAATATTTCTCACCTCTGTGCGGCTCACGTAGTTTTTTGGGGTAGTCAGGACCAAAATTTATTTCAACCACAGCATGAGGGAAAAGGGTCTGGTTCGACAATAGCAGTACACCAAATCAATCCAGTCATTAGGAATTAATTCGAAGCAGTTTTGCGAGGGCAAATAGATAAAAAGTACCATGAGTGACAACTTTCGAATATTATTTTCATAAGTTATACATACCAGAATCTGGTTTCACTCACATATAGAGGTGAGGCAATGTCCTACTAGTGTATGGCTCCTCCAAATATTTGATTTCCTCCGGAGTTAGGTGGACGTTGATAGCGGCCACAGCATCGTCAACCCTGTCGACTTTAGTAATACCAACTATTGGACAATGATCCTTGGCAATGACCCAAGCAGTGCTGATGGTTGCCATTGGGACGTTGTGCTTCTTTGCAAGCTCCTCCACACGATTGATAATGGCTTTGTCACCGTCGGTAAGCTCTGAGAGACCCAGGTACCAAGAAGTTGTGAAGTCGCTAGAGCGGTCGGAGACATTGTATGTCTTGCTCAAAGGTCTAGTTAAAAATCCACTAGCCAAGGGAGACCATGGGATGAGGCCAACTCCAGTTTCTTTACAGTAAGCAACCAATTCCTCTTCCTCCTCGCGATAAAGCAAAGAGTAGTAACTCTGCATCGAGATGAACTTCGTCCATCCGTTTTTTT